>CM046968.1:87483352-88901280 GCA_025698475.1 Gossypium anomalum
TATTTCCTTCATCAACATACGTTAGTGCTTTCTTATATTTTTATATCTCTATTTTGCTTTTCAATAAAATTTGGTTTCCGTGTTAGGCTTTTACACATCCGTTTATGCCATTATTCCAAGTCAATGCTAGAATTTCAAGAGTCTTGGATGTTTTGGAATCTTCATTGATAGAAGAATGCCCCGACTTTATTTTCACCTGCCGGCATAACTCTTACTGATTAGCTTCAGCATTTTGCAACTCTCAATCCTTTTGTGTTACATCGGTGCATTCTTGGTTGTATTATTCTATGTGCAATTCTTATTGCCCCTCTTCATGAAATTGCTTTGAGTTTCAACTTTCTAGCATGACTATTTCATTTTTTTTTTTTAAGTTCTTTTTCATCTATTCTTTTTGTTTTCCCCTGCACGAACAGGATACAACTTGGGCAGCCTGCAACTGTCAAAGTTGCTGCTAACCTTATCAGGCTACTATCCTACAATAACAAGGTTTGAGCTTGCCACTGAGAAAGTTGCCCGACACTTTTGTCAATTTTTTTCTTCTTTTTTCTTTTTAATTGCATGGGATATTTAGGGGATGTGCACCATTGTATATCTATGTACAGTTCGAAACTTAAATCTACCATCCCTTCAGTTTGTGAGAAAGTCATCATTGTTGTTTCCCTTTATGGCAAATGTTTTTGGTTAAGTTTTAAGAACTATTTATTTTGGAATGCGTCAGTATGTACACTTACTGAAATATACTTTAGTTTTTCTTATTTGTCTGTATGATATATATTTCTAGGAGCAAGTGATCAATTTTTTTTTTCCAGTTATAAATCACATTCATATTCTGAACTCAGTTTTATAATCTTATTATCAGAACATGCTTCAAACTGGCCTTATTGTTGGAGGGTGGGATAAGTATGAAGGTGGTAAAATATATGGAATTCCACTTGGTGGAACACTGGTTGAGCAGCCTTTTGCTATTGGAGGTATATTGTTCTGTTCATTTTTCATTTTGAACTGTTTTGCGGAGTGCTATGGAAATGCTAACTAGCATTGTTCTAGTAGATATGCATGTTTATATAGACTTTGACATTTTTATAGTCTTGTTTAGTCCTACCCATTTATTTGCATATTGCTCAGACTGTTAGTTGCCCTCTTTTTAGTTTTTACCTTAATTGAGCTAATAAATTTGGTGTTAACTTGAGGATGTTCAATGCATTCATCTAACCTTGAGAGTTAACTGATATAATTGTTCCAGTAATTTAAGATCAGAGCAAAATATCTGATTAGTTAACTGATGAAAGTAGATGTAATTATTCTTTTTAAAAGTTCAAGATCATTTGTTATCTACCATTGGCAACCCAAAGGATTTGGAGTTCGGTTAAAAATATTATGGGACCATTAACTAGTGGTATGGTAGTACTTATGCAGAAAAATGGTTCTTATTTGATTTGACATAAATTGCACAGGATCTGGTTCCAGTTACCTATATGGGTTTTTTGATCAGGCGTGGAAGGAAGGAATGACAAAGGAGGAAGCTGAGGTACATCTGTTTTAGTCAAGATTGAAAAAAGAATTTTTTTTTTTTTTTTTATGTTTTATTTAAAAAAAAAAGGGTTTACATATACTTCTATTAATTCTTTTATGAAATTTCATTGCAGCAACTAGTGGTCAAGGCAGTGTCACTTGCCATTGCTCGTGACGGTGCTAGTGGAGGTGTTGTTCGCACTGTCGTTGTAAGATATTTTACACATAATTTGTAATAAATATTTCTCAAATGTGTAGTTTGAATTCTTTGTTGCAGTTAACTGTGTAGTTTGAATTCAGTGTTGTTGTATTTAACCTTGTTGTGTTTTTGATGTTGAAGATCAACTCCGACGGAGTGACAAGGAACTTCTACCCTGGTGATAAACTTCAATTGTGGCATGACGAATTGGAGCCGCAGAATTCGTTATTGGATATACTGAACGCTCCTAGTCCTGAACCAATGAACATTTAATCAATGGGAGTCACCTGCCTTTTCAGTAATCAAATGGGAGTCACCTGACTTTCTAGTTTTAGGTTGTATTCAGCTGAAGGGCTTGTTCTTACTGCATTTTTTTTCTAAAGCTGGAAGTTTTATGTTTAGTTGGAGTTAAAAACATATTATCTATTTCATTTTCTGTTTGTGTTGTGGCTTGGAGACGAGCGGGAATTCAGTTTCATTTGAATGGGCACTAAAACTATTTGTGTCATGATTTCCGTGTTCGGATGTTATGGTATGCTGTATCCTATCCTGTATTTAACAGGCAACGCTTGCTTGTGAGCTGAATTACTTTAGTATAACGATGAAATTAATGATCTTTTGGGGTGTAAGTCGTCAAATGCATCCACCACGGTTCACAGCCAAAACAAAATAAGGGATCTCATGCGCAATGGAAACGTTACACGGTGAAGGAGAATTGAAATGGCTTAATACATCATGAACATACCTGTCTTTTTTATCCACTACAATTTTATTCGACCAAAATATACTTTTAACTTTGAATGTCAACATAAATTAAGTAAATAAAATTTCATGAACACGTTAATAAAATCATGAAATTCCACCTGCTTGTATTTTCTTTTACGTTTAATATTTGGTAAGTGTTTACTGTTAGTGGAATATTTTAATTCTACAATCACCTCATTTTTTAAATTTTTAAATTTTTTTTTATTATACCTTAAATTATGCTTGAATCAAAGTTTTGTAACTTAAAAATGGTAAAAACAACTCTCCAATCTCTCTCAAATTTGATATTTAAGTAAATTGGTCCCTATAAAAAATTTCACCAATTTAATTCTCGTTAATTTCAAAAGTAAGCAACTAAGGACAATTAATCATAATATTTTTCTGTCAAATTTTGTTTGGTATAATAACAAATTAGCCCTTAATGTTTATATATTCTGTGTAAATATCGACAAAATGTATAAATATTGTGGGCTAAATTTGTTAAATAGGATCAAATTGATAGAGTGTGTAAATACTATAAGCTAAATTTATTAAATCAAGATTAAATTGCATGTGTAAAATTTCAAGGTTAAATTTGGTATTATGTCAATAAGAAAATGTAAATTTGATGAAAACGCTAACATCAAAATGGACTGTTCTTAATTGCTCATAGAAATTAAAGTATTATTATTTTTAAAAAAATTAATTTACTCGGACATCAAAATTGAGGTGGTTGAATATTGACATATCAAACAATCCAAGATATTGAAACTGCGTTGGGCTTAATAATTGAGAATCATAAAAGGCCCAGCTGCTAATACTTCAGTGGACTAAAGGATTATAATTATAGACTCTAGAGGGCAGAAAGGGTTTTGCCTCTGCAGGCTGGCTATATATATATCATCCTCTGTTTCACACTTTGTTGAGCCGCGTTAGGGTTTACAATTTGCAGCCCTCAAGTTTCTCTCTGTCAACATAGACGAAGGAAAACCCTAGCCGCTTCTTTCTTTCTTTGCTCTCTCTTTTGCTTTATTTTTGTTTTTCTATCTACGGATCGAATCAGTATATTTGTTTATTTATTTGCAAATTGAAAACGGGGCTGGAGTTTGGCTCCTTGGCTAAATCATTACCTTCCAAGGAGATGAATGCAGCTCCCAATATCAAATCCCTTCAACCTTGTTCCCAAGTTTCGCTGTGATAGGGGATCTATCTAGCGGATTTAATTGGGCGAGGTTGGGACATTTATTTTTTTTATTAAAAATAAGAGAAAGTGGAGTTTGCGAGTAGTAATTCAGGCAGCCTACTTGCCTTAAATCGCCATGGCAATGCGGGTGTTAAACTGCTCGTATAGTAAACGCTGCTTTTGCTCTTCAGTCTTGCTGAGATTCATTTATTGTTCATTGAAGCTGGACTAGTAAGCCTAAGCACATTTCTTTTTATCCCTTAATTCTTGTATTCTCAATCAAAATTCAATGTTTTCTTTTTCTGGCAATGAATTTTTGGGGTTTAATTAAAACTTTAGAAGGTGATAAAATTTTCAAAACTCTGCTCCTCTTAACGAACGGGAATGATTGATGATCATATGAAAAAATAACAGTCAGAGATGAGTGAGAAAGGTATCGAATTTGTTCAATTGGTATAATTTATTAAAACTAAATAATATGGCAGACCTATATACGATAATTATAACTAAAGTGTAAAATAAGTATAATTGAAGGCGAACATAATAAACTGAAGTCTAAAAGAGTAGTAGTGTAGATACGGAACTAAATACCATTAACGCTTATAATGGAAGCTTAAAAGATTATATAGAATAGAACTGTTAAATGCAGTGCGTTCCATACGAGTTTTGAGGGCTATTAAACGCAGCTATTTACCACGAAGATGTGATATGAGACTGCCTATTCCAATGGTCCATTCAAAGGATTGGCCGTGGAGTGAGTTGTGCATTGGTAGGGCTGGGTTGGGTTGAATCAAAATTTTATGCCTGCTTGTTCGAGTTTGATTTGATCTAAAAAATGAGTTTTATTTTTTATTCAAGCCCGATTTACCAATGTTTCTAGTACAAAAGTTCCTATAAAAATGAGAAACCTTTGAATGTGGTTTGAATTATTGATTTACCTAATTGAAATGATCTAATTATGTTTACAACGAAACTTAAAAATCGACCACTGATCCAATAAACTGAAGAGTAATGGCTGCAAGTAATTGAGTTTAGTAATTCATCATATAAAATTGACTCTAGAGATATAGTAATATACAGAAGACAAAATTGTTTCAAGCACTGACAGAATTAGAAGCACCCCTTGTTTCAAAGAAAGGATGGGTTATTCACATTTCATTTGATGGTCAAAGGCAAATTAAAAGCTAAGCAGTTGTAATTTTAAAGATTTCCTAGGGGAAAAATAGAGTCATTCGGTCTGAATGTTACATGAAGAACATAAGTCAAATGACGGAACGGGAAGACCTAGGATGTAGAATAAAAATGCTAAACCACAGGCTTGGTATAGCTCAGCTGTTTTAATTTTTTTATAAAAATATAAATTATTAAAAAAATTAAAAAATTAAAAAAAATTCCCAAAAAATTGAAAATAAATTAAAAAATATGTACACAACACTATGACAGGTGCAACGTAATAAGCAAATTTTTCTAAAATAGTAACAAAATTAATAATAAAATAAGAGTTACATAATATCTAAACAATAACAATAAAATAGTATCAGTATAATAGTGAAATGGTAGCAAAATAGTGATAAAACAATAAGAAGATAACGGCAAAACAATAATAAAAAAAAAGAAACAACAAAAAAGAGCAACAATTTTTTTTTTTTGTAAATATAGTTGGGTTTGGGGTCATAAAAGCCTTACTCGAGGCTTGGATCATTTTTTAAATAAGTATTATTTTTCGTTCAAGCTTATTTTTTGTGCCTATATCTTCACCAAAATCCTCACTTTTCGGGCGAGCTTTCGGGTCTGCTTGGATAGTCCGGCTCATGGGCAGGTCTATTGCGGAGTTCATATTATATATACGAAAAATAGGCATTGACAAAAAAAAAAAAATAATGCCTGTTTAAGATTTTTTTTTTTTTTATTTGGGTCAAGCTTGGCTTGGCTCAAATAAGTTTTGCTATCATTTCGGCTACTGTTTTGCTTTTATTTTGCTATTATATTATTCTTAATATTTGAATATTGTATAACTTTTATTTTATCGTTAATTATTTTAATGTTTTTAGTGCATTTAATGTATTATATTTTTTAAATTTATTTTTATATAAAAATAATACTCTAAAAAAATATTAATACAAATGAGTCGGGTTAAGCTCATATTTAGCATTTTTAATATGAATCGAATTTAAATTAAGATTTTAAGCTTATTTTTCAACTCAAACTAAGCTTGAAAAAAAAAAAAACTGTAAAATTTTGTATTGACTTAGCCTGAACGTTACTTTGCCCTACCTATATAATCACGTTTAAGTTTTATGCTCTCTGCCAAATATCAAACACTCAAGTTTCTTTTGAAATACGGTCATGCGAGTTTGGACAGGCATCGTCATTTGTATTCATATCATATGTCACCCTATCATTGGGTTGGGTTACTAAGACAAGTCTCTTCACTGTTTTCATCTCTAAATTTTTTTACAGTTGGAGTGTGTCCCCGAAGGTAAATCTTTTCTTCCAAGTCCCTGCACAGGACTCTGAGCAGTTTGGAAGCTTCGAAAGCTGCGCCTTAACCCTAAATGAAGCTCATCGAGCCTCAAGTTCCCCCATCATGTAACCCCGGAGTCATTGTCGTTGCACCCCAAGGGCTTCGAGTAGTCTAGGGGCTCCACAAGTCCATTGTTGTGTGACCCTTGCAACCCAAGGTGGAGCCTGAGGAGTCTGAAAGCTTCGCAAGCCACACCCTAACCTTAGGATCACAAGGCCTCTTGTCGTCCTGCAACTAATAATATTTAATTTAAAATTTGTAGTTCAAAAAAAGTTGATGGAAAATAGAAATTGTGATTATTATGCATTTAAAATAATAATTTAATAAAAATTGTGATGATTATATTTTTTTTAAAATAATTTAATTTAATTTAATTTAGGGATAAATATCAAAGTTATAAATGATATTTGGTTCAATATACAATTTGACGTGTGAATTTTAATTTGGTGCAATTATATAAATAAAGATTTAATTCTAGTTCAAATGTATACATAGAACTTTGATTTTGAGTCAACTGAATACACTTGAAGAAATAAATATATCAATTTATTTTCATATTGAATAAATATAATTATTTGTGTATACAATATGTTATGGTAAAATGACGTGATATTGATAATTGTGTTAGTGATTTGTGAAAATTAAATCAAATTAAGATCTAATGTATAAAATTACACAATCAAAGATAATGTATAGTATTTCATATTAGACCAAAGTTCATGTACAGTTTTGGACATTATCCCTATAATATACAATTATTATTTAAAAAAGTTTGATATAAATAAAGTTTTACTAATTTTAAAATAAAATTATTACTTAATAGACTG
The DNA here is from genome assembly GCA_025698475.1 of Gossypium anomalum. Lineage (NCBI taxonomy): Eukaryota > Viridiplantae > Streptophyta > Magnoliopsida > Malvales > Malvaceae > Gossypium > Gossypium anomalum. Next base: position 87,490,342 of record CM046968.1, read on the forward strand.
GTAATAATAATTTAATTTACAATTATTAATTAAAAATAATTATGATTTAATTTTGACATTATTATAAAAAATTATTTTTATTTTGTTTTTAAAAAAATTGTGCTAAAATTATTAATTAAATAGAAATCTAAACATCTTAATTATCACTTAATTAATATTATAGTTATATATAAATTAAAAATAGAGATTGTTAGCAATAATAAGTTAGAATTATATAAAAAAGAATGGAGCATTAAAGCCATACTTTTTCGGAAAGGCAATATCGAAACATATTCGAATAACAACGGTACCGGAGATAAATAAAATATTATTTTAATTGATGATGAGATAATATAATATTATAATATTTTTTTAAAAGTTGGTTTATACTATAGAAAGCAAGCAATCCTAAATCCGTTTTCGTATTTGTCTGTTAATTGTTTGGTGCGGGTGAAAAATATTTCGTGGATCTGTTTTGAAAATAAATTCAAACTTCAAAAATTATTTTTAATCTTTAATTTATTGTAAATGTCCTTTTATCTACTTTTTCATATAATTTCAAATTTGCATATATATATATATTGAACAATTTCATTATAGATTCTGATCATATCTGCTCTTTTTGAAATGATGCTTAGAATTATCTATAGCCCCTCCTCAATCCATGAATAAAAGGATAATACGCTTCAGCGCATTTGAACTCACGTCCTGCTATATTAGCAACAATTTTCATACCAATTGAATATATTTACAAGAATGGGAACCAACATCCCAAGTCGAAGCCAAAAACCTAACTATAAAAGGCAAAGAAGGATCTAAGCCCCATATAAGGCAAAACCTCAAAGGTGAGTAAAAACTTGTCATAGTGGAAAACACTTCCATTACTTGAATCATGTCTCCAAGAAAAGAATAGACTTCGTAGCATGAATGTTGGCTTTCACAGCACGAAAGTGACACTCTCGGCCATCAAAAGTCAATCCCTTAATGTTGTGATGAGTCTTTATCTGACTATTTATCGCCTTAACAGTAAATATATCTCTAGCTTGACACAAAAGATGCAATGGAACCCTAACCAGGAAAAAAAAATTGTGAAAACTCAATAGACAAGTTACCAAGGATGGCAGAAATCGAGGAGGTTGAAAGTAATGTGAGGGCATCGGCAATGTCGAAAAATTGCCTAGACAACTACAGTTTCAGCTAGGGGTGTTCAAACTTTGGTTAAAATTGAATTAAGCGATTGAACCGATTTAATTCTTGTTAATCAGTCGGTGGTCGAACTTAGTTTGGTCGGAAGTCAGTTAATGGTTTTTTGAAATTTTGATTAATTCGGTTTGAAATTGAGTAATTAACTGAATTAACCGAACTTAATAATTAATATTATATGTTAATTTCAAAACTTATGTAGTGTTTTAAATTATGTTGTGTTTCGAGGCATAAAATTTCAGTTAATTCGATTATCTTTCAACACAAAAACTTATATTTCGGTTAATTTGGTTAATCGGCCGAATTAACTGAAATATTTCGGTCCGATTAACGATTAAAAGATTATACAATTTGACTAATTCGATTGATGCTAATTCAATTCGATTAATAACCGAACCGACCATTTGAACACCCCTAATTCCAGCAGCATTCCACTAGCATTAGCAGCTTACAAATTCAACAAATGAATATGGTCCAATGTGGATTTTCACTTGGTGACCAATGTACTAAAGCCCCAAAGAAAAGCTAACACAAGCCAAGGGTGGTTCAATGATTCAATGTTGGAACCCACTTCTGTGAAACGTATTTTGTTAGTAAAACTATAATCCACACCGCATGCAATTCCAATCCTTATAATTACTTCTCAGCTCCCTATATTATTTGAAAAGTAAGCAAATTCATCCTTGTAAAATGTAACCAATCAAATTTATAAGTGAGCAAATAAAAACATTTCAAGACCATGTCCAATTATAATTAGTGAAATTTAAAAAAAAATGAAAAATAAAAAAATTATATTATATTCAAAAAGGAAATCTAAAAATCTAAAAATCCATAAATAGAATTATTAAATTAAAAATGAAAACTTTTATATAATATTAACATTTTTGGATTTTTTTATTTTATAATTTAATAGATTTTTATAAATTTGAATAATCTTTATGATTTCATTATTTATTATTTTTAAAGTTTTATATTTCTTCGGAATTTTTAATATCTTTTTTTGAAAATTTTATTTACTTTTTCATTTTTTAAATAATATTTCAAAATTTACAAGAATTCTTAGCGTGTTTGAGTGAGGAAATCGTAGGAGGAATTTCATTTGTATCTAAGGTTTTCAAAATTCTAAAATTTAATTTACTTGTTTGGGTAAATATATCGGAAAATTTTAAAATTTCTAGGTAATTTCGTGAGAGGATTTTAATTCTTTTTTCAGGTTCCACCTAAATTAATGGTTTTTCAAAATTCCTTCTATTTTTATTTGATTTTGATACACATAATCCCACTTTAAGATAAAAAAAACTTAAACTTCAAAAATTATTTTTATTTTTTTCAAAATTTATTTTATTAAAACTATTTATAAATCTTTACAAATATAACATTATTCATATTGAATATTTTTATATTATTTATTTTTAATATAATTATTCTTCTTTTATAATTACTTTTTAATTTGTAAAATTTTATTAACCTTTTTTTTTCTGAATCAATTATTCATCCGAACAAATCAATTAAAAATCTTTACCATTTTAAATTTATGAATTCTAAAATGCTAGCATTTTAAAAAATTTAAAACTCTTAACAAAAAGATAAAACATATAAAAAAATAAGGCAATTTGAAAATGCATAAATCCATTTTTAAGAATATCCACATAACATATTTGTATATTTTAGGAGAGGTTGAGGTTTCAATTGTTGTTCTTATTTCGAGTCGAAGGCCGAATATTTTAATTATAGATCCTGATCATATCTGTTCTTTTTAATATATTAATTAAAATTACTCATAATCTCTTTCAACTCATAAATAAGAGAACAATAAATTTCAATACACTCGAACCCGTGTTTCTATTTATTTAAATTTGGACTAAAACTGTAAGAGTCAAAATTCCCAACACTACCTTTCTTCCTTTATTGAAAAAGCATTGGGATTAGCATTAGCAGCTTACAAGTAGAACCAATGAAAATGGTCCAATGTGGATTTCATTTGGGTAACCAATATACTGAATCCTTAAGCCAAAGCAACTACAAATGCAAATGGCAGTTGGAACCCACTCTCTCTCCCACTTCTCTGATGTATAATGGCCACATATTCCCTCTTTATTATCCCTTACTTCTACTAATTAATACGTCTATTCATATTTAAATAAAAGTCAAAGCACTTGACGACAAATATAGCAAAGACTAAGGACTATATGGAGCAATTTTGTTTTTGCTCTGAAAAAGTGAGAAATAAATATGGTAAAGTGGGGAATGAGCAAGCAAATGACAAATGTGTCATCCCCCATATATACATAATATGAAATCCAAGAAAAGGGTTTAGGGTTCATTCATTACTACTTTGATAAATTTTAGGATTCGAGCTTTATTTATAAAAGTTTTTAATTGTCAAAAATTTAATATTTTTATAAAACAATAAATATAATTTAAAAAAATATATATACATTATGATATTTGAACTCAAGACCTTAAAATCTTCATCATTTCAATCAAAGTCACATTCACTTTTTATATAAAATTTTATAGATTTGTTATATAATTTCTTTCACTCAAATCATGTGTCATAATCTAGTATTAACAGTGACGAAGTCAGGAGACTGGCAGGGGCATCGGCCTCCCTTAAAATGGAAGATTTTCCATTTAAACCTCTTTATAATTTATAAAATTTTAAATTAGTAATTGTAAAATTACACTTTGGCCTCCCAAAATGATAAAAATTTGACTTAATTCTTTAAAAATTATAAAGATATAGTTTATTAAAATGATAAAATTGTATTTTTACTATCATGAAAATATACAATTTAATTTTGCCCCAAACAAATTTTTCTAACTTCGCCCTTGAGTATTAATAATTTTATTTGGTGGTGGCTGATTTGTAAGCACAATCCATAACATCTAAATTTCATCTCCAAAAAAATCCTCACATTATTTTTAACTTTTTATAAAATTAATAATATACCCTAATCCTAACCCTAAACTAAAATAACCTATCTTATTCAATCTTTTTATAATAATAATAATAAGTAGTAGATGGATGCATTAAATTTGGTGGGATTGAATATTAAACATTGTATGTAAAGCTAAAAAGAAAGTCGTAGTAGATGGGGCTAATATGGTGGGATTGAATTGCGCGTCCTAACAAGTACATGCACACCAAAATGCTGCGTGGGGATTGCCCCACCCACGCCCTACAATCCTTATAAAAAGGCCCGATTTGTTCGGAGAATTAAGCAAGAGAGTGTGGCGAAAGAGAGATGGAGTGGAGGGCTTGTTATTTGGATGTGATATTGGTGCCATTAGGCATGCTCATCCCCATTGCTTATCATTGCTGGTTATGGCATAAGGTTAGGACTCAGCCTCTCGCTACCATCATTGGAATCAATTCCACCGGACGACGCTTCTGGGTCTCCGCCATCATCAAGGTACATTCTTGACTTTGCATGCACATTGAATTAAGAAAATATTAGTTTCATAGGAGATATTCATATGTTTGACATAACTAAAAATTAAAACATTTCGATAAAAGTACCATGGATGGCTTTGTATTAGAAGTTAAATTGCATTTTACTCCTCTACTTAAAAAAATGGGTAAATTAATCCATATACATTAGATCAAATAGCAAACTAGTCCTTCAATTAAAAATTTATCTATTTTTGTTGTTAAAAACTTCATGGTTCATGGTTCCCTCAACTAGCTTTAAGATATGTTTGGTTGAGTGAAAAAAATGGGAAGATGGGAGGGAAGTGGGAACAGAAAAGTAAAGAAAAAACAAATTTTGAGTGTGCTCGGTTAGAAATAGTACCGAGGAAATAAAATAGGATAGATGATCATTTTTCATTCTAATGCATAAGAATAGAGAGAAAATGATAGAGAAGTGTAAGTTAGTTCAAAATTATACATTTTTCAAATATTTTATTTTCTTTCTTACCATTTTACCATCTCTTCTACCAAATACACTTAAGGAAAGAAAATTTAAATTTCTCATCCTTCTAATTTTCTACTCTTTCAATTTTCTTTTCACTTTGCCAAGCAAAGCCTTAGTCCCTTTATTTCTTTTCAACTAAAGTGGATTTCTCTTTGAACATGCATGATTAATTGCGTGTTCTTAATTATTTAACTTAAGACTACATTAATTTTTGTTACTAGACGTGTACGTGTGTCTATTCATATATATATTAAAATTAATTTTAAAAAATATTAAATGCGTGATGAAAATGAAAATTTATTAAAGTTTAATGATTAAATTGAATTCAATTATTAACTGTAATACTCAATTTATAATATTTTTTTTATTTTTAGTATCCAAAAGAAAACTTATAAAAGTTAAATGATCAAATATGTAATTTATTTTAAATAACATCTAAATTCATTATTATAAATATGAACTTGTTGTAATATATTAAAGATAACAATATTGAGTCTTTTTTTAAAATGAGCCTTCTTTTAATTCTTGGAACAATATGAATGTAGTTATTTGGTGCATCGATGTGCATTAAAAATTAGTGTAAACATTTATTACATAATATAGAATTGCTTGCTTTTATTTTATTTGTTTTTTATAATTTATTTTTTAATTTCTATTGTTTACGTACATAGAAAATAGTTGGGAATTTTGTGTTAAAATAAATTAAAAAATAATTATTTATTTAATTAAAAGGTTAAAAAGGATTAGATTAAATCATTAATTTTTAAAGGGTTTAGATATCTATTATATGATTTAATCGAGGAAGGCCAAAGGCCCTCGCTTACCATGTACCTATGTGTTAGTTTGGTAAATTAAAAAATTATGTACTAAAAAAGTAAGTGTTGGAAAATTTTAAATACTTAATTTAAGTTATAAATTTGTTTGATATATTACTTAAAATTAATAACTAAATATAATTAGATTATTTGACAAATATAAATTTTAAATTTTAAAAAATATATATTCTACATTTTATTCTTAATTTTTAAATATTTCACGTCATTCTAAACAAAAATATAACGTAAAGTTTTTATAGGATAATATAATATTAAAATAAATAAATTGAAAATATTCTCTGTTAAGCGATAATCAGCTCTTATCTATTTATTATTTTCATCAAATATATTAATTTTCAATTGAGTTAATTTTTTCAATAGTCTACCAAATAAAGCCCTAAAAATTACTGATAAAAATATAAATATTTAGAGTTAAAAAATATATTTGAGACGGAATTTCCAGATTTATATGAATAAAGAAAAATTAATTACGAAAGATAAAAATCATGCATCAAAAGAAGAAATTAGATTTTTTTTTTTAAAATAATTTTTTTAATCTTAGTCATAGATATAATTATGATCCATGGCTAAAAATTAATATATGCTAAATTCTTATACCCAGCTTCGCCTGGGATTTAACAATAAATTATAAATAAATTTATTTTATAATTATATAAAATTTTCATTGTTTAAATATTTATATTATATGTTAATGAATTTATAATTAAATTAGACTAATCATGAAAAGTTATGTAAAATAAGAGTTGCATTAAAATACAATAAAATGAAGAAAAAAAAACTAAACATGATAAACACAACAAAATATAAAAATAAATTGTATATTAATATTATTAACTTAGCCATTGACAAATAAAATGAACACAATAAGAATAAATATATATATCAAAGTATAAATAAAAATTATTAACTTAGCCATTGACAAAGCACAATCACACTCATTAAATAATTAAAAAGCTCCAACCATTTGTGCATTATTTATATTGTTTCACTATACGTATTAGGTATTGAATAAATAATGTAGCAATAATTTACTTGGATTTTTTATTATTAAAAAAAAAAAAAAAAAAACAACAAGACAAAGAGTATGATATGGTGGCATGCATGCATGCAGGACAACGAGAAAAAGAACATCCTGGCAGTCCAAACGCTTCGAAACACCATAATGGGATCGACCCTAATGGCCACAACATCCATCCTGCTATGTGCTGGGTTGGCAGCCGTCATCAGCAGCACTTACACTGTCAAAAAGCCACTCAATGACTCTATATTCGGAGCTCACGGGGAGTTCATGGTGGCTCTCAAGTACGTCACAATCCTATGTATCTTCCTCTTCTCGTTTTCGTGCCACACCTTATCTATCAGGTTCATAAATCAAGTCAACATCCTCATCAACACCCCCCAAGACCCCACCTCCATTGTCACCCCTCACTACCTGTCCGACTTGCTCGAAAAAGGGTTCCTATTGAACACTGCGGGCAACAGGCTCTTCTACGCTGCGCTTCCTCTCCTGCTATGGATCTTTGGCCCTGTGCTCGTCTTTGTTGGCTCCATCACCATCGTCACTTTGCTTTACAACCTTGACTTCGTGTTTGGGTTTAGGAGAAACAAGCAAATTGATGTTGGAGACTGTGAATCAGGGTGATCCTACTCGTACATGTAGGCTTTAATGCCTTAGCAAATGCCATGCATGCGGTACTAGATTCCTTGGTTTGCTTCTCTAATTATAATTATATATGTCAAGTGAAGCAATTTCCGTTGCTTCACAAATAATTAAGTATGAAAACCGCCTTCCCCAATTTGTAATGCAAATGATGAAGTATATATCTAGTCTCTAGCTAGCAACTGAGAGCATTCATTCAACCTTGCTGTGCATGCCTACCTGCTGGTAAACTCCAGCAAATATAAAACCAACTTGAAGCTGTTAAATAGAATCTTACAGGCTAAAAAAAAATGCATTTGTATAGATGGAGTCTTACCATTTCGTTTTTTGGAATCTAAATTTTACCAACTATTACTCATAAAATTACTTACATTATTAGAATTAGAACCATAACCTTATTTGCTCAAGATCGAAAATCTATCAGAAATTTTAGAGGGTTTAAATAAAAATGTTAAACCTGAAAAATGAGACTGAAAAAAATTAAGCCTATTTAAAATATGGTCTGGATTCAAGTTTGAAATTTTAAGGTCTAAGCTCAGGGGTGAAGTCAGGGGCTGGCATGGGCCCCGACCCCCCTAAATTATAAATTTGCTCTTTTAGCCCTTAATTTTTTTAAAAATTTTAAATTAGTAAAGGTAAAATTGCACTTTGGCCCCCTAAAATTATAAAAATTTGATTTAATCCTTTACAAATTATAAAGATATAAACTATAAAAAATTAAAATTTTATCCGGCTCCCGCTAAAAATTTGTTCTGACTTCGCCCCTGTCTAAGATTATCTTAGCCCGACTCATTTTTTGTAATGTATTATATTATATTATTTTTATATGTTGTGTAATTTATAACACAAAATTAAATCTATAGTAATACATAATACTATGATGTAAACATTAAAAAATGTTAAGTTGCATATATAATTTTAATAGATGAAGAATATATCTATAAAACTATTAAATTAAAAATTAAAAATAATAAAAGTATTTTTTAAAAAATTAAAACAAAGGCTTAATGATAAATTTAGCCACTAATATTTGCATGTTTTGTCAAAACGATCCTAATTGTATTTTTAAGCCTTTTTTGGCCATCAACCTTTGATTTGTCTTCAAACTGCATTTTCTAACAGATTTAATGAATAAATTCAAGGTTTCAATCTTTCATACGTTTGTTTATTGAGAAGTTTTTCTATTGAGTTAATTTTTTTAAATAATTCCGTTTATTTTATTTAAATTAAGAGTTATTTTTTAATTTAATGTGCTATTTATTTTATTATTTTCACATGCAATTATCTTATTGAGCTATCTAAGTAATAAATTACATCTCATTAAAAATATTCCACATATGAAATTTCACATCATCCCCTGTTAACTTTTTTAACGGTACTTTCATTAAACCTGTTAGAAAAAAAAATAAATTGAAAAAAAAAAGTTGATGACAAAAAAAGACTCAAAAATACAATTAAGTCCATTTTGACAAAACATACAAACGTTAATGGCCAAATATATCATTAAGCCTTAAAAACATAATGAGTATACTTAGAATGGTCTTAGTTAATCATTTACTAATATGAATAAATTTTGACAAAATTTTTAATTTATACTTCAAATTAAATTAAACTCGGAAAAATATAAAATATAAAAATCAGAGGTGAGCCCAAGAGGCAGTTAGCGGCCTCGCCTCGAAATGGGCAAATTTATATTTACCCCCATAAATAAATTGCTTTCTCCAATTTTCTGTTTGTTCTTACTTTGATTTAATTGAGCTGAACTGTTAGCTAGTTGGATCCAAATTCTTATATACAACTTTGATTTGTTTGTAGGATTTTCATCTAGCCATCATTTACATAAGTATTCGTTTTATTTCTATTTTTTAAAAATTAAATATAAACATTTATTTATTGAAATATATATTTCTCTAATTTAAAAAAAAATTATCACACATTCATAGAAAGTGAGATTTTATTAACAAAAATCGAGTGACCTCACAACACCATGCCTTGTGAGATCACTCTATTTGTCTTTTAAATGTGTTTATCTACCTATCCATATATTAGTATGATTTTTTTTGAGAAATTCATTTCCAGTACGTTATTTATTGAATAATATTATAAATAATATTATTAAATATTGATAATGAAATAGTTATTATAGAAATTTATTTTTTAAATTATAAAAATTATTAAGAAATTAAATTAGTTATTTAATTTTCAGTTTTGATATTTTAAATAATTTAATCAATTTAACATATATATATATATATATCTCATGTTACGTTTAGTAAATACGTATATATACAAAATTTATATATGAATATGGATGAAAATAAAATTTATATTCAATAATATTATTACTTTATTAGTTTATCTTCCCCTTTTTCTTTCAGGAATTTGAAATTTTTTATATAATACTATAAGAATACTGTATTTTTTATGAAAATAAAATTACCGTTTTTGAGGTCAAATTATAGTTATGGGCCTACACTGTTTAAATTTATGATTTAGTTATCCATACTTTAATTTAACATAATTTGGTTCATCTATTTTTATAATATCACTAGTTAGTTCAAATAGTTGATATCCTTAGTTATCATGCCGAAGTATATTTTTTTTGTGTTATAGAAGAGTTTTTTTCTTTTTAAATCATGTAAGCATTTTAACCAAAATAATTAAGGGTCTTAACTATTTAGATTAACCAATGTCATTGTAAAAAATAAAAGAGTAGATTATGTAAAATTAAAATATAAAGACTAAATTCCAAATGCGAGTATAGTAAAGGGACCAAAACTAGAATTTAACTATTATCTTATAATTACTAAAAATAGAGAAAGAAGAAAAAAAGAGTTGGACACTGTCATGACATGACAGCCCTTAGGGCTTTTATTTCCTACCATGTTTAAAATTTATGATTTATTACCTATATTTTAATTTTACATAATTAATTTTTTTATTTATACAATATCATTAATTTATTTAAATTGTTAAAATTAATTTTTTCTTAAAAATACACTTTCTAACTTATCATGTTGAAATTTTTTTTATATGTTGGAAAAGTAATTTTTGTTTAAATTCACGCAAGTATTTTAACCGAAACAATCAATAATATTAATTATTTAGATTAACTAATATCATTATATAAACAATATACTAAATTATGTGAAATTAAGATGTAAATTTAAACCATAAATACGAGCATGATAAAAGGATCAAAACCATTATCTTATAAACACCTATCATGACATGATACCATTTCCCTTAAGGATTTCCTTTATATATGGTAGATTTTATCACACTCACGATACGAGTAAACAAAATTATTTTATACATATTTATAAAATTATTTCAACAACTAATTATGGGTGAAGTGATAAGAAATTTCTATTTAAATTTATCGGTTGTGTTCAATATTCTTAAATAATAGTTTTTAATTATTTTATTTGAAATATTATATAAAAATATAAAATAATAAAGATATATTTATAATAATATTAATTACCTTTTAAAATAAAAATATTTTAATAATTTCATAATCGAATTTGTGTGGAGTTGAATAATATTAACTTGCAACCCCTTTTGACTTTCTTGCATTATATTTTTTATTTTAATTTTAAATAGAAAATTTGTTTTATTTGAGTTTAACGTGGAAAAACGTGGAATGAATTTCATGTTTGGATTTTTTTTCTTCATATTTTAACAATTTTGATTTAAGAGTTTTTCTTTCTTTAAATAAATATTTTTAACTTAAAATATATTTTTTGTAAAAAAAGGATAATGATATTTTTTACCTTATATTTTATTAAATCTTCTAATGTGGCACTCTTATCTTGAAATGTTTATTTTTGTACTTGAAGTTTAATTCGTATATCAATGTGGTACCGTCTTGAAGTTTTGGAATTTAACATCATTAGACAAAGGTACCATATTGAAAGACAAAATCAAACTATAGATAACAAAATAGACATTTTCAAAGTAGATATGTCACATTAAAAGATTTCATAAAGTATAAGGATTAAATATGTCATTATCCCTTGTAAAAACAATATCAAAGTTTGAACTCGATAATCCAAGCCAAAGTTAGAGACAAATTCAAATGAGTTTGAATTGATCTATCTTAGCATTTAAACTATTTGAGCTTGAAATCATTTTAAGTTTAAATCATGTTAGATTCAAACTTGCAAAATATTAAAGTAAATAAAACTCTTCAAAAAAAAAAAAAAAACACATACAATTTTAAAAAAATAGTCTTTCAAAATTTAATAAAAATAAAAAATTTCCAAAAATTTTATAAAAATCAGTTTTTTATTTTTATTTTATAAATATTATTTTTACCACTAGTGAATTTGAATCAAATATAGAAAATTTTATAACAAGACAAATATATTAAAAACTCTGCCACACATTTATGCGCATGGAAACTACATATTTAGAACATAGATGTGTCATTCAAAATAATATATAATAAATATTGAAATATGTGATTTGAAACTAATTAATAATAACAAATAAAATATAAACAATGTTAAAATAAAAAAATAAATTAATTTGTGAGTAAAACAAAATTTAAACACAAAAATACAACATATCAAGAATACTAAATGAATACATTTGTTTATCTTGGTGTTGTCATCAATCTTGAGTTTGTGTCCAGTTAGCTTGTGACACCGACTCAATCAATAATATTATTAATATATACAAATGACGAATGTAATAAATTATGCACATTAAAATAAAAACGTACAAAAAATATTAAAATGAAATTTTGGTTACATAGTAAATTTAAATTTTTACTAATCAAATTAGAGTGCGTTCAAATTCCACAATATGTATATTTTTATTATTTTTTGTTAAAAAAATAAAAAATACCCTCAAATAATATAATTATTTTAATTACGAAATGATATTTCCATAATTTCCCTAATCGAGTTGGTGCCTAGTTGACTCGTGACACCAACTCAATTAGAGACTTAATAGATTGATTAATCAAAGAGAGATATATGGACAGTTTATAAACTGTAAGTTAAAAAATTGGAGTTACCCAAATTTATACCAAATTCTATTTTTATTTAATTTATAATTGATTTTAATTTTTTATAAAAATAAATATTTTATATTTAAAATAATAAAAATAATTTAAACATTCTATTATAAAAAATATTTCCTAACAAATTCAAGTTATTGATTAACTTTAAAGATTATTTCTTTTTAGCAACATTTATAAAAAAAAAAGAATTTAAAATTTTACCAAAATAACATTCAAAAGTTATAAGACAAGACTTATTTCGTATAAAAATCTAAAACCAAAAAGTAATATGAAAAGAATCGAGAACATAATTGCATCAAACTGGATTAAGATGGACGATTTGAAAATAAAGAACTTGACCAAACCGAACCGATATTACCACTAATATTAACAATAAAATGAAACGCAGCTTGAACTAATAATTAATTTGAAGTTTAGACTAAAAATTTATATCTATAGTGTTGTTAAAATTTAATTCGATTCCAACTCAAAAATAGCTATTTTTTTATAAAGGAATAAATGTTGTTTTATAAATATTAATATTTTTTATATTTTAATAAAATTTAAAAATATATACAAATAAGAAAAATAAGAAAATTTGAAGTTACCAGATAATAATGTTTATTATTTCAACTAAAATCAAAATTAATTTATACTATATAACCTTTTTTTCACTTAGATTCTAAATGTGTCATACTCTTTACCATATTAAAAATATCATTGACTTCAATATCAGCTTAAAAGGGGAAGAAAAATTGCCACGTGTCTGAATTATTTAAAAGTCAAAACACTAAAAAAATCATTTTATTTTGAGCTGTCAATTAAAAAATACAAAAAATAAAAATAAAAATAAAAACAAACATTAAGAATATGAGAAGACTTTTCGTTGGAAAATCAAAGATTTCACAGAAGAAACTTGTTTGCGTTACCTGGCAGCCAACTACATTCAAGTTTAAACAAACAAAAAATAAAATAAAATAAGAGCACAACCTTCCACTACATAATTAAAAATATAACTTTTACTTTTTTATTTTTTATAATTACTGGAAATTTTTAATTTTTATTGAGATTTTGAAAAGCATTTTTATTGAAGTTCTATTTTTAAAAAATTTTTAATGTAAAGATTTTTTTAATTTTTAAAAACCTTTATAATTTTATTTATTATATAAATTTTAAAAATTTTACCAACATAATATATAAAACAAAATAGTTGGTTAACTATTGGTGTAATTTACTCTATTATTTATTTATAAGCATAATGATAAATTTAGTCTTTAAAGTTTATATATTTTGTCAATTTGACCCTTAACCTTTCAAAATGAGTTATATTTGACCATCAATATTTAAAAAAGAGCCGAATTATTTTTTTCAACAAAAATACTAGCTAAAACATTAAAATTTTAAACATGACAGCCCGCATAGCAATCCACGTGTGCTTCATGCTATTTAAAAAAAAATTACAAACTTTCTTTTTATTTTATATTGAATTTTGTTATTTTTGAATATTTTTATAATTTTTAAATTATTTATTGACGTGACATATGAAATAAATTGTGTCATATCAGCATGAAGCACAAATAGATTGCCATGCCAACATCGTTAACAAAAAAATATTTTAGATAGCATTTTTGTTTAATAAAACGATTTGATTGTTTTTAAAAGGTTGAGGGTCACGTCTAGTTTACAAAAAGAATAAGGGATAAACTGATAAAAAATGTAAACATTAAGTAATAAATTTAGGATTGTGCCTTATTTATAAATCTTCAACTAATTTTTATTTTATATTATTATTCACTAATTGTTTACAAAAGGCAAAATTCAAAATTCACCCTCAAAGTTTCGAGGTCTTTTCACTTCAGTTCTTAAAGTTGATGACATTATTGAGGTGTCGTAACACGTAAGCGATGATGTAGGATTTTGAATTAAATTTATTTAAAGAATTAAAAATTAAAAAGTATAAAATATAAATAATCGATTCAGGGAAATTTTAAACTAAAAATGAAAAAAATATAAAAATATAAAAAAAATCCCTTTTATTTTTTATTCTCCCTCTCCTTCACGTCTCCCTATATCTTTTCTTTTTTATTAAAAAAATTATCTTTTTCTCATCCCTCTTTCTGTCGTTTTTTCTTCTTTCCTTCTCAAAACAAACCCTAGACGCCGATGCCGCGCCGCTCACCACTGCTGACCTCTGCTCCTCTCTATCACCTTCTAACACCATCGCCACACTATGGCCACACCCAACCAGCCCGACGTGTCTACTAATGCTAAGTCAATATGCTTAGAATACATGAATGAAAGGTCTGGTTTGTTTTTAGTTTTCTACCCTCCGCATAAGAGAAAGTGGCCAAAGGTGGCGAGTAAGAGATGGGGTTGGAGGCCAGGGTTCAGGAAGTATACAGTTTGGAGAATATCCCTAACATTGATGGGGATGGCCTCGTTTATCCACCGCAGCGCCGAGATGCCAGGGAAGTTCTCGCTCCTTTGAACCCCGGTGTGCACGTACAACACCAAAAACGTCTTCTTTCTTAGCCTTGGAAATATATGCTCTTCCAAATACTTCTTCACAATGTCAACGTTCAATAACTGAGCTGATCTACCCACACCCCCCACGTCAAAATACCATCCACAATTCAAATATTCTTTAAACAAAATAATACTAATAAATCAACAAAAAAAGGGGTGGGGGCATGGGGATTATTAATTACTAGGGAAGAATTTTCCGATAACACGAAGAATCTTGTGGCCTTGTTTATCTTTGATGCGGATCTTGAAAATGTCGAGTTTGTGGAAGAGGAATTCTCGATTAGACTAGAAAACCTGGGATGATAGGATTGTTGTTGTTGGGGTTTGTTTTGAGAAAGGGAGAAGAAGAAGAAGATTAAAAAAATTAAAATATAAAAATAGCAAGACGCGAGGGTGAGGGAGAGTAAGAAAGAAATTATTTTTAATATTTCAATATTTTAATATTTGTACATTTTAAACAATTTTTTTGTTTTTTAAAATTTGAATTTTTCAATTCAAAATTCCATTTCATCGCCAACGTGTCACTACACCTCAGCAATGTCATAAATTGAGGTGGCATGCACAAAAATATTGACTGTTAAACGATTATCATTCAATTTTGGCATTAATTGAAAATTTTTTGCAACCTTCTGGATGAGATTGCAAAAAATAAAACAAAAAAAATAAGGGCGGAAGTGAAAAAAACCCTAAAATGTTGATGGTAAATTTTACAATTCTGCCCTTATAAAATTCATGCAATGTCAGATAAGGTTAATATAGTTGGAGCTATCTGAATTTGATAACTTATACCTATTTAGTACATAAACTCTTTTTTGAATCTAACTAGCACCCAAAATTTGAAAAACGTAAGTCAATTTGATGCTTTTTTTTAAGTATCTAACTAATACTATTAAAATACGCTAACTTGGCACTGATAATTAATAATATTGTAATACGTCACAATCTCATATTTTGACACATGATAAAAATAAAAAATAAAAAAATTATCATATGTCACCTAAACTATTAGTTTTTAATGTCACGTCAATTTTTTTAATTGTGTTAATTAAGTATCTAAAAATATACTAAACCTTTTTCACATTTAAATACTAATTAGATTAAAAAAATTTAGGTATCAAGTAGATACAAATTGCCATGTTTAGGAATCCGTATATATTATCCTTATAAAATATTATTTCTTTAAAAATTAATTTCTGAAAATTAAAAAATAAATCAAATATAAAATCGATAAAACCGCAGGTATTTTTTTAAGGGCAGAAATCTCCAATAGTGGCAACTTCCTTCTTTTTGGGGATAAGTTGTTTTCTTTCTTTCTTTTCACTTTTTCTATTGTCCTAAATTATCCCATCCATACGGCATTACATAACCATTTATGTCCCTGTTCCTCCATCTTCCCTTCTATTTCAAGCTTGCTTTTTTTTTTTCTTCTTATTTTCAGCCCACCATATCCACAAAATCCCCATATTATGTCCTCCTCCTGAACCTTGGGTTGACCTTTATTTTTGAAAATACTAAAACTTTAAGTTAAACATGCTTAAACTTCTTTTGCTTGCTTCTCAAGATAAAAAGAAAACATTCCAAAGTTTTGGGTACTTGAAATAAGGAACTATTAATGATGAAAAAGTTTATGCCTTTAGGTATTATTGAATACACACAACACAGGGATGAATGGATGAGATGTGTTCTGGAGTGGACTATGTGACTGTACTTTCCTTTTGTTTTACTATCACTAATAACAAATAATAAATTAAAAAATGGCTAATTAAGTATATTAAAAAAAAAAAACTGTAAATAGTGATCAAGTTGAATGATTTCATTTTTCTCCAAGTTGGGAACTTTTGAATGGACAAAGTGGGAAACTTGAAAGAGAGAAAGGAAAGAAAGTGATATTTTTTTTTTCCAAATTAAAAAATAATTTATTTTTTATGGGGGGTGCTTTCTTTAGTTTCCTTCTTAGACTTTAGAATTGCCACTGTTACTAACTGGAGCTGGAACTTGAACTGGATCTGGATCTGGATCTGGATCTCTTTCTCTCTCACTCTCATATTTTCTCAGTACTCTGCATTTTCCTATCAAGCCCCATCTCTCAAATTCAAGGTACTCTTGCTTCTCTTCATCACTTCATTGCAACCACTGTTCATTTCTCTTCTCTTTTTTCCCCCTATTTGCTCTAAGAGTTCTTCACTTTGATTCTATTCTTATTAGCATATTAGGGTAGGTAAAGTTGATTTGCAGGAGTCTGATGTAGGAACCAATACATAAAAAATCTCTGTTCAATCTTTGCATTGTTCACATGGTGTATGTGACTATGTTTATTTGTATCTGTGTTATTCAAAATAACAGTATGGTCCCTGCTTTGCATTCAAAACTTGTTTTTCTTTTCAAGGTTGATTAAACTTTAAAGCATATACATGTTTGTTGTATTCATTAAATTGATGCTGTCTTTGTCTACCATCTACCCTATTTCAGATTATGGTCTGATCCCAGAAAAAGAAACTTAATTGCAGACAATAAAGGGTATTTGTTTGCAGTCAACGGTCAACGGTCAAAACAGGCTAAGTAATAAGATGGTGAGATTAAGGACATTGAGTGATGGTTTGAGATGCTGATATGTTGCCTTCAAAATCTAGATGAAGGCAACCACCCTATGCAGTGCAGTGGCAACTAAATGTAAAAGCTATTGATATTTCCTCATCATGTCTGGTTCAAGACAGCGTCCCTACCTCAAGAGGCCCGTGTGGATTATTGTATTGGTGAATTTTGTGATCTTGTTCTTGATTGCTGCCTATCTTTACCCTCCGGCAACTTCGGCAGCTTGCTTTATTTTTTCTCCTACAGACTGTACTTTGCTCAATCAGCCACCAGCTCCCAAAATTCCTACTAGGGAATTAACTGATGATGAGACCATCTCTCATGTTGTAATTAAGGAAATCCTCAAAACACCTCTTATTGAATCCAACAATCCGAAAATTGCCTTCCTGTTTTTGACTCCGGGGCAACTCCCTTTTGAGCCACTCTGGGCTAAGTTCTTTCAGGTAAGACTTCCAGCTCCTCGCTCGATCATTGATGTTTTTTGTTTTGGTTTTTCACTCGGTTATGGTTATGCAACTTCTTATTTGCAAGTATTTCCAATAAGAGTGCTTATGTTTGGTTCCAAGTAGCTGCCTTAACATGGCTTTGTTCTTTGTGTGTCTTATGGGCTTTGATCTTTGTGTTGAACTTGCTGCCTTGTATGTCTGTCATTCGTATTAAATGAAATTTGGTATCAGCTCTGATAAGTGCAAAAGACAGCCATAGGTGCTGGTGCATGCTGGACAGAAGTATTCATTTCTTGGCTTTCCAAACTGATCTAAATGCAGGCTAGCCTACATTTTCTTTCTGGCTAGCCTGCATTTTCTTTCTTTCTTTCTTTTTAAAGCTTTTTGTAGGTTAACAAATTATATAGAAACATGGATACACCGATATATGCCTTTGCTGGGGACTTATGCAAACTTCACTATTAAAAATCACAATGTTTAATCTTTTCCTGCAGGGCCATGAGGGTAGATTCTCTGTCTATGTTCATGCTTCCAAAGAAAAGCCAGTACACACAAGTCATTACTTCATGGGCCGAGACATTCACAGTGAATCGGTTGGTAGCATTAATCATTTTATGCATTTTGTTATAAAAAATTTGATGAAACCTTTTGTTCCTCAATTTTGATGAATCTTTATCCGCCATTAAACTTCAAATTTCTGCTTGAATATCACTTTATATAGTGTCACCTGAAATAGCAGCTATAAAAATGCAGGTGTCTTGGGGTAAAATTTCCATGGTTGATGCTGAGAGGAGACTGTTGGCACAGGCACTTTTAGACCCTGATAACCAGCAGTTCGTGTTGTTGTCTGAAAGGTAAATGTGGCATAGGATTTCATTTCTCAATATTCTCATGATAAGTAGTTATCTGAAGTTTTCCCCTTAAACCTTCTTCCACAGTTGCATACCATTACAGAACTTTGACTATGTCTACAACTACTTGATGCTCACTAATGTCAGCTTTATCGACTCGTAAGCAACATTGAACTCTTTCCTTTATCCTGTCCTGTAACTTTAGTGTGAAAGCCTTTCCATTTGTTGTTGTAAATATTGAGTTTATGAAAACAATTTTTTCCCTCACTTGATCTCTTCCTCTCATCAGTTTTGTGGATCTTGGTCCACATGGATCCGGGAGATATTCCGAGCGTATGATGCCCGAAGTTGAAAAGGACTATTTTCGAAAAGGCTCACAGGTAAATCCCTTTTAGACTAATAATATATGGCTTTGCAGCTAAACACTGAAAGTGTAGTTAGATTGAAACAATAGACAATGGTGGACAATTACATTTTGGGGTTTAATCTGTGATTATAAATGAGTTAATCAACTTTTTGTTTGTTTCAGTGGTTCTCCATGAAGCGGCAGCATGCTATAATAGTTATGGCTGACAGCCTATATTACACTAAGTTTAGGTATTACTGCAAGGTAATCTTCCTATTGGACTCACCTTATTGTATGTTTTGTGAATAAGAATATAATGTGATTATATTAACATCCATGTTATGTGTGTTGTGTCAGCCAAATATGGAAGGGCGCAATTGCTATGCAGATGAGCATTACTTGCCAACTTTTTTCAATGTTGGTACATTTAGACTCGCTTATTCTGCTTGTATCAATAAATACTTGCTTTGATTTTTTATATATTATATTTGTGCATACTTGCATGCAGATGATTGATCCTGTTGGAATAGCAAAACGGTCAGTAACATATGTGGATTGGTCTGAACGGAAGTGGCATCCTAAATCATTTAAGGCCGAAGATATTACATTGAAGTTCCTCAAGAACCTTACAGTACGTTGTCACATTACATTACATTTTATTTATGTGCCTTGTCTCTACTAAGAGCCCTACGGGTTTAAAGGCCGAGAGTTCTGCCATTAATGACCAATTTGCCGTAAGTCATGGGGTTCGAGTTAGACCATGCGTAAACTCTTCCGTTTGCCACAGTTCCAACTGTTTAGGCATTTAAAAATGCTCCGCTCTCTGTGGAGTAGGGAAACAAAACTCGCTAACTCAAATGGGAGCATGCTTTACCATTAATGACCCATATGTTACGTAGTCATGAGGTTGAGTCAGACCATGCGCAAACTGATGAGTTTGCACATGTTTCCGCCCTGTTCAGGTATCATGTGGCATTCATATTCTGCGTCTCTCATAGAGTGGGGAAACAAAACCCTCTAGCTCAAGCGGTAGCATGCTGTCCCATCATTGACTTATATGCCATAGGTCATGAGATTGAGTCAAACCATACGCAAATTCTTCAATTTACCATAGTTCTACTCTGTTCAGACACTATGAGTCGTTCACATTCTGTGAACCCATAAAGGGCCTCAAAACCCCAACCAGAATTAATAAGAGTGTGCTGATTGGTGTAGATTTAAGAAAGAAAAACTCATTGTGTTTTTTTGCAGACCATTGACGACATAGTCCATTTCACAAGTGATGAAAAGGTAAAAAGAGTATTTATTTTGTTTTCATTTTATTTTTATACTCTCATAATAAAATAATAAATAAAATGGGGGGTGTTAGTGTATTAATTGGTTTGTGTGGTGGGTGCAGAGAATGCTTACAGGACCATGCATGTGGAATGGAATAAAGAGACCTTGTTATTTATTCGCAAGAAAGTTTTATCCAGAAACGTTGGAGGGGTTGATGTTCTATTTCTCTAATTATACAACACTACCTGTGTAGTCTTTCCCTTTTCCCTTGCCTTTCCCTAGTGCTGTGATTAATGTTATTATTCTTTGATTTGATGGGATCAGTATCACAACCGGCCTCAGATCAATGTCATTCAACAGGATTAAAATTTTGATTGATAAAGGTTTTATTTTAAGGGTTTTTATTTCGGGGGTTTTAACATTAATCTCATTATAGAGTCTTATCATATCTGTTCTTTTTGATACAATGTCTAGAACACCCATAGTTTTTTTCAACTCTTAAATAGGAGTATAATGCGTTTTAGTACACTCAAACTCACATCCTCCTACACTGGTAATATTACCGATGTCAATCGAACTGAGACTCAGTCGGCGAATGACATAACATTTGACTTCACATACATAGGTAGGAAGAAAAGACTAGTGAGAAAGAATGAAGCTGTAAAATTTATTGATTCATAGGCATCCTTTTGTATACAAGATTTGTAATGATTATAATATAATATTGTGCTCCTAAACATTAGGAGAATTATTCAAAATTATTATCAGATTTTTAATAATTATTTAAATTAATGCGTATTATATTTTTCTGGGTTTGAGTTTTAGATAGCAGATTTGAGTATAATATATTTAAGTTTGAATTCCTGAATAAATGTTTTGAATATATAAATTTAATAGGATAATACATTTTAATCTATTTCTCTAACCAACCCAAAAAATTATTTTAATTGAATTGGCTCGGTTTGAATAGTTATATCGGTTTTAATCAACTTCTGTTCACCCATAAAGACATAAATTAGAAGTTTAGGGTTTATAAATTTACAAAAATGTTCTTTTGATGTTTAAAACTTAATAAATTTTAAAAAGTAGAAGTGAGTTTTTTCTCCAGGTATTTGGATTAGGTTTGAATTTTAGAGTCGACATTATTGAGATGACTTTACTTGAATATCACTTTTAATGTAAGAAAAATTAGGCTCAAATCGTAAAACGGATGGAAACACCTATAATTATAATAAAAATAAATAAAAAAGTTAATAATAAAAAGATTTCAATTCATCGTGACAATATAATTAACAACGAATAATATTTTTATTACTTCAAAATTTATGTACAGAATAATTACATTTACATTAGATTATAGTTTAGAATAACCATTTGTACATTAGTATATCATATAGTATTACAGACTATAATAAACATATTTAAATGTCAATTGAAACAATGTTTTTAAATTAATCTAAAATAATGTAAAAATGAAATTTAATTTTAAAACAGATTTAGAAATTAAAATATTTAAAAAACCAATGGAAATAATGTATTTAAAAAATAAATTAAAATAACATAAAATTTTAAAAAACTAAAATCTTTAAAGTTACAAATTTGTTAACAAAAAATTTTAAACCAAAAAATATTATTAAGAATTTTAAAACATAACTAAAATATTTATGTAATTATGATTAACTGTATTAAGTTTTAAAAAAATGGATTATATTGTTAAATGTATTGAAATATGTTATAAAAAACAATAAAAAATTGAAGAAAAAAAAACAGTCTTAGATTATTATTAAAATTTATAAATTAACATAATTTGTAACCATGTTAAATTTCAAATTAAATTATGTTGTAAATTGATATAAAATAATTTTGAAAATGCAATAAAAAAATAGATTTTAAAAATAGTTTTGAATAACATATTTTTAAAATACATATCAAAACAATTAAAATTGGGCAGGAGTATTACTTTTTACACATTTTAGTATATGAGTTACCAATAAACTATTTCAATTAGTAATATTTAACCACACTCATGATTTATTTTAAGTAAAGAGGAAAAAAAGTTTTCATTTATTTTAAATAAATCTTATTTATTACAAACCGTGCGGTCTGTGTGATTTAGTTATCAATTGACACGCACGAATACAATCTATTGTAAGATTTATTAAAAAGAAAAGGATTTATTTTTAAAACTTCTAACATATATTGCCGGTGTGAGTGAGAAACAACATTTAAATGAAAAGCCTAGACTTAATTTACTATATATATATATAGTTAAATTTGTTTGTTTTTACCTTTTTATTATTTTTGTATAAAACCGAGCAACATTAAAGAAAATTTGATCAGTTAATACACTCAATAATTTGTTTTAAAACTAATTTACATGGTTAATTAATTACGGAAAAGCCAATTATATTGTTATTGAGGCTAATTAATATAATTTGTATTTTATAATCAAATTAAAAAATAATAATAAGTCAACTGATATATCAACAGAAGAATGTCATCCCTTGTGGCAATACCAACTCATTCATACAAAAGATTTCTCTGGATATATTTCATATAATATGATATCTACCACTAAACGAATCTCTCTACCTATAAATGTATTTACTATAATATGATACTTGCATTCCAAAACGAGGCAGAACTCATTTTGTTGTGTTGTGTAGGTGTGGTTCAGCCTAGGAATGATGCCTAAAAGATTGAAGCATGCAATTCCATTCTATTAGATTCTACAAGATTGAAGCGTACAATCCAATCCAAGCAAATATATCATACAAATAAAGTAAAAGAAACGACAACATCCATCACCAGTCATTACAGACCCAATTTAACACCTAATTCCAAGCTAAGCTATGCTCTGAAACTTAGAGACCTTCTACAGCCTTGTAGTGATAATCATCAATGGAGGAGTAAACCAAACCTTCCCTTTCAAGAGACTCAATCGCATCCCTGCCACCAAGAGAAGAGAAAAAAAAAAAAAAGAAGCAAAAATGAATAAATTAATAGATGAATATTTTACATATACATAACTAAAATAACTCCAAAAGTATATTCATCATATACATACTTGATTTTCTCTAGGGGAGATTTTAACTGTTGTGAAAGTTCGTCTACGTGTATCCCCATTTCTCGATCACTGTAAATGGTAATAACCAACCAGTCAAATCAATTCAGAAAATCATTAGTAGTAAGTTAAAAATTCCAAGTTTGCTCCTTTGATGGAAAGCCCCAAATAGCTATTCAAGCCAACCAAACGTAACATGGATGTTTAAATAGCACCAACCACCACCTCCAAAATGATTCTTTAAGACCAAACAAGGCATTCTTCAAGCAATGCATCATTCAAGTTCATTAAAAAGCTTGATTTTGATTAAGTTATATGGGTAATCAAAACATGCTTCTCATCTATTGCAATTCATTCAAGTTGCATACGGGTTTCCCAATTGAAAATTTTTGAAGCCAAGTTTCTTCCCTAGGGGAAAAACAAGTTTTTGTTTAGTACTTACATGTTTGAAGGTTGCTGCAGATAGTTCAGGACCAATTTATCAAAACTCTTGAGTCCATCAGCATTATATTGCATAGAGAACTGGAAAAAGAAAAGATAATATTTATTGAAAGAAAAAAAAGAGAGGATTTAATGGAAATGATAAAGTTTGATATTTTGATTTCATACATCATTTGTCGAAGCTGGGTGGTGCCCATTTGATGCACCCCGCACAGGAGTGCTGAATGATGAATCTGGTGCCTGTGAGGCCAAAACACTACCCTGTGAAAACCAATCAAAAGCCACACTCATCTCCAAGAGAATAAATTAAACCGTATAAGCATCTTAATATGCAAACCTCATCAGCTTTAGACTGTACTTTGGAATTCTGCAGGTGGAAATGTATGCACTCAAGATAGTGGCAAGTAACTTCATCGAAATTTGTCACCAACCTAGAATTGCAAGCAAACCAAAGAATATTACATATCCAAACTAGTCTGTTGGTTTATGATTAATAGGTTAGGCAATCAATTAGATAACAAATATAAAGGAATCCATATGAACAATTTGTCACATGATATGGATCAGATGCCGTTGGAAATCTTAGTAAGATCAGATTCAAGCACAGATCAGATACTATCAACAATTTGTGGAATGTGATAACAATAAAAGGGAGATCCCAACCAAGCAAATCTATTGGGAAACTAGGAATTTTATTTATGGAACCATACCTCACAGAGAAGGCATTTAATTGCCTCTTGCTTTGATAAGTTTGCAAGTGTCCATTAACACGAACATAAGTCCCATCTCTATAGCAAAGAGAAATTAAAGAATGAAACAAAATATAATAATATGAAAGCATATAATGACATTTCAAAACAAGAAACAATAAATGCTTCATTGAATTAAATGAAGGAGAGAACTTACTCCAAGGCATCCAAGTCTCCTGTGTCGAGTCTTTCAGTTACCCTGATTGAAACAGAAAAATTCGTTTAGAGAAATAGATACAGATTTCAAATCAAAATTGCTTCTCTCACTTCAATATTGATTTTTAATGCGGTGTTGAAAAAAAAAACCACTAAGGTTGTTAGAGTATTAACTAAAGGTGGTTAGTAAGTTAGTCAAGTTGGTTAGTTGTTAAAGTTGTTAATCAGTAACTATGAACGTTAGCTTCAGCTATATAAAGATGTATTCACTCTTCATTCAAGAAAAGTTATTCTGTTAATACTAAAACAGTATTCTTGAGGTATCATTCTTGTATTAACAGAATAACTTTTCTTGAATGAAGAGTGAATACATCTTTATATAGCTGAAGCTAACGTTCATAGTTACTGATTAACAACTTTAACAACTAACCAACTTGACTAACTTGCTAACCACCTTTAGTTAATACTCTAACAAACGTTACCAGTAATGCAGGGAAACGAATTAAATAACAATAGGATGACATTCATAATTCGTAGAATTAAAATGGAATCTGCCGCTTTACCATCTTATACATTCAATTCGGCCTGTTCCATCATCGAGGTGGAAACGTATATCTGAGGACCTTGAATTTTTGTTAAACACCATGCCAACTACGGTAACCTGAACCAGCAATGCATCCGAAAGTAAGATAAAAGAAAGAAGAAAGAATTAATCAAATAACTCGATGAGTTATGAGGATTTCTTCAAATAAGCTAAGAGATTTGTAACTGTAGATGCCCAGATTTAAACACTACGATTCTTTTCAAGGGAAACAGTGGAAGGATCTAAGAAACGGTACATTGGCAACATCAACACCATCAATTATGAAGCTGGATTTCTCATCACCAGATTGAGATGCTTCACTTATCTGCTTCACCGTCGCTGATACCAACCCCTGCATATCACGGATCTGCTAAACGCCAAACAGGTAAAAACGTGAAATTAGATCGATCGACTTCAACAAACATTCAAAATTTCAAATTTCCTCTACTAGATTTATTTGATTTCCCCTGGCGCGAAACAATTCTGCCGATATTTTCCCGGCTGCCAAACAGAACATAGGAAGGATAAGGACATAAAGGTTAAAGAGAGATGACTGACCCTAGCAGAAGATGGAGTTGAGCCACCGAGCTGAGAAGACATGAATCCGCCACCGGCCAAGGGGGAGCTGTCTTCAAACTGACTACTAGAAAACATGTTTGAAACCCTAAAAGCAGAGATAACTGATACGAGAGAGGCAGAGACGAAAATGAAACTGAAATTAATTCTATATGCAAACTATATAAAAGTACTTGCAGTAAAGAGAGAAGTTGGTTTACCGCTTTAAACTTTCCCGCCAATTAGTCTGTAATTTTCCCGCCTGATTTTTCATTTTAACAAAGAAATTCAAGAAATGTGTGCCCATTCGATAATAGCTCCTCTACTATATATAACTACTGTTACCCTTCTGTCATAGTGTACTGATAGGAGGCTGTTTATTCAGCCCAATTTGCATTCCTTTTACTTGAGTCCACTAAGTGTAAAGAACATCCAACTAGCAAAACTAGTAAGCAATTTTACGATTAGAGTTGTCCATGGCTGAGTTGGGTCCTAACAAGATTTTAGACCCAGTTGTTAAATTCGGTTCCAGGCTAAAAAATAGATTTAAATTTTTGTTCAAATTCAACCCGGATAAAAATACTAAAACCTGAGCTCAATCCGTTCCAGCCTGTATTAAATTTTTAAAATTTAATTTTTTATATAAAAAATAAAAATATAATACACCAAATACACTAAAAATATTAAAATAAATGTTTTCCAACAAAGTAAAAATAAATTTAAAAAGTCTTTATACTTAAGTAACATTAAAATAAGTGCAACTTAACAAGCAAATGCCTCTAAAATAGTAGCAAAATTAATAATAAAATAAGTGTTATACAATATCCAAACATTAACAATAAAATAATAATAACATAATAGTGAAATAGTAGCAAAACAGTGGTAAAAATTCATAAAACAGCAGCAAAACATGGAAAAACAATAAAAATAGCAGGGCTTTTTATTGAAAATTTGAGTTGGGGCTGAGCCAAAACCTTACCTGAGGCTTGGTTTACTTTTTAACGGGTTTTTTTTTGCCTAAACTTATTTTTTTTTGTCTATATTTTTATCCAAATTCTCTCATTTTTTGAGTGAACTTTTAGATCGGACCGGGTAGTCCGGCCTATGAATAACTCTATTTACGACTGACCAAAAATACTTTAAGAA
Source organism: Gossypium anomalum (assembly GCA_025698475.1). Classification (NCBI taxonomy): domain Eukaryota; kingdom Viridiplantae; phylum Streptophyta; class Magnoliopsida; order Malvales; family Malvaceae; genus Gossypium; species Gossypium anomalum. The sequence continues at coordinate 87,517,684 of CM046968.1, forward strand.
CGATTAAATAAATTAAATTTTCCATTATATATATTAAAGATATAAAATGATTATAATAGCGAAAACAGTACTTTTGTTTGTGAATAAAGCAGAACAGGAGCTGTAAAAGATAAATTAGAAAACAACTAATTTAGGAAAAATAATGGCTAAACTACACTAACTGCCCCTCAATTTTGTTCAAATTTTCATTTTTATCACTGACGTTTTAAAACTTACAAAATTATTACTAATATTATCTGGTTGTTACATTTTGGTCACCCATTCGTTAAGTTTCATTATCCCCTAGCGAAAAGATGAAGTGACACAATAATTTAAATGATTGATGATTAATATGACTCCTGAATTATAACTAAAATATCATTTAAATACTTTAGAAATTTTCTTACGCACACAATAGGGAAATATCCACGCCATCCATACGTACATTAAGTCTAAAGAGAGTTGCTCAAGTAAAGATATACCACTTACTCTTCAAAAACTTCAACCCGAATGAATTCTGTAAGTTAACAACCCTCAACCACCAAATCAAATACGGGAATTCGAACGGCATAAATTTGTTGAATGTTGTTTTTTGCCAACGAAATTCTGTAGCCTTGGAAAATGCCTAATTTTCCACCTCCAATTCATTCTTAGCAACTCCATAATTGCCTCTGTCAAGCATGAATTTAGCCAAGTAATACTTCTTTCTTCAGTCGAATGCAATGGTAGATCTTAACATGATCAAGTTTCGAAGAAATTTAATTAAAATTTTAAAAATTATTATAGATTTAATGAGAACTTAAAAAAAAAATGGGGTGTTTAAATAATTTTTTTTAATTACGAGGTTCAATAAGAATTTTTTTTTTTTAAGTTGGAAGCTTACTTACATTTTTTAAAAGTTTCGAAATTTTTAATAAGAGCGGCTAAAATTTTTCGATAGTAAAAAAATTTCTATATAAAGAAAAAGAAGAATCTTACATTTGGTACCTATACTTTCATAAAATGTCTAATGTGGTACTTAAACTATTCATATGTGTTTTATTATGGTACTTAGAATTTCATAAGATGTCCAATGTAATACCTCTATTTTGAAAATGTTCAATGTGTTACCCAAATTGTATCATAATAAAACACATATTGATAGTTTAGGTACCGCATTGGGCATATTCAAAGTAGGGGTACCACATTGGATATTTTATGAAAGTACATGTACCATAATAAAAATACATATTGATAGTTTAATTATCACATTAGATAATTTCAAAGTAGAAGTACCACATAGAACATTTTATGAAAGTAAAGGTACTAAATGTGATATTATCCATAAAGAAAATCCTAGCTCCCATTACTTCTGACTGAAGGTTAACTAGAGTTGTCCATGGGTCGGGTCGGGTCGAGCTCTAACAAAATTTCAAGCTCGATTGATAGGCTTATGCCCGACCCAAAAAATGGGCTCAAAATTTTTGCCCAAGCCTATCCCAGATAAAAATGTTAAAACCCGGACTCGACCTGGTGCACTCGTAGTAATTTTTTATTTTATTTTTTATATAAAAAATTAAAAATATAATACACCAAGTAACTAAAAATATTAAAATAAATATTTCTCAAATTAAAAAAATCTTTATACTTAAATAACACTAAGATAAGTGTAACTTAATAAGCAAATACCTCTAAAATAATAGCAAAATTAACAATAAAACATGTGTTATACAATACCCAAACATTAACAACAAAATAGCAGCAACATAATAATAGAATGGTAGCAAAACAGTGACAAAAAGTGGGAAAATAGCAGCAAAACAGTAAGATTTTTTTATTGTAAATTCGGGTCGGGTCTAGGCCAAAAACCTTACCCGAGGCCCAGCCCATTTTCAAAACGAATCTTAATTTTTGTCCAAATCTATTTTTCAAACCTATATTTTTATCCAAACGCTCTTATTTTTCGAGTGAGCGTTGGAGCTGGACAACTCTAATGTTAACATTTATCCCCTTTGCACAAATCTTGGTCAACAAGAATGGTACTTTTGGAGAAGCTAAGCTTTGGTTATAGTTTTTTTATCCATAAACGGTAGCAAATTAAGTTATGCCTCTTTCCTTTTGATCTATTATAATAACATATTATTATTAAACTGTAAAGTTAAAAGAGTATATAATAATTTTATATTCTAAGAAAAGAGTGATGATATTATTTTATTGGTAATTAAATTTTTTTTTATTTTAGGATTACCTTTATGATGAAATAGAATTTTCTTATATTAATTATCCAACATGCATTATTATTTTATGCACTAACAAGAGAATTAAAAAAAAAAAACCTGGATAAGTAAGGTTATAACACCAAAATCCTTATTATTGCAATAATCTAGAATAGTTTAAGACAAAATTTTTAAATTCAAAAAGATGAAAATACAATTTTTATATTATATTACTTATAATTTCACAAAATTTGAAGGATTTAAATAACAATTTTACTCTTTTTTAGAAAACCAAAGTCACTGTTGTCAACCTCTTATCTAGATCTTGTCATGGGGTAGGATTATCTATTCAGACTCGAAAGTTCATCCGAAAATTTAAAAGGGTTTGGACAAAAATATTAGGCTCAAAAAATATGTTCGGGCAAATAAATTAGACTTGTTTAAAATATGAGCCGAGTCTAGACTCGAAAGCCCATCCGAAATTTGAAAGGATTTGGACAAAAATATTAGGCTCAAAAAATAGGTTCAGGCAAATAAATTAGACTTGTTTAAAATATGAGTCGAGTTTAAGCTTGAACATTCAAGGACCAGGCTTAGTCCAACCCGTTTTTAAGTTTATAATACTTTATATTATGTTATTTTTATATATTATATAATTTATAACACATTAAAAATATATATAATACTACTATAATGTAAAAATTAAAATAATGCTAAGATAACTATATAAAAATTTTCAATAAATAAAAAAATATTTAAAAAAAATATAGATGGACTTAAAACGAGCTTGGGTTAGCCTTTTACAAATATAGACGGGTTTGAACAAAATTTTAGACTAACATTTCGAATCAGACAAAACTTGAGTAAACATAAAATATGTTAATATTATATTTAGACATGACTCGACCCAACAACACCTCTACTGTTGTGTACCCGTCGCTTCCAACACAAAATTTCTATCCATTGCACAAGTAAAAATTTATAAGACCGATGAATAAATAAAAAGATGGTATGGATGGAGTAGATTGAATTAAAAATATTAAAATGTAAAATGATTCTTGATAAAAATGAAATTTACGACTGGAATATTGATAGGATGACAGGTTCCACTAAACATAAAAGTGACAATGATAAAGCCTACCTTTTTGTACGTTTAATCTTAGAAGCGAGATTGTGTGGAGTCTATTAAGCCAGCCATTGCTAGATTCCATGCCTCTCTTACAGTTACCCCCACTCACTCTCATGTTTCCATCGTTTTATTAGAATTTAGAATCCCATCTTTTCTCTTTTGCAACAAAAGAATCCTATCTATGAGACAACCCCCCAAAAAAAAGGGATTTGTATTTCTCAGAAAAATGACCTCCTTTTTACTAGGCAATGTAAGCCAACATGTGATGCTCTCACCTGTCATCTCTAACACCATGTTCGTGTGTTGCAGCCCATTATTTGGCCGTCTCGCTAACAGCTTAGCTTAACGTTTTGAACAAGCTTTTGAGAATATATTATACAATGACCAATAGGAATAGGAATATAGGAGGAGATAGCACCGACCATATTTGTTTGGAGGATAAAATTTTGGATAAACTACGAAAACAGTCACTTTTATTTGCCTCAAGTTACATTTTAATCACTTATGTTTGAAATATTATGTTTTAGTCATTTATATTACCGTTTTGTTACGAAATGATCATTCTGCCGTTAAGATCTGTTATCTCTCAAACAACAGTCTGACGCGACCATTAAAAAATCAATTAATTTACTTGGCTGGACATCCATGTTAGCATTTAAAACTCATTTTAACTATCACGTAGAACTTCCGTTTAGGACGTAACAAATCTTAATGACAGAGTGACCATCTCGTAACAAAACAATAACTTAAGTGACTACAATGTAACATGAGATAAACAAATGTGGTTATTTTAATAATTTATCTTAAAGTTTTAGGTAATTTATCTGATGAGGTTGGGCTAGTGGCCATCATCAGCTAGGTGAGGTTAGATTTATATATATTAGGGTAAACTACATCAGTAGTCACCCAACTATAAATTTTTTTCTTTTTTGGTTACTCAATTATCTTAGATTTTTAGGTCTTTTTATTTTTACGTTAGCTAACTGGTAACTAAAAAATATAAATTGAATAGTTGAGTTGACCAATTTTGAAAATTTTCATAGTTAGATGACAAAAAAAAATTAAAAATCGAGTGACCTTTACTGTAGTTTACCTTATTATTATTAATATCGTATATAATTATTTAAGTATATATTAATCTAAAATATGAGTTTCAAATTTTATTGAAGCTTACTTATATTTGTAAGCGACTAACACGGACTTATTTACATTCATTATATTACTTTGTATTTAATATTTAACAATATTAATATTTTTTCCTTTTATAATTTTTGAAAACATAAGCAGCTTAGCACATTTTCTGTTCTTTATTTAAAGTGAATGTTTTTTAAATATAATGTTTTTATCCAAAACTTTTTTCAAGGGTCCATACTTAAAAATTAGTGTTGCGTCCTTATTCAAAGGAACGTTCATTGTTATCATTTTAGCATTTTAGTTCCTTTTGTTAGTGGCGTTGGGAAGGGCAAGTGATAGGAATCACCAAATATGCTGTAACCACTTGGGAAAGTGGGGCGTCTACCCCTTATGTCAATCACCCCCAGGTAGTCACAGTCTAGCTGGTACCTATTTCCACTCTTCTTCATTAACAACCCACGAACATTATGTTGTTGTTGAAAACTTTGAGACCTATGCAGTCAATACTACTGCTAACTTCACTGTACTGAAAAGGATGTGTCATAATATCAAATATAGTGCTTAATATTCATATTTTTTATTAATTTGATCTTTATTTATTTTTCGAGTTAAATTCAGCAATTAATCTTTAAGAAGAGTTAAATTTTTTTTAATGGAAATGAAAATTAAAATAGTAATTTTTTAATAATATTGATATGACAATTCACGTGGTAGTTTATGTGTACTAGATCTGTCCATGGATCGAGTCACCTGGCCCGATCCGAAAAGTAAGAAGGTTTGGACAAAAATATAAGCACGAAAAATGGGCTCAGGCAAAAAAATAAGGCCCATTTAAAAAATAAGATGGGTCTCGGGTGAAATTTTTTAGCTCGGGCCTGGCTCGGCCTGACCCAATTTAGCGAAAAGACAAAAAAATCTACTATTTTCTTGTTGTTTTCTTATTGTTTTGCTACAATTTTACTATTATGTTAATACTATTTTACTGTTATTATTTGGATATTATATAACTCTTATTTTTTTGTTAATTTTTTTACTACTTTAGAGGTATTTGCTTGCTAAGTTATTTAAGTATAAATATTTTTTAATTTATTTTCAATTTGTTGGGAAACATTTATTTTAATGTTTTTAGTATTTTGATATATTATATTTTTAAAATTTTTATATAAAAAACAATTTGACTAGGATGGGTTCAAGTTTTAGTATTTTTATCCGAGTCGGGCTTGAGCAAAATTTTAACCCTATTTTTTAGACTGGGTCAAGCCTGGGCCTAGCAAACAGGTCTAAAACTTTGGAAAAACCCGACTTGGCCCATGGACAGGTCTAATGTGTACTTCATGCGGACATGATATTATTTATCTTATATGCCACCATATCTACAAACAATTTAGACAACATACAAATATTTAAAAAATTAGCATAAAATACACATGAATTATCATGTCAGCTGTCATCTTTAAAAATTTAAAATTTTAGTTAATATTTTATTTTTTTAAAGATTAAAGTCAAATTTAATTAAAAAATAAGAAATAAATTGATAATATATATGTATTTACACACAAATGAGCAACTCTTCCTGATTTGAGATGAAAGTGGCAGCATGCCTGGAAAAAAGAAAAAACCAAAGTCTCTTTGTCCAGATAATCTTATTGATGGGGTAACACTGTAGAAAAAGTCCCTAAAAAAGGATTGGTGATAATACATTTGGAGGCTGTATGCTGTCACATTTTCAGATAATTATTCCTCTCCCATATGTACATATTCCCTCTCTCTCTCTTTCATTCTTCTCTTTTGCATTACGAAATTTGATTGAATTAACAGAAAAAAAATGATATTAAAATAAAAAATATACCTTTTAAAAAAATAAAAAAAAAATGAACTGAGGTTTGGGGGCGTAGCTAGGGTGTGGATAGGGCCTGGCTCCCCTTAAAATGAATTTTTTTATTTAAAATTTTAAAAATTTTAAATTAATAAGATAAAATTACATTTGATTCCCTCAAAATAAAAAAAATATAATTTAATTTCCACATTCCTAAATAATTTTTCTGATTTGGCCCCTGTTGAAGCCGGTGAAACCGTACGAAGACTTCATATAGGAATTGACTTCTTTTCTATCACTAATTCCTTTAGGTTCAATGGCTGTAGTGGGAGGAAAGGTCTATTGAAAGAATCCTTAAAAGCAAGGTGGTGGAGCCATGGGAACAAAAATTGTGGACCAATTTAGGTGTTGTAAGGACAAAAAGTGTAAGAAGTGGGTGGGGAATATGTGCTAAAACGGAACAGTTATTGGATTGAACACCACGTTGCTAGATATACATGGGCTTGCCTGCCATTCTCAAATTCCTTCTCATCATTAACCCAAGTACTCTCATGTCAATCCCCTAATATTACAAAATTCATTTCATATCCTTTCTGGGGACTAATAAAAATTCAATTTGTTATCTTCCATCGTATATTGTACCTACCCTTGAAAAACAATAAAAAAGGTTACACCTAACCTAAAAAGTTTAAAGCATAATATCAAATTTAGTCCTTAATGTTTATTTTTTTCTGTCAATGTGATCCTCATTTGTTTTTTTAAGATAAATTTGGTTGTCTATCTTTTTAAAAAAATTGAATTTGGCCATCAATTTTTAAAAAATAGTTAAATTGTTATTTTCTAACAGAGATATTGATTAAAATACTAATTTTTTAAACAACTAGCCTAAATCACAATTCACATGTACTTCATGCTTCTTCTTCTTCTTTTGTATTTTTAAAATTATTTGTTGCCATGACATTTAAGATAAATAGTGCTAAGTTAGCATTAAAGAATAAGGGCCAAATTGATAAAAAAATTGTAACTATTGAAAATTAAATTTGATATTATAGCAAAAATTTTAAAAAAATTATAGTGATGAATAAATAAAATATTACACTGTGGTGTTGATAATGTAAAAATATTATTATTTTTTAATAACATTGAGGAAAAATGTATTCTCAAAATTTTATTTAAAAAACACTTGTTTTGAATAGGTAAATTTCACAACCCCTATGAATATAGACCATGTCAACAAAATATGGTATTAGTTGGACTAGCTTCAATATTCATTTTTTTTTTAATAATTTCATTATATGTTCTGATTATATCTATTTTTTTATACAATGCTTAGAATTATCCATAGCCCCTCCTCAACCGAGGATAATGCGCTTCAGCACACTGAAGCCCACTTCCTCCTACATTGACAACAATACTCATACCAATCGAGTTAAGACCGAATCAGCAACTCCAATCTTCATGCTTCGATAGGCTCTTATTATCATGTTAACAACTTACTTTTATCAAAATTTATTTAATAAATGAATGAATTCGAATTATTGTTCAAATTTATTTATTTAATTTTACATAACAGCATAAATCAAGGACTAAACATAATTTTAGAATTACTACATTAAATTCAAGAAAATTGTATTTATTTATTTTCATTAATCTCCCTTTTTTATTTTAAATTCCTAGTGTTTAATTTTCATTCATCTTTTTCTACCATTTGGAATCTGGAAATAGGTGGTTGAAACTCCAAACCTGCATTATACAAAGAACAAAACAAGATAAAAAAAATGTCGATTAAATTTTAACTCGATTGGTATAAGCGAGTTCGAACGTATTGAAGCGTATTTTCCTCATATTTATAAGTTTAAGTCAAAAAATTTATAATATAACCTGATTTTGTCGAATTAGTGAAGGAAAATATTAAAATAAACTAAGATTTGTTTTCGTTAAAACGAAAAATAGTTGAGGAATCGATTATACAATAATGATGGGAAGAGATAAAAGGTTGAACTTGGAGATGGAGGCAGCAACCATAGATTGACAAATGGAGAAGAAGGTAAATATGGCACGACCTTTTTCAAAGTTTGATTGATAGAGATATTTGATTATGAAACACTTTTCCATTCCCATGCGTATACAGTACCATTATTATCCTCTCATTTCTACCTTCCACGGAGTTTGTAATTCACTGTTTAACAACTTAACTTGCGGGTAGAAAAGTAAAATTACTTTTTCAAAAGTTATAGTTTGAATTTAATGACTAAATTATAAAAAAAAAAAATACTAACATAGGTCAAATATTTAGAAATTTACAGGAATTGTCCGATTTTGGTAAAACGCTTCTAACTGGAAACATTTTCAAGGACAATTTAGAAAAACTCTTCCCGTTGGACGCATTTTCAACATATTGACAAAAAAACTCTTCCAACTGGAAATACACATTGCTTAAGAAAACAAGAGAAATGAGACTTTGGGTCTATATATACACATATATCATATCCCACATTGCTTAAGAAAGAAAAAAAAAAGAGACATTGGGTATATATAAATGTCTATTTTGTAAGTTTTATTTCTACATTAATAGGTGGCATTAAAAAAATAAATAAATTGATACTGCCACTTTTAGTGTTGATGTGGCAAAAAGCGCTTTCAGTTGGAAGCGTTTTTTTGTCAATATGCTGAAAACGTGTCCAACTGGAAACGTTTTTCTAAGTTTTCCCTAAAAATGTTTCTAATTGGAAGCGTTTTCCCAAAATTGACCCGTTCCCGTAAATTTTCAAAAATTTAGCCTATTTCTATAATTTTTTAAAACAATAGGTTTTTTTTGGCAATTTAGTCCAATTTAATATATCCAAAATATTACAATTATAATAAAATCATTGTAAAATAAACTCGCACATGCATTAAAAGCTTTTTTTTTATTGGTTCAAAGCAATAACATAACATTATGGCCATGAGAAACTAATAAAGACATTTGAAGTAGTTTTAGTCCAACGGGAGGTTTTTTTCTTCATATGGTTGATGTTTGGAGTTTGCCACACAATGTTGATCTCCTAGATAAGAAGTTTGATATCTTCTACTGTCAGTTGTAGCTTCCATCCAAAGTTGAAATGTCCTGTAATAATATTCCTTCATTTATTGCTTGTATTGAGTAACATGCAATAATTGATATCAAAAGGTCTTCTAAGTATAAGAGCAATTTTAAGGATTAGAATATGCACAAAGGCCTTGGCTATTGGTTCTGAAGTTGTGGACAGTTGTCATTTGAAAACTGCTAGGATCCTAGGCTATGACAACTCCTCCAATTAGATTGTTCTATTTGTTCTGAATGATGTAGAGAAAGGGCAACCATTGAGGGGTGTTAGAGATGGTCGCTGGAGAGCAATATAATGTTCTTTGGTTAGGAGCAGGTGACATAATGTTTGAGAATGAGCAAATGATTGATTGTATTAGCTCAGAGATAATTTTGGTAGCTGCCATAGGGGGATGGGTTGCAGTTTTTAGAGATAAGGTTATTTATTGCTTTCTAGATGGTCCATATAGTACAAACCATGACGGTGTATCTTTAATTGAAGCCAATGAAGAATCTATCTAAAGACGGGATGTCGTCTAAGTAGTCAATTCAGAGGGCTAGGGGGATCTAAAATAAACGACTCTTGCAAAGGTTCAATTAAGGAAGAGATGATTCATTGTTTCTTTATCAGTTTTGTAGAGGGGAAAATGGGATCATTAGCCGAAAGTCTCCTTACAGGAAGGTCTTTGGTTGGGAGGTTATTTTTACAAATTTTCCACAAAAAGATGATGATTAAAAGGTATCTTTAATTGCTATAGGTTTTTTCTTATAGATTGTTGTGGTCTTTCAGGAGCAACATTATGATAACTCTTGTAAATATGTAAATAAGCGCTTTTAACCGAAAAATGGCCTTTAAAGTTGCCCTTCTAAATGATTTTATCTTTTCTGCCTTGTATAGAAGTAGTTTTGGTGATTAGCTTAACAATTCTATCATGGTCAATGAGCCCTAAAGCCTTGGATTGATCGATGGTGAATTTGCAAGGGGTAATGAATGTGTTGCCTGAAAGTTTAATAATTGATGCACAACTGTGTCAATTCGAGTTTTGAGTAGGTCAGCTAATATCCAACTATTTTGATTGCTCCATAGTTGGATAGTTTTACCCTTATTACAGATGTCCTTACTAGTAATTTGTTGCAGTATTTCACCGGGAGAAATTTAGTCAAAAGGTAATGATTGTCAATGAGTATACACTAGGCAACTTTTGAGAGGAGGGATTCATTTAAAAGGTTCATTTTACAGATGCCCATAAGAAGTGATAGCATATAGAATGTCCCAATTGCAAGTATGAAGTTTCCCATCTCCCGAGTCGTGACCCCGTCGATTGGCCTAATTCTTTTATATCTTCACAAATGACAAAGGGAACTTTAAAGACAATGATGGGATAAAGAGGGATAAATGAGGGTGGATTTAATTAGAATCTGTCTTTCACCTAATGTGAGGCAATTAGATTTCCAATAGGGCAAGTTTCGAGTTGAACTAATCAAGTAAGTTGCTAAAGATGGCAATATGAGCAATGGCAGTGCCTCTTTAAGTTGATTGACAACAATTTTTGAAATGATATTGTAAGCCACATTGCAAAGACTAACTGGGTGGTAACTAGAGGGGTGAGACTGGGAAATGCCTGTCGGGATGGGAACAATAAGAATTTTATTGAGCTCTCTTAGCAGATGACCTGAATTGTGGAATGAAAGGGTGGAGACCGTGGTATCTTCAAAAATTATATCCCAATTTTTTATAAGAAAACCCTAGCTTGACATCAACATTAGGGGATTTGAGTGCTCCAATTTGGAAAATGACTATATTGACTTTAGAAGCGTCAAAGGGTTTAAAGAGAGATTAAGTCACTCTAAGAGAGACATGGCATGTTCAAAAGGTTGAGATTATGTTAAATAGGGGTTGAGTTTTAAACAGGTCAACAAAGAAGTTTATAAAGACATGTTTGATGGCTAAGGGATTATCCACTCTACATTTTGAAAGAGGGTAAAACATTCCTTCAATTTTGTTGACAACTTTCATTTTTTTTGTGGTGATGTGGAAAACTTAGTGTTTCTAGCCCCCAAGCAATGCCATTGAAGTCTAGGTTTTTTAAGCCAATGGAGGTGCTCCTACTCTTTAGGTTACTCTAGATTTTTTCTAATGGAATTTTCCTTATCAAAATAGATGTTGAATGAGAGCTCTAATTGAATTCTCATGAGCTCATTTTCAATATTCTTATTTTTTATGGCAAAATTACCAAAATCTTGTTTGTTCCATTTCTGCAAAGACGAGCTCAGGGCTTTCATTTTATAAAGCTGCTTGTAAAAAGGAGATCCTTCTATACTAATTTTCTAAGTCTCATTGATAACTTCTCTACATTGTGGATGGAGAGTCCACATAACTTCAAAATGATAAGGCCTTCATTGAAAAGAAGTCAACTTGTTTGTGGATAAAATCATCGGGCCATGATTAGATAAGGCAACAAGTAGATTGAGAACTGAGATGTTGGAACACAAGTTTAAGCAATTGTTATTTGTAAAAGCCCTTTAAGCATTTCCCAAATTACTTTAACATTTTGTCTATTATTAGTCCACATAAAGTAAGAGCCTTTAAAAGGAATTTCAGAAAGATAACAATCCTCAAGGCATTAAATTAAGTCAGAAGCACATTTTAATTCATTAGAAAGTTTGAAAAATTTGTCTCTATACCAAATAAATTGATTAAAATCTCCTAACACAATCCAACTTTCATTATCGTTTATAGTTTTAGAAATTTTAATTATCTCATTCCAAACTTTTGATTTATCATAGAGGTTTGGTTTACCATAAATGCAAGAAATCTAAGTACCTAGCTTATTTCCCTCATGTAGCAAGAAATACTATTTCCATTAATAAATGTGATATTTATTTGATATTTTTCTTCCATAGCAAAATAGCCCCCCACTAAGGCTATTTCGATCGATACCAACAGAAATAATCAAATTCCATTTAGAGAGTAAATTTCTATAACTATTTCTATTGACCTTAGTTTCCATGAAAAAACAACAATCCACCTTAAAATTGGAAAAGAGCTAGAAACAATTTAAGATGTTAAGGGATTCTCGAGTTCCCTAACATTCTAACTCAAGAAAATCATGACAATGAGGGAGGTTGATCAAAGAGAACTTGCTTTAACCCATCTGGACTAAAAAGAGGGACAAACACAATAGAAACTACAAAAAAAGTCAACCAACACACTTTCGGTAAAATAAGATAACATGGGAGTTGAGGGAGTGGGTTACAAGATTGTAGGTACAATATTGGTTTCAAAGAAATAAATCTAAGCCTTGAAAGATTGAGCATCAACTATCAGGTTTGAGTCAGGAGGGGAACATATTGTGCGAGAGGGGATGGTTGCATAGCATCATATGAACATTCTCCAATAGATCTATTCTTATGGTAGACTTTCAACACGGGGTATTTAAAGGACATAGCTTCTAATCTTGCTTTTGCTTTAACAAGGCTGTTAAAAGAAGAGCATCTTCGTTTAGAGCTTCTTGAATTCTTCTTCTTTTGGATCTAGATTGGCCTCATGAGGCATCTGAAGAGCAATATTTGTCAGAGTTGTCATGGTCGAAACTATAATCACCTCCACTAGGAAATTTGAGCCATGATGACTAAAGTTTTCTAGGCTTGGGACATTATCTGGTTCCAACTCGATAACCGGAGTAACATTTTCATTGTCAAGCCTGGTAATCTCAGAAGGGTTAGAGGCAATAATTAAATTAACATTGATATTTTTAGGGGTACCTTCAACATTTTTATCATCAATATCTATAACAAAATTAAAAGGGATAGAAGTAGAAATTCTAAAAATTCTTGTATTGGTGGAGTTGAACATAGAAGAATAGTGAACAAAGTGAGCTTTTTTCAAGCCACTAAAGCTCCAGCTCGACTTGATTCAGCTTGATTGGAGGAATTACTTAAAAGAAGATAGTAATTGGTAAAAGTAACCTTAGAATTTGGCGGACCAATGAAACCTTAAATTGACTTTAATTAGAGGAATCATCTAAAAGCTTCTGAGTTAAAATAAGTAATCTTGAGAGGAAGTGAGAGGATAGCCCATTAGTTCTAAAGTTGTTCATTAGCATTGATGAAAGGGGTAAGGAATTATGCTATGATGGAGTCATCCACTTTAACATTAGGTGTAAATGGGCCAAAGTTTGGGATAAGAATAGAGAAGGGATTTGTGAAAGGATTGCCTGTGTACATGATAATTGCCAATGCATGATTATCAGAGGGAATGGAGGAAGGGGGGGACAAAGGGAAGGTCCACAACAACAACAATCATTACCAAATCTCTTTCAGAGAGTTAAACCATCATTATTATCATCATCGTCATCCACTGAGAGGTTAGATTCGTTCTCACCAGCATCATTATCAGGGATATGATTAGCCATACTCGAAACACCATTGCCAGATGTGGGATTTGTTTCCTCATCATTTGGTTTGCATTCTTATTATCTTGGTATGCATTTCCATTATTTGATGGGGTGGCTCTTGAGCTAAATCCAAAGCGAAATCTGCTTCTTCTAGAGAATGGGTAGGAGGTACTAGTGCAAAATCTAGCATGGGGGGATCTAGGTTCACATAAATGGATCGATTGGTGCCTCTAGCTCTAATTGCTCTGATGCAATCTCTAAAAAGGATTTTATTTGCGTCTCTATAGATTTCATATCTCAGGTTCTCATGAATCTTATCTATTTGATCATTCATCATATACTCAACATCGTAGAGCTTACTAGATCAGTTGTAATGCATGTGACCTATTATACCATAATTGATGCACATTTTGCATATGCACTTGTACCTAAAATTGACCCATTGGCTAACTCTTCCATTTCATTACATGTTAAATCCAACAATCAGATGTCTCTATGGGTTGATTTCCACTCCGACTCTAAGAAATTGAATGTTTTAAGGGTCTCGTCATGGTCATCAACTTGCATTACCCTCCTAGCTATTTTGCCTAACTTGATTGCCACAAAAGATTGGAGATATTCTAGAGGTAGACATTGAATTTGAATCCAAACTAGCAAGGAGACAAAAAAGTCTCCAAAATAGATGACATTTGGGGCCCACCTAGCTAACATAAAAACTATCAATGGCATATGTCCTTTCTCGAAAGACTTAAAGAAGCTTTAACCTGTAGTCGAACTTAAGAATTAATAAATCTGCACTTCTAGAGTCCACATGCACTCTACCCTGACTGTTCCAAAGTCTATTGATAAAGCGCTTGACACTATGAGAATCGGAACATCGGTAATCATGTATGCATCTAATTAGGCAATGACTCCGTTGCGAGCAACTAACTTCAAGTTATTGTTGACTGAAAGGATGACATGTCTTTTTCTAAGTGTTTCATTTGCATGGGGGTGAGATTCTACTTGAATGGTATGTTGCATGTTGGAATCATCTATGATGAGGTTTTGGAAGATCCGCTATTAAACCAAGTGCAATCTCTAAATAGTGGTCTTTCTGTAACATGTTTGAGGGGAGGATGACTAGTGAAGGCAAGATTTGAAGACGATGAACAATGAGAGGAAGATGGGGGAGAAATTAAACCAAATGAGCCAATTTTATGGCATTTTATGTGCCTGCAAATCATGGTAACTTAGGAAGCCGAAATAGTGAAGAAAATATTCGAGAAGAAAGGAAAGGAAAAAATGAAACGACATAGAGGGAGAAGGTGTGACGAGGGAAAGTAGCGCTATAATGAGTTTAATGAGGGAAAGGATAGCTAAAGGACGAAAGGGAAGTACAATAATGAGGGGAGCGATGGAAGAGGAAATTGGAAAAAAAATCAAGGATTGGGTTAAGAGGATTAAATACAGAGGGAAAAGTGGTGACAATGAGATGATTACAAGAAATGAGCTAATGCAAGGGAAAAGAAAATGCAATGAAAAGAATTAAGAAGGGGAATTGTGAATCGAGGAAGACCGACAAATGATGAGTCACCGAGAAGGTTAAACTACGGCAAATGCCTAGAAAGGAACCCTAAAGAAGAGGCTCTTCTAAAAGGCTTTTCTAGAAAGAAAACTTAATATATTAAATAATTATATTAAGCTCCAATTAAATTTAAAATCAAATTAAGCTGAACTCATAATTCGAACTCAAAACCTTTGTCTTAAACTCAACAAGTTAATATTATTTTAAATCTCAAATTTGGTTTAAAATAGCTAAGACTTAGAATTTTTTTATTCAGATAAAAAGATATTACAATTATGTAACAACCCGTTTTTCAGTGGTATAAAAAATAATGGTTTCGGGACGACAACTCTGACATGTCAGTGCGTACATATTAACTATTTAAATGTTTACAGGGTTGTTAATATCGTATTAAATTTTGGTTAAGAAATTTTATCATTTACATAGTTAATTAAGTAAAAATGACTAAATCGTAAAAGTTGATAAAGTTGATTGCTATTAGTTAAGATTATTAAATAGCTATATAAAGGTTAATTAAGGGACTTGAATGGTAATTAACTCATCACCACCTATAGTGGACGGTAATGGGCTTGAAAAATTAGTGAAAGTTAATTACATATTAAAGGGTAAATTTGTAAATAGGTAAAAATGTATAATATAATAAAACATGTTAAAATTTCTATCATCTTCTTCATCCTATATCCAATCGGAAACCATAGAAGAAACTAAAGAAAGCTTCAATCAAGCTTTGGTCCTTCGATTTGATCAAGAACAGTGGAAAATCGAGGAAAAGAGAAAATTACAGAATAGTCCCTATACTTTTGACGTTGCTACAGTTTAATCTGGTAAGTTCGTTCGGTTTAATTTTAATACATTTTAAAGTGTATTATATGAACTTAGTTGTTGGATGATGGATAATACATTGATGCATATAATTGAGAATTGAACAATGGATTGATGTAACATTAGCTTCTGATGAAATATCCTGAGCCAGATGAACATATGATAGAGTATGATTGGCATGTCAATAGGTTATTATGTGCGCAGTACGAGATTGGAATGAGATGTCATGTTGATTTCTGTATATCTCATGTTCAGTGAATATACCAAAGTCCTACATTTGTTGCGAACTATCGTGTTATATTACAGTGTTTTCTAGTGTGTTACTAGGGGCGGATGTTAGCCTATGGGCTAGGCACTTAGTGTCAAGGTGTGTTATCAGTTGGCTTAGCTCATATGAGTATTTGGTGTGTTCTTGGATGGTCAATTGTGTACTCATATCTATATGTCGTTCATCACCAATGTTTTAGTGATAATAAAATAATATTGAAATGTCAAAAGTTTGATTTACATCATTGTTGAGCATCGTCTCACCTGTTGTGATTGTGATTGATAGGAAGCTTTGATTTTTGTTGTCTTGTACTTTGAATTGATATGTTTAATACGGTAAGTTTTATTGTTTTAACCTTCGAACTTGCTAAGCTTTATAAAGCTTACTCGTGTTATTTGTCTTGTTCATTGTAGATATTGTTTTGTGGAAATTGGGAGATTGGATTAACTTGGAGAATTCAAACTATTCAGGGACCTTTTGGTAGATTTTGATTACAACTTGGCTTATATGGCATGTAATAGGAGGAATGGATACTTTTGTATTAGCCTATAATATTTATGTAGTGGTACCAATGTGTAATAGATTTTGCTATGTTATATGTCCATGTAGTGTAAGCATATATATAACTAAACTAGGTCACATGAGTATGTGGTTGAATGAGCACTAAATGGCATATAGATTATGAGCTATTGTATGCTAGTGAGGAGTAAATGTGGTTGCATCATGGAAGTTGGCTATGTTGGTGAAATGTCTAAGTATTTGATTTGTGGTGTCATTGATGACCTATTGGTTAGGACTTAGGTTGATAGATTTAGTATGTTTTGATTGTTCTTGAATGTATTTGAGGTCTCGTGATCATGTGTTGAAAGTTAGTTTAAGTACCTAAGCATTTGGATGACAATTGAGCATTTTTTGGGTCAATTTTGGGCACACAAGGCCTGTCACATAGTTGTGTGTCGCACACAGGCAAACCCACACGGGCGTGTGCCCCTAGCGTGTTAGGTGCAGGTTGGTCCACACGAGCACAGAGAGTTACACGGCCGTGTGACCTTATATTTCACGGGCACAGTTAGTTACATAGTTTGTGTACAGGGGCGTATGGAGTAGCACACGGCCATGTCTGGAGTCACACGGTCTGGGCTTTATCACACGGCTTGGGCACATGGCCGTATGACCCCTGTTTTGAATTTTTTTAGTTTTTCCCTAAACTTTTTGCTTTTGTTCGAATTGGTCCCTGTTTGTTTCTAAACTATTTTTAAGGCCTCATAGGCTCAATTTAAGGCCCATAAGTATATGTTTGACTTTAATCTGAATTATTTATGAATGTTGTTAATTAATTGATAAGTTCAATGTTACTTGTTGCTAAATATTCTAAATGTATAGTAATACTCTGTAACCCTAATCCGACAATGAAAACGAGCGAAGGGTGTTACAAATTATTTTATTAAATTGCAAATTTTAAACTTATAAATACGTTTTATATACATGTTAAAAGGAACAATTTTACAAAAACAACAATCACAATATCAATTAAACAAATCTACACTATAAATACTTGAAAGATTGATTGACCGATTGAGTTTATATCACAAATTAATGTAACAATGACTTATTTAAGAAAATGTCAAAAATATAATATAATATCTTATATAATTAAGGCTATTATTATAATTTATTTTAAAAGTGACATGAAATAACTACATTTTTTAAAAAAATGCAAATAATTTCTTTAGTTAAAAACATTACCCACTTTGGAAAGAAAATCTTCCTTATTAAAAAATAATCAAAATCTTGTATAGTTAACCCCTTTTTATTTTATAAATATTTTTAAAAAGATTATCGATATTGTGTTAAAACCCGACTATGCACAGACCGGACCAGGCACCTAGCGGGCAGCACCCTAGTGTGTGAAGTGAATTGAATGAAGCGGCGCGTTGCGGATCGAAATGAGCAACAAATGGACAGGTTAAGCGGGTCCCATAGCGGCTACACTTTTTGCTACTACAGATGGAGGGCAACGACTAAGGCTCCTCCTCCGCCATTTCACGTATATATACCCTGGAACAGAGACTCCATTCATTTACGTCAATATAACCAAACCCAAAACAAGGTGTGAACCGTAAAAAATAAAAAATAAAAAACTAAAGAAGAAGGGCAACGTCTCCGTTTATTGTTATACCGTCATTATCTTCGTAGAGTTTTTCATTAGTATTGCTTCTTAGCATTGGTATTAGCCATTATTGGCTTGTGTATGTGGCTCTAAATAGCTGCTACTACTACTAGTTCTTTAATCTAGCTAATACAGATGGCTGGCAACAAGGGCATAAGCCTCGACGAGATCAAGAATGAGTCCGTCGATCTGGTAAATTAAATTCTTTCTTCCATCCTTTAAATCAATCAAGTTTATGCATGTTTTTTTTTAAGTATTGAATTGTGTTTAATTTGGCTTTTAGATCACCAAAAGACGTGATTATACATGAACTATATGTTTTTTGTGTTATTCTCTGTTCTTGAATTTTATAAAAAAAGTGTACCTGAACTTTGCTTCTGGTTTTTTTTTTTTATAAAGTCAATTAAGCGACGATTTGCTGTTGCTTTTATGAAATAAAGCTTAATACATACCAATATCTTCATTTTATTTTTCTTTAATTAGTTTGATATCTGTTTCTAGTGAGGTTTACTGCCAATTTTCTTTTCATCTCCAGCATTTATGTGCTTTGATCGCATCTTTTCATCACTCTCTGTATTTTTTCATTTTTGTCCAAAGAATAAAGAGGTTTAGACTGAGGTAGCTGGCAGCTAGGAGTAAGAGCAGGAATCATTATTTTTCGCCATAAATCTTGCGTTTTTGTTTTCAACGTTGATTTTACTATTGAAAAATAAACAGAAGTTTCCTGTAGTCCTACGATTTTTAAGAACACGTCTTTATTAGGATTTTTTTTTTCAAAAAGAAAGAGAAAAATGTTAATTTTGTTTTGTTTTTGTTATCGGGAGTTTCTTTGGGTTTTTTTACATGACTGAGAGGGATCACATGAAAAAACAAATTCGCGACTAACTACTGAACAGTGACTAAAATTTGATAAATGGGTTTTTATTTGACGGCGAAGAAAAGCGTATCATAATATGCCCCATGATCCATCGAACGAAAAAAGAAATGCCCCAAAAGTCCCATATCGACATGCTGTTAGTACATAGTGAGGCTGAGCAAGATTTAAAAATAAAAAAAAAAAAACCCGGAAAAATGATTTCAATCTTCATATTTAAATCTACTTTATTTTATTTGGTTTTGGTTCTATTAGTATTTAAATGTATTCAATTTGGTTGGTTGGTTTAAACTAGTAAAAGAATATCAGAAATTATATAAAAATACTTTTTGGAAAAGAAATTTCACCCATGAATTGAAAAATCAAAATACTATATTATATATAACCTTAAAATTTTTAAAACTAATATATTTAAACATTTTATTACATTGATATCACTTTTAATTAAGTCACCAATTCAATTATAAATTTATAGAAACGTCGTTCTTTTAAATTATAATCAATATTTTTAATTTTTTAAATTTTTATATATTTTTAAATAAAATAATTAAAAATAAAAAATTATTACCACATCACCTATCTTTATTCCTGAAAAAAATTTAAAAGATAATATTTTTTTCATTCACTCCGTAAATGTGACAAAATCTATTTATAGTAAGTTTGTTTCATTGCCATTGTCTGTGGGGTTAAGATGATGTTCTATTATATTTTTATCATTATTTTTAATACATTAATTTTATTAGTCATCCTTATGACTGAAGAATTCATTATTGATTGATTAAATTTGTATTGAATAATAATTAGGAAAAAAAATTATGGATAACTTGACCTTGCCAATACCTCTTACCATAATATAAAACAGATCCAACAAATCTGCATTAGACTTGTGTTGTTTTGGGCTTTTGAAGTTGAATTATTTGGCTAGGTTACATTTTTCTTTAAATTTGTTTTACGTTTGGGCAAAATTTTGTTTGGAATTAGGTAATAGCTTTATTATAATAATTATTAGAAAAATAGGAGTATGTAATTCTATTTGTAATACTAATAATTACTTATAATATTTTGTTTCTCCAGCTGAAAGTAAGAGTTTGATTTAGGTTTAGTTTATAGCTGAAAAGTAGTTTTTGAAAAACTTTCTTTCAAAATTTTCTTTTGGATCATCAAATAAAAGGTTTCTTAAATTGAAGTATTTAATATTATTGTAAAAATGTACGGAAAAATATTTAAATATTTTATTTTATATATAATATTTGAATATAAAAAATAATTTAAATGATATTAAATTAATTTACATTAAATATAAATTTTAAGCAATTAATATAACTTATTTGTTTTAGTCTAAAGGTAGATTCTTTTATTGGTTGTCACTTGGGTGGGGACATATGTTCTTTGTTATGAGACACTTGATTTTCACTTAAATGCATACACATACGAACAAAACAACAATTCTCCTTAGTTGCACTTTTATTGAGGAAGTGGTAATTAAATTGGCTAAGGAAGTGATAATTGCTTATAGGAACGGATTCCAATTGAGGAAGTGTTCGAGCAACTGAAATGTACAAGAGCAGGCTTGACTACCCAGGAAGGCAACAATCGCCTTCAAGTTTTTGGACCAAACAAACTAGAAGAGAAAAAGGTCCATATTCATTACCATTACCTCTTTACATACCACTTTCTAAATTTCCAGCTTGTAATCCAGTTGTATAATATGGTATGATATGCTGCCAACAGGAGAGCAAATTTCTCAAGTTCTTGGGTTTTATGTGGAACCCTTTGTCATGGGTCATGGAAGCTGCTGCTATCATGGCTATTGCGTTGGCAAATGGTGGTGGAAGGCCTCCTGACTGGCAGGACTTCGTTGGTATCATTGTCTTGTTGGTCATCAACTCCACCATCAGTTTTATTGAAGAAAACAATGCTGGTAATGCAGCTGCTGCTCTCATGGCTAATCTTGCTCCCAAAACTAAGGTGGGAAATCAACATTCAGCTCACTCAACCGTTCGTTGAGTCATCTTTCTGTCTTTCTTTATTTTAATCATGATGTTCTTGTACCATAATGTAGGTTCTTAGAGATGGTCGATGGAGTGAGCAAGAAGCAGCAATCCTGGTTCCTGGGGACATTATCACTATTAAACTAGGAGACATAGTTCCGGCTGACGCTCGCCTTCTCGAGGGTGATCCTTTGAAGATCGATCAATCTGCTCTCACTGGAGAGTCTCTTCCTGTCACCAAGAATCCTTCGGATGAAGTGTTTTCGGGATCAACCTGTAAACAGGGTGAAATAGAAGCAGTTGTTATTGCAACTGGTGTTCACACTTTCTTTGGTAAAGCTGCTCACCTGGTCGACAGCACCAATCAAGTGGGACACTTCCAGCAAGTGCTTACTGCCATTGGTAACTTTTGTATTTGCTCAATTGCCGTTGGAATAGTCATTGAGTTAATAGTCATGTACCCGATACAGCACCGCAAGTATAGGGATGGAATTGACAATTTACTGGTACTCTTGATCGGTGGAATCCCGATCGCTATGCCAACTGTGTTGTCTGTCACTATGGCTATTGGTTCCCATAGGCTTTCTCAGCAAGGGGCTATCACAAAGAGAATGACCGCCATTGAGGAAATGGCAGGCATGGATGTTCTCTGCAGTGATAAGACTGGGACCCTAACTCTAAACAAACTTACAGTTGATAGAAACTTAATTGAAGTGTTTGCAAAGGGAGTCGAAAAAGAGCAAGTGCTGCTTTATGCAGCAAGGGCTTCAAGGACTGAAAACCAGGATGCTATTGATGCTGCAATTGTAGGAATGCTTGCTGATCCAAAGGAGGTATTAATTTCATCCAAGTTTTTCTTCTTTTTTTGTTACCATTTGGTCCTAGAATTCATTTGTTATCTTTTATACTGATTTTCCAGGCACGAGCTGGTATCCGAGAGGTCCATTTCCTACCATTCAACCCTGTTGACAAAAGAACTGCTCTAACCTATATCGATTCCGATGGAAAGTGGCATCGTGCTAGCAAAGGTGCACCAGAGCAGGTAATAATACTGCTTGCTCATTTTGGAATATCCATTTAAAATGTCTTGGTGGATAACTTCTAACTAATATGCTTTCAATGTTTTGAAATAGATCATAACTCTTTGCAACTGCAAAGCAGATGTGAGGAACAAAGTTCATGCAGTTATTGATAAATTTGCCGAACGCGGGCTTCGGTCTTTAGCTGTTGCAAGACAGGTCTGCAAAACAAACTTTTGCAAAATTCATATTGATTAGATTAAGTAAATCGGTGTAGTCATATTATTTAGTTTCCATTTCTACAGGAAGTACCTGAGAAAACAAAAGAGAGTCCTGGGGCACCATGGCAGCTTGTTGGTTTGTTGCCACTGTTTGATCCTCCTAGGCATGATAGTGCTGAAACTATCACAAGAGCCCTAAACCTTGGAGTGAATGTTAAAATGATTACTGGTAAGAGTTGATTAAATGTTATTTTAATATTGTACATTGTACATAATCTCAAAATGTAAATTTTGTATTATTTTCCTATTATACCAGGGGATCAGCTTGCCATTGCCAAAGAAACTGGCAGGAGGCTTGGAATGGGAACCAACATGTACCCTTCATCTTCCTTGCTTGGTCAAGACAAGGATTCTTCCGTTTCTGCCCTCCCTGTTGATGAACTGATTGAGAAGGCTGATGGATTTGCTGGAGTTTTCCCTGGTATGTTGTGTACCTCAATATGTTATATTCTGGAAAATGGAAATTATTAAAATATATTCTTACATATTTTTGCTTTTTTAAAAGAAAGAGTCCTTGATATATCATTAAATTTATTTGCTATAAGGTCCTCTGCTTAGTTTTTTTTTTTTTTTTCCACTAACAATTTATTTTCACGTCAATGACAGAACACAAGTATGAGATTGTTAAAAGGCTACAAGAGAGGAAACATATTTGTGGTATGACAGGAGATGGTGTCAACGATGCTCCTGCTTTAAAGAAGGCAGACATTGGTATCGCTGTCGCTGATGCCACCGATGCCGCTCGAAGTGCTTCAGATATCGTACTTACTGAACCTGGGCTTAGTGTCATTATCAGTGCAGTGCTGACCAGTAGGGCTATTTTCCAAAGGATGAAGAACTACACGGTTAGTCATCATATCTCAGCTTACTTTGGTTTGCATTTTACAGTCCTTTACTCCACAGGGCAAGTGTTTCTAACATCGTTTCTTGTTCGTTTCGACTTTGTAGATCTATGCTGTTTCAATCACCATCCGTATTGTGGTAAGCATATACACACCTGTCGAGACTTGAACAATGATAAAGCTGAAAATTTTTACAAATGGTTTAGCTCATTCATTTTCATTTTGGCAGTTTGGGTTCATGTTCATAGCCTTAATATGGAAGTTTGATTTCGCACCGTTCATGGTTTTAATCATTGCCATTCTAAATGATGGTAAGATGATATTTTTATCAGACTGTTGCTTCAATAAGTCTGTTGTAAAATCCACCAGAAAACCTACCATAATCTTGAATCTGATTTATTTCTTTATCACGCATATCTATAGGTACAATCATGACAATTTCCAAGGACAGAGTAAAGCCATCTCCACAACCAGATAGCTGGAAACTCAAAGAGATTTTCTCTACTGGCATTGTGCTTGGAGGTTACTTAGCACTAATGACCGTGTTATTCTTCTGGGCAATGAAAGACACTGATTTCTTCTCTGTAAGTATAGCTTTTGCTACGTCCCCATTTATGTGTTATTTTTTATGAGTTTTCTTTTGATTTTTTGCTATATTTCAGGACAAGTTTCATGTTAGGTCACTGAGGGATCGTCCTGAACAAATGATGGCAGCTTTATACCTTCAAGTTAGTATAGTAAGTCAGGCCCTCATTTTTGTCACACGGTCTCGCAGCTGGTCCTTTGTCGAACGTCCTGGACTTCTATTAGTCACTGCATTTATTGCTGCTCAGCTGGTAAGAAAATTTAACTCATAGATGCTTTGTGTTACAGTGAATACCTGTGGCCCACTGAAATTGTGGAAATTTTCACAAATTCTGCTTCATGGGTTTCATTTTACTTTTATTTTTCAAATGTAACTGATAGCTTCTTGTTACAACATAATGAAGCTTAGCTGCTTGTATTTGGCAGGTGGCCACTTTGATAGCTGTCTACGCTAATTGGCGTTTTGCAAAGATACAAGGCATGGGTTGGGGATGGGCTGCTGTAATCTGGCTTTACAGTTTGGTCACTTATATTCCACTTGATCTTATAAAATTTGCAATCCGCTATGTCCTTAGTGGAAAGGCTTGGGACAACCTTTTGGAGAACAAGGTAGGCTTCAGCATGAATTTCAATCAATCTCTTCATTTCTGATATTTACATACATACACATATATATATGTATGTATATATATTTCTGATTCAATGGTTCTTATTATGCTGTGTTCCCATTAAAGACTGCCTTCACTACAAAGAAAGATTATGGAAAAGAGGAAAGAGAAGCACAATGGGCAGCTGCTCAGAGAACTCTGCATGGCCTTCAACCACCTGAAACCTCAAACGTCTTCAATGAAAGGAGCAGTTACAGGGAACTTTCAGAGATTGCAGAGCAGGCCAAGCGCAGGGCTGAGGTTGCAAGGTGAGTTGCACTAATTCCCATTCATATATGGCCATATGCACTGTTTTTTTCCAGGCTTATAATCATAATACATAACATACGTTGTAGGCTGAGGGAGCTGAATACACTGAAGGGTCATGTTGAATCAGTTGTGAAGCTGAAGGGACTTGATATCGATACTATTCAGCAGCATTACACAGTTTAAAGCTAAAGCCACCGCAGATGATGACGATATGCATTTTAATTTGAGACAAACAAAGGATCATTCATGATCTTCCCTCCCTTGCTACAAAGAAAATGTTGATGATGAACAAGGCCTATGGAGTATGGCCTATGTTATGAGAAAAAAATAATGAAACAGGAATTTGTATTATGGTAAGTATTCTAAGATGGTATAGGTTATGTATGTTATGTTCTCTTTTGGAACACGGGATAAGCTAGTATAGGGAAGGGAAAGAAGTGTTTTACCTTTTTTATAACTGCAAAATAACAACAGGCTTTCAATTCATAGCCTGGCCTTGTTTGCAGAACCTTGCTTCTTAATCTTCTTCATTTTCCCCAATCCTTTTTTTTCTTTCTTTCCATTTTTGATGGTTCTACATCTACAATTAGTTCTATGTATATACATATACACACACACATATACGCATATATGTATTCAGCAAAGCCAAACCAGTTTGCTACTCTCTTATTGTAGCTAATATTAGCCTATCAATATCATTCACCATTTAAGTTAATCTCTAAACATCAAAAGCAAAGAAAAAAAAAGGCAACTTCTTGTCTTGGGCACTAAAAGGAAAGATTACTATCCTATATGTGAATTTGCAAACAACTATTGTTGATTGATAGATATAAAACTACTGTTGTTGATTGTTGATTGGATATATATGAAGTTGTCCCTTGTTTAGAATTCCTGTATGAAGTTGCACTCGCAGAATCATCATGCTAGGTTGGTCGCGTTGCAGAATGCTTGCAATTTTCTGCATTCTGATGCCTAAACATCTGGAATGGGAAAAGGGCAGTTGCCAAGAGACAAACCGGTCACGCTCGGTAAGTAACATTTGTCTGATTCACATTAAGTTTATAGACGAATGAGTTCTTTCCATTGCTTTATTACTTGACTGACATGAAAGGGATTTTGTATTTACATATTTAAAGAAAACAATGTACCAGTTTGCACTTTGTCCCTTTGATTTCTATTCAACTTCAACTCAATTATGGGGTGAAAATTTGCAAATAGGGCACCAATTCTTCACCTGCAGCCAATTCTGTACGCACGTCACGTGGTACCTATGCTCACACTGCAACATCCCTACTTCATCTCCATTTACATATTCTTCCTGCAAAACAAAAATCCATGAATTCTATTTGGTTGAACTCAAACCAGTCCTGATATGAGATGACCAGAGCAAAACTAGCATAAAGTTTGCATTGATAGTGTGGAAAGTTCTATAGGGAAGCACCTGACAGATACTACATTTGGTAACATCCTTTTCACCGTCACAGTCGACACTAGCACCTTCATAGATGCTTTTCATAAGGCATTTTGACAATGCTTCTTCTGATAGCACAGTGCTCACATTACCCATCCTTTCTTCTAGATCTAGTAATTCCTGTCATGATATCAAGCAAAGCTAATCTCCATTGTTTTATCTTTAACAATAAACTTAGACTAGAATACATCTAGTGATGAAACAAAAACAAACCTCATATGACATATTGTCTATATCCAGCCTCATGTCACTATGCTGGTCGTAAAAGTTTAGGCCATCAAGAAACAAGGTGGTCTCTAGAGCAAGTAATTGCTGCAAGACAGAAACCGAATCAACAACAGACAACCCATCGGGTAGAAAGAGACACTTCAAAACTAGTTACCTCATGTGTCATATCTTCATCTTGTTCGATCCTCTCTAATGCTAATAACACCTGCATAAAAAATAAAACAATAGCGATAGATGAAGCTTCAGTACTTCAAACAAACTGCTAATGCTTTATGTTAGCCTCTCTCTGGAGAGTATATTCAGTCCCTTCCTCAAGTTCCATAGAAAGAAGGAATATAGAATATAAAGATATAAATATGTTAATATACCTCCCCAATGCCATCAATATTGTAGTGCCAGAACCTATCACGGTTAACACCTATTTCTGAAGGACTAGATGGCATGATATCGAGTAAACTCTCACTTATATTATCTGGTTGACTGTAAGAACTAGCACGAGTCGAGGCAATTTCTGTGGAAACAGGATCATTCAAATTGATAGGTATATCAGATCGAGGCACTTGGGGCATGATCACGTGGTACTCGTTTGAACTTAACCTATTTCCATTTGCTTGGTTAGGGAATCTCCCTCTACCATAACTACTGTTTGACCTCCTAGTCCGAACTGAAGAAGCAACACCACTATCCCTCCAGTTTCTGGCTTGCCTTGAATCAGCAGAAATAAAAACACCGTGACTAGGACCGTTGTTCTGTCCCTCCAAAGATGACCCACTTAACTTCTTTCCCCTACTGGAACCGGAGGAACTTCCCTCTCCATCAGAGTTTCTCGTTTTAATTGTGTCTTCCCTTCTTCTAATGCTTGAATCTGATAATGAACAACCAGACGGGACAACATCGGATATGGACTTACATCTTAAATTTCTCAAACCATACCTGCTTGCGTTAGCACGAGTTGCCAAGCCCACAGAAGCACTTGGAGATCTCTGAATCATGTTTCTCCTCGATCTTGTGCTCGATGCCACACCAGAACTTCGCACTTCCCAGGAATCCACATTTCCAGATTCAGACTGTGGAACGAGCTCCGACACTTGCAATTCATCCCGAACACTACTAGTTTCCAGCTGAGATGACAGCTTCTTCTGAGGATTTATAGAGGATTTTCTATTGTTACTAACAGTAGGGTTTACTCTAGAGGAACTTCCAATTATTCCCTTTCCATTTCTTGAGCAGCCATTTGGAGTATCATTCATGGAGTTTAGCCTGGCACCACATCCAATTCGATTGCAAAACCGAGCATTTCGTTCTCCGTTATTAACATGATCGTTCAAAACCAGACCTGATCCCTTTCCAAGCCCATCAACACCTCTTTTACCACCATACTCATCCATCTAGGTAAACAATTACCCTTTATACCTGAAAGACATCAAAATAATGCATCATATAACATAATCCTGCAACATGACATAACTTTAGGACAGGAAAGAGAAAAAAAAAAAAAAAAACCCAAAAAAACCATAAATTCATTAACAAGAACTAAACCAACAGTTAAAAGTTTACAAAAATGAACCATTTATTAAAATCCCAGAAACTTTCCACCCAACAGTTAAAGCCTAAAGGGATACTCAAATTTGAAACCAGAAAGGTAAAGTTCTGTCTTTGTTCAACCTAAACATAATTTGTATTGCTGTGTAACCTATAAGTAAAATGAAAAAGAACACAAAATATTACCAAGAACAGTTTGTAAAACTTAGTCCAAAACCCAAATTCTATTTTACAATCTACAAAATCTACATATATGCATATATGTGTGTGTGTGTGTGTGTGTGTTTGAATTATATAATAGAGTTTTTGTAAATTCCAAACCATATTTCCAAAGCTCTTCTTGTAAAGCATCATCGAAATAATCGATCTTTTATACTACTGTTTATAAAGTCGATTGAAACAAAGACAATTATTTGCCAAAGGATCTGGTTTTATATTATTATTATTATCTGTATTTACTTGAAAAAAAATTGTGAGAGAAATAAATAGACAAAGGATGAAGCTATCTGTGAGTGATGAAAAAGAGAAATAATGGATAGAACTTACAAAGAGTTAAATTAACAGGAAAGAACAGCAATCAAAATTTACTTATTCCTTTGATTCTTTGAATATTCAGAGAGAGAGAGAGAGAAAAGGATGTTTAAAAACAGAGCAAAGCCAACGCCAATAGTAAGAAAGTAACACAGAGAAGGGTTGAAGAAGCAGAAAAACGTGTACGAAACACTGATCTAATACTACCAAAAATAGTAACTTGTACAGCTAATGTTGTATTTTATTGCAAAAACAAACATTAGTGGAAGGGCGAAGTAGAAAAAAAAAATCCTTTATATTTTTATAATTTTATAATTTTTAATGATTAAATTAAAATTTTATCATTTTTAAGGGATAAAATATAAATTTATTAATTTTAAATTTTAAAATATTTAAATAAAAAAATTTATTTTAAGGGATCGAGACACTTGCCAACCCCTTAGATACACACTTGATCAATAGGTAAAGATGAATAATTTAATTTAATCATTTCTAATCCTATAACTTTTACATTTGGTTAAAAAACAAAATCTCATTACTGTGTCTTATATTATATTTTAGTCTCTCTAATAATCAAATTAGTCGTTACATGAGTTAGCAAAATAGTCCTCCATTAAAATTTAGTATTTATATTTAAGGTATAATAATAAATTTAATCCTTAATTTTACACATTTATTCAATTTGACCCCTACTTTTTTAATGAAAATAAATTAGAAATTTTTTAAACTACTAAAACTAAAGTATTAAAAAAAACATTACTAACAAATTAAAAAAAAAATTCTATTAAACCCTTTTAATTATGAAAAGATAAAAGTGGCGTGCTTATCATTTCTTGAATATGCAGCTATTTATACACAAAAATTATAAACAAATTTACAATAAAAATACTAGATAAAACAAAAGTGTAATACAAATAAATTTTAAATAAAAACATGATTAAAAAAAAAAAACTAAATCTGCCAACACTCTTCAAACTTGAGTTTATGTGAAGGTTGAACTAATGGAGATGATAGGAAAAATGCGAAGTATTCAACAAATTAATGATACAATTATTATTTAAAAATTAATTTATTATAATTCGAGTGTTGTTATGTGCAAAGTAGAGTATGAAAATCGAGTCTGGTAGGGGCTCCACCTTTAAAATGAAAAAAAATTCATTTAGGTTTTTTATAATTTATAAAATTTTAAATTAGTAATGGTAAAATCGCATTTTAGTCTTTTAAAAAATAATAAAAATATAAACTAGTAAAATAATAAAATTATATTTTTACTATCGTAAAAATATAAAAAATTTAATTTTCAGTTCCCGAAAAAATTTTCTAACCCTGTCATTATATAAAGAATAATAATTACCAATAAACTAATTATTGTAATCAACAAATGTTAGAGGTAATGGTAAATAAATTTATATATATGTTCAAATTTTAAAAATAATATAACTAGAGAACACCACGATTGACCTGTGAAAAGAGAAAACTTCCCATGTGAGGGGTAATGCTTTAATGGTATTGTAATGTTAAGGTAGTGGGATAGGGTTGTTGGCAGTAAAAATAGAGCGTTGAAAGCATTAATTAATTAGATGGCCAAATTTTTCAATGCTAATTCTATTAGACAAAGACCTTAGTGGTATGGTGGCTTTTTCATTTTTGCCTACAGAACATGTCCCCAGGAATTAGATTTTTCTCCTTCTTTTAAAAGTAAAATTAATGACTAAGAAAATGAGGTAAGAATGACTTTCTTTATGTATTCTTGGCAGTATAGTTTATAATAATAAAATTAATTTCATATTTCTTCGATCAAAATAAAAAAAATAACATTAAAAAAAGTTTCTCTTCTAAAACTAAATTATTTTGATTCTTTTGTAAATTTAGGATTAGTTTAGCATTTTTTTTTTTAAGAAATACTTTTGTAGAGGTGAATTTAGGAGATCCGTAGGGGTTTCGTTTGTTATTAAAATGGAAAATTACTATTTAAGCTTTTTAAAAATTTTTAAAATTTTAAATTAATAAAAATAAAATTATACTTTGACCTCTCTAAATTTATAAAATTTTTTATTTAATCTTTTAAAAATTATAAAGATATAAACTATTAAAAATTAAAATTTTATTTCAATCTCTCCTAAAAATAAATTTTTACTTCGCCCCTACATTTTTAGAACAAAAAATACTTTTAAGATAAAATATTATTAAACAAAATATTTTTGAGTTTTTTAAAATTACTTTTGAGACAAAAAAATATTTTACAAAAGTACTACATACGCAAAAAAGAAAAAAAATTTGCTAAAAATTATTTTTTAAGGAAAAAAACCCTTTTTTTTTCTTAAAAATATTTTAAAAAATTTAAAAATATCCTGTTTAATAATATTTTTATTTCAAACGTATTTTTTATTCCAAAAATATTTCAAAATGCGAAATTAACCTCAAGAATCGAGATTCTTGTGATAGACAGTTAAAAACATAAAATAATTATGAATAAAAGCGAAAGTTGAGGAAAGAAGAAGCTGGATGCCTGCCAGTTGTAACCCAAGGTGAGGTCCAAAGTCCCCATTGATGTAGCAATACTTTAATTATTTTATGTTTAAGTCAAGCGCTTGTCGTTTGTTATAGCATTAACATCAATATCACATCTTGGTTTAATAATAACCTCTTTTTTCTTTCCAATGACTTGCAAACTAAAAAAGATATGTTGATTTATTATTTTTACTTGGAACAAAGGGTAAGGATAAACTTCATCATGAATCAGGTGAGCGTAAAATTTTAGGCTCATTTTTATGCTCGGGCTTAGTCTGACTTAAAAAATGGGTTTAAAATTTTATTTAAGCTCGATCTAGATTAAAATACTAAACTCGAATATAACTCGGCCAGTCCATATTTAATTTTTTAGATTATTATTTATATGAAAGAATTTTAAAAATACAATACATCAAATAGACTAAAAACGTTAAAATAAGTATTTTCTAACAAATTAAAAATACATTAAAAAGTCTTTATACTTAAATAACATTAAAATAATTATAACTTAATAAGCAAATATCTCTAAGATGATAATAAAATTAACAATAATATAAAAGTTATACAATATTCAAATAATGACAACAAAATAACGAAATGGTAACAAAACAACAGCAAAATAACAGTAAAACAGTAACAAAAAATAAATCTTGGGCGAATTTAAGTTAAGTCATGCTTGAGTCAATAAAATCTTACTCGAGATTTGACTCGTTTTCTAAATAAGTGATATTTTTTTATCTAAATTTATTTTTTGTTTTTATGTTAAACTTTTTCATTTTTCGAGTGTCCTTTACCCAATACATAATCAATTCTAGGTAATGGCAGCAAATTGATAATACGTGGGACACTAATTAAAAAACAATTAATTAGTAATCGGGGGAGATAATAATGGAAAGGTTGGCTTAATCCACTAAAGTAGAAATTTCGGAGTAGCGTGTCGTGCGGGCAACTAGAAATTGCCAAGCATCATATGTCATGAGACAACAAAAGTAGTTTTTTTTATAAGAAGTAGATTCGGATTTTAGAATTATTATTATTAGAAAAACTAATAATAAGCTTTTAATATGGGTTGTAAAATGAATATAAAAAATTTAAAAAATTTATTTTTATTTATTTTTCAGAGTATTTATTTGATATTGAGATTAGTTACTAATTTTTCGTATTTTGTAAACTTATTAAAGGGATAGATGCTGACTACAAATTTTAAAACTACTCCATACCCCGAGTGAGGATCGAACTCACTATCACTGATTAAGGTAGGAAAGATTCATCATCTCATTTAATTTCCATAATTAAAAAAATATTTTATTTCTAATCACTATAGATTCATTAAAAAAGCCCAAATATAACAAATGGGCTAAAAAGATCAAAGACAAAAGCAAGGAAAGCCCACCAACACCAAGACTCCGAAAAACTCAAGTAGTCAAACTTTGTTGCCACCTTGTTGGCGAGTAGGATGAGGGATCACTAAGTAGAATTTGAGCGCAAGGTAATCGTAAATGGCCAATGATATGCACGCCTGTGACGGAGGCTATGCGATAGTGAAGCCTAAAAAATGTCAAAGCTGCCACAGAACCGAATAAAGCACCGACAAAGTAGTAGCCAAAGCTGAAACATCCACAAAAGCAGCCACTAAAAGTTAGATCCTGATACCGACATCGTTAGTAACTTTGGTATTTCTTTAGCTCTCCGGTTAATACTGTTGGAATATGCTGACGTGACATTAACGATCAATAGCACAGTGACGCATGCATATGTGAGGTTATCATGTGTTATTATATTATTGGTTGTTAATGTCATGTCAACATATTTCAACGGTATTAGTCATGTATCTAAATAAATATTAAGTTAGCTTACGATTTTTAAATTTAAGTATTGATTAGATTCAAAAATAAAAATTTAAATACGAAGTAAGTATAAATTACTTACTTCAAGTACCTACGTATATATTAACTAATTTTAATATATCCAATGATTTTTCCTTAAATTTAAAACAACAAATGCCAAATTATAGCAGTATATCACTTTGTGTTTTGGAAAGAGAAAATAATTGTTGTTAGCAACATTTTATAACAAAAATACACCTTATGAAGTCTGCAATTAAGGAGAGAGATAAAGGCTGAATTTAGAAATTGGATATTGAGAATCAAAATCATGGTGATTGATTTTGCATCAGTTTCGATCGTATTAATTGATATGCATCGTTACAATGTTAAAGTGGAACAAGCAATACATTTTTTGTATTGATGAAAATTTTGATCTGTATCGATCGCACTGACTCATTTCAGCTAATTCCGATCACACCGGCCGAAATATGGTGCATCGGACGGTACATGAATGATATTAGAAAATATAAAAATTGTAACTATTTACTATCATGCTAAAGACTTAATTGGAATATATTGATGAATTAAAAAAGACTTTTAACTTTTAAAGTTTTTGTTTTTCTTCTACATAATTTCACATTTAAAATATAAAAACTAAGATATAATTAAAAAATTCACTCACCCGATTATCAAAGAAAAAATTCCGCTCACCTTCGATTTATTTTTTCTTGTTAATTTGTTTTGAAAGGTTCTTCTTGTCAATTTTAGATTTACTTAATGATGTATTTTTATTTTTGGAGTTTATAGACGAGTATTTTATATAATTGATAAATATTTTATATTTAAAATTTATTTAGAATCATTTATTTGATATTTGTAAATATTTTTATATATTAAATATATTTTTTTAAATATCAATAAATTCAAAATTGTACACTGAAACAGATCAGTCTCGATATTAAAACATATCAATTTCAATAGACAAACGGTGTAGTACTAACTACCTTAATTGAAGAATTGTAAATTTTATATGTCTTAATAATTATAGATAAAAATTTAGACTGCATTTGGATGAAGAATTTTAAATTTTTTTAGATTTTTATAATGCTAGATTTTTTGAATTCATCAATTTAAAATGCTAGCATTTGTAATTTTTTTGTTTGGATAAATAATTTATTTAGGAAATATTAGGTTATTGAAAATTTAAAAATGTAAAAATAATAATTATATTAAAAATAAATAATATAAAATAATCAATATAGATATAATTGTATTTGTAAAAAATTGTAAATATTTTTAATAAAATAAATCTAAAAAAATATTATAATTAAATAAAAACTATTAAAATCCCTCTTAAAATTACTCATGATTTTAAAATCTATTTAACATTTTTATCCAAACAAGTGAATTCAATTTTAGAATTTTGAAAATATTGAAACAAATGAAATCCCTCCTACAAATCCCTCAACAAATACATCCCTAGTGATTTTTTAAGAAAAATAATATTATATTTAAATCTAATCTCGTTCTTTATAGAACTTACTTATAATACCTTTTTAAAAGTGATATTAATGTATGCATTTGAAAATTACGGATTTAGAATTTATACGTGATTAAAATAATATACAATAAACAATATGTGTATGGTTTGAAACTAATTAATCATGACAATACATGAAATATATACAATATTAAAATAAAAAAATAGATTAATTTGTGAGAAAAAATAAAATTTAAACCACAAATATATCATATTAACAACACTAAATGCACTATAATTATTTATTATGGTGTTGTCATCAATTGTGAATTAGTGTTGAGTTGACTTATGGCACCAACTCAATTAACAATATTCTTAATATATAAATTCTATCACAAATGTATACATGCGGAAACCACGAATTTAGAACACATATATGTGTTTAAAAATAACGTATAATAAACAATAAAACGTATGGTTTGAAACTAATTAATTATAATAACAAATAAAATATGTACGGTATTAAAATAAAAAATAGATTAAATTATAAGTAAAACAAAATTTAAACACACAAATACATCATATAAACGGTACTAAATGCACTATAATTATTTGTCACGATTTTGTCATAATTTGTAAATTAGTGTTAAGTTGACTTATCATATCAACTCAATTAACAACATTATTAAAATATATACAATTGATGAAGATAATAATTTGTGCATATTAAAATAAAATTATATAAAATTTATTAGAATGAATATTTGGTTGAATGGTAAATTTAAGATTTTATTGATTCAAATGGCGTAGATTTAAATCCCATCGTATGCATTTTTTTTTGTTAAAATGAAAATACTAAAATACTCTCGAATAATATAATTTATTTTAATTATAGAAGGATATTTTTGTAAGTTTTTTAATCTAAATTGGTGATTTAATTAAGGGTGACACAAACTCGGTAAAACACTTAATAAATAGTAAAATACATTTTAAATAAATTTGAGTTAACTCAAAATCAATGCATTATTTTAATAAAAAAGGAATTATTATAAATATAATGTACATAATATATTATTTTAATTTAAACTACTTACAATATATAAATATTAATATAAAAACTATCAACTTTCTTTAATCAAAGTAATGAAATGTTGAAATAATTTATGGAATGATCTTATATATGAGATCAACTTTTTTTTTTAATTTTAAATTTGTTTAGTGATAAGAATTGTATTTATGAAGTTATTGATAAACATTTTATATTAAAAAAATTATGAATAAAATTTTACAAAATCAAAGTTCATATATAAAATTGCATATTAGGCCAAAGTTCATGTATAGTCTTAAGAGTTATCCCTTTATTGTATGTTATTTTTAAACACACTTCTATGTCCTAAATATGTGATTTTCACATGCATATGCATGTGATAAAATTTCTAGTCATAGATAATTTTTTTGGGTTATATGCTAGTTTTTTTTTTTTTTTTTTGTCGGCGTTTTATATTGATTTGATTATATTTTATAATTGATAGAACATATATTCGTAGTTTCACTTATAAACTCTCGAACAAATCATGTATTGATCAGTAAAACAATAAATTCTTATATACTTTACTTTATCAATAGAGTGGACTATAGGTTAAGGGTGTACATATTTCGATTAAAACTGAATTAATCAACCGAATTGAATTGGTTCAGTTAATCGATCAACCATCAAAATTAATTTTGTTTGGATTGATTAAAATTTTTATAAATGTTCAATTATCGATTAATTTAGTTTGAAAATGAATAACCAAACGAATCAAGAAATTAATTGATTAATCGAAATTAATAATATATATTATATATTTATAAGCCTGATATATATCTATAGTAGTATATATAGTCAAGTGGACTTATAACTATTGAAATTGATATAATGGGTCAAAGACAAAATATTATGAAAATAATATTAATGTAATGTTTTTTTTAGTAATATTAATGTAATGCTTTTAATTTAATGTTTTTATTGTATTATTTGTTATTTTCATCTTCTTTTAAACTTCTTTTAATTAAAAAAGAATATTGTCACTATATTTGTAATCATGTTTTAAACTTATTTGAACTGAAAGAAAAAAAATGTCACAAATTTAAGTTAAGTTGATTAACTAATCGAATTAATTGGATTCGAACGTAGGTTAATTCAGTTAATAATAGTTGGTTTCGAATGATAATTTAATCAGCTATTTCAACACCTCTACTGCAGTTTCAATTTTCATTGGTTACCAAATTACTAGTATTTATCTTTTGGTTAAATATATAGTCAGGGCATGTACTTTTATAGAATTTGAGATTTAGTCCATATATTTAAAAAGTTAAAAATTAATTTTTCTTAATTTTAAATTTAAATATCCTAGTCAAATTATTATCATTGTTAGTAGTTTTTGTCAAAAATTGTCAACTTAATATGTTTATTTTTGTTCAATCATATGTCATGTATTATGAAAATAGCCTAATCAACATATCAAATTAACAGGTTTTGATGGAAAATACTAACAATGTTAATGGCTGGACTGGAAATTTTAAATTATAAAAGTAAAAGGACTTAATTTTTAAGTCCTTTAAGTATAATGACTAAATCTCAAATTTTGTCAAGGTATAGGGACTAAATGCATATTTTAACCTTTATCTTTTTATTCAATTTCCGTTGGTTAAGAAAAACAAAAGCCCTCGTCTCACCGTAGTTAAGGCCCGTAAAAAAGGAGAAATATAAATTGAAATTACAGTATTCAGAGTAGATCTTAGATCTGAGCGCACCCGTCTTCTTCATTTCCCCTCAATAAATAAAAATGATGTTATTTTGAAAAACGTTCCCATTTCCACCCTGAAAAAAAAAAAAAAAAAAAAGAAAGAAAAAGAAAAAAAGCTGCTTCACCTTCACTAAGCGGCCTCTCTTCTCGACGGATCTGATCGTTCGAGGTTCGTTTCTCTCTCTCAATCTTTCCAATTTTCCGATCTATTGATTTACTTTCCACTTTCCTCTGTTTTGTATTGCGTTTTACTATATTAGTTTCTTTTTATTGGAAAATCGAACGGAGGCATTCTTATCTTTTGTTTTCGAAGCTGCAATGGTTGGATTTACGTTTTGGATGTGGTGTTCCTTATTGATTTGATAAATTGGTTGAATGCTTCACACACTGTAATAAATATAGCGAAGAGAATTCTGCTTTGTGGATTTGAATGAGTTGCCTCCTTTTTCTTTTGGCCGCGCTTTCCCAGTGTGAATGTATTTTGTTATTAAATTCGTTATGTTTTGATTTTAATTGGCAATATCAGCACTAATGCTGGAATTAGAAAGATGAAAACAGATGGATGTTATCGTTTTCTTACTCGGTAAGCTGATCGGCAGTGATTTTCTATTAATAATTAAGCCAAAATCAGCATGATTCTTTATTTTGATCTATGTCAAATGTGGCATTAGGACATATTTGTCTCGGTTGTAAATATAGTGCACTTTCCTATGAATTAGGAATGGCGTAGATTGATAGCTCCTCCCGTTTAGTATGAGCATGCAATTCAAAAATATATGTAGTAGAGCTTTCATGTGAGATCTCAAGCAGAATTTATTCTAAACCGTGCATCAATAAGTGCTCGTTATTGTTTAAAAGAGTTGAAAAGCAATGTTCTATGCAAGATATGTCTGCAAATCCTGTAGTAATAATATTCTATGCATGTGGAGGTAATTGAGAGATGGTATTGTTTAAGACCTTGAATGATTTGTATAAACTATGTTTTTTATAATTTTCATGTTATAGATGCATGTGTTATGCTGGGATGGCTTTATTTTAATCTGGCTTTGGTAATCATCAATAGCATTATACATTTTATACTTTGTTTTTTGTTGATGATGTGATTTTTCATTGATGTTCTTTCTATTTCTAGAAAACTAGCAAGAAATGGAGAAGTCATGCACTCTTCTTATTCACTTTGACAAAGGAACACCTGCAATTGCTAATGAGATTAAGGAAGCGCTTGAAGGAAATGATGTTTCTGCAAAGGTTGATGCCATGAAGAAAGCAATTATGCTTTTGTTGAATGGCGAGACCCTCCCCCAGCTTTTTATCACCATTGTCAGATATGTTTTGCCTTCAGAGGATCACACTGTCCAAAAACTTTTGCTTCTATACTTGGAGATAATTGAGAAAACTGATGCAAAGGGGAGGGTATTACCTGAAATGATATTGATCTGCCAAAATTTGAGGAACAATCTTCAACATCCAAATGAATATATTCGTGGTGTGACCTTGAGGTTTCTCTGCCGCTTGAATGAGACAGAGATTATTGAGCCACTAATCCCATCAGTTCTACAAAATCTTGAGCACCGACATCCATTTATTCGGAGGAATGCTATATTAGCTGTCATGTCCATATATAAGCTCCCACAAGGTGATCAGCTCTTGGTTGATGCACCTGATATGATTGAGAAGGTCCTTTCGACGGAGCAGGATCCATCTGCCAAGCGAAATGCATTTCTTATGCTATTTACTTGTGCACAGGAAAGAGCCACTAATTACCTCTTGACCCATGTTGATAGGGTTTCTGAATGGGGTGAATTGCTTCAGATGGTAGTATTGGAGTTGATTCGTAAGGTTTGCAGAACAAACCGTGGGGAGAAAGCAAAGTATATTAAGATTATTATAGCTTTATTAAATTCCCCATCAACTGCAGTTATTTATGAGTGTGCTGGCACCCTTGTTTCTCTCTCATCTGCTCCCTCTGCTATTAAGGCTGCTGCCAACACTTATTGTCAGCTTCTTCTATCTCAAAGTGACAACAATGTCAAGCTTATTGTGTTAGATCGGCTGAATGAGCTCAAATCTTCTCATAGAGATGTTATGGTTGATTTAATCATGGATGTGCTTAGGGCACTTTCGAGTCCAAATCTTGACATCCAGAGGAAGACGCTCGATATTGTTCTTGAATTAATAACTCCACGAAATATCAATGAGGTTGTTCTTTTGTTGAAGAAGGAAGTTGTGAAGACTCAAACTGGAGAACTTGAGAAGAATGGAGAATATAGACAAATGCTCATTCAAGCTATTCATTCATGTGCAATCAAGTTCCCAGAAGTTGCAAGCACTGTTGTGCATCTGCTGATGGATTTCTTGGGAGACAGTAATGTTGCTTCTGCTATTGATGTTGTAGTTTTTGTTCGAGAAATAATTGAAACCAACCCTAAACTTAGGGTGTCCATTATAACTAGGCTGTTGGACACATTCTATCAGATCCGAGCTGCACGTGTTTGCTCCTGTGCCCTTTGGATTATTGGAGAGTATTGCCTTTCACTGTCTGAAGTTGAGAGTGCCATAGCAACCATCAAGCAGTGTCTTGGAGACCTACCTTTCTACTCCGCTTCTGAGGAAGGAGAAGCTACTGATGCCTCAAAGAAAACTCCACAAGCAAGCTCCGTTATCATCTCCTCCAGGAGACCAGCTGTTCTGGCTGATGGTACCTATGCAACCCAGAGTGCTGCCTCTGAGACAGCTGTCTCCCCTCCCACTATTGTTCAGGGATCATTGGCTTCTGGGAATCTCAGGTCTCTTCTCCTTACTGGAGATTTTTTCCTCGGGGCAGTTGTTGCTTGCACACTGACTAAACTTGTTTTGAGATTAGAAGAGGTGCAGCCGTCCAAAGTTGAAGTTAATAAAGCAACCACACAGACATTACTGATCTTGGTGTCTATGCTGCAATTAGGACAGTCTCATGTTCTTCCACACCCAATTGATAATGATTCGTATGATAGGATTGTTCTCTGCATGAGATTATTGTGCAATACCGGTGATGAGATCAGGAAAATATGGTTGCAGTCTTGCCGTCAGAGTTTTGTTAAAATGCTTTCAGAGAAACAGTTGAGAGAAACTGAGGAATTAAAGGCGAAGGCTCAGGTTTCTCATGCACAACCAGATGACCTCATTGACTTCTACCATTTAAAAAGTCGCAAGGTGAGAAAACAATTTATAGTCATCATTTTATGTGCGTAAGTTAACATCTTTGGTTTGTGCCAAGTTGGTCATGCTCATATCTGGTCATAATAGTATTCTATTTTAGCATGCATTTTTTGGTTCCTTTTGATAGAACGTTCTGCTTTATCTCCTTTTCCCCTTTTGGTTATGCCAGATCTTTTGGCTTTGACACATAAATTGATTCTTCCTTGGATTTGTCATGAATTTATGTGCTTGTATCTGAAAGTTTCAGTTGCTAACTTCCAGGGAATGAGTCAGCTTGAATTGGAGGATGAGGTCCAAGATGATTTGAAACGTGCAACTGGAGAGTTTGTCAAGGATGCAGATGATGCAAATAAGCTTAATCGCATTCTTCAACTGACTGGATTTAGTGACCCAGTATATGCTGAAGCATATGTGACTGTCCATCACTATGATATTGTTCTTGATGTCACTGTTATCAATCGAACCAAGGAAACTCTTCAGAATTTGTGCTTGGAGTTGGCAACCATGGGTGATCTGAAACTTGTTGAGCGTCCACAAAACTATACCCTCGCTCCTGAATCTAGCAAGCAAATAAAGGCTAACATCAAGGTGTCTTCAACTGAGACTGGTGTCATATTTGGCAATATCGTTTATGAGACTTCAAATGTGCTCGAAAGAACTGTTGTTGTTCTTAATGACATTCATATTGATATCATGGACTACATCTCTCCTGCCGTTTGTAGTGATACTGCATTCAGAACTATGTGGGCAGAATTTGAGTGGGAAAACAAGGTATCTTTATAATTAGGTACTCGCGGTATCAGCTTCCTTTAGGCTCAACATTGATGCCCTTAGTATGCGTTGAACTTGACGTGTTCAGTTTGCTAAAATATATTAGCTCAGTTTTATAAGTTGCTCACATTCATTTGCATGGTGTTTGATTACCCATTGATGTTTATATTTAAATTTTCATTATTGTTGTTGTGATTCAGGTTGCTGTTAACACTGTAATTGATGATGAGAAGGAATTCCTTAACCATATTATCAAGTCCATCAACATGAAGTGTCTCACTGCACCGTAAGTTTGACTTATTTAGAAACGAATATAGATTTAAAAATAAACCGATCAGGTTTTGGTTTCTGCATACCATGCTGTACAATGCACAATATTAACATTATGGCATGCTAAATGATTTATAGGCCAGTATGTTGCGAATGAACTTAATGAATCTATTATGGTCAATTTGTAGTATGTTGGTTTCCAAAGTACATTTCTTTATGGTTTAGTGGCGCCAACAAACCTTTTCTCAGGAGTTGCTGTTGATTTTAGCTCCCTTATAGATCATCTGCATTGTTATTAATGTGTTCTTTCTTGTCCCTTTTTCTGGCTGGTTTGTGTTTCAGATCTGCGCTAGAAGGTGAGTGCGGATTCCTGGCTGCTAACCTGTACGCAAAAAGCGTATTTGGGGAGGATGCATTGGTAAATTTGAGTATTGAGAAACAAGCAGACGGGAAGCTTAGTGGGTATATCAGGATAAGGAGCAAGACCCAAGGAATTGCTCTTAGTCTTGGGGATAAAATCACTTTAAAACAAAAGGGAGGCAGTTGATTTGCTTGCAGTATTTCAACATTATCAATTTGTTTTCTCCCAAAACTGGTAGTCGCTCTTGTTTTGAATCCGTCACTTGGTGCCTCCATCCCCCATTGAAATCCCAATTTTAATAGTATATATTTTTTTTCATGTTTTAAAGTTGCAGGTATATTAGTTCTCGCATTTGGAAAGATGGCCACCACCCTTCATTTTTGTTGTGCTTTCTGTATCTAGCGGTAGTAGCACAGTTGATGACCTTGTTGTATTTGGAGTTGCATATTTGAAGACAGAAAGGCCCCCATTGAGCAATGGTTAAAATGCTGCCTTTTATCATTTTTATGCTGATTTTTTTATAGTATTGAATTCATTCAGACCTTTCCAGGACCATTGGCTCAATAAATAAATCTCTTCATTTAACCTTTTTCTTTTTGGATGTATACCCATTTTCTCTGAGTCTACTCCCGATAACGGGCATGTTTTTTTATTTATCTTCTTGCTTGTTTATTATTTTAGGATTTTTTATACAAATAATACAAAAAAAAACGAAAATGGTATGAAATTAGAATTAATTATGAAAATGGGCCATTTGAACAGTGAACACTGGTGTCGCCTGATTGGTTGGAGGTATCACCCTACTTTTTCCATAATCATTGTCCAATCTTATGCAGCTGCGTATACTTCTCATACAATCAGGTTCCATCAATGTGGACAAGTGACTTACTGTGGGGGAAGGACTTAACGAATAAACCGACTGTTCAGAATAAGCATCTAGTTGGTCATCAAAACCAATGATAGGATGATGATTGTAGAAAAAGTAGGGTTGTACGGCCAACCAATTAAGCGCCACTGTTTTTCACTGTTCAACACAATCAATTTTCGTAATTAATTATTATCTCATATCATTTTCGTATATATTTTTTTTATTATTTGTATAAAAAACCCTTTGTGTTAACTTCCCAGCACTCTTTGCTGCCTCATGTGTGTGATTTCCATCTTTTACCGAAAGCCTTAAATCATCCATAATGGCTCTCGAGAATTTATCCACACGGCTCAAGTTTTCTACATATGATCGCATTGTTATGTATTATGGTTAGATTCGTTAGTTGAATTAAATTAATTCTTATAATTGCTTATTAATCGCCTTAAGTTTATTGTCTATAGACTAAATTCTAAAAGTCTTAAGAAAAAAAAATTAAATTAATTACAACCGTTAAGGTGTACTTAGTTGGAATGCAAAAATGGAAAAAAAAATTAGAATGTACCTAGTAAAAAAGAAAAGTGAAAAAGAAAAAGAAAGAAGAGATATCACTTTCAATTATAAACCACAAAAATCAATCTTTCAAAATCGAAATGATGAAATGAGAGAAAATAAAGGAAAGATATTTATTAGTTCAAAATTATATATTTTTAAATATTTTACTTTATTTACTTGTATTTTTCAACCCTACTAAGTTAGGGATAGAAAGAAAATTACTTGTTC
Source organism: Gossypium anomalum (assembly GCA_025698475.1). Taxonomy (NCBI): domain Eukaryota; kingdom Viridiplantae; phylum Streptophyta; class Magnoliopsida; order Malvales; family Malvaceae; genus Gossypium; species Gossypium anomalum. The sequence continues at coordinate 87,561,360 of CM046968.1, forward strand.
TTTCAAAAATTTTCTACCGAACAATACTTATGGAAAGAACAAAAGATACATTTCTCAGATTTCTATTTTTCTACCCTTTCCAATATTCTTACCCCTCTACTAAGTACACCCTTAAGCACATATTTATAATTAGTGTATCTGTGGATGTGTTAATGTCATAATCAAATACCAATTTAGTTGAGAAAATGACTAAAACCTTAATTTTTTTTATAAAATAACAAATATTATATTATGATGATTTTTTTTATATATTTTATATAAAATCTATAAAAATCAATTTAAACTCAAAATAAAATTTTTAAAAAGTTACACATAAATTGAATTGTGAGTTGTGACTATTGTATATACATACCAGCATTGCCAAGAAGAAAACGAAATGGCAGGTCCTAAATTTGAAAACCACATTATGCTTGAAGAAGAAAGAGAAGGGGAGGAATATGCTCAAATGAATATGAAAAATGAACAACTATATTTATTCTTTGAATAAATAAGAATTCCAGAAACAGCCCACACTTTATTCCCAATACAGAGGAACTCAACTTCTCAAGAACATGTGCACCCATCCTAATAAAATTAAACAGTAAGGCATCAAATCATCAAAGTCGGTTCTTTTAGGGAATATTGATCGCTAAATAAATTAATCAATCAAAGCTAACCCTTCAGTTTCCACTTTTATGCCACAATATTTATACATGAAATTCACTAAATCACATAGCTTTTACGCCAAACAAGCTAGCAACTAAATTAAATAAACTTAATATGAAATTATAACATGAAATGGTATACCTGAATGTATCATTATCTTTATCTACCAACCCAACACAGTTTTAACTTTGATGGGCAAAGGATGAATATATGATGAAGAGTAGTTCTAAAACACGTACAGTTTAACCACCGCGACAGAAATAGATTGGACAATCATGCAACAGCAGATGCAGTCCGGCGAAGATCTACCCCATTATCAATTTTGCTGCCTGTTGGCCTGCCTTTGAAACTGCCGTACCTTTCCCGCCTCGGTAGAAAAAGAGAAAGGAGCATTTGTTCCAATCCCTGCACTGTGTACTTTGCATACTTACTGGAACTTGCATCTTTCTCTACCAATGGCCCATAAGTTTGCATATAGCTTCGATATACTGGTAGAACCGTTTGCACTATTAGTTGGCATGTCTTCTCCCTCAAATCTCTTTCTGGGATAACCCAAACAGACTGCTTTCTAAACATCTCATCGAAAGCTTCATTAAAAGTCTTGAGCCTTTTCTTTACAAGATCACGAGCTGTGGCACGGCCGCCTGAGAACAGAATTAACCCTTCACGGCTTAAATGACTAGGGAGCTTACCCCAGCTCTCTCTTAAGAAGATAGCAGAATAATACTCCTTGTACTGTTCATGTTCTTTCAACCAAGAATCTCCCATGAGCTCTCCAAGTTTTGTTCCCTTTAAATGTTTGTATAGATGCCAGTGGCAGTTCATGGCAAAAACACATGACAAGGTAGCATCGCCATAAGCCTTCACCCACGTTTCCAAATTCAAATCAACGGTTTTTATTATTTTCAGAACCTCATTTACAAGGATCATCTCCTGGAACTTTTTCTGCTTCCAACTTTGATGAATGACAAGAACCTGACTCAGGATCGGCCTATAATTATCACCGAGAAGTTCATTGCAGTAATCAGTTATAAAACTCACCAATCTTGGAATGCTCCCATCCTGAGGAGGAGGGCTCTGCCTCTGTAATTCCACCTGAACATAGATTTCCCAGAAAATTTCGGCCGCACCGTCAATAACCCTCTTGATGAGATCTCTTGTCAAGTTTTGGATCTCAACACATGCTGCTCCCCCAAAGAGCCTGTTGAAATCCAATCTCAATTTGTTCAAAGATGAAAATATATCCAATAACTTCAGAAGCTTTATAGGTTCTTTCTTACTCTCCGTAATAGTCCTTCCGAACTGAAGAAATGCAAGAATACCAGCTTGTGCAGCTATTTTTGCAAAACAACCCATCCAAACATCCAAGCCAATCCTCTCGAAAACATCATTGCAAAGCTTGAACTCCGCCTCAAACAAATGCTTTACTGCAAACTCCAAATGTTTTCCCCACTGTTCTATATACCCTTCTATGCTCTGCACATTATTGAACTCCGAAATTGAGATCTCAAGATAATCCAGATCAAGTGCCTTCAAGCTAGCTCTGACATTGGAACTACGAACTTCAACATAGATTGTAATGCACTTCTCAAGTCTATTATTAGCAATCAGCCTACCAAGGATTGCTTGCAACTTCTGAATAACAGTCACAGGTAAGGGTGATGGTGCAATGCATGCCTGTTCGCATAGTGACGGTGATGACATTGGAAGTGGCACACTATGCTCCGTCAATAGTCTTCTAAACTCATTTTCCAGCTTATCCAATGCAGCATCCAAAAGGCCTCCATGAAGATGTACTCTTTCCCCATCATTTTGCAACTCCCTTAAACCCTTGAGCGATGTCTTCAAATTTGACAGGTACATTCCGTCAGCAACTCTGTTATCCTCCAAATACTCAATTATATCTTCCAACCATTGAATTGCCAGTCCGCAATTATCACCCAGAAACCTTAATGCCTCTTCGAGGCGTTTCAACACTGATAAATACCCAGGAAGATCGTTCCTGGGATCTGATAGCAGGGACTTTTCAAGTCCATGAACAGCATCGAAAACCTTAAGCACTGCCGCAGCAGGGCCCACAGCTCGGTTAATATGGCCCCCGACAGCAATAAGTGCATCCTTGTCGGCACGAATCGGGCGGACGGCAGCTTCTAAGGAAGGCAATCTTTGGTTGATCTCCTCTAACCTAGGAACAGCCTTTTCAAGAGCCAATCCTAGAGTTCTCGATTTCTCTAAGCTAAGCTTCAGTGACTTTCTAGCAGCTATCAATTTATCAATACAAAAATTGTTCTTGCAGTCGTTACCAGATGCAGATTGGTCCATCTTAGCCCCCAAAGAAAAATCCTAATCAAAACCCTAAACCGGAAAAACCCAAGCTTGCAACTATAACTATGAGTGAACTGAGACTACAAATTTGAAAATCTACAATCAATACCGCAATGGGGTTTTTTTCCCTAGCTTACTTTTTCTGGGCGATTTGATCAATTTTATACGAATTTAATTAAGAAAAAACTCTCATTTTTTTTTCTTTTATTCTTTACCGAATTCTCACCAAATTAAACCCAAAAACAAAGTAAATGGCGGAGAAAGCGAGTAAGAAAAACTCACTCCGGAAATAGTTGGTTGAGAGAGGCGAGGTGAACTGGAGAGCTGAGCTGGAGTGGAATCTGAATCGGTGAGTTTTAGATTCCAAATTTCCAAGAGAGAAACCCTAAAGTGAAAATAAGGGAGTATAAATAATCTAATAAATTTGTCCCCTTTTTTAAAAAAAGGAATAATATATATTTGCATTGTAGAAATCGCCGCCAATGGTTTGCCTATGGAATCGTGTTTGGTTCATTTAGAGCTTCAGGACACAGTATATTTGTCTTCATGTCATACTAAAGATTGACTCCATTTTACTGCAATTTCATCGTCTCTCTCTCACTATATATATAAATTGATTCATTTATCACTCTCTTGGTTTATCAATATTCAAACGCAAGTTGAAAAATAATCAGAGCTAATGATGGAAATCGTGTGGTGAAATAAATAAAACCATTGCCCAACCTCAAACTCATATTCCAAAATTATTTCAGAGGTAAAACTAGAAATTTTTTTTAGGGGTATCGATATTATATTGTAATTTATTATGATAGAAAAAATGCAATTCTATAATTTTTAAAAGATTAAATTAAATTTTTATATTTTTAAGAGGTCAAAATATAATTTTATCTTTATTAATTTAAAATTTTAAAAAATTTAAAGCAGCTTTATTTTAAGGGGACGAGGCCCTTGCTAACTTCTAATTTCACCAGTGAATCAAATTGTCAATTTTTTCTACATTACTTTCTTTTTTTTTTTTAACATTATTGATATTAGATTAAAATCATAGTAGTTGATGACAGTTCATTTAAATGATCGAGAATTATAAGATTTATTATAAACGTTTAAGAGGAAGAAAGATTGTTAATAGGGAGAAAGAAAGAGAGAAATCTCGTAATAGTAAGTTTTTGAGGATTTTATAAAGAGTATTTACGTCTGATTATAAATTATTATATAAGGACAACGTGTAAATGAGACGCACAAATGATAGAGAGAACTTGTAAGATAAAGGATAATTGTTTGATGAACGAGGGAGGTAGTCTTGTGAGGTGTGTGCATATAGCATATGAAACTTGCATTTTACATTGGCCACCCAACTCTAAAGTTGTCTCATTTCATCGGCATTGATACATTAGTCTTAAGTTATACAATAGGCATGGAATAGATGGACCCAATGTTCTTTGGGACTAGATTTGATATATGATGAATTAGAGCCTCTTGAATTTGAAATAATATAAAAGAGTTAATACCCCTAAATAATTATTCAGATTTTAAATTAAATTTTAAAATTTAAAATGTTTTGATTGAATCTTCGAAATTATGTTAATCATATCTTTTTTGTGAATCTAGTATCAATTTAGGTATTAAACACATAGATTAGACTATAAACACGTGAATAAACAACTGCATGGACAATTTATATTTGACATGAAGAACAAATAGAGGATTATATAATAATACAATACAATATAATTTTTGAAACAGATGTGATATATTACTTATCTTAAAAAGACAAACACCTAATAATAATATAATTTCGTAAAGTTTGAGTACGACTCGTGACACCAACTCATAAATAATAATGTATGTATACATCAGCAGGATACAGGAAGTTAATATTGCCAGGATATGAGGAAAACAAAAGCACAGCTCCAAAATATGGTAGAAGAAGAAAGAGAAAGAAAAGGATAAAGAAGATGCTGAAATAAATTTGAAGAAGGAACATCTATATTTATTCTCTAATGAGTAAAAATAATCCAAGAAACAGCCCAACACTTTATTCCCAATGCAGAGGAACTGAGGAAGGTAAGTTCTCAAGGACATGTACACCCCATCCTAATAGCACAAAATAATAAGGCATCTCATCAAAGTTGATTCTTTAGGGAATGTTGATCTCTTAATAAATTAATTAATCACAGCTAGCCCCCTCAGTTTCCACTTTTTATGTCACAATATTTGTACATGAAATCCACTAAATTACAATGCTTTTATCCCAAACAAGCTGTCAACTATATAATTAAATAAACATAAATATGAAATTAAACTTAAAATGCTATACCTGGATGTTATTCTCTTATCTACCAACCCAACACTGTTCTTGCTTGTTATGTCCCCCAATCCCACCCTACATTTGCTTTACAGTTGACAAAGCAAAATCTGCTTCACACATCAAATTCTGGCAACTCCTTGACTAATGAAATGTCAAATGTCCAAAGCATGTGCTGTCCAAGGGCAAAGGATGAATGATGGAGAATAGTTCTACCTCCGCCCCAAGAACACTGATATGTACAAGATATAAGATTAAACCTCTAAAACATGAACATTTTAACCACCGTGACATAAATAGATTGGACAATCACGCAACGGCTGATGCAGTCCGGCGAAGATCTACCCCATTATCAATTTTGCTGCCTGTTGGCCTACCTTTGAAACTGCCGTACCTTTCCCGCCTCGGTAGAAAAAGAGAAAGGAGCATTTGTTCCAACCCCTGCACCGTGTACTTTGCATACTTACTGGAACTTGCATCTTGCTCTACTAATGGCCCATAAGTTTGCATATAGCTTCGATAAACAGGTAGAACCGTCTGCACTATTAGTTGGCATGTCTTCTCCCTCAAATCTCTTTCTGGGATAACCCAACCTGACTGCTTTCTATACATTTCATCAAAAGCTTCATTAAAAGTCTTGAGCCTTTTCTTTACAAGATCACGAGCACTGGCACGGCTGCCTGAGAACATAATTAACCCTTCACGGCTTAAATGAACAGGGAGCTTAGCCCAGCTCTCTCTAAAGAAGACAGCAGAATAATACTCCTTGTACTGTTCATGTTCTTTCAACCAAGAATCTCCCATGAGCTCTCCAACTTTTGTTCCCTTTAAGTCTTTGTATAGATGCCAGTGGCAGTTCATGGCGAAAAGACAAGAAAGGGTAGTATCACCATATGCCTTCATCCATGTATCCAAATTCAAATCGACGGCCTTTATTATTTTCGAAACCTCATTTACAAGGATCATCTCCTGGAATTTTTTATGCTTCCAACTTTGGTGAATGACAAGAACTTGGGTCAGGATCGGCCTATAATCATCACCAAGAAGTTTATTGCAGTAATCAGTTATAGAACTCACCAATTTCGGAATACTCCCATCCTGAGGAGGAGGGCTCTGCCTCTGTAATTCCACCTGAACAAAGATCTCCCAGAAAATTTCGGCTGCACCGTCAATAACCCTCTTGATGAGATCTCTTGTCAGGTTTTGGATCTCAATACATGCTGCTCCCCCAAAGAGCCTATTGAAATCCAATCTCAATTTGTTCAAAGATGCAAATATGTCCAGTAGCTTGAGAAGCTTTATAGGTTCTTTCTTACTCTCCGTAATAGTCTTTCCGAACTGAAGAAATGCAAGAATACCAGCTTGTGCAGCTATTTTTGCAAAACAACCCATCCAAACATCCAAGCCAATCCTCTCGAAAACATCATTGCAAAGCTTGAACTCCGCCTCAAACAAATGCTTTACTGCAAACTCCAAATGTTTTCCCCACTGTCCTATATACCCCTCTATGCTCTGCATATCATTGAACTCTGAGACTGAGATCTCAAGATAATCCAAATCAAGTGCCTTCAAGCTAGCTCTGACGTTTGAACTACGAACTTCAACATAGATTGCAATGCACTTCTCAAGTCTATTATTAGCAATCAGCCTACCAAGAATCGCTTGCAACTTCTGAATAACAGTCACAGGTAAGGGCGATGGTGCAATGCATGCCTGTTCACCTAGTGACGGTGATGACATTGGAAGTGGCACACTATGCTCCATCAATAGTCTTCTAAACTCATTTTCCAGTTTATCCAATGCAGCATCCAAAAGCCCACCATCAAGATGTACTCTTTCCCCGTCATTTTGCAACTCCCTTAAGCCCTTGAGAGAGGTCTTCATATTCGACAGGTACCGTCCATCAGCAACTTTGTTATCCTCCAAATACTCAATTATATCTTCCAACCATTGAATTGCCAATCCGCAATTATCACCCAGAAACTTTAATGCCTCTTCGAGGCGTTTCAACACCGATAAATACCCAGGAAGATCGTTCCTGGGATCTGATAGTAGGGACTTTTCAAGTCCATGAACAGCATCGAAAACCTTAAGCACTGCCGCAGCAGGGCCCACGGCTCGGTTAATATGGCCCCCGACAGCAACAAGTGCATCCTTATCAGCACGAATCGGGCGAACAGCAGCTTCTAAGGAAGGCAATCGTTGGTTGATCTCCTCTAACCTAGGTCCAGCCTTTTCAAGAGCCAATCCTAGGGTTTTTGATTTCTCTAAGCTAAGCTTCAGTGACTTTCTTGCAGCTATCAAATTATCAATACAAAATTCGTTCTTGCAATCATTACCAATACCAGATGGGTCCATCTTAATCCCCAAAGAAAAACCCTAACCCGAAAAAATCCAAGCTTGTAAATACGAATACGAATGAACTGATACTACAAATTTGAAGATCTACAAGCAGTACAATAATGGGTTTTCCCCCCCTTGTTTACTTTTTATGCGTGATCTTATCAATTTCCCACGAATTCATGCAAGAAAAATCACTCATTTTTTCTTTCATTCTTTACAAAAATCTCACCAAATTAACACCCCCCAAGATAAAAAAGGGAAAAAGTACACACACGAAAAGTAGGTGGGGAGAAAGCGAGTAAGAACAGCTCACTTCGGAAATGGAGAAGAACAGTAGTGGGTTGAGAAAGTCGAGTTGAACCGGCAAGCTGAGCTGGATCGGTGAGTTCTGGATTCCAAATTTCAAAGAAAGATCGGAAAAAGAGAACCCTAAAGTAAAATAAAGGGAATATGATCTATAAAAATGTATAAAAAGTAAAAGACGTAGAAGCACTGTAGACGTGTGCTAGCTTAAGAAAATGACGAACGACTTTTTCTTTCCCCGCTGTGGCTTATGGGAAGAAGTGAAAAATACAACGGAAATAAAGAGACAATGGTTAATTCCTATAAATGCCCCTAAACTATCACTCAAATTTTAAATTGACACTTAAACTTTAAAAATATTTAATTGAGTTCTTAATGGATTTTTTTATTAAAATATTTAAGGTGATTGTTTCCATGTTAACACGCGTTAATTTTTTATTCGTATATGATTTTAATAGTTATTGTAATTTTAATTTTTACTAATTAATAAAATAAATATATTATTATTATTATAACTTACGAATAAAAAACTTAAATAAATGATTATTGATTTGTAATTTTTTTTTCCAAACATAACAAGTATAATACAATTACATCATGTTTGGTTGGGGAATAAAATAGCAGTCTCCCCTTATTCATAGAAGGGTAAATCATTCATTTGTTTACTTAAACGTAATACTCATTTAATGGAAGAATCATTATTTTTATGTTCCTTGTCCTCCCGTAATAGCTATTATTTGATATCGCCAAAGAATAGTTATTCCATGCAACATTGAATAATTAACAAAATTAATTTTCAGATTGGTCCTTTAAAATTTGGACTCAGAAAAATATAAAAATAAAATGTTTGAAATATTTTAATGTAATTTAATATAAAAATAATTATATTAAGAATGTTATTAAATTATATAATATTATTTTTATTAAATTATGTTTAATAATTATCCTATTAAAATTTAATAACAATAACAATAATCATCTAACTAAAAATATTTTGCTAAGAGTACTCCGGTCATTTCAACTTTTTTTTATGCTATTATAACATCTATTCCATTCAATCAAACACTATAATACTATTATGGTTCTATTCCATTCAACTAAACAATTGAATTACTGATTATAACTTTATTTCATTCCAACTCTATTTCATTACGGTGAATCAAACATGCCATTAAAGTATAATTATAAGTTCAAGTAACCATAAGTATCAAACTATTACAAACGGATTATCTTAGTAGTCACAATGCAAAATTAAATCATTACATCAAAAACAAATTAAGAACTAATATAATTCACATTTAAGCTAACAATCTGACAGAACTAATTGGATTAAAATCTACTTATGGCAATTGCACATGATAAAAATTAGAGACCTACACATATAATTGTGCATGATTCTCGAATTTGGAAACCGAAAACCAAGGACCTCCCTTGATTGGTAATTTTTAATTTTATATTAGTAAGTACTTATTTTACATTTCAGAAATTTTTTTTTTTTTAATTTTGCAATGGGTGCAATCTTTTATGGGCTGAATACTAGTTTTAAGCCATATAACAGGCAAGGATAGAATGGACCCAATGCTGTTTTGGACTGGATCTCATATGATGAAATAGACCCTCCTGAATCCGGGATAATATAAAGGTTAATTCTATCATATGGCCTCAGGCTATTGCTTATATTCTAAATTAATCCTTAAATTTTAAAATGTTTTAATACTGTAGCTTAGTTATCAATTTAGGAATTGAATGTCAATTGGAGTCTGACGTGAGAATATTTAAAGATAATTTGGATCTAATTTGTTAAAAAAAAAAAAGATAGTGTCGATAAAATTTAAGAGGACTATTATATATAAATATGTTAAATTCAAATTGTTATTGAAATAGGTACACATATTTACAATTTGATCTTCTATTTTAAATTTCCTTTAAAGTAGATTGGAGCTGACATATAATGGTTAATGTAATAATTAGACTGACAGAATGACTTGATTAATAGGATACTTATACATTAAGGATTCAATTGAAATATTTTAAAATTTAAAGACTAATTTAAAAAATGAGTCATAATTTGAGGAAGTTTAATGGAATTAACCCTAATATAAAAACACCCTAATGAATGCAAGGGTAGTAGCCATTGAACAGAATACTAAAAAAAATCCCTAAAAATCAAAAAGCCGAAGCAGCTGATTTCGCTACCGCTACTGCTATTGTTTCTGCTTTGGCGCAGTTCACCAGGGTGAGCTTCAGATCTCTCTATCTTTTCGCTCTTCCTTCTCTAAATATCGTCAGGAATTGCAAATTAATTTGATTTTCAAGTTTCTTTTATATTTTCTCAATCTTGATTTGGTTTATTTGATATACATACACATATATAAAATCTGGGAACACCCTTTTTCTGGTTGATTTGTTTGGTGTTGAATTGAAACGTGAATGACGTGAGAATTATTTCGTAGGTTTCTTTCGAACCCCCCCCCCCAAAAAAAAAAAGAACACACACGATGTCTCGCGTGTACGTGGGTAACCTAGACCCACGAGTTTCGGAGCGGGATCTTGAAGATGAGTTTCGTGTCTTTGGAGTTATTCGGAGGTATAATCTTGTTTGCTTTCTTGCTTTTAACATGATTCGGGTTTTCATAATTCTCCAAATGCTGACCTTTTCATTTGCTGTTTCTTTCTCCCCCCCTCCCCCCTCCCCCCTCTTAGTGTATGGGTTGCTCGGAGGCCTCCAGGTTATGCTTTCATTGACTTTGATGATCACAGAGATGCTGAGGATGCCATTCGTGAATTAGATGGTATTCCAACAATTTCTTCTTTCTTATGAAGATGACATTTATTGCATCCTAAATGTTTTGTCTAGTTACCTGTGAATACTAGCCTTTCATGTAATAAAAGATAACATATTGGTTATGGGGCTGCTCTTTCCTAATTGATAAGAAAGATTTATAATGAAAATTATAATGTTGGTACGCCCCTTGAAGTCTATGTTTATTCAGAATCAGATTAGCTTTACAAAGAACATATTTTTCCATGTCCGCATCTTCATGTCTATTTTGTGGAGGAAGTTTGTTTATGCTGTTAGATCACAAACTATGTTGCAAATGTTGCCCATATTTGCTCAAGACCTTTGGTCTTTACCCTGACCAAATGAAATATGTAATTGCCTTTTTTTTCCCTATACAGTTTGTTTTTCTATTGTTCTTGACTGTTTAGTTTTATATTAATGCGGAAGTCTGTAAAATTTGTTGGTAGGATCATAGTGTTTATCTCTTTCATCCATCTAAAAGCAAGCCCCTGTTTTCTTTTTCATAATGGCATCTTTAATGAGCATGAGTTTAGTTTGAGACTTGCAATCTATTCCCTGTATTTGGAACAGGCAAGAATGGCTGGAGAGTTGAGCTTTCTCATAACTCTAGAGGCAGAGGTGGACGTGGAGGCGGAGGAGGTGGTGGCGGTGGTCGTGGACGCTCTGGTGGTTCTGATTTGAAGTGCTATGAATGTGGTGAGCCTGGTCATTTTGCTCGAGAATGCCGCACACATGGTGGTTCTGGAAGACGTCGCAGCCGCAGCCCTAGATATCGTAGGAGTCCAAGCTATGGTCGCAGGTAAGGCCTCCAATGCTAACATTGATTATCTTTATGATTGATTGAAGTCTGTTATATGTATGTGGTTGGATGACACTTAGCAATTTGATGCAGAAGCTACAGTCCTCGTGGACGGTCCCCAAGACGCCGCAGTCTCTCTCCGCGTGGGCGTAACTACAGCAAGTCTCCCCAATACCGTGGTCGCGAGGAAGTGCCATATGCTAATGGGTGAAGATCCTTAAACTTTATACAAGTAGCTGAAAGGGCCATGTAGTAATCTTTTTCATCAATAAACTTTATTCTAGGAACCGGTTGAGATTTTGTCATCCGTCCTTTGCCCTATACATTTGATCATGCTCACTGCCATACTTGTCTTAATTTACTTTTGCATTGTGTGGGCTTTTGCTTTATGATATATGAGCATGAAATATTTCTACTGAATTTGGTGCAGAAATGGTGTAAGGGACCGCCATCGCAGCAGGAGCTAAGTACCACAAGGATGTAGCTTTTATGTGAGGAGACTGAGATCAAGAATGTTTAGTTTGTTTGGACTTCAGTGCTACTGTTTTTAATTGGGCAACGCCCTCAGCCTCTTGGATTTGGATAAGTTCGTTTCCGTTTTTCTATATTCTACGTTGGTTTCCTTTGCTTTATCTATGCTATATAGTCCTTTCTGTTAGGAAAGAAGAAGCTTAAGATGATGTCTATAAATTTTGTTGAGAAATCATTCCAAGAACTCTGCTAAAAATTCATGCCTTTTTTTTCTTTTTCTTTTTGTGTTGAGGTGTTTTCTGGGTCTGCCTCAGTGTTTTTCTGCTTCTACACTCCCCCGGGATTTACTTCTTTGCTGGCTGGCTATGGGATCTTCAATACTAGATGATTGTGGGTCCCATTTGGCATCATCTCTATTTGGCTATTTGCTACTGTTTGAAACTTTGAATGAATCTATCTCTCCAGCTCTGATGCAACTTCACTCAAACTCTAGTGGCATTTCTTAACTTTTTTTCTTTAAAGGATTGAGGAGCTGCTTCAAATGCTTCTGGCAGGTACTTATATCTGTTCCACAGAAGTTGATATGTTTTAATGTCCTTAAAACATCTAATAATTTCTTTGCAAACTTTTAAAAGAGACAACAAAAAGAATTAGAATGTTACAAGGATGGATACTTTCTGCTTTTTTCAACATAAAGAATAAGTTGGAGTTCTCTACTTGAGTTTGAAAGTTGGGATGCTGAACTCGCCTTTCTTCATAGTGTCTGCATCTACATCCAGATGATATAGAAAAGAGTTTATTTTTGAGGAATTCTTTCTTTGTTTGTGTTGGCTCTGGGTACCTAAAATGAGGGGTTTTCTGGGTTTTTCTTTTGGGGTTGTCTTTGTGGTATGGCTAAAATGGGGGGTTTTCTGGGATGGTTAGCTTTAGCTGCAGAGCTTGATCATCATAGACAGTTATCTTCTCGAGTTAATCATGGTTCTTCTACCTGGTTATAGCGTTGGCTGCAAAACAAGTATAGCTGATATAGCTGAAGTGAATTGCCACTTCCCTTCGGTCTCAAATGGAACTTGCCTCGTCTAGTCGTCTATGGTCATAGGTAGATTGATCTTTCATTGGTGTCCCTGAATCTATGTGCTATATGTGAGATGGTTATGTTGCTGGAGCATTCCATCATTGAATGTAAAACACTGAAGCAAGTGTAGGAAACGTTTATTTATGGTGTTAGATTGGCTGTTCTTTTATTTTATTAAATCCTGACGGAGAACATGATTTGAAGTACAAGTGAATATCTTTCACTTTGTATTATCATTACTTTTCTTTTAACGAACTAATGATTGATGAAATTATGATAATAAAAACATGTAGATTTAAAGTAATATTCTCGCGGCTGCAACACAATGATCCAAGGCAGAAGCCAAAAATGCCCAGATGCTGGCCACTATATGTGTATATATAATATTTAACATTGGTGCGAGACTGAGATGTAATGTTTTTATAATTGGATCGGTGATCGAGTTGTCTAAGCTTTTGGCCCTCAGTCTAACCAATTTATTAAGAAATATAAATATTCGGCTTAATGTGTTCGACCATTGATTTAATTAATTTTTTAATTTGATTCAATTTGTTTTATGGTCTGTTTATTAATTAGTCCAGTTTAATAATGTAGACTCCCAATCATATTATATTAAGGTAATGGTAACAACTCAATCTTAATTATTACTATTTCTTTTTCTTTTTCTTTTTATCATAAATCTATCTAAATCGAATTATTAATATTTAAGAAAGGTTAAAATTATAATAATAAGAAAGTTTGAACCATTTAATTTAGGGATAAAAGCCTAAAAATAATAATAATGAAGTTTACAAATGAAAAAAAAAAGAAAGAAAGATAATGACATCTAGCACTCATAATAATTTTATTGTTTAAAACAATGTGGATGTTCTTTTATACGGTATGCAATGCAATGTTGTAATGCATAGATGAGAGATAGGCGTTGATTTTTTCTTCTTTTTTCTAAAGTTAATTGTGTAAATCAATGGAAGCATGATTACATTGCGTTTCATAGTCAAGTAGGTGTCACCACTAATTATAAACTAGGGGATGAATGATTGAATTCATTGCATCTATGGAGAACCAAGGATGGCAGCTCCCATCTCTTAAAATAAAAAAAATTTCGTTCAACTTATTTTATCATTTATAAAGTTTTAAATTAATAATGATAAAATTGATCAAGTTTATTTTAATTCTTTAAAAATTATAAAGATATAAACTATTTAAATGGTGAAATTATATTTTTAATATAATAAAAATATATAATTTAATTCCGGTCTCCCTAAAAGAAATTTCTGATTTCGCCCCTAGTCATACTATTTTTTTTACGGCTTGATCAGTGCTACGTAGTTTATCTTTGGGATATTAACAAAGCTTTTCACTATTTTTAATTGATAATGTTATTTATATTTAAAAAGGAAAAGGATTTATATGTGTTTCATTGATGAATAAAGATATCATTTATTACATTAAAATAGAATTGTTATGATAAAAATAAATTATTAGTTAATTCTTTAGTTTAAAAAAGAAGGCAACAAAGAAAAAAAATTGTAAATCCCAGCACCTTAGGGCTCGGAGGAAGACAATTCTAAAAGATTAAATAATGTGGGAAGACCTAACTTCCAAAAACGAAATGCGGACGTGCTTTCCGCACCTCAACTCAACACAAATCTTATTAATAAATGCTTACCAATGTTTTTTTTATTTAAATATTTTTGTACTATTCCGATTCAATTTTTAAGGTATCTATTGTTTTTGGTAGCGATCAATTTTCTTGTCACAAGAATTCTTTAAAAAAGTAACGTAATGTGCTTCATTTTTATGAACGAGAATCAAACCTTCGACTACATGATTAAGAGACGAGGAGAACTACTAGTGCACCACACTTCGTGATTTAAGTTACGGATTTTTTTTTGTCTATAAAATTCGAATTCAAGGTGTTTCTTAAAGACATTAAACTCCTTCCCATTTATACTTTAAATTATGACCTATTTGATCAAATATTTATTTCCAAACATCATTTTAATAGCTTATATCTTTATAATTTTTTTATTTTTTTTGAGAGGTCAAAGTACAATTTTACTATTATTAATTTAAATTTTATAAATTAAAATATTTTAAATTTTGCTAAAACGAACCCTATATGTTGATCTGATAGTTAGAATATTCACCACCCTAACGTACTTTGGGTTGAATTCTCGCTTTGAAAAATTCTGCTAAAATATCTTCCTTTTGAAAGTTATGTTTTTCACGTCCTTACCAATTGTGAATCCATTTTTCCAAAGTTCTTGACTTGTAAACCTCTGAGTTGTTTTCCATTTTATTTTATTATTGCTTTTTTAAATTTAAGGTAACTAAAAACAAATAGCATCATATATACTACTACAGAATTCCTTTCCTTTTTCTCCCCCCAAAACCTTGTATCTTCTTACTTACGTCAACATCTTCTCTTTTCTCAGTTGGAAAAAGAAACCTGAAAGTAAGGGAAAGTTTCTTAAAGATGGGATTTTCAGATAACCTTTTGTTGCTGTAGAGATGCACCCATTTTTCTGACTTCAAGGATGGAGTCCAAAATGAAGGAACTAGTGAGGTAATGCAAGCACCCTTTCCCAATTTCATTTTTTCCACCTTGAATTTCCATTAATGGTAACCTTTCTGACTTCTCAGGTTCAATAACAATGGCAGTACAGATATAAAGAAGCCAGTGCCAGTATACAAAGCAACAGTCCCTTTGTTGAAAACTGAAGGAGGTCATGCTGATAGTAATAGTAATAGTAATAGTAATAGTAGAATTCCAAAATTTGGAAAATTCAAGGTTTTTCCAGAGGATCATGAGCCCAGGAAGGAAAGAATCCTAGATCCTGGCAGTGAAACATTCTTACAATGGAACAGGATTTTTCTATTTTGGTGCTTAGTAGCTTTATTTGTTGATCCATTGTTTTTCTACATGCCTTCAGTCATCAACAAAGACACTACATCTTGTATGGATACTGATTTAAATCTAGGAATCATTGTCACATGTTTCCGAACACTGGCTGATGCGTTTTACGCATTGCATATAATCATCAAGTTCCGCACCGCGTATGAATCACCTAACTCCCGAGTATTCAGGAGAGGCGAACTTGTTACCGACCCTCGTATGATTGCCAGCAGGTACTTGAAATCAGATTTCTTCATAGATCTACTAGCTGCCCTCCCTCTTCCCCAGGTACTATATGAAGACCTTTGATGCCTTGGATTGCAAGTAATATTAATGTTCTGTCATAAATACAATTTTCCTTTTTATGGCAGATTATGATATGGTTCATTATACCAACAACAAGGAGCTCCCATGGTGACTATACTAATAATGCATTGGTGCTGATTGTTTTAGTGCAATATGTTCCCCGGTTGTATTTAATCTTCCCTTTAAGCTCTCAGATTATAAAGAATACTGGTGTCGTCACAAAGACTGCTTGGGCTGGTGCTGCATATAATCTATTGCTTTACATGTTAGCTAGCCATGTATGTGATAGTTTCTTACTCGACTTAAATTTGCTTCTTTTTTTTCTCCAAAAAATGATTCGGGTTCGCTTCTTGTAGGTATTAGGGGCATCATGGTATTTGCTGTCCGTTGAACGACACGTAATATGTTGGAAATCCGAATGCAAAAAAGAAACTAGCCCTCTGCAATGCAATCCCCATTACCTTGACTGTGGCACATTAGGTGACGATGGTCGCCGGAAATGGGAAAACGGTACCGTTGTGTTTACTAAATGTCATCCTGATAACAATATCAGTTTCGACTACGGGATTTTCGAAATTGCTTTGACAAAGCAAGTACTTTCTTCAAGCTTCCTTCAGAAGTATTTCTATTGTCTATGGTGGGGTTTGCAGAATTTGAGGTATGCCTTATGTAACATGCTGTACTATAAATAACTTATTTATGGACATTTTTTATGTGTAACTCTGCTTTTCTGAATTTTCAGCTCCTATGGACAAGCTCTAAATACAAGTAACTTTGTGTGGGAAACCTTGTTTGCCATACTGATTGCCATCTTGGGTTTAGTTCTGTTTGCCCATTTAATCGGAAATATGCAGGTATCGTCGATGCCCTATATACGATTTCGTACTGCTTTCGACATTGGGTTCAATTACCATACATATTCTTCTTATAACATGCACTGGGCCTTACTTAGACCTACCTACAATCCATCACTGTGAGACTAGAGGAATGGAGGCTTAAGCGACGAGACACCGAGGAGTGGATGAGACATCGCCAACTCCCTCAAGACCTGCGAGAACGTGTTCAATGTTTCGTTCAGTATAAGTGGCTTGCAACTCGTGGTGTGGATGAAGAATCGACATTACGAGCCTTACCCCCTGATCTCCGTCGAGATATCCAACGCCATCTATGTTTGGACCTTGTCCGGCGCGTAAGTTGTTCGTGCTACTTTCGTGCACTTAATAACATGTTGGTTTCGGTTAATGACATGCAAAGTGATTGGTTTCAGGTCCCGTTTTTCTCACAAATGGATGATCAGCTACTAGATGCAATATGTGAGCGGTTGGTATCGTCTTTAAGTACTCAAGGAACCTACATTGTTCGGGAAGGTGACCCTGTCACGGAGATGCTTTTCATTATCAGAGGGAGGTTAGAGAGTTGCACTACAAATGGAGGCCGGACCGGTTTCTTTAACTCGATTAATCTAAGACCAGGCGATTTTTGCGGCGAGGAGCTACTTTCTTGGGCTTTACTTCCCAAATCTTCTTCCAACTTGCCTTCCTCTACAAGAACGGTAAGAGCATTAGTTGAAGTGGAGGCCTTTGTATTAAGAGCCGAAGATCTCAAGTTTGTGGCCAACCAGTTTCGACGTCTCCACAGCAAGAAGTTGCAACACACGTTTAGGTACCATTCTTACCATTGGAGGACATGGGGTGCCTGCTTTATTCAAGCAGCTTGGCGCCGACACGTGAAGAGAACGATGGCGAGAAACCTTAGTGTGATGGAGTGTGACCAAAGGCAACAAGGGGAAGAACACGGTGTCGTGTCTTCGAAGTCTTCCCATGTAAAACTGAATCTAGGTGTGACAATACTAGCTTCAAAGTTTGCAGCAAATACAAGGCGAGGAGCTCAGAGGATGAAGGATGTAGAAATGCCTAAGTTGCAAAAGCCCCTAGACCCAGATTTCTCGGCAGAACCAGATGATGAGTAGATCTCCAACATTTTATATCTGTAATGGCTGTCGTAGGAACATGGTATGGTTCACATAATTTTACATTGTTGGATGATGTCTAGAGTTTCTATGTAGCAGAAGTGAACTTCTCTAACATGTTAGCAACACTATTCAAAGGCTATATATATAGATAATGTTACAGTTAAGATTTAAATGGGTATTTTGGTAATATTTTGGGTAAATATACATTTTGGTATTTGAATTTGGCTTTTAAATTGGTACTTAAGATTTTTTTCTATTCAATTAAGTATCTAACCTTGGCCTTAACATTCAATTTGGTACCTAAATTTTTTTTTATCCAATTAGGTACTTGAAAATGACTTTTTTTGTTCAAATTAGCACTTGAACTTGACTTTATAGTTTAAATTGGTTCAAATAAATCATTTAATGCAAGTATTAATTTGGACAAAAAAAAATAAGTTTAAGTATCCAATTGGACAAAATAAACTTTAGGTATCAAATTGAATCATAAAGCTAAGTTCAAGTACTTAATCGGATAAAAAAACTTTAAATACCAATTTAAACCTTGAAGCCAAGTTTAGGTACTAAAATGTATATTTTTTTGATATTTTTGGAGTATTTCATTTACATTGTTTTAGTACTAAAGAAAGCCTATGCCATAGGCCCATAGACCCATTGGCCATATCGTCTGAGGCTAAAAGCCTAGTAGTAAAAGACCCCAAAATGGCTTTGGGTGTGTTTGGATGGGTGGTGCGTTTACCTGCAGTTAGTGTAAAAATAGCGGTGGCGATGAAATTAAATACTATAGCGATACTGTAGCGTGAGACAAAAAATAAGTTAAAACCACACTCAATCGCCCATCCAAACCCACCCTTTATTGAGTCAGCAGCCTTGCTTTGCTTTGTTTAAAGAGACCAAAGAGTCAGTAGATAGATAATAGATTGGTTAAATATGTCACAAATCCCTGTACTCTTGATAAATTTGACGTTTTATCCCTGTACTTTTTCTTAGGAACTTAGTCTTACTTTTTTAGATTTCAAAATTTGGGTCTAACTATTAATACTGTTAAAATTATTTTGTTAAATTTAAATTCATTATAAAGTCATTTTTTTAATTACATGAAAAATAGAGAAATTAAATTCTTAAAAATAAAAATATAAAAATTAAATTTATAAAAAGTACATAGAATTATGATAAATTGTCAACATATTTTAAATATGCTTCATCTCGAATTGAAATTCATTTTTAATGCATTACAGTAAGGTTGAATGAAGGGCTTAGTTGATACAATGAAACTTTAAAGACTCAATTATAACATTTTAAACTTTTTAGGGACCAATTCCCAATTCAGCGATAGTTTGAGGATGTATATTGAAATTAACCCTATTAATAATTACGCCCCATCCTGGAACCAAAAAGGTAAGAACAGGAAAAAAGCTGCTTTCTCCACTGAAAATGACAACTCTCTGCACTCCACCCTCCAGTTTTCAACCCTGAATAAAATCCTTCTATTCGGCTAAGCCTCTTCCACGTGTTCACTCCTTATTGGTGTCTTGAGATCTCCCCTGTCCCGCACTGCACCGTCATTGACAACTTGGTCAAAGCTGCAATCATAACAGAACCCAACAAAAACTCTAGCCTCAAACTCACCTTTCCGAAAATTTCAGACACAGAGAAAGAAAAGGAGAAAGACGGTAGATTTGTTTAACCCCAGCAACTCGTTGAAATGGCGTCCAAGTTGTGTGACTCATGCAAATCAGCGACGGCCACTCTGTTCTGCCGTCCTGACTCGGCTTTTCTTTGCCCCAACTGCGACTCCAAAATCCATGCCGCCAACAAGCTAGCCTCCCGTCACGCTCGGGTCTTGGTCTGTGAAGTTTGCGAACAAGCACCGGCTCACGTCACCTGCAAGGCTGACGCAGCCGCTCTTTGCGTCACTTGTGACCGTGACATCCACTCCGCTAACCCTCTCGCTCGCCGGCACGAGCGGGTTCCTTTGGCTCCCTTTTACGATTCCGTCAAGCCCAACACAGCGTTTAACTTCCTGGACGACCGTTACTTCTCCGACGTCGATGGAGACGCTGACAGCAGCAGGGAAGAAGCGGAGGCAGCTTCGTGGTTGCTTCCTAACCCTAACCACAAAGCACATGAAAGCCCGGACGTGAACACGGGGCAGTACGTGTTTCCCGAGATGGATCCGTACCTAGATCTGGATTACGGTCATGTGGATCCGAAAATGGAAACCCCGGACCAGGAGCAGAACAGTTCTGGAACTGATGGAGTGGTCCCTGTCCAAAGCAACACCGTCCAAGCTCCGATGGTCAACGATCACTGTTTTGACATGGAGTTCACTACACCAAAAGCCTTCCCTTATGGCTACAACTACAACTGTAACTACAACCCTCACTGTCTTAGCCACAGTGTAAGCAAAAGGGCAGCTACTTCATATTTCTTCCATAATTAAAGTTCGAACCCTTCACTATCTTACTGTTTTTGCAGGTATCATCTTCTTCTCTGGATGTTGGGGTAGTTCCAGATGGCGGTAGTACGATTACGGACATATCAGTCCCGTGCGCGAAAGTGACGGAGACGACTCATCAGACGGTGCAACTCTCGTCGGCGGAGAGAGAAGCGAGGGTACTGAGGTACAGAGAGAAGAGAAAGAACAGAAAATTCGAGAAAACGATACGTTACGCTTCTAGGAAAGCTTACGCGGAGGTGCGGCCGAGGATTAAAGGAAGATTTGCAAAGCGCAGTGACGTTGAAGTCGAAGTTGACGGCAGTAACATGTATGGATTTGGCGTCGTTCCGTCGTTTTGAAATTAACTAAGGTAGCCGTGTAGTAATATTCTACGTTAAATTTTGGAATTGTAATTTTGTTAAGTGTTTTTTTTCTTCTTTTCTTTCCTTTTTACTTCATTGCTCACTAAATTAATAGGTACAGAAGATGAAGGTAGTGTGATTTGTATAATCTAAATAACTATGGAATCTGGACCATTGATTTTGTACAAGTCTCATTTTATGTTATTAATACTCTGTTAATATTTGTATATCTTTATGTACCCAAAAAATTGTATATATATTTTAAGGTAAATTACACTCAAAGTCATTTTGATAACTTTAAATTTTTTCTCCATTTCTCAGGGAACAATGTGCCAAACCTAACCATATCCAAGCAGGCAAGAAAATAGCAATCAATTAAAAGCAGAAATATCAGAATTTTCTTCACTTATCTGAACAATAAAAAAAATAGAAAATTAAAATAAAATATTCACTTCAAAGCTTGGATTGATCTCAAAAATCCTAGAACACGCTCGAGATTTACTAAGGAAGCGGCAGAGCAAAATGCCTGCAGAAGCCAAGTCTTATCGTTTTAAATTAAAGAATAAAGTAGAATTGACAATGTAAAAGTTCTGTTTGGTTTCTGAGAAAATGCTAAGAAAAATAAAAATCAAATAGAAAATTGGAAATCACGAGCTTGCCTCTGCTTTTTTTTTTTTCTCAGCTTCACGCATTAATGGGAAAATACAATTTTTAAAAAATATATGGAATTTTATTTTTTTAATTCATGTTTCAAGGAGAGCCAAAATAGCATGGCAGAGTTGAAATTTGGTTCTTTGTTCTTGCTTGGGGTTTGAACTTGTTGCAGAGTTTGGAACAAGGAAAAAGGCTTTTGGAAAGGAAAAGTGTTTATGAAATAATTATAGAGAGATGTTTAAGTTTTATTAAAAGTAAAAAAAAAAAAAAAATTGTGTAAGTAGAGGTAGTCGTGGCTGCGTCGGATCGGATTTAAGTTGAGTCTAAGCATGATATTAACATACTTTATGATTATTTTAATTCGGCCCGGCCTGAGTCTAAAATTTTACTAAAACTTGTCTATATTTGTAAAAAACTAAACCTAGAAAAATATTTATATTATATTATTTTAATATTTAATAATTTTTTATGCAATATCTTAACATTATTTTAATGTTTACATTAGAGTTAGAGGTGTGCATTGGTCGGGCCTGGCCCGGCCCTACCCGAAATATGAGCCTAGAAATTTATCCAAGCCCGGCCCGGCTATATTAATTTTTTTTTACTTTTTTTTATTAAATAAAAAACTTTAAAATATAATAAATCAAATACATTTAAAAACATAAAAACAAATATTAAAATAAAAAACAAATAAAAAATAAGACTAAAATAATTCTTAAAATAATACATAAATTAAAAATATAATAAAAAGTAATTATATTAAAATTGAAACAAATTTGAACTAAATTAAGAACCAAATTATATTAATAACAAAAGTTTTACAATATGAAAATAACATTAAAAACAATAAAAAGAATAAAGTAAAAGTACTAAATTTACTTAAAATTAAAAATAAAAAAATTTTAAAAAATAATTTAATATTAAAATCGGGCCAGGCCGGGCCCGGGCCAAAAAATTCTTACCCGAGGCCCGACCCGTTTTCTAAACGGGCCTTATTTTTTGTCCAAGCCCATTTTGGGCCTATATTTTTACCCAAACCCTCCCAATTTTCGGGCCAGGCCGCCCGGCCCATGCACACCTCTAATCATTAGAGTAGTATTATTATATTTAGTATAAATTTATTTTTTTAACGTGTAATATATAAGAATAACATAATATAAAGTATTATAAACTTAAAACGGGCCTAATTTTTTTGTCCAATCTCATTTTTCGAGCCTAATATTTTTACCCAAACACTCCAAAATTTCGAGCGAATCTTCAGACATAGACGGGTAGCCCGATCCATAAACAGGTCTACATGTACTCATTTAATTGGTTAATGTGCTACTCCGGTAATCTATTAGTGGATTAAAATAATTTTTAACAATAGTAATCAATTCAAACAATTATTTTAATTAGAATAATTAAATTGAAAAAGATAATAGAGTAATCAAAATAAGATAAACTTTATTTTAGGGTAACATTGGATAATGTATTTTACCCTATTTTTATTATGATTATCTTCTCATTCGAAAATATATATAACAACTAATATTAGGGATAATATTTGATACACTAATAATATATATTTTTATTTCACAAGCAGCATTAAAATTTTGTTATATGCTTTCTTTTTAAAATATTTATCTTTTTAATGTTTTACTGTATTTTATAAGACACTTGTTAACCTTCTAACAAATCTAGAAACTCTATTGACATTGTATTAATATTTAAATAAAATATTAATATTTATTTATAAATACTTTTAACAATTTTTTTTTTTACTCAGGAACAAGGTATGTTATGTCCCTCATATGCGAGTCCCACAAGGTCAATTTAAACCATGCCTTACATATAGATCAGATACCAATGTGACAAGCGAACCACTCTCTAAATGACATCTAAGTATCTCAAGATCACAACAGGTCCCTTTTTTATATTTAGAAGAGCTGACAATAATGTTTCCAAATTTATTTGGATGTACATAATTGATTTCTGGTTTGATCGGTATAATTAATTTATCCAATTGAATTATAATAAAAAATAAATAAAATTCATTTAATTAATTTTTAATTCGATTCAACATATTTCAAGCAGTGACGGAACTATGATGTTAATTTTGGAGGGGTCAAATTAAAATTAAATGTACTATATAACGATTGATTTGAACTTTGGGGGCCTATTTATATTTTTAGAAAGATTATAGTATATCTACAAAGGATTAAATTATAAAAATTTAAAACTTTGGGAGCCATCTCAACTAGGCTTCGCCATTAATTTTGAGTGATACATAAGTTAATCAATTTAACTCCTATCTCCTAGGAGATCCCAATCTTCCTTTGTTGTTTACTCTCAACTTCTACCTCCACCTCCACTCTCGAACACTCAACCATTTTTTTTCTCTCTAAGCTAAATTGCTTTCAAGCTCTCCACAATTTCTCATCTCTCAAATTAGTCACCTATGGCTCTTGACCCATCGGGCGAGTGCCTTCAATTTTCTTACCACATTCTTATCTCAATAAAGTATCATATTATTATTCATCGTGATTCTTAATGCTCATGCAACATCAAATATTATTTTATATATTGGTGAAAATATCGTTGTATCAAAATCGAAATTCATAGTTGAAAATAATTTGAAAGCCTATCTATCACTCTAAAGCTAAAAATGCATGAGCATGAAATATTATTACAAGTATAGTTCTTGGTCCATGCTTTGCATTGGGTTGATTATTTATTTGTGTCAAATTATAAAGTGAAATTTTGTAAGTTAAAATATGCTCTAAGTCCCTATATGATTCATATATTTCGAATTTAATCCACTTACTTTTATTTTTAGGAATATAGTCCTCCATTTTCAGATTTTAAAATTCAAGTCTAGTTCTAATAAAAATAACGTTAAAAATATTTATTAGGATTTTTTTTCTTAAAAGCACTCATTTGAAAACGTCATGAAAATTTTTTGTTGTTGGAATGGTGTTATTGAAAAAATTTAGTGTCAACATTTTAATTGAAATAGTTAACAATAATATCTATTTAAATTAACTAATGACATTATAGAAGTAAATGAACCAAATTATGTGAAAAATTAAAGTACATAGATTAAATATCAAGTTCCAGCATAGTCTAGGGGTTAAAATTAAAATTTGACCATTGTCTTATAATGTTAAAAAAAACCAATAAACCTAAAAGAAATGATAGATCACATTTTAGTCCCTAATACTCGTAGGGTTTTAAAATTATATATCCCCACATAATGTTATAATAAAAAAGTGAATGATATTAACTATTTTGACTAATTAATAACGTTACAAAAATATAAAAAAATATATATTAGAAATTGAAGTATAGAGACTAAATCTCAGATCTAGGCATATTAGAGAGATTAAAATTAAAATCTAACCTTTCTTAAAATGTAAAAGGAAAAAAAAAAAAAAAAGAACATGGTAGGTATGTCATGTGTAAAAGGAGAGAAAAAAGTAGTTTAAACATTATTATTATCCACACTTCAATAGTTAAAAAAAATCAATAGTTGTTATTATATCTGTTTTTTTTATACAATATCTAAAATTACTTATAGTTCTTCTCTAATTTCTAAATAAGAAAATAATGTGTTTCAGCGTATTCAAATTCACATATACCTACATAGCTCCTTCAATCGATTTCAGCATATGTTAAAATAAATGGTGAATTATTACAAAAAAGAAAAGGAAAACCTATAAAAAAAAACACATTAAATTAGGTGTAACATCAATTTTTTGTTTTGTTTTTTTCCGTTTCTTTTCCAATAGGTATAATATCAATCTCGTGAAAAATTATCAAACTCGTGATAATAAAGAGAAAAGAAAAAAAAGAATTTCGTGAACAAACTAAACAACAAACATAAAAAAACAGTGAAAGTTTTTGGATTTTCTTTTAGGTTACCTTGCATTTTGAATTTTGAGCGTAGAAATGACTCAATTGTATATTTAGTATATTTATTTAATAAAAAATTATATATTTTGGTATACGAAAATAACGGTGTCAACTTTTATTGAGGGTTAAAGTTGTTATTATGCTAATTTTAAAAAATGCTACGGTAAATTAGATGGTGATAAAAAAAAGATATAATGCCAAAAATAACCCCTAATGTTTGATTGTTTGGTCATTTTGACCCTTTATGTTTTTTTTTTGGAGCACTTTACTACTTAACATTTTTTTGTCAAATTGGTCTATTTTTAATGGACATGTTGACGTAACCGTTAGCTGACTAACGGTCAACACTAACCGCTGACGTGACAATTCAAATGTAATTAAATACTGATATGGCACTATTTTATCTTATATACTATATCAACAAGTGATTTTAAAATTATTAAATTTATTTTAAAATCATCATCATCATCATCACTGTTTCTTCTTCTCCATTGTTTCTCCCCATCGTTCATTTGCTAATGGAAAGAAACAATGGAGAAGAAGAAATGGTGATGATTTTAAAATCATTTGCTGACATGACATATAAGACAAAATAATGTCACATTATAGACCGTCACGTCAATGATTAGTGTTGACCGTTAGGCAACTAATGGCCATGTCAGCATGTTCTTATAAATAGACCAATTTGACAAAAAAAAAATAGGTGTTAAAGTTCTCCGAAAAAAAAATAAAGGGCCAAAGTGACCAAACAGTTAAACGTTAGAGGCTATTTTTGGCATTATGCCATAAAAAAAGACAAAATTAAATAGTTAGTGATCATTTTGTAACTTTTTATAGTTAGTTGTCTAAAAAAGAAATTTATTAATAATTGAGTGACTATTTAGAACTTTTCATAATTGAATGACTAAAAATAAATTTACTAATAGTTAGGTGATTACTAGTGTATTTTACCCAATAAGTAATCAGGCCCGATCAATTGAAGGAACCCAATTGCCCAAATCAGGCGATCAACTGGAAGTTATTGGTTCATCGCCAAATCTCAAAACCCTGGCTTTAGGGCCTATCAGAAAGATTCTCCCTCTGAATTTTCCGGTCTCGGCAACTGAAATGGCCAAGGAAGCACAAGTTTTGCGCCCATGGTTTCTGGATTTGGTACCGGTATTGGTGGTTCTCTTGATTGCTGCTCATGTTTTCGCATTGGCAAGTCTTTCACTCTTCAGATTTAACCATTTCTATTTTATTTTCTGTAAATTTGATATTGTGATCCATTGTTTTACTTGTTTATAGGTTTACTGGATTTTCAGATTAGCTACTGACAAGCAGCCTCAAAGAAGAAAGGCACACTAAGCTTACATTATATTGGAAAGTTGAGAAATATTAGGTTTGTGAAAGTCCTTCCTATTTTTCTTGCTTTTAGTTCGTTGTTTCTTACTGATTTCATGATATTTTAATGAATATGGTTAGTGGCAAGTCTGCTGCAATCGTTATAAACCGTTAATCCAACTATTCGATTCATTTGAATTAGAAACATCTTTGTTCTTCCAAAGGAGAAGTGTGGTTGTGGATAGAAATCAAAATAGATTGTTATTGATCACTGTGCAATGTAATACTTGAACTCTGATCATGAAATATACACTTGAAACTTTGATTGTAATTCAATTGTACACATTTGAATTTTTTTCCCATATTGGTTATATATAATTGATTGATTATGCAATAGATAAATGTAAAATGGTGTTACCTCTGTTGATGATCTGTAAAAATTGAATCAAAATCTAAGTACCATGTATACAATTGCACTAAATAAAAGTTAACGTATGATATTATACATTAAAACAACGTTTTTCTGTAGTTTTGATGTTTATTCCCTAGTATAAAACTTTGAGCTTTCTTATCCAGCTGTGCTTTGTTTCATTAAGAGTTGATATTTTCATACATAAAAACATTTATTTAGTTGTAGTCCTATTAAATGGCCACTGTAACCTTATTGGTTTCTGGTGAATGTTCTTGTTGTGAAATGAGAAGATATATAAATGCTATATACTCCCTCAGTCCAATGAATTAAGTATTGGACAAATTTTCAATCTTTGAATCGGAGGTTTAATATGATTTTCCAGAGCTAGGAGGGTTTCATTATGGTGTATTATAGAGTAATTTGTGGGTGTAAAACTTCTCAGTATGATATTTGTGATATTGTATTGTCTCAAATGCCTTTGCCTAAAAGCACCTAGGAGTTTTTACTTTTTAGGTTAATGACAAATACGATGCCTGTCTTGGTTCAGCAAATAATTTTGTTTCTCCAGAAATGATAGAACATAGAAATGCTAGCTAACACTTTATATTATCACTGATGGTTATCATTCTTCACCAAGGTTACCCTTGAATATGAACTTTAGTGTTGCACTATGATTGTGGGGAAAACTTGATGTATACCAAAATTGATGTTAATTGTTTTACAGTTTATGTTGAGCACAGCTCTTTTAGAGAAATCCTGACAATTGAGGATTTAAGATGATTTAATGACTTTTTGTTTGACAATGATTTAACCCGTCTGGTTTCGAGACAGAGAATGTGTTAAATACATAAACTAGTTAGAAAGAGTTTCTTTTTCCCGAATTTTTGGCTGCAAGTACATGGGGACTTGTGTTATCTTAATTGCTTCCACTGCTTGGATACAGTGATCATATAGGTCTGTATTCATTTGTCAATGCAGATTCTAAGTTTGGGTATTGCCTTGTTTCATTTAAGTTGATTGTAGCTCTCCAATTAGCTATTTTCTTGGTCGTTGTAATTGCCGATAATCCTAGTCTCTCCCTTTGTCCATTCTCTAGGAAAACAAACTAATTATTATTTTTGTTCTTTCACAGGAGGTTACTTATGCTGGATTTTATTCCATGTAGAGACAGAGGTTTATAAAGTGTAAAATTTTTTGTGATATCTATCATTTGCCATGTAACTCATGTTTAATTGAACCTTATATTTGTTTCATATTTCATGCTTGTACATTGTTGTTCTAGATGTTCTTGACTTCACCTTTATGCTTACCCTATTGTGTTGGATTATTATTGCTACTGAGTATTTGTTAATGGATTCATGTTTCCTTCCATTAGCCAGCCAAGCCAAAGGGACATATTTGTTGAATATCCAGCTATTCTTGTTTTGCAACAGTGTCTTCAACAACTACCTGGTTACTTCAGCCATATTGGGGTTATTTTTCCAGTTACACTTAAATGATTTTCATGATCTATAATAATAATGGATTGAGTTGCTGTTATCCGTGTGATCTTTTGTGATTGGAGGAGCAATATGTGTCTCATTTATCTTTTGGTCTTGCTAATATTGTTAAAATCTTTGATTGAATTTATGTTGCAAGTTATTCGAGCATCAACTTAGATGGAAAATTATCAAATGACCATACTTTTAAAGTAAAGGTAATGTATTATAAGAGTTACAAACTTTGTTGTGATTGGAAGTGCAATATGTGCATAATTTGGTTTTGGTCTTGCAGTGTCATATATCTATCTATATTATTATTTAATCCTGTTGTTTGAGCATCCCACTTAGTTGAAAATTTTTCAAATAATCAAACTTAAAACTTTTAAGATAATAGTCACAGATGTGATGTAATTTATTTTTAAAATAAAATAAAATTTTATTCTTTGAAAGTGTTGAAATTGAGTGCTCTAAGATTTTTAGATTCCACAGTCAAAAAAAATTTCCGGTCATAAATAATATTATTTCGGGATGAGAATAGTACTCATTGTAACTTTTTTAGGAATATGAATAATAATAAATAATAATAATCTTATTTAAACATAATTAAATATTATTTGTAACTATTATAAATAAATATTATAATAAATGACTATGTAATTATTTAAATAAAACTATTAATATTTATTTATAAGTACTCTGCAATATTTTTATTTTATTTAATGATGAAATATAATGTTATTATTCATTGATGGTACATAAAATATGTACATTGAGTGCATCAAATATTCTCTTATTTAATTGTTTTAGATTTTTTATGTTTGTTAAATGTTATGTTTTATTTTATTTTTATAATTTTTTTGGTCATATCTATAAGTCCATTAATTTATATATATATTGGGCTTATATAATATATATTGAACTTATCTGTAACATATTGTGTTTATAGTCATAGATATAGATGTGTATAATATATATTATTATTAATTTCGGTTGATTGCCCCAACCAACTTGATTTGGTGGCTAACTGATTAATCAAACTAATTTAATTCAGTTAGTTAATTTAATTTAAATCGAAGTCTACATATTTTAATTTAATTAAAATAGAATTTAATAATACATTTATTGTATAAGCAAGATGACATAAAATAAGTGATGCATGAAATTACGTTATTAATTTACATGTGTTCATTCAAATAGTTTTTTTTTTTTGCTTTAATCGTATTGTTGTACCATTACTCATGCAAAAACAATTCATACCATAACCTATCCATACAGAAGTTTAGAATCAAAATTCCAATCAATTTTCATTTGATTTTGGAAATGGTAAAAATATAGCATTTTTTTTCTTTTTGTTGGGTCATTTTTAGCCTTGCATAAGTTATCTAATATACAATGCCTTTTCTAGAAAATATTATTACAAGAAACATGTAAATACCAAACCAAATAATGTAAAAATTGTCAGTTTTATTTTTATGAAACACAATAAGGTAGGCATTAATTGAGGATGGGCATCTCAATCCCATTTTCAAACGAGGAGGAGACAAAAGCAAAAGTCGTCGTCGTCGTCGTCATCATCATCATCGTTTAATCACCAAATAAGAAATATGTAATTATTAAAATTGATCAGAAGATGCTGCCATTTGTAATCACATTATATATATATATATAATATGTGAGTACGTACGTGTGAGCAATTTTATATAACAAAATAAATAAATAAACAGGCCATTAGAAACAAAATATCAGCTTTCATCGGTTGGCACTTGAAATGAATTGAGTCCTGTGTAGTGTTGGACACATGATGCAACGTGTCCTGACAAGAAAAAAACACGTGATATGCCTTTCTTTATTTATAAATTTTAGGTTATAATAATTTATCTCGTATACAAATTATATCCGAAACTCTCTATTTGTTAAGAAAAAAAAAGCTTGGGTTATTTAATAGAACTCCTCCTACCCTACAAGTAGTTGATTCGTTAAGGAAGTTTTACTTAGAATAAAAGAACAAAAAAATAGATACATAGAGGTTTAATTAGTAAATTACTCTCATTCTGGATTTCTTTACATAATGAAGATTTGATTCTAGGTTATGTTTCAGGAGAGTTTTATCAGTGTGGGATAGAATCAACAAAAGTGAAGTAAATGCTTATGATTCAATTAGGTGCATATACTTTATAGACTTCGCAACAAGAATTCAAACGATTAGATAATTTTTGTGCCCTATAAATATTTAACAGAAACATTAGCCACTAAAACAAATGTTGGATTGTACATTATAATTAGACTTGTTCATGGGCTGGGCCAGGTCAAATCTTGACAAAATTTTAGGCTCGTTTGATAGGTTTGGGCCCGACCTAAAAAATCGACCTAAAATTTTACCCAAGTATGACCTAGATAAAAATGCCAAAACTCGAGCTCGGCCCGCCCGTATTAATTTTTTTATATTATTTTTTATATAAATTTTTTAAAACAATATAATACATCAAAATCACTAAAAATATTAAAATAAATGTTTCCCGACAAATTAAAAATAAACTTTTAAAAAATTATACTTAAATAACACTAACATAGATGCAACTTAATAAACAAATGTCACTGAAATAATAGCAAAATTAATAATAAAATAAGAGTTATATAATATTCAAACAATAACAACAAAATAATAATGAAATAGCAGCAAAACTATGAGAAAACAACAAAAAAAAAAAAAGCAACAACTTTTTTTCTTTTTTTCAAATTTGAACTGAGCTGAATCCGGGTAAAAGAAAACCTTATTTAAAGATTGACCCGATAAAATCCTCTTACTTTTCAAGCAGACCTTTAGATAAGCTTAACTCATGAATAGATCTAATTATAATTAAATGAAAATATTATAAATATATATATTTTTGTGAATCGGCAAAAAAAAAGAAGATAAAATATGTTTAGTGTATTAAATATAATGATATCATCAACATCGATGAAGTCAATTTTTTTGTCCGACGGTTCAATTTTTCTATTCCTCTCTAAAGTTTGTCTTTGAAGTTGCCTCACCTTTCTTGTCTTTGTCTCATTAAAACTCAGCAATAACGAACTTATTTATTCTTTTAATTTCCATTTTCTTATGAATTGCAGAACATTATTGCTCATACACCAATTTCGTAAATCTAAAACATTAAATTAATTCAGACAATATGCATGTTACTTTCTATTTAAAAACCTTAACATATACAGGATTAAGTTTTAGTTCAATTGATATGGGCATTGTTTTTAATGTAGGAGCACGTAAATTTGAGTGTTCTTATGGGTTAAAGAGAAATTATGGGTAGTTTTAAACATTCTATTAAAAAAAACAGATATGATCAAAACCTATTTTGAGATTATTAAAAAAAAAAAAACCCTTTACATTTACATATATTAAATGTTTATTTGCACTATATTTAAATATGGTAAAATTCTTCTGTTAGTTCTTTTACTTTGCGAAAGTTGTAGATTTTGTTCATTTATTTTAATTCGGTCATTTTTAGTCCCTGTACTTTTTTAAATTTTAGAATTTCAGTCCTCGCTGAATGATAATTGTTAAATTCATTCAGTTATTTTTAAAATCGGATGAGACAAACATATTATCAACTGTGTAATGTCATGACAGCTTGTTATTTCCACATATTACTCACTAAAAATTTAGTTAATGGATTAACGATGATTTTTTACGTCAAGAATGAAATTCCAAAATTTGAAAGTATAGGAACTTAAAATGATCCAATTAGAGAATATGGATTAAATCTACAATTGTATGCATAGTACAAAACTAATAATTGAATTTAATTGAACGGATTAATCTGCTACTATTTGGATCGAGACTAAAATTTCAAAATGTACAATAACTAAATTTGACTTAATTAAAAAATACGAGGACTAAAATTGACCAATTTGAAAAGTATAGGAACTAAGATTGATCAAATTAAAATATAGGGACCAAAGTCATAGCTTTGTAAAGTACATGAACTAATAGTAAAATTTAACCTTTAAATATTTAGTCGAGAAGTTGGTGTTTTAATGTATTTTTAATAATCGATTAAGTCTTAGCTCGGTTGCCATCGACTTTGTTGCCAGTACAAGAGGATGTGAGTTCGAGTGCATTAAAGCACATTATTCTCTTGTTTAAAGGTTGGGGAGGGGCTATAGGTAGTTCTAAGCATTATATCAAAAAGAGCAGATATGATAAGAACCTATAATGAGATTACCACGAAACTCATATGCGACTACATCTTATGGCTCGCGACGTCGCTTTTTTTTTTTTTCTTGTTGAGACTCTCGTCTTGACATTATCTCGTAAATTCGAGACACACCCCATAGTTCAAATAAAAATATTTTAATAATATTTTTTATTTTTATATTAAATGTGTTATATGTTAGTATTTATAATTAATCTAATAGTTGAAGGAGGTTTAGATGGATGGTATCTCATGTAAATATTGAGTTATATTTATCCCTTACTTTTGGGTGGTTAAAAGGAAGGATGCGACCGGTGAAAGGGAAAAAAATAATGAGGGGAGGATGTTGTGGCTGTAGTCACTTAATTTGGTTAAATTAATTATACCATTTATCATGATTAATTCAAAGCCATATGCCTTAATTTCATAACTTATTGGTCATCAATTATGAGCATCTGCCAGCTTCTTTTAAATGGCAGAAGAATAAGACAATTTATGAAATTTGGTTTATGATTATTTGTTTTAAAAAATTATGATATTTCAACTTCATATAATGACTTGATGGTTAAATGTGTTTATTATTTTAGGTATGGTTTGAGTTCGAGTCGTGTTAGTTACGTTTATTGTTTGTACTTATTCAATACTTTTTTTAAGATAATTTTATATGTGATTTTTAGTTATTTTATTTAAAGAATATAAAAAAATTATTATAATAATATTAATTATCATTTAAAAATATATATTAATCTTTTTTAGTTGTATTAATATCGAGTTTATTCATGACACAAATTCTATTAGGAAATTAATGATAAATATAGATTTTGCATTTTGTTTTTTTTTTTTTTCATTTTGAATATATATATTTAAAGGCTAATATATTTTATATTTATTTATATATTTTTTTCCAAAAAAAATATATTTGATATTTATATATAAATTTTATTTTTAAATCTTGATAATTAGAATATGAATTATTTGTCGAAAAGTTATATGATGGTGATAATTTTCGAGTAGTGGATAAATTTTTAATAAATCTTATATAAAAATTTATACTTATCTCTATATTTTTTATAATTTAACAATTTTGATAATTTTTATTTTTTTTTAAAACTAAACTAATATCGTTTAGCTTTTGAGATGAATTTTGATAATAATTTTTATTATAATAAAAATAAGTATGGGAGAATTGCATTATTTTTATATTATTTAACTAGTCGGATAGATTAACTCAGATTTTTTATTTTAAAAAATTTTAAAAATTTATTTAATTAAATGGTATTATTTAGGCATACTACACATGGTAAGACTCTTGTTACTAATAAACTTCTTTTCCTGCTCGGAAACTAAGTGGCTCTATTGTAATTTAGTGCAAACCCAAGGGTATATTTACTTGTACCTTTTATCAGTCCCTCCTCCACTCTACATACAAAGTACACCAACCTTCTCTCTCCCTCTCTCTCTATCTCTCTCTCTGCATTCTTGTTTTTTCGTAATAAAGACAAAAAAGAAGTTTTAGGAAAAACAGAAAAAAAGAGGAGAGTGATAGATATCATGTGCCCGACTACTAAGCAAAAACACCGAGGCTCCGCCATGGATTCCGCCGCCAAACCCTCCGCTTCCCTCCCCGATTGGATCACCGACTCAATAAACGGTGGATCCTTGCGACACGTGGACCTCGACACTGGAACCAACGGTTGGGCGTCACCACCAGGTAACCTCTTTTCTCTCCGTTCCGTTAATTACCTCACTAAACGACAAAAAGCACCGGCCGGAGACTACCTACTCTCTCCCCTCGGTATGGACTGGCTCAAGTCAACTACCAAGCTCGACAACGTACTCGCCCGTCCCGACAACCGTGTTTCTCACGCGCTGAAAAAAGCTCAATCCCAAGGCAAATCTATGAAAAGCTTCGTTTTCGCCGTCAATCTCCAAGTCCCTGGCAAAGATCATTATAGCGCGGTTTTTTATTTCGGTACGGAAGATCCTATCTCTCCCGGTTCGTTGCTCTACCGATTCGTCAACGGAGATGATGCCTTCAGGAACCAACGGTTCAAGATCGTCAACCGGATTGTCAAAGGCCCATGGATCGTCAAAAAGGCGGTGGGCAATTACGCAGCTTGCTTATTAGGTAAAGCTTTGACGTGCAATTACCATAGAGGACCAAATTATTTGGAAATTGATGTCGATATCTCCAGTTCGGCAATTGCTAACGCGATTTTGCACCTCGCTTTGGGATACGTGACAAGTGTGACAATCGATATGGGATTTCTGGTGGAAGCGCAGACGGAGAATGAGTTGCCGGAAAAGTTGATCGGTGCGGTTAGGGTTTGCCAGATGGAGATGTCCTCTGCGACTGTGGTTGATGCACTGACTCTACAGATTCAACCGGCGGCGACGCGTGTAATGGGTTGTTCGAAGGTAAATCACCATAAGTCCGGTGATGACGAAGATGATGATGATCAATGATAACTCTTTTTTCCCCTTAATTTTAAATTTAATATTTTCAGTATGTCAAATGGTTGTCCCTTTTTTAGAGGGGATTGATGGGTATAGAAAATAAAAATTAGATAACAAATAACAAATGTGCTCTGATTTTCCATATCTGTTCTTTTTTTTTCTTTCGTTTTCTTGGGGCTTTTTGAGTTTGAAGGAAGTGGGGGAAAGCAAAAAGATTGTGAAAGAAATGAATGAAGTGATGTTTGTTTGGATGTCATTGTTGCGTTGGGGACAATTGCTTTGTGGTGTGGGGAATATTGTGTCACTGCCGGCAACTGTGCAACTGTTGAGATTTTGGTGGGTAAAAGATACGTCAATAAAGTTGGAATAGGACGGTGGCTATGCGGCGGTTCCTGCCAATCCCGATAAGGCTAATAATGTTTTCATCATATTATCACTCACAAATCTTTACTGAATTGCAACTGTATGTTCTGTGGATTTTATTGAATCATTTCTCATCATTAGGAACAATTAATAGGAAAATCGATACATGATAAGTAAGATATTATAAATTTTGATGCATCAATGTCATTGTTTCTAAATAAATGCATTAGAGCAATGAACAAATTAAAGTGGTGCCATTTTGATTTGCTGAAAATTGTTTGATTTTGTCATCATCAAAATTCTGATAGTTGGAATTAATTCTCAAGAGTTGAAGAGACTCATTGTATTAGTGATGAATAAAAAAAAAAAAAAAAAAGTAAGTCGTAAATTGTTTATCCAGTCTTTTTTATCTCGGAATCCAGTTTTGTAAACATTATTGTGATGTTATATTATGACTAAATTTTTTTAAGAATGATTTCTAATAAATCAAATGAAACTCTTATTTGATAAATCTCGTATATACATCAAAACACGATTATTCACAAATCAAAG
This sequence comes from Gossypium anomalum, assembly GCA_025698475.1. Classification (NCBI taxonomy): domain Eukaryota; kingdom Viridiplantae; phylum Streptophyta; class Magnoliopsida; order Malvales; family Malvaceae; genus Gossypium; species Gossypium anomalum. The sequence continues at coordinate 87,597,737 of CM046968.1, forward strand.
AAGATAAAATAGATAAAAACTAAAATATCATTGCCTTAAAAAGAGAAGGATGGGTACAATCAATTTTTATATAAAATATCGTGAAGTGAATGTACAAAATTAAAAAGAATCATGATTAGATAAATAATAATCACAATTATGCATGTAATTTTAATTTTACAGTGATTTTAGAGATGATTTTGTTATTGTTCTCTCTAATTTAGTGAATGCTCAATTCTTATCGTATTAAATGCTTGCAATCACTCTAAACATGTTATGTTTGAATTGTGAAAAAATTAATTGTCACAATGTTCTATCGATGCTACGGTTAAAGCCTTTGTGGCGAGTGTTTACTATTTCATTTCTCTAAATTGTATAGTCCCATTCATCACATAAATTAATAAATTTTCGTTTTAAAAAATATTATTAAGATACCATGATCATAACCATCCCGAAGATTAATGTTGCTGCGAATATCGCTAAGATTTAATTTTAAAAAGTTGTACCACTAGAATTTTTTGTTCTTTAAAAGGATTGAGTTACCCTAAATATTGATATGTTGCAAAAATGTTATATATATTTCTGTCATTTTCAAAATGTGCAAAAAAAAGCTTGTTATATGTTTAAAAAATTAAAACATGTGAAAGACTAGAGTTATATATTTTACAAAATAAAGTAAGAAAAATAAAATAAAAGATTGTCTTTTTTTTATTATTTAAAAAAGAGTAAAAAGTAGGAAAATTGGAAGTGTAAAGCGTTGGTTCCTTCCCACTAATTCTCACTTTAAACATTTCAAGACATTTTCCCCTTATTTTAAATAAATACATAAAATAAAATATTGTTACTTTTTCATTTTTGGCTTTTGAGGTAAAAATTAAAATACGCTGACCCCACATAGCGTAGCAAACTGTTCATTTGCTGGATAGTCTTAAATTTGCATCGAAATCTTCTACTCAGAAATTAGTATGAATCAAGTTCAAGCTTTTTCAAATTTTGGGATAACGTGTCATTTTACTGTTTTGATTTTATACTCCTGTCTAAACAATTTGGGGTTTTTTACTAAAAAAGTATAAAAAAAATTAAAAAATTCGAAAATAATACACTAAAAAAAATATTTACGAAAATGGTATGTCAGGGTGGTCACGCCAATCTGACAGGCGGCACCACCCTGACAAACAGTGCCAAACAGAAAAAAAAAAAAAACTCTGAAACAGAAAAAAAAAAGCTGAAAAACGAAAAAAAAAATAATAACAGGGGACATGTTGGTGCCAGAGGCGGCACCAGTGTTGCCTCTGGCAGAGGCTGCACCAGTGTTGCCTCTGGCAGAGGCGGCACCAGTTGTGTGGGTCCCACAGGCGGCACCTAAGCACTATAAAACCAAGCAAACCCAGCAACCCCGGGAGCAAGATTCAGCAGGAAGGAGAAGAAAATAAAAGGAAAGAAAGGAGAAGAGAAGGAAGAAAAAGAAGGAGAAAGAAAAAAAGGTATAATTTTTTTTAAATAATAAATTTTTAAATAATAAATGTGTTTTTCTTGTTATTATTATTATTGTTGATTTTTATTATTTTTTGTTATCGATTATGAATATTGTTAGTAAAAAAATTGTTATTAATGTTAGTAAAAACCATAATTATTGTTAGTTATTATTATTGTAGAAAAACCTAAAAATTTCTATTTATGTTATGTAAAGAATATTTTCTTATATGTGTTTTAGGTAGATTTTTACCCATATTATATAAAAATAAAATAAAATAGCGAAATAAGTTGTTTGAAAGATTAAGTACCATTTTTGGCACTTTTGGCACTTAATCTTTCAAACAACCTATTTTAGTATTTTATTTTATTTTTTATATTATTAGGGTAAAAAACTCGTTTTAGGTTGATTTTAAATGGTTAAATGTAAAGATAAATGTTATTTATGTATAAAATGAGAACTGAAAAACTATGAGCTTATGAATGACAAAAATTACATATTGAGTAATTAAATTTTTTTATTTAAGTAGTTTATTTGGTGTTCGAAATTATTTTGAGAAAGTTTATTTATTTTTAACAGATTGAGCATTGAAGATGGATAATCGGGTTTTTAGTATGCGTTTATTTCGATGGAATTATCTTGACAACTACCGTTGGATGTATATTTGAATGTCGGCAACAAATAGCAATGAGATTTAATAGAAATGTCTCGTTGGATGATATGAAGGGAAGAATTAACGTAAAAATTGTCAGACGTTGTGGGAGAAGGATCTCGAAACTTTTCTACAAGTTTCCAGTTTCAACAGATCCAATCAAATTCACTGAAATGGAACTTGTAGACGACGAAGACGTGGAGACAATGATCGCTCTTTACTGTGGGAATGAGAGTGAAAAACATGCCCCGATTCACTTATTTGCTGAGTTAGCCGGTATGGAGGAAAATGAAAATCCCACTGCACATGGTGAAGAACGTAGAGCTCAAGAACCGTACATGGTGGCTCCAATATCGTACGTTGATAGTGAATCGACTATAGGTGGGATCGATATCGATCTTAATGTTACACCCGATATGGATGTGGTTGGTGATGATGGTTACGATAGTAGTGATCCTTGTTATCAAGAAGTCGATAGTGATAGTGATCCCGATGTGGACGATGTCCCGATGATATTGATGATGAAGACGGGAATGACGATAGAAACATTAACGCGTCTTCGGTCGGGAACCAGATGCGACGTGTTGTGATTCACAATAATCCTGGGCCACACATGTCGCTCATAGACCCCGACGCGGCGCATGTAGCCGAGTTTCCAGAGTACCCTGAAATACTTCCTGCTCACCGACTGGCCGTAAATTCTGATCCTGAGGAGTTGTTCGTCGGCCAGAGATTCGAAAGTAAAGAAGAGTGCGTATTTGCTATTAAGCGGTATAGCATGAATATATCAATAGATTATAAAGTTGCAGTGTCTAAACCGACATTATATATTGGGGAGTGTTGGAAGTCGGGGAAGGTCGCAATTGGCGTGTAATGCGCCTGCATTTATTCAAAATTCACAGATGTGGGAGATACGCAAATTTGTTGGGCCTCACACATGCACATCAACACGGATGACAGAAGATCATCGAAAACTTGATTCTAAAACTATCTGTACGTGTATCATGCCAATGGTGAAGGACATGCCGACCATTAAAGTTTTGGTGATCGATTGCGAAATACAAGCACGATTTCGATGATCGAGTGTCATATCAAAAGGCATGGATAGCAAAACAGATGGCAATGGAGCAATTGTATGGGGATTTCGATTCATCGTATAACGAGCTACTGAGGATGGATAGCGGCTATGCGGAGATGCACGTACCGAGGACCGTTATTGAGTTCTGAACACACGACCTTATTACGGCCGGATGGCCAACTACGATTGGGAAAACGAATTTTCCATCGGATTTTTGGACGTTTGATCCATGTGTGCGCGCATTTCCCCACCGCAAGCCATTTGTGCAAGTGGATGGGACACGGCTATATGGAAAATATACACAGATCTTACTTATATGCGGTTGCTCAAGGCGGCAATAGGAACGCGTGCTCGATAGCATTTGCCATTGTAGATAAGGAGAACATGGAATCGTGGGAATTCTTCCTTACCAACTGCGGAGGTATGTTATTAGCAACGATAATATTTGTATTATCTCTGATAGAGGGAAAGGATTAATTGCCGCTATTAGACGTTAGGTGTACCATGGAGATCCGTTTCTTTGCATCCGTCACATCATGACTAACTTCATTAGAGATTATAAAAATGCTGACTGGAAAAGACAATTTGTGAAAATAGGTAAACGATTGCCTTATCCTTTCAATATAAGTTTTTAGGGCAATACTATAACTTATCTATTCTTAATACATATACAGCGTACGAGCTAGAGCCACACATTTTTCGCCAAAGGATGACTCGACTTGAGAGTGACATGGAGGGTCAAACAAGTACATCTTTCCGGCAGTGGTTGGGTACTATGGAGCCGTGGCAGTGGGCTCAAAGTTTTGACGAGGGCTTTCGTTATGGTCAAATGACCACAAACTTAGTTGAGGGGGTCAACGCTGTATTGTTGAAAACACGACACCTTCCGATTTCAACAGTCTTCTCGGCTACATTCTACAGGTTGGCTACCTTGATGCCAAGAATGGGTCAGCAACAAGTTAACCAGATTGAGGCGGGACACATATTTGTCGAAGATATTAGGGATGCAATGGCTGCAAACCGTCGGATGGCGAGGTCAATGAATGTAGAAATATATTCACGACGCCTTGAAACGTTTCGTGTTACAGAGACCATTGGTCGTCGGCCCGGTCTACCACCTAGGTCCTACGGAGTTGATCTCCGGAATAGACAATGCGATTGCAGGAGATTCCAAACACTTCATTACCCGTGTGCGCATGTCGTTGCAGCGTGTGCTAAAGTGAACCTTAATGTTGAACAATTTATCGAAGATGTGTACACACTGAATCGCACGTTACGTGTATGGGAAAACGAATTCCCTGTCCTGCCCGACCTGTCTACATGGGAAGTGCCTCCGATAACTTTCGAACTTGTCCCAGACAGAGGGCTACGCAGGAATCCAAGAGGTCGTCCGCAATCAACTAGAATCCGTAATGAAATGGACATTAGGGAGAAATCCGACGGTACGCGTTGTGGATTATGCAGGTTAGCTGGTCATAATCGGAGTAAATGCCCGCAGCGAAACTATCATGTCGGACAATCGTCACGATCAAGTAGGAATTGAACTTATGTTCTAATGTATTTATTTTATATGAAAATAATTATATTGCAAATATATCTGTAATAGTATGTATCATCTATTTCATACGCCCATAAAATCTCTATATATACCGGTAATAGTATGTTCCAATTTAATTAATGTTCAAATTAGATTACTGTTGTAATGTATTTAAAGTTTGTTCCAATTTATATTACAAGACTAAGTTTGATACAAGTTTTAGTGTTTTAATGTTCAAAAATGTCCAAATTAATCTAATTTACGTTATGGTAAAATTTTGTTCCACGTTTAAAAGTTTCAATTAATCTAATTAAATATATACAAAAATACAAACTTTTAATATCAAAACCAAGAAACCCCTAAAATTGATGGTTCGATGGTGTGGTCCTAGGGGTATATTTACGTGGAGGTCGGCGTTCACGTTGTGGGTGATCACGACGACCAACATCCTCTTCGATCGCGGTGAGAGGTGTCCGATACATAGAAGAAAAATCATATGGCTCGAATGGAATCGATGAACTTGAGCGGGAGGAGTGCCATGTTTGTGGTGGATACAACCCGGTAGGAGTGGAGATCTGCAGTGGATACGGGGTAGGCGATCTGCTATAATGCGGTGGATATGGGCGGGGAGAGGTGTTATCTTTGCGCGTGTGTACGACCCAAACATATCAAATCTGTAATGGTATCTACCCCCCGATGAGCCCGAGAAATTGTCATTGCCCGCAAAATCCGGATGATAAGAATTATCAGTCGAATGTGAATGCGATCGCTCGGACTCGGCCTCGGTGTATGTACCTCGAGCTCGGCCTGGGTCATGCTCGGCATCGCAGGTAGATCGGGCTCTATATCGGCCCATGGCTCGTATGCCCTGGATCATTTGCGCGTGCGGGGACTATAGTCGACTGCCCACCAAGTAAATATGGCTTCCCCATACTAAAGTACCATTGTATGTACTCTAACGATGGGCTCAAATCGGAAGACATATCCATCTGAGGTCTTCGAGCCATCCGACTCTCCCACACCGCAATATATCTCCGGTGCGTAACCCCCCAATGCTGTCCATGTCTCCCTCTCTTGTTCTTACCGTGAACCTCCTCCCCTACCGCATTGGCGGATCCGGGATGTCTTTGGATGCAACCAAAGTGTCGTAGTACTCGATCTCCGTGGTACCACTCGACTACATTGAAACTGATAATTGGTGCGTTTGTGCACCAACATTGAGAATCAACGTAGGCAGACGAGGGTATAATAGCCGCAATTTCTGGTCTACGGTATGGCATCCATATAAACTGCATGATTAATGCCATGATTAATATTTAACACGGTTGGAGTAAGATATACAAAATAATTACATGTCACGAATATTTGAATAGCTTACCCCTTCCCCGGCATGTTGTTCAATCATCAGACGATATATCGGGACGATTGTACGACCTCCCGATACCCGGATAAATACTCCATCTACGAAAACAATTTTCAAGTAAATATAGTTTCATTAGAATAGTATCATTATAAAGAAATTGCCAATTACTAACAAGTTAAATTTTATCACCTGTTAATTAGCGGATATACGTATGGTTGGTGACTAACCGATGCCAAGAATGGCATCCGATAAAAAGCCCATGATTGTAACAATATAAGGCATCCGCCCATGTCTACAGCATCAGGCTTTGTCGTCCGACAAAGCTCACGATACAACATTGCCAGAACTGCGGAACCCCAACTATAGGAGCGAACACTACGCAGATCAGTTAACAGAGGTAAATACTGGATATGAACCTTGTTGTTGTTCGAATTGGGCATCAATACACCCCTTATGATATGCATAATGTACGCTCGAGCTGCGCACACCAACTCTTCTTCGGTGGCATTATCTGATAAATGTTGAAAATTGGCTTTTAGCCATGTAAATTTCAACTCTGAAAAAGTAGACTCAGCATCGCCGGGCGAGGCTCCTAGTAGGTCAGGTATATGCAGTGCGGCCGGCTCAATTATATCGCACTTACTACGCTGTGGACGGCATCCCCGTCGATTGGGAGCCCAAACTGCAATGCAACATCCTCCAGAGTAACTGTGCACTCCCCACACGGTAAATGAAAAGTGTGGGTCTCCGGTCGCCAACGCTCGACCAATGCGGATATTAAATCGTACCGCAAATCGAATGTCGGGTCAATGTCTTTGGCGATCCGAATCCAGCTAGCTCTAAGTACGGCATCAGTCGTGCATCCGGGGAATATCCTACACCATTCACCCTGCCCCTTAATATGCGGTACGAGTCCTGACAGTGTTAAATTATAAAAAAATAGTTATAATAACATAATTTATTTTCTTAAATTACGTAGATCTTTTTTTAATGGAACCCTTGCGTAAATAATAACAATATATTACCGTATTATTAACTGTGTCACATATGTGAGAAAGTTCCTTATTGATCAATGTAGCCATTGCGATGTCTGCAATTTCAAAATAAATTTCGGTTATTAATTTTATTGTTTCATAGATTTTAAATATTTATTAGAATAACTTATAAAAAAATAGCAAACAATTTTTTCGACAACATTTTCTTTTGCTATACTACATTAAAAAATCAAATATATCCAATTTAAATACAAATATTATTATTATTTTAAAATGATAATAAGTAAAATATTTTCATATATTATTTTTATATTATTTTAGCAAAAATGTTTTAAATGTATTATGTAAGTATTTTTTATATTAATTTAATAAATAACACTGATTTTGACACTTTTTCATATTTTTCGTATTTTTTATATTAATTTAATAAATAACACCGATTTTGACACTTTTTTTCGTATTTTTCGTATCTTTTTTTAAATATATTACTTTCAGTATTATTTAATTTTAAAACCCTTATTTTAGTACATAATATTTTAAATGTATTATTTAAGTGTTTTTAATATTTTTAATAAATAACCCTGATTTTAGTACTTTATTCAGTATTTTTAGTATATTATTTTTAATAATATATTATTTTCCTATTTTATTTTATTATATTATTTTAGCAAAAAATGTTTCAAAATGTATTAGGTATATTATGTAAGTGTTTTTATACTAATTTAATAAATAACCTTGATTTTGACACTTTCTTCGTATTTTTTTGTATCTTATTTTTTAAAATATATTATTTTCGTATTTTATTTCTTCATATTATTTTAGTACATAATGTTTCAAATGTATTATTAAATTATTTTTTATATTTTTTCAATAAATATCCCTGATTTTAGCACTTTATTCGTATTTTTTTCGTATATTATTTTTTAAAATATATTATTTTCTAATTTTATTTTTTATATTATTTTAGCAATAAAAAATTCAAATGTATTAATTAACTGTTTCTTTATATTAAGGGTTTTTTATTAAATAACCCTGATTTTGATACTTTCTTCGTAATTTTTTTATTTTCGTATATTATTTTTTAAAATATATTATTTTCGTATTTTATTTCTTTATTTTATTTTAGTACATAATGCTTCAAATGTATTATTTAAGTGTTTTTATATTTTTTAATAAATAACTCTGATTTTAACACTTTATTCGTATTTTTCAGTATATTATTTTTTAAAATATATTATTTTGGTATTTTATTTTAGCATAAAATCTTTCAAATGTATTATTTATGTTTTTTTATACTAATTTAATAAGTAACTGACTTTGGCACATTGTTCGTATTTTTTATTTTGGATTTTATTTTTTTAATTATACTATTTTCATATTTTATTTTTTTATATTATTTTAACAAAAAACTCGTCACCACCACTTTCCCCAATAAAATTTTTTTCGTATTTTATTTCTTCTCGTATTTTATTTTTTCATTAATATATTTTTAATTTTTAATTTTTTTACTATTTTTTGTAAAAGTTTAAAACCCGATCATATAAAAATAAAAAAAAAAAAATTCTAGAATAAGTCAAATAAATTTAAAAATCTTTTAAACAACCTAAAACATACACTTAACAAATAAATTACATAAAATAATAACAAAAAAATATTCTTTACACATAAATGCTTAAAAAGAAATAAAAATAAAAATTATATCTGATTTAAACCTAAAACGTTATTAAACTAAACTAACATTAATTATTTAAATTTATAAAAAAATTTACCTTTTTCTTTCCTTGTTTTTCCTTCCCTCTTCTTCTTCTCCTTCTCTTTTTCTTTCTCTTTTTTCTTCTCTCAGCCGCCGGCCTCCTTCTCCCCCTCTCCTTCTTTTTCTTTCTTCTTCTTCTCTTCTTCCCTTCTTCTCTTCTTTCCTTCTTCTCTCTTTTTCTTCTTCTTCTTTGCTGAAAATGAAGCTTGGGGACCATAATATATGGTCCCCAAAAAAAAAAATACAAAACCCCTCTGCATGAGGGGTCAAATCGGCACCAGCAGCTGACACCAGTGCCGCCTCTGCCAGAGGCAACACTGGTGCCGCCTCTGGCACCAACATGTCCCCTTTTATTATTTTTTTTTCGTTTTTCAGCTTTTTTTTTCTGTTTCAGAGTTTTTTTTTTTTGTTTGGCAATTGTTTGTCGTAGGTGGTGTGCTTTGTCGATTGGCGTGACCACCCTGACATACCATTTTCGTAAATACATTTTTTAGTGTATTATTTTCGAATTTTTTAAATTTTTTTATACTTTTTTGGTAAAAAACCCAAACAATTTGTATTTTTGACTATTTATGTTAGTCAAAATGCTGATGTCATAAATCTAATCAATAAATATTGAATTATATAAGTAAATATCATACTATGCTTTTGAATTATTATTGTTTATAGAAAAGAAAATTCATTGTTTTACATCATCAAAAAAATTAAATCTGATCACAGGTCGGGTCACTCGTCACGGGCAAAGTTAGAAATTTTTTTTAGAGGGGTCGAAATGAAAATTTAATTTTTAATAGTATATATTTCTATAATTTTTAAAAGATTAAATTAAATTTTCATAATTTTAAGGGCCAATGTGTAATTTTACCTTTACTAATTTAAATTTTTAAAATTTTTTAAATGGCCAAAACAATAATTTTACATTTTACGGGGGCCGAGACCCCTGCCATCCCACCTGGGTTCGCCTCTATCACTTGTTTAGGCTCAAAAGTCCGTTTGAAAAGTGAGAGATATTGAGTAAAAATATAGATCAAAAAATAAGCTTAGATTAAAAAATAAGACCTATCATTGTTCGGCCCGAGTAAGTTCTTTTGTTGTTATTTTGCTTATTATTTGAATATTGTAAAACTCTTGTTTTATTGTTAATTTTATTACTATTTTATAGGCATTTGCTTGCTAAGTTGCAATTATCTTAAGGTTTTTAATTTGTTGGGAAATATTTATTTTAATGTTTTTAATGTATTTGATGTATTATATTTTTAAAATTTATTTTTATATAAAAAATAAATATAATCTAAAAAAACTAATACGGGTAGATTAGGCTCGAATTTAACATTTTTAATTCGAATCAAGTTTTGATAGAATTTTAAATTTATTTTTCGAGTCGAATCAAACCCGAGCCTAATATCAGCCGGGCCCAAGATCTAGAAAATAAACTAATTGAAAATTAAGAACAGGCGAGATTCACGTATTCCATCGTATATATATATAATAATAATAATAATAATAATCTTAAAATTTTATGATTTCAAGAAATAAGAAAAGTGAAATACAAAGTTTCCCTTTATAAACAAATTATATATTTATTGGTGTCGACATTGTTGACCTCATGAATCGAGGAAGAAGAAGAGGAAAACTCCATATTTATTTGTTTCTCATTAAACATGCTATTTTTTAATAAAAGTAAAAAGAAGAAGAAAGAACCCTAACCTAGCTATGCTTGAATTTATTGTGAAAATCATGCATTAATGAAATTGAATAAATTTATTGGGAGCATTTGTTGATTTGTTTTTGGCCTTCGGCTTTGGCGTTAGCTTTCGGCTACAAAACAGGGTGAAGATTTTGGATTATTGTTGGCCCATACTTTTCTAGTTTTAAATGAAATAATTAATCACACAATTAGTCCAAACATAATATGCTTCGCCAGCTTCTTCAACCACCTGCTTTCCCTAAAATGGCTTATTTATTATTCAACTCCTTACATTTTATTGTTATTATTTATTATTCCTTACTTGGGCTATACATTTGGATGTGAGCATGAGATTATCTTAATATATTTAATAGAGGAGGGATTGGTTCCATGTAGAGTTGCCATGAATAAGGTTGGACCCTAACAAAATTTTAGACTTGGTTGCTAGGTTTAGGTCCGGTTTAGATAAATATGTTAAAATTCGAGTCTAGTTTAGTCCATATTAAATTTTTTTAAATTTTATATAAAAGAATTAAAAATATAATACACCAAATACTCTAAAAATATTAAAATAAATGTTTCCCAATAAACTGAAAATAAATTAAAAAAATTATACTTAAATAACACTAAGATAAGGGTAACTTAACAAGCAAATGCCTCTAAAATAGTAGCAAAATTAATAATAAAATAAGTGTTATACAATATCCAAACATTAATAATAAAATAGTAGCAACATAATAGTGAAATTATAGCAAAACTGTGGCAAAAAGTGAGAAAACAACAAGATTTTTTTTATTGAAAATTTGGGCTGAGTTGGGTCTAAGGCAAAAAAATCATACCCGAGGCTTGACCCGTTTTCTAAACAAGTCTTTTTTTTTTTTTGCTAAAGTCCATTTTTCAGACTTACATTATTGTCTAAACCCTCCAATTTTTCGAGTAAACTTTTGTCTGGCCCAGTTCATGGACAACTCTAATCTTACAGTACTCGAAGCTTGATTTTTTAATGGTAATTAGTAATAACTTTATCTAATTAGCTTAATTTATATATTTACTTGACCAAACGGGGGTTTTGCATTGTATTGCATGATAATCCTTCATGCATTAATCAAATCTATATCTATTTTGTTTCTTATTAAACCTTGTAGTTTCTAGCCATTGGGAAAATGAAAAAAAATAAAAATCTCGTATTTGGTATGATGGAAATTAATCACTTTATTAGGGATTTAATTGATTGGAATTTATTTATTTTCTTTGAAATTTAATTTTCTATTGAGAGTTACTTTTTTATAAATATGTCAATGTGATTCATAAAAGGTAAGAAAGTTAATTTCTTGTGTAGATTGAAAAGTTAAAAATAATATCAAAATAAAATTAACCCTATTTTATATTGGTATAGGGTACTAGTCTATTAATATTAGTCCTTTCTTCTTCCTACTACTTGATTTTCTCTATTATTTCAACGGATTCTTTGTAAGTTTTTTTTCTCTAATTTTATTTTTTATATGCATATTTAATCATTTATATAATATATCATTTACATATTATATTTATTTTCAATTTTCTTTTCAGTGTATTAATTGAAAATTCAACTTTATAATAGTATTTATGAATATTCAAGTTTATTATAAAAAATTAAATACGTGAATATTATCTTTTATTCAATAAGGGTAAACTCGTAAATTATCGTTGCAGTCCTAAGAAAATAGTTAATGTACTTTCTTATTATCTTAATGAACACCTTTTAATGTATACTGAATGCTATAATGTAATTTTCTTGACAATCACATTCCAATAGAATCATAGCATGAAAAAGTACCAAATGCTAACTAACATTGAATTTAATTTTTTTCATACAAAATTTACTACTATTGATAACCCTCTGAAATTCTTAAATTAGATGATAATACACATTTAAAAAAACTCTATCTGACGCCTTTCTAATTATTGCAAGAACAACAGTATCAGTTAAGTTAGGTCAATCCACTAACATTGAAATTATTGTAAAAATTTTATTTTTTTAAGTATTTAATGCATTAATGAAATATATATTTTTATCTCATTATTATTTAAAGTTTGATTGAGTTGGTGTCATCCATTAATTGAGCCTTCATGTAAAATTACTAAAAGTTCCTTATATTTTATATAGCAATATAAATTATTTTGAAGGTAATTTTGTCTTATAAAATTTTAAAAAATATTCGCAAATGATGTGATTCAAATCTAAATTTATAATATTTAACATATTAACTTTATCATTTCAATCAAAGTCATATTTAATTGTTATATCAAATTTTAAAAAATATATATTATAAAAAAATTGAACCACAATTTAATAATATATTAAGCTATTGATTGAGTTGGTCTCACGAGTAGATTAGATACCAACTCAATTGGACGATGATTAAAGTATTATTTCAAAGTAAATTATATTATTTTGATGGTACTTCTGCCTATTTATATATTTTATATGAAAATAAAGAAATATGTACACATAAAATACGAATTTAATACATAATTTTATTCTAACATATCTATTTTATCATTACAATCAAATTTTTATTTTGATTTTTTTATAAATAAATGCGTAAACTATCAAAATAGTCACTTTTGTTTGTCTCATGTTATATTTTAGTCACTTATATTTGAAATGTCACGTTTTAGTCACTTACGTTATCGTGTAGTAACATTTTAGTCACTGAGCCATTAACAATGTAATAATAAGCTGACATATAACACGTTAACGTAAATAACTAAAATATAAACTAAAAAAATTACTATTTTCAGAGTTTACCCTAAATAATTTTTTTCACGTGGGATAACTTAGTTGTTATTATTATTAAAAGCAAACATGGAGTACTGTGAGACAAGTCAATAAAGGTTGTTTAAACACACAAGTACACGAGAATCCATGATATGCATAAATCAAATCTTTGATTTGATGTCTAAAGCACATGTGCTGGGCATTTATTTTCCTAAATATATTTTGTTCTCACTTTTTCATGCTCCAGTATTCATTGTGAATATAAAATATTCTATAAATTACCCGCACGTCCACCTGCATTAATTTTCAAGCCTCCCGTCTGCCTCCATACATTCACATGTTGATGCATGCTTAGGGCAAACACCAAGGGAAAGAAATCTGTCTCGTAAGTTTGGATTGTAAGTTAATTTGTGATGTATTTTTAGATGAGATTCCAATATATTTGGGACAAGAGGTTTTTTTTTTTGAATCTAATTATGTATTATTATTATCATGTGCTAAATATGTGATTTAATAGTATATTTCTTGATTCGAGGTGGGTGTGGTCGAGAACCAAGGAGTGACGAGAAAGACCCTCAAGGATCTAGTAGAGGTGGTGTCGAGTTGCCAATGGAGAGCGATTCCTTGAGGAAGGACGAGGCTAACATAAGGGTGCCTGGTTGATGGAGGAGCAAGACTGAGTAGCTATGAGAGAGTGAGAGGATACTCAGAATGCTCAAGGCAAGAATGGTTGTTAGCCCAAGTGAGGTCCCATGAGCTCAAGGAAAGGCACGTCGAGGAGCTGCAAGGAACGGCACTATGAGAGGTCGAGAGTGAGATAGGTGGAGGAGATCGATCAGGCACCAAGGGAGAGTGCTAACTTGAGTAGCGTAGAGAAGTCTGACGCTGTCCGTGCGAGCGAGCTAAGGCGATATGGAATGAAGAAATAGAGGCGGCTTCAACAAGAAGTGAGGAAAGGTTCCAACGAGAAGAGCGATGCTCACATAGGAGGCGTCGAAACTGTTCGAGGATTCAAGCGCAAAGCTCCCTTGGCAATGCCGGAGGAGAATCTCATGATCCGTCGGAGAGCAGTGTACCCCATGGTGCGGAGCACTGTGCACAGATCCCATTTGTTTGTCTTTGGAGACAAAAATATCAAAGATAAGCCAATCAGGATGAACATTTTTGTTCTCCAAAAGCAAGAAAAGAAAAAAAAAAAAAAAAACTCCATTAAGATATCGATGCAAAGAATCAAAATTTCAATCGCTACCATTATCAGATACAAATAGGACTATTTATAGGTCCTTATGGTTTTATACTTTTATATAACTAGAGAGAATGACACCGAAAGGAAAAGGAAAATTTGCAGAAAAACCCTATTCCAAAGCATTTCATTGGCTATAGGATGATTTCTGCTGCATTTGCTTCCTTAAGTTTCCAAGAGGACCATAATCCTTCTTTTCTACATCTTCTTTACAACTGCAACTACTAGTATTCAAATTTGTACCACATTTCAAACATATACCCTTGCATCTTGGATCACATATCGTATTAATAGTAATTTCCAAATGCACCAAGTCTCGCATATGCTTTGAAATATCGATTTCTTTTTCTTCAAGAGGGAAATAAAGCCGATCATCCCAATCAATCGATGCATCGTCATCGTCTTCCTGCACCCCTTGGTTACTTCCATTAAAAGATTTAAAACCTTCCTTAAAGCGTGCGCCCATATCGATAATTTCAGGTTCTTCAATGGGCTCTTCGCTTAGTAGAAGTGAGAAATTGGAGAATATGCACTCAGCAGCAGGCTCACCACACCTTCAACAGAAGGTTTCATACAATGTCATTTAGACTGAGGAAGACAAGGGTTTATAAAGGTAAAATTTATGCAGTTGAACAGTTAAAACAGAGTGCTTCGAGCCAATGCAGTGTCTAATGAAACCTGAATTTCAATCAGTGCAAAAGCATGAAAACTGTTTTGGGGAATATACATTTTGGTACCTAAACTTGACTTCAAGGTTCAAATTGGTACTAAGGCTTTTTTGGTCCAATTAAGTACTTGAACTTGGCTTTAAGGTTCAATTTGGTACCTAAAGTTTAGCTTTGTCCAATTAGGTACCTGAATTTGGCTTCTTAGTTCAAATTGGTAGCTGAACTTGGCTTTTTTGTGCAAATTAGTACTTACAGTAAATTACTTATTTGAACAAATTTGAACTTTGAAGCCAAGTTTGGGACTAATTTGAACCCTAAAACAAAGTTTAAGTACCTAATTGGACCCAAAGAAAACCATAGGTACCAATATGAACCTTGAAGCCAAGTTCATGTACCAAAACGTACATTTACCCCGACTATTTTTTACCAAAACTCAATTGCAGGCAACAAAGCAGACCCTGAACCTTGTTAAGTGATAAAAGCTAGTACAATTACTTCAGCATCTATTTCCATGAGAAACGAAAAGAATAAATGGCATTAAAAAGGAAATGGCAAACTTTATCAAAACTTAAGAGCATGAACAAGTGCTGACTGGGGAACACTAAAATACCTGTTGCAACCGAGACTGATGACGGTTTTAATGATCCCATCAAGCCTTGTCTTTTGCTTCTTTCTTGTTACATCAATGGAGATCTGAACAGGTGTTCCATTTGGATAATCTTTGACATCCTTTGTGACCCTTAATCCCATCACTGACGCCCTAGATTTTGAGATATCACTAGACAGCTTTCCTAAACCAAGTCTCTCTAAGGTTGTGCAATACTCCATATGAGTAACAGAAGGTTTTCTGCTGTGTATAACTGCCCCTTCCCACGGTGACCCCATGTCTTCAATATCTTCTTCATCCTCCCAATCAAAAGTTATGGTATCATCATCGTCATCGGTGAAAGGCTGACTATTTTGGTTAATAGAATTTTTAACAGGCTTCAAAACATTCAGAGACTTGTTTCTAAAGGTTTTGTGGTTATTTAGGGTCACGTTGCAAGAAAATTTGTAGTGATCAACAAAAGAACACAATGAACTCGATACAGAAGGTTGTCGGAATTTCATATCACATGTTTTAAATGGATTAAAATTTGAGGGAAAACTTAAGCAGGATGACGACGTCAAGAGAGACATTTAGGTTCCTTAATATTTGCAGGAGGTAGAAACTAAAGGTATAGAGAAAATTGATATGGTTTTTCCGAATATACTAAGCTAAGAGATATGCAACAGATCAACGAAGTCTGCACAAAGTTTATCATATATTAAAATCACAAAAGGATAAATATCAATAGATATAATTGAAACTTCTATAAACCAAATGCAGATTCAGACATATTACAAAAATCTAGAAATAGTTAAGGAATGAACACAACAGTTTTAATATGATAGAGACCTATGTTACTATCACTGTTCATTTTCACCTGTCGAACTTAGGTAGGACATACCCAAGTCAGAACAAGAACAACAAAGATACAGACATTCACATTATGAGTGCTGTGACCAATTTTGGATTAAAAATGAACAATCAGCTTATTGCATGGAAGATACTAGCTCAATACAAATGATGATTAGAAATTAAACTCATTAATACAAGCATTCAAATATTAATCAGCAAGAATCAACAAGCACAACGGATTGAATTGAATAGAATAGCAAACATCAAAATTCAAAGGACTAGAGGAGTCTAACATGGAATTAGCCCAAAACAAGCTTAACATGATTTGGTTGAGGATAAACAAATGACAAAGCATGAGTTTGAATCCACTGTGTTACGCATTTCCAGAACTAAAATGAACATATATTCACTTTCAGAGAAAAAAGCAGAATATGCGAACAAGATATTAATGAAATATAGAAGTTATAAGCCGAAATATACCAGCTGATGCTTCTGTTTGCTTTCTCTGTCTACTTTGGCTTTTCTCCTTTCTCCTTCAAAGCTCTGCTCTTTTTTCTTCAAATCTGCTGTGCAACAGACTCCCTCATCTCCATTTTTTTTTTCTTTTATCCCTTTGGACCGTAGCCGTAAGGGCTTTATATAGCCAAACTGGGTTTTGTGTTGATGGGTTCACTGCCCACCAATCAATATGTAATTTTATAGACTTTGAAACCCAAACAGAAAATAATAGATAAATTCCCCCAAGTTCGATGTAATTTGACGAATTTATAAAGGGATACCCTCAGTTCCTGGTTCTCATCTATCTTTGCACAATACATACAAGTAGAGGCATTCATTATATGAATTGATGATCCAAGTAGTCTAGTTTTTCATTTGAATACAATACAGCAGCTGTATGTATGCACGTGTGTTGTGTAAGCGTATAGATTGAAATATAGCATAGCATTAGCTCTTAATAAACCACTCCCATTTTAGGCATTATTATTGTTTGTCTCTTTCTTCAGTGGAACTGTGTAGAGCTCTACCGCACTGTTGCCCAGCATTTACTAAGAGGATGTTCTCTCTTCTTTCACTTTGGGGTTAATGCTTATCCCTTTATTCTACTCTTTTTTAAAGGTGGTTTTTTTCATAAAAATATGTAATTAAAAGGGAGAAGAGATTTACAAATGCAAATATTAAACCTCGAACCTACACAAATTTGTCATTACACCAGTAGTATGATTGGCTTTTAAAAAAGTTTGTTGGTTTCGAGTTCACATTAATGACAAATAGAATTAATTTCTCCATATTTGTTATGCATCCTTCAGGTGTCCCTCCGCGTGTCATCAACAGACAAGTTACAAACTAACATGCCCATACCAGATGAACCTCCAATCAATAGACTTATTGATTACCCAATTATTATAAAAAGTCGTATCCTAAATTGTCACATCAACACCATTGTAAGGAACAAAGTATAACTCCAATATCACTGAGCTCAAAATTCGTGGGCATCTTTATCTCTCATGTATAATCTCACCATAACATTTGAGAGAAAACCAGGACACAGAAATCAGCTTTCCTTCCTCCTCATTCTTCTCCTACCCACACCCATTTTTTAAGATCATTTTATCACCATCCAATGGTTCTCCACCCAATCGAGGGTGTACACCACCACAGCATTCTTCTCCTCCTCCTTGTTAATCTCACAGGTTAACAACGTTAAACTATCAAAACTGTGATACATAAAATAAGATAACAAATATTGAGACACGAATAAAATAATAACCTATCCAAAGTGCCATCCATCAAGATACAACAAATCCAATCATTCCTTGGATATCTCCTTAGGGCAGTTTGTCCAAACAAAAAGATCAACCTTCCATGGTGCGTGTGATGCTAAGTGGACAACCCCATCTATGAACACAATTAAGGTTAATTTCGGTGCTCCAATTTGCCCAAAACAGGGGAGGTTGGTTTTGCAGCTCTAGGCAAAGGAGCCATGAAACTCAGCACCAGTGGCTGAAGCCAATCTTTTGTGGCTTGGATCTAACATTATCGCGAATCAAAGATGAAAAAAATCTGGTAACCATGCTTTTATAAAGTCTCTTCATGGAGATAATGATGCTTTAGTTCACCAAACCAAGCTTAAGCTTCACCATTATGGAGTAAACAAAAAGAAAATCACACAATTAAAATGAAATTCTTCATTGATGATGAAACTTCTCTAACATAAACAACAACGAGATACCAACACAACACAAGCCCATAAGTATCTCAATTTATTAATTTTCACCCATTTATTTAACCTAGAAATTGCTCTGAGCTAAACAAAACACCAAACACAATTGATAGATAAGTAATAACCAGAGTCTAAAGACACTTAAAAACGAAACAAATTACACCCAACATAGAGGAAAGGTGCAAATTTTCAAGAGACAACGCGGCCGACAACAGGGTACTTAGCTTCAAATTTCTTGACCCAATCGTTAAGGACATCCATCTCCTTTTCAGAGAGGCCGTCAAGGTTGGGACAGATATCTTCTTCGTTCTTGCTCATCTTTGCAAGAGCTCTGCTGGCATCTTTTCCGGCGAACATGGCGTAGGCACCACCAGGACCGTAGAAGGATTTGCCGGCGGTGACATCGTAGATGCGACCATTGATTGCAACGTAGATGGGCTTGGATGGGTCGGAGCCGTTGAATTGGATAAGTTGCTGAGGTGTAAGATCCATGGACAAATAGATGGAACTGAAACCAGACACCAAGAGGAAAGGAGGAGAACAGAACAGTGTTTTAAGTTCAACAACCACTAGTTTTGGCTTTGATTTGGCAATGAATAAACTCAAGTTGAGTAGAGCTGAGGCACGTTTCTTTCTTTCTTTTTATTTATTTTTTGGGTGAGGCCTCATTAGTTTCCAGATATGACCTCAAGAATTGGGGTTTTTTACATTAATAATAATAATAAGTTAATTACAAAAATAGATTATCTTCCAAATTATTTACGAGAATCAACTCTTCTTTCTAATGCAGTCATTGTATACGGCAACACTGAAATTTTATTGAAAAAATACGAGTAATTTATAAATGCAAAAAAAAAAAAAAAAATTAGAAAATATGAAAAATATTAATATCGTTTAATTAACTGCCGACACCAATTAAATTTAAAAAAAAATTTGTTGTAATGTAATGGGAAAGGGATTATCGTGACTGATTGATCACATTAACTATAATTAGGGAACATCGGCCTAACACTTTTACCGCCGATGTGACCAATCGGTCATGGTAGACCCTTTGCAGTACACTTTGTATATATTTTTAATTCCCCTCCCCAACCTAATATTTAAAGATTGGTTCCTTCCCCTACTCCCATACAAATTTTGGTGTTGAGCAATGGTAAAAAAAATGGAGTTTTGGGTATCTTGTGAAATTGGTAAGGGTCAAATTTTTTTAATAATTTATATATTTTATTTTTAATGTTTAGATTTAGGATTTGTTATATATTTATATGTTTATAATTTATTTGTTGAAATTTTGGGGCAGCTTGTGAAACTAATGTCTAATGTGTATGTTGAAAGTTTTTGACTTTTTTATTTTAAATTTATGTTTAGGGTTATATATTAATTAATTATGTATACATTTTATTTATAGTGTTTTCGTTTTGGAAGTGAGCTTGTGAAACATAGAGGTAAGTGTGTGTGATTGAAGTTTTTTTTTTTTTTTTTTTTTTTTTATGTTTGTAATTTATGTTTTATTAGATTAGTTAGGTTTATATATATATATATATATATATATATATATTAAAAGATGTTTATGTTTTAATATTTATTTGTGTAGAATAGAAATTTCCAATTTCAAACATTCGAGTTAAGGTAATTTATTTTTGTATTTTTCTGTTTAGTTGGTGATTAATATTATTATGTCGATATTTCACTTAAAAGATACAAAAAAAATTATTTACAAAAATAGATTGAGATAAAAAGTATTTAATTATGAAAATAGGTTGAGTTAAGAATTATTTACGAGAATGTTGTTATTATCCATGGTTATTTAACCATATTTACAAAAATGTATTTACAAAAATGGGATTGGAAAAAAATTATTTACTGGAATATTTGGAAATATTATATTGTTTTAATATGATATGTTTATTCAATTTCGTTTATGCAGCTATATCGAAATGCCTTCATTGATAAGAGCATCCAATCATACTACTTTGATGATTGATGTGTTGGTAAAATACATAATTGCTACTTGTTATTTATTTAAATAGGAATGTTGTGTATTTAAATTGAAAAAACATAATTGCTATTCACGATTAATTTATAAAAGTGCATGTCATTAATATTTTATTTGGCATATTTAAGTTATGGTGTAATTGGTTATGAACAGGGTGATTCTCGTGTCTTGAGAGCGCATGTCCACACTTTGAACTACGAGTCGGACGATTGTATTTTCTCGTATTTAAGTGATGCGGGATTTGGAACGACAATATTGATTAAGACATTTGAGCTTAGTCCTAACTTGATATCAACCTTCGTTGAAAGGTGACGCTCAGAGACCCGTACATTTCAATAGTCGTGTGAGGAGTGCACTATCATTTTAAAAGATGTTGCATTGCAAATTGGGCTCCCACTTCACAAGCTACAATAACGGGTTCAAGTAAAGCGACTAGTGTTGTGTCTCTTTGCTATCAGTTACTTGGATGATCACCAGCTAAAGGTGCTACTAAATTTAGCAATTTAAAGTTTTGTTTGCTCAAACATAATTTCAAAACTTTACTAAATGATGCCTCTGAGTCGGAGAAGATGTGCGTTGCTCAGGCATTTATATTGGAGTTAATAGGGGGTACTCATACCGCACTCAACTAATAACACTTAATGTACTTGCCTCTATTAGTATATTTTCAAGTTTTTGGTTCATACAGTCGATAATCAATATCAATATAGGAATCGTGGGCATGCATTTCACCATTGGCATGATGTAGTTACAGATTAATTTCACATCAAGTTTCCCATGATCTTACATCATATTTACAACAGTGCATGTATGAGGCCTTACATATTTCTGAATCTCCCATAGTTGTGGCCTTTGAATCAATGCAGTTTGTACCTGCCAGTTGCAACCTTCTGTAGACCTCCAACACTTCCCGATTTATAATGTTAGTTTAGATACAATCACATTGTAGTCCACCAACAGTTTCATGTATACTTCTTGATGGCAGGTACACATTCCTCTTTATTTGGGAATTGTTGACCTATAGCCAACTCATCTAATTCAAAATCTGATGCCAACCTGTGGGAAGATATTATATTCAAGTATTTTAAGAAGTCAGATGCATGAACAACATTGGAATCTACACTAAGCATACGAGTGGAGAGGCTTCTACATTATCATCATCATAGCCCGCGCATTCGTTATCAATATCATCTAGAACCTCACCAAGATTAGGGTCACTAAATTCCTCCCCTTGGTGACCGGAATCATCATCATTATCGGGTCTTTCTTTACTATCTGTATCGATACCAATCACCAATTGATGTATCTGTAAATGGGAATCAAAATTAGGGTTATTATACAAAATATGAGCATTGTGTGAATTGTCGCCCGATGTTGATGTCGCTCCATAATCATACGGTTTTACCCAACCAACATTCAAATTAAAGTCAAACTTGTGTATAGAAGATCGTTTATCCAAAAACACTCTTGGAACCTCTATATATGGGTTGTGAACTCTATATTGTTTATTTAATGGAGTGACATTTTGTACCAGCTCAACATCTGCTAACTCAACAAACAATTCATCCGGTTCAACGTTATCAAGCGAGTAATACAATGCAATCATAGTCTCTACATCATCATCCTCTATAAGTCGCATCTCCCTATATTTGTACAGATTTGACAAAACTGAGAATTTGTAGAATAGTCTGGACATCCTCCTCTTACAACGTCAAGGGGTTTCTGCACCAATCTTTTGTTTGATTACACTCTTGTTAAACTTCATTCCTATTTCATGGTGCGGTTCAAATACACAACCAATTTCCATATGGCAAATTACCCCATTGAAATGGACATATATGAAGAATTGATTATTCATCTTTTATACTAAATCTATAAAATAAATTAAAAACAATATATATTAGTTGTTATTAAAACAATTTATACCATATTAAAGCAATAAAAAGACTATGTATCAAAAAAATAATTTGCATGTCATACTAGAAATTATTATCACTATATATTCACATAATTATACATAATAGTAAAATAAAATGAAATGATATAAAAAATAATTATAAACTAACTTATCAACTCAAACTTGATTTCTGAAATGAAAAACAATTATTCTTAATCTTCAATCTTGATTTCTAATAGCTCTAGGAACACAAGTTTGAGACTTTGAAACTCTTTAAAACTTAAGATTTCTTCCATTTAACAATAACGACTCAATTTTCTTCTCTCCATTTGTTTCCAAAATAAATAAAAACACAACAAAAAATCTGGTTTTTTTCCAATGAGGGGTTTAAATTCTATTTGGTGTCGTCTTATTAGTTAGTGACACTGCTTAAATTCTCTTTGCCCATTACCCAATGAGATGCATAGGTGGCAAAAAGTGGTATTGTCACCCTATATGGTGACACCAGCATTTTGATACAAACATATATAGCTAGATAAATTGAAAAATGGGGAAATTAGAAATTTCAATATTGTCGTATAAGGTGACGACACCACTTAAAAAAAATATATCAACTGCAATCATTGATTAATCATAGTTGTACTTTTTGAGTGGTGTTGCCTAACAATATGGCAACACCGAAAAATACTATTCAAAACAATTCATTTTCATAAACAATTTGGAAGGCACCCTATTTTCATAATCAATTTCTTTTTGTATTATTAATGTAAAAAACCCCAAAAATTGCATTTTAGAAATATTTAATAGGTTAAAATACACTTTAAATCCTTGTATACTTCTTGCATTTGAAATTTAGATATTTTTACTTTTTATATTGAGAAATTTAATCAGTTTACTTTTTAGATTTAAAACTACAAGTCTAATTGTTAATATCGTTAAATTTATTCTATTAACAAAATTCTTAGAAACAAAACTCCAGGTGTTTGTGTTGTCCATACATTTGGAATTTAGCATTCCTACCTTTTATTTCAAAAAATTTAGTCTATCTGCTTTTCAAATTTAAAAATGCAAGTCTAATAGTTTATATTGTTAAAATTCTTTTATTAAAGTCAAGTTCATTACAATATCAATTTTTTTGTTACATGACTATCAAGTGAGTATGTTTTTATTTTCAAAATGTCACTCGTGTGAAATTAATAAAAAAAAATTAACGGGATTAATAGTTGAACCTAAGTTTTGAAATTTAAAAAGTATAAAGACTAAATCCCTAAAAATAAAAGTTAATGGACTAAGTTCAAAATCTATGAAAAACATAGAGGCTTGAAGCATATTTTAACCTTTTTTTTTCTTTGAACTTTCTAGGTTTCATAGTTATGTTGGTTCTCAAATAAATCTAGAGACAAATCATGTAGAACTATAACTAGCATAGTGAATAAACAATCAAACAAAAGTTGAAATAATCTAGAAATAGTGGATGAGGAGTCGAACAAAATTCAAACTATTGGAGAGAATCTAACAAATCACACACAACAGCGAACTAATAACCAAGCATAAGTCTAACTAATCTGAAAACAGCGGACAAAGAATTAGACAAAAATAAAACCAATCCATAAGGAATTAGATAAAAAAACACAAAACATACCCGCATCTTAAGAAAGAGACCAACACAACGCAATTGTGGACGGTAAAATTTGAACTTGAGCTTTCAAGGTCTGAGGCCTCAACTTTAACCAACATTTTCAAATCTTCATTGGCAATCAAGTCGAATTCTTAAATAGAAAAACTTTTTCATTCCACCAAACTATAACTCTTAAGTTCATTAAATTAAGTCTCGTTATTTTCAAAATTTGATGCGCCAAACATATTATCATATGTGTAATGCCATGTCAGCTTGTTATTTTCTCATATTAATCACTAAAAATCCAATCAACGGATTAACAACTGTCATTTGCATCAAATTTGAAATTTTAAAATTTTAAAAGTATAGGGAATTAGGACTAGTTTACCAAGATTGAAAAGTGCTGTGAAATTTTTTTTAAAAAAAGTTTAATATTGCTTACCATTGATGTCAAAAAGTATTATTGAGAAGACAAAATGTCAACTTTAGACATGATGTTGTAAAATACAAAATTTAGTGGGAGATAAAAAGATAACTTCACTGAAAAATATTTTTCCAAAAAGCCATAAGCTAAAAATTTTGGTTTTTTTGCATGGGTTTAAATATTAGTTTAAAATCAATACTTGGTTTTAAGAAGCTACTTGTTTGCCAATATTTTTTGTTTGAAATCAATGTTGAGGTTAAAAAGTGCATTTCAACCTCGATGGTCAACAAAAGTTTAGAATTATCTAATTATAGGATATGTATTAAATCTACAACTATACATAATACAAGACTAACAATCAAATTTAATCAAATGGATTTAACTATTGGGATAAGACTAAAATTTCAAAATATAAAAAATAAATTAACTAAAAATGACAAATTTGTAAAGTAAAAAATTAAAATTAATTAAATTAAAATATAAAAACTCATAAAATAACAGAATTTAACCTTATTTGTTGTATGAACAAATTTGAAATTTTGCTTAAAGGAGATGGAATCTTTTTATTAATACTTAATTTTCTCATAATTCTCAATTCCTACAAGTTTACATAATATATTTTTTTGGTAATAAGATATAAATGGCATCAATTACAAGCTAGCAGTAGGATCAGGGTTGGATAACCAAACACATTTGTCAAATCGTATCTGATCATCAATAGATGGAGGAGCCACATGAAAAATTCTCACACCAATAAGAAAATCTTTCATCAGATCAAATAAAGTATTAGCAGCAGAGTTCACTTCTCTAGGTACTTACTTTATGAACACTATCCACTTGCAACTGCATAATTTACTAGTACGCAAAATCAATTCTCTATTTGAATATCCTTTATAATCTCCCTGAATACCTTTGATAGCTAAACACAATTTACCCATTTATCCTTCCAAGCTAATTGGAGGCCATGATAAATAGCTCAAAGCTCAGCTTGTAGCACACTACATCTCTCAATATTTCTTCCTAATCCCCATATTCATATAAGCTCTTTATACAATACTTAAAATTATTAATAACCCCTCCTAACCTTTAAATAAAAAGATATTACGCTTAAAACACTCAAAATTACTTTCTCCTACATTTATAATAATTCTAATCGGGTTAAAATTTAATTAAAAGCTTATTACCACAATACCAACTTAACTAAAATTCGCTTAAATCAACTGCAAGAGTCAATGTCTCAAAGTCGATTCTGAGTCCTGACCAATGAAAACAAGAAAAATGTTTTATGGCCATCAGTCGGTCATAACATGACATTGTAATAAATCCAAAGCAAGAAAAAAAAAAAAAAAAAACCCTCCAAGCATTTTCTGCAATCTTCTACATCCCCTGTTTCAACTCTCAATTTCACCGAATCAACTCGGTAACCCCATTGATTTTTCTGCACCAACCTTGCAAAATCCCATATGTTATCCTTCTTTTAATCATTTAACTTCCATTGAATTTCCCAAAAATTATCTGATTTTTCGTTTGCTTATCCTTATATCATACATTGTTATTACCAGTTTAACAGAATTTACCGCTTTATTCTGGTAGTATATCAGCTTCATAATCTCAATTCGAAGCTTTTTTTTTTTTCATCAATATCAACATGTGCTTAAGGAGCTCTTCGTACACAGGCCCCAAACCCTGCAAACACCTAGCAGATTACAAGCTCAGGCATGCTTTCAATGGCTATGATTCCCTCCAAAATTGCCTCAAAACCACCCCAGTTGGAAGAACTAGAGTTGATAATCACAATACTAAAATACCCAGATGCAATTTCTGTAATGGGTATCAAGGCAGGCTTTATATTTGTTTGATGTGCTCATCGATATCATGTTCGACCCACATTCTTTTGCATACCCAATCCAAGTCCGGCCATGACGTAGCGATCGACATCGAAAGATCGGAGCTTTATTGCTGTTTGTGTTGTGATCAGGTATACGATCCTGATTTCGACAAGGTTGTCGTGTCTGAACAAATCAAGGGCTCGTGTCCTGGGAGATCGAACAAGAGGAGGAGATTAGATTCAGGGATGGAATTGGATTTGAAGAAGTCGAAACAGTTGATTGCAATGAGAGATGGGAGAGCTAAATCGTGTTATCCATTGGGATTAAGGGGATTAAACAATTTGGGTAATACTTGTTTTATGAACTCAGTGTTGCAGGCTTTGCTTCATGCTCCTCCTTTGAGGAATTATTTCTTGAGTGATCACCATAACCGTGATGAATGCAAGAGAAGATATGGTGAAAAGCTGTGCTTGCTTTGTGATATTGGTGCTCTTGTTTCAGCTATGTTCTCGGGTGATCGATCCCCTTACAGTCCAGCTCAGTTTCTTTACAGGTGCCTACGTAATTTGCAATGCTTTTAATGTTATGATGTGAATAGAACTAGGTCTGTTTTGGTTACTTTGTTTAAGCCTTAAATGGAGACAAATTGTTTCTGCTTGTATGTTGTACTCAATCTATTTGGTTTTCCATCTAAAGACTGATGGATTTGTGCTTGTTTTTTTGAAGTTGGTGGCAGCATTCATCGAATTTAGCTAGTTATGAGGAGCAGGATGCTCATGAATTCTTCATTTCAGTTTTAGATGGGATCCATGAGAAAGAGAGCAAAGTAAGGAACTCTAGCAAAGGTAACAAGGTGCCGTGATGATGTTTGCTTGCTTCAAATTAATGTCATATATGTACTATTAGGTTGTCGAGGTGGTAATTGTTCTCTGTTGCATACGTTGTTGTGCGGTAGTCATAAATACACAATTGTGCTAATAATGCATGCAGTCGAGGTTATCCGGTACCGATACTAGGGGCAGAGTAAGAAATTTGATTAGTTAACGTGCATAACTTGTAGAGGTAGGAAACAGATAGAACTGATTCTACGACTCGAGTAGGAGAATAGTTACATACATGTAGCCATAAGTAGGAACACATGTTCTCACTTTGGCCAGAAATTACTTGGAATATACTTGGAGTCATTTGGGCGTTTGTAGATATTCCTCTCTAACTGAAAATGCGGATTCTATTTTACTCATGATGTTATTCTTTTGCACAGATGATGGAGATTGCCAATGCATTGCTCATAGGGCATTCTCGGGGTTGTTGAGATCTGATGTCACTTGTACGACTTGTGGATTTACTTCCACAACTTACGATCCTTGTGTTGATATTTCACTCAACTTGGACACAGTTAACTCGTCTGCAGCTGAGAAGACGGGTTTGTCTACTCTATCAGGTTGCCTGAATTTGTTTACGAGAGCAGAGAGGTTAGGTTCTGACTCGAAACTCCATTGTCAGAATTGTCAAGAACTACGGGACACATCAAAGCAACTGTCTATTAGTAGACTACCATTGGTGCTTTGTTTACACATAAAGAGATTTGAACACTCTTTAATCCGAAAAACATCAAGGAAAATCGATCAATATTTGCAGTTCCCTTTCGCATTGGACATGACCCCATATTTGTCATCCTCGATTGTTAGAAGCAGGTTCGGGAATAGAATATTTGCTTTTGAATGTGAAAACACCGATAGTTCAGCTGAATACGAGATATTTGCTGTGATCGCTCATTCGGGAATGCTGGAATCGGGGCATTATGTGACGTATCTGCACGTAAACAACCAGTGGTATAAATGCGATGATGCTTGGATATGTGAGGTTGATGAGGGGATAGTGAGAGCTTCACAGTGTTATATGTTGTTCTATGTTCAGAAACTGCTTTACTACAAAGCGAATAAGGATTTAAGTTGCAATGTGAGTGTCGAGTCCAGATGAAAGTTGGATAATGCTGGGTAATTTAGAATCTTCGGACGAAGGTGAACCGAAGAGCTAGTGAGAATCAAGCAAACATTATTCGTTGTTGGGAGTAGTCCCTTAGATTCGAGCTCGAGAAAATTCCGAAGTTTAAGCCATTAGACTTGTACAAGTGAAATCAATTCTTTTTCATGTTGGGATTCCCAAAAGCTCTAAATTATTTTTGTTTAGATTTGATTGCTGTTAATTTCGGGAGGGCCACTCTGAAGATGAATAAAAGGCTGAAAATATTCATCAATAATTCCTCAATGTATGTTCATTTTGTGAAGTGAGGTGTTAGGAAGAGTTGTGTAAATAAGGTTGTTTCCACAGTGGAGATGGCTCTGTTGTGTTGCCACTATATAGACATAACAAGTCAGTGCCTAAATTGGTTCCGCCACGTTATCACAAGTATTTTGCATTTTCTGTAAATAAAGGAATAAAAAGACTAGAGTACTACGACAGCCATGAAATTCAACCTGAGCTTTTCACAGAAATATCAAATATAACAGAAAAGTATTTTTCTCAATCAGCTATAAAAATAACAACTCGGTTCAAAAATGAGAATTGAAGTATACATCTTAAAGCAATGAGTATATCTTAACCTAAGACATTGGTCCATGAATATGACAAAAGAACACAAAGCAGGTCCCGGTTTTACACACTAATCAATCTTGACAGATGAGTAGATAAGTCTCGTGAACCAAAAGCATGCATAAAATCCGATGGTGCCCGTTAGCACAAAAAATGCATACGAAGCGATTAGCATGTACCCAAAGTATAGAAGCCCCGAAACCAGCTTAGTGATCTCAAGCTTTGTGAAGAAATAGAACGTAGCATAGAGGAATAGGTACAAAGCCGAGGAGCCAGATGTGAGATATGATCTCCACCACCACTGGTAATCTTCACTGCATAATTGGAAGTAGCAAAGCACAATGGTTATTTCAGCACAAGTGATAAGGAGGATAATGAATACCAAGAACAGGAAACCAAAGATGTAGTAGAACTGGTTCAGCCAGATTGAGGTGAGAATGAAGAACAGCTCGATGAAAACAGCTCCGAATGGAAGTATTCCTCCGATCAGAATAGAAAAAGTCGGGTTCATATACCAAGCTTGCTCTGGGATTTGCCTTGGGATTTTGTTCGTCTTCACAGGATCCTCAATTGCTGGCTTCTTGAACCCAACATAACCACCCACAAAAACAAGTGGAACTGAAATTCCGAACCACATGAGGACCAGAGCAAACATTGTTCCAAAAGGCACGGCCCCAGAAGACTTCTGGCCCCATATAATTGCATTTAAGACAAAGAAGATGGCAAAGACAATGCCTGGGAACATGCACGCAGTCCTAAAAGCTAATTTCTTCCATTCTGCTCCTTTAAACATTTTGTACAGACGGGCAGAAGCATAGCCAGCAAAAATGCCCATGAAGACCCAAAGTAAAAGCATAGCTGTCATCAGACCACCTCGGTTTGAAGGGGAAAGAAATCCAAAAACAGCAAAGATCATGGTAACAAGTACCATGCCCAAAAATTGAACACCGGTGCCAACATAGACACAGAGTAGATCAGAATTAGATGGAGGCCTGAAAACATCCCCATGGACAAGCTTCCATCCTGTCTCTTCTTGGGCTTCTTCCTGAGTCTCAAGTTCGTTATACCTAGAAATGTCACGGTATAGTGTCCTTAGCATGATCATTGCTACCATACCCGAAAGGAAGAGAACAATCATCAAAGAATTGACGATTGAGAACCAGTGAATTTGGTCGTCATTCATTAAAAGATATGCATCCCATCTAGATGCCCACTTCACATCACTCTCCTGAAAATCACACAGGAAAATTTAAGAATATTAGTACCTCATAGGTGAATATGTCAGAAAATTCTTTCAAGAAAAGGTGATACAATAAAGAACTTTTCCAAGTAATAATGTCAACAGAATCTATTTAACACAAAGGAATATAACCTTTAAGTGTTCAGCTCATGGTTGACACTGAAATTTTAACATTGCAATTGTCAATCGAAAATTTTATTTGAAGTTGAAGAACTAACCTGGTATTCAACATCATAGGTGAATATTATCTCCTTTTTTGCTTCAACTTCTTGAGGAGTGTTAGAATTAACAACTGTGCGTTTATTATGGGGGTCACATGTTGTTAAACGACTTTTTTCATTCCATTTCCCCTCATATTCATGTTTAATACTGCATTGTTTTAGTATATAAAGAAAATGTATCAAAACAAAATACAACAATCTCAGTCACAGAAACCTAGAATTAAAATTATTAGAATATGCTAGACTCAAAGGAGCTAACCTGTATGGTTTAACCTCAAAACCCACAATTCTAGCAGAGTCAGTTTGTGGATCCCTATGATATCTGACAGTAAATGCTAAATGGTTGTGAATGAAATATTTTTCTTCCTTGCTCTGCATATAACCAGAAAACATAAGCAAACACAGATATAGTAGCTAATTACATCCACAAACAAAGGAAATTTTAATACTTGTAATAGATATTATGTTTACCCCACTATATTGGCCTTTGAGCCCAACATGGTAGCCAAGCTGATAAACAGTAGAAGAATCCTGATCTAATCTTCTAATGGGGACAACAAGGGGAAGGTTATCCAGTATCCTGTCAATAGAACCACAAATTAATTAGACAGAGATCCTAGGCAACAGCTATAAAAAGATTGAAAGATGAATTCCATGTCCGAATAAACAAATGGCATACATATTGACTCGATATTCATCATCAATCTTCTCCTTAAATTGCTTTGCAGTTTTGGCATCAAGTGTAATGCGGCAAAGAATAGTACACATATGTGGCTCTCGCATTTTAAACTACATTAATTGGAGTCAATAAGAACAAGTTAATGGCCATAAAATAAACAATCAACACTAAATCATCAGAAATACTGATAACTGACCACATAAGGAGAGTTTTCAATTCGGTCACCACGAAGCACTTCCCCGAGATTCTCCGCACTGTCAACAATCTTTTCAGGTGGACAAAAAGGAAGCGAATAGTACGAGTAAGGAAGTTGAGTCTTTATAGATGTCAATTTGTTCACTTTCACCTTCAAAGGATCTCCCTGCAAACCCCCAACAAAAGAATCAAAACTGAAGAGGACCAAAATGATTCTTTAATGAACACTCCCAACTATCACAGCATGTAGTAAGAACTTAAGGTGTTTTAATCAAAGTCATTATCGATCAGGTACGCAATGTAACTAATCACCATAAAGATCAAGCACACTTTGGTACTTCCATTAATACATTATGTAAATTGAATCTCTTTCCTTAAGCAATAATTACAGAACATGATTAACATAAAGTACAATCGCAAATGCCATAGAGAAATGCAAGACCGGAAGAAAATTTTAAAAACTAGCTAAAAGTATGGACACTCAACGTTTTGAAATAAAAGAATCAAAACGACAAACGAAAATCATAAATTGAAATGAAGTTAAATTGTTCTAATTTCTTGTTTAAAAAAAAAACCTAGCTGAATCTGAGACGGTTTTTCCACTTCCAACACGCATACAAAAAAATTCATTAATTTTCCTTCTCGTAGAGATCATATACGTTTCTTATTATTCTATAAAAAACAAACAGAGTTCAAAGTGAAGATACAAAATAAAAACCAGGTCAACAAATAAAGAAGAGAAGAGAAAAGAAAGGGAAAGGCGACCTTCTGGAAATCCTCGGGGGCAACACCGGGGAGGTAGAAGCAGTGAGCGGCATGGCTCAGGAAGAGGAAGAGAATCGGCCATATGATGATGGCAGTTAATCGGTGCATAGATCTGGATCCAGATTCCATTTTGACGGGGTTGGAGAAGGAAACTCTCTCTTTGAGAAGGGAGAGGAGGGGGAAAATGAGATATGATAAAAGAAAAGAGCTTATATGTTGTTGTATTTTAATCTTTTTTAAAATCTGCCGTGGAATTTGATTTTTCTTATATACCGTGTGGTGACTGGCGGTGGCCAGTCAATTCGTATTCGAGTGTCGGTCATGGTCATGATCTTGTGGATTATTATCATGTCTTTTTGGATTGGACTGATCTATTTAGGCCCATTCTTTTTTTTGTTTTTTCTCTGGGATTTCATTTCCGGGTTTGTAAGCGAGTTCGGATTTTTTTCTCAGAAAACAACTCCCTCTATCATCTCATTATGGCCGGGTCAGATCGAATTTGAATCGGGCTTAAGTATTATATTAATATACTTGAACTTTCAAATTTAGCCCGGCCTGAAATATGAGTCCAAAATTTTGTCTAAACCAAAATTTATTTTAGACCCACACATATTATTTTTTAAAAATTTTAAACAAATATTTATATTATATTATTTTAATTTAATTTTTAATAATTTTATAAATTTTTATTGAATTTTTTTATATATTCATCTTAACATTATTTTAATATTTGCATTAGAGTAGTATTATATATTTAGTATGGGTTTATTTTTTTAATGTGTTCTAAAATACCTAATATATAAAAATAACATAATATAAAGTATTATAAAATTAAAAATGGGTTAGGTCGGGCTCGGGCCTTGAATGTTCAAGCCCAAGCTCTACCCATATTTTAAACAAGCCTAATTTTTTACCCAAGCCCATTTATCGGTTCTAATATTTTTACCTAAACCCTTCTAAATTTCAAGCAGACCTTTAAGTCTAGATGAGTAACTCGACCCATGAATAGGTCTACTCTCATTCTACTGATTCTATAAAGGTAAAAGTACCTAACAGATCTCTCTAAGAAATTAATTAAATACTATGATTGTTCTAAGAAATTTTGTAATTGGGTAATATATTATGTATTGGGTAAATTACACCCGAGGTCACTCTAAATTAGGGCCTGTCTTATTTTGATCACCCCAATTTTTTTCTCAATCTAATCACTATAAATAAAATAATTGTGTGAATTAGTCACTGCCATCAAAATTTTCGTTTTCCTTTAATGGATTGCCAACGTGACACATTAGCCTATTGAGTGACTGACATGTAGCATGTTTTGCTAACTTTTGACTAAAGTTTAGGGGAAAAAGTTTTGAACTAATTATAG
This sequence comes from Gossypium anomalum, assembly GCA_025698475.1. Classification (NCBI taxonomy): domain Eukaryota; kingdom Viridiplantae; phylum Streptophyta; class Magnoliopsida; order Malvales; family Malvaceae; genus Gossypium; species Gossypium anomalum. Next base: position 87,631,417 of record CM046968.1, read on the forward strand.
GGAGGTTCCTAAACTTTAATCAAAAGTCAAGAAAAAAATATGTGTCAATCACTCAATGTGCTAATGTGTCACATCGATAATCTGTTAAAAGAAAATGAAAATTTTAATAGAGTGACTAATTCACACAATTATCTTATTTAGAGTGACTAAATTGACCAAAAAAATATTTTTGAAATGATCAAAATAGAACAAATCATATTTTAGAGTGAGTATGGGCATAATAATTTACACTTATGTAATTCATGTGTTACATAAAACACTATAATATCTATAATAATTAATGTAATAGGATAATATTTTGTATAATCACACAAAAACCTTATGAAGTTTTTGTTGTTACTCAAAATATTTAGTAAGTAGTAATAAATTTTGTAATTTGATAATATATATTCTATAATTCATATTATACTAAACATTATAAAATCTGTAATAATTAGTATAATAAGGTAATATGTCGCCTAAGAGTTGTGTTATTACTCAAAAATTATGCAAATTCCAAGAAATTTTGTAAATCGGTAATATATTCTATAATCTGTGTTAGACTAACATTGCAAAATCAATAATAATTAGTGTAACAAAATAATATTTAGTATAATCACATAATTTTATACAATTTTTTTTCTTTTTCTTTTTTATAAAATAAACAAAGAAATTTACATAAAGAATATCATAAGTAAATTATCAAAAGACTTATCATCCTTCAAGATCTCTTTAATCTCCAAAGGGGGATCCTCGAATAAGTTCAACAATTCAGCACTTGAGAGAGCCATTTTAGCCAAAGCATCAGCTACCCGATTGGTCTCTCTGGGAACATAATTCAAGGATCAATTATCCTCAAAGGCTAGTGTTAAGCCCAATTTATGCCCAAGTCCCAATACATTTAAAACCCAAAACAATTAACTAAGTAAACCTAACCCAATCTCTAAGCCCAATACACCCAATAACCCAATTCCTCAAAACCCACCTAAACCTAATGAAAAACCCTAGCAGCAACATCTCTCCAGCGCTGCACACCCGAAGCAGCCCCCCTCTCACACGCTGCTACCCACCTCCGCATCGTACGCCGTTACTCGCACAACCCACGGCCTCTGTGATCCTCGCCATATCTACAAACGTACAGCAGCAAAAAATCTGTAAAAAGGGCTATAAAAGCCCTCGAAAAACACTGTAAAAGGACCCTTTTTTCCTCTTTCTTTTCAAAAGAAACGAGTTACGATTTTTTTGAATACAACAAGCAAACGAAAATCAATAAAGATCAGCCAAGAATACTCCAAATTTGCTTATTTTCGTATTTTTTTATTCTATTTTTTTATTTCGACATAAATACGAGATATAGAGAGAACGAGAGGCTTACCGGAGTTATATCACGTTCACGCCATCGATGGGCCTTGTCTCGTTCGTCGCGGTCAGATCTTGGGGGCGGTTGTAGGCCAGAATATTAGCCTTTCGGCTGAAGGGGAAAGTGGAGGAGCTGAGAATGTTATAAGCTTTCAAAGTTTTTCTTTTAAAAAACAAAAGGTTAAAATGTATTTTAAAATAAAAATGGTTTAAATAATAAAAAGCTGAAACAGCATGGGAAAGGGGAAAGGGATAGCGTGTTTGACTTGGTCCACGCGCACTTTCCCCTTAAATGGGTAATTTGTGTGGCCAGTCCTTCCTATTTGCGCCACTCTTGATTTGACCCTATTTGGTTTCTTTCATTTTTACCCTGAAGTTTGCGCACCTTTCCAATTTAGTCCGCACATGAGTGTTGCTTTTGGGGTTGGGAATATTTTCTTTTTTAGCCCTTACACCTTTGCGCGCATTGCGTTTTAGTCCTTTTCAATTTCAATGTTTTTTTGTTTGTTGATTGTCTCTCCTAATTTGCTTTTATTTCAATTAAGTTTTTCTTCCTCATTTTAATTTGTATAATTCATTATTTCTTTAAATTCATTTGGCATTCATTTTTTTATTTTTATTTTTTCCTTATATACATACATTTTGAATTACTTTGATGAATTTCGTTGTTGTTTTTTTGTTTTTTAAATTATTAGTTTCTTTTTAAATTTCTTTTATATAATATTATTTTAAAATTTTGTATGATTTTACATTTAAATAACTCTTATGTGTTATTATACATATATAATTTATGATAAAATTAGCTCTATGCCAAATAGATTACTGCTTTCATATTATTTTATTTAGATACTTTCTTTTATATTATTATATATATATGTTTTTTTTTAAATTATTTTTCCTAATTACACGTATACAGCTATTATTTTTTTGAATATCCTGTTTTAAAATTATACTCTGTTCATTTCGCCTAGTTTCTTATTATTAATATGTATATTATTAGGAATCCTTTTTCCTATTATCTTCTGTTTCATATATTTATATAATCGTTTTTATTTCTTTTGCTTGTACCATTACTAACATGTTACCATTACCATTTTATTATTTGTCATTAAACCTTTTTTTTTGCTACTATGTTTTATTGTTAATATGCTTCGTTTAGTTTATTATGGTAATGTTATTTGCATGTGACATGCCATTATTTTCATTTTTTTAGATTTTAATTGCCCAAATTCATTTATTCACAGATTTATTCTAAATTGTTTTTAAAATAATGGCAATGTTCGGTATTTAAAGAATTCAAAAGATCGTGCCCTAACGTACTGGGTTTCGATTTCTTTGTTTGTTTTGAATATCAGAATATCCCTTTACCGGTTTACTCTCAAAATTTTTCAAAATAAAGGCAATGTTCAGTATTTAAAAAATTCAAAGAATCGTGCCCTAACGTACTGGGTTTCACTTTTTTTGTTTATTTTGAATATTCGAATATCCTCTTAAAGCTAAAACGCACGTTTTAAAGGCAAGATCACATTTGAGGGTAAAAAATATTGTGTCCAAACGTAATGGATGTAATGTTTTACCTCAAGGTGAGATGGTCTTTAATATACATTTGACTTACCAAAATGTTTTAAAAGCCAATAAAGGGAGGATCGCATTTTGAACTATGTCTAAATCTTTAATTTTCAACATTTAAGAAACTAATTAATCGATTAAGTACCAATTTTGGGCGTGTCGAGGGTGCTAATCCTTCCTCGTACGTAACCGACTCCCGAACCCGTTTTCTTAAAATTAGTGGATCAAAATGTTTTATAGGGTGGCCCAATTACACCTCAAAAAAGGATTTGTGACGACTCCCAACTTTCGTTTTCAAAAGTTGATTCCCATTTTCAAAAGATGGTTTCGACAGCTTGGCGACTCCGCTGGGGACTAATAAGAGAGTCGAGCTGTAAATAGATTATTTTCTGTCTTCTTGTCAAAATTTAGAAATTCAGTTTTTCTAAAAATACACGATCCTCGCTTTGCATTTCCTGTATCCTTGTTGAGTTTATTTTTTTTGTTGAATTTCTCTATATACTCTCGCATCATATCGCATGACTGTTGTGGTCACACCTCTTAAGTGGGAGTGAGAAACTATGCTTTCGTGAGGTTTTCACCTCCGCATGGGCTAGGGGATCGCTTCCGGAATACATCTATACTTTGTCTTCGTGAGGTTTTCACCTCCGCATGGGCATAGGAAAATGTATTCCTCTGAGCCGAGCTTGATCCATATGAACCTATAATAGGCGAGGATCAAGGAATCTGCTGCTTCAGGTACCTTTACTCTAGAACTAAACCACATATAGTGAGCTGTAGGAATCCGCCTTAGGTAGAATTACACCTAGCCCTAGTGGTTGCCCGAATAGGCATTTGATAATTTCTTGATTGCTTTGATTTCTATTCTTATGCATGATTCTGACTTGTGTTTTTTCCTTCTTTCTTTAATAGTGATTACATAACATTTTCATCATAAAATGAGGTGTCAATATACGGTTCGGTTACTAATAGAAAGTTTTTGCCATGAAGAACGAATTTCTTGATAAAGTGAAAGACAACGCGTTTGTCCAAAGATAGTCAGAGAATGCACAGTTAGATAAAGGTGACAGTTTGACAGAGGGGTACACGTCGAAGTTATGGGACTTTACCCGTATTAGTGTGGTTCAGAATCATCTTCAAGAGTTGAAAGAATTATGGAGTCACTGGATGAGGAGATGAAGCAGCTACTCTACTGTAATTATGGTGATATTCCTTACCTCCTCAATGTTAACGTAGATAGGTATTTGTCCCGAGCCATGGCTCAATTTTAAAATTCCGCTTACAGTTGTTTTACTTTCAGAAAGGTGGATCTAGCACCTACTGTCGAGGAATATACAGCCTTACTTCGTTGTCCGAGGTTTCAACCTGATAAGATTTATTCTAGAGCTGTCAATACCCCAACCTTTGTAAAGAGGTTGAAGAACACCACTGGGATGAGTGAGCAGTAGGTTGCAGCTTGAGTCCAGCAGAAAGGCAATAAAAAGTGCATCCCTTGGGAAAATTTGAGAGATCTGATCCTGACACACCCTGATATGAAGAAAAGAATTGATGTCTTCACCTTGAGCGTTTATGGTTTGGTTATTTTCCCTAAGGTTTTAAGACATGTAGATGAAGCAGTCGCCGGTCTATTTGACCGATTTGGTAAATGAGTCACTCCTGTTCCTGCAATCTTGGTTGAGACTTTCAGATCTTTGAGTGCATATCAGAGGGCAGGTAAAGGCAGATTTATTGGGTGTGCACAACTCTTGTTAGCATGGTTTCATAGCCACTTTTAGAGGGTAGAAAAGACCTCTTACCGACCTTTTCTCGGAGATTACTCACATTTGAAGGAGATAGTGACCATATCGAGAAGAGATGACATAACAGAGGAAAAATGGATGGCGATACTTCAAAATCTCCAAGAGGAGGATATCGAATGGAAAGCCCCTTGGATGGTTTTCGATGAGATTCTCTACCGATGTGGGAGTTATGATTGGGTCCCTTTGTTGGGGATTTGAGGAGCCATTGGATACGCCACTCTGCTTGTATTGATGCAATATAGATCGAGATAATTTATACCGATGAAGCATGGGTTAGCTCAGAGTGGGTTCTCGTATGGCGAGAAAGACTCCAAGAAAAAGAGCCGCGAGATTTATAATGCCTGAAACCAAGCCTGTCGGGTAAAGAGAGTTGCTGTGAATCCAATGGTGACTCATGAATATAATGAATGGTGGAGTAGAAGGGTTAACAATAATATCCCGATGCCAAATTTAGAAGAAGTTTGACCGATAGAGAAATATCTGCGAGTGGTTTCTTTCGAATTAGAAATCATAAAGTAAGATTTTGAAAAGAAAACCTCGGAGTTAGAAAAGAAAATAAAGTAGTTAGAGGAGGAAAAAGTGTACTTAAAGCTGGATGTTGATGTTCAAAAATCTGAGGCTGAGAATTTGAGAAGGAGAAAGAGAGAGGTTGATGAGGACTTGGACAGTCTGAAAACTGATTACAAGCAGCTGCATAAGTCAATGAGAAATGCTGGCTTGGGTAAAATGTCTGAACAGTGGAGGTAAGAAATCCAAGAGGAAAAGGCTAGGGCTGATTAGTGGGAGAGAAAGTTCCATGATGCTCAGGCTCGAGAAGTCGCTTGTAAAAAGAGTATGGACAATAGCTAGAATGAAAAATAGATGTTAAGAGCTCGGGTGGCAGAGTTAGAAATGGCACTACAGCAACATCGGAGTCATAACTCAGTGATTGAATTAAGGGCTAGCCTAAGTAAGATCGAGAATTTGAAGGGGAAAGTAAAAGAACTTGGGACTACACTTCAGAACTGTGAGTATCAAATTGAATTATTGGAAGCAAATAATGAGCAACTAGGGGAGAAACTTCACCGATCTCAGGATCAGGTCCGAGATAGGGATTACCTCATGGGCAAAGCTATAGCTCAGATACGAGAGGTGGCTGATCATTTACAAACCTTGGCAGTCCAAGTAGATGTGCTAAGAGTTAAATATGAGTTAGAGTCAGATCGGGGGCGAGAGTTAGCCTGCCTTCTTAGGAAAGTAAAAGCTTTATGTGTTAGGGTAAGACCGTATATGTAATTCATTTCATGTAAAAGATTTTATTTTTCAGTGAAATTTTCTAAATGGAATTGAATGCGAATCGACATCTTATTTTTGCATTCATATCATGCATTTGCATTGCATAGCATTATAAACATTAAGTTTCATAAAAGAACCCTATTAATTAGCGATAATTTATCTAGTTACCCTGAAACATCGCTACTATACACGAAAAAAAATAAAGGATATTGATCAGAGGTTAGAGAAGTTAGAACAAATGCAAAAGGAGATGCAGAAGCAACTGCAAGCTCAGATGCAAGAACAGCTGGCTAGGATCCAGCAGGAGATGAGGGATCAAATGCTGGAGTCCCAGAAAAACATGCTAGAATCACAGAATAACATGATAAGCCAGCTGACACAGCTGTTTAAGGGAGGGTCTGACAAAGGAAAATACCCTATGATTGATACTGGGAATGACAACGATGACCTTGCTTGTCCTACATGCTTTGCCCCAGTAAACATTCAAGCACAGCCACCAAGGGTGTCTGTTAATGTTAAACCTTTGTATCAAACCGGTACTTTAGCACCGGTAAACTTTCCAATGGGCTCGTGCTCTAACCCTGGAGACAATATGGCAAATCCCACGGTCCCTGATTTCGATGAGGTTGAAGGGGAAAAAGTAAGGGCGGAGCTCCCAAAGCAGCTCGAGGACCGGTGTAAATGGATAGAGGAGAAGTTCAAAGAGCTAGAAAGTGCTGATCATTACTGCGAAGTTGACGCAAAGGAACTCAGTTTGGTCCCGGACTTAGTACTTCCTCCGAAGTTCAAGATGCCAGAATTTGAAAGATATAATGGAACCAGCTGCCTTGAGGCTCACATTACAATGTTCTACCGAAGAATGATGGGATATGTCAATAATAACCAATTGTTGATTCACTGCTTTCAGGATAGCTTGACTAGGGCCGCAGCCAAATGGTACAATCAGTTGAACCGTGCTTAGGTAAAATCATAGAAGGATTTAGCGCAGGCCTTCATGAAACAGTATTGCCATGTGACTAATATAGCGCCTGACAGGATTACATTACAGAACATGGAGAAAAGGTCAGGTGAAAGCTTCAAGAAATACGCCTAGAGGTGGAGGGAAGTCACTACGCAAGTCCAACCACCACAGTTGGAAAAAAAAACGACTGTGCTATTTATTAATACCTTGAAGGCATATTTCATTAATCATATGTTGGGGAGTGCAACTAAGAGTTTCGAAGACATAGTAATGTCTGGCGAAATGATAGAAAATGTAATAAGGTGTAAGAAGATAAACAGAGGGAAAGTAAGAGAAGGTTAGCCCAAAAAAAAAAGAAAACAAAGTAAGCAATGTGAGCTCAGGCTATTTAAAGCCTGTCACCATTAATCAATCGAGAACGGTAGCCACAGGCTAACAAGCTTCACCAAGGAAGGAGCCTAGCACCAGAAAAGATACGGAAAAGATACAGTTTACCCCTATCCCAGTGACATATAAGGAGCTGTGCAAAAGCCTATTCGATGCACATGTTGTAGCATCATCCTATCTAAAACTGTTGCAGCCCTCATACCCTAAGTGGTATAACGTAAATGCTCAGTGTGAATATCATGCGGGGACTGTAGGGCATTTAATAGAAAGTTGCATCACGTTTAAGAAGTTAGTCGAGAAGCTCATCAACATGGGTGTTGTGAAGTTTGATGACGCACCTGTGGTAGGTAACCCATTACACAGCCATACTGATGGTGGGGTAAATACAATAATCGAGAATGTGGGAAGTAGAGTTAAGTTGAACGCGGATGAGGTAAAGACTTCGTTCAGGGAAGTTTGGAAGAAAATGCTGGAGGTGGGGCTGATCACGCAGAGTTCAAGGAGCAACTCTCGAGAAGTGAGGGACTAATGCGAATTCCATGGCGAGAAGGGCCATGAAATCCAGAGTTGCAAGAAATTCAGAGCCTTAGTCTAGGGCTTAATGGACAATAAAGAGTTAGAGTTCTTTGAGCTTACCGGAGAAGATGACATACGTGCTTCTGAAGAGAAGTCGATAGAGAAGGCTTGTGAGGCTAGTCACCCAGTGGTCATCATTTCACGGCCAAAAACCAGTGAAACTGAAGCAAGGGTGGCACCAAGAATTATTATCCGAAAGCCCATGGCTTTCCATTTTAAGGATAGCAAAAGGGTGCCTTGGAATTATAACGGTAGTGTGACAGTTCTGGAAAAGGAGAGTTCGGTCGGTACACTAAGCACAGAAGCCAAACCTGTAAAAAAGAAGTCCTTTGTGATTAGACAAGGAGAAAGGATGACAGAACCACTGGTTAATGAACCAGTAATGGAGAACGAGACCCAAAAATTTTAGAAGTTCCTGAGACATAGCGAGTATAGTGTTGTGGATCAATTACACAAGCAGCCGGCTATCATATCAATATTGACTTTGCTTTTGAGCTCAGAGATGCACCGTGATGCACTGATGAAGGTGTTGAATGAAACTTATGTCGCTGACGACATTTCGGTAAACAAACTAGACCGTCTTGTCAGTAACATAAGCGCCGACAATTTTATTTCCTTTAGTGACGATGAAATACCACCGGGGGGCATGGGATCTACCAAAGCTTTGCACATTACTATTCGCTGTAAGGGGTATACGCTACCGGGGGTGTTGATTGACAATGGTTTGGCACTGAACGTCCTGCCTCTGTCCACATTAAACCGATTGCCTATAGATAGCTCTCATATGAAGACATGCCAAAATATAGTGAGAGCATTTGACGGCACTGAAAGGAAGGTAATGGGAAGAATAGAGACTGATCGAGCCAAATACTTACGAGGTAGACTTTCTAGTAATGGACTCAAACCTTGCTATAATTGTTTATTGGGGAGGCCGTGGATTCATTCAGCAGGGGCAGTGCTATCATCGGTGCATCAGAAATTAAAGTTGGTGACGGAGGGCTTGCTAATAACAATAAATGCTGAAGAGGACATTATCGCATCCGTTACTAGCGATGCACCGTACATTGACAGTGATAGCGAAGGGGTTGAATGTTCGTTTCGATCATTAGAGTTTGTGAATGCAACCTTCATCACTAAAGGAGGTAGGATCCTGGTGCCCAGACTCTCTAAAGCTACGAAGATGAGTTTACAACTGACAGTAGAAAGAGGAGCATTACCAGGAAGGGGATTTGGGAAATATCTCCACGGACGAGTGGAAGTGCCAATTTTAACAAGCAAGTGGGACCGTTTTGGCTTGGGGTGTAAGCCAGACGCACAACAGAGGTCAAATGGGAGCCAATGACCTTTCCCCATATATCCAGTACATTTGTGACAGGAGGAGTTGTCCATCCTAAATTGAAATTCACAGATGAAGGAACGGCTGAGGGAATGATGAAGATTCTAAGCATCAATGCCGTATTAAAAGAAGGATCGAGAGAAGCAAACCTAGTGGGCGTTCGCCCTTACGAGCCTGAAAGTGTTCTAAACAACTGGATTGTAGAGAAACTTCCTGTAGTTTTTAAAACTAATACAGAGTAATGTTCAAAACACGCTTATTGTTCTTTTAGCCTAGGAATAATAAGAAATCTTCTGTGAAATAGGCCCATATTCAAATCATTTATGCTTTCAATAAAGATGCATTTTTCATACCTTATCAAGTAATTATTCTTTTCTCATTCATACCATACAAATAAAGTTCTTAGATATTCTTTCATACCTACAATAGGTACCCAGATGTCGATATCATGAGCAACATTGCTATGAATCCAAAATTCTCTTTCGAGCAAGACATGTGCCTACAGGGATCACAGGTTTTTTAAGATGACGAAGACAGTGGTTTATCTTTGGATTTGCTAAGGATGGTAGAACGGGAAGAAAAGTAGATTTTACCTCACGAAGAGACAATTGAGATTGTGACCTTAGAAGTGGAGAAGGAGATGAAAATTGACACTTGTATAAATGAGGAAACCAAGCAGAATCTCATTAAGCTATTGCAAGAATTCAGAGATGTTTTCGCATGGTTGTGTCAAGACATGCCAGGGTTAAGCACTGATATTGCGGTGCATTGCATCCCCATAAGAGAGGAGTGTAAGCCAATTCAACAGAAGCTCCGAAGGATGAGACCCAATGTGGCAGTAAAGATAAGGGAAGAGGTTAAGAAATAATTTGATGCTGGGTTCTTACAAGCGATTAACTACTCATAATGGGTAGCCAACGTTGTCCCTGTCCCTAAGAAGGATGGACAGGTGCGAATGTGCGTAGATTATAGAGATCTAAACAAGGCTAGCCCAAAGGACAATTTCCCGTTGCTTCACATTGACACCCTAGTGGACAATACGGCAGGGTATTCACTGTTTTCTTTTATGGATGGGTTTTCTGGATATAATCAGATCAAGATGCAACCTGAAGACATGGAAAAAAACCACGTTCATAACTCTATGGGGAATGTTCTATTATAAGGTGATGCCCTTCGGGTTAAAGAATGCGTGAGCGACATACCAAAGTGCCATGGTAACCTTGTTCCATGACATGATGCATAAAGAGATCGAGGTCTATGTAGACAATGATCGCAAAATCCCAAAAATAGAGGGAGCATGTTTAAGTTTTGAGGAAATTATTCTCGAGATTGAGGAAATTTCAGCTAAAGCTTAATCTAACCAAATGCACTTTCGGAGCCAGGTCAGGAAAACTACTTAGTTTCATGGTCAGTGAAAAGGGAATTGAGGTTGACCCAGATAAAGTCAAGGCTATACAATAGCTGCCTTCGCCCCGCACTCAGAGAGAAGTTCGAGGTTTTCTGGGAAGGTTAAAACTATATCACCCGGTTTATTTCATAGCTGACAGAAAAATGTGATCCCGTATTTTGTCTTCTCAAGAAACATAATCCGGGCGTGTGGGACGAGGAATGTCAAATGGCTTTTGACAAAATCAAACAGTACCTGGCTAATACTCCGGTGCTAGTACCACCCAGTCCTGATAAGCCTTTGATTCTGTATTTGACCGTGTTTGAAAATTCAATGGGATGTGTGTTGCGCCAACATGATGAGACAGGAAAGAAGGAAAAGGCGATATATTACCTCAGCAAGAAATTTACTGAGTGTGAAATGAGATACTGGCCAATTGAAAGATTGTGTTACGCCTTGGTCTGGACGACTCGGAGGTTGAGGCAGTACATGTTGTACCACACGACTTGGTTAATCTCGAAACTAAACCCTCTAAAGTACATGTAGAGTTAACCGCCTTGAATGGGAGAATGGCCCGATAATAAATTCTGCTCTCCGAATTTGACATAATCTATGTGAACCAGAAAGCTGTGAAGGGGAGCGCAATAACAGATTTTCTAGCCAACAGAGCTCTAGAAAACTATAAGCCCTTGAGCTTTGATTTCCGTAATGAGGATCTAATGTATGTGGCGACTGTTGAAGAGGATACGCCCGAAGATCAGTCTTGGAAACTGAATTTCGATGGGGCATCAAATGCCATTGGTAACAGAGTTGGGGCAGTCTTGATATCCCCAAACGGATATCATTATCCATTCACTTGTAAACTAGATTTTGACTGCACAAACAATATGGCAGAATACGAAGCATGTATCATCAGAATTCGAGCAGTCATAGACCGCAAAATCAAGGTGCTAGAGGTATATGGAGACTCTTCATTGGTGAGCTATCAACTTAAAGGTGCATGGGAGACGCGAGATCCCAAGCTGATCAGTTATCGAAAGTTAGGTCTAGAGTTAATTGAGCAGTTTGATGACATCAACTTCTTTATTCTCCCACGTGATGAAAACCAGATGACCGATGCCCTGGCTACATTAGCTTCTATGATCAGAATAAATAAACAAGAAGATATGAAGCCAATCCAGATGAGTATTTGTGAGTCTCCGGCACATTGCTGTAATATAGATGAAGAAGAGGAGAGAGATGATCATCCTTGGTATCATGACATTCTAAAATATATAAAAAACCGTCAATACCCAGAGCAAGGAACTGAAAATGACAAGAGAACGTTAAGAAGGCTCGCCAATGACTATGTCTTAGATAGGGAAATCTTGTATAAAAGGAGGAAGGATCAGGTATTGTTAAGCTGCGTTGATGCTGTCGAAGCGAAGAAAATCCTGAAAGAAGTCCATGAGGGTGTCTGTAGGACGCATGCCAATGGTTTTACAATGGCCCGAAAATTTATAAGTTTCGGGTATTACTAGTCCACGATAGAGGGAGATTGCATCTGTTACGCCAAGAAGTGCCGTAAGTGCCAAATTTATGGAGACAAGATCTATGTGCCTCATTCACCTCTCCATGTTATAACTTCCCCATGGCCTTTCTCAATGTGGGGCATGGACGTCATTGGGCCAATTTCGCCAAAGGTTTCTAATGGTCATCGATTTATTTTTGTGGTCATTGATTATTTTACCAAATGGGTTGAGGCCGCTTCATACGCCAATGTCACAAAGTCGGCAGTTAGCAAGTTCTTAAAGAAGGAGATCATCTGTCGCTATGATATGCCGAAAAGAATCGTATCTGACAATGCGTTGAATTTGAACAATAGCGTGATAGTGGAAGTCTGCAGCCAATTCAACATTAAGCACCACAACTCGTCACCATACCGCCCGAAAATGAATGGCGCGGTTGAGGCAGCTAATAAAAATATCAAGAAAATTATGGGAAAAATGACTGAAACCTACAAGGATTGGGATGAAAAGTATCCGTTTGCCCTTTTTGCCTATCAAACTTCTGTTAGAACTTCTACGGGGGCAACATCTTTCTCATTGGTTTATGGGATGGAGGCAATTTTACCAATTGAAGTCGAAATCCTTTCTCTTCGGGTTTTATCAGAACTGAAATTGGACAAAGCAGAATGGATCCAATCTCATTATGATCAACTAAACTTGATTAAAGAAAAGAGGCTGAAGGGTATTCGTAATGGTCAAATGTACCAAAAGAGAATGATGCGAGCTTACAACAAAAAAGTTTGCCCTAGGATATTCCATGAGGGGGACTTAGTATTGAAAAAGATTCTCCCTATGCAAAAAGATTTCAAAGGGAAATGGATGCCAAACTGGGAAGGAGCTTATGTAGTGAAAATGGCCTTTTCTGGAGGAGCATTAATATTAGCTGAAATGGATGGCAAGAGTCAGCCTAACCCAGTGAATGCAGACTCAGTCAAGAAATACTTCGCCTAAAGAGGAAAGCGGCCAATGTGAAAACCCGCAAATGGCGTCTTGAGTTAAAAAAAAACGAGAGAGGCCAAAGCGAAAACCCGCAAAGGCCGCTTTGAGACCAAAGGGGCTTTGAATTGAAAACCCGTAAAAAGGCAATTAAAATGTTTGATAAGAAATAGGGCATGCGCTAGCCATCCTGTACCTAAGTTAGCAATAATGAGATATGCTACACCTTAAGGGCATCGACAAAGTACTACAGATCTCCTAGACACATGTTGAACTTAGAGTAGTCTTCAAGAAGTTCGTACAGAGAAGCTTAGGCCGAGATATCTGGGACACCAGTTTCACTTTCCGATTCTTTGTATTTTAACAATATTTGCTTTCTTTGTTCAATCCATTCTTTACGGATTTTGTTCATAACAAACTTCAGTCTTATCCATGTCTATAATCCTTTTCAAGCATTTCATATTGAAATAATGATTAATGAACTAATAACGCTTTTACAAAAGAAATTTTACATATTACTCTGAAAGGTCTCTAAATAATACAGGAACCTGAAACAGGACAATTATTTAGAACTCAGCAGGCTTAAAGGACTGGAAACGTAGGAGAGATAAGGGTCTGACCACCTCTCCAGGTTCTCTACTATTAGTTGAATGAGAAAACATACGTCAAGGATATTACCTTAGCAAACAGCAAGCAATGACAAATCAAGCGTTAAAATGGATCATTCTCATGACATTTTGCATTCTTTCATCTAAACATTCATAATACATTTAGTTAGGAGCATTTGATTCATTCTGATCATGGTATCCTAATTATTTGACATAAGCATAGGCCTCAGGAAATCACTTTTACATGTGGATTCCCTAGTAGACAATGTAGCAGAATTGATTAAAATTTCAGCAGGCTTTAACTCCCTAAGCAATAGGGTAACAAGCTGAAAATTACAGATCTTATCTCCCTAAGCAATAGTGGGGCAGATTGAAAACAGCAGGCTTTAACTTCCTAAGCAATAGGGTAACAAGCTGAAGATTGCAGGCTTTAACTCTCCCTAAGCAATAGGGTAACAAGCTGAAGATTGCAGGCTTTAACTCCCTAAGCAATAGGGTAACAAGCTGAAGATTACAGATCTTATCTCCCTAAGCAATAGTGGAGCAGATCAAAGATACACGCCTTAACCCCTTAAGCAGTAGGGTAACAGGCTAAAATTTACAGATCTGGGCTTGCCGAGCATTGGTGGAGCAGGTCGAAGACTCGCCCTAACCCCCTAAGTAGTAGGGTAACAGGCTAAAATTTACAGATCTAGGCTCGCCGAGCGGTGGTGGAGCAGGTCGAAGACTCGCCCTAACCCCCTAAGCAGTAGGGTAACAGACTAAAATTTACAGATCCTGTGGCTCACCGAGTAGTGGTAAAGCAGGTCGAAGACCTGCCTTAACCCCCTAAGCAGTAGGGTAACAAGCTAAAATTACAGATCTTATCTTCGCTGAGCAAGAGCGGAGCAGATAAAGTTTCAACAAATCGTATCTTCATGAAGCAGCTATGAGGCATTTAGAAGCAATAGGATGCAGTGGGTTGCGATAAGGTTACACCAAGAAGCCAAGATCTGACAGGACCGAGCAAAATTGGCCCTTTGTAATCTTTGCTTCGTTCCCATTACATGACAACGAGCAAAGAGGGGCAGCTGTTAAGCCCAATTTATGCCCAGGTCCCAATACATTTAAAATCCAAAACAATTAACTAAGTAAACCTAACCCAATCTCTAAGCCCAATACACCCAATAACCCAATACCCCAAAACCCACTTAAACCTAATGAAAAACCCTAGCAGCAACATCTCTCGCCACAGACACTGAAAGCAATTTCTCCCACACGCTGCTACCCCACTCGCATCGCACGCGTAGTTACTCGCGCAACCCACGGCCTCCGTGATCCTCGCCATACCTACAAACGTGCAGCAGCAAAACATCTGTAAAAAGGGCTATAAAAGCCCTCGAAAAACACTGTAAAAGGGACTCTTTTTTTCGCTTTCTTTTCAAGAAAAACGAGTTACGATTTTTTTGAATACAACAAGCAAACGAAGATCAATAAAGATCAGCCAAGAATACTCCAAAGGTGATTATTTTTCGTATTTTTTTATTCTATTTTTTTATTTCGACACAAATACGAGATATAGAGAGAACGAGAGGTTTACCGGAGTTATATCACGTTCACGCCATCGATGGGCCTTGTCCCGTTCGTCGCGGTCAGATCTTGGGGGCGGTTGTAGGCCAGAATATTAGCCTTTCGGCTGAGGGGGAAAGTGGAGGAGCTGAGAATGTTATAAGCTTTCAAAGTTTTTCTTTTAAAAAACAAAAGGTTAAAATGTATTTTAAAATAAAAATGGTTTAAATAATAAAAAGCTGAAACAGCATGGGGAAGGGGAAAGGGATAGCGTGTTTGACTTGGTCCACGCGCACTTTCCCCTTAAATGGGTAATTTGCGTGGCCAGTCCTTCTTATTTGCGCCACTCTTGATTTGACCCTATTTAGTTTCTTTCATTTTTACCCTGAAGTTTGCGCACCTTTCCAATTTAGTCCGCGCATGAGTATTGCTTTTGGGGTTGGGAATATTATCTTTTTTAGCCCTTACACCTTTGCGCGCATTGCGTTTTAGTCTTTTTCAATTTCAATGTTTTTTTGTTTGTTGATTGTCTCTCTTAATTTGCATTTATTTCAATTAAGTTTTTCTTCCTCTTTTTAATTTGTATAATTCATTATTTCTTTAAATTCATTTGGCATTCATTTTTTTTTTTTTATTTTTTCCTTATATACATACATTTTGAATTACTTTGATGAATTTCGTTGTTGTTTTTTTTGTTTTTTAAATTATTAGTTTCTTTTTAAATTTATTTTATATAATATTATTTTAAAATTTTGTATGATTTTACATTTAAATAACTCTTATGTGTTATTATACATATATAATTTATGATAAAATTAGCTCTATGCCAAATAGATTACTGCTTTCATATTATTTTATGTAAATACTTTCTTTTATATTTATTATATATATATGTTTTTTTTTAAATTATTTTTCCTAATTATACGTATACAGCTATTATTTTTTTGAACATCCCGTTTTAAAATTATACTCTGTTCATTTTGACTAGTTTCTTATTATTAATATGTATATTATTAGGAATCCTTTTCCCTATTATCTTCTGTTTCATATATTTATATAATCGTTTTTTATTTCTTTTGTTTGTACCATTACTAACATGTTACCATTACCATTTTATTATTTGTCATTAAACCTTTTTTTTTTTTGCTACTATGTTTTATTGTTAATATGCTTCGTTTAGTTTATTATGGTAATGTTATTTGCATGTGACATGCCATTATTTTCATTTTTTTAGATTTTAATTGCCCAAATTTATTTATTCACAGATTTATTCTCAATTGTTTTTAAAATAATGGCAATATTCGGTATTTAAAGAATTCAAAGGATTGTGCTCTAACGTACTGGGTTTCGCTTTCTTTGTTTGTTTTGAATATCAGAATATCCCTTTATCGATTCACTCTCAAAATTTTTTAAAATAAAGACAATGTTCAGTATTTAAAAAATTCAAAGGATCGTGCCCTAACGTACTGGGTTTCGCTTTGTTTGTTTGTTTTGAATATTCGAATATCCTCTTAAAGCTAAAACGCACGTTTTAAAGGCAGGATCACATTTGAGAGTAAAAAATGTTGTGTCTAAACGTACTGGATGTAATGTTTTACCTCAAGGTGAGATGATCTTTAATACACATTTGACTTACCAAGATGTTCTAAAAGCCAATAAAGGAAGGATCGCATTTTGAACTCTGTCCAAATCTTTAATTTTCGACATTTAAGACACTAATTAATCGATTAAGTACCAATTTTGGGCGTGTCGAGGGTGCTAATCCTTCTTCGTACGTAACCGACTCCCGAGTCCGTTCTCTTAAAATTCGTGGATCAAAATGTTTTATAGGATGACCCAATTACACCTCAAAAAAGGATTGGTAGCGACTCCCAACTTTCGTTTTCAAAAGTCGATTCCAGTTTTTAAAAGATGGTTTCGACAGCTAGAATTTGTTGAATCTTCTCATTAGAGAATTTTTTAGAGAATTTTTTAAACCACCATGTAAGTCATAAAAAATTATGTAACCAAATAATAATTAGCGCAAACATTTACGCAAAACAATGCATATACAGTTATAGCTTCATAATTGTCAAAATCAGATAAATCGGTTTGTACGTCAGAAATATAAAAAAAAAAAAATTGATTAATTTGTTAACGAGTACAACGATTAAACAAACGATTAAGCTGAATTCTATAAATCTTCAATATTTTTTTAAAGTTCCTAATAATTTATCTAGTATAGAAAAAACTAAATCGGATCGGAAAAATATTCTTGACCGATTCAACCAGCCTTTCGTTAGAAAAGAATTTCAGGCTTGGGCATGTCAAGTTGTGTTCCACCAGGTCAAGACAAATCATCAGCATAAGTATTTTGCGTTTTCTGTAAATAAACGAATAAAAAGGCTACGATATTATTACAAATTCATCAAATTCACCCAGTGTTTTTCAGACATTTCCAATATAACAGGAGAATGATTGATAAAAGAATCACAAAAAGCTCCTCTTAACAAATATCTGAATAACAAGTATTTTCTCAATCAACTACAACAACGACAACTCAGTTCAAAAATGAGAATTAACGTATACATCTTAAAGCATGACTATATCTTAACCTAAAAAGCATATCCCCTTTTACACACTAATCGATCTTGACAGATGAGTAGATAAGTCTCGTGAACCAAAAGCATGCATAAAATCCGATGGTGCCCGTTAGCACAAAAAATGCATACGAAGCGATTAGCATGTACCCAAAGTATAGGAGCCCCGAAACCAGCTTAGTGATCTCAAGCTTTGTGAAGAAATAGAATGTGGCGTAAAGGAAGAGGTACAAAGCCGAGGAGCCGGATGTGAGATATGATCTCCACCACCACAGATAATCTTCACTGCATAATTGGAAGTAGCAAAGCACAATGGTTATTTCAGCACAAGTGATAAGGAGGATAATGAATACCAAGAACAGGAAACCAAAGATGTAGTAGAACTGGTTCAGCCAGATTGAGGTGAGAATGAAGAACAGCTCGATGAAAACAGCTCCGAATGGAAGTATTCCTCCGATCAGAATAGAGAAAGTCGGGTTCATATACCAAGCTTGCTCTGGGATTTGCCTTGGGATTTTGTTCGTCTTCACAGGATCCTCAATTGCTGGCTTCTTGAACCCAACATACCCACCCACAAAAACAAGTGGAACTGAAATTCCGAACCACATGAGGACCAGAGCAAACATTGTCCCAAAAGGCACAGCCCCAGAAGACTTCTGGCCCCATATAATTGCATTTAAGACAAAGAAGATGGCAAAGACAATGCCTGGGAACATGCACGCAGTCCTAAAAGCTAATTTCTTCCATTCTGCTCCTTTAAACATTTTGTACAGACGGGCAGAAGCATAGCCAGCAAAAATGCCCATGAAGACCCAAAGTAAAAGCATAGCTGTCATCAGACCACCTCGGTTTGAAGGGGAAAGAAATCCAAAAACAGCAAAGATCATGGTAACAAGTACCATGCCCAAAAATTGAACACCAGTGCCAACATAGACACAGAGTAGATCAGAATTAGATGGAGGCCTGAAAACATCCCCATGGACAAGCTTCCATCCTGTCTCTTCTTGGGCTTCTTCCTGAGTCTCAAGTTCGTTATACCTAGAAATGTCACGGTATAGTGTCCTTAGCATGATCATTGCTACCATTCCCGAAAGGAAGAGAACAATCATCAAAGAATTGACAATTGAGAACCAGTGTATTTGGTCATCATTCATTAAAAGATATGCATCCCACCTAGATGCCCACTTCACATCGCTCTCCTGAAAGTCGCACAGAAAAATTTAAGAATACTAGCACCTCATAGATTTATATGTCAGAAACTTAATTCAAGAAAATGTTATACAATAGAGAATTTTTTCCAAGTAATAATATCAACAGAATATACTTAAACACAAAGGAATACAACCTTTAAGGGTTCAGCTCAAGGTTGCCATTGGAAAACTTTAACATTGCAATTGTCAACCCTACAAATTATTCGAAGTTGAAGAACTCACCTGGTATTCAACATCATAGGTGAATATTATCTCCTTTTTTGCTTCAACTTCTTGAGGAGTGTTAGAACTAACAACTGTGCGTTTATTATGGGGATCGCATGTTGTTAAACGACTTTTTTCATTCCATTCCCCCTCATATTCATGTTTAATACTGCATTGTTTTAGTATATGAAGAAAATGTATTAAAACACAATACTTGAATCTCAGTCGCAGAAACCTAGAATCAAAAACATTAGAATATGATAGAACTCAAAGGAACCAACTAACCTGTATGGTTTAACCTCAAAACCCACAATTCTAGCAGAGTCAGTTTGTGGATCCCTATGATACTTGACAGTAAATGCTAAATGGTTGTGAATGAAATATCTTTCTTCCTTGCTCTGTAAATGACCAGAAAACATAAGCATGCACAGATAGTAGCTAATTACATTCACAACCAAAGGAACTTTTAATGCTTGTAATAGATATTATGTTTACCCCACTGTATTGGCCTTTGAGCCCAACATGGTAGCCAAGCTGATAAACAGTAGAAGAGTCCTGATCTGATCTTCTAATGGGAACAACAAGGGGGAGGTTGTCCAGTATCCTATCAAGCGAATCAAAAATTAATTAGAAAGAGATCCTAGGCGACAGAGCAATTAAAAGATTGAAAGATGACTTCCATGTCCGAATAAACAAATAGCATACATATTGACTCGATATTCATCATCAATCTTCTCCTTAAACTGCTTTGCAGTTTTGGCATCAAGTGTAATGCGGCAAAGAACAGTACACATTTGTGACTCTCGCATTTTAAACTACATTAATTAAAGTTAACAAAAATAAGTTAGGCCATAAAATAAACAGTCAGAACTAAATCATCAGAAATACTAATAACTGACCACATAAGGAGAGTTTTCAATTCGATCACCACGAAGCACTTCTCCAAGATTCTCAGTGCTGTCAACTATCTTTTTAGGTGGGCAAAAAGGAAGCGAATAGTATGAATAAGGAAGCTGAGTCTTTATAGATGTCAATTTGTTCACTTTCACCTTCAAAGGATCTCCCTGCAAACCTCAACAAAAGAATAAAAACTACAGAAGACCAGTATGATTCCTCAGTGAACACCCCCCAACTATCATGGCATGTAGTGAGAACATAAAGTGGTTTAATCAAAGCCTTTATTGATCAGGTGTGCATGATGAGCACGATGCAACTAACCACAATAAAGATCACGTACGTTTTGGTGCTTCAATTAATACATTATGTATATTGAATCTCTTTGGAGGATAACTTCCTAAATCTTAAGCAATAATTATTCTAGGTAGCATTACAGAACATGATCAGCATAAAGTACAATCGCAGATACCTTGGATAAATGCAAGAACGGAACAAAACTTAAAATCTAGCTAAAAGTGTGCACTCTCAACGTTTTCAAATAAAAGAATAAAACGGAAAAGGAAATCATCATGTGAAATGAAGTTAACTTGTTCTAATTATACAACCTAGCTGAATCTGAGACGTTATTTCCATTTCCAACATATGAAATTTTTAATAATATTCCTTCTCGTAGTGAACCTATATGAATCCTACTATTATATAAAAAAATAAACAGAGATCAAAGCTAAGGCACGAAATTAAAACCAGATCAACCAAAAAAAGAAGAAGAAAGGAACAGAGGGAAAAACACAAATAGAAATCGAAAGGCAACCTTCTGGAAGTCTTCGGGGGCGACACCGGGAAGGTAGAAGCAATGAGCAGCGTGGGCCAGAAAGAGGAAGAGAAACGGACATATCTTGGCGGTCAACTTGTGCATAGATCTGGATCGAGACTCCATTTTGACGATGGGAGAAACCCTCTCTTTGACGAGGGAGAGAGGGAAATTAGATCTGGAAAAAGAAAAGAGCGTATATATGTGTTTTTCACTTTTTCCTTTAATTTCTTTTTTAGATTTCACTTGGAATTAGGTTTTTCTTCTCCACCGCCTTGTGTAAAACTACAACAATAGTTCCTGTAATAAAACCATCAACCTTTTATCACTAATAAAACACTATCACCCCTTTTAGTTTACTGTAATGGAATAGAGTTTTAATAGAATATAATTATAATAAGTGATTCAATTGTTTAGTTAAATGAAAAAAATAAAAGTATAATAGTATTCTTGTATCTTGTTAAATGGAATAAAGTTGTAATAACATAAAAAAATTGAAATGACCAAATTGCCCTTATCATAATTTTTTTTAGATTGATAATTATTGTTACTGTTATTAAATTTTAATAAATTTATTATTAAATATTTTATATTAATTCAATTTAATATTTTATAATAAATTATATTAAAATATTTTATTTTATGTTTTCTGAAATTTGGAAATAATATATTATATTGAATTATATTAAAATATGTAACGTAGTTGATATTAAAGTGACTCCATCCTAATATTGAAACCTTAAACCCAATTTCCTTCGTGGTTAGAAAAAAAGACTTTCCACTCAAAATAAGCTTTCATAAAATAACTAGATCAGCATCAGTAAGAAATATGTGCTATCGCGGCTTCAGTCTAGTCCAAAAATAAACAAATTTTATTTCCAAATTGCCTTTCTTTTGCCATAACAGAAAACACAGGCAACCAGTAAATCATAAATAGAAAGACAGGGTTATGTTTATGAGCAGAACTGGTAGGTTTCTTGATAGCCATATAAATATTCGAAAAGGTGAGTTGCAAAGTAACCTGCATCTCAAATTGTTTTTCAAAATCCCTTCACTCGGATTTAAGAAAAGAAAATAATTTAACAACATAAAGCTAAAATTACTGTTAAAACATCTGAAGCTAAGAGGAAAACTTTTGGTGATTGCTCCAACCTTTGAAGCTTTATCGATCCCTATGTTAGCAGTTAAATCTCCTTCCACGCTGTTAAGATCAACATCAGTGGCATCATGAACAACAGACTGATCTTACTACTGCCTTGAGAAGGAGATTTCTAGTGGGATAAATCTAGTCTCCAGCAAATAATTTATTTTTTTAATTAAAAGTTCTTAAATAAAAATTATAATTCCAAAAAGTATATAAAAAAAAAGAACTCTTCAAAAATAAAATTAAAAAAAAATCTAAAATTATATCCCAAATTAATCAATTGATTTTTCTTTTTTTTTATTATTCCAGTATATTTTAGATTTTAAGCAAGCATATATATAGAGACACTAATAATATATGAGGTGTTAGCATTTGATATGCGAAAATAATTACACCATTTAACCCCCCCATTTTCTTTAAAATAACAGGAGAAAAGTGAATTTTTTTCGTAGAGAAGCAGGTGGACTATTTTTTTCACTTAAGATCTTAAAACTATTTATAATTAGATATTTGGTTGGGTATATATATTGGATCAGGTTTAATGTTTGATTTATTTAATTTTCGATATTTAAAATTCATAATTGATTAAATAAACTGTTTGAAATGAATAAATTAATCAAATAAATCAAGTTGTTTTGATTTATTCGATTTAATTGATATCTCCTACAACTTTATTGATGGTCAATCCATTTGTATTTGAGTATCGAGAATGGTCATAAGGGCGAAGGGGGCCCCGGTCGTTATCCTCTTGTAGAAGACGAACGGCGAAAAATGTCCACGGAGGTGATGTGGTGGATGGGTCAGGTCTGAGGGCAATGGTGGCGGGAGACAGAGGATTGAAATGGATCTCAACGATCAAGGTGCTTACCATCAACTTGTTTACTGCTAGATGCTCTTGCCGCCATCTACAACTAGCAATGGATGTGGACAAAAGTGAATTTAGGAGCTTTTCAATTTCTTGATATTCTGGTTTTTTGACGAGGAAAGCTCAAGTGCGACTAGAATTTTTGCTTTTCTTTTGATGTTTTCTTTTTAAGTCTTAGGGTTTGTATCTTATTTGATATTTTTTTTCATTTATAAAATATTGTCGTATTGCTTCAATAAACATATCCAACCTTTATTTAAAAAATAAATAAAATCTCGTACAACTTTATTGATGGTCAGTCTATTTGTATTCGGGTATCGAGAATGGTCATAGATTACAATGACGTTTTGGATTGAATAAATTCATTTAGGCCCATCTTTCTTTCTCTAGGATTTTATTTATTTATTTATTTTGTTAATATGTAGTTTGTCCTTTTAACTTATTTAAAAGTAATTGGTCGGTATTTGAATTTTTTATTAGACCTAGTTAGTATTTAAATTTGTACTCCATCACTTAAGTTGGTATTTTTACACTAACACCGTTACTTTATGCTGACGTGATACTGATAGTCAATCCGTTTGTAACATGTGGCAGTCTCTTGGTATGTCACGTGGCAAATATAAATTAAAAATACTTTAAAAATATATAAATTAATTATAAAAAATATAATTTTGTTCGCATACTAGACAAAAATTTATACTTTTTTATTAATTTATTTATCTTTAAAGATTTGTTTAATTTTTTAAATTTATGCTCGTCACATGACATATTAAGAAAATACCACATGTCACCACTAAATTGGTCATTAGTGCCACTACGACACAAATTAACGGTGTTAGTGAGAAGATACTAACTTGAATAACGGAATATAAGTTCAAATACCATTTAAATACTTTTGAATAAGTTCAAGGGACAAATTACATACTAGGTGTAATAGGTGAATAGGTGAATTTGAGTCTTTATTGGACCTACAATTAATTGGATACGTTTAATTGAAAAAACTCAAATTAGAAAACGATGACCTCCCATGTGATTAGTTTCGTATTAGTTCCGTTGATCCACATCGTTTTAGTAGAAAACCGAAACTTTTAAATATGTTTTATATCGGAAAAAATTTTGGTCTTTGTTGATTGTAGCATTTTGTTTTGTTCAATTTTTTGTCACAACTACTATAACAAGGTGCATCGGTTGGAAGGGGAAGCAAAATTCTTATAAATTTCACGAATAAATATTTTATATGTATATTTTCATAGAACTTCCATCTTATATGTTTAGCATGAGATGCTTTTGTTGTTGTTATTGTTTTTTTTTTCGATTTGTTGAATGATGATTTTTCTATTTATTTGTGATGTGTATTAAAGAATATTACATATAATTGATGAATGTAAAATATTTTAAATCTATTTAATTTCATTTATTTTATATTTTTTAATATATATTTTTATTTACGTATATTAAATATTTTTCAAAAATATTGACAAAAGTTGTTGAGTTTTGTTTTGTCAATTTAATTTAATTTGAAATTTTTCAAAAAAATAAGTTAAATTGAATAAGTTTATTCAAGTTAAATTATAGGAATAAATTTCAAAATTATATATAAACTTTGATTTAATGTGCAATCATATACATAAATTTTAATTTTATACAATTATACACGTAAAATTCTAATTTTGGTTTAAATGTATACTTGAAATTTTAATTTTGATTTAATCATAAACATTTAAAGAAATAACTATATCAATTTATTTTTATATTGAATAAATATATTTATTTATGTATACAATATATAAACATAAATTGATGTTATATCAACAACTGTGTTAATAATTTTCAAGAATTAGATCAAATCAAAATTTCATATATAAAATTATATAAAATCAAAGTTCATGTATACAATTGCACATTAAATTATAATTTATTTATAGTTTTGAAATTTATCCGTAAATTATATTTAATAATGATAATGCAAGCTTTATGATTTTTTACATGATTTAAGAAATGCACTTAAAAATTACAAGTAGTCAAGAACACAAGACACAATTTTAAGTGATTTCACCAAAAATATTTCTTTGTACAAATTCTAATATTAGAGATCAACAAGTGATATAACCAAAAAAAAAAAAAAAAAATGAGAAAATTCAAAATTTTCATAAAAGGTAGACTTTATTTGGTAAAAAGGTTATACTAATTAGATGATTAATTTAACAGTTACAAACCAACATTAGGTTCTAATCATATATGCTCTTTTTAAGATAACACCTAGGACTATAGCCCCACTCCTCTCCTCCCCCAACTCATTATAACTTCTAATCATATTTACTCTTTTTAAGACAATACTTAAAACTACCTATACTCGAACCCTCCTACATTGAGAACAATATTCATACCAATCAAGTTAAAACTCGATCAAGTACAAAGTTCGATGCAAAAAATACCAGAAGATCTTAATGGTGGAAATGAAAACCAGGAGGTGAGGAACAACATACTTGAAATTGAGATCGATACAACAGTGAAAAAATGGTGAAATTCTAAAAAAATTAACACATACATAATATGATGATTGCTTAAAAATGTTGGACACAATTTCAAACTTTTCGTGCCTTTAAATATGAACTACAATATGATGGTTGCTTACAGATATTAGCTATAATTATGCTTACTTCAATCAAAAGGATGAATGAGATGGTTGAGAGAACTTTAACCATTGGATGGTTGGTAATGCAATCATTTATAGTTCAACTCATAAAGAGAGTACAACAGAAGGTAGACTACATGGATCCTATATGCCCTGCAACAACTAGTTAGAAGAGGTGAAAGTCGACTACATCCTAATCATCGATGAGAAAGCTATTCCTGAATGGAATCCCAGTTTGGATAGGATTAGTCTCAAACTATAAAACAGCTGAAGATACCTATGATTATAAAAAAAAAATACACACCCTAATAAATTTCAATCTTATTTAGAATATTTTCATTATATAAATATTTGTTATATATTATTTTTTTGTTAATAATCTTATTTCTATTCTTTTTTGACACAATACTTAAAATTACCTACAACCCTTTTCCATCCAATAAATAAGAAAATAATGAGTTTCAGCACATGTCCTCCTGGATTACCAATGCCCATACCAATCAAGCTAAACCTTAATCAGCATATTTGCTATATATTGTTAATTTGGATATTTTCATCCATTCACTCAGTGCACATTTCACAGTCACAATATACCTATAATACTTGTAGAGTGATATCCTCTTTTTGAAATAGAATTAATATAACGAAACATAAGCAACAAGGAGATCCAAATTGGCACAGCCTCAACACACAATCAAACAGAAAAAAAAAAAAGGAATCTTGTAATTACTTAATCTTTAGCAGAAAATTTTGATATTCAGAAATGAACATACAAAGCATGCAATCATTCAAAATAATAATTAACGCAGAACAGATTCAAAAAAAAATTAAAAGTGCAAACATCCATGAAAATGATTTCATTTTCTAAAAGAAAACATAATCCTATTATAGTTTGAAATTTGTTGATTGCATGGAAGTTTTTACCTTACTACAGTCAATTATAGAGCTGAAAATGCTATTGGAGATACAAGAAATAATAAAGACTACAACAAAGTACAGTGTTGTAACTTGTAAGCATATTAAGTTGTTTTGATACACAACAAGAAGTAAGTACTAGAAAGAACAAACCTTGATACAGTGTTGCAAAAACTCAAAATCAGTGTCTTCCTGCAAAAGGAAACAATAAGTCAAGAAAGAAGCTCATTGTGAAATTTACAAACAGGTGTAGGACAAGTAACTGTTACAAAGATAGGGTTATAAATTGAACTAATGAATAGAAAACTCCATTTTTGCAACTAAGCGTACAAGAAACCTGAGCCTGCTAGATTCAGGTGAAAACAAACTCCAATAAAGCAGTAAAAGATGAAGGTATGGTACCAACAAGAAGAAAATTATAGAAAAAGAAAGAGGGTTTTGTTGAGGGAGGACCATACTAGCTATTAGTAGGCAAGGGATAACGTGAATGGTCCCATATTCATCGTTTTGCCACTAAACCTGCACAATAATCAATCAAGCTTATACCTCAACAGTGAATAACATCAAAAGCCACGCTTGTTAATAACATAAATCATAAACAAAAGATACAGTCAGGTCGTCAGTAGGGCATACCACCTTCATTGGTGCCAGTCCAATTGAACTCTTCTGAGAATGGAGGGAGAGAGAGTATATGGAACAAAAACGGGCCGAGATATGACCAAAACCGGGAATTAAAAATCAAATCCCGGCACTGGAAGCTGACGGAAAGAGAAGTGAGCACGCAAAAGCATTAGTATAAGCTTTATACAAATACCTCTGTGTGCTCACTCTCTTCTGTCAATTTCTCTGTCCCAAAGAAGGTAAAGCTTTTGCCATATAAGGAAACTGTTTCACTTAGAAACAAAAACAAATTTTAATTGAAGGTACGAGTCAGATCTGAAAACAAGACTAAACACCCATTTAGGGAAAAAAAAGTACCAAAAGTAAGACCTTGAAATTCCGCAAGCATGCCGTTTTCAGTTAAAAAAAACCCACCCCCAACCTGTCAAGCACAACAACAAAGGGAAAAAAAAAAAAAAAAAAAAAAACCCTTCTTCTCCCTTTCTCTGTTCATTCTCATCCACTAGTCTTATTGTTCACTTATCTTTCAATCTCTCTCTATCATGCAGAACGTACAGGTGTCGGTCACACGTACCCGAGTGTCATCGGCCACTTAACAACAAATCCAACAGTTGTGTCGATGTATTGACATCAAATGACAAAAACCCAGAATGAAAATCAACTCACTGTATAAAATGCAAAACTCCCATTGATGAAGAGAAAAAAGACTTGAGATACAAGTAGTTTAGCCACTCCCCACTGCATATATATTAACAGAAATTTCAAAAGGGTTATTCCTCGCATTTTTACTTCAATTTTACTTCTTCTTTTTTTCTAATAAATAAAAAATATACTAGTTTAATTGTGTGTTGGGAATTTATTGGCTGGTTGACCATCTGATACGTTTGTTTGAGTTGATGAACCAATAGTGACCGTGAGATGGAAGGGGAGAAGGGGCTTATTAGGAATTGGACTGATTGGACTGCGTCATTTGGGGAGACAAAAGTAGAGCGTATACAGCTTGTTCTGGGCTGAGGTAAGTACAACCGCCTGTAAGGGCCAATCAGATCGTTTGCCTTACAAGGGTATAACTGTCTTATCAGCTAAAATTACGACGTGACAATATCTGATTTGTTCCTTCTTTTGAGCGGCTCTAGGTAAGGTGGTCTTTAATTAGGGTTTGTTTTTTCATTTCTACGATAGATTTTAACCACTTTGGTTGACAATTCCAATTTGTACGAGTGAGAGGTCGACAATCCTCCGAGGAGGTTCAGATTTGGGCCATGAAGCTAGGGATCATGATCCTATCCTATGGATTTTGTTAACTGATTCATTTTAATTTTTTATTTATTTATTTTTTCTCTTTTTATCAAATTATCTAAAAATATATATGAAAATTTTAACTTTTTTTAACTTTGAGTTAATATTCACGGAAATTGTCATGTGGATTATACATTAGCATTTGATTAATTTTTTAAATTTTTAATAAAATTATTTTTAAAATTTAAAAACTATTAAAATTATTAAAAAGTATAAAATTATAAAAAGAACATTTTAAAAATTTTAAAATTTTAATTAAATGCTTATATATTATTCATGTGGTAATTTATGTGTATATCACGTTAGTAAAATTAACAAACGTTAACTTTTTCCATTTATTTTTGGGTAATTTAACAAAAAAAAAGTAAATTTAAAATTTAAAAAAGTGAAAATTAAATAAATAATTAAAATATTTTTTTAAGTTAGAAAACTAAATAAATCATTATCTCCAAATATTATTTTAATTTTTTTATTCATACCCATTATGACAGTTGATAAAATCTGAGAAAAAAACATGTGTTTAAGTCTTTCCATGTATATTTACTTTTTAAATATATTTTGGATTTAAATTGATTTTTATAGATTTTACATAAAAAATTAAAAAATTATTATCATAATATTGTTAGTTTTAAATAGAGATTTTAGTTGTTTCTCAATTAAGGGTGTATTTAATAAATTGAAAATTTATGTGTTGAAAATTTTAATACTGAATTTTTAATATTAAATTTTATAAGTACTAAATTTATATTAAAAAATTTGTTTGGTAAATATAAATATTGAATATAATTTTATTGTTTAGTTATTTTTAGTATTTATTCTTTTAATTTTCATCTTATTAGTAAAACATTTTGTATTATTTTAGATAGTTTTGGATAAAATATAAATATGATCATTTGAATATCGTAATTATTTTTCAAAAAAGGGTAAATTATTTCAATTTTTTAATAAAATAAAATCAACTTAATATTTTCTACATTAAGTGCTAAGTAACTATCTACCTACTTATCTTGTCTTATTCAACACTTTTTCGTTGAAAATTTTATATTAAGTAAAAAAATTTAAAATTTAAAATGATTATCAAACACATTTAAAATACAAATTTTCAATGGTTTATCAAACATATCCTAAGTTAACGTCAAATTTACTCGTGGCATCAATTCAGTCGGGAACTAAAATAACTTGAATATATATAATTTATATTAAAACTCATCATATTCACTTTTTGAGTGAAAATAATTATATAAATAATAAAGAAACATTTTTTGTGATTTAAATATCATTAGTTATATATATTTTGAATCACAAAATAATTTTCTATTTTCTACTTTTTTTGTGTACGCAAATTTAAGTTATATTTTAAAATGTTAAAATATGTTATAAGTTTATGTACTCTTTATAAATTTTAAATTTCGTCTATTTTTTGTCTTTTTTTTTTAATTTCTCAAGATATCTACCGTAACGAGCCCAATAACTAATTATATGTATTCTACAGGCCCATTAAGGAGGTTATATACTTTTATTTCTATGAATTTAAGTTCTCTACTTCTAAGATTTCAAAATTCAAGTCCATAAACTTATGACATGTTTTCACATATTTCTTTAACTATTGTCTCAAGCAAGTATTGGCTTAATTATAAATTATATCTTTCATCACTTATAGTATATATTTATTATATGCCTAATTATTTGTATTATCGACATATTTGATCTGATTAATATTTTCTACAATAGTTTTTCATTAATAAGTGTTCGGTGAAATGGTAAAATACATTAACTCCTATGAAGAACAAATTCAAACATTGAAAATAACATTGTTGAATGAGCAATTATGAATCTTAAAATGATTAGTCTTCGTTAACCCTAAAATAGACATAGAAGATACCCTAATTATAAAAAAATTAATGATTTTGTGGATTTATATTAATAATAAGTTCGTATCAGTCGAATGGTGATTTTTAAAGTGCTCAATCAATTTTTCATAGTATCTCATCATTATGCATGGAATCTTCACGCTTCGGTTTCACCCACTTAGTTTTGTAAGTTGCACCTCCTTCGCTATAAGCATTCTTTCGCCATAATCTAGGAAACATGCAAGCAAATCATTCTTAATAGATCACTCCAACTAACACTCACGTATCATCCAACTTAAGTGATGTCACATTATTTACCTAACAAAGAATCATACAATAACCAATAAAAGGGTTTTTTATTAAAGAAGTACAAAAAAATTTAAAAAATTCCAAAATAATACAACATAAAATGTAATTACCAAATTGGTATGTTCAATGTGGTGACGCCACTGTGAGAGGCGGCACCACCCTAATTTCTGACAATAAACAGTTAAAAAAACGCTGAAAACGAAAAAAAAAAAAATAGGTGATGTGGGTGCCAGAGGCGGCACCAGTGTTGCCTCTGGCAGAGGTGGCACCTAGGTACTGACCCCTTTAGGCCGATTGACCCCTCATGCAGAGAGGTTTTTTTTTTGGGGGGGGGGACCATAATATATGGTCCCCAAGGCTCATTTCGGGAACAAAGAAGGAGAAGAAGAAAAAGAAAAGAAGGTGAAGAAGGAAAGAAGAGAAGAAGAAGAAAGAAAAAGAAGGAGGAGGAGGAGGAGGAGGAGGAGAAGGAGGCCGGCACTTGAGAGAAGAAAAAAGAAAAAGAAAAAGAGAAGGAGAAGAAGAAGGAAGGAAAAAGAAAGAAAAAAAAGGTAATTTTTTTATTTTATAAATTTGAGTAATTAATGTTAGTTTAAGTAAAATAATTTATTTATTTTAGTTATTATTATTATTATTGTTGTTGATTGATTTGGATTTAAATCAGATATAATTTTTATTTTTATTTTTATTTCTTTGCAATGTGTTATTTGGTTAAGAAGAGATATTAAGGTATGTTTGTATTTATTTTATATTTTCATTGAAGTAATATGCATGTTATGTGCAAAGAATGTTTTATTGTTATTATTTTATGTAGTTTATTTATTAAGTGTGTTTTAGGTTTATTAATATATATTTTTTAAATTTATTTGACTTATTATATTTTGATTATTTTAATTTTTTTTATTTTTTATGTTATTGGGGTTTTAAACCTTTTACAAAAAATAGTATAAAAAATAAAATACTAAAAAATATGTTAATGAAAAAATAAAATACGAGAAGAAATAAAATACGAAAAAAAAATTTTGGGGAAAGTGGTGCTGAAGAGTTTTTTGCTAAAATAATATAAAAAATAAAATATGAAAATAGTATATTTTAAAAAATAAAATCTGAAAATAAAAAATACGAACAAAGTGCCAAAGTCAGGTTATTTATTAAATTAGTATTAAAAAACTTAAATAATACATTTGAAACATTTTTTTGCTAAAATAATATAAAAAATAAAATACGAAAATAATATATTTTAAAAAATAATATAAGAAAATAAAAATACGAATAAAGTACTAAAATCAGGGTTATTTATTAAAAAATATAAAAAACACTTAAATAATACATTTGAAACATTATGTACTAAAATAATATAAAGAAATAAAATATGAAAATAATATATTTTAAAAAATAAGATACAAAAATAAAAAAATACGAAGAAAGTGCCAAAATTAGGGTTATTTATTAAATTAATATAAAAAACACTTAAATAATACATTTGAGACATTTTTTGCTAAAATAATATAAAAAAATAAAATACGAAAATAATATATTTTAAAAAATAATATACGAAAATAAAAAATACAAATAAAGTGCTAAAATCAGGGTTATTTATTAAAAAAATATAAAAACACTTAAATAATACATTTGAAACATTATGTACTAAAATAATATAAATAAATAAAATACGAAAATAATATATTTTAAAAAATAATATACGAAAATAAAAAAATACGAAGAAAGTGCCAAAATCAGGGTTATTTATTAAATTAATATAAAAAAAATTTAAATAATACATTTGAAACATTTTTTTGCTAAAATAATATAAAAATAATATACAAAAATAATATATTTTAAAAAATAATATACGAAAATAACAAATACGAATAAAGTGCTAAAATCAGAGTTATTCATTAAAAAACTAAAAAACATTTAAATAATACATTTGAAACATTATGTACTAAAATAATATAAAGAAATAAAATACGAAAATAATATATTTTAAAAAATAATATACAAAAATATTTTACTTATTATCATTTTAAAATAATAATAAAAATATTTGTATTTAAGTTGGATATATTTAATTTTTTAATGTAGTATAGCAAAAAAGACATGTTGTCGAAAAAATTGTTTGCTATTTTTTTTGTAAGTTATTCTAATAAATATTTAAAATCTATCAAACATTAAAATTAATAACCGAATTTTATTTTGAAATTGCAGGCATCGCAATGGCTTCATTGATCAATAAAAAACTTCCTCACATATGTGACACAGTTAATAATAGGGTAATATATTGTCATTTGTTAACCACGGGTTCCATTAAAAAAAAGATTGACGTAATTTAAGGAAATAAATTATGTTCTTATAACTATTTTCTGTAATTTAACACTATCAGGACTCGTACCGCATATTAAGAGGCCAGGTGAATGGTGTAGGATATTCCCCGGATGCACGACTGATGCCCTACTTGGAGTTAGCTGGATTCGAAGTCGACAGATTGACCGGCACGCTCGATTTGCATGACGATTTAATATCCGCATTTGTCGAGCGTTGGTGACCGGAGACCCACACTTTTCATTTGCCGTGTGTGGAGTGCACAGTCACTCTGGAGGATGTTGCATTATAGTTTGGGCTCCCAATCGACGGGGATGCCGTTACGGGCGTAAGTACGATAGCTGAGCCGGCTGCACTTTGTTATAGCCTACTAGGAGCTTCGCCCGGCGATGCTGAGTCTACTTTTTCGGAGTTGAAATTTACATGGCTAAAAGCCAATTTTCAGCATTTATCAGATAATGCCACTGAAGAAGAGTTGGTGTGCGCAGCTCGAGCGTACATTATGCATATCATAGGGGGTGTACTGCACAATTCGAACAACAACAAGGTTCATCTCCAGTATTTACCTCTGTTAGCTGATCTGCGTAGTGTTCGCTCATATAGTTGGGGTTCCGCAATTCTGGCTATGTTGTATCGTGAGCTTTGTCGAACGACAAAGCCTGATGCTGTAGACATGGGCGAATGCCTTATATTGTTGCAATCATGGGCTCTTTATCGGATGTCATTCTTAGCATCGGTTAGTCACCAATCATACGTATATCCGCTAGTTAACAGGTGATAAAATTTAACTTGTTATTAATTGACAATTTCTTTATAATGATACTATTCTAACGATACTATATTTACTTGAAATTTGTTTTCGTAGATGGAGTATTTATCCGAGTATCGGGAGGTCGTACACTGTCCCGATATATCGTCTGATGATTGAACAACATGCCGGAGAAGGGGTAAGCTATTCAAATATTCATGACATGTAATTGCTTTGTATATCTTACTCCAACCATGTTAAATTTTAATCATGGTATTAATCGCGCAGTTTATATGAATGCCATACCGTAGACCAAAAATTGTGGCTATTATACCCTCGTCTGCATACGTTGATTCTCATTTGTGGTGCACTAACGCACCAATTATCAGTTTCAATATAGTCGAGTGGTACCACGGGGATCGAGTACTACGACAGTTTGGTTGCATCCAATACATCCCGGATCCGTCAATACAGGTGGGGGAGGAGGTTCACGGCAAGAACAAGAGAGGGAGACATGGACAGCATTAGGGGGTTACGCACCGGAGATATATTGCGGTGTGGGAGAGTCGGATAGCTCGAAGACCTCAGATGGATATGTCTTCTGGTTTGCGACCATCGTTAAAGTACATACAATGATACTTTAGTATAGGGAAGCCATATTTATTTGGTGGGCAGTCGACTATAGTCCCCCCGCACGTGCAATGATCTAGAGCATACGAGCCAGTTGCCGATATAGAGCCCGATCCACAACCAGATGCCGAGCATGACCTAGAGCCAGAGCCCGAGGCACAGCCGGAGGCCGAGTCCGAGCGATCGCATTCACATTCGACTGATACTTCTTATCATCCAGATTTGGTGGGCAATGCCTATTTCTCGGGCTCATCATCGCATTCACATTCAGCTGATACTTTTTATCATCCGGATTTGGTGAGCAATGACTATTTCCCGGGCTCATCAGGGGGCGGATACCATTACGGGTTTGATATGTTTGGGTCGTACCCACCGTAGCACAACACCTCTCCCGGCCCATATCCACCACATTATAGCACTACCCCCTGCCCATATCCACTGCAGTACTCCACTCCTACTGGGTTGTATCGACCGCAGCATGGCACTCCTCCCGGCTCAAGTTCATCGATGCCATTCGAGGCATATGATTTTTCTTCTATGTATCAGACACCCTCACCTGCGGCTGAAGAGGATGTTGGTCGTCGTGATCACCCACGACGTGAACGTCGACCTCTGCAGAAATATACCCCTAAGACCACACCATCGAACCATTAATTTTAGGGGTTTCTTGGGTTTTGATATTAAAAAGTTTGTATTTTTTGTATATATTTAATTAGATTAATTGGAACTTTGAAACGTGGAATAAAATTTGACCATAACGTAAATTAGATTAATTTGAACATTTTTTAACATCAAAACACTCAAACTTGTAACAAGCTTAGTCTTGTAATATAAATTGGAACAAACTTTAAATACATTACAACATTAATCTAATGGAACATTAATTAAATTGTAACATACTATTACCGGTATATATAGATATTTTATGGATGTATGAAATAGATGATACATATGTAGTTATATATGCAAGTTCAGTAAATGTAAACTCAACCATTACCTTGTTTGTATATGTGACTAATTCGTTGATTGAGTGTAGGTAATTGGTAAAAATTACCTTGATCGACAGAATGTTTGGTTTTGTATGCTTCATGAGAATTGAATGATGATTATATTAAGTTTTATTGTGTAATTGAGCATGGGATCCATGAAATGGTGAGTTCATGATTAGTTGAAAATGATATTATGATAAATATCATTGTATTGTACAAAAATAGTTTGGATAGTAGCAGTAGTCTGAATTTGAAAATTCAATAAAAATTGTAGAAATTGAATTAAAGGCTGGATAAAATATGAAATTAAAGCTTATTGAGTCTAGTTTCACATATAAGAAACGGTGTAAGTAAAAGAATTTTATATTATGAGATATTTGAATTCTTGTGAAACAGAGCCACAATGATTCCAGAATCCCCTGTTCTGATTTCAGAAAATTATTAAAAATTTTAAAAAAATATTTATGAGTTATAATTTATATGTTTAGAATCCTTAATAAGTCTATTTCCAAGAGAAATAGACAAGAACATTATCCAAATCTCGTACTATAATATAATTTATTTTTAGTGAACAAGGGTCGGAGCTATGGAACAGTAAAACAAGGGTAACTTTAAAGAATAAACTGTACTAATTGGCTAAATCAAAAATTCTGAAAATTTTATGGTAAGAAGATATGTGATCTTAGTTTCTAGAGAAATTAGCGAATCTTAATTTGGAGTTCCGTAACTCCAGATATAAATAAATTTGTAACTGTGACTCGAGAAAATAGCTTGACTGGATTTTGAACAAATAGAGGAATATTTGCAATATAATTTTTTTCATATAAAATAAATACATTACAACATAAGCTCAATTCCTACCTGATGGTGACGATTGTCCGAAATGATAGTTTCATTGCGAGTATTTACTCCGATTATGACCAGCTAACCTGCATAATCCACAACGCGTACCGTCGAATTTCTCCCTAATGATCATTTCATTACGGATTCTGTTTGATCGCGGACGACCTCTCGGATTCCTGCGTAGCCCTCTGTCTAGGACAAGTTCGAAAGTCATCGGAGGCACTTCCCACGTAGACAGGTCGGGCAGGACAGGGAACTCATTTTCTCATACACGTAACGTGCGATTGAGTGTGTACACATCATCGACAAATTGTTCAACATTAAGGTTCACTTTAGCACACGCTGCCACGACATGCGCACACGGATAATGAAATGTTTGGAATCTTTTGCAATCGCATTGTCTATTTTAGAGATCAACTGCATAGGACCTAGGTGGTATACCGGGTCGACGACCAATGGTCACCGTAACTCGAAACGTTTTAAGGCATCGTGAATATATTTCTACATTCATCGACCTCGCCATCCGACGGTTTGCAACCATTGCATCCCTGACATCTTCGACAAACACGTGTCACGCCTCAATCTGGTTAACTTGTTGCTGACCTATTCTTGGCATCAAGGTAGCCAACCTGTAAAATGTAGTCGAGAAGACGGTTGAAATCGGAAGATGTAGTGTTTTCAACAACACAGCGTTGACCCCCTCCACTAAGTTTGTGGTCATTTGACCATAACGAAAGCCCTTGTCAAAACTTTGAGCCCATTGCCACGGCTCCATAGTACCCAACCACTATCAGAAAGATGTATTCGTTTGACCCTCCATGTCACTCTCAAGTCGAGTCATTCTTTAGCGAAAAATGTGTGGCTCTAGCTCGTACGCTGTATATGTATTAAGAAAAGATAAGTTACAGTATTGCCCTAAAAACTTATATTGAAAAGATAAGGCAATCATTTACCCATTTTCACAAACTGTCTCTTCCAATCTATATTTTTATAATCTCTAATGAAGTTAGTTGCGATGTGACGGATGCAGTAAACGGATCTCCATGGTACACCGGAACGTCTAATGGCGGCTATTAATCATTTCCCTCTATTAGAGATAATGCAAATATTATCATTGCTAATAACATACCTCCACAGGTTGGTAAGGAAGAATTCCCACGATTCCATGTTCTCCTTATCTACAATGGCAAATGCTATTGGGAGCACGTTCCTGTTGTCGGCTTGAGAAACTACAAGAAGTAAGATCTGTGTATATTTTCCATATAGCCAGGTCCTATCCACTTGCACAAATAGCTTACAGTGGGGAAATATGCGCACACATGGATTAAACGTCCAGAACATCTGATGGAAAATTCTTTTTCCTGGCTGTAGTTGGTCATCCGAGCCGTAATAAGGTCGTGTTTATAACTCAATAACGGTCTCCGGTACGTACTCCCGTATAGCGGCTATCCATCCTTGTAGCTCGTTATACGACGCATCGAAATCCCCATACAATTGCTCTATTTCCATCTGTTTTGCTATCCATGTCTTTCGATATGACACTCGATACTGAAATCGTGCCTGCATTTCGGCAATCAGTACCTAAACTTTAATGGTCGGCATGTCCTTCACCATTGGCATGATACACGTACAGATAGTTTTAGAATCAAGTTTTCGATGATCTTCTGTCATACGTGTTGATGTGCATGTGTGAGGCCCAACAAATTTGCGTATCTCCCACATCTGCGAATTTTGAATAAATGCAACTCGTACCCATCAATTGTAGCCTTCCGCCGACTTCCAACACTCCCCAATATATAATATCGGTTTAGACACTGTAACTTTATAATCCACTGATATATTCATGCTATACCGCTTAATAGCAAATACGCACTCTTCTTTACTTTCGAATCTCTGGCCGACGAATAACTTCTCAAGATCAGAATTCGGCTACATGTGCCGCGTCGGGGTCTATGAGCGATATGTGTGGCCCAGGATTATTGTGAATCACAACACGTCGCATTTGGTTCCCAACTGAAGACGCGTTAACGTTTCCATCGTCATTCATGTCTTCATCGTCAATATCATCGGGGACATCGTCCACATCGGGATCACTATCACTATCAACCTCTTGATAACAAGGATCACTACTACTGTAACCATCATCTCCAACCACATCCATATCTGGTGTAACATTAAGATCGATATCAATCTCACGTATAGTCGATTCACTATCAACATACGGTATTGGAGCCACTATGAACGGTTCTTGAGCTCTATGTTCTTCACCATATGCAGTGAGATCTTCATTTTCCTCCATACCGGTTAACTCAGCAAATAAGTGAATCGGTGCATTTTTATCACTCCCATTCTTACAGTAAAGAGCGATCATTGTCTCCACGTTTTCATCATCTACAAGTTCTATTTCAGTGAATTTGATGGGATCTGTCAAAACTGGAAACTTGTACAAAAGTTTCGAGATCCTTCTCCCACAATGTCTAAAAATTTTTGCGTTAATTCTTCCCTTCATATCATCCAACGAGACATTTCTATTAAATCTCATTGCTATTTGTTGCCGGCATTTAAATATGTATCCAACGGTTGCTGTCAAGATAATTTCATCGAAATAAACGCATACAAAAAACTGATTATCCATCTTCAATGCTCAATCTGTTAAAAAATAAACAAACTTTCTCAAAATAATTTCGAACACCAAATAAACTACTTAAATAAAAAAAATTAATTAATCAATATGAAATTTTCTTCATTCATAAGCTCATAGTTTTTCAATTCTCATTTTATACATAAACAACATTTATATTTATATTTAACCATTTAAATTCAGTTCTATGTTTTCTTCCATCTCCGACCCTGTATCTTCCTATGGGAAATATTGTACAATCCAATTTAGATATTATTGATTCTCTTCATATTCATCTTCTACAATCCAATTTGGCAATTCCTCGGGATCTTCTTCCTCTTCAATTTTTATAACGGGTATTGAAATTAGAAATTCTCTTGGTAATTTCCTAACATCTAATTTATCCATCCATGGTATGGCAATCACATTTTGCTTCCCAGTCAACTTTCGTGAACCTATAATTTGTCTCGCTATTTTCCTTGCTCCATAAGAGATTATAAACTTTACGAAGCATATAACTAGATTCCAATAAGTTCGTGGTACCAATGTCTTCCAAAGTTGGTCTAAAATGATTTGATATTCCCGTTCTATTAATGTCCCTCTAAGGGTTAAGTATTGAACTTTATTCTTCCTAATCATTTCATGACCTTTCCACAACACTTCTTGCATCTTTTTATTTACGGTGATAACGTGTTAAACAATGTCTTCTTTTGGTTTCATTCTGTAATCTTGCACTTCTCTCATTATCTTATCAACTTTCTTCTTTGGTGCTGAAGTTGTTATTTCATCAGGCAATACCAAATATGTTGTCATTTCTAACAATAACTATAACATGCCAAATAAATTTCATAAATCTTATCTAATCAGCCTAATACGGGTTTTTTACCCTAATAATATAAAAATTAAAATAAAATATCAAAATAGGTTGTTTGAAAGATTATGTGCCAAAAATGGTACTTAATCTTTCAAACAACCTATTTTGCTATTTTATTTTATTTTTTATATTATTAGGGTAAAAAACCCACCTAAAACACATATAACAAATAAGTTACATAAAAAAATAATACATTCTTTACATAACATAAATAAACTTTTTTAGGTTTTTTTTTACAAAATTAATATAAATCAACAATAATAATAACTAACAATAATTAGGGTTTTTTTACTAACAATAATAATAACTAACAACAAAAAATAATAAAAATCAACAATAATAATAACAGCAAAAACACAATAACAATATAAAAATCCATTATTTAAAAAAAATTATACCTTCTTTTTTCTTTTCTTTCTTTTTTCCTTCTCCTTCTTTTTCTTCTCTTCTCCTTTCTTTCCTTTTATTTTCTTCTCCTTGCTGCTGATTCTTGCTCCCGGAGTTGCTGCTTCTGCTTGGTTTTATAGTGCTTAGGTGTCGCCTCTGGGACCCACACAACTAGTGCCGCCTGTGCCAGAGGCAACACTGGTGCCGCCTCTGGCACCCACATCACCTATTTTTTTATTTTTTTTCATTTTCAGCTTTTTTTTTGTTTTCAGCTTTTTTACTGTTCATTGCCAGAAATCAGGGTGGTGCCGCCTCTCACAGTGGCGTGACCACCCTGAACATACCATTTTGGTAATTACATTTTATGTTGTATTATTTTGGAATTTTTTTTTTTTTTTGTACTTCTTTAGTTAAAAACCCCCCAATAAAATTATCAAAAGACAACACAAATCCCTAAAGATCAACCTATGTAAATACCTCTCACATCCCTAAGAATAAGACATGTTATCTAATCTCTTACCCTAAACATCACCGTTATTCCCTTCTCCAATCATTACCCATATAATACAGGTCTACACCCAACTAAGGTGAATCGTCCTTAATCTTCATCGCAACATCTTCCACGCTGTTTTAAGTAATATAAAAATAAAAGTCGGGTAGCTTTGCTATCCTAATTATCGATGGAAAATTTGTGAAGACGATAAAACTATGTCAATGGCCTTAAAACAATTAGAAGCTTTGCCATGCTTTTGTCATTTGTTACAAATCAAAATAGTTATCAACATATCAATCAATATTTCGGTACAATGACAAGATATATTACACTCTCTCAAACGACGGATTTAGATTTGAATTTTGGAGACGATATTATTAGGAGAGACAGTCATAAATTCTGAACTTAAACCGTAAAACGAACATAAAAAATATAAAAAAATAATTATAACTTTTAATTACCGAGCATGAGTGTTTGAATTTTTTTTTCATTTTCTTAATTATCAACTTTTTGACTTGAAGCCACAACCTAGTGGCTGCTTCAAATTGAACATTGATGGGCGCTGATGCTTTAATCCGAGTCTATCACGGAAAAGGATTATAGGTTTTTATATTTCAACGGATGGAATGGATTGATTGTCTAATTGATAATATAAAATTAGATATAAAACAAATCATTATAAATTGATTAGTTGAGGGATTAGTTTGTAATTTTTCATAATTGAGTGACCAAAAAAAATTACTAATAATTTAGTGACTATTTTTTTATAACTTTTCATAATTAAGTGACTAAAAAAGAAAAAGAAAACTGTAATCAAGTGATTACTAATATAGCTTTTTTTGAATAATCTCGTTATGGGTTACGATCATATTACTTTTTTTTTATCACAATACCTAGAACCACCTATAGTCCCTCCTCAACCAATAAATAGGAGGATAATGTGTTTCAGCGCACTCGAACCCACGTCCTCCTGCGTTGACAACAATATCCTTGCCAATCGAGCTAAGACTCAATCAGCGTAATTACTAATATAGTTAAAAAAATAAAAACTATGTCGATTGAGCCTTAGTTTGATTACTATCGATATTATTGTCAGTGCAAGAGGACGTAGGTTCGAATACGCTGAAACATATTATCTTTCTATTTAAAGATCAATGAGGAGATGCAAATAATTTTAAAGATTATATATAAAAAAATTTAGAAATGAGAATCATTGGGGGATTTTATGGAAAGAAGAGACCACGCCCTTAAAGCCTCCAATGCCCCCACATATAACCTAAAACATTTGATTCTTCTCATTTACATCATTACATAGTTTCTTATGCTATTGCTTTGTTAAAATAATACCCTTTAAATAATTACCGTTATTTCCTCATATTTTTAGTAATTTTATAATTAAAAATCCTTTTAAGACCATCATCATCATCATCATGCCAACATTTTACATTTGCCTAGGAATATTAATCCCCCAAAATTAATGTGTGTGGGCATTTTAATATCATTTATAAATATCATATGATGACTTGATGGTAGAGGTGTGCATGGGCCGGGTGGCCCGGCCTGGCCCGAAGGCCCGCTTAAAAAATGAGAGGGTTTGGGCAAAAATATAGGCCCGAAAAATGGTCTTGGGCAAAAAATGAGGCCCGTTTAGAAAACGGGCCGAGCCTCAGGTAAGATTTTTTTTTGTCCGGGCCCGGCCCGGCCTAATTTTAAATTAAATTATTTTTATTTTTAATTTTAAGTAACTTTAGTACTTTTACTTTACTCTTTTTGTTGTTTTTAATGTTTTTTTGATATTGTAAAACTTTTGTTATTAATATAATTTGGTTCTTAATTCAGATCTAATTTGTTTCAATTTTTCAATTTTAATATAATTACTTTTTATTATATTTTTAATTTATGTATTATTTTAAGAATTATTTTAGTCTCAATTTTTATTTTAATATTTGTTTTTCTGTTTTTAAATGTATTTGATTTATTATATTTTAAAGTTTTTTATTTAATAAAAAAAGCAAAAAAAATAATATGGCCAGGCCGGGCTCGGGCCTACCATTTTTTTCTCGGGCCGGGCTTGGACAAATTTCTAGGCCCATATTTCGAGTCGGGCCCGGGCCTAATTTTTTTATGGGCCCAGCCCGACCCGACCCATGCACACCTCTACTTGATGGTTAAGGATATTCATAACTTTAGGTGTGGTTTGAGATCGAATTACGCTAGTCATATTTGTTATTCGAATTTTACCCTGTTATTGTAATTCACGATCACAACACTAAAATTAATAGTTATCAAAATATGTTGCCCCTACATTATCTCCAAATTTGAAACCCAAGAATTTATATTTTGTATAA
Source organism: Gossypium anomalum (assembly GCA_025698475.1). Lineage (NCBI taxonomy): Eukaryota > Viridiplantae > Streptophyta > Magnoliopsida > Malvales > Malvaceae > Gossypium > Gossypium anomalum. The sequence goes on from CM046968.1 coordinate 87,674,278, forward strand.
CTAAGAATACAACTTTTGACCACCTTTTCATCTTATGATTCCTCATTAGCTAAGCCCACTTGGACAGGTAATCATGCAAGCATCCATTAACATATTAGATTGGCTAATTAGGTATCTTATGTTTACTCCATTCACTTTAGATTCTCCGAAAGTTTTAGAAGAATTTATTTCTTTTTCTTTGGGGGAAAAATGGTGGCTCCAGATAAAGAAGAAAGAAGTGGAGCTTTTTATATAAGAGAAAGGTAAGGCATTGAGTTAGTGAGGATTGCATCATCAGCAGTATTAGAGAAGAGTATCCCAGTTCAGGCTTAGAATATATAACTGCTTTTGTAAAATGTTAAAAAAAATAAGATATTTACAGATCATCTATCAAATAAAATTGTTAGCGAGACTCGAATTTTTCTTTTGGTAACAAGAAAAATGAATTATTCAACTAATAGTTTGGAGTAGGAATCTAAAGCACATACATGCTATCAATCCTTAATTGATGAAGAACCAAAGAGGGAGCTGTATGAAAAATCCAGACGCCAACCGGGGAATTCTTCATCATTCTAGCCAACTCTTGGTATCTGTTCAAAACTTGCTCTTCACTCACGACTGCATAACTCTCGAATTACTAGAACCAAGTCCCTTTGTAATTGCCCTCGCAAACCACCATGAATACCTTTAATAACAAGTGCACTATCCATTTCAACAATAAAATCACTATTTAGCATCTTACACCATCATGAGACCGTCATAAATTGTCCATAACTTCGCTTACTCAACACTACACCTGTTGATATTTCTTCTTATCTCGTATAATAAAACTCGAATTTTAGTGTTTATTAAAAAAATAATACTCCGTCAATTCGACCATATTAAAAATCAATAAATTTGGGCAAAAAAGAAAAAACCACCGTCCCCATATATAGGTTCATGAACCATATCTTACGGGACTTTTTCTCGTCTCCTTAAATAGAGTAATAAAGTAAACCAAACGACAAAACAGGTGACAATAGGGATTTAACTTTTATTTAAAAAAAGAACTGGCAATGAAAACAAAGGAGATGATGAACACACAATTTCCCCTTGAAATTAATAAAACTGATGCCACCATTTAGTAATTTTGAATTTTGTGCTTGAAAACAAAGGTAATATACTCTTTTCATTGGTTTAGACCACCCTAGTGGAGGGCAAACAGATGGTGCATGTCGGGATTTGGACATAGTCACAAAGTTAGAGCTATCCTATTCATCAAAAGGGGGGAAAATGGTAAAAAGAATATATGGATGTTCAACTTTGGTGTGCCCTAATTCAAGTGGATGGAAAGTAGCTAAGAATCATTATCACCATAAATTTGTATTTACTACCATATACCCCAAAGCTTTGGAAAAAGAACAAAGCTCTTATTCTTCCTTCTTAAATATTGCATAGTTTTGATTTAAAAGTGAAATCAATACATTTAATAAGAGGTACACTGAATTCGGGTTTATTAGTGGAATGGTGTTTATTTATTCTCAAGATATAAGATTGATCCGTAGGTTTAATTTGAGTATAGTAGTGTAATGTGTGTGTGTATGGGTACGTAAATTATACTTGAATGAGATCAAAAAAAAAAAAAAAAAGCTTGGGCAATAAGGAGTCTTCACTCTTGTAAATTTGGGTTCCTTCATTACAATAGTATGTTAAATTGTTATCACCACTATCTATAGATGAATATTTTCAGAATTGTTTTTAGAATTGGACCAGACGGTCAAACCGTTAGAGTGGAAATTGATCAAGATATCGGTCCAATATAAAAATACTGAATTGATCGACTCGTGAACTGATTGAAGTAATAATTTTTTAAATTTATTTTATTTTTAATAATTTATTCAATTGAATTAAACATGCGACTGAAAATAAAAACAAATAATCTTACCGATTCAACCACCAATCTAACTCATCATACTTGCTAAAAGCAAACTTTTTAATTTAAAAAAAGGAAAAAAGAAAGCTAACCAACGTATCCTATTGCCGAGCCTTCAAGAACAGCAATTCATCTACTCACCAAAAGGGGAAAAACCACTAAGCCTTACAAGTACCTAAGAACTACAAACGCATGGCTAACCTAAATTCTACCAATCCAGTTTGATCTAATAAAAAAATTTCATTTTTCATTGGTTCCACCAACTACGCTAGCGTCTGTTAATGGTTAAACAAATCAATGACAATTTATATTAACAGAAAGACTTAATTGATATTTTTTATAATTAAGAACTCAATTGGGTACATTTTTTTTATAAGAACTTAATTAATTTTTTACTAAAAGCTTTTCGACTCTTTAGTCAAAAAATTTCAATTATTTCAATTTAGGTCAATTTTGGATTCAAACCACTCTGAGTTTCTATTATTTCGAGTTCATGTTCAAGTTAAACAAGTTTGAATTGTTGAGTTCGATTGGATTTGATTTTGGATGAATGAATTCATAAATCAACTCCTATGAGGCGGTGATTAAACAACAAGTGTTTTGTATAGTGGTAAAGCATATTGTATTCTTAAAAAAAACACAGATTTAAGCTTTGAATACAATATTGTTGGGTGAGACAATTCTAAACCCTGAACATAGACCTAAAACGAACAGGGTTATTATTGAAAGGAAAATCTTTAGCTCAATTTTTAATTGACCTTAAACCCAAATTCAGCCTAAAGGTTAGGTAAAGCGGGCCGGGTAAACACATCCCTTGCTAAGTAAAGACCCAAATGAGACGTCAACTAAAAGTTAGAAAACTTTTGGCCTAATGACTTATTTAGCTCTTCAACTTTATATAAAAATTCATTTTAGTCCTCTATTTAATTTTTTTACCTCTTTTAATCTCTGAACTTGCGCTGTTTGTCAAATCACAAAAATGTTAACATTCATTCATCTACTCATTAATCTTTGTCTTTTCCAACCCTTTGCTTTAATAATCTTGTTTTATTTTCGAGGTTTTCTTCTTCTTCTTTTGGAAAAACAATTTAATTTTTATATTTAAATTGGTTGAGGAGTGACAACACCTCTTAAAATTTGACATTTGGAGCAGATTGATTCGGAATCCATTAATTAGTTTGGGCTGTCATTCTTATTTGTTAGTGCTTTGTTGTTTGATTGAGTTGAAATATGAGAACAAACAAAATTAAAATTAAAAAAAATACATAATTTTGAATATTTAATTTTATTTTTGTTATTTTTTCTTTTATTTTCATTGTATAGATTAGAATAGAAGATATCTGTTTTTTTTTTTTACCAAACATGCTTAAATTGTCTTTTCTTTTCTCATTTTCATTGTCTTCCACTATTTTTAATATATTTTTTATTCAACTAAATACACCTTAAGAATTTGCTTGATAGAATGTAAAGAAGATAAAATATATATATACTTTTCATTAGTTTGTTTGGTTATTCGGTAAATTTAAAAAATTAGAGGAAATAAAATTTTAAAAATAGAAAGAATAGTATGAAGCAGTGATATTATTTTTTCCCAATAGTTTAATGTTACATCAGTAGTTTTATTCTAAATTTTAATATTTTTATTGAGATTTGACTTTTTTCAGGATGAAATTGTTGATGTGACATTGAACTATTGAAAAAGTGATACAAATGAGATGATGTGATATCCTTGTTTCATACAACCCTTTCCCTTTTTAAAAAATATATAATTTTATCAATTGAATCTTAATTCAATTGGCATTGGCATTGTTGTCAGTGTAGGAAGACGGGAGTTTAAATATAATGAGAATAACGTAAAAAAAAGGTGTAATTTTGTACATGTAATTACTTAACTTTATCACTTCAACATTTTCTTTACTCTCGTTTAAGATATTGTTTTTAAGATGGAAAATGAATACATTTATTATTATTTTCACTTTCTTTATTATTAAAAGGTATAAGGTCAAATTTAGCCCTTCACGTTTATTTCTGTTATCAAATTGGCTTTTATTCTTTCTTTTTTAATTAAATTTTGCCCTCAACCTTTTAAGAAGTGTCAATAATTTGACCACCAACCTTTTGAAAAAGACTCAAATTGATGTTTTTTAACTGAAATAATGACTAAAATGTAAAATTTGTAAACATGACAATCCACATGGCAATTCACTTGTATTTCATTATGGTTATTTGAATTTTTTATGAACTTTTTATAATTTTTAATAAATTTTAAATTAATTACTGATGTGACATATTAGATTAATAGTGACATGTTAGTATGAAATGTACGTGGATTGTCACACCGGTTATTACGCCAACATCGTTAAAAGATTAATGTTTTAATTAACATCTCTGTAAAAGAAAAGAAAAAAACAATTCAACTTTTTTTGAAAAGTTAATAAAAATTTTTAACTCAAAAAAAATATCAAATTAATAAAAAATATATACATTGAAAATTAAATTTATCATATTACCTTATTAAAAATATTTAAAACTTACTCTCCTTTTTCACTTTTCTTTTCTTTTTTTATTCATTTACTTTTTAACTCAAAAAGATTTTATTTTGGCTTCATTGAAATTTTCAATTGCATTTTATTTTTACAGTTAGGGATATGCTAAGTTAATTTGTGTATATGATTCTTTTAGGATAATTAAGGTAAAATATGTTGGGATTTTGGTGTCAGATATCATGAGTTAATCGAATATTAATCTAATTGAAAAATGGTTAAAAAATAAATATTAAGATAAAGAGTATTTATGTCTTATAGTAATTTGAAATTAAATTAGAGCACAAACATTATGTGGGTAAAAATTTTATATAAAAAACAAGCGAGACTTTGCTTGAAATGATTAAATACAAATGTTGAAAATCAAACTGTCTTACGTTAAAATTTCATTATATACAGGGGTGAAATCAAAAATTTTATTTTAGGGGGCCGAAATTAAATTATAATTTTTACGATAGCAAAAAATGCAATATCACCATTTTAATAGCTTATATCTTTATAATTTTTAAAGGATTAAATCAAATTTTTATATTTTTAAGGATGGCCAAAGTATAATTTTACTTTTACTAATTTAAAAATTTAAGCAAAATAATAAAAAAAATCATTTTAAGGGAGATCAAGACCCCTGCCAGCCCCTAATTTCACCCCTGATTATATGTATTTTTCTATTTTTATATAAAAAATTAATATATAGTATAGATTATTTTTAAATATAATAACCTTATTCCTTAGGGATTAATAAGGGATATTATATATTTTTGGCATAATATCAAATTTAGCTTCCAACATTTATATCTTTTGTTAATTTTGCTCTTATTTTATTTTTTTAAGCTAAATTCAGCTTTCAACCTTTAAAAAAGAGTCGAATTTAACCATCAATTTTTTTCAAAAAAAGATGAATTGCTATTTTTTAATGGAAATATTAACTAAAAAGTTAAATTTTTAGACATGATACATGACATTTCACATTTACTTCATGATAATTTTTTTGAACTTCTTTTTTTGCTTTTTTTTTTGAATTTTTATGAAGCACGTATGGATTATCATTCAATAGGTCACACAAATATCATTAGAAAATCAACAATTTAATCAACCTTTTTTTTAAGGCCAGTTTAGGAAATTTTGAAAAATATTCCTAAACAAACTGTTTTTTGAGAGAAAAAAATACTTTTTTCAAATTAAAAATTGACCCAAAAACACTTTTTTTTTTATAAATTAATGTTTTTTTTTTTACAAAAGCAATTAAAATCTGCCTAGAGTTAATAATTAAAATTTTATATTAAAATTAGAAAATAAAATAAATATATGTGTATTTAGAAGTGGGAATCACGATCTATGAATAGGGAGTATAGTAATGATTGATGAAGTGTGTTAATGATTGTGTGTATTTAGAAGTGGGAAGCACGATCTTGAATAATGAAATCATTGTTTTTTCTATTTTCAACTAAGTGTGTTTCCTTTTTTTATAAGCAAAAATTTTAAAATATTGAACTTTAGTTTATTATATTAATGAAAATTAATTATTGACTATAATTATATTGTTTGGTTGTTTAAATTTTGATTCTTTGAATTTTTTTATTTTTTATTAATGAAAATTGCGAAAAATTAAAACAGAAACCAAGCCTACTGAATAACAATCGTGGGTATTGGTCTACCCTCTCGATCAGCTTGCAACGCTCGAGTCAGTTTATCCGATGGTTGATGCATCAATTGGGTGCCTTGTCCTCGTTTCATTGCTAGTTGAGTTTAAGTGCGGAATCGGGTTCCAACATTAAAGATAATATTGTAGGTAGCAGATAACTATAAACTCTAAAATAATTGGTTTTTATGGACAGTAAAATGGATACGAAAGATATCTTGGTTCAAAGTAATTTTTAAAAAAAATAAAATTAACTACACATTTTAGCATTAATAAATAAATATTTACCTATTTGGCCCTTATTCATTGAAATTTTTGTATTAAGAAAAAAAAATTAATATCGTTGTTAACTGCAAGTGTGATAGGCCAATTGTAATATTTGTGTTATAACGGAACACGAAGAATTTCGAGGATCGAACCCAAGAGAGTTCAAACAATAAAGTGACTAATAATGATAATGCATGCAACTAAGAAGTTTACCTAGCTAATCAATAAATGTTATATCACAACAAATTATCATCAAAGGTTAGTTACGGTAAACTACAACTAGGAGGACTAGATTGCATAACAATCAAAAGTGGACAAATATAATTTCAATGGACTAAAGTGGTTAGTTGATTTCTTTGTTCCTATTCAATTTTCGGATTAGGGATTTAAATTGCTCAAACTTCTAATTGATCTAATTTTACCTTTCGGTCGTCATTTTACCCTATTAGACGATTTAGTCTAGTTTATCTTTCGATCTCACAAAACTAAATTGGGACAATCAAATTGATTGACAATAGGCTCTCCTTTTGATATCATCTATCTAAATGTTCACCCAGAGGCATCAATTCTAGGTTTTGAAGTTTATTCGATTTAGTCTCGGACCCAAAAACTAACCATGCAACATTTCAATCAGCCAACCACCATAAGATTTAGTGACTGCCCATCATCAACATACAAATATTAGGCAAGTTCATTATTGAATAATTCATTAAAGAAGGCATAAAAAATTAAAGTTGACAAAATCTTTGTGACTCTCGAGGGATTCTTTGTTGGAGATGTTTGCAGTACTAATGGTGATGAAAGTGCAAATAAAGTTTAGGTTTTTTTACTTCTGAAATTTCACAAAGCTGAAATCTATTAGATGCTTTAAAGAGAAATCAAAGTAACAATAGAAGTTTTTGTATCTAATTGCAAGAAAGTTAAAGCTATAGTAAAAATAAAGAAACTTCCAACTAACTAAGCTAAGAAAGGAAAGAACTATAAACCTAAAAATGGTGAAAGGAATAAAAGAGAAGCTAAAAAGATGATAAAAGGTGACCTTTTTTTGTTTGGCATTAAGTGTGCCTTTAATACAACCAAATTACAACCTAATAACTTGATAAAAATGTCCTTCAAGCGTATGAGTTGACTTGAATTGGTGTTGGACACAAAATTGCCCCTACAGTACTTTCCACCCTGTTAGAATTCAGTGTTGCGACGCCTCGATAGTGGTACAATCTTGGCTTTGGAGGTCTTCAATGTCGCAACACAAACTAACTTGTGTTGCCACATCCTCAACAACGGCCCTTTCTCCTTCACTTCAACCACCAGCAATGAAGTCGCAACCTCAAAGGCTTGGAGTTGAAACCTCAAGTTCGGTGTCAAGACACAACACTTCTAGTGCAGCGACATTCTTGACAACCAGATTCAGGTTGGTTTCTCGTTGAAGTTTTGCTCCCTTGAGATGATAGATGTTAAGTGTCGCAACATCCTGGTATTAGTGTCGCGACACCCACATCAAATGCAGTTTTCCTCAAGGTTCAGTCGTAGTTGTCTCGTTACACAAGATCAAATACACCGTTAGATTTTCGATGACACCATTTTGTCAAATTGAACCTTAGAATGAGTAAAACTAAAGAAAATAGATCATTAATACTAAAAACTATAAATCACCGAAAAAAAAAGATTGGTAAATTGCTTGAGAACAAACTTATCAAGTGTTCGAGAGAGCCTTATTTGATGTATCAATTTACGGTAAATCAAATATCTAAATCATTTTTCTAGCACAACCATATACCTCCGACGAACCCACTACCTTCCACCCTGTGCAAAAACAGGTAGCCAATCGTGGCAATAACCTAGTCAGCTTTAACACTACTCATTTTTGTCTCCAAAAAAGCGATGAGATCAAACATATGATCCTTGATATATTCATTCAAAATACAAGCAAACCCAGCACCTCTATTCCCTTGAAAACTCCAAACCATAATAGAACAACCTATTAAAAATATATGGAAAATACAAAAAATTCTAACATAGAAAACAAATCGAACTAGGACAACCCCGACGAGCCCTCCTCCACCATTGGAGTCGAAATACTTAGTCCCATTGGGTAGGAAACAAGCCTAACCTCAACTTTAAAACCATCGTTAATAGAATCAACAATTTTGTCAATGATGTCATTAATTGAATATTTCCCTACACCATTTACTTTTAGTTTGGAGGTCTGAACTTTCAAATGGTTCACTTTCTTAGTCACATGCAGACCTGTTCATGGGTCCGGCCACTCGACCCGCCCAAAATGTGGGAGGGTTTGGGCAAAACTAAAAATTTAAAATTAAAAATCAATATAGAAAAATAAAAAATCGAGCCATTTGAAGAATATAACAAAGAACTTGACTGAACCAAATTGAACTGATATCACCTTAGTATCAAATATAACAAATAGGCATAATGACTTATTTGACCCTCCAATATTACATAAGAAGTCATTTTAGCACTCCATTTAATTTTTCATATTTTTAACCCTTGAACTTGTATTGTTTGTCGAATCATCCAAAAATGGATGAAAAAGTCAATATCTATTAACTTTGTTGACGTGACGTGACATCCACATAAGTAATTAATTAATATTTAAAAATTAAAAATACTTTTTTATAATTTCTACACTTAAAAAAGTAAAATTTTTATAAATTTTTAAATATTTTAAAATTTTAAAATTTTAAAATTTTAAAATTTTAAAAATTAATCAATTGCTTTTGTGGCATGCACATGGCAATCCACATGTATGCCATGTCAACAAAGTTAACAAGTATTAACTTTTCTATCCATTTTGGGGTGATTTAATAAACAAGCAAGTTTAAAACTAAAAGAGGCAAAAAAAATAAAATAAGGGCTAAAATGATTTTTTTAAAAGTTAAAGGGCTAAATAAGTTATTATACTTAACAAATATTATCAAGTTTTTATTAAAAAATTAATAAATATCAAGATTTAGGGACACGTATGATGGGCCGAGAACTGATATTATTCTGATACTGATGAGCATTTTGGGCCATAGAAGCGGTGACACGTTTTCGTGGCCTTCGTAACCACTGCCCTTTCCCCTCTTTAAGAGGACACCCCTAACAATGGCTTGAACCTTGTCCGCCTTTCCGTTCCGTTCCTTTCCCTAACCCCTTCTTTCTTCTTCCTCCTTTGACCGAAATTTTCAAATTTACGTTCGCCCCAATCAATCAATCGCTTAGATCTGTTATTTACAAGGCCCGATTTCAAATATCCAAGGTCAGATCTCTTCTTCTTTCTCTTCATTTTATCCCTTCCCTTGTTTCTAGGGTTTGATTTATCTCTCCCAAAAATTCAAATCATCTGACCCTCTTTTTTGCTTATTGTTTTTATTTTTTCAGATCTGATTCCGACAACGAAAACGCTACTGTTTTGGGACCTCGACTCGAAGCCCTTTCCGCTTCTTTTTTGAGGTTTGGGTTCTTCTTGGATGTGCTTATGTTTTGTTCTCAGATCTGGGTTTGGTTGTATTTGTCGCTTTGATTTGGTATACTGGAAATGTCGGGTTTGCCCAAGGGTGAATCGGTTCATATTCGGGAAGTTTGGAACGATAATCTAGAGGAAGAGTTTGCTTTGATCCGTGAAATTGTTGATACTTATAATTATGTGGCTATGGATACTGAGTTCCCGGGTGTGGTTCTACGCCCTGTGGGAACTTTCAAGAATATAAATGATTATAATTACCAAACTTTGAAAGACAATGTTGATATGTTGAAATTGATCCAATTGGGTCTCACTTTTTCGGATGAGAATGGGAACCTTCCCACTTGTGGAACTGATAGCTTTTGCATTTGGCAATTCAATTTCCGTGAGTTTAATTTAAGCGAAGATATCTTTGCTAGTGATTCAATTGAGTTGCTGCGCCAGTGTGGGATTGATTTCAAGAAGAATAACGAGAAAGGTATCGATGTGAAGCGGTTCGGTGAGCTTTTGATGTCGTCTGGGGTTGTGTTGAATGATGATGTCCATTGGGTCACCTTTCATAGTGGATATGACTTCGGATACTTGCTTAAGCTTTTGACTTGCAGGAGTTTGCCTGATAGTCAAGCTGGGTTTTTCGATTTGATCAAGATATATTTCCCCATGGTATACGATATCAAGCACATGATGAAGTTTTGCAACAGCCTTCATGGTGGTTTGAACAAGCTCGCCGAGTTGTTGGAAGTGGAAAGAGTCGGTGTGTGCCATCAAGCTGGTTCCGATAGTTTGCTCACCTCGTGCACCTTTAGGAAGTTGAGAGATAACTTTTTCAACGGCTCCACAGAGAAATATGCAGGTGTATTGTATGGCCTAGGTGTCCAGAATGGACAGAATACTAATTAGAAGAAAATAATTGGAAAAAAATGTTGATGGATGTAGACTACTTAGAGTTTGAGCCTGAATTTTCTTTGTATACATTGTCAAAAAAAAAGGTATTGTTGATTTAGCTGTGACTTTTCTCCTTTTGCTTGCATTGTAACTGAAACCTTAACTGGTTTTTCCAGTTGAAGTCCAGTGTAAATTATGCAGTTAGTGTTTCTATCTTTTTCAATAATAATCATAATCATTTGCATCTTATTGACTTGGATTATATTTCTACAGTTTGTGTTTATTTCTGCAAAGTTCTATTTATTTCAATTGCTAGCTGCATTGGGATCCTCTTGAATAATCTTAGAACTTATTTGTATGTTGTAGAATTAGCCTCTGTGCCTTGATGTTGTTGAGGTCTCTTGGTCCTATTATTTCAGTATGAGCATAATAGGAACAGAGGATGCTTCTCTATCAGAGAAAGCGTATCTTCTACAAGTGGACATTGCTACTTTTTAGGAACTTTGGAGTTGTAATTTTTGCACTGAGATGGCAGATGATGGATGGGATTGTGTTCCTGCATGAGTTCAGATATGGTTCATATATTACAAACGGGGAAGGGGATGACAATTACACGGTTTGAATCCTAGTTTTTGTGATGCCAGCAAAGGGCTTAACCATTGCATCCTAATGATGTTGGCAGATATGGTTCATATGGTGTATATTGTTAAGGACTTATTAGTGTTCTCTGAGGTCTGAGCAAGCTTGGTGCCCTTCGTTGGAATGAAAGAAGGATTAGCTCTTGAGATGTGGCTAAGAGAACTAGAATCATTGAAACTGTGAGTGGTATTTCTAGATGTGGGGTTAACCATTTTGGAGTGAGTGCTTGTTGATTGCAATATAGGCTTTGTTGCATGCTTGAAGGGAAAAAGCTGGCTTGGCTTCTACCAGATTGGCATGCTGCATCATGCAATACAGGCAAGAAAAAGCTCAAAGGTACCTTCCATATTGGGATGCACCATGATTCATGCAACATGGGCATTGTTGCACTTGATATGGTAGCTTAAACGAGTCAAAGAGGAAAGGCTGATTTTGCAAGGTCTCTCTACCGGATTGGGAAGGTGTTTATGCAATCCATGATAACAGTTGTGAGTTCTTGTATCTGAAACCCAAATTTGGGGTAAATTTTAAGACATTGTTACCTGTAAGTATCATTGTGAGGAGAGTGGACGAATGCACAATCCAGTTTTTGATATGGCTTAAGGTAAAATGGGAGTAACTGCAGACATAAGTGGACATCTTTTCATGCATTATCACTCTCATTCCAATTAGATCCTTTCTAACAAATGCTATTGTTGTCGATGCGAATGATAAAAGACTTGCGGTTTAAGGTTTTTGTTTTGCTCAAAAAAACATTTTAGTTGATGCTTGTCCCATTTGATTCTCGACAATTCTTACCCCTATAGTGTTGTTGGCATACAAATATGCATTTAAAGATTGGAAATTTATTCAGGTTGGAGTCTCATTATTTATAATTACGATGTGTGCATATCTAATCACATTATGTGTGTATGTTAGACTGATTTTTTTAAAAATACCAATTTTTAAGAAAATTTATCAAATTAGACCATTTTTTTGAAAAATTACGGGACTAGGTCATTTTTTACCACGATAATGTTTGTATAAGAGTTTATAATATTTTATTTTGTTAGAGTTTAATGTTGTACAAAGTTTTGTTTTTAATTTTTTAAAAATTAAGTGTAGCCTTTAATTTTATATTATTGGTTAAAAGAGTAAGCAATCCTACAAAAGGGTGTGTAAATTTCGGGTAAAATCGAATTAATTCGGTTAACAGATTGAATTCGGTTAATCGGTCGGTTAACTGAATTAATTTGGTTGGGGGTCTGTTAATAATTTTTTGAAAATTCGATTGATGGTTAATTTGGTTTGAAATTAGTCGGTTAACTGAATTAACCGAATTTAATAAATAATATTATAATATATAAGTATTCGGCCGGTTCGGTTAATTTATTGGAAATATAAATTAATTGGTCGGTTAAGTTGGTTAATTTTTGATACATTTTATACTTGTTTTAACCAAAAATAAAAATAAAAATAAATTTCGGTTAATTAGATTAATCGACTGAATTAACCGAAAAAGTTCGGTTCGGTTAATTTTTTTAAAAAAAAATTCGGTTCGGTTAGCGGTTAAGGGTTTAAAAGGGTCACTTAATTCGGTTGATGGTAGTTCGGGTCGGTTAACCAATTGAACACTCCTAATCCTACATTATCTAAGAACAAACTGCAAATAAATTATAAGTCTATATAGACTCATATCCCATATCGCTTAAGAAAATAAGAAAAATAAGATTTAGAGTTTACATAAACACCTATTTTATAAGTTTTATTTTTATAAGAGGTGGCCAAAAAAAAAGAAGAGACTTGATAATTTTTAAAGAAAACGACATTTTTTAGAAATTCAATGTGTATATTATGCGTATACATTGTTTGATTCTTTTCGAGTTTTTTCTGATTTTATATTAATTTTATTTTATATTGCAGTTGGTTATATAGATTCATTTGTACTAGTGAATTTTAGGGAAAAAAAATCTATTTTAGTTATAAAATGCATTTAATCACTATGGATACTCGTGTAGGAAAAGGTTAATCACTGCTTAATGACATTGATTAGGATAATATTCATTGGTTTTGTCATTGAAATAATTTAAGGATGCATTAATGACTAGATTTAGGGATTTTCAATTATTAGATCTATTTTGAAATTAAAAATTGTGAATTGACTTTTTTTTAATAAACCAAAAACCATTTAAAAAATCATTAAAAATATACATTTGAGATTTTTTATTTATTTTAAAAAATAAATATACATATATATTTTTTATATGGTATTTCTCAATTATTGCCCTTAATTATAAAAAAATTTATAATTTTTACACATCTAAAAATTTTAATTAAATTCGAAATCGAAATCAATCAAATATAAAAAAAAAAAAAGGGCAGGGATTAAGGTTGGTTTCAGTGAAAAACTTTTTCAATGATGTGTTTTTAGTCACATATTTCTTGCCAAATACAGCTCACCAGGTGTGATTAAATTATTTGCAATCTGAAAATTACAGCTAAAAGGACAATAGTATCCTTTTTAATAATCCATATTATCGTGCGCTTAACGGTCATTCTCTCAATAGAAACCAATAATGTAAAAGTAAGTAAAAATTGATTGAAACTGATTGAATTGAATTAATTTAGATCTTTTAATTTAATTTAGGTGGCTTTAATTTTGAGTCGATTTACAATTTTAGTTAAATCGATGATGTTTCACCGATTTAACCGAATTAATCTACTTATCGTATTTTATTAAATATAATATACCCAATATCCCAAAATCTATTTACAAATTAAACCCAAACACATACCCAATTTTAATCCAAGCCTAAACAGAAACGGAACGCAAACTGGCCAAGGGCTAACCCAAAATCAGAAAAAAAAAAAAGATAATGTTATAAAAATGAAAAAATAATTAAAAACAAATATTAAACAATAAAAATTAGAGTAAATTACACCATTAGTCACTAAACTATGGGTAAATTTTTGTTTTAGTTACTTAACTAAAAAAAGTTACAATTTTTTTGCCATTGAACAATTTAAAAATTTTCATTTAAGTCATTAAATTATTTAAAAGTTTTTTATTTAAGTTATTGAGCTGTTAAGTTTTTTTTTAAAGTTCCGTTACAAGCTCTAAGCGACGATTCGACAATCGGCACAGTAAATTAATACCTATCGACAACTAGAAGAACATACATTGATCCAAGTCGATCTGACGATTAGTGTTAGAAATCAAAGAAAAAGCTATTTGAATATTGGTTCACAGATTTGTGACATCTAAGGTTATTTCATGAAAAAAAAACTAAATTATAAAAGAGAAAAGATAAAAAGAGTTTTCAATTTGTACAGGCAGTGCGAATAGAGAAAGCCATATAAAATCAATTTTAACAGTCTAATAAATTAAATGAAAATTTTTGAATAGTTCATGATCGAATTGTAACTTTTTTATTAAGTGACTAAAACGAAAATTTACCATTAATTTAGTGACCAATGGTACAATTTACCCTAAAAAATAAAAAATCTAATTACTAACCCTAAAACATAAATTCCCAAAACAGAAAAAGGAAAAAACCTTCCCTCCTCCCTGCTGCAGCCGGCCCCCCGTCGCCCGCCCCCGATCCCCGTGCTTCACCTCTGTTCGTCGGCCTCTCCTTTTACCAGGTTCGCTTTTCTCTATACTCTTCTTCTTCTTCTCTTCTTATCGATTTCATAAAACTTCCTCTCTTTTTTTTTTTCTTTTCAATGCAGCATGGAATGATCAGATTTTGGTTTATTGTTCTTCTTGTTTTCTTTGAATGTAGTAATGCACTTAGTTTATTTAACTGGATCGGTTATGGTTTTAAAATTTTTTTAATCTCTATAGTTGATGTTTCACAATGCATGTTTTCCTTCCGGGTACTGCCAATTTCATTTTTGTTCTGGCTTTGTTTACTGCGTCATTAATCCAATGAGGTCTTTTGGAGGTGACGTATCACTTTCAGATTAAACTACGTGGTGGTTTCATTAATCCTAGTGGTGTTTTGCCCTGATCTGAATGAGTTTTCTTCTCGAACTGTTTTTCTCATCGTCTGGTAGTATTTGGAGCAGAAAGCTCCATTTATTAGATTATTTTATCATTCACTGTTAACCTTGTGGCTAATTTATTTAGTATGCTACAAAATTGTGTATCTTAATTATCTTATCTCCTAATACTTCATATCATTGTTGTCAAGGCATGCACCTAGTTGCAGCCATGCCTTGCAGTTTATTGCTAGACTATAAAAGCTCTGTAGACCTTTTCGGGTGAGGTGCATTTGACCGCGCACACTTTTCTGTTTGGAGATAGACATAAAGAAGGCTCCATTTCGTTTGCCATTTGATCAGGCTTCTTTGGTTTGGCAGTAGACTTAAATGGGTAAAAATACTATGGAGGCCGTTAGATAGCGTTTTGCCCCTTTTACTAAAACAATGGGTAAATTAGTCCCTGTACATTAGATCAAAGAGCAATTTGGTCCTTTCTATTAGAAATTGCATTCATTTCTACTGTTTAAAATTGGCATGGCCACGTGTACCTCATGCTGATGTACAGAGACCAGTTTTTAATAGTAATAATGGATGAAATTTTTAACAAAATGACCAATTTACTCTTTGACCTAACGTATAGGGACTAATTTGCCCATTTTTTGTATAGAGGGGGCTAAATGCAATCCAGCTCCTTGTACAAGGGCCTCCATGGTACTTTAACCGACTTGAATGCTATATCCATTCCTTTTTAAGTGTTTAGTAACTGCTTTTTTTTTTAATAAACTTGTTGATTTACCTACCTATCCTTTCTTATGCACTTTCTTTAAGTGATTCTTAATTTTGGAATGGAAATGTTTGAAAAACTAAGCACAATAATTTGTTAAGTTATACAATTAGATTCACGTATAAAATACCAGAACATGAAAAATGAGACGATGAAAACTATTCAATGGAAACATTCGGCTTTTTTTAGCATCCCATAAGATCAAACAAGAATATGTTACATTCTCCTCAGCCGTTTGTATTCTATGGAAATTACCAAATTAAGAAATTTCAATCTCGGAACATTTTTTGTGCACTAATCATTGTGTGTGTAAAGGAAAAACATTTAATTATGCTGAAGCTAAAAAAAAATGCATGGATTGTATTGTTATTTACCAATCGTAGCTTGGGGGTGATGCTTTTAAGCATCCAATGAGTAGTGGATTTATTTGCTTAAAGCTTTTCAAGTTATGTACATCTTGGATTTTTTTTTTTACCCTTTAAATTGCTACTTGGATCAATCTAGGTTAATCAGTGAAAGGAATCTGAATTCTTGAGATATGGAAATAGCAATTTTTGCATTGATTTTGGCTGTCTTACTTGGAGCTCTTATTTTGGTACCCCGACATGGTAAATCAGGTAAACTTTAATTTGTGTTTTTTGCCCTCTTTGTTCACATTGTTTTAATATTAGTAGTAGTAGCAGGTAAAAGATGAATTAAAACTAATTATGCTTTTGCTGTTGGTGAAAATTTGTTTCATTGCAGCTCATAAGAACAAGGTTAAATCGACTGTTGCCAATTCCAAGGTACAAATATGGATCTGGGGGAACTTTGAAATAAACCAAATCCTTTTTTGCTGTTTCTCGGAGTTCATATTTTATACATTTATTTCCAAAAAGTTATGGTGGTTGCATAAGTTAAGTAACAGACTATCAGTGATACATTTGACTATATTTCGTGTATGCTTAGCTGCATTATTAATATGGATGTATGCTGATTCATTTTGAGATCTTTTGAAATGTATATTTTTTCTGTTAGGCATCCAAATCCTATAGTAAAACAGAAGTTATGCTACATAATAAGAGGACAGATTGTTGGATTATCATTAAGGACAAGGTAATTGGTGACTTTGGCTTGTTCCTGTTTCTGGAATTCATAATTCTTTGTCATACTAAGATATCTCGATTGTGATTATGTTTAACAACCAACTGCAGGTTTATGATGTTACCTCATATGTAGAGGAACACCCTGGTGGTGATGCCATCTTGGCACATGCTGGAGATGATTCAACCGAAGGGTTTTATGGGTACGCGTTTGTTCCTTATTTGGCATTGCTCAGAGAATTTTGAAAACTTCCTGTTGCCTCTTTCGGTTCGTGTTCTCTAGCGTTAATTGGTTACTCTCTTCTTTTAGCTAGGCTTGGCTACTGGATAGTTCATACATGAAACTGGTAAATAAGGATAAAGTCTAATCATTTTTCAACATCCAAAACATGTTGGAAATAGTTATCCAACCTCCAAAACATCTGTCAAAACTTTGTCATACTTGAACATAGTTAAGGTTTTGTGTACAATGCACCCTAAGCTTACTTGGTATTTTCATCTTTTTGTTGTATGCAAAAGGCCACAACATGCAACTCGGACGTTTGACATGATCGATGACTTCTACATCGGAGATCTTCAGAAGTAATCTCCAAGCAACTATCCACTATTGGGTTTTGTAAGGTTAGGGTGAAAACACTTCTGAGAATATCTTTCTGTTAGCCCTACTCCAACATCGGTATGTGCTTTGCACATTTAGTTCCTTTTGTAGAAGAACTATTTGGTAGTAATTGAATCCATGTGTTTAATTTTTTATTTTCTTCATCTGCTGCTTAATTGGTGTCTTCTCCAACACTTTCCTCTAATAATCTTGTTTTATTTTCAAGAGTGTATCGAAAACAGTGTATTTTAATATAGGTGGGGTGGTAATAAATTTGTATTTTAATATTACCTAACACTTGTTCGATCCTTGAGTTTATAATTTTTAATTTTTACTTAAAGATGATATAAAAATATGAAAAAAATAAAAACGACATTGTAATAATATTAATTATAATTTAAAAGAGAGAATTTTTGTAAATTCATAATTGAGTTTGTGACCCTTAAAAGGGTGACATCAATTTAGGGAAATGCTTAAGTATTAGATTAGATAACTTTACATATTTTAAACAAAATCTTTACAAATGTTGAGATTTGAGCTCAAATCATCATCTATAAAATATTTTTTTTGCCACATCAAACAAAGTTTTATCTTGATATTATTATACATTTCAATTTTATTACACAAGTTGTTTCACCGGCTTTGTATATATTAATAATGGTCAGATTTTAGTTTTGATCTTTATATTATACTTAAACTTGAAATTTAGTCTTTATATTTTAATTTTTGACATAATTTAGTAACATAACATTTATAATATTATTGTTAGTTTAAACACTTCATTCTGATTAAAGTGTTGATGAATAAGTATCTAAATACATAGGCTGTTACTTATATTTTTTTTAAGATTATATAACAATGGTCAATGGTCAATGGTCAATTTTAGTCCCTGTATTGATTTGATTTTATATTGTAGTTGATCGTGCGTATATTTATTATTGTATTATATTTGTACCAATAAATTTAAATTTTTTTTTTTATCTTAGTTATAAAATGCATTTAATCCCTATGGATACTCATTGTTCATGGTCTTAAAAAGTATCGATTTAAACATATATAGGAAAACATTAATTAGTGCTTAATGACATTTGTTCATTGTCCTAAAATGTATCGAATTACACATATATGGGAAAGCGTTAATCACATTGATTAGGATAATATCCATAAAAAGAAAAAGATAATATACATACATTGAATCCATTAAAAGTGTTTTTTTAATTAATTTTGAAATATTGCAACTCTTTCAAATTTGGTTTATCATTGAAATAATTTAAGGATGCATTAATGATAGGGATTTTCAATTATTAGATCTATTTGAAATAAAAAATGTGAATCGATTTGATTTTGCTCAGCGGTAGTGTTAACTTTTGGGTTGGATATCGTCTACTTTTTTCTCCCTTTCACCAAACATTTATTTCATTCTTCTTTTTATTTACTCCACATGTTTTCTCCCTTTCCAGTTTACAGATCTATTTTGTGGTATCGTTGTTGTTTTTACAAGCTGTGATGGACAGATGACGGCGCTTGTCGTTCGCTAATACTCCATTGGCCACCAGTAATGTTTCTTAGAAAGTAGGTGGCTCTTAGTCAGCTTCTTAATATGTTTCTGTTTTGAGAGTATTTAAGAGTAATAAATGATTTAACGAGTTGATTTGGACTTGCGTTGTCTTAAGTTTTATATATATATTTGTTTGTTTTCCCATTTTTAATAAGTTTTCAGGTTTAGGAGTATCTGTCTGCTCTTGTAGCACGTTTTTTAGTATTGCTTATGCGTGTAACCTTAGTTTTACAAGTGATTTTAGGGATGGTTTTGTTGTCATCCTCTCTAGTTTGGTGAATGTTCGATTTTTGTTTGTTGTTTTGGACCATCTAGGATTGATTTCCTCATTGTATTAAGTGCTTACAATCACTCCAGATATGTCATGCTTGAGTTGTGACAAAGCTAATTGTTAATGTGTCATAATGTTCTGTTGATGCTAAGGTTAAAGCCTTTGTTGTGTTGATGGAGCTTTTCCTTCACCATCTACAACGAGTATTTGTTATTTTTTCCCTGAATTGTATGGTTTCATTCATTAATGAATTAACGAATTTACCTTTAAAAAAAATTAAATTTTAACTTTTTTTTTAATAAACCAAATACCATTTAAAAAATCATTTATAACATACATTTTTATTCATTTTAAAATATTAAATGTATATGTATGTTTTCATTATATGGTATTTCTCAAAGTGAAAACACCATGATACCCGAATTAACTTGATGCCCTTAATTACAAAAGAATAAATTATAATTTTTTATACCTTCCATATCAATAATTATAAAATTCTAATTAAATTTGAAATGATTAATATACTAAAAAATCCCTTAAACTATTACAATTTATTTAAAAAAGTCCTTAAACTATATTTGTAGTTAAATAAATCTCTAATCTATGATTTTGTCCTCATAAAAGTCATTGATTTCAATATTAATTTAATTTTTTTTAAAAATTTTAAGCTCTTATTTAATTTCTCGTTAATACAATGGAAATTATATGCACTTTAACATTAACATAAATTTAAAAAAATAATCAAAACTTTTAAAAGAGTAATTAAGTGTTATATATATAAGCACTTTTAAGAAATTTTAAAATATTATTTTATTTAACTTTTAAAAAACATTAATTTGTTTTTTATTAATAAACTATTCTCATTAAATTCATATATGCATTAAATATAAATTAATTTAAAAATCATAGATTAAAGGGTTATTTAATTATAAAAATAATATAATGGCTTATTTAAAAAAAATGTAATAATTTAAGGGCTTTTTTAATATATTAGCCATTCGAAATGGAGAGGGATGAAATATAAAATTTAGGGATTAGGTTTGGTTTTAGTGAAAAACTTTCTCAACGATGTTTTTTTAGTCACATATTTCTTACCAAATACAGCTCACCAAGTGTCATTAAATTATTTGCAATATGTAAATTACAGCTAAAAGGACAATAGTACCCTTCCAAATAATCCATATTATCATGCACTTCAAGGTAATTGCCTCAATAAAAACCGGCGGTTCCTGTTAATTTTTTTTTCCTTGCACAGTTTCAGGTTATTTTTATTTCTATTTCTTCGCGATTCTTTTCTTCTCCACCGTCTTTCCGCCATCTCGTTGAAACTACGGTTATCGGCTTCGATAGAGCTTTAACATACTTGAGGGTAATTCAGATCCCTTAATCCTCGGTAATTCGCTTTGTTCCCTGTACATTTGTTCTTACGTTTGATATAACAGTTCTTTAGATTCAAAGCACCTGAGAATGTTAGGGAATGAATGAGGTTTTAGTTTTAACTTCCTCGAAGCTCTGCCAAGTGGAGATTGCATTTTTTTCTCTGTTTTCAATAATAATTGTTTCACTTTGATATGTTTGTTTAATTTTTGGTATTACTGTTTACGTGTCAGCTTGAAAGTTCAGTTTTAGGGTTGATAATTGGTATTTCTAACATGATACTTTTATCTTTTAGATGCATTCATATAAGTGAATGTATGACCTCCTCTGTTATGCTCAAGGTGAAGTTTGGTTGATAATTATAAACCAGTTTAACATACGGACATGAAACTGGTTTAGTTTATAGGATGTCTTTTGCATCAAGGCTTGGCGCCTAGGGTAATTTTCAACCCTATCTTTTTAGTTGGTTCTGTTTTTTATTGTGATTGGATGTTTCAATAAAAAATTCAAGATTTTCGTTCTTCTATCTTGACATTTTCATTTAATCTCTGTAGTTGATTTTTCACAATGATTATTTTCCTTCCTGGTGCCGCCAATTTCATTGTTGTTCTGGCTTTGTTTACTGCATCATTAATCCAATGAGTTCTTTTGGAGGTGATGTATCACTTTCAGTTTCAGGTTAAACTACGTGGTGGTTTCATTAATTCTTGTGGTGTTTTGCCCTGATCTGAATGAGTTTTCTTTTTCAACTGTTTTTCTCATCATCTGGTAGTGTTTGGAGCAGAAAGCTCCATTTATTAGATTATTTTATCATTCACTGTTAACCGTGTGGCTGTGTTATTAATAAGCTCCAAAATTGTGTGTCTTCATTACCTTATCTCCTAACACTTCGTATCATTGTTGTCAAGGCATGCACCTAGTTGCAGCTATGCCTTGCAGTTCATTGCTAGACAATAAAAGCTGTGTAGACCTTTCTGGGTGAGGTGCATTTGACCTGGCACACTTTTTTGCCTCCTCTACTAAAAAAATGGGAAAATTAGTTTCTATACATTAGATCAAAGAGCAAACTGGTCCTTCCTATTAAAAATTTCATTCATTTCTACTGTTAAAAATTGGTATGGCTCACAAAATAACCAAATAGTGACACGTGGCATGCCACGTTACCTCATGCTGACGTACAAGGACCAATTTTTAATAGTAGAAATGGATAAAATTTTTAACAGAATGACCAATTGATGCTTTGATCTATCGTATAAGGACTAATTTGCCCATTTTTTGTGTAGAGGGGGCAAAATACAATCCAATTCTTAGTACAAGGGCCTCCATGGTACTTTTACCGACTTAAATGCTATATCCATTCCTTTTTAAGTGCTTACTGCTTAGTAACTGCTTTTTTTAAAAATAAATTTGTTAATTTACCTACCTTTCCTTTCTTATACACTTTCTGAAAGTGATTGCTAATTTTGGTATGGAAAGGTTTAAGAAAAGTACGCACAATAATTACTTGTTTAAGATTCTGCTTTAAGTTCATTGTTTCTTAATGTTAGTTCGGAATACGGTCTGTATTTATTTTAGAACTGGACTGGATTGATGTTTACTTCTTATAAATTTTATTTTCACAAGTTATATAAGCAAAACTAGTCTTGGTACTTTATGGTTTTTAAAATACATATATTGCTTCTTTGCTGCAGAATATGAGTAGCTTGGTTGAGAGGCTTCGGATTAGATCAGATCGAAGGCCAGTTTACAATTTGGATGAATCAGATGACGATGCCGATTTTGTGTCTGGAAAATCTGGTAAAACTGAGGGGAATTTGGAAAAGATAGTCAGGACTGACGCGGTATGTTTTCTTTTTTCTTCTGTATTATTGGTTTCTATGTTTCCTATAAACAACATTATCTCTAAATAAGATACCTATTTGTTCCTTTCCTGGTATTGTGTTTAATCTTTGTATAACTGCCTTCATGCTATCAAATGCTGAAGGTCGATTGCAGAAGTGAATGTTGGCATTTTACATTCTTTAATTTTATGTTTTTGTTCTTAATTTTGTTATGGGATGTTTCAAATGGTTGTTGGCAATTTAGTTTTACTTTCAATTTACTGCTTTTTAATGATTAAAATCACAGAAAGAGAACTCATGCCAAGCCTGTGGAGAGGGTGAGAATCTCTTTAGTTGTGCAACATGTACTTATGCATACCATCCAAAGTGTTTACTTCCTCCATTAAAAGCTCCGCTTCCTGACAACTGGAGATGCCCTGAATGCGTACGTTTCAATAGTACTCGATGATATAGTCAATACATTTATTGAATAACTTTGATAGCTTACGGCAGCTGAGAATTACCTTTTTGCTCTTGCAGTTCAGCCCTCTGAACGATATTGACAAGATATTGGATTGTGAAATGCGTCCTACTGTGGCTGATGATAATGATGCTTCCAAGCTGGGTTCAAAGCAAATATTTGTGAAACAGTATCTTGTGAAGTGGAAAGGATTATCATATTTGCATTGTACTTGGTAAGTTTCTGGTTATTGTATTTAGTATATTTATCAGCAAATATTGACTATATATCTGCTTGGCTGTGTTAGGGTACCTGAGAAGGAATTCATAAAAGCTTTCAAGTCCAATCCTCGTTTAAGGACTAAGGTGAACAATTTCCATCGACAAGTGGCATCAAACAATAGCTCTGAAGATGACTTTGTTGCCATTAGACCTGAGTGGACTACAGTTGATCGCATTCTTGCTTGCAGGTTCACCTATCTTAAACTGTCTTGCATCAATGATAATTATATATAGACACACTGATGTACTCATCTAAGTTGCATGTCCTTTATTTTAATAATTTGATTTTTATTTGGATGATTGTTTCACTTTGAAAGTTTTCTGCTGGTCTGTTTTCTCTGTCTCTCTCTTTTGTTTTTTGTTTGTGGACTTAGTTTGTATTCTTTTATTATGGTTGGGGGGGGGGGGTATAAATGACATTAATTTAAAATTACTATAAGCTTGCAGAAAAAAAATTGATTATCTCTTCTATTTAAAGTTGGAACATGCTGGTATACAATAATTATTCTCACTTATTCAACATCGCCTGAGTTGTGGATAGTGATTTTTTTTTTACTGTTAGTAAATCTGGGTTGTTTTTTTCTGCTCTTTTTTCATCATTGGTTACTGGTTCAGTAGCTGATGTAGAATTCTGATATGCATACTAAATTCTTCAGGGTAGATGATAATGACGAGAAGGAGTACCTTGTCAAGTATAAAGAACTTCCCTATGATGAATGTTATTGGGAGTTTGAATCAGATATATCTGCATTTGAACCTGAAATTGAGAGATTTAATAAAATTCAATCCAGATCTCGTAAATCTTCTGCTAGTAAGCAAAAAAGCAGCCTTCAAGATGCTGTTGCGTCCAAGAAGTCAAAGGAATTTCAACCATATGAACATAGTCCTGAATTTCTTTCTGGAGGTACATTCTAATTTTTTCTCCTGCAATCTGGAACGCCTGAGTATGCTTATGCATAATTTGGTCATTATCAATTGCTAACAGCATTTTCATGGAGTTCTAGGCTCGCTGCATCCTTACCAACTTGAAGGGTTGAACTTCTTGCGTTTTTCTTGGTCCAAACAAACACATGTAATTCTTGCTGATGAGATGGGCCTTGGTAAGTCATGTTTGAGTAGAGGTTGCTTTTGAAGAAGTTTGAATAGTTTATATCTTGATGATGGGGTTGCTAATTCTTTGCTTTTGTTTGGTTGCAGGTAAAACCATCCAGAGCATTGCATTTTTAGCATCACTTTTTGAAGAAAACATTGCTCCTCATTTGGTAGTAGCACCACTTTCAACACTACGGAACTGGGAAAGGGAGTTTGCTACATGGGCTCCCCAAATGAATGTTGTATGTACATGAAAAATATCAAATTATTAGTTTTGATTATCAATATATGCTATTTTGATTGAGGATTCTCATGATGCAGGTTATGTATGTTGGCACTTCCCAAGCTCGTGCAATTATAAGGGAATATGAATTTTATCATCCAAAAAATCATAAGAAGATCAAGAAAAAGAAATCTGGTCAAATTGTTAGTGAAAGCAAGCAAGATAGAATAAAATTTGATGTCCTGTTAACATCATATGAGATGATTAACTTGGACACAACATCGTTGAAGCCAATAAAGTGGGAGTGCATGGTAAGTTTCATTGTTCATCAAGTCTGTTTGATAGTTCTTAGGTGATTTTTGCTAATACTTGCACCATTGTGTAGATTGTTGATGAAGGTCATCGGCTCAAGAACAAGGATTCAAAGTTGTTTCTTTCACTGAAGCAGTATACCACTAACCACCGCACTCTTTTGACTGGAACGCCTCTTCAGGTATATTCTTTGTTTATGGTATGACATTGGAGATGGTGAAAATTATACCAAATATCATTAAAAGTTCAGATACCTAGATTTGGACGACACTTTACCATGCTTTTTCGGTGAATTATGAATATGCTCTCCAGCAATGGCACAATTATGTTGCATGTTGTTCCTTTCAACCCATGTTTTGTGACATACTTTCTTTCTGATGTCTCAAGATGAAGATTCGCTTTCCAAGTCTTTCAGTTAATTGTTTACTCTTTTTAAAGTTGTTATGGTTACCTTTTAGGTAGTCCATTAAACTTTCATCTGAGAGAAAATTTTCAAAATTTGAGATTTTGATGTTGAGAAATAAAGACAAGAAGCATATGTCACTTCTTTTAAGAACTGTTGCTAACCGATGTACTTAAAAATATGCATCCAGTGTATTGTGTTTCTATTGAACTAAAGTGGAAGCTTGTTTAGGAAGAAATTGCTCATCTCTGGAAGTGTCTAGACAACTTTGTGTTTCTATGATCTATGACTTACTCGTGGATATTTGTTTGGTTTTAGAACAATCTGGATGAACTTTTCATGCTAATGCACTTCCTTGATGCTGGAAAGGTTAGTATCATATTTGCTTTGTAGAATATGGATTGTTAATCAAGAAGGGTTGCAGGAAGAATTTACAAGGCTTTATTTTGTTCACCTACTTGCAGTTTGGAAGTTTAGAGGAGTTCCAGGAGCAATTTAAGGATATCAGTCAGGAGATGCAGATTTCAAGACTTCATGACATGTTGGCCCCACATCTCCTTAGAAGTATATATCTTAAACCTTTCCACACAGGACCATATGTATTATTGTGCTTGTTTAACTACATACTTCTCCTTATAAACAACATTTTGTCTAACTGCTACTGGCTTTGATTTCACTACCCCATATCCTATGTGCAACTTGTTTGTTGTTGAACACCTATTCCTGCAAAGCAATGCAGACCATTTTGCTTTTGGTTTCCTTTTTCTTTTGATTCAGTGGGCTTTGGTTTTATTGGGAAATAATATATTTTTTCTCAGACTTGCTAAAGCTATAGTTCCTTGATCCATACTTGTGTATTTACTGTTTCAACTTATGGTCTTGCTGAAAAACTAGTTATACTATAAATGCAGGGCTGAAGAAGGATGTCATGAAGCAACTTCCTCCAAAGAAAGAACTTATTTTACGTGTAGATTTAAGTAGCAAGCAGAAAGAATATTACAAGGCGATTTTGACTCGTAACTATCAGATACTTACCCGACGTGGTGGTGCACAAGTAAGTTCACACATTATGAAATAAATTTCTTCTGTCCCCCACCATGTGTTAGCTTGGCCGAGTGCCCTACTACTTGGCTAATGTATGTTCCTGGATTAGATATCTCTCATTAATGTGGTTATGGAGTTGCGAAAGCTATGCTGTCATCCCTATATGTTGGAAGGGGTAGAACCAGATATCGAAGATGCAAATGAAGCTTACAAGTAAAGTTATATGTGTACTTTTGTGCTAATTTATTTGCTTTTCTTTTTTATGATAAGAATTGCTTATCTTATCTGCGCTGAAAGTATTCTTATGTACTTGCAATATCTATTTTAGACTTCTAGTCATCTAAATTTATGTCCTGATCTATTGAATGGCCATATTTTCAACTTCTACCATTTCTTTATGGCTTTACAGACAGCTCCTGGAATCCTCTGGGAAATTGCAACTGTTGGACAAGATGATGGTAAAGCTTAAAGAACAGGGTCATAGAGTTCTTATATATTCACAGTTCCAGCACATGTTGGACTTACTGGAGGATTACTGTACTTACAAGGTGTCAACATGATACCGTTCTTGTTTACATCATTTGCATTAGCATGCTTTTTTATGCTAAAATGGTTGGTTCTCCAACTCATGGAGAAATTTTACTTATTATGTTGTCCTTTTTTTACTTTTCAGAAGTGGCAGTATGAACGTATAGATGGAAAGGTTGGTGGGGCTGAGAGGCAAATACGCATAGATCGGTTTAATGCCAAAAATTCTTCCCGGTTCTGTTTTTTGCTTTCCACTAGAGCTGGTGGCTTGGGTATAAATCTTGCAACTGCTGATACGGTTATCATATATGATAGGTTGAACAATTACCTTCTTATATTTGCTTTCCATCTTTTGTTTTCCCTTTTTTTTTTTTCCTGTTTGTGGCTGGAGTTTTATATGATGGAAATGTTTTCTTTCATAATGGTTTATTTTTGTTTCACTAAGTCTCACTTAAAGAGTTTAAATATATGTCATGCTCTACAGTGATTGGAATCCCCATGCTGATTTACAAGCAATGGCTAGAGCTCATCGACTTGGACAAACAAACAAGGTTAAAGTTGATTTCTTGATTTATATAAGGCAACCCTTGATTGAGAATTAGATAGTGAGCCTTATCTGTGTTATAGGTGATGATTTATCGACTCGTAACAAGAAGATCCATAGAAGAAAGGATGATGCAGATGACTAAGAAGAAAATGGTTTTGGAGCATCTTGTTGTTGGTAGACTAAAAGCTCAAAATATTAATCAGGTATTGTAAGTTTATGGTATAATGTGGGCTCCACATGATGATAGAAACATTACATGGTTTAGAGGCATATATAACTTGCAAAGTCTATACGTCAAGTGTGGTTATATATTATTACATTTGAATAAAGTAGGGATTTGAAGAATAATTTGAAGAATTCTAATTTAATAGATTGTTGGAGAATGAGACCATGTTAATACTCAATGGAAGGAGATTGTCATTTGTGCAATCCCTACCAGTGATGTAAATGCATTTTTCTTTGGCTATCCTTGCTAAGTGCCTGTGCAGTGTCAATAAACCGGTAGTGTGCTGTGACTTCTGGAAACTTCAACCCTCTGTGCATTTTCCATTTCTCATACTTATCTATTGAATGAGAGCAAGTTGTTTGGTGTTTACTCAGAAATGGGTTAAGAAGTACAGTTTTACTGTCACATCTTGCTTTTTCACCCCCCAAAAAAGGAAACACAATCATGTAGCTAAAAAAATAATTTGTTGTTGTTTTCTTTAGGAAGAGTTGGATGATATCATCAGATATGGTTCAAAGGAACTATTTGCTGATGAGAATGATGAAGCAGGGAAGTCTGGTCAAATTCATTATGATGATGCTGCTATCGATAGGTGATCTATTTATCTCTATTTTCCCTACAACTTGATTGATGTCTTTTGCAGCTTTGAAGTTCAATTCTTTCTCGCTTTTGATAGATTATTGGATCGTGAACAAGCTGACAGTGAAGATGCTTCAGTGGATGAAGAAGCAGATGATGAAATTTTGAAGGCCTTCAAGGTTATCTCTATCTTTATATCCTAACTTGTACTTTAGTCATTGCTTATTGGCTATGCATCCTTCTTCTTACTGGTTTGTCAATTAACATGGCTTGAATAATGGTACATGCATTGGTCTAAAATACGTATGATATGTCTTAATAATTGAATTGCTTTCGAATTTCACAACATTAAAATACCAAATTTAGCACGTCTAAAATAAACAGTTTTTTGAAGAAAGAGTTTATCTCAGTGCCCCTGGTTACATGCATTGGCCTGACTTGTTTTGAGTGCCAAAATTTAGTAATTGTCGAGAGTCTGCCTTGCATGGCACTTCAATTTGCAGAATACCTCTACTGACATAATATTTAGTGCAATGATAGCAGATTGGGCTCTTGAGGTTGTTTTTTTTATGGATTTCAGTAGTGATGCCACCAAAGTCTCTAAGATATTTTACTTTGATGGAACACTTGGAATTATATTTTGTACCCCTAGGGATCATAGTCTACCATATTCAGAAGGCTTTTTATTTCTTTCACTTGCTTTTTAACAGATTAGACATTGGCTAGAGCAAGAGAGAAATCATTTAGATGAATTTTTTTGGGGGGGGGGGGGGGTAAGGAAATCTGTTCCAATGGTAAAAATAGGAGCTGATGCAAGCATTGGATCTTTTGTTTGTTCTTTGTTCATAGATGACTGGTGTACACTTTGGTTTGGCTGTATTGGGAATGGATCGTTTATTTTTTCGCCATTTTCAACGAGTAACATTTAGAACATTAGTAGGTATGATGTCTGAATTGGAAAATGATTTGAGCTGGTCTGACCATTAGATAATTGACTTTTCTTGGTTGGATTGCCCATACAAAGAATTTTACTAACTATAGAGACAATATATTGATGGTGTTGCTAGTTTGTTGAATCACTTGGATTTACTGCATTGAGTTGTTGTTGTCTATATTTTGCTGCCTTTGGTTTCTTACAGAAAAGAATTGCTGTTATTTGTGGCAGGTAGCTAATTATGAAGTTATAAAGGAATCGGAAACTGTTGCAGAGGAAGAAACTCAAAATGTGGCTGTTGAAAATAAAGATACTACGAACAATTCTGAAAGAACAAGTTACTGGGAGGAGTTGTTACGAGACAGATATGAAGTTCATAAAGTTGAGGAGTTTAATGCTTTGGGAAAAGGAAAGAGAAGCCGTAAGCAGGTATATTTCTAGTATCTACCATTACATCAAAATTTGATCGAGCCAGATGTTGGTTTGTTTAAGGTGCTTCAGGAGTTGAATGACTTAAACTCCAACCTGATTATGTTTTTGTGCTGGTTCTTAATGTTATGGTAGTACTAAATTGATTTCCTTGTGGTATCTTTGGAAGATTTATATTCTATTATTTTTTGCTAAGGAATTTAACTTCTGCTCTCTGAATTTCTTCAGATGGTTTCTGTTGAAGATGATGACCTTGCTGGTTTGGAAGATGTAAGCTCTGATGGTGAGGAGTTTGAAGCTGAAGTAACTGATGCTGATACTTCAGCTGTAAATCAACCTGGGAGGAAGCCTTACAGGAAGAGAATTCGTGGTATGTTTTGCCTGCCCTCATAAGATGTCAATGTGTCAGTAAGAAAAGTTCATCTATTATATTTTGATAAATTTTCTGATTTCCAACGACTTTTGTAGTGGATAATACGGAGCCCCTCCCTCTAATGGAAGGTGAAGGAAAATCATTCAGGGTGCTCGGTTTCAATCAGAGTCAAAGGGCCGCATTTGTACAGATATTGATGAGGTCAGTCTTTCTCTAATAATGTTTTGGGTTCTGTTTGATGAATTGTGAACTTCTCCCTTCCCTCTCTTTGGGTTTGTGAATGTCATTTACTAGCTTTTTTACTTTACGGTTATGATTGCAAGTTGAAGCTTTGATGGGTTCACTATTCTGAGTCTCATTGTGGTGTTTTGCTTGGAGTAATTTATTTTCAGGTTTGGGGTCGGGGATTTTGACTGGAAGGAGTTTGCATCTCGCTTAAAACAGAAGAGTTATGATGAAATAAAAGAGTATGCAGAGTGACTTCTTCTTCTTTGTTTATGTGTTGCCAGATCTGCATATAATATAGATGTTTTGAACATGCTATACTGCAGTTTTAGCTAGTATTTTACTGGTGGTGGCATTTTATGTTCATTTGCTATTGGGTTTGAATGGTCTGGGCATTAAAAAAATACAGCAGTGGGGTTTTTAACTTCTTATCAGTTGGGTGTGTTGTTGAATGGGCAGGTTGTCAGAATTCATACTTGTTTGCTTTAAACTTTTCACTTCTATTGATCGGTTCCTACAATCTATCAATTTAGTTTCCTTTCTTACAATTTGCTTGTGTCAATCTTATTCTCTTGCTATGTTTCTTTTATGGATGTGTGAGATCATGAGAGCACCACATATCAATTCTTTTGCTATTGGGTTTGAACTGTTTGTGCATATATGATTGTAGAAAATACAGATGTGGAGTTTTTTACTTTCTATCAATCAGGCGTTCTGTAGAATGCAGTGGTTGCCAGATTTCACTCTATCTTGCTCATATAAGCATTTTTCATCTCCTTGTCTTAATCCTATTTGTCCCTTTTTTAATTGCTTTCTTGAGAGCATGAACGTATAAAAAAGTGACTTATAGTCCTCGTCTTCTATCTTATTTTCAGTTATGGTACTCTTTTCCTGACGCATATTGCTGAAGATATAACCGATTCTCCTACATTTTCCGGTGATTGATCAGTGCTGCATGGCTCTTCTTCTTCTTTACTTTCAATTTTTTATTTCTTTCCTTGGTGTTTGACATTCAGTCTTTGGTTGTAGATGGTGTTCCTAAAGAAGGTCTTAGAATTCAAGATGTCCTAGTTAGGATAGCTGTCCTGCTTTTAGTAACTAAGAAGGTAAGTGTTGCCAATTTGGATTCTTAAAGTTTGAATCTTCAGTTTTTTCTTTGTTATAAATTTCAAAAGTGAAAAATCACGTTCCTTGGAGAAATGTTGACTTTCATGATGAGATAAATTTTTTTATGTTATTTTGAAAAACAGGTGAAGGATGCATTAGAAAAGCCTGGCACCCGCCTTTTTACTGATGATATTATGATGCGTTACCCAACACTAAAGGGCGGGAAATTTTGGAAAGAGGAACATGATTTGTTGTTACTGCACGCGGTTTTAAAGTATGTATCTCTGAAGTTCTTGGACATTAACTGCAGCTACTGTATGTTGCGGTTATATTTCTGATGCATTTTCATTTTTTGTAGTCAACAATGAAATATTAGATTGGTTGACGAGGAAAGTGACGTTTTACAGTCAATCTTTCTCAAATGTCTTCTTAACTGTTGAGGTGCATTGTTGGAACCCCATCCTTTTCTGTAAATAAATCATGTTCTGAAGCTTTTTGTACTCTTGAAGTGATGATCTCATGGTGCAACTTGAATTGCACCCCTAACATACTTGGTTTTGAACCAATTTAACTCCATTGTGGCTCTGTGCATCAGACTGCTCTTTGTGTGGTTTATTATTGGGGAGTCTTAGATGTAAAAAGAAGTAAAGCATGTGCTATGTACATTAAGTCTTGATCTTTCTATGTCCGTGTAATGAGTTACAGTGGGAGCTAAATTAGTTCCATTATGTACTGGTGCCTGTCTGATATGTTCCTATGCTAGTTGCTTCTGCCTGTTGGTATCATACCTTATACAGAGGTTATAAAGGACATATTCACAAATTATGGAGTGATAGTTTGCATAAAATTTATGAGAGCCATTAAACCAGATTTATTCATGATATTGTCTAGTCTTGTTTTATTTACTCTAATGCAATTGTTATAATGTCATGAGTTGAAATTTGAGTTGCACTTTATATTAATACTGTTGCCTATGTCAACTCATTTTACTGTTAGGCATGGGTATGGAAGATGGCAAGCTATTGTTGATGATAAAGACTTGAGGATTCAGGAGGTGATCTGTCAAGAGTTGAATCTTCCCATCATAAATCTTCCTATTCCTGGGCAAGCTGGTTCTCAAGTGCAAAATGGTGCTAATACAACAAATATAGAACCAACAGGAACCCAGACTCAGGGAAATGGCTCTGGTAGTGACGTGGGAGGTGAGGTAGCCCAGGGAGTTGCTGATACTGTGAACCAAGCGCGAGTATACCATGATCCTTCTATATTGTATCATTTTAGAGATATGCAGAGAAGGCAGGTTGAATATGTCAAGAAAAGGGTGCTTCTCTTGGAAAAGGGCCTCAATGCAGAGTATCAGAAAGAGTTTTATGTAAGTTGAACTACTGCTAACATAAGTTCTGGCTCAAGCAATTTTTAGGAACTTTGGCTTATAGTGCTATGCTTTTTGACTTCCTTTTAATAATTGTGAAGAAAACATCATCTTATTACATTTAATGACATCCATCTACAGTGAAAAAGCAAGTAAATAATGAACGAATATGATCAAGTAAACAGAAATAGGTTGCTTTTTTTTTTATGGGGACGGTTTGATGAATAGTGCTCATCCAGCAAAATTTTTTCCCACTTCAACAGCCTGAATTCCTACACATTTTATGAGCCTAATCTTCATTCTTAATTATTACTCCATTATTGTTACCCCATTTTGTTTTAAAATTTTTGCATGAACATTGAAATTACATGAATTTTATTGATGCTTGTGACTTACTGTTTGCTCTTATCCTTAAATTTTCTCTTAGGGTGAGATGAAAACAAATGAGGTGGCAAGTGAACAGCAAGAGAATGGAAAAAGGGTCGCAGACATGCCAAATGCAAGGACAACAGAGACCCCTTCACAAGTGACTGACTGCTTACCGCCAATAGAAGTAATTGGTTAGTTATAATTTCTTGACTCATAAAATTGGTTTACTATAGCTGTTTACCCGTTCACATATATGATTACCATTGTCATATAAAGATGAGTGAAGGAGAGATTCCACCCCCCCCTTTTTAACTATAGGTAGTTTCCTATCCGGATTAACAGATACTCATCTGTAGTCCGAGTAAGAACAATTACACATGGTTAATAATCTAAAAGGAGGATAGATAAAAGAAAGAGAGCTAGTCCTGTATTATCTTCCCTTCACCTTTAAGCTTTCTTTTTGTTGGTTAAAGAATTGCTGTGATTGGTGGTATGATCTTTTACTGTTCCCAAGTTTGCTTTTGTAATGAAAAGAATTATCCTTTTACAGCTTCAGAAGAAATTTCAGCAGCTGCTTGCAGCAACGACGCAGATCGATTGGAACTGCCTCAGCATTACAATAAGGTACACCATTGTGTTTGAAGGGGCTTGAACATACAGGATGACACTAATAGGATGTTGTTTACTCCTTGTTCAGCATCCTAGAAATGGAGGTTGTAGTGGTGAGGCCGAGGCCTTGTTTTTAATTAACAGGCATTCTTGTTTTTTCCAATTTGATGCAGATTTGCAAGATATTGGAGGACAAGGTTCATGAACCAGTTCAGTCAAGCCTCAATCTAAAGAAGAACCTCCATACGTTGGAAGAAATTTGTGGGGACATAACTCGAATTCTTTCACCTGCAGAGCAGCCTGTAGTCAGTACTGCTGCAGGATCACAGAGCTGCGCAGCAAGGTCCATTTCACCACCTAACCAACAGCCTGCCATTGTGACTGAAATCGAGATGGAGGACTCACAAAGAGAATCTGAGCCTGAGAAACCTGCTATCGTAGAAGTAACAGATATAGATTTAACCAGTTCTGATCCACTTAAAGACAGCAGCAAAATAGAGGATCAAGATTCGAGCTTGAATCCAATGGAAAAAGCAGCAGATTCATCTCAGACGCAGACTACTGGAAATGATGTGATGATGGAAGAAACAGGGAAAGAAGACGGCGCCAGGACTCAATCCGAGGCTATAGCTAGTGAAAATGAAAGGGAAAGTGCAGAGAAATCTGAAGCAGGGGTCATTGTTTTGGATGATTAAATTAAAATGTGATATAGTAGATGATTTATTGAGAGGCTATCATATTCCTTACCCAAAACTTGATTTTCTTTTAATAGTTACCTTCTACACAAATTCTTTCGTGCTTTAAGCAAGTTTAAAGTCTAGTGTTGTATAAAGATTAATTTGGTTATATTTTGTTTAAAATTTTTAAATGTTCATTTAAGATAAAAAGAAAATCCAGAAATTTGGTTCTAGAAATTCAAGAAAAAAATAGAGATGAAATTGAAAGCAAACAAAGATGTAATTCACTCATAAGATTCTGCAAGAATTATAAGATTGTTATGATAATAATAAACATAACACCATATTTATGACATGTGTATAATTAGATATGATTTGGTTTTGGCTGTAGAGGTAACATACAACAAATTCAACTTCAATCAACTTGAAATACCCCTAATGAGAAGATTGCAATCATCTTTTGCTTCACAATAAGTAAATTAGTTAACAAATAGTGTTTGTTAATTGTTACTTGCAATCATGTTTATGTATAATCGCTATATTTTGTAGCTTGCGAGCTCACCTCGCATGCTTGTGGCTTCTCAACCCTTTAGTTAAAGAGGACCATCTTGCATGATGAGATATTTGTGAGTTTAAAATTTTGTGAATGCGAACCATTAAGATCATATAGTTGACAATTGAAAGGGAGATTGTCATTCACATTATATGAATATTCATTCTCCATACAGTACAATCTAGACATAATTGAGACCTATTTAAGACAACCTATGACAATAAGACATCAATAGATTAACTAATGAGTAGGGAGTTTAAAACCAATACAAGGGTGAACTATTCTAGAGAACCCCTTTTAAAGGCTTTTAGTCCCCTAGTAAAAGAACCCAGACTCCCTCTCCTCTAGCTAGACTCTCGACTCTCTCCTTTCTTCTCCAACTCTTTCCTGATATTCACATTCTAATCAACCTAATTATCTTACAACCCTCCTCCCCTCGGATGAACGCTCTCGAACCACTATTATCTCCTCCTATCAATAATTGGTAATCACTTCCAATCCTCTGAATTAGCCACAAATGACGTATGCCAACAACTTCCCTATGATCCAAACTTCTCCAACACCCCAAATTTCCCAAACTACCAAAGCCAAGCTCCCTAAGGAACCAAAAACATTGGTTCATAGATGTTTTTAAAATTTTGATTTCTTGATGTACTAAAAAAATTTCTTAGTTATATGCCCATATGCTCCCTATAGAAGATATAACTCACACCATTAGATGCCTTCGAATAGTACAAATCATTTCGTTACGTTCAAAGAAATTCTCACTACCTCAAATGATAGGGCAAAGAAGCTTAAAGTATTAATGAATGTCACTTTATAACCTCCCCTACGATTGGGGGCAATTGTTATACCTATATCCTGCGAGTCCTCACCTTGCAAGTTGAGACACTTGTGAACCTTAGATCTCGCAAGTTTAGGATCTTGTGAGTCTGAACTATCCCACATACCTAACATGGAAATGATGACTGTCATTCACACGTCATGTATATTCATTCCCTAGACATGATAACTTGAACATTAACACCTATCCAGGACAACCTATGATGCTAAGACATCAGTAGACCAATTAACTTGTAAGAAATTTGGGACCAATATGAGAGTGACACGTGAAGCCTCAGGAACTATTAGAGAAAATCCCTTTAAAAGCTTTTGGACGACGAAGACTCCACTTCTAACTAGACTCTCTACTCTCATCTTCTCTCCAACATTTACCATCATTAATATTTCGATCATCCTAATTATCTTACCGCTCTCCGCTTTTCAAGTGAAATATTTTGAACCACTTCTACTCCTTATATAACAATAATATCTATAAGTATAAACCAGGAGACTTCGAATTGATAGTAAAGTTGAAGCTTTGGTAATTTGAAAACCCTAAGTTTAAGTACTACCGATATAAAACATGTATAAACAAATTAATTTATTGAATAAATTATTCAATTTTAATATCCCAAACTTTTTATTTACAATTTGACTACCAGCATCCATATAAAAATAAAAAATAAAAATTTTGGCTTCGAATGTTGACCTTTCAAGAGAGCATAATATTCATTGGTGAGCACGATTTCATGGTTCTTTATCTTTCAAACAAGGCCAAAAAAAAGAATATCTTCATTTCTTATTTCTTATGCTTAATTTCCTCGCCTACCCAACTTTTCGTATTAATTAATATTTTGTTTTCTGCAACTAATTAAATTATTTAGACCCAACAAAAGGAGACTGCGAATTTTTTTCTGTTTTCCTAAATGGTTCAAGGTAGGGTATCTTTCAAATATAGCATGGCAAAGGCAAACTTATTTTGAAGCTTTTAAAAGGAAAGTGTTTAAGGCCCATGAAGCTTATACAAGACAAAGGGTAACATCAATGCCAAGTTTTAAATCAGTAAAGAACTGGATCAAACCATGCATGTCACTGCACATCCACAATGAAATACTATTCAATATTACTGTTTACTACTACTTATTACTTTGTAGACATGCATGCAAACATATCTGTATATGTAAGGCTGGAAGGGATACACTCTCTACAAAAGAATACAGTCCTTTCAAGTATCCTCTCGTGTTCACACTATATATATATAAAGAGAGATAGGGAAATTGCAGGTGATCTGCCGAAAGAAGGATATTTCATATTTGTTTGTGCAAACAAATTAGGATTTGTAAAGGAGAAAAAAGAAGTGGATGAGAAAAGTAGGAAAATAAAGAGAAGAAAAAAGAAGAAGAATATGTAAGAAACCCTGGAAATCAGGCTAAGTGCTGGGAAAGTGGAGACAACAACAGACACCTTTGCTCTTCTTATACACGCTTGCTCTTGCTTTACTATTCATGCATACTTACATACGTACATACATATATTATATATATACATACATACAGCAACATGCCAACCTGTTTATATATACACATTTAATACAAGTGAATAGAATCTCACTGAACTTTTAATAATCCATCAAAAGCACTGAATGTGGTTAATTCCTGATGGGTTTTGTTCTGTACAATGATTCACATATGATTATATATACAGTACTTGATTATAATATAACTACAAAACAACTCAATATTATTACGTTTCAGCGTATATGTGCTTACAAATTTTACCTAATTATTGGTATTGATCATTGTTTATTATTATTGAACCTTTTTTTTTTTTCTTATTTGCTTTAGAGTTCAATCAAAGCCTACTAACTTTGAAAAGAATACTGCAGGAAATGAATAAAAAATGATAACCAGAAACCCTATTTTTTTTTTATGATTAGATTCTTGCTAGGCTCGCAAAAAAAGGGTTGATTGGGTCCCATCATTTGATGTTCTCGTGAGAGTTTGGGGCATATACAGGCACTGTAAATCCCTTGGTAGTGCAAACCAGATAATACAGTCGGCATTTTCATACACAAATATTAAATACAGTACCATCACATCAACATGCAAAACATTAATTAATCAAAGGCTAGGATTACAAACCATTAATATTCTACATTCTTTATAATAAAGTCATAAATAAATCCATAAAGAAACATAGGGTTGGCTACTTGGAAACCTAAGCTCTTTGCCTTTATAAATTTTCATGTCATTTCTCTTCTATTTCTCACAACAAAATTAGAGAGAGTAACAAAGGGAAAAAAAACATTCATGGCTACTAAAAAACATGATGATCATGAGAATTATCCAACTGTTGTGGTTACCAAGACAGTTACCGTACACCCAAAACCCTTGTTGCATCATCCACAACAGATTCTCCATCTTTCCAATTTGGACAGGCAGTGTCCGATGTTAATGTACGTGGTTTTCTTTTACAAACCTTGTTTTGCTTACCAGAACTTGTCTCTGGGTTCCATCTTCAACAGCTTGAAATCTGGGTTGGAAGAGACACTTTCTATATGGTATCCAGCTGCAGGTAGGTTGAGCTTGAACCAAGCTGATGGTAAGCTTAATCTTTGGTGCAATAATGGTGGTGCAGTTCTAGCTGAGGCAGTCACCACTGCGAAGATCATTCAACTTGGTGATCTTTCTCAATACAAGGAATTCTTTGAGCGATTGGCTTACAAGCCTGTCTTTCAAGGGAACTTCTCGCAGATGCCTTTAATTGTTGCTCAGGTGAGATCATTAATTTTCCTAGGGCCTGTTTTGTCCATTTCTTTTCAGATTTAGCCCGGCTTTTGTTCCGTTCTTTATCCGCTGTGCACTAAATTGGTTGAATTCTACCGTGTTATTGAATAGACATATGCAACTTTCATTGTATGATGTAGGTCACCAGGTTTGGGTGTGGAGGTTACTCAATCAGTATCGGTGCAAGCCACTCGGTGTTTGATGGACCAGCCACCTATGATTTTCTGCGTGCATGGGCTTCAAATTCTGCAATTTTGAAAGAAAAGAGAAGCACTTTGCAGATTTACAAACCTGTGCATGAGAGGGGGCCATTGTTGGTGGGTACTCAGCATGGTCAGCAGCAGCTCACAAAATTGCCTGAAAGTGGGAGCTCGGCGCCAACAAGGGGTGCAGCAGCCATAGATCATCTACATCAGTTGATAAAACAAGCTCTCGCTGGTCCAGATATGAAGTTTGGAGGCAGCAACTTTTCCAACACAGGGAACTCCAATCTGATTCTCAAAACCTTCCACCTTAGTGGTGCAATGATAGAAAGCTTAAAAATCAAGGTCTTTGGTGGTGAAAGCAGGGGTAGCTTTTCATGTTCTTCCTTTGAACTCATTGCAGCTCACTTATGGAAGGTAAAACAATGTTTAATCTCAGTTTTAAACTGAAGGATCATTTCTAGCATTCGAGTGATTAAAAATTATATTGTTGATGTTGCTCGTCTATATCAACATCATATATGTTTATAAAAAGAGAGAGGGGTATATCAGCCGTAAAAATATCATGAAAGTCTTTATATTAGGAGTTAGATTGTATTTTGTCATATCTACTCAGAAAAATGGATAAGTTAGTCCTATACATTAAATGAAAGAGCAAACAAGTCCTACTGTTTGAAATTTTATCCATTTTTATTGTTAAAAACTGGTCTATGTATGTCAAAATGAGGTACATGTGGCACGTTATATGTAATTGTTTGATTATTCTATTAGCCACACCAGTTTTTTTAACAATAAAAATGAATGAAATTTTTAATAGAAAAAACTAGTTTACTCTTTAATTTAATGTACAGAAACTAATTTGCTCACTTTTTTTAATAAAGAGAGTAAAATACAATTTAGCTCCTAATACAAAAACTTATGATGCTTTTATCAGGTACGTGAATAAGTTTAGTATTGTCTTCTATACTTGAAAGACAAGCTCAAAACAAAGCTAGACCTCCATAGAGGATCTTGAGAGAGCTAGGGTACCACTTGAGCTCATAGCGCTCTCCACATGAAGACATACATACATATACATATTTAGAGTAACTGAAATGATTCACACTCCAGGCAAGGACTAAAGCATTAGGAGTAAAGAAAGGAGCAATGGTTTGCTTGCAATTCGCAGTGGACGTAAGGAACAAGATGGTGCCGCCATTGCCAAAAGGTTTCAGTGGCAACGCATTTGTACTAGCTTCCATAGCCTTAACAGCCGAACAACTGGAAGGTAGTAACCATGAAGGTACCATAGAGAAGATAAAGCAAGCCAAGAACTCGATTACCAACGACTACGTGATTGCATATAACAAGGCATTAGATGGAGGAGCTGCTCAGGGCAGTCTCCCACCAATCAATGAGCTAACCCTAGTATCTGATTGGACAAGGATGCCATTCCACACCATTGATTTCCTACATGGAGAAGCAGCTTATGTATCTCCATTACTCTCCCCAATCCCTCAGGTCGCATATTTCATGCAGAATCCCAATGATTTGAGAGGCATCGATGTGAGGATTGGTTTGCCACCTCAATTCTTAAATGCTTTCTCTCATTACTTCCTTACCAATTTGCAATAAGTCC
This sequence comes from Gossypium anomalum, assembly GCA_025698475.1. Classification (NCBI taxonomy): domain Eukaryota; kingdom Viridiplantae; phylum Streptophyta; class Magnoliopsida; order Malvales; family Malvaceae; genus Gossypium; species Gossypium anomalum. Next base: position 87,714,836 of record CM046968.1, read on the forward strand.
CTACAGTTTCCTGCTTTAAATTAAAATCAACTTCCTTTGTGGAGGTTAATGGTGATCATTACTTTAGGACTATTATTACTAAATAAGGAGGATGTGCTATTGTTCTCATACTATACATAATAATATTCGAAATGTGTAATATTGAACTCTTTTTTAATATATAATTTGATACTCGAGTTTGGAACTTATTATTATTATTTTTGGATAAATTACACATGCTATCCAATTACTGTTTTTTTTCTTTTTTGTCACTCAACTATCAAAATATAAAAATTGATAGTTGTGTAACTAAAAAAGAAAAGAGTCAATGGTTGGGTGACTGAAAAAGAAAGGAGACAATAGTTGGGTGACTTGTGATGTAATTTGTCTTATTTTTTTCATCTAAAGTGATTAATATATTTGGCAAAAAGTTATACATTTTTGTCGGCGAAGATAAATACTATTAACTTTTTAGTGTTTAATTTTTATTTTATGGTTGATTTGATGAAAACTCATAATTAATTAATAATATTAGCAATTAATTTTCATTAAATCTACACAAAAATTCTAAACAAAAAAATCAATCATCAGATTATATTTAACAAATTCATAATTAATACTAAGATTATTCTATTAAAAAATTATTAAATTAATTCTGAAATCCGAATTAAATACTCAAAAGTTAAGTAAATGTATAACTTTTGTCAAATAAAAATACGACATTAAAGCAAAAAAATCATATATTAAAAAAAAGTGTCAAACTCAAGTGTCAAAAAAAGTTACTTTAAGCTTTTCTTGAAGAAACAAAGCCCATATTTTTAATTTGGAAGTCCTAGTACTCTTCATGAATCTAAAATTTAATCATTATACTTTTATTTCTAGTTATTTAGTCATCTTACTTTTCAGATTTTAAAATTTAGATCCAACTATTAAAATTATTTAAATTCAAGTTCATTGCATCGTCCTTTTTTTTATTTCAAAAAACAAATTTAATAATATTAACATTTGTACGTTTCAAGAAATAAAAATGCAAAATTTGTGATGAATACAGGAAAATATAGCATATTTTAAGGTAGAATGGGGTCCTGAAGAATCAGAACCTAGTTTTTAATAATGAAACATGGTTAGCATAAAACATGGAGCAAAGAGTGTAGTATACAAGGCAAACATTATAATGGGTAGTTGGACCCATTAATTAAAAAACTAATATTTTTATTCATTATACAAATATTTAACAGGGCTTAGCAGGAGAAGTTGTTGCACTGAGAGCTCTTAAGAGATGTTATTAGGACAGAATAAAAAGTGCAAGGATTTGACAACAAAATCATGGCATAAAATAAAGATTATCATAGAGAGATTTTGTTTTCAGTTCACATGAGGCAAAACTACCAAAGAGGAGCAATGCTTTGTAAAGCAGATCCTTCTTTTGCTGTTAGTACAGAGGCTACATTCTAATCTTCATATGGAAGTCCTTAGAGAATAACCGTTGCATCCGAAATCGCCTTCCTGCTACAAAACGGACAAATTGGTCATAACCTAATAAGACCAGCAAATAACACTGTCCTGTTCTAGCATGCTAGTCAGACACTTGGTGAAAAATTCGGACACTAGGCTATGAATGCTACTAAGCCCTAATCGCATTCCACTAAATTTGGTGGAGCATGTTTCGGCATGTCCTTTCTAGCATTGTTTTATATGAAAGATGATAACTTGTACGAAGTCTGCCATTTGTGAGTTAATTCGATGGCTGAAACTGAGAAATATAATCTAAATATTGACTAAAGAAGAAACAACTAGCCTTACCTGTTTCATCATTGCACTTGCCAGATCTTCCAAGGAGCCGATGTTATCAGGAACATGACTTCCATGTGGCCTTGGTTGGAACATAAGATACCCTTCCTTTTCGATAACTGATGGCTCCATAATGGAGTTGTCACCTTCACTATGCTTGATAGATAAGGGATCAACAAAGTTCAATGGTCCAACCGAATCCAAGTCTGTCGTTCTGTGGAAAATCGAGTTATTTCGGTCCAAGCACTGTCCCAACTGAATCATGGCACCGTTAATAGGGATCGAAGAGTTTATTGAAGCATGTGATTGGTAAGGGGCATCTTTTCTAGGGGCATTCCATTCTTGAGGAGCACCTCTGATTATTTGCCCTGCATTACAGTTGATCGGGGATGCTTGGCCTTGTGAGTCTGCTTTTGAATCCTGCAATTGGTTGGAAGCAGGAGCTATGGAAGTAAAGTCGGATAAAGCATTCCCATTCTGGAAGCCTATTGCAGAAACACTAGTATGCGAAGTGGCTTGCTGAGAGCTTCCTTCTAACATCAAGGAGTTGCTTGTAACACCAAGAAGTGGATTGTTGGAAAATCCAGTTATTCTTGCATCTACTAAACTACCAGAACCAGGGAAAACAGTCGTACTATCGGCAGTCGGCAGCTCTCCTATGTGCCCAACACTCTTGTTATGTTGTAGTCGATCAAGTTCTAGTGACATTGGCATACCTTGAAGAATGTTGGTATTCTGGTTTCCAGGAACAAAAGATTGCAACTTGCTAAGATCATTTGTGGGATTACCCGAATTTTGCACGTGGCCTAATTGAATAGTTCCTGGAGATGGAAGGCCACGTATGCCTAGCCCAGCAGGTGTGTTCAATCTTCCAAGCACCCCACTAGGTGGGAAAGATCTAAAGGAAGCATTGTGAAGCTGATCAGATCCAGCCAAGGTATGGAAATTTCCAAGTCCATTCAGAGACCCCATCCGTAAATAGGCAGAATCTGCAGTGCCTAAAGCTGCTGCCATGTTTGCTTGCTGGTTCGCCACACAGCTGATTCTTTTCAGGTAAAGCCTAAATTTCTGTAACCGAAAAAAATGAAAGTTAGCTTCCTGACAAGTTTCGGATCATTGTAACTAACTATGGCAGAAAAGGTCCGGGTTATTACCTGCAGATGGCTGGCGACATTTTCTCTGGTAAGCTTTTCAACATTCATCAATTCTAGGATCTTTTTAGGTACAGCCTCTGCATTGCAACAACTTGAAAAAGTTAAATCCGAAAGCTTCATTGACGAGCAGATTCACTGCAACTAGAACTGAACAGAGTGGTGAAACATCGATAATAAATGTTACAAGTAGAAATCGATAATGCAGGGGTCAACAGGTAAATTGATAATATTACACATTGAAAGTGAGGGATAGACATGGGAGTCAAAAGAACAATAGTAATAATATTAATGCCACAATGTAGCCAAAAGCTAAGTTAAGAACATACTGTCAATGCCCAACTGATTAACCGCAGCAACAAATTTGCGATGCAACTCCACTGACCAAACAACACGAGGTTTCTTTTGGGCTGATGGGTCCTCGTTATCATGGCCATTCTCGTCACGCTCGTCGTCCTCGTCTTCATTCTGGTCTTTCCGCTTTTTGTTTAACTTCCCATTGTTATCAACATTCCCTATCCCCGCAGCCTCGCCACTGTCTGGATGAGGCTTGTCTTTGCTGCCGGAATTACACCGGTCTTTTTTCTTTCTCCTCACTACATGTTGCCATATATTTTGCAGCTCCTCAATCCGAACAGGTTTCAGCAAATAATCACAAGCACCATGAGTAATCCCTTTCATCACAAGCTTCGTATCACCATTTGCAGACAACACTGAAGGCATTTAATCATATCATTAGTTAAAATATCCGACCCGGAATCCAAATGCCCCGAAATTTTTTGTCCATTTTTGCATGGGATAACCCAAATGATAGAAGTTGCATTAAAACCCCTTTCAAAGTCTAGAATTTATGCATGGCAGTTAGTCTAAAATGTTGATAAAAATGTCAAAAGTAATTAAAAGAAGCCAAAAAAGCAGAGCATTATTACTAGCTTACTTATGACAGGCAGGTCCATCTCAAGCCCCACATGCTCAAGTAACTTAAAACCATCCATGTCGGGCATGTGAACATCGCTGATAACCAAGTCAAACTTGTTCTTGTTTTCTCTTAACATCTTCAATGCTGTTTTAGCTTGGCTTGTTGTGGTAACTGCAAAATACACACATTCACAATAAATGAACCACTTTTATTAATGTTTTTAAAGATTCAAAATCCAAAAATGCATATTACACTGAATCAGTGTAGCAAAATTAAAAACAATGAACTAGGATTGTTGGAAAGCAAAGAATCCAAAATGGGAAAAAAAAATTATGCAAAGACATGATCTTTTTGGAGCACGAAATCACCAAATCATGAAAAAAAGAAAAACCCCGAATCTAAGAACTATCCGTAGAATCGAAGAGAAACCGGAAAAATGAGATCTTCCTTTAGATTTTTACAATGCAAATGTGATGAATGAAGCTCACAAAGATTTCACTGGAAACCCACTAATACCGACGCAACTGCAAAACAATAAAAATCAACAACCCATTTCTATAAATAGAGATTTAAGGCAAAAAGACGAACCATGGTACTGGCATCGACGAAGAAGAGTTCCGAGCAGTAAAAGGCAAGTCGGGTCATCGTCAACGGCCAAAACTCGCATGCCAATTGGAAACTGATCCTTGCCTTCACTCACTATCTGCTCTACCGTCATTTTTTTTTAAGTTTTTTTTTTTTTTTTTTGGCAGTATCAGAAACTATATTTCGTGGCTTAAGATTAAAGCCAGAAACTAAACTAGAATGAAAGAAATATGAGACAAAAAGGCAGAAAGAGAGGGAGAAGTTTTAGATTGTAATTAAGGGGTGAATTTAGAGAGACAGAAAGAGCAAGTGATTGTTCAAAAGAGAAAAAAAAATACTGCCTTTAATATTTAAAAACAGACTGTAATCTGTATACTGGGTCTTAATCTCTGTGTTTTTAGGAGAGAGTGTGTGAAGAAAACAGAATACGGAATCTGGAAATTGACTGTGAAAATCGGGATTCACACGTTTTACTGAAATTCATTTTCAACGACTTTTGCTACCAAGATTTGCATTCTAAGGGCTAATTGGGTTTTTAATTTCGAAGAAATTAAAAAGCATTCCTAAATTATTTATTTTATTTAATTTTTAAAATTTGGTATAATTCTAAATTTAGTTCTTTATGTTTACTTATTTTATCATTTTGGTCTTGATTATTTTTACCACTTTGGCATTTAATCTTTAAAATTTTAATAATATTAATATGTGATATGATATTCTCCGTGTACTTCATTATTAATTTATTTATATATATAAATATATTTAAAATTATTGAATTTTTTAATAATATATATTTAAAATTTTAGTTACACATGAATTTTCACGTGAGATGTTACATTAGTGGTGTTAAAATTTTTGTAGTTTAGACAACTTTTTCATTTAGAAAAAGACTAAAATTTAAAAATTAAATGTTAAATAGAGTTATTTATGGGTCGGACCATTCGATTTGGTTTGAAGGCTCGTTTGAAAAATGAGTTTAGACAAAAAATAAGGCTCGTTTAAAAAATGAGTAGGGTCTCGGGTAAAGGTCTTTTTTGCTAGAGCCCGGCCCAAATTTGCAATAAAAAAAATCATCTGTTGTTTTGCTTTTATTTTTTCACTTTTTGCCACTGTTTTGCTAGCATTTCACTATTATGTTACTACTATTTTAATATTTTTAGTATGTTTGGTATATTATATTATTTAAATTTTTTTATATAAAAAATAAAAAGTAAAAAACAAAATTAACATTTTTATCTAAGCTGGGCATGCGTAAAAATTTAGGCTCATTTTTTGAACCCAAACCTATTAATTGAGTCTAAAATTTTATTAGGACCCGGCTCATGGAAAACTCTAATATTAAAGTAAAGTAGTAAAAAAAATTAGAATTAAAGTGAAAAAAAAATGTTAAATACTATTATGCCTTAATTTTATTTATGTGATATTTTGTCCAAAAATTGAGCTGATTTATTTATTCAATCTTTTAAAAAGTTACCATAAGAAATTGATAATGATTTGATAATTGAAATCTAAGATTATGATTTTGTTTACTCTTTAATTCAACCAAGTAATCTTCTACCATATATATACAGAATACGTTTTCTTTCCATTCTTATACGAAATAAAAATAATACAAATATAAGAATATCCAAACACAAATTATAAGGTTGATTGAGTCTGTTCGATTAATACAGGTATTGTTGCTAATGTAGAAGGACATGAGTTCGAATAACGCATTATCTTCCTATTTATGAGTTGGGTTGGAGAGTGATTATAAGTAATTCATATAATTAAAATTTATGATGAAATTATTCAAAAAATAATAATTTATATGACAATTAATATCTTTCCTATTTCAGATTTTAATCAGTAATAATTTATTTTTTATTACATTTATAAATTAGTACAAAAAGAATATATATATATATATATATATATATATATATAATATAACACATAAATAATGAATGAATCTAATCACAGTACAAAATCAATTCTTCATATCAGAACATAAATCTCGAGATTTATGATGCCAAAATAATATAAAACTAGTAAACGACGACGTTTTTCTGCTAAGTAGAGATATATAAAAGATTTTGGTTTAACAATTCATTGCACCAAATATCCCTAAACTATGCTCTTCTTGTTAAATTGGTCTTTAAAGTTTAAAACATTTTAATTACATTCTCAAACTATTAATGTTATATTAATAATGTCCTTCTATTACTAAAATCGTAAATTTAACAATTAAATGAGACGTTAGATCTTATGTGACATAATTTAAAATGAATATTGTAAAAGTGGATGTTGTAAAAATCTCGATTTCGAAGTTTTCAAAACTTTTACTATTGTTCACTCTTTTTTCAAAAAAAAAATAGTTTTTAATTTAAAAATAATATAGCAACAATTTAATTTTTTTTTAAAATTTTAATTTTAAATTATTTCATATAAGATTTTACGTATCATTTAATAGTTAAAGTAACAGTTTCAAAAAGAAAAAGGACTCAATTGATATAATATCAATAGTTTAAAGACGTATTTAAAATAAGGTTCATAATTTAAGGATGTGAAGTGGAATTAACTCATTGTTGAGCATTGATGTTAATGAAACATGCATGACAAAAAAAAAAAAGCTGAAAATATCAATTTTTATTTAAAAAATAAATAAATTTTAGTATTTTATTTTATTTTAAAAAAAATCATTATTAATGATTCTATTTTAGTTTGGTTTGGTTTGTGGTGAAGGGGACCACAATGGCAGGAAGTATGGAACACGCCAAAGCATGCTTTGTGAACCCAAAAAATAAAGTCTTCCAAAATAAAAATAAAACTCTCTTGCCGAAGTATAAGGCTGTCATATTTTTCAACTTTTCATCTTTTTTTGGTTTAATCCTAATTATTAATCTAATAAATCTTTCTTTTTATGGTTTTGTATTTTTATAAAGTGTTCTTCTTTTAAGGCCTTAAAAGTTAAAAGTCCTTTAATTTTAGGGCCTAAAAAGCCTAAAAATAACCCCCCTTTTTTTTTCCTTGATAATTGTCATAAAATGAGTCAAAAGGAGTCAAACTCTTGAGAAGGACTTATATATATATATATATATATATATATATTGGAACACTTACAACAATTACCTTTCATTTTTAAAACCTCAATCAATGTGGGTATTGTTACTAATACAAGAAAACGTGGGTTCAAGTGCGCTGAAGCATATTATCTTTTTATTTATGAGTTGGGGAGGAGTTATAAGTAGTTCTAGACATTATGTTAAAAAGAATATATATGATTAGAACCTATAATAAGATTGTTCAAAAAAATATATATATGAAGTGGTAAAGATTGTTCAGAAAAACTATAAGTGAACCTATAACGAACTTGGATCTCACTTGGAGTATATTTAAAATAGGTGGATCAAAATTTAAGCATATGGTCGATTGAGTCTTAGCTTAATTGGCATGGACATTGTTGCCAATACAGGAGGATGTGGATTCAAGTGTACTGAAGTGCATTATCCTCCTATTTATGGATTGAAGAGGAACTATCAAAAAGAGACTAGAACTTATAATGAGATTGTTCACTTCTTTCATATTTTTTTTTATTAATAAATTTTTATCGTTTTAGATATAATAATACAAATACAATAATACATATAAATAAATATGTCAAATTTCATAATACAGATTATCAATGTATCAAAAGTTATTATACCATAAATACAATTAAATTTTGTCATATTTATAATGTGGGTTAAAATTTATTTAATAATGAATATAGATATAACGGTAACGAATTTGTAGTCTTTTTTTTTTTTGTGAATTACAATAACAAAACAAAGCTCCAACAACCAACACAACTAGCACGACTCAAACCTATGCCACACTTGGGGTGATGAATACCCTTGACCATTAGACCATAACATGGGATTCAACGAATTTATATTTTAATACTACTATTAAACTGATTTTCTATCGTTGGATTTATAATTTTTATTTCTTTTAAATTTTTGTGAATAACATTTTTTCTTTTTTTTTTTTTACTTTTGGCATAATTAAAAAAAACCATGTGAGAAATTGGAGCACCCTTTTTTCAACAAAATATCAACATTAATAGTTTTATGAAATCAATTTAGTAAAGAAGAAAAGAAAAAGAGGAATGATCTCCACATACACACATAAAAGAGAGAGGGCAACAACTTTTTAGAAAAGTTTGGTGGGAGAAAGTGAAATAATGAGTAAAAAGAAGGAGCTAGCAAATCAGTTACCTCATGAATGCCCACTAAGTCATTTTAGTGGACATGACTATATACATTATATTATAAAATGCCATAGTCTTCTCTCTTTTTGGTCTGGTTTTTGGTGATGGATGTGATATTATTAATTATATGTTTAAAAAATTGCAAACCCATCTAATAATTCATACAGATACATATTCTGTCAAAGCACACAACATGACCAACAACCAACCATCTTAGCTTGGTTAACTGCACTTGCCTCATTATTCTTATCTTGCACTCATCATTGATCAACACATAACTTTACAAAACAATAAAAAAAGAGATATATCCCCTGAGTTTTGTTTATTGATTACCCAATGCTCCATTATTTGACTATCCCTTATCAGTATATATTAATATATTATTGAAATGGGTTTGCACTTTGCATGATAACTGCAAGCCTGTGTTTCTCTCTCTACATCCAAAAACTATATAATAAAATAGTCCATGCCATGCTGATACAGATATATATATATAATAATAATGTATGTTTATCTTGAAGATTCATGTTGGGTGCAAAATCTTTGAGATTCCTTGCTTTATGGGGTCACATGAGTTTTGCTTTGGCTTGATTTAAAGTAGAAAGGTTTTAAATATAGTTGATAATATGGTTTAAATATAATGCATATGCACAAGTTTTAGGGTTTAGCCAAAATTGTCTCCCACTAGGGATATATATGGCCATAATATTAAATAAGAACATGTTGAGTGGGCTTCTTACAATCTTCTTTCTCACTATTATATTTTGGTTGAATCTTTTGCCACTTCATTAAACATGGCTGCCTTGATTTTTTCCTTTTTTAATTCACTGGTTAGACTGAGAAGAGAGGAAAGGTGAAACCTGTACCAGCCACATTCTAAGCCACCAAAGACCTACGCCTCTAAATTTGAAATTTCCATTCAATTTGATTATGAAAAAGTTAATAATTCAAATTCACTTGGATTTGAAATCACCGTAATTTAAAATTACCAGAATAAATAAATTGAAATGACCTGAATTTTCAATAATTAGAATCATGAATTAATCTAAACGTACAAAAATCAGGGGCGAAATCAAAAAAATTTTTAGGGGGTCGAGATTAAATTGTAATTTTTACTATAATAAACATGCAATTTCACTATTTTAATAGCCTTTATTTTTTATGATTTTTAAAGGATTAAATCAATTTTTTTATCATTTTTAGGGGGCAAAGTGCAATTTTACCTTTACTAATTTAAATTTTTTTCAAAAGGCCTATATGGAAAATTTTCCATTTTAATGGGGTAGATGCCCCTGCCACCCCCCATTGTTTTGCCCCTGAAAAAACCATATCTAAAAATTAGGGCTAAGTAAAAAAAACCAGCCAATGATGTCCAGTAAACTAACTACTAAGTTGACTAAGGCAAGGGCACTTATCGATTAATAGTATAGTTATGGTGAGCACAAATATCATTCCCTCGAGGACTACAATTACTAGTAATTATCGCCTTTCTATTATTTAACCTAACAATTCAAGTGATTAATTAGAATTAAAATAAACTATCTAAATTAACTAACAATTGTACCAGGGATTAAAATGCAAAATTAATTAAATATCAACTAATTGTGTAACACCCCTAACTCTTTTTTGTCGTCAAATTAGGGTCACAAGCATTACTAACCAATCACAACATTTAATTTCATCGTAAGTAAAACTGCAAGCTGACTATTTACATTACGTCATACAGTTAGCAATACATGCTAATTTAATATTTCCATAATAGTGTCTTATACAATCGAATAATGAGTCATGCTATATCATTCCAATTCAGAGTAAAAGTCATTCTTACATTCTTTAATACGAGTTTAAAAATAGGCAGAGACTAATTTGAAATAATTCTAGAAGTCTAGGGTGAAATCACAAGAATGCCTAGAAACAGGGGACACACGGCCATGTCCCTGCCCGTGTAACTCACTGACTTGAGACACACGGCCGTGTCCCAATTCGTGTAGCTCACTAACTTGGGTCACATTACCATGTCGCAGCCTGCGGGGAACTATGCTTATACTGATTTATCACATGTTTAGGGCATACGCCCGTGTGTGTCACACGGCCGTGTGACAAATCGTGTCCCAGGCTGTGTGCACCTAAATGCACCTTAAAACTCAAGTTTATCAAATTGTGATTACTTGGATACTAAACAACTTAAATACCAACCAATTAACCTATCCAAAACACAATTAAACATGCTCAAAATATGTCAAATCAATTATCTAATATGCCTAACCAATGTACCCTCATTGGTACCACATTTTATATATTCAAACATATCAACAAAGCATCAACCATTTAAAACTTCTATTCATACCAAATTTGCCATAGTTGAACTAACCTTTAGCTCTTTAAGTTACCAAATTTTAAGCTAAACACATACCAAACATTAGGCTAAGCTATCATACTAACATTGCTACAACTACAACCATATATATATATATATATATATATATATATATATATATATAATTATCCATCATTTCACTAAGAAACCATAATATCATCACATCATAAACAACATCAACAAAGGACCCCCTAGGTATATGCCATTATAAAATAAAACATCACTGCACTTGAGCTCGGGATTGTTGTTGGATGCTAAGTTAACAATAAGCTGAAGGTACCTAACCTGCATATGAAAAACAAAATCGTGCATTAAGTATAACTTAGTGGTATTTCTATAATCTAAATATATAAATATAATATAAAATATTCAAATATAAGATTAAAACGCAATAAAATATATGCAAAGAAACATGTAACTTTCATAATTTCATAAGAGTTTTAACATGAGTCATCTCAGTTTTATTTCATACTCAATAAAAATAACCATATGTTTCATTTCTTATCAAAATCACTTTCACATATCAAATAATATTCAGTGTTTCCACATTTAATCAATTTAATCCATAACACAAATAACCAATCCAACCACTTTATTATATCTCACCAAATCAATTTTGTAGCTTACCTTATAACTTACTATGCAATGCAATGTACAAATGTAATAATTGAAATAGTTCGGATTATAGAAACACAAACCGTATATTCCGAGCTACTCAACGTCAGCCTTATCTTTCACTTTCTTACTTGAGAATTTCGGGATGATATTCGCTACGGAATAAAATAATTACAATAGATTAATAATACACAACTCAATTTTCATTAAGGCTCCGTTTGTTTGCCAGTAAAATATTTTCTGCAAAATGATTTCTGGAAAATGATTTACTTTTCTGAAAATGAATTACTTTTCTGGTGTTTGGATAAATCACATGTAAAATATTTTCGTTGTTTGACAAATTTCACAAAATATTTTCTGAAAAAATCAGTATTTTAAATTATTTTTACATATATTGTAATGATTTATTTATTTATTAAATAAATCAAATTAAATATATCAATTACATGGTTTAATTGTTCAAGATTGGCAATCATCCTGTAAGATTCATTCACATCACATCACATGTAAATGGTAAAAACTAATCAACATATTTGTAGTTAAATAACCAAGTAGCAAAAACTCGTCTAGTAACGTATTGAAGCCAAACAATATATAGATCATACAGAAAAATATCTAATCTGAAATGAAAATGCACTTTCATCCACATAAAAGTGGATCATATCTGATTGTATCTAATGAAAAATCCCAATACAAAATAAAAGATAAGGATGATGTTTGCAGTTTTAACCGTATCCTCAGGCATTCCAGTGCCATTGTAGATCCAACAAATGCCAAAAAGTGAAAAGTTTAGTACATGAGCCGCTCCTTTCAGAACAAAGATTTAAGGATCAAGCAATACCTACTAAAGGAATCATACAAAGATGGCTCTACCTGCAAATGACTAACGCTTATCTCTATCCTCATTGCTCATCATTTCACTTTCCCTTTTCTTGCCCTTAACAAATAACGAAATTGTTACAATGGCAGAAAGGAACTGGAGAAAAAAATTCATGATGCAACGAGATCGGTGTTTCGACCTCAATTGATAACCAAGCGTTATGTACTTTGCCCATCCAATTATCCAACAATTTTGCAATGACCCGGACTTGTAAATGCCAAAGAAACCTGCATGTATCCAAGTGATTGGTGTCAACCAGTCCAAAAATATAGAAAATTGAAACACCAAACATAGTACTTAATACCAATGCACAACACTTGAATTTTTACGACTGCCTGCCTATCGAAAGATTCTATCGATTTGCGATAACAAGCCAAAGAAAAGCGCAAAAATAAAAATTATCCAACCAATTGTTCAAATACCATATGCATCCAACAAACTGTAAAAAACTGATCATAACAATGAAACTATAATCAACAAATGCAAAAAGAAATGATACATGAGAAAAGTATAGACTATCGTATGTTACTAAGACTCGAACATGAGTGTAGGATACGGATATGTTTCTAACACGAGTAAGTTCAATTTTTTCTAAGTTTTTATGTGTACTTGGAGGGCTTTAAAGAAGAAATTGAATAGTGGGAACGACATACTATTACCAAGTTACAATTCCAACATTATCAAACATCAATTTCATATATATATATATATATTTATTTATTTATAAAATACATGCAAACAAAAGATGCTTATCAAATTTTGAAAATATCCATTAAGCAATAAGAAGCACTCACATAAAACATGCCCAAAACCAAGAACTGCCCTTAAACAACCTCAAAATAAGCACTAAATAATCTCAAAACATTAAAGAACAATTTGTTTACAGAACATATTTAGCACACCTTCCAAGTAATGAGACTATCAATCAAATATTCTCTCACACACATACACACATATATAGCATTAAAATTCCACATACACACATATATAGTACACAATAACTGTAAAGCCTTAAAACCATACCTGTACAAGCAATAAAAGTGAACAGATAGAAGGCTTGATCACTCAAACTCATCTTTTGAGTTGGAATAAAAACTCATCTTTTGAGAAGGGAAAAAAAGAAAAAGAAAAAAAAAACTACAACACACAAACTCCCTTTTAAACCAATCCAACACAATGAAAAATAAGAATGTATTCATGTAATTGCAATAGCATGAAAAGAAATGCAAAACGAAAAGAGGCTCTTAATAGAGGCACTTTTCAGGTCATTAAACCTCCACATACATTAACATGAGTATCATAAGCGAGGCCTATGAACATTATCTTTGTGCAATTAAAAGTACATTTTCTTAATCAAGACTGCATCGATCATCTCCATAACAATTGGACCAGCTGCAATATATAGTGAATTTAAGAAACTTATAAATATGTGCTTACAATTGGATGAGCAAGGAGTTTTCCAAAGTTGTAGATGTTATCTCCCAAAAGAGCAGAAATAGACAGATCAAATGCCAAATCCTATATCAAAAGAGTTCAAATAAAATTAAATGAAATGAAGTCAATGGACAAATATATTCCTCTTAATTTCTTTAGTTCATTTATTTCCATCAATTTTATATTTGGGTGTAAAGAAATTTGGAAAAGCAGAATACTTAAGCACATCACCATCAAACTTGAAGGCATTCTTTGTTAGATGAATAGGTTGATAAAGCGTAAGATTCAAATGCTTCCATTCAACTAATACAAATAAACTCATCGATTCTACAGAATAGCAAGGAACCATAAGAACAACTTCGATCAAGAACTTTTGCTCCCGTCAATCCAAGAACATAGAATTTAAAAAACTGGATGAAGGAGGAACCAGAAAAGGTCCTTGACCAAACTATTTGTAAATGCAACTAAAGCCAAGTAAGAATCTTAGATGTTTCTATTCAACAGGGAGACAATTAAATCCTTAAACAGCTTAAAAAATCATCATTTGGACAACATCGAGCAAAAACATTAGCACTAACAGAATTGGTTTCATGCTTAAGTCCCGTAAAATCCCTTACAATACTGTCTTTCCAAATACAGAGGCATGAAACACACAGATCATCAATCAAATCCAAGAAAAAGTCATCACAATCACAAAAAAACTGATTTAAATTTGGTAAGACATAAGATTATTATAGCACTGAAACAAAACGAGGATCTTTCAGAACGTTTTACATTGTGGAACTAACGCGATTCACAAACCTTAAGCCTATCAATTCAGGGCGGAAAAAGAAGAAAAAAAAAGGTGAAATTGAGGGAAAATATCGCTGAGAGAGCCAGAGATAAATGAACAACAAAAGAATGATTAGAATTAGAAAATGGTGTAGAAAAAATAAAGAGGGGTTTTACCTGGATGAAGGAGGAATCGGAAAAGGTCCTTGACCAAACTATTGTCAATGGCAATCGATTTGCAACCCAAGGGAAGGGGAAAGGGAAGGGAAAGGGAAGAAGAAGCAACATTTTCCGGAAAATGTCTTACCAAATTCAAAAGGGTAAGACATTTTCCTAAAAAAACACCTGATTTTCCCGTGTTCTATAAAATATTTTATGGTAGGAAATTGTTTTCAGCCATCCAAACATCAGAAAAGCCTGAAAACCTTTTACGGAAAAGGTTTTACATGTTACCAAACGGAGCCTAAGTTTCAAATGTTACACCACGATTTGCTTAATCCCCAATTTAGTCCCTAAACCAAGACTAATTTTAATATCCATATTTAACCTCAAATTTTTATACTAATTTCATTCTAAGCTAAATTCAACTCTCTATTTTCAATTTTACCCCTTAATTTTAAAATTTTCACAATTTGGTCCCTATTGCTCAAAATCAACAATTTACTTTACAATTTAGTCATTTTTTACACGATTCCCGAAAGTTACATTCATTTCTCGCTCCTATTGTTCCAAAGTGTTCTATTAAGCTTCAAAACATGAATTTAAAGAATTAGGAGTATATAATTCACAATTAACACCACATAATCACCCAAAAATGCACTAAGAATGAGGCTAAAATATGTTATTTTTGAGACTTATCAACCAAACTGAAAACCAAACCGAAAAAAGGTATTTAGACGGTTTATGGAATGCAAGTTCAAAAACCTCGATTACCCAAAACCGAACCGATTTTTTTAATATATAATTAGTTTTAAATTTTTATGATATAAAAATAAATATTTTATATTAAAAATAGTGAAAATAATTTAAAATTTATTGAGAATTTTTTTCCTTTTTGAAATATTTATGAAAAGATCTTGAAATTTTATCAAATAACATTTAAAGGCCATAAAACAAATCTCATATTATCAAAATAAATTTAAAAAAAAAAAGTAGTATAAAAAAACCAAACTAAATTATGATGAACAGTTTAAAAAATCTAAAATCTAAAAAACAGAAAAACTGCCTTCATAAAAGAAATAACCAAAACTGCAGTACTAATCAGCAAAAATGGTCATATAGCTAATATACTAATTTGGGCTTAAAGATATAATGGAATTAGGGTTCTTGAACTTGAAACAATCTCATTTTACGTTGAGGTTGAGAAAGGAGATTGATGGTATGCGTGAGACTCACAATTCACGGCCTTCTCAATTTGAGTTGACCCATACAACTTTTGTGATTGTTTTGGTGAAAGGTTGGATCATCATATTCACATCATAAAGTTGCTTAACAATGTTGTTTTGTCAGTCGGGCCGATTAAATCGGGAATCGGTCAAGGTATTAGTTTGAATCGGAATTTTGAATCGATTGATTTGAGAATCGGTATGAATCGATTGAATTGGACGGTTGAACCAATTCTTTTAATTTTTTTTAAATTTTTAATAATTTTTTAATGAACCGATTCAAAATGTTTAACAACATAGAGAAGAAGTCGGGAAAAAACTTTTAAAGTCAAAGATGACTCATAAAACTTTCGAAGGTCAAAGTATAAATTTCTTTTTATATTAATTTATAATCTCTTAAATTTTGAAGGGTCTACAAAGAAAATTTATCATTTTTTGAGTGCAAGCAAATTTGGAATATCATTGCTCAAATTTATTCAAAAGTGAAGATGTTTGTACAAAGGAAGAATATTAATTTATAAATTTCATATTGATTAATGCACAATCAATTGATTAATATTAGAAGATTTGATTTTATAATCTTCGCGGATTGTGTCATTCTCTTAAGAATCTCAATTGTAAATTGGCTTAATCTCGACTGTCGATATAAAGTAAACTATAAAATTGGATTTGGAGAGTTCAACTATAAATAGAAGTATTTCCTCTCATCCGTATTCATCCCATTGAATTAAAAGAATATTATATTTGAGAGTATTTACTCAAACACATTGTCCCATTATACTTTACTTATTCTTGAGTTAAACAATATTATATTTGAGAGCATTTACTCAAACATATTGTGTGCATTGTCTCTCGTGGCTTTTTAGTTCTTTCGTTGCTCATTCGCTTTAAGTTGCTTTTGCTATATTTTGGTGCCTTAGAGAATTTTCGTGAGGATTCTCATCTTTCGAGAATTAACCTAGGCAAATTTGAAATAAAAAATTCGTCTAAAATCGTACAGTTTAAAAGACTTAAATTCTAGTCTTGTCTGCCGTGACTTTGAAACAAAGATGTTATTTAATGGTGAGAATTATGTCAACAATCAAAAAGGAAAAAGAAAAACAACCCTTGATGTTTGCTCATTGTTGAGAATGAATCTTAATTTTATTAAAATAAAATTTATAATTAAAAGAAAAAGAAGTAGTAATCTCTGCTCCTCCTCCTCAGCTTCCAACTAGTACTCCCAGGCCATCAGAGCTGTTCATTGCCAACAAATAAAATTAAAAACATAGTAAAAAAAAAAAGAGAAAAAAAAACCCTCAATAGTTCAAATTTTTTTTTGATATTTCATCAAATTAAATTAATTTAAGTTGAATTAAATTTTAATTTTAAAATTTTCGGATCATTTTAGTTTATTTAGTTTGTGTTCGGATCAATTTTTTATTTGAATTGTTTTGAGTTATTTTCATTTGGGTTTAAAGCTCGGGATTTTTGCTTTTAATCATTACAAATTTAAATCATTTTCAGTATGAATTAAATATTTTTTAACAATTAAATTAAATTAAATTTATACTTAAATTAATCGAATTAAATTTTCAAGTTTGAAGGAGAATATTGTCACCTTCTCTTGAGAGAGCCCAATCTTTATCATAACCAAGAGCCCAAAAGAAATACCCAGCTAAGCCTTTAATCCTTGCAAACCAGACCTTCCACTTAATGGACTTAACATCATCGTACCCAATCCACGTGTCCCCAACGTAAGAGTAATACGACACCGTTGTCCTATCGTACTTCACCGTAGCATTTTTCTCCTCGTTAAAATCCAATATAGCATAATAATCAAAGAACCCCAGTTCATCTCCCGGCCCTACGCCGGTTGCCGGTGCTCCGATCCCATTAATATTTGGATCCTGGAGCTTCCATGTATGCCCATATGATGCCAGCCCCATAACCAGTTTTCCCGGCGGCATCCCAGCTCGAATCCAAGACCCGATTCCGTGGCTACTGCTAGCACTAGTATTGGGATCGAAAAGTGCTGAATGTATTCCAGTGAAGTTATCCCATTTCCCATGATAATCGAAGCACATTGGATTCATCCAATCTAAATATTTGGCCATAGCACGAGCCGGATACGATCGAGGCATGCCGTAAGTAGTGAACTCCGACGAGTAATATACGGCCGCAGTCAAAAGCAAACGTAGTTTCCCGCTGGTTTCGGCTTCGTTTTGAAGTGCTTCGTTCCATTCCTCGAACAACAAAGCGAGATTGGCCATGTCGTCGACGGTTTCAGGGAACTCCCAGTCCAAGTCAATGCCGTCGAACTGGTAATTCCGAGCTACTTCGATGGTTGAATTAATGAAAACCGCGCGCGTGCATTTGGTACTCGCCATTCCAGCGAACACATTCGGGTCGTTCCCGCCGCCTCCTATGGAGAGTATGGTCTTGACGGGTGGGTTTTTGGCGCTTAACCCGGACATGAATTCAGGTAACTTTTGTTGGTCCAATG
The DNA here is from genome assembly GCA_025698475.1 of Gossypium anomalum. NCBI lineage: Eukaryota > Viridiplantae > Streptophyta > Magnoliopsida > Malvales > Malvaceae > Gossypium > Gossypium anomalum. The sequence continues at coordinate 87,733,439 of CM046968.1, forward strand.
AGGTGACGTTGAGTTTGAAAAAGTTGGGTTCGGGTAAGAGAAAGGCGTAGTAAATATGGGTGAAAAATGAAGTGTCAATGGAGGAAACTGGAAAGGATTCAAACGATGGCCAATAAGCAGCTTTGATTCCTTGTGGAGATGGCGAAACTGCTGGCACAGGTGGGTAAGAAGTAGGGCCTGGAGCTGGAGTTGGCACGTAAGAAACGGGTAGTGGTGGGAAAATTTCAGGGGCTGGCCCTGGTGAAAAATATGTTTCGGATTTTGTTACAAATATGCAAAACATAGCCAGAAAATAAACACATGTAGACTTGAGGCTAGCCATGATGTAGGATTTGAGGCAAGTAGAAATGAGGGTACTGTGGCAGGGATTTGAAGGATGCAACAACTCTGGAAATATCGAAATTCTAAGTGGCATTGCTGTTGGCTTTTCGAGGGTTGTGTTTGAACTGTAAGGTAGAGGTTAAACAAGGTTCATTGGAGGAACAGATAAAGGAGAAACCAGACAAATTTATAAACGACAACAGTAGCTACAGTTGTGCCTGAATCGAAATCTATCAGATACACATAAAAGATAACGCCAGAACCAACACCAGAACGCCACAGTATATGTTTGTTCGTTTTCGATGCAAAGTCTTGTTGAGAAAGACAAAGAAGCTAATGAATTGCCTGGTTGATTCCAATAGTATATGTTTTTGTACTGATATTGACTTCAGATGTTTGCATTTAGTGACAGAAGAATAAACTTTATGGTCAACCTCTATGTTTTTTAATTGGACCAATCATCGGTTCATTTATTCAACAGTTCTAATCAATTAAATGGGTCTAATTAAAAATTAATAGAAATTAAAAAAATTTAAAAAATAAAAAATAAAAAATTGATTCAATTTTTCGGTTAATTTGATCTTTTATCTTGTTCAATTAATCCGTACTAATTCTTAAATTAATTGGTTTAAAATTTTTTTTCAGATCAATACCTTAATTGATTCTCAATCCAATTGATTTGATTAATAACGTATACTATTGTTTCTTGTAGCCTAGAGAGGACCTTCTCCTTCCCATTCATGATATTCTAGGTTTCATTCCCATGAACCTTTGTTAGGATGGAGTGTTTTAGAGTATATTTTTTTAAAATATAATTACTAATATAATTTGAATAAAACATTACAATATACTATTTACCAGTAGCAATAATATTAAATTAGAATAATTTTAGAAATGGTTGACAAGAGATTTTTAAACTTAGGTATTCATAGTTATGAAGACTTTCAACTTGCCATTAAGTAAAGACTAGAGGTGTCTGAAATAACACGTAAATTTGTTACTAGTGTTTAGACACGAGTTTGAATAGGTAACGAAACAAAAATGAAAACATAGAAAGTAAGAAAATGTAACACCCCCTAAATCCAAGCCGTCACCGGAATAGGGCTACGAGGTATTACCGGACTTATACACTAACATTTATACAAAACCGAGTCGTAAACTTTACATTCTAAATCAATATTCATCAAACTTCATCATAAAGTCCCTAATATGGGCCTACGGGGCCCAATAAATGCTTTAGAAGTAATTCGGGCTTAAATCGACAACTTTAGAAACTTTACCTTGAAGATAGGGGCACACGCCCGCGTGGCCTGGAACATGCCCGTGTGGCCTGCCCGTGGGGCTCAACATGGCCGTGTGGCCTGGGACATGGCCGTGGGGCCAGGCCATGGGTAGATTCTGCCAAATTCACACGGCCTGGGCACACGCCCATGTGACTTGGCCGTGTGAAAACATGATTTTTGACCATTTTTGAGCTATTTTTCACTTGCTAAACACGTCTATTTCATGTCCAAACATTTACTAATAGTTCTTAAATCAAATATCATTCATTATGCCCTTCAAACTTAGCAAATACTCATTCATTCACTTAAATACCTTTTAAGAATTATGTACCACAATTCATATCAAAATTATACAACATTATCATACTAGTCAAACTCATGTAAGTTTAACTTCCAAAATATGCATATTTCATACCATGCTTCAACAACTTTCATGTTTATACACTATTATAAACAAAATAACACTTTAACAACCTAGGTACATGCCATTTTACCAAAAGAAAAGTATTCACCACTTTGAGCCCAGAATTGGCTTGGATGCTGAGTCCTTAACTTTTTTTTGTACCTAACTGCGCGCACGGAAACAACGTCTGACGAGTATGCACTCAGTGGTATTTCTATAAACTGAATACTTAAAAGTATAAAGAAAATAGCATTTACTTAAGTCATATAACAATCATAGTAAACTTATAAATCGTTAAAATAACAATATTCATCATTCATACTTACGTTCGAGCTTTAAACTTGTAACTTCATGATCTTTATAATTCAGTCACTCAATTTTATTTTGTAACTTATGAATCTTACCATTTAATTTGATCTACATTCATTGTCCATTAGTACCCTTCACTTCAACAGTCCACAGTTAATATAACATTCAGTAACAGTCAATATTCAATAAATCATAACTTAATAACAGTCATTCTTTAATAAATTTGGTTACCCCTATTAACATAACTCGGACCTGAACGAATACGCAAATCTAAACCCAACCCACACGCGGGGATATAATCTGATGTTTCGTCAATTTTGGCGGAATACACCGTAAAGGTAATAGATCTCAATCACGGTACACATAGTACCTTATCGGAACAAATCAAAGCGATCACGATCATAGTTACGTCATGAGTACCTCTTGAAACGAATCGGAACGATCCACGGTTTGGCGACACATAAAGTGTCTCATCGACACAGAGTCGGAATATCCCTAACTCCACTGATCCTATGGCATGCCAACTATATCCGACTAGCCCGACATTGTTAATAGAGATTTCCGTCAACTTTCAGTTTTCAATACAATAGTAGTAACAGTTTCCATCATATTATTCATATACATTCTAACTATAAAAATAACAATTACATTGTATTAAAACATTAAGCATAGTTTATAGAAATACAAACTGAATTTCTCGAGTTTACTCGATATCCTCGTTCACTTTCTCCTTTCCCTTTTTCGATAATGTTTCCGGTGCTACGTTGGCTACATAAAATTTAACATTTAAAATTATCAATATATATATTATTTAACAACACATTCTTTAATTTTCATGTAACTTTTACTAAAATTCCAATTTAGTCCTTCCACTATAACCATTCTTTTTCTTCAAAATAAATCCTATATTTTCATTCAATTATCATTTTAAACTATTCCAACTCTTAAAATTCAGCATAAAACACTAATTATAACATCTTTTCAATTCAATCCCTATTATTGCAAAACCTATTTTTTCTTTCACAATTTAATCCTTCTCCCACTTCTAACTTGAATTTCCATCAAATTAACACTTAATTCTTCCATTTATTCAACTTAATCAACATCTAAAAATTTAATAACTTTCTACATTTCAACATAACTCAAGTAGTATTCTTTCCTAGAATTCCATAGACATCAAAATTACAAGAAAAAGGATCAAATTGACTTACCAATCAAGCTTGAAACTCCAAAACCTTAAATTTTCCTTTTCTTTTTCTTTCTTTCTTTTCCTGCTAACCGTGGCCTTCTTTCTTTCCTTTTTCTTTATTTATTTTATTTTAATTACTTTATAATATTATATTAATATAATATACTTTAATTATTATTTTTTTACTTATATAATAAGTAAATACACATGTATAATGCATGTGTACCATTTATATTTGTACACATCTAACTTATTTTAACCATACATTTGTCTCCTTATGGTCGAATTGCTAATTTTGTCCCTTAAATTTTCTCTATTCTATAATTAAACTTTTACACTACATTCAATCTAGTCCTTTCACTAAATTAACCTTAATTCAAGCTAATTCGCTTAACCAAAATCTAATTAACTACACTACTAGCTTCGTAAATATTTCTAATATATATTTAAGAATTTATTTTGCGAAAATTATAACCCGGAACTCAATTTTCGATGACCTTAAAATTTGGGTCATTACATTTCTCCCCCCTTAATAAATTTCGTCTTTAAAATTTACCTGTAAAGAGATGGGGGTACTGTGATCTCATTGTATCTTCCGGTTCCCATGTTGCTTCTTCAATATTGTGACTTCTCCATAACACTTTTACTAAGGGAACTCATTTATTACGTAATTCCTTTACCTCATGTACCAGTATTTTAACCGGTTCTTCTTCATATGACAAATCTGGTCGAATCTCTATATCTTCAGTTGAAATTACATGAGAAGGATCAGATCTATATCTTCTTAATATAGAAATATGGAAAACATCATGAATTTTCTGTAATTCAGGAGGTAGAGCTAAACGATATGCCACCAGTCCAATTTTTTCTATAACCTCATACGGTCTAATGTATCGCAGACTCAATTTACCCTTTCGACCAAATCTAAAGATTTTCTTCCAAAGAGAAACTTTAAGAAATACTTTGTCTCCGACTGAGTACTCAATGTCCCGTCGTTTCAGATCTGCGTACGATTTCTGCTTATCAAAAACTGCCTTCAATCTTTCGCGAATCTTTTTAACAGTTGTTTCTTGAATCAATTCTGGACCAACTACTTTTCTTTCATTCAATTCCGTCCAACATACTGGTGATCGACATCTCCGACCATACAAAGCTTCATATGGTGCCATTTGAATACTTGATTAGTAACTATTATTATATACAAACTTAGCCAATGGTAGATAACGTTCCCAACTTGATTCAAAATCAATGATACAAGCTCAGAGCATGTCTTCTAAAATCTGAATGACTCGTTCTGACTGTCCATCAGTCTGTGGATGAAAAGTTGTACTAAAATGAAGTCGTGTACCGAGAGATTCATGCAACTGTTTCCAGAACCTAGATGAGAATCGTGGATCCCAGTCAAAAATTACCGATACAGGAATACCATGTAACCTTACAATTTCCCGGATATAAGTTTCTGCCAACTTTTGAAGTGACCAATCTGTTCTAACTGCTATAAAATAAGCTGACTTTGTGAGCCGATCAACAATCACCCAAATAGCATTTTTCTTACTTGCTGACAATGGTAACCCGGTTACAAAGTCCATCGTGATGCAATCCCATTTCCATTCAGGAATATTAATAGGCTGAAGTAATCCAGTCGGAACCTGATGTTCAGCTTTAACTCGCTGACATGTTAAACATTTAGCCACATATTCCACTATATCTTTTTTCATACCTAGCTACTAATACAGTTTCCATAAATCGCGATACATCTTTGTTCCTCCGGGATGTAATGCAAAAGGATTGTCATGTGCTTCTCGAAGTATTAACTCTTTCAACTCTGAAGTAGTTGGAATACAAAGACGATTCTGATATTTCAAACAATCATGCTCATCAATGCTAAAATTCCTTATTGTACCGTTCTGTACCGTCTCCCTCTTCTACATGAACTTTTCATCTTCTAACTGTACTGTTCTGATTTGATTAAATATTACCGGTTTTACTCTTAATTCAGCCAAAATACTTCCATCATCAACAATACTGAGCTGTGCAAACATTACTCTCAACTCAGTTGCAGCCTTCCTATTTAATGCGTCAGCTACTACATTAGCTTTACCCGGATGATAGTCAATAACACAATCATAATATTTTAGAAGTTTTATCCACCGGCACTGTCTCAAATTCAATTCTTTATGTGACAGAAGTTACTTGAGACTTTTGTGATCAGTGTAGATATAACATTTCTCACCATATAGATAATGTCTTCAAATCTTTAGAGCAAAAATCATCGCTGCTAATTCCAAATCATGAGTTGGATAATTATGTTCATGCAGTTTCAATTGCCATGAAGCATAAGCAATTACCTTTCAGTTTTGCATTAGTACACACCCGAGACCATTTAAAGAAGCATCACTATACACGATGAATTCTTTTCCCGACTCTGGCAAAGTTAATATTGGTGCCTCTGTCAACATTTGCTTCAACATTTCAAAACTTTTCTGACACTGCTCACTCCAAACAAACGGAACATTCTTTTGCAGTAACTTTGTCATCGATAAAGCTATCTTTGAAAATCCATTCACAAACCTTCGATAATATCCAGCTAACCCAAGGAAACTACGTACCACTGACACATTTTTGGGAACTTTCCACTGAAGTATGGCTTCAATCTTCTTTGGATCTACTCTTATCCCATCTGTTGATACTACATGACCAAGGAATACAACCTCTGCTAACCAAAACTCACACTTACTCAATTTTTCATATAATTGATTCTCTCGCAATATTTGCAAAACCATTCGAAGATGTTGTTCATGCTCAGTTTCAGACTTCGAGTATACCAAGATTTCATCGATAAAAACCACTACAAATCGATCCAAATATGGTTAAAAAATCTGATTCATGAGATCCATAAAAGTAGCCGGAGTATTTGTTAACCCAAATGGCATCACCGAAAATTCATAATACCCATACCGTGTACGGAATGCTATCTTCGGTACATCACTCTCCTTTACCTTCAGCTGATAATATCCCAACCTCAAATCAATTTTTGAAAACACGGAAGCTCCTTTTAGTTGATCAAATAAATCATTAGTACGGGATAACGGGTATTTATTCTTAACAATCATCTTGTTCAACTGTTGATAATCAATAGACAACCGCATTGAACCATCTTTCTTTTTAACGAATAATACTGGGGCTCCCCACGGTGACGTACTAGGTCGTATAAACCCTCGATCCAATAAGTCTTGTAATTGTACCTTCAATTCCTTCAACTCCTTTAACTCAGTAGGTGACATTCGATATAGAGGTATTGACACTGGATCTGTACCCGGGTATACTTCAATCGTAAATTCAACTTTCCAATCAGGAGGTAATCCAGACAATTATTTAGGAAACAAATTAGGAAATTCACATACAGTCCGAATTTTACTACACTGACTCTCAGCTGAATCGGAGTTAATAACATATGCTAAGAAAGCAGCACATCCTTGGTAAAGAAGCTTACTAGCCTTAACTGTAGAAATGATTCGAGCTGAACCACTAGTCCTTATACCATTTACTTCAATCCCTTTACCATCTTCATTTTGGATAGTAAATTTCTTTTTGTAACAGTCTAAAATTACTCCATGTTTTGATAACCAGTCCATACCCAGTATAATGTCAAAATCGCCGAATGGCATAATCAACAGATCAATAAAAAGTATTCTATCTTGAATCATCAACGGACATCTTCGACATATTTGATTTACAAACACAGTTTTCCCTCAGGGACTAGAATCTTCTATCGTTATTCTAGACAGTTCGGATTTTAAATTTTCCGTCTCAACTAAATTTGTATTAACATAGGAATGTGACAATCCTAAATCTATTAAAGTATATACGGGTTCTGAATGTAATAAGAATATACCTGTCACTACATTATGAGCATCCCCCTCGTCTCGAGTTCTTACAACATATGCTGGGCGAGAGCTCTTACTTGATTGTTGGGTAGCATTTTCACTAGTTCTTCTAGTACCTCTCTCAGCAAGCTGGACCACTTGGCGGATCCTCGACTTCTAAAAGCTGATTCAGATCTTTGTGATACCATTGGTGCTGACTTACCAGTCTTCGGACAATCCTTAACAAAATGATCAGTGGAGCCACATCAAAAACAACCCCTAGTTAACTTTCTACATTCCTCTCTATGTTTATTTCTATAATACTCACATTCTGGAATTTCAGTGTTCTGAGCTGGGCTTCTGATACTGCTAGTAGATACAATAGTTTGTCTCTTTTGACTTCTGTCTCCTTTTTCTAGTCTTGAACTGAATCTTCCACCACCACGAGATTCCCTCGATCGTTTGAATTGTTGATTTGAGCTAGCAGTTCCAGGACGTTTTTCAGCTGAACGGACAGTTTCAGACTTTTTACTCTTTCACAGTACTTGCTCAATCATTTTAGCTCTTTCTACTAGATCTGCAAACTCAGTAATCCGTAGAGGCATCAATTGCAGTTGGAATTCATCTCGCAGTCCTCTTAAAAATTGGCTGCATCTGTCAGCTTTAGTCGGTACAAATTCAATTGCATATCTACTCAGTCTCAAAAATTACCGTTTATAATCCACTACAGTCATATCTCTTTGTTTGAGCATCAAAAACACCTGTTTCTGATCTTCCATATATGTCTCTCCCAAATACTTTTTGGAATTCCGTTGAAAGAATTCCCGCTTTTACTGTTCTTCCAGATATATTCGAATCTTGATTCCCGCCATATATAAGCCTCCTCTTGTAACAAAGAAACAACTCATACTAAACTTTCCTGTGGCGTACATTCTAATTGCTTCAAAATTCTCTTGGTAGTCTTTAACCAATTTTCAGCTGTTGTTGAATCAGTTCCCTTTGATCCCATAAATTCTGTAGCTCCATACTTCCGCAATTCCTTAATAGGGGCTCTTCGAGTAACAGGGGTAGAAGTAGCAGCAGGCATACTTCCTACTGCTCTTTGAAGAAATTCGGCAATCATTCTAAATATTTCTGTATTATCCATTCCAGTATTCGGTGGTTGGTTACCTACCGGGTTTACACTTGGGGTTGCAGATTTAGATTCATTTACATCATATGATTCATCTCTACTGTACATTTCCTGATCAGTACCATCGATACTTTCATCAGACATCCTTTTTACACTATAAAATAAATTAATTTGTCAGTATATATAAATCAGCATCCAATCCCGACTCAAAGTTAACATAATAATGGCATGTACGTCTAGACTCAATTTTGAACTTTATCTAGTCCTAGAATCGACTAAACCTGAATAGCTCTGATATCACTAAATGTAACAACCCCCTAACCCTAAGCCGTTACCGGAATAGGGCTACGAGGTATTATCGGACTTATACACTAACATTTATACAAAACTGAGTCGTAAACTTTACATTCTAAATCAATATTCATCAAACTTCATCATAAAGTCCCTAATATGGGCCTACGGGGCCCAATACATGCTTTAGAAGTAATTCGGGCTTAAACCGGCAACTTTAGAAACTTTACCTTGAAGATAGGGGCACACGCTCGTGTGGCCTGGAACATGCCCGTGTGGCCTGCCCGTGGGGCTCAACATGGCCGTGGGGCCAGGCCATGGGCAGATTCTGCCAAATTCACACGGCCTGGGCACACGCCCATGTGACTTGGCCGTGTGAAAACATGATTTTTGACCCTTTTTGAGCTATTTTCACTTGCTAAACATGTCTATTTCATGTCCAAACATTTACTAATAGTTCTTAAATCAAATATCATTCATTATGCCCTTCAAACTTAGCAAATACTCATTCATTCACTTAAATACCTTTTAAGAATTATGTACCACAATTCATATCAAAATTATACAACATTATCATACTAGTCAAACTCATGTAAGTTTAACTTCCAAAATATGCATATTTCATACCATGCTTCAACAACTTTCATGTTTATACACTATTATAAATAAAATAACACTTTAACAACCTAGGTACATGCCATTTTACCAAAAGAAAAGTATTCACCACTTTGAGCCCGGAATTGGCTTGGATGCTGAGTCCTTAACTTTTTTTTTGTACCTAACCTGCTCACGGAAACAACTATACGTTGAGTATGCACTCAGTGGTATTTCTATAAACTGAACACTTAAAAGTATAAGGAGAATAACATTTACTTAAGTCATATAACAATCATAGTAAACTTATAAATCGTTAAAATAACAATATTCATCATTCATACTTGCGTTCGAGATTTAAACTTGTAACTTCATGATCTTTATAATTCAATCACTCAATTTTATTTCGTAACTTATGAATCTTACCATTTAATTCGATCTACATTAGTACCCTTCACTTTAACAGTCCACAGTCAATATAACATTCAGTAACAGTCAATATTCAATAAATCATAACTTAATAACAGTCATTCTTTAATAAATTTGGTTAACCCAATTAACATAACTCGGACCTGAACGGATACGCGGATCTAAATCTAACCCACACACCAGGGATATAATACAGTGTTTCGTCGGCTGAAGCTGGAATACACTGTAAGGGTAACAGTCTTAGTCACGGTACACATAGTACCTTATCGGAACAAATCTGAAATAGTCACAGTCATAGTTAGGTACGGAGTACCTCTTCGGAACAAATCCGGAACAGTCACAGTCTGGCGACACATAAAGTGTCTCATCGACACAAAGTCGAAATATCCCTAACTCCACTGATCCTATGGTATGCCAACTATATCCGACTAGCCCGACATTGTTAATAGGGATTTCCGTCAACTTTCAGTTTTCAATACAATAGTAGTAACAGTTTCCATCATATTATTCATATACATTCTAACTATAAAAATAACAATTACATTGTATTAAAACATTTAGCATAGTTTATAGAAATACAAATCGAATTTCTCGAGTTTACTCGATATCCTCTTTCACTTTCTTCTTTCCCTTTTTCGATAATGTTTCCGGTGCTACGTTGGCTATATAAAATTTAACATTTAAAATTATCAATATATATATTGTTTAACAACACATTCTTTAATTTTCATGTAACTATTACTAAAATTCCAATTTAGTCCTTCCACTATAATCATTCTTTTTCTTCAAAATAAATCCTATATTTTCATTCAATTATCATTTTAAACTATTCCAACTCTTAAAATTCAGCATAAAACACTAATTATAATATCTTTCAATTGAATCCCTATTATTGCAAAACCTGTATTTTCTTTCACAATTTAATCTTCTCCCACTTCTAACTTGAATTTCCATCAAATTAACACTTAATTCTTCCATTTATTCAACTTAATCAACATCTAAAAATTTAATAACTTTCTACATTTCAACATAAATCAAGTAGTATTCTTTCCTAGAATTCCATAGACATCAAAATTACAAGAAAAAGGGATCAAATTGACTTATCAATCAAGCTTGGAACTCTAAAACCCTAAATTTTCGTTTTCTTTTTCTTTCTTTCTTTCCCTGCTAACCGTGGCCTTCTTTCTTTCCTTTTTCTTTATTTCATTTCTTTATTTCTTTTATTTTAATTACTTTATAATATTATATTAATATAATTTACTTTAATTATTATTATTTTACTTATATTATAAGTAAATACACATGTATAATACATGTGTACCATTTATATTTGTACATATCTAACCTATTTTAACTATACATTTGTCACCTTATGGCCTAATTGCTAATTTTTCCCTTAAATTTTCTCTATTCTACAATTAAACTTTTACACTACATTCAATCTAGTCCTTTCACTAAATTAACCTTAATTCAAGCTAATTCGCTTAACCAAAATCTAATTAACTACACTACTAGCTTCGTAAATATTTCTAATAAATATTTACAAATTTATTTTACGAAAATTATAACCTGGAACTCAATTTTCGATGACCTTAAAATTTGGGTCGTTACAGAAAAGATTCTATACATAATCATTTGTTAATGTAGTTCGGAAACAATCTATTCTGCGGAACCTTATTTAGTGAATGGTTTCATTCCACAATTGATCCAACCACCTATTGACTGAAACCCAATCATCCCTTATGCAAAGAAATAAGTGCAATCCGAATAATTAGTCTCAACTTGTTGCAACCACTAACCCAAAACCTCACTTACAAAGCTTAACAATAGAGTGCGAAAATACAAATAAAAAAAAGACAAGAATAACTTTAGCAAATCAACACCACACTTATTCAAATCATCTTCACATGTGTACCAGCTGCCTATTTATAGGCTTAATATGATAGCTTCAGTCAATCAACACAGTTCGAGATAAACACAACTGCATTGTCATAAAAATCTGTATAAATAATCTTTAATCTTATCCCAAGATAAAGTATGATTAATCCTTAAAATCAACAAATAAATTTGCCAGGATAATGATAAAATAAAAGCACAAGTCTTATTCACAAAGTTGAGTCAATCACAACTTCCTCAAGACTCCAATTTCTATCTTGACTTGAGGCAAAATAAAATACGTCCATGAAACATGTCCTAGAAGTCCATTTGCTTATGGTAATCACATATGAAAAAAGCCCAAGTAAAAAATATCAACAATTAAAACCACCCAAGTTGTCCCAAAGTCTTGACTGACTAGGCATTGAGTTTTTAATGCTGGACAACCTTGGTTCCAATAGTGTCTATAGGCCAAGTTAGTTTCAAGTTGAGCTTATTTATGGTATTACTATTAGACATAGTTGACCAAGATCAACTCGAAATATGAGCCTCAAGATTTATTAAAAACAACCCATATTAACAAATGGCTAACTAAAGTTTATTTAGATTTGTCATTATTATTTTTTATGTTTTAAAAAGAAAATCCGATGTTTAAATAGTTTAGCAAAGACCTCGTCAATTAAAGTTTAGAATTTAAAAAGGTTAAATTATTGTTTGGGGCTTGAATTTGGTAACTATTTTCACGTTGGGGCTAGAAAAATAATTTTGGTCTAAGTTAGGCTCCGAACTTGGCAATTGTTTTCGCACTAGGGCCAAAACTAGGCAAATATTCCCATATTGGAGCTTGAACTTTTTTGTCGAAATTAGTCCCTAAACTTAATAATTATTCTCACATTGAGACTTGAACTTTAAGATTTTCAAGAAAATATCAAGGACTACCTTGGACCAAAAAGAAAAACTCAAACCCCAATGTAGAAATAATTGTAATGTTCATTGCGTAACTTGGATGAAAGAAAGAAACCCCAATCTAAAAGTTAAGGGCATTAACACTACAGAATATAAATGCAAATAGTCAGATCCTTACAAGAAATGGATTTGGTAATTAACGTTTGGCCCAACACTTGAGAGCTTTTAGTTGACCCAAATTAGTGGATTTGGATCCTATTACCAAACTAATGTGCAGAGTACATTTTCTAAAAAAAATTTATACCCTATTTCAGTTCTGCCCCTCTATGAGAAGGGAACCCCACATTCATTCCCACTAGTGCTTATTTATATGGAATATATCTCAATAATAGATGCCTATGGGCAATAATTTAGCTTTACTTATATACTACCTACAAGCTTCTTCCTCTTCTTTTTGCACATATAATATGTTTTCAGCTTCACGTACAACAGTTGAAAACATAAAATATATGACCACTTCTCTTTCAAAAGTCTTGTTCTCCACTAAAAACAGCCTGTTATATATGTACACATTCTCTTGTCATAAAGTGAAGAATTTTGCTTCTTTGGTCTCCATTTCACTCTTTCTTGACCATAACAGGGAATGGAATTATCAAAATATTTCTACACTATACCTTCATTAATAGTAAAAAAAATGGATTGTGTGTACCTCTTTATGATTACCCTATTGAAGAAGATTTATAAGTAACTTGCATGGGTTTAACGTCTGTTAGATCGAGTGATAAGGAGTTTGATATCTTTTAGAATTTAAAGTTTTGATTTAATTTTAAATTTAATTAAGATCAATGTGATTCAACAGCTCACACCCAAAAAGAAAAAAAGAACATAGAATTGAGTGAACACAAAGAAGGATCATGTTGTCCTCTTCAAAAGAAGTTTGATTATCTCTTTAGGTATTTGATGTGTGGAAGTGATGTTAATTTTATAAGTTGTTGAAAGAAAAAAAGATGTTAATATGAAAAGCCAGACAGAGAAATCTTAAAAGGAGATCCGGTTGAATTTGATTAGACAACTAATTTGCCTAAAAAAATTCATCATGTGGGCTGTTTTGTATTTACATAAACCAATGAAAGTGAAATACCTAAATCCACTTTCGTGCCCCCAATTTCTCATTTTCTGTCAAAGCTGACCCCTTCTTGTAGGGTTAAGATTGGTTGATGTTTAGTTGGCTAAAATGACATTTGCTTTGTGATAATAATAATAATAATAGTCTAAGTTTAAAGCTAAGATTATGCTTATCTCAAGGGTTAATCCTTTTAAGATTTGTTCATGTTGAACTAATAAATACTATAAGATGGCACTATCATAGCATGAGGGGGCTCCACATCAGCCTTCACCATTTCTTTGTCGGCCATATGTCACTTGACCCCCCACCCCCCCACCACCCACACTTAAATTTCTTCCATATACGACAAATGAAGTTTTATTTTTTGACATGTAAGATGAGATGACTCCCTTCGAAATTGGGGAAAATTCTTTGCTATGTTCATATATTTGTCACCCCCTGAGTGGCCTTTGACATTTTATGCCCATTAAAAGAAGTTTGTTTCATATTCTTCTACATACTATAAAAGTTATGGCTTTAGAAGAGTTTAGAATGTGGTCGAAAATGTTTTATACGTGCAAAATTCCAATGAATCCAAAACTCCCCTAATTTGCTACTAAAAGGGGAAACTAACATATGAACCTTTGCATTTGTGTTTGTGAAAACAATGAATTATTGAGAGTAAAAAGTAAATGGAGTATTCCATTAATTTATATTTTGTTTTTTCTATTCAAAAAATTTATAAATTGATTTATGTATGTTAAAGTAAAGAACAAACTAATTTTTCTGTTAAAAATTAGTATAGTTGACAGAATAATCAGACGATTATATCTAATGTATCACGTATACCTAATGCTAAAGTACATTAACTAGCTTGCTTTTTACTCTTAACATATAGAGATTACTTTGCTATTTTTTAGTAGAGAGAGTAAAATACAATTTGGCTCCTAGTATAAGGTTCTCCATGGTACTTATAACAATTATTGATCATTGTGCTTTCCACAAATTGATTATTATGTACATGGGTTGATTGACAAACATCAAAATTCGAGATTTATCAATAATTTTATTTGATGAAAGATCTGTAAATATCACTTTTTCTAAAAAACCGATCGCATCGTTTTCACATGTTTGATGGATAGAATATCATATAGCTTCCCAAAGTTGATAGATACATGTATCATTAATTCAATCTAGTGGCAACTATGAACAACTTAGGATTTTAGAATATGTGTGTTTTCAACTCAGTTTTCTTGACTTTATAATAATGAAAAAGACCCTATGATTTCATTGCCACCAAGATATATATAATTTATGTCCTTAAACCAAACCCATATTGCGATGCCCATTCCCCCACCAATGCACCGATTAGTGTCCTATCAAATCATGGCAACAATTTTCTATATGTAACCATCTGTGTTTGTGCGTTTGTTTCGATAACAATAGTAATAAAATATGGAAAACAGAGAGTGGGGCAAAAACTTCCAAGAAATTAGAAAAAAGAAAAAGGGTAAAGCCCCCACAAAAGGTGAGAGGTGCACGCTCAAAGTAACTGGCATGGGGACATGGTGGCTCTTCTTGATGGAGTTTTAAGTACATAGGATACAAGAGGGAATTGGTGTCGTCTATATTACAAAGAGGTCAGTTTTGTCTCCCCATAATTGGGGCACCCCTTGACCAATATCAATCCATGATATTTTAGCTAGATAGGAAAAAAAAATCTCCTGCATGGAAGCCTATGGTTTTGCAGGCAGATTTGGTACCTGAAATAATGTGCATCCCTTAGATAACAATGGCTCTAGTCAAAAATGGTTATATAAATTATTTTTTTTGCAAATAAAAAATAAATTAATCATTTCTATAAAATAATAAGATAATTACATATAACGTGTTATGTATACTTTATGTTAACGAATATGGATCAGTTTATAATAATTGATATAGATAAAATTTTTAATAGAAAAATCGGACAAAACCTAAAAGCTAACTTTTAATACAAAAACCTTCACTGTACTTATTACATGATATCTGTTATGAAATATGGGTAGCAACAAAGTACATGGTTGAGTTCCAATAAAGCTAGCTTTCAACTGAGTGACAAAGAAACCTAAAGGCTAAAACCCCAATTTTTTTTTTTTTATGATATAGTCATACTGTAGGATATTAGTGCATCAGGCCTTATTTAATATTCCCATATATTGGAATATTATTATTATAATACAAAAGCATTTGGTTCCAAAAAAAAAAAAAAGATCTTATTCTTTTGATCTTTTTTATGCTATCAACAAAACATTTCATCGTCTAGCAACAAAGTTGAGTTTGAGTTTTTAGACCCAAAAAAAAAAAGAAGAAAAAAAATTGTCTTCCCTTTCCTATGGAATATCTAAGGAAAGAACCTAGTCCTTCTGAGAGTTCTTCATGTATCCTTTCAACACCAGATGATCGAGAACAAGAGGCTAAACCCAGTCTCCAACTAGATCTAAATCTAGCTACAAGTGATTGTGATCGTGTGTTCAATCAAGAAGAGCTTAATCTTATCGATTCCTTGAAGAACAGTACTGGTTCATCCGACAGTAGTACCACACAACCAACCGACGGTGAGCAAAGAGTTTTCTCCTGCAACTATTGTCAAAGAAAATTCTACAGTTCACAAGCTCTTGGCGGGCACCAAAATGCACACAAACGAGAGAGGACTTTAGCTAAAAGAGGTCAAAGGATGGGAGCTCATATAGCAGCTTTTGGGCATCCTTATTTTCATCACCAGCATCATCATAATCACTATTCTAGCTTGGCTTCTCTTCCCTTAAACGGTGCATATAATAGATCTCTGGGAATACAGGTACATTCCATGATCCATAAACCTTCTCATGTTTCTTCATCGACTGGTTTTTATGGACGTCATAGTTGGTCAAGACCTCCTATTGAACAACAACCGGCAATCGGAAAGTTATCAATGGAGAATCCCCATACAACAAATATTGTAAGTCCGGCCGGTAAGTTCAACGTAATGAGGACGATGATGGGTGGTTCTCAAGCTGATGAAGTGATTGGTAATTGTTGGCGGTCAAGTGGTACCAGTCTGAGTGTTAACCAGGAAGATCAGATACATAAGGTTGACCTATCTCTCAAGCTCTAATTTAGTTTTATTTTCAATTAAGAACATATAATATATATTTTCTGATTAAGATTTTGTTTACTCTTTAATTTGATTGCAAGTAATTGTTATGTATATTTTGATGATGATAGAAAAAGCTTTTGAGTTTACACTTACGAATTACTTAAATATATTTAAATAAAATAGTAAACTTAACTCATTCCATTAAAAATTTTATTCATTTTCTCGAACATATTTCTCGAAATTGCTATCATCAAACACATCATGATGGGTTTTCAGAGAAGGGAAAATTAAATTAAATTAATGTGAAAATGAGTATTGGTTATTGGTGGATGAATTGTGGATTTAGATGAAGACTTTGGATACCTAAATGTATGAAATATAAAATTATGTAGCATGATGGAAGTAACCTAGTTTTACTGACACAGGGGCGTATGATTTGTCTGAGTGTGCACCGTACACTGTGTCACTTTCACTAATTGATCCCTCAATCTAAGCAAGATCTGGTTTTATATTATTAAATTTAATTAAAATCCCGTAAAAACAATTTGCTTGCATCACCCTTTAACTTTAACTTACATGTGTTTCTATTTAATTCTTTCTTACCACAGCAGTCCTTGTCCTTTTTCAATTCTTTAAGTCAGACCTGACCTTTGGACTTGTTATACACTTTTATTGGGCTAATCTTCCTAAACCTTGGCCCACAAGTATTGAAGAAACTGGGCTCATTTTTAACTTGAATCCTTCCATGAAAGACCTTAGCCCATTGCTTCATTCATATCTACTCATAAATCTCTTTAAAACTTATTACGTAATTAAGTATGTTTGGACTTATGTTTATGTTGTAAGAGAGGGGATTGTATGAAACTGTATTTTCATATCATTCTTATCACTTTCCAATAAAAGAATAACAAATTGGATCTTTCCTCCTAATTTTCCTATTATCTCAATTTTGCATGTAGTTCTTTAACATTTGTAGTCCTTACAGAATTGTTTGTAAGGAGAGTTTGTAGGTTCATTCTTACAAAAGTTATGGCTCTTAACATTTGCTAGATGGGTTTGTAGCTCCCAAAATATTACTAATTTTATCTTTTTTATATATCATAAAATTAAACCAAACAATTCAACCATATTATGTATAATTAATTTTGTGTTAATCTCATATTAAACTATATATTCTCTCCTTCATGAATTCTCAACATGTTAGTTAATATTTATCTATATTATACTTAAAATCTCTAAATGAAATAGTATTATAAGTCAATCAGACACTAATTTAATTGAAAAATTATTTTAAAAGTAAAAGTTATTATAAAAATAATAATTATTTGTCAAAATAGCATGAATCCCAAATTATTTACTACAACATTATCTTTTTAACGGATTTTTATATTTTTTGGGGATAATAGCATATTTCCCCCTGTACTTTAGCAAAATTTTCAATGCGGTACCTAAAGTTTCTAAATGTCCAATATGCTCTTGTACTTTACTTCCTCTTCCAAAAAGGTATTTGGGTCTAATGGCGTTAAAGTGTGATGTGGTAGTACACATGGACCGCTAAAATATTAACACGTGGCAATTTTTTGCAGGAAAAATGTCAACCAATTCAAACCTAAGGGCATGATAATAATTTTACCATTTTCTTTTTGATGAAACACAAAAACAGTCAAATATCAACCAAGAGACAAAAATAATATCTAGGTAAGAATCCACCTAGATTTCATCTATAATTCTAAATCTAATTTATATAATTTATTTTTCTATCTTTGATCCGTAGAAATCCCTAATTTATGCTAATATATCTTTCGAGCATAAGAACAACTAACTCACTGTAGGTTAATTAATTAAAATTTCTTTCTAATTAAAACCCCTATTATTGCATTAATTCGCTCTATGGATTCCCCTATTAGATTTGACTGTAATCCTGTAGATTTGTCGTTCTATTTCTAGAATTGCATGCAATTCAATTCAATTATGCACGATCTAATCTCAAGAAGGGTTTATTCAACCTCAGACTTAAGCACATCAAATATGGACCAACACTCTAGAATTATCAACCCAAAAACAATTAAGCATTCATAATTGAAAACAAAGAAACAAAGGTTTTATTGCATAAAATTAAAAATCAAATAATAGAATCCATCTTAGGGTTCATCTCCCTTATGTATTAAGAGAATTAGTTCATACTTGCAAGAGCAAACACCATAAATACAATATAACAACTAAAATAAAAGAAATCCATGATAACTCCCTTGAAAATCAAGTTGGACTTTTGAATCTTGATGGAAAATTACTTGAAAATCGACTTCAATTGTGTTATTTAGGTAATTTTCGTGCTATCCTTTGACAACTGCTTTCCTCATCTTTTATTTTCTTATTTATACCTTCTTAAAGTGCCAAAAAAACCTAAAAATTGTCACTTCCAGTTATTACCGCACATGGTTCTTGAAATCCACATGCCTGAGTGGGTCACATGGCTATGTAGTTTGCTTGTGTGAAACTTTGCTACATGTGTTCAACTTCTGGACTACTCCAATGTTCTAATTTCCACCTGTTTTTTACTCCTATTGCTCTCAAGTGCTCTATTAAGTATCAAAACATGAATATAAAGGATTAAGAGTATATAATTCATAATTAATGTGACATAATCACCCAAAAATGCACTAAGAATGAGGCTAAAACATGTTACTTTTGACACTTATCAAATATCCCCACACTTAAGCGTTTGCTTGTTCTCAAGTAAAGTTCTCAACTCACATTCAAATTAACTTTCCTTCACCTATTATTTTCACTAATCATGTCTTAAGATAATTAATAGATTAACTGCATTAAAGATTTAAACTAAAATGACAATAAAGAACATAAGCAATCCAAGCAAAAATTTTAATACATAAAATATAAGAGTCTCCCCTACCTTAATAATTAGTTGAAATATAAACTCAACAAGGTTTAACATCCTCATTAAGATTCACTCAAAGCACTCAAAGTATTTAAAGGCTAATTAATATGCACTCAATAGTCAAACGAGGAAAGTTATTACCATAAACTTGTTTAATAATCAAATCTCCACCACTACAAATATGAGATTAAACAAAGATCAAAAGTTCTTTACAAGGGTTGTAATGGGGTTTAGATTAAGGATATGCAATGGTATAAAAGATAATTATAGTTGAGAGTTGGACGAGTTATCAGACCAAAAGAATAAGATGCTAAATTGCAAACAATTGACATGAATAATAAACAAACAATTGAAGTGATCCTTTATACAAGATATAGTAGTGATGATTTAAGCTCAACAAACAAGACAATGGAGCTATAACATAAAGAGTGATATCACAATTGAACAAGATAGCCCCAAAGTTTTTTTTTTAAAAAAAGAAAAATTTAGCAAAATTAATAATCGAACATGGTTAGGCAACTTATCAAAATCCAATCTTGACTAAAGGAAATCAATAAAAGGGTATTTCAAAGGTTAATGAGGTTTTAAGGGTTAAAATTAGTAGGTGATATATGAACAAAAAGGGATTAGGCTCAAAGGAGTTACTAGTGGGCAATAAAATGGGTATGCTATTTAAAGGCTAAGCGGGTCAAGTCCTAAGTGCCTCTATCATCTCAATATATCAAATCATTAATGTGGTATTGACATACATAAAAAAAAAAAAAACAATTTCTAGAATAACAAACCTAGTTGACATACATAAAAAAAAGCTTTACAAAATATGGTTTTGATGTCAAAACTTGTAAAGTTATAATTCAAGACAAGTATTAAGTTCAAGGAGAAAACCTAAAATAATCATCATGCTTGACTCTCTCATGCATTAAAGTATAAAAAAATTCATAAAAATCTACAAATTATCACAAAGTAGAATTAATAAAAACTCTAGATCTAGAAAAGATAGCTTTCATGCAAAAAGTAAGAAATTTATTTAAAAACATGCAAAAATTCAAGGACTAAGTCGAATGGAAGTATAAAATTCTCCCCACACTTAAGATGTATATTGCCCTAAATATATGAACAAAGATAATCACAATAAACAAAATAAAATAATACAACAAGGAAAGAACTGAAACTGCCTTGAATTGGGATGAATGGATGGAGAGTGTGAAATCTTGAAGTATCAGAGATCCGAAGTTAAGTAAAGTTATCCTTGCAACAATCAAAAGAAAGCAAAATAAAATAAAAAGGTAAAAAGAAAATGAAATAAATAGAAAAACGAAAAAGGATCTAGTGAAGGAAAGAAATGGTCAGTAGTATCCACATGGCCGTGTCATTGGCCCATATGGATCACATGGCCATGTCTTTAGCTTGTGTAACTTTCTCTAAGATAAAATTATGTTCCAGTATTCACACAATCGTGTCTTCAACCTGCGTGGTTCACATGGTTATGTCTTCAGCCTGTGTGCCTTTCAAGAACCATGTGATTCAAAGTAATATCACTTCCCATTATTCACAAGGTCATGTCTTCAGCTCGTGTGGTTAAAGTAACCTCATTTTTTTTAAACAAAGAACTAAAATGAATAAAAATAAAAATAACATAAAATTCAAATATGCAACATATGCAGCAAATAAAATAAAATACAAAAAAGATAAACGCTCAGGTTGCCTTCTGAGAAACGCTTGTTTATAGTCTAAAAGCTTGACTTCCCTATAGAAAACACGATCAATCGAGATCTTGGAGTTGGAACTCCTCTTTCCCATTATCAACATCACTACCGAGATAGAGTTTGAGACGATGACTATTTACCTTAAATGTCACATATTCAGGATGTGTTACCTTAACTTGTCTAGATGGAAACAAGTATTTTACTACAAATGGTCCCGACCATCTTGACTTAAGCTTTCTATGGAACATTTGTAGTCCTGAATTGTATAGCTGCAGTCTATCTCTAGCTATAAATTACTTTGTCTTCTTTAAATAAGCATCATGGTGTCGATTTGTTTCTTCCTTGTACATTCTTGAGTTTTCATAAGCATTTGCTCGCCATTCATCTAGTTGCAACATTCTCTTTTCACCTATCCTCTGAAATCTATCACCTTGAACAAGACACAGTTCCGACGTGTCTTTGTGAGCAATTTCCTGTAAAAAAATGTTGAACTGCATGATCAATAGAATTAATAGAATAACAAGTATCATCTTACTCACTAGAAGCTCGCATAACATCATGTGTTTGAAGAGTAACCTCTTCATCACCTACCCTTAACACAAGTTTATCATTATCAATATCAATAATAGCTTTACCAGTGGCTAAAAAAGGTCAGCCTAAAATCAAAGGTACCTCAACATCCTCATCCATGTCAGTTATCACAAAGTCAACAGGGAATATAAATTTATCTACTTTAACAAGCATATCCTAAATAATACCCTTATGATACTTAATTGATTTGCCAACTAGTTGAATACTCATCCTAGTAAGTTTTGATTCCCTTAGACCAAGTACGTGGGCCACATTGGATATTTAAAAACTTTAGGTACCAAATTGAAAATTTTGCTAAAGTACATGGGGCACATTTGAGATTTCGAGGTGACAAAGATTCTCTATTTTGTCAAACTCATGCCATATTGGGATCACAAATGGCCCGCAATAGTGGCCATTTGGAGCTAAAAATTATCTCGAGATTTTCAAATTACCATGAATAGTGACAATTTAGTGTTAAATTTATAAAAATTGTTATTTTATATTAATTTGGTAAATAATTCTACACTAAATAATTTATTTTTAAAATATTTTTAAAATAAATTATATTATTATAAAAGTTTTTTTATATATAAAATCAATAAAAATGTATACAGTAAAATTTAAATCTAAAATATTATAAGTTTTAAACTTTCAAATAAACTAATAATTGATAAAGGCTATGGCAGGGAGTGGCAGTGCTTTGAGTTGGGGGCTAAAGTAGTAAGTGTGAATGACCCCATCATTCCAACAACAACAACAAGAAGCATGCATGCTTGTGAGTCAGACAGTAGCAGAACACCGAAAAATAGATAAATTGGAAAGGACCTAAATTTGCATTTCATTTCCTAGGCAAACATTACTTGATTTCCCACCCTACTCCCTCCGCTATGCTAAACCCTAAACCTAATAATAATAACAATAATAATTGGACCTACAATTATTTGTTTGTGTTTGTCTCCATCCCAATTGCATGCACCCCAAATCATTACTATTACTTGTTACTTAACATCTTTTCTCACTCTGTCCTCCACTGCACATTCACGATTTTGTCACTATTTAGCCACGTTCTCCCAACAATTTCCTGGAAAACAGCTTTTTTTTTACTTAAATATAATGATTTTCAATATTATTTTTCATCGATAATTTTTTAAAGATATTTTAATATTTATGAATGGAGAGTTTAGGGAAGACGTTAACATCGTGACAATTTATCATGTCTAGTTTGAATCAAGATAATTATTATAAAATGATTATAACATTTCGACATTTACGAGTATTAAGTTTTTTAGGAAATATTTAAAATATAAAGAATAATAATATAACGATAAAGAATAACATATAAATTTATTTCGATATTTGTAAGTGTGGAGTTCTATTTAAAAACTCTATTAAAAGCCTAATTTTAAAACCTAGGCATTAAAACTTTCTAATATAGCCAACCAACATGCCTAAGTATCTCGGAATTATAATTTCCAATAATAGCATAATGATTGCTTGCTTATTAAGATTTGAACGAGGACACGATGTCTAGGATGCAACAATATTAGATTACTCTCTTGTTGTTCAATTTTGCAACAATATGGGTTTAAACTTGTTTGCCAACAAATTCATTCTTTAATTAATGAAAGTCAGTTTCTATCACACCAGCTGAATTAAGAAAGTTTTGTTTATATCGTTATTTATATCTACTTTGATTTACGATGGTGACCTGAGACCCATATATTTCATCTCTCATGTGACAAAACAACAATAATACTAGAAGATGCAGCAATAATATATTTTTATGGAGATTTAATGCACCATTATATGATCAATGATATATTTTATTTTCTGTCATATTACTTAAACTAGATAATTTTATATATTAATGTTACGGATTCAATTGAATTTAATTCCCACAATTCATTTTCCTTTTATTTGGTTTCGGTTTTAATACCTATGTGATACAAAATTTGAAAAATAGTGAGGTACATAGTAGATTTATTATAACATGTATATCACACATACAACTTAAGAAAAGATGCACAGCAACGATTGTTTGATTGATTCAAGCAGCTAATATAATCATCTATGTATGTCTCATGCCTTGTCAATACCACCACAATTAAAAAGAGCTAGAGTGTAGGTGCGTAAAAACCTTAACTCATTTCTCCAATCCCTAACATTCAACTACTCAGTGACATTTGTTGATTCCAAAAATTATATCAACTCACCAAATACAATAACACTCCCTTCTAAACTATTTTATACAATCAATTTTACTACGTGTAAAAGGAGATTTGAAAAAATAGCAAGAAATTTCATGTAGGGTTGTATGAATGGTCTTAGTAAAATGGGGAGAGATTTGTCAACTAGTGGCAAGGCTTTTACAATGAAGATTGGTTTCCAATCAATCTGTAAAGTTGAGGCCTTTTGGGTAAAGGTCCTACAAAGTAAGTATATTGTTTTGGAGGCATGCCCATCAAATATCGATCGATAAGACAAGCTACTCATTTATATGGAGATCTTTAATGAATGTATGGGATAGCTTGAAGGAGTGCATTGGGTGATGAAGTGACAAATAAATTTTTTATTGATACTTTAGGTTTTTGAGATTGGCTTGTTTAAAACCCTTGTCACCAACTATGTGGATAGATGGATAGGGTGCTTGTGGAGATAGCGAGAAATTGGAAATGGAGTGATCTCGCTAGTGTTCTTGACTAGGTCTCCGAAACTCTACCTCCGAATGCTTCCGATGGACCGGACTAATGTATAAAGAGATGGTTGGCAAGGGGCATTTGATGCATACAAATTTGTTACTCGTGATAATTGGCAAAGACTGGACAAGTTATGGTCTAAAATATCAAAGTATGCCAATTGTGTATATGTGGGGATACAAAGGAAACTGTGATGCATGTGTTGCAAGACTACTATATGGCTAAATTAACTTGGCTGAAGGTGGTGCCGCCTTAAGCCTAACACAGCCTTTTTTTTTTCCACTCCTTTTGCAAAATCGGGTAATGGAAAATGCTTACAATTGTTATATTGATCATGTTTACTCAACTTAGGGTCAGTTCTGCATTGCTTTTCAAAAGCACTTCTGGCTCCAAAAGCACTTCTAGAAAAAAAGCTGTGCAGAACAAGCTGCTTTTGGCCGAAATTTTTAGCTTTTCCTCTCCCAAAAGCACTTTTAGTGATTAATTACTTTTTCACCCTCCAATAACATAGTACTTTCCCTTTTTTTTCTTGATACTTAATTACAAATATGTTAAAATCATTAATTAAAAATAAAAAATATTTTTTAAAATACTAATTACAAATATTTAATAGTTATATTTAAATATTTAAAATATAGTTTATATATTCTAATTAAATTTTATAAATAATTAATATTTATTGCTTAAAATATTTAAAATTTATATTTTATATATTAAAATATTAACATGAAGTTATAATTATTTTTTTATATTCTTACCAAAATATAATAATATTAACTAATTTAAATATTATTTAAATGCATATTTGTTACTTGATAATAACATGTCTAAAATGGACATTTTATTTTTCAAAAGTATTTTTTGACAGCAATGCTAAACACTCAAATTTCAAACCAAACTTTTCAAAAGCACTTCTCAAAAGCACTTTTCAAAAGCATTGCCAAACTAGCCCTTAGAGAGAGTGTCTTGTGATTGGGTTTAGCTTAAAATAGCTCCAATTTCTACCAAAAACAATATATCACTCTCCTGTGGATTTAATTATTAGCCCAAACATTAAATGATAAATTTAATTTAATTATTAACTTGAAGGATTAAATGAAAATTTGAATTAACAAAGAAAATATTAAAAAAAATAAAGATTAAAATAATTGTAATAAAAAGGAGAAATTATTTTATGGACATTTCTTACCACATCATCTATGGTTCCTTTTCCACGACATTTCAATAGTTTTTTTTCATGTCATTGACATATAATTTTGATACTTTTTTTAACTCTCAAATCTTGAATTTTGATCTCGAACTCGAACCCTAAATCCCAAATCTTCAACTCTAAACCCCAAACTCGAACCTCAAGCCTTGAATCTCAACCTGAATTTAAGCCCTAAACCTCACACCC
Organism: Gossypium anomalum; assembly: GCA_025698475.1. Lineage (NCBI taxonomy): Eukaryota > Viridiplantae > Streptophyta > Magnoliopsida > Malvales > Malvaceae > Gossypium > Gossypium anomalum. The sequence continues at coordinate 87,759,527 of CM046968.1, forward strand.
TGAACTCAAACCTTGAATCTCAAACTTAAATCCTAAATCACGAACCCCAAGTTTATGGTTTTAAGATTAATGTTTAGGATTTCGAATTTAGAGTTTAGATTCAATGTTCGAGTTTAGAGTTCTATATTTGAAGTTCAGGGTAAAAAATTACCAAATTTGTATCAATCAAATAAAAAAATTACTGAAATATTATTAAATCATTAAAAAGAGACTATAAATAATGTGATGAAAAGATATAAAATACAACCTTGGTGCTTGCAAAATATCTAAAAACCTTGAATCCCACACCTTTTAGAAGTTCCAAACCTGTCGCCAATATCATACGAAGGAGACAAAAGGAGGCGTGTTGAAAAGATGACGATGTTAACTTCAATACTCCATTCCTAAGTTCTATGGTTTTCTTTTTGAATTTTGAATTTTCTTTTTTAACTGGACCTCAGAAAATTAAAATATTATATATACATATTTTTTCAAAAATTTATGCCATAAAAATCTATGTAAAATACGACATGAATAATGTCGAATTAAATAGATACGATGTTAGAATTAAATTGAATCAATTGGTTGAATTGGAAAATAAATAATTAGACTGGTAATATATAATTGATTATAAAAAAAATCGATGTTAGTTAACAGAAACTAAAAAGTAAGAGAAAAACAACGGTTGAATCAAGATTTTTAATTTATTTAATTATTATTGATTTGGTGGATCAATAAGATAAATAAAAAAATCGATAATTTAACTGATTTAACCATTGATCATTGACTCTATTTTTAATATATTTGTTGACACAGAGTGAGGATTGACTGATAATATTTAACTTCGTGTATGATTTCAGTTTTATAGATTAACAATTTTCCTCTTAAAAAATTATCACATTAACTTATCTCATATATTATATCAAAGATCATAAACCTTTAAAAAGTAAAAAAATAAAATACTTATGAGATTTAATTATAATTTTAACTTCGAAATTTATAATTTAACCTCTCTACTTTAATTTATACAATTTAATTACTTTATATACTGTATAATATAAGTAATAAATTTAAATTGATAATATTATTAATTATTGTCAGGATAGTATAATTTATTTTATTTTTAGCTAAGCACACAACAAAAATCACGTAAAAATACAATAATAATTTTTTACCAATAATAAATTTATATTATCCGGTTCAAACCCGGTTCAACAATCCCATTACCATTTTTTAACACATACATACAGACACGGCACGGCTTTTGTAAAGCAGAACACCAAAATTTAAAAAAAAAAAAAAAAAGAAAGTAAAAAGCGGCAGTTGGAGTAATTACGGGAAACTGTCGGGGGCCCATTTGTTACTTTCCTTGAATTTTAAGCTAATGAAAATTATATATTATATAAACTTAAAACTTTTAATTAATTAATTAATTATTTATTTTTAAAAAAAAGGGCCGAGGAGAATACTTAAGATGACGGTGCGCTCGCCTTTCGGCTCTCTCTCGGTACATCCAAAGTTAAAGATTCTTCCTTTCTATTAAAGTATATATATTTTCCTTCTTTTCTAACCGGAAAAAGGAAGAATATTTTTATCAGATTTCCCAGTTTACCCTTATTATTTCTCTTAATTCTCTCTTACACCCATCCTCCGGAAGCTTACCCCTCGTTTCTTTTTTGTATAGCGCGATCTGGGTCATTTCAAAAGAAGGGGAAAAAATGCTTTGTCGAATGGTGTTGATGCCCCGGAAAAAGAAAGTCGGGTCGGTTCCGGTTTACTTGAATGTATATGATTTGACTCCGATTAATGGATACGCTTATTGGTTTGGCCTTGGGATCTATCATTCTGGTGTTCAAGGTAAAGCTTCTTTTTTTCTTCTTTAAATTTGGTAAAGTTTCCTCTCTTTCTTTTTGGTGTTGCTAAAAAGTTAACGGGAAAAAAAAAAAGACAAAGGAAAAATGGGTTGTCGTTAGATTTTCCTTTTAATTACTGGTATAACGGGATTTTAATGGCCTGTCTGTTTGGTTGATGAGAAAATTGTTTGACTTGCTGCTTTTGTAATTCTGTAATCAGTGAATTAAGGGAAAATTTTGAAAAATTTATATATAAAAGGAAGCTGCTGTTGAATGTGTTACTGTTTAGTAATACTAAGTTACTAACTAAGCTGACTGTTGGCTGCTAAATAGAATTCAAGTCCCTTGAAAAGATGAACTTCGATGGATATTATAGCATTTACATGGCATCCATGAAGTTGGTAAAAAATTATTTTTCGTAGATGTAGGGTTTTGACTATGGTTGGTTCTTGCTATATACAGTTCATGGGGTTGAATATGGTTTTGGAGCGCATGAGCATTCAACGACTGGAATTTTTGAAGTGGAACCAAAGCAATGTCCTGGTTTCACATTTAGGAAATCTATTTTGATTGGAAGGACAGATTTAGGTCCGAAAGATGTCCGCTCGTTCATGGAGAAACTTGCTAAAGAGTACTCGGGGAATTCGTACCATCTCATCACCAAGAACTGCAACCATTTCTGCAATGATGTGTGTATTCAGTTGGTAGGGAAGCCGATTCCGCGTTGGGTTAATCGTCTTGCTAGATTGGGTAAGAAAACAAATCGACCATCTCTTGCTTGTGGCATTATATTACTTCCGTTTAAAATCTTAGTTCATAGGTGATAGATTGGTTTTTGAGAAGATTGATGTATGCAATAGAAGAGAAAGTGATACAGCATTTCGGGTTTGCTTTCTTCTGCATTTTATCCTAATTACGTTAGTTTCATGCATTTAGGAAATGACTAAAACCTTTCATCATAAGACGAAAGTAACTGTTTGCATATCCACCGAGAAACTCCTATAGTAGGAGCTTTGTCGAGTGATGCTCTCGGCCTGTTGCATGAACACCACGCTCTAAACCACGCCTACATGCTTAAACTTCATTAATCTTTTGCAGTTTTCAGAATGTATACTCTGGTTTATTGTACTAATATTCCGATTTTTTGTTCAAATCTCTTGATACCAAAATATTTGTTGAATACAAAATAACAACACGTATATTAGCTGGCCGTATTTATGCCGGATATGTAATCTCGGTGAGAACTCACTTAGGGTAACTTGGATGCCAACCCCCTTGGTTCATCTTCAGTATCATTCTTTCAGTGAGAAACAAGTATTGGTGTAATTCATTAACACTAATTTTGATTGCTCTATATAAACTATTGATGATGTTGGCTGTGGCGAATGGTATAGGTTTCCTTTGCAACTGTGTTCTCCCAGCAGGGTTGAACGAGACGAAGGTTCGCCAAGTTAGATCCGAAAGTACTGGTCAAGAGGTAGAGAAGAAGAAGCTGAGAAGCCATTCGAATAGATATATACCTTCTTCCACTACCCCTCTACCCCCTTCATTGACTTGTCCTCCTGACTCTACAACAACAACAAACGGTAGACAAAAGCGACGTCTTCGATCATCATCACAATCATCTTTGATTCACACATCTTCGACCTCGAGTTTGAGCTTGAAGGTTTAAAAAAGTCCGACAGTTGGTACGGTTTTTAAGGGTTCACAAATGCAAATAGGTCTTACTGCCCCTCTCCCCCCATGTTTTGAGCTGCTGTTGTTTGATGGGCTAACTGTGAATGGGAAATATCTATTTTGTTGGTTCTCATCGTGGTCTGTGCTGGTTGCCAAATGATGTAAGTGTCAAAAGCGTGTTGTGTTAGAGAAGTGTTGGATGTTTGGTAATGGAGAGGCAGAGACTATTAAAAGTGTAACGAATATGGCCCATTAAATAGTGTTTCGGCTAACGTTCTAAATGTGAATGAATGATTATGGCCTGACCTTGTACTACTTGTTGCGGTGGGGACCTTTGGTCACTGTTATCTTGATTCCACAATGGTCTCCAAATCATGGGTTTTTTACTGAAATATTATAAAAAAAATAAAATACGAAAATAGGTTGTTGTCAAAATTAAATACTAAAATGGTACATTTGGATGGGTGGAGGATGGTGCATAGGCGGCACCACCCTCATTTTCTAACACTATACAGTAAAAAAGAAAAATTTTATTTTAGTGGTGGAGGGTGTCACATAGGCGGCACCAGTGGAGGGTGTCAGATAGGTGGCACCAATTGTGCCTATCAGATAGGCGGCACTGGTGGTGCTTATTTGATAGGCGGCATACCCAGTATATTTTCCCCCTACTCCTCTGTTCGAATCATATCAGTTTGGAAGAGAATAACAAAAACATAACATAAACGATACATAATAAATACGAATATTTTTATTATTACTTTAAAATGATAATAAGTAAACATTTTTAGTTTAAAATATAATACATATAATAACACGTCAACTTAATTATTATCTAAAAATATATTTTTTTCATAGAAGTTCAAAATAAATTTCATTTTTATTATTTATAAAAAACATAAAATAAAATTTAAAAAATCTTAAAAAATTAAAACATATAAACTAATTCATAATTTATCTCATAAATTCTAAATTTCATATCAATGATCTCATCTTTTACCAACATAAAAAATAAAAATAATAATATTCAAATAATCGAAAAAATAACATTCCTTTCATAAAAAATATACTGGGTGGGGAGAGAAAATATACTGGGTGTGCCGCCTATCAGATAGGCACAATTGGTGCCGCCTATCTGACACCCTCCACTACTAAAATAATATTTTTTTACTGTATATTGCCAGAAAACGAGGGTGGTGCCGCCTATGCACCACCCTCCACCCATCTAAATGTACTATTTTGGTACTTAATCTTAGTAACATACCATTTTGGTTTTTTTTTTATATTATTAGGGTAAAAAAACCCCAAATCAAATTACTTTTTCATATATATAGAGGAAGTTAAATATTTTTTAGGGGTGGAAATTAAATTGTAATTTTTATTATGTTAAAAATATAATTTCATCATTTTATTAATTTATATTTTTATAATTTTTAAATAATTAAATTAAATTTTTATCATTTTAAGGGTCAAAATGTAATTTTACTTTTACTAATTTAAAACTTTAAATATTTTAAAAGATCTAAACAAAAAAAAAATATTTTAGAGGTACTGGGCCCCCTACTAGCTATGCCTCTACAATATTTATATATATTTATAAATACGCTGAAATTCACGTCCTACTAATTGTTGCAATAATAATGATATCAATAGAGTTAAAAGTTCAATAAGTAGCTTGACTTTTAAAAAATCACTTTGGGTGTGATAGTATAAAAATTTTTAAGGCATAATGATTTATTTGGTCTTCCGATTTTATAAAAAGGTTATTTTTAGCTTTTGAGTTTGTATTGCTTGTCAAATTATCTCAAAAATAGATGGAAAATATAATATTAGTTAACTTTATTGAGGTGACAATTCACTTGTATGTCACATTAACAATTAATAAATTTTAAAATAATTAAAACTATTTTTTATAATTTTAAAATTTTTAAAAAATAATTTTATAATTATTTTGAAAAATTGAAAATTTAAAAAAATTAATTAATTTCTGATATGGCATATATATTTTTGAGTAATTTGACAAACAACATAAATTTTAAACGTTAAAAAAACAAAAAATTAAATAAAGAAATAAAATAATTTTATTTTTTATAAAGTTGAAGGGTTAAATAAGTTATTATGCTAAATTTTAAATTTATGATTCTAGTACAAAAAGTTTAAAAAAAGAATTTTTAAAAAATAAAGTGAATAATGCACATTCTTTAATTAAAATATTTGATTTTTAATATTATCTAAATCTTTAATGTTCCAATATATCAAAAAAAAAAGTTGGATATTTATAAATATCCAAATCTTTACATTGTCACATCTTTGAACCTACAAAGATCAGCCCCTGAAGTAGGTCCAATGTAGAAAGCCCATTCTTCACCAAGTTGTTTGCTCAAATCTTCTTCTTTTTATTTTTATTTTAAGTAATTGTTAAATTGATTAAAGTTTTTGAATATTAATAAAATATTATATTAATTTTTAAAATTATATTAATTATAAAATATATAAATTATAGGTTAAAATTTCTAATTTAAATACAAAGAAAAATTGAATGATTGAAATTTCACCGTAAGTTTCAAGGATTTACGGACTGATACTGTAAATCGACCCTATCAACAATGATTTAACTTATTTTGTTTTCCCTCTTTCGTATAAATATTGTATAATTTAATCCACACAATTCTTTTCTTACTCTATTCATCGTTTAAGTGTAATATGATTTTATATTTTAGATCAATATTATATTATTTAATTAAATTCAGTTCATAAAGTTAGTAATGTTTTCAATTATTATAAAAATAACTATTTTTCTAATTTTCTAAGAGGACCTTTATACTCATTTTAGAAATCAAAGAGATGTAAATGTAGTTCACATTATAGTTCAAATCGGGTCAAGTACATTTTGAAGAGTCGAATTTTCATCTTTAGGATATTTCAAAAGAAAAATAAATGGTCAAAATTAGAGGAAATTGGATTGATTGATTGATTGGGTTTCAATAATAATCACATGGTCAAACAATTAACCTTGACAACGTTAAGTCATTTTCTCATCAACACACAAAACTTAATGTAACCGACCCGGGAAAGAGTTCACCTTACACCCACCTCTCATGTGCATCTTGATAAGCTATAAAAAGTAACATATTTTAATCTTATTCTTAATGCGTTTTTGGATGATTAATGATGTAAATTAGTGAATTTGATGCTCCTAATCTTTTAAATTCATGGAAGAGCATTTGGGAGAGAAAAACGAGCCAAAATCGGACAAATAGAGCTATTTCCAGGATCCACACGGCCTGGGCATTTTCACATGGGCTGACCACATGCCCATGTGCCAGCTCGTGTCGATATCGCACTTTGCTTCTCAGATATGTGGAAAAACTCAATTTTTAGGCTTTCTAAACACTCTAAAGTCTATAAATACCAATTAGAAGAATACCTAAGAGGGTACTCGGAGAAGATTGAAAAGAACACTCGAAGAACGCCATTGAAATCACCTCGGAAGCGGATCTCCTTCAAGATCGAAGATCTCCATTTAATTTCCTTCGAAGTTTTATTGAGTTTCTTATATATTAACTTACCGTTTATTGAAGCTCTTTTGCAGATGCCCAATTCCGTTAAATTTTTAAAAGAGATTTTGGCAAACAAACGGACGTTAGATGAGTCGTAGCATGTGGAGCTAAATGCAGTTTGCTCAAGTATGTTACAAAATAAACTACCCACAAATTGAAAGATCCAGCGAGTTTTACTATTCCTTAATTTAATTGGTAGTTTGAATATTAATAATACTTTGACTGATTTAGGGGCGAGTATTAATGTCATGCTCTATAAAATGTTTAAACAATTAGGTCTTGGGAAACCCAAACAAAATAAGCTGAGTATTCAATTAGCAGATAGAATCATTAGATTTTCTAGGGGTATTATTGAAGATGTTCTTGTAAAAATTGATAAATTCATATTCCCAGTTGATTTTGTTGTTTTAGACATGAATGAGGATAGTGATATACCTTTGATTCTAGGTCGGCTGTTTTTAGCAACTGCTAGAACTATTATTGATGTTGGTAAAGATGAATTAATAATTCGTGTAGGTGACGAAACGATTACTTTCCAAGCTTGTAATTCTGTTAAGACATCTAGTGATTGAGATGATTTTACAAGTTCTGTTAATATGAGTAACCATGTGGCTCAAACTTCTTTGCAGGAAACCTCTCGGAAAAATGCAATAGAGCCATGTTCCAGTCCATACGATAGAAGCAGAATGGTTTACGATGAACGAATGTTACAAATCGATGAACTAGATGAACGGCAGTCACCTGTCAAGGAGAAACTGAGAAAACATGATGAAGAGCCAAAATGACTGTAACACCCCTAACTCGTATCTATAACCAGAATAGGGTTACAGAGTATTACCGAAAATTTACAGATTAATTATAGATAAATCGAATCAAAATACTATTCATAACTAACTTCAACCATATTGACTCTTAAATAGGCCTTCGAGGCCTAATATGCACATTAGAATTGAATCGGAACTAAATCGGAATCTTCAAGAAGTTTTTAAGAAATCTTAAAATTTTTCTTATATACAGGGCTCACACACCCGTGTGGTCTAGGGACACTCCCGTGTAGTTAGGCCGTGTGATCACACACGGTCAAGACACATGCCCGTGTGTCTACCCGTGTGGAGAAAAATAGGCCATTTTAAGGCCACTTTTCTTACCTTTTTTTTTATTCAAACTGCACACAATACTTACATATACCAACACACTCCAATTCAACAACCAATTCAAGTTATTAATTCATGTTTTAAGCCAAATTTTATAACTTCACTACTCAAATTGCATAAATATACTATATTAATTCTATTCATTGATTACAAAAACTACTACTAATTATATATTCACATACACATTCACTTCAACTTCTACAACTTTAACATTTATTTTATTTTCAACAATGAACATAAAAAAATTCACAATACCAACCATCAATTTAATATAAAAAAATTAAAATTTAACCACACGAACTTACCTTGACTGGTTGTAAAATTTGATGTAGTTCACGAACTATTCCGATAATATCTCTTTTCCTCGATTTTCTTTAGATTCTTGATCTATAATATAAAATTATTCATTCATTAGCACACATATTTCAGTCTCATTTCACTTCACAATTTATGCCCTTTAATTTTTAAAATTACACTTTTACCCCAAATTTTATAGTTTTTACAATTTAGTCCCTGTTCAATTCACCGATCAATTGAGCCAATTTTTCTCAATCAACAATTTATTCGATCATTATAAACTACTAAATAAACTCTAATTCTTAACTTTTTCACAATTAGGTCCTAAAAATCAATTTCTATTAAAATTAATAAAATCATCACACAACAAAATTAAAGCTTCAAACCAATGTTTATTCATCATAAAATTCCAGAACTCGAACATGGTAACTTTCAATTTCACTCATAAAATCAAAAACTAATGAATTCAATAAGTGGACCTAATTGTAAAAGTCACAAAAACATAAAAATTACAAATAAAAAGCAAGAACACATGGTGCAAAAATATGAAAAACCAGCTTAGAAGGTCTGCTATGGCATTTTTAGCTGAAGAAAAATGATGATTTCTCTAGATTTTTCAATTAAATCCTTTTTAACTAAGGAATTTTAGGTTATTTCCAATTTTGCCCCTTTTTCACATTATTTTCTTACTATTTCATGCCCCAAACCGTCCAGCCTATTTAATTTGGGTCTAATTCCTTTTAAATCCTTCCTTATTAGACACTTAAGCTATTTAATCACTTTTACAAGTTTTGCACCTTTTACAATTTAGTTTTTTTTAAATTAATTAACTATCAAAACGTTAAAATTTCCTAACGAAACTTTAATTCTAACTCAATAACACTCCATAAATATTTCTAAAAATATTTATGACTCGGTTTATAGATTTGAGGTCTCGATACCTCGTGTTTGACCCATTTGACCTAACAAATTCTTTGAATTCACATAATTCTCTCTAAAAAAATATTTCTTAATTCACACTTGACTCATTATTATTAATTTACTAAATTTTCCAACTCACTTGTCGAATTTAATGATCTCGAATCACTGTTCTTGACACCACTGAAATTTAGGCTGTTACAATGACGCCCTGACAAGCATGTGGATGGAATAAGCCAATTTAAGGTTGGGGACAAGGTACTGCTAGATAAAACGGATCCTTGAATTGCCACTTTGGAGCTTGATGCAAAAGGATCAAATCCCTTGACGGTATTGAATGTCTTCCCATACGGTACAATCGAGGCAACTCATTCTGAATTGGCATGTTTAAGGTCAATAGCACTCGACTTAAACCTTATTTTGATAACAGAATTGATAACGAGAAAGAGGAGTTTCGACTCCGTGAACCACCGTGATCCTGCGAATACGAGGTAAGTCGAGTTTAGACTTTAAATAAGCACTCTTCGAGAGGCAATCCGAGTGTTAACACTGCTAATTTTCTTAATTTTATTTCATGTTATTTTTAAAATTAATTAATTTTAAAAAAAATAAAAAAAAAGTTAAAAAAAATGTGTTTTTGACCCAGACGGCCAGGACACACGAGCGTGTCCCAGGCCGTGTGCACTAAAACGGGTTCGACAGTGATAGTTAAATCGATCAAGTTATTAATTTTTATTATTGATGAATGTATTTGAGAAGTCTTTATATTATAAGAATTGAATCAAATTAATCCTCTTGCTATTACCTTGAACTATTAATTTTTTTTTAAATTTATCCATTTAATAATATATATATTTTTAACCCTTACTTATTGTTCGATGTTGAAGAACAAATGGGTTAGCAAGAAATAGAATAATTAACGAGATTATCTTCAGTTTCTCCAGGCATATACAAGCAAAGAGAAGCCGGTTGGAGAATTACTTAACTCACTCTCCTCCACGCTTGCCCACCCCATTACCGAAGAACTACCTCCTGAACAAGCTGGAGACATTGATACTGATGAAGACGACTAGCTTCCACCACTCCTCACCAAGCTTTTCCTCATTTTTCTCCACTCTATCCCTTTCATGCTAAACCTACGCCAACTCTTCTGCCTCCAAACCTCCCCCTTGTTCTCCTTCAAAGGACTCACCACTTCTTTACTCACGTCCCATTCAAGATTTTCAGAGCCTTTGTTTTCGAACTTGAACACGAACACTGCTTGCCCTTTGTTCAAACCCTGATTAAACAGCCAGTTATATACGTCCCACGAGACCTGTATCCACACCCCATCAGCTACTTCAATCCTCTCATGGCCTCTAAATTTCCATTTAAGTCCCTTTATTTGCAAAACACTTTTTTTATCCACTCTAAAACACAGCTTTGCATCCTCGTTTACCTTACAATCAATGGAGATCTCCCTGTTTTTGCCTCCTAATCTAGCTTTCGTGTTGTAAACATCTTTGCCATGTACGTGTTCTCTTCTCAAAACAAGAGCTTGGCTTCTCCCAGGCTTATTATAAGATTTGGTTCTAGCATAAGCTTCTCTGATGGAATCACCAACGAGAAGCGTCATTTCTCCATCAACAGCAACAGCAATATAGAATCCAGAATCGGGTTCAGGACCGGATCCGAACTTGGCCCTGGAAAGTTCCCAGAAAACTTAGACAATAGGGACTGTGGAAGTGCTAAGTTTTTTACATCCGTACTTCTTCCAAAAAATAAAGGGTTTGATATGGAGATGAAAATGGAGGGTGGAGGAGGAAAGGGAGGCCGGGAGAGAAATAGGAGAAGAGGTAGAGCAGTGAGAGAAAGGGTGGAGGTGGAGTGGAGAGAGTGGCCGTGGCCGAGGAAGGTGCGAGACCAAGTGAGGGAAAAAAGGCCGAGACTTGTGTGGTAGAGACTTGTAGCAATGTTAGCTTTAACATAGGTTTGCTGCGGTAGTGTCGGCGGGGCAAAGTGGTTGTTGCTGTGGACTGATGGTGGTGGCATTGGTCGGACATTGTATTTTTTGTTGGCTTGAGCTTGTAAGATGTGAGAGGTTTAAGCTTTTAAATTTCAAGGGCTTGGGGTACCATGTAAAGTATATGCAACTATTTACAAAATATAATAGGGTAAATAAACAACATCCAACTCAGTTTGTAATAGGCCTATGAGAAAAATTCCCACAGCCTTGTTTTTAATTATTGCATGTGTTAAGAAAAGATAAATCACCAATGACTCTTTCATATTGTAATAGGCTTATATATATACTTTTTGTTTTTGTTCTTTTTTCAGTGCTTTATTAGTCCTTTATCATAGATATATACTTTCCAAGGTGCATGCAAGCTCAAAATGCATCTGGAAATGGATAAAGCAAAAACTGAAGGAACAATAAGGGAAAAAAAAAAAGGGGCAAAAGGTGCCTTATATGCCGTGTGAACTCAAGTAATGTTCAATATATGATAAGGCTGAGCTCAACATTAACATCTATGAATCTTTAAGGCAAAGCTCAAAGCCCTTAGCTGCTCTAATTGATCCAAGGCTAGAAAGACTACTTTTCATTAGATGGTCCAATAACATTTTTCTTATTACGGGGTCAAGGTGTGACTAGGACCTTAGCCATGTGGATGTTGGCACTAACATGATCATCCATGAGTGAGAGAGCAGAGACATTGCCATGCATTGCACCATGAACCTAATTCCAGAGCAGCTGTTTGAATCAAGTCTTGTCTGCAAAGTTATACGCCCTACAAACAAAAGTCTCAGCTTCTTTCTTGTTAAGCAATTTTGAAGGGGTTTTAGTTTTTCATGCAACAGAATCATAACTGGTTATATTTTGGCCTTTTTCAAGGGTGTCTGTCACCAAAACTTTTTCTCGTCCTGAAAAGAAGGAATTTAGCCTTTTTGAATTGTTTTTTGGTATGGCTCAATTGACCCAATGCAAGCACACTTGGTGGGATTACCATGATTGGTTTTGACTACATTTCTAATTCTAACCGAGGTATGTTAATGATAGTTACCCCTTTGAAAAGTTACAAAAACATCAAGGTAAATACATGCCTGGTAGACACTACGACCTAAACAGAGGTTTTTCAACACTTGGAAATTTGGAAAAAAATAGCATGTAGTTGCTAAGAATGGGTTAAATTAGCGAATCAATACCATTAGCATGGAAACAAATGTAAAGACCAGTTGACATCTAATGTATTAAACATTGAAATTGAATAGTTCAATGGAACTATAGTGAAGCAGTTCCTCAATCATTCGTTCAATGTGATCCTCTTCAAGAGGTTTAAACTGTTGGGTGGTTTCAACTTTAGCTTTCTTGACAACCCAATTGGCTTCTGTCTCTTGAACTGGCAGCAATGGTCTTTTTTCAGCTACACTAACAACTCCCTTTCCATTGTCTGTCCCTGCAGCAATGCCATTGTTGCTGTCAACATGTGGAGTTGGTGCCTTGTTTTGTGTCCCCTGCCCTGATTGTTGTTTTGTCATTTGAAGTGAAGCCATGTAACATTTGTGTAGTTTAGCTGTCAAAGTTGCTGAAAGAAGCTTTGATGATGATGATGATTGAAGTGCAGTTGGATTGTAAGGGAAGTTGGTTTTAGCAGCCATGATCCACACATAAGCCTAGCAGCTTCATCGTAGGCACGGGCCGTATCTTCCACCGTTTCAAATGTTCCCAGCCATATTCTAGTTTTCCTGCAGAAATGGAGCATTTCATTTAGTACTCACGAAGAACAGAAGAGAAAAAAAAATAACATACATGAAAGGCTTAAGTTGGGCTTATCTTGGGTTCCGGTCGTTGAGGTTTGAGCATTGGATTTTTCAAGATTGATATAAGGTAATTTGGATAAATTGCAACACTAGTCATTAAACTATTAGTAAGTTTACGTTTTGGTTATTCAATTTCAAAAAGTTACAAAACGGTCATTGAATTATTCAAAAGTTTCCATTTAAGTCACTAAACTATTCAAAAGTTTTTATTTAAGTTACTGGGTTGTTAAGCTTCTTTTTTTTTATAAAAGTCTGGCTAGTGAGCTCCAAAAGACAATTTGATGATTGGTACAGTGGATTAGTATCCATCGATGAGTAGAAGAGTGTACCCTAAATCCAAGCTGATCTGATGGTTAGTGTTAGAGGTCGGAGAAGAAAGTTATTTTGATTTTAGTTCACAAATTTGTGATGTTCAAAGTCGTTTCATGAAAAAAAATGAATTGTAGAAGAGAAATGGAAAGAGAGCTTTTGATTAGTTTAGTGACCATTTTATAATTTTTTTAAAATTGAATGATTAAAACGTAAACTTACTAATAGTTCAATGATCACTTTAAACTGGTGTTATTTCATATTCAAATTTAATATAATTGAATTCGAATTCGAGTTAATTGAATTGGATTTTAGAATTTTGACATGAAAGTAAAGGGTTGAAGGGTCAAATTTTTTTAAGTACAATCAGCTTTATTGCCATGTGATGTGATTGTTGAATTAGTAGGAATTGGGAATTTCAAACTGACCCAAATCAATTCACATGATTATAATAATAGTTTTTGTTCCACAAAACGATTTTAGTATATTTTGGACTGTTGATTTTATCACCCTTTTTTCCTCATGAATGGTTTTGGTATGTTTGAGACAATGACTTGAGCAAATACACCAATCGCTTCATAAGAGAACAGACAATAGAAAAGCTTATGATGTTCTTTAGAATTTACATCAAAAGGGAAAATCTTTCAACATATGACAAAAGATCATTTTGTTTAGGCAATTTTGTGTGTGTTGGAATCACATTTAAATGGGTAATTTGGTTTGTATCATGTGGGTGTTTTTAGTAGATTATTATTTCACACAATGCCACAAAAGAAAAAGAAAAAAAGAAGAAGCAAAGCTAACATTGTTGAGCAAGTCTTGGATAACTCCACTTCTTCTATAGCTTTCACTTAAGTAAATTTTGTCAATTAGCTAAACATAGTAATTTTAGTTTCTAGTATAATAGTGTGACTAAGCTATGTAGTATGGATGGAGAAAAGGACCATATTTTGTAGGACAATTTGCTAAATATTCTTATAGGTGTGGATTAGTGTAGAATTGAAAGAGGTTTGGGTTTTGCCTTTGTTTTATTTCATGTGGATTTGGATGTTTTGTGGGATTAATGTATGGAAAAAAAATTAAATTTATAAATTATCTAAATTTTAAATTTTATTTTATTTCATACGGTAATTGGACTTAGGGGCCGCATTAGAGGAGCAGACAAAGGCCTTAGGATCTTTAAAATGGAAAATTTATGTTTTAACTTCTCTAAAATTTAAAAAATTATAAATTAATAAATAATAAATTACATTTTACCCCTAAAATGATAAAATTGTGACTTAATCTAGCTAAAAGTTATATTCTAGCTACTATATAAAATTTTAACTTAATTCCAACTTCAAAAGAAACCTAAACCCATTAATAGGAAAAAGCATCCAAACCATAAAGGGTTTGGAGCATCCGCCAATCATTGCTATTATGCCCACCTCCAACAGGTTGGCCATACTACCACAACCCCCCCCCCCCCCCCAACCCCTAAACAAAAGCAAGTACTGAAACCACCATGAAGTGGATCAGATGGAAGATGACAAAGGTCGGGACAAAATAATCCATCATGGCTCCAACCATCAAACCTTGAGATCTAGTTCATTGACATTGCAGCTCTATCACATCCCATCCGGTGGCTCACAAGGTGGAAGATGATACTTAAAGAAAACAACACATCAAAGGCTTGGTTGGAAACTAAAAGAGCGAGCCTCGGTAGGGAGAGGAGAAGAGAATCTCCAACAAAAGTGTGAGAAAGCTTCCACAAGCAGACGATCTAACCCCATTGCATCTCGACGATCGGAGGCTGAAGAAAAAGAAAATGTGGTTAGATAACATCTTTATTTTCAAAAAAGAGAATAATGACAAGGCTAAAGGGAAAAAGGAAAAGAAGAGATGAGGAGGTAACCACAGAAGGAAGCATTTAGGGAAGGTAGAGCAAACAACAACTAATGCTTGAGAAACTAGAGATAGATGAAGTAATTCTTAGAGGAAAACTAATGGTTGTCATATCCAGATTGAACTGGGAAATGGTAAAATATTCATAAAATTCACCCATTCCTGTAAATTTTCTAAAAAAAACTGGTAAATTTGAAAATTTTCGGCATTTATTGATAATTTAATCCAATTATTATTTTGTTTTTTTTCCTAATTTTAATAAAATTGAAAGAAATTGAATCGATAATTGGCGGTACTCTTGAATTGCATGTGCTTGATTTTGACATCATCCTTGTATTTGAATGTTCATCCCTGCATGGGTCAGCCCATGTGCTTAAACCTTAAAAGAGTATAAACGCCACAAAACTGTTGGTTTTATAGGGATTTGGCCCAACTTCAACCATAGGGTGCTATGCATCTGAAGACCTAAAAGTTTCATGTTTTTCATTTACTCCATTTTCATCCCTAAAAATGCAGTCAAGCACCACATGCATACCAGTTTAAGAATAAGAGAAGAAAGAAACCTAAGATGACAGCTTTGACTGTCTGTTTTTGGGGACAATTATGACCAAGACTTGACATAAGAAAAACGAAACCATCATGTCGTGAAGACTACTACGTAAGCTGCTATATCAATTCATCATCAATAATGCTATCAATCAGCTTATCCTAAATGGTCAAGCTTTCAAGTTTCAATGTCTTTCCAAACAGGGTGAAGCGTATGTATGAACATCAATGAATAGAAGGATTTATATCAGCTTTTTCACCCATAGTAATTTGTATCCACCATGGAACAGTGAGTTTCCTTGAGCAAGAAAATGATCGATGTGACATTACATAACAAGAAACGTGTAAATATATATATACATCATGGAAGCCATGGTCGTGTATTTATTTTTCATCATCTATCATTGTCACTTATGTTTGTTTGTGGGGATAGTTGCTGCTTCATTCAGTATGTTTCTGCTCCCTATCCCTAACCCCCTCCCCCAATTATCTTCCATTTCTCACTTCATTACCTTGCTTTGCCATTTGCCCTTTACCCCTTTGCAAGCATTGATGAGAAATTTGGATATTTTAAGAAAAAATTACTGAAATTTTAAGATAAGAAGTGACAGAAAAAGTCATTTTGTCCCCGGCTACTGGGGGAAGTTTCGGTCCAATTCTTATTTTGGTCACTCTATTATATTTAATTTACAATTTAATCTATGTATTTTTTAAAAAAATTATTTCTTATTCAATTTCGTTAAACAGAAGAGCTATAAACTCGAATTGGAGCACAAGGGCCTTTACATAATGTATTTTAATTTGATAATTTGCTCTTTTTACTTTTTGAAATGTCTAATTAGTGTAAATAATGGTTTAAACATCGATGCAGACTTTTTCTTTAAAACACTACTTTCAACTTAACATCATCCTTTTTGTGTTGGAATCGATGTGTTTAACAAATATTCATATTTAGTAGTTAATAATATTAACTATTTGAACTAATTGATGATATTATAAAAGTAAAGAGTCGATTACACAAATAAAATTAAAAAAACTAAATAAAAGAATTCAAGTATAATAGAGGGACCAAAACCACAATTTGACCAAAGCTATATAATTCATTAATTACTACCAGCAATCTATAGATTTTTACAAGAATCGTACAACTAAATAGTTAGTTGATCATACGAAGATGGGATAGTTTGAACAGTAAAAAGCTGTCGCAAAGTGAACGTTTTGGCAATCAAAACTCCATTTTCTTCTCCATATACCAATATTCATTTTGTATTTGTTGAATATGTGGAGAAAAAAAAAAAGTACCTTTACAACTTTTATTATAGGTCCATTTAAAAGAAGATCCCATAATGATTTTCAGTAGCTGAGAAAATGTGGGATTTTTTTTCCCTCTTTTCCATTAATTTGGAATAGAAGGTGGTGTTGATGTTAATAGATCAAAACATCAACTTGCAAGTGGCATTGTGGTCCATCAAGAAACAATGCCTAACTTTGAAGGTGACATAGTGAGGGTGTGGGGGCAATATGCAATGGCAAAAAAAAAAAAAAAAAGGAAAAGAAGAAGAAGCAATGCACTACAACACAATCTCCTCCCTCTCCCGTCAATATATCTACACACAACATTTGATAAAAGTATCATTGAGAATCTTATACTAAAAGTTAGATTACATTTTGTTCTTATTAAAAAAACGAGTAAATTAGTACCTATACGTTAGATTAAAGAATAAACCAGTCCTTCTGTTAAAAATTTCATTTATTTCTACTGTTAAAATACATGTGGCACACTATGTGTAACTGTTTGGTTATTTCGATAGCCACGCCAGTTTTTAACAATAAAAATAGATAAAAATTTTAACTGAAAGAACCAATTTGCTCTTTAATGGAGGACTAATCTATTCATTTTTTAAGTAAATGGAGCAAAATGTAATCTGACTCATACTATAATTACCTATATAATATTTTTACTCGAATAATCTCATTATAGATTCTGATCATATATACTCTTTTTGACACAATGCCTAAAACTACTACCCATAGTCCCTCCTCAACTCATAAATAGGAGAATAATGTGCTTCAGTGCACTTGAACTCACGTCATTTTATATTGACGACAATGTCCATACCAATCAAACTAAAATTTAATAAAAAAAAATATTTTTTTTTATAACCAAAACAGCTGTTTTACTCCATAATGTTTCACAATGGGCATTTTTTTTTCTTGAAAGAACAAGAACCCAACTTTATTTTTTATAGAACCCAAAATTCCCATCTCTATAATTGTCCCAAATTAGATACCCCATTATTGAATGAGTGCAAAATAAGTCTCCAACACGAAACATAAACGTTTCTTCATCATTATTGGATAAGGCGAATCACATCGGGTTTGGTGGGGTTCAGCAATATAACCCTTTGTCACGTGTAACGGAATTTGATAGTTCCATGTCCTTTCTTTCTTCCTTTCACCCCTTTTTTTTATGCTTTAAAGAAAAAAAAAAAGGATTTTTGAGATTTTTTTTTTCGTTCTTTTCTGACAAATTCAATGTTTGTAAAACTTCGCATAAGAAAAGTTCGTGATTTGAACTGTTTGTCTATTCTTTCACCACCTTACGTTAAAGTTGTGAAAAGAAAGCCAACCTTTGCTTAGTTCTATTTGGTCCCATTACTTGAAAAATTAGGTTTTTGGTGAAAGGTTTGAAGTTATAAAATCCAAAATATTATGTTGGAACAATCAAATATCAACCTGTCAATATGTTAGGCTGCCAATACTCCTAGATTTTTTTTTATATCAATATCAATCACGGGAGTTAGGTGAGATGGTAAGAATCTCTTTTATTATAATTAGTGGCTGAGGGTTCGATTATTGTCATAAGTCTGGAGTAGTTTTAAAATTTGTGGCCAGCATCTACGCTCTTAATGGAGCTACAAAATGCAGAGAATTAGTCATTGGGCTCGCTGTAGTAATTTTTTTAATTGTTCTTATTTTATTTTATTTTGATTATATGTATATTCATTCCAATAAATAAAAAGAAAAAAAGAAAACAAAGTGAAAGCACTTATGATGTTATTGAAAAATCAAAAGGGGTGCTTCATTGTGTCTTTACTTGAATGTTTCTTTTAGCTAGTTTCTTTTGAAATTTCATTTTTATTTTGTGGGTTGGAGAGATGTGATGGTGAGTGAAAAAGAGTGGAGTAAAAAATGAGTTAAGTATTTAATTCGAGAAGATTGATGAGTGATATTTTTAGTTAATATTCATCCATAAATATCTAGTGTTCAAAGTTTGAGCCTAAATTAATTTTTATGCATATCTTAACTCGAGCCAACATTACAAGTCAAATGAAGAGTACTAATATTTCTTAACTAAAGTTTTGTCTGTGGGGAGACAAAATATTGAAAACAAAGGTTTGAGACCATTTTCAACAACATTTATCTTATTAGAATTTTATGTTAGCTTTAATTTATAAACTTTTTTTATATAAAAATATTTAAAATAAAGTTTTCATATTATTCATTTTTTGTTGGAAAATAAAAGAAATATCTTAAAAAATATTTTCAAGTTTTAACTGACTTGACTTATACCAAACATTTTTAGTTGATCTCGAATCATTTGAAAGTTTTAAAATGTTTTTAAAGTACTTTAGAGTAGCCGGGCGCCTAAAAATTTGTCCAAGCTCGGCCCGAAATAAAATTGTTAAGCCAGCCCGCCCGGCCAATATTAGAATTTTTTTAACTTATTTCATTAAATAAAAAAATTTAAAATATAATAAATCATCAAATACATTTAAAATAAATACTAAAAAAAGAAACAAATAAAAAATGATATTAAAACAATTCTTAAAATAATACACAATTTGAAAATATAGTAAAAAGTGATTATATTAAAATTAAAATGTAAATGAAAATATGATTAAAAATAAAATATATATATTTAGTATATAATTCGGGCCAGGCCGGGCCCAGGCCAAAAAAGTTTTACCTGAGCCCGGCCCGTTTTCTAAACGAGCCACTTTTTTTGCCCAAACCCATATTTCGGGCCTATATTTTTACCCGAACCCCCCTATTTTTCGGGCAGGCCTTCGGGCCGAACCGGGTAGCCCGACCCATGCACACCTCTACTTTAGAGGCTAAGTATTGATATTCGTTCCTTATGTATTGATACCCCTCATGTCAATATCTACAAGCTGTAACACCCCTAACTCGTATCCGTCGTCGGAATAGAGTTAAAGGCGTTACTGGACATATCAAAACATTTAGCATTCATTTCACAATCATCATAGCATCACAAGTCATACATCAATACAGAGTCCATTACATAGGTCAACGAGACCTTAACATGCATTAGAAAGGGATCGGGACTAATCCGAAATCATACAAAATTTTCTTCAAAACTTAAACATTTTTCAAAGTTGTACAGGTCACACGCCCGTGTGAACAGGCAGTGTGCCTCACACGACATTAGACACGCCTGTGTGCCTTGGCCATGGTTGAAACTGACTTGGGTCACACGGCTGACCACACTCCCGTGTGTCTAGCCTGTGTACCCTTCGAAATGGCCACACACGCCCATGTACCAAGGCTGTGTGCCTCACACGACCACCAGACACGCCCGTGTGTCTAGGCCGTGCTCGAGACTGACTTGAATAACTAAATTACAACAAACACACGGTCGAGACACATGCCCGTGTGCACAACCGTGTGGAGTAAAATTAGGCTTGGTTTAAGCCACATTTCCCACCTATCTCAAGCACTCCAAAACCATAACATTTTAGTATTATTTGCATACATTCATAGGCAACCAAATCAACCATTTTGTATATATTTCATGCCATTCAAATACCATCCAATTCACTACTCAATTTTACAACCAAACATACCAAATCAATGTACCAAAATCATCACAACTTACATAAGTTCTAAATACATAAACTCATCATTTTATCACATACTTCATACCACAAAACTTACCAATTCAACATTCCATATTCAAACCATCACATGAACATTATATACATCATATGACTTACCTATCAAACACATCATTTACACCAACTTAAAAGGACATACATACCAACATTTACAAGCCAAATCTATTGGCTAGATATTAACATCACAAAATATACCAAAATAAATCTAGCCTATACATGCCATATACCATATATACAACTCTCAAAATGGTATCAAAATAGATGTCTTATAGTGTGAGTGAGTCGCTGACGATCCCTGAATCCGAGCTAGCTTTATAATACTATAAAACAGAGAATATTTCACACAGTAAGCTTTAAAGCTTAGTAAGTTCATGATATAACACATTTAACTCATCAATTAAAATATAATTCTATCAATTAACTAACTGTTAATGCAACTCATCTCATCCTTCATTTACATAACCTTTCCTCTACTTCATACTCAATATCATCAACCACATAGGTTTCGTACATACCTCTATCATCACCTTCTTATCTATCACATTTATCACTTCGATGCTCGATGCACTACTTCCTTCAATCATAAATAAACTCGGACATTTAGTACCAATTAATTAGCCAAAGCTATGATAATATCGCACACTTAGTGCTATTTCATTAAACCGAACTTATATCGGCAGTGCACACATAGTGCCATTTTTAATAGCCGTAGCTATTTTATTTCTCGCATACTTAATGCCTCAAATTTGATTCACATTTCACATACTCCAACTTCTCAATCTCATTTCTATTTATTTTCGCACATACAAATGTAAGGACCAATTTTGGCCCGGGCCCGTGCAAATACAAAACCAAAATTTATTATAACAAAAATTATTATTATGATAGTCCAATTAAATGTCTATTTACAAGTCAAAGTCCAAATAAACACAGACCCTAAAACTAAACCCTATACAGGCCCAAATATAGTGGCCCAATACCCAAAATGAGCCCAAATGACCCAAAACTTGGCCCATCAGAAACCCTAGAGTTCTCTCCTCTCGCGCAAATAAGCCTTCACTCAGTACCACCAGCTGACCTCATACACGCATTACTCTCGTAGCGCCCGTGATAGCACCGTACCCAAGCGCCAGCACATCGGCACCTACAAAACAAACAAATAAGGGAAACAAAGCAGCAAAGACAAACAAAAAAGGAGCGACAACAGAACAGCAAATAAAAATGAATGAAAATTGTATTTTTAATTTCGATTTTTTTTCCTTTTAGGCTATAAAGCTAGGAAATTTTCCTTTGTAAAAAGGTTAGGAAACGAACACACAAAAACGGAAGCAATATAAAACAACCTATTCGAAGGTGATTTTCGTTTTTTCTCTGGGGGTTTATTACGTTTTTTTTCTCTTTTGATTAGCCTTTTTGGCTCTTCTTTTTCATTCTTTGCATCCAAATAAAAGAAAAAGGGAACGAGCCCTTACCTTAAAGATAGGTCATCGGTTCCCCTTTGCTTTGCCGAAATCGGAGACAAAAACGGAACCTCAAGGCCACAACGTGGTCGCACGTAGCCTGGGGATGCCAGTCACCGACGTGATGGTTGCTTGGCATTTGAGATGAGAGATTTAGGGGCTGCTGGAGAGAAAAGAAATGAGGCTAGGGTTTAGGTTCAGCCAAAGCTGCCGATTTAGCCCTTTTATACGACCTCAAATGGCACCGTTTTAGGCCCTGCCTAATGGCCCTCCAAACGGTGTCGTATTACTACACCCGACCCGATCCGTTTCTCCACCCTAGGACCCGCGTGCTCTCGCGGAGAGGGGATTATTTCACAATCGGCCCCTCCTTTTTGTATGAACATTCAATGGCGTCTTATTCATTTCATTTTTTTATTTGGCTTTGTAATTTGCGCACGAATGCTATCTAATCCGCGCATAAACCCATCACTTTGGGTTTTTGGTATCTTGCCAGTTTTAATCCCTTGCATTTGCGCGCATCACATATTAATCCTTTTTATAATTATTGATTTATTTTCATATTGCCCCGTGTGTTTCAGTTTAATTTTAATTGAGTCTTTTTATTTCATAGCCTTTATTATTATTATTTATTTATTTATTTATACATTTTGAGCAATATTGATAATCGTTTCTCCATTGTTGTAGATTCATTGTTGTAATGTTATCACCATACTTCGTATACTTTAAATGTTTATCTCCTTTATATTATTATACATATACATATTTTATAACCAAGTTAATATATTTGCATGCATATAATGATTTTTGATTTTATCCCTGTGTTTTGGTGCATATGTTTTATTATTCTAACATGTTTTGTATATGTTTTGCATAAAGCTTAAATTATTTGTATACTTACTTGTATTAGTACGCATATTATATGTATATTTCTAAATTTATACATTCTACATATATATTTTTTACATAAGCATATTTTTAAATCTATTGTTCAATTTTTAAATAAAATTAATTTAGCCCCATACATATCATCGTATCTATGTTATTTTACATGTATTTGTTTTTAAATCTATATGCATATATATATCAATGCATTTATTACTTTAATGGATTTTTCTATTTTTAAACACTTTTTGCTTTGTGAATTATCAAGTATTTTCAATATATATATGTGAAATAATTTTTGAAACTTCTTCTTCTTGTAATTATTATTTTTAAGTAGATATATATATTGCTTTTGTGTTTTATATAGTCTATTATTTTAAATGTTTTGATATAAGAATACGTATAATTATTAGACTAATTTAAAAATATACATAAATATATTATTAATCTTATGATTTTTTTACAACGAATTCACATGTACACATGTTTTATAAGTTTATTTTGTGCACTTTTATTATTCTTTTGTGTTATATATTATTTAAATCATCATATACTTGGCCAACTTTTAAATGGATTGGTGTTTAAAATATTTCACGTGCAATTTAATTCAAACTTTCATTTTCTAACATCTATTTTCAATAGTTATATATATTCCTAGTTTTTATTCAAACTTGTCAACTTATATAGCACGAGTTTAATAATTTTATACCTTACCACTTCTCTGATTTGCATTTTGTTTTATGCATCTAGTGGTAGTCATCTCGTTTTATGTTATGTATGTTGTTGTAGCACATTATTTGTTCATTGCCTTATATTGTCACATCAATTATTCTCCATGCATTATTGCCATCGGATTACATTTTTAGGTTAGCTATTTTTAATTATTAGTTTGTTAGTTGATCACTTATCATATATGTCCATTATCCCATATCATCATTTTTCACTTGGTTTGCGAAATGTGGTTTCTTATAAAATTCAAATCTTTACGATTAATCTTATCTTATTTCAAATGCATTAATACGTTTTAAACTAGTTTATAAGTATTCACTTAAAAATTCTTTAAAACGAAGACAAGATTCGATGTTTGGCAATTCACGGAATAGTGCCCTAACGTGTTGGGTTGCAATTTCGCGTTTGCTTAAAATAATCGAATGTCCCTTCAAAATTTCACTCATGCCTTTTCAAAATTCTTTAAAATGGAGGTGATGTGCGAAATTTGGTAATTCGCGGAATCGTGCCCTAACGTGCCGGGTTGCAATTTCTCATTTGCTTAAAATAATCAAATATCCCTCTTAAATTTCACGCATGTCTTCTAAAAATCATTTAAAATGAAGGCAATATTCTGCGGTTGACAATTCGGGAATCACGCCCTATCGTGTTGGGTTGTGATTTCTCGTTTGCTTAAAACAATTGAATATCCCTTTAGATTTTCACTCATGCTTATTAAAAACCTTTCAAAACAAGGGGTGTTCGATGATTTGAGAACCGTGCCCTATCGTGCTGGGTTGCGCTTTTTCATTTGTTCTAAACAATCGAAGATCCCTTCGAAGTTTCATCCACGTTTTCTAAAAAACCTTTAAAACGAAAGAAGTGTTCGATGTTCGGGCAGTTCGGGGAATAGTGCCCTATCGTGCTGGGTTGCAATCTCCCGTCTATCCTAAATAATTGAATATCTCTCCGGGATTTCACTCGTATTATCCAAATTGAGGCAATGATCAAATATTTGGGAATTCAAAGAGTCGTGCCCTACTGTGCTGGGTTTCGATTTTTTTCGTTGGACTGAATAGTTGAGCATCTCCTTGTTAATTTCAAATTGTAAATTGTTGGATGTCAAAACAAGAAGATTTTGGACAATCAACTCAGATTATTCAAACATGATCGAAAAAGAACCGCATTTCAAAAACATTTTTTAATTTTAGATATGAGGGCAGCATTTAATCGATTTGGTACCAATTTTTGGGTGTAGTAAGGGTGCTAATCCTTCCTCATGCGCAACCGACTCCCGAACCCGTTCTCTCAAAAGTTCGTAGACCAAAATCGTTGTTTTAGTAAACCAAAAATGTTTTATTAAAATAATCAAATCCTTAGGTGATCCGATCACACCCAAATAAAAAGATTGGTGGCGACTCCACATTTTTTAATTTTTTAAGTCGATCCCCGTTTTTCTTTTAAAAATTAAAAGGGTGGTTTCACAGCTTGGCAACTCCACTGGGGACCTCGAGAGTCTAGCCATAAAATTGATTATTTATTGTCCTTTTGTCAAGTATTGAAAATTTACTTTATATCATGATTGCATTTGTTTGTATGATCGTCATGGTTCAGATTTCGTAGAATAGTACTGCATTTCATTGCATAACCGTTGTGGTCACACCTTCTAAGTGGGAGTCAGAAGCTACGCTTTCGTGAGGTTTTCACCTTCGCATGGGCTAATAGATTGCTTTCGGGGTACATCCGTACCTATGATTTCGTAAGATTTTCATCTCCGTATGGTTATAAGGAAATGTATCCCCCCGAACCGAACTCAATCTATATGAGCCTATAATGGGTGAGGATTGAGGAATCTGCTGGTTCGGGTACCTTATCCCTAGAACTAAACCATATATAGCGAACCTTAGAAGCTATCCTTGGGTGGAGCCGCGTCGAGCCTTAGTACTTATCTGTATATGTGTTATAATTATCGTTTATGTGTTTGTATTTTATCGCTATTGTTTGATACTAACCGGTGTTTTGTTTTGATTGTGTTTTTGCATGACATTGCATACTAAAGGAGGTGTTAATCCGTATTCAATTACTAAGTTAGAAAATTTGACATGGACAATGAATTTCTTAGTAAAGTCGAGGATAATGCGGCCGTTCGTGCATGGTCAGAGAAGCTACAATCAGAAAGAGGGGATAGCTTGGAAGAAGAATATATCTTCGAGTTGCGGTATTTCACTTGCGTCAATGTAATACAGAATGAGCTGCAAGAGTTGAGAGTCATTTGGGCTAGTTGGGATGTAGGGATCAAGCAGTTGTTTTACTAAAGCTATGGTGACATATCCTACCTGTTAGACATTAGAGTGGACAAGTATCTGTTTCAGGCTATAGTTCAGTTTTGGAACTCTGCATACAAGTGATTCACTTTTGGAGACGTGGATTTAGTGCCTACTATAGAGGAATACACTACTCTACTCAGGTGTCCAAAAATTCAGGTCCGGAAGACTTATGCCCGGGTTTTTAGTAGTCAGATTTTTGTGAAGAAATTGATGAGCATTTCGGGGATGAGCGAGCCTTGGGTCACTACTCAGATTCAGCAAAAAGGAGATAGCAAATGTATCCCTTGGGAGAATTTGTGAGATTTGATCTTGACGCATCCTGACGAAAGAAATAGGGTCGACATCTTCGCCTTAAGCATCTACGGATTGGTAATTTTTCCTAGGGCTTTGAGGCACATGAACGAGGCAGTCATTGACTTATTCGATCGTCTTGAGAAGGGAATCACACCGGTACCGGCAATATTGGCAAAAATGTTCTGATCTTTGAGCTCATATCGGATGACGGGCGAAAGACGGTTCGTCAGATGTGCACAATTATTGATGGCATGGTTTCATGGGCACTTTTAGAAGGTAGACAAGGTTTTCTATCAGGTCTTTTCTGAGGGTTATTCCCCGTTAAAAGAAGAGGTAGCTATACAAAGGAGAGAGGATATCTCGGAGGAGAAGTGGATGGACATTCTTCAGAACCTCAAGGAGGGGATATCGAGTGGAGAGCTTACTGGATGGTTCCTGACGAGATCATGTACCGATGTGGTAACTTCGATTGGGTGCCGTTGTTAGGAATTTGGGGAGCTACCGGGTATACTCCCTTGCTAGCCTTGAGGTAATATAAGTCGAGGCAGTTTGTACCCACGACCTACGGGCTTGCTCAAAGTGAATTCTCTTTTAAGGGTGCTCACTATAAGAAGAGTGTTCAGGAGTTATCGGATGCTTGGAAGTAAACTTGTTGGATGAAGAGGTTAGTCGTCGGCTCCATGGTAACGCCTGAGTACAACGAGTGGTTTAAGAAGAGGGTTAACGATAATATTCCTAGGCCAAGCTTGGAGAATGCTCGACCTATCGAGGAACAATTACATGTCGCCCCATCAGAATTGGAAATTATAAGGCAAGATTTTGAGAAGAAGAGTTCAGAGCTTGGGAAGAAGATTGAACAATTGGAGGAAGAAAAGATGCACTTAAGGTTAGACGCTGATGTTCAGAAGTCAGAGGCTGAGAAGTGGAGAAAAGGAAAAACTAAGACCGAAGAAGATCTAGACAGCTTGAAGACGGACTACAAGAAGCTACGCCTATCCATGAGGACTGCGGGTTTAGGTAAGACTTCCAAACAGTGGTGTCATGAAATTCGAGAAGAAAAAGCCAATACCGACCGGTGGGAAAGAAAATTCTGAGAAGCTCAAGCACGAAACGAAGATTTAGGGAAGAGTCTGTAGCAAAGCAAGAATGAGCGAGGTGAATTAAGGGCTAGAGTGGCAGAACTCGAGAAGACTCTGCATCAGTACCGAAATCGCAACACCGCAATGGAATTGAGGGCAAGCTTGAGCAAGATAGAAGAAATGAAAGGAATAATAGAAGAGTTAGAGGCGTCACTGCAAAATTGTGATATGCGGATCCAGTTTTTTGAGGCAAACGAGGATCGTTGAAAAGAGCAGATTCACCATGCATAAAACCAAGTCGAAAACAGAGATTACTTTATGGGTGAAGCCATAACCCAGACTCGGGAGGTAGCTGACTACTTGTAAACTCTAGCGGTTTAGGCGGACACACAGAGCGTGAAGTATGAGTTAGAGTCGGATCGCGGACGAGAGCTGGCCTCGTTGCTTAGAAAGATTAGCACTTTGAGTGTTAGAGCGAAATTTTATCTGTAACTCAACTTTATGTGAAAGATTTTATTTTCAAGTAAAATTTTCTAAGTAGAATTGAATCAAAATTAATGCCTCCTTTGCATTCATGCATTTGCATTACATTATATCATGATGCATTAAAGGCCATAAGAAGTTTCTAATTAATTAATTAAAAATTACTTCAGTAACCTGAAAACCAACGAAAACCAACCAACCACGCACCCTTACGGTACAAGAAAGAAGTCAATAGATAAACGACTTGAGAAACTGGAGCAAATGCAAAAGGACATGCAAGAACAAATGTAGTCTCAGATGCAAGAGCAACTAGCCAAGATTCAGCGAGAGATGAAGGAACAAATGATGGAGTCCCAGAGAGAAATGATGTCCCAGTTATCCAAATTTTTGTTAGGAGGAACGGATAAGGGAAAGGGCCCCATGGACAAAGTTGAAGAAACTAATGAGGATATCCACTACCCCCTGGCTTTACTCCGACACATATACCGATGAAGCCCGTGATTAACCTACAAAAACCATCTGTCACAACCATGCTTCAGCAGGTTCAAGCCGGAGCTTCGATACTAATGAATTTCCAAACTGGCTCAGGCTCTAACTTTGTCAACAACCCAAACTGTCCGCTCATTCTTGATTTGGATGAAATTGCTGAAGAAGAAAAGGCGAGGATAGATTCGCAAAAATAATTGGAAGAACGGTGTAAATGGCTCGAGGAGAAATTCAGAGCCATGAAAAGTGCGGATCACCATCAAGGGATTGATGCCAAGGACCTGAGTTTGGTCCCAGACTTGGTCCTTCCCCCCAAATTCAAAATGCCCGAATCCGAGAAATACAATGGAACGAGCTGCCCTGAAGCCCACATCACTATCTTTTGTAGGCGAATGACAGGATACGTTAACAACGACCAGCTGTTAATCCACTGTTTTCAAGACAGTCTGGTCGGAGCGACATCTAAGTGGTATAACCAATTGAGCCGAGCTAAAATTAACTCGTGGAAGGATCTGGCTCAGGCATTTATGAAGCAAGACAATCATGTGAAGGACATGACCCCCGACAAAATCACTCTCCAGAATATGGAGAAAAAGGTAAATGAAAGCTTCAGACAGTACACACAAAGGTGGAGAGAGGTGGGCATACAAGTTCAGCCGCCACTTCTAGAAAAAGAGACAACGATGCTCTTTATCAACACCTTGAAGGCCCCTTTTATCACGCATATGCTGGGAAGCGCCACAAAGAGCTTCTCTGACATAGTGATGATGGGTGAAATGATCGAAAATGCTGTGATGAGCAATAACATAGAAGCCGGAGAGAGTGCCAGGAAGTCCGCCCCGAGAAAAAGAGATAATGAGGTGAAAAATACGAGCACCTTCGGTAAGGGTCAGTCTAAGTCACTTACCGTAAATCAGCCAAAGGCAATGACTACCAATTAACGGAGCTCCGTAAGACAAGAATCCAATGCGAGGGAGAACACAGAAAGGCTACAATTCACCCCTATACCTATAACGTATAGGGAATTGTGCCAAAACTTGTTCAACACTCATGTGGTGTCTCCCTTCTACTTGAAGCCACTGCAGCCCCCGTATCCCAAATGGTACGACACAAACGCCCAATGTGAATACCACGCGAGAATTACCGAGCACTATATCAAAACTGCATTGCGTTCAAGAAAGCAGTCGAAAGACTAATTAAGATAGGGATTGTGAGATTTGACGACCCAACCTCACCTAATGTAGCAGGAAACCCACTCCCCAATCATTCCGACCAAGGAGTAAATGGGATAAGTGAAGGCATAAGCAAGAAGACCAAGTATAAGGTGGCAGAAGTTAGGATCCCGTCGAAGCGGGTATGGAAGGAAATGGCCAAGAGAGGATTGATCGCGTTGGATTCGAGGGAAGAATCTGAAGAAGAGAGAAACTACTGTGAGTTCCATGACGAGGTGGGGCATAAAATACAAGATTGCGTGGAGTTCAAAGCCTTAGTGCAAAACATGATGAACAATAAAGAAATTAAGTTTTATGAAGAAGCTAAAAACCCCGTAGAGGGAGATATATGCACGTCAGAGGGAGAATTGAAGGCGCAGAATCAAACAGCTAACTACCCCGTGGTCATCATATCAAGGCCCAAAAATAATGAAGCCAGAGTACAAATGCCACCAAGGGTCATAATCCAAAAACCTGCAGTCTTCCCCTATAAAGACAGTAAAAAGGTCCCATGAAATTATGATTGCAACGTGACGATTTCGGGAAAGGAGAGCCCGGTCGATGCTTCAAGAGGGGACCAAGATAGGGGCTCCTATACACGTAGCGGGAGACGTTACGATATATCAAATGAGGAGGTGCGACCCAAAAAAGGAAAAGCCCAGTAGTCGAAGAAATGAAAGAAGAAACAACCAAACCTGTTAACGAGCCAGTTAACGAAGAGGAGGCCAAGAAATTTTTGAAATTCCTAAAACATAGCGAATACAGTGTGGTAGAACAGTTACATAAACAAACAGCTTGTATCTTAGTGCTGGCTTTACTTCTAAGCTCGGAAGTCTACCGCAGTGCACTAATGAAGGTCCTGAATGAAACATATGTTGTCAATGATATCTCTGTTAACAAGTTGGACCGTTTGGTTAGCAACATCAGTGCCGACAACTATATTTTCTTCAATGACGATGAGATACCACCCAGGGGCATGGAGTCGACTAAAGCTCTGCATATCACCACGCGCTGCAATGGGTATACGCTACCAGGCGTACTGATTGATAATGGATCAGCTTTGAACATCCTGCCCTTGAGCACGCTAAACAGATTGCCTATAGACAGCTCCCACATGAAGGAGTGCCAGAACATAGTGAAAGCATTCGACAGCACGGAGAGAAGGGTGATGGGCGAAATCGAATTACCTCTTTAGATCGGGCCACACACATATGAGGTGGATTTTCTCGTGATGGATATCAAGCCCTCATATAACTGCTTATTTGGGAGGCCCTGGATACATTCAGCTAGGGCAGTGCCTTCCTCGTTACATCAAAAGTTGAAGCTAGTATCGGAGGAGAGATTGATAACGATTAAAGCTGAAGAAGATATTATTGCAACTGTGAGTAATAATGCGCCTTATTTGGAGACAGATGACGAGGCAATCGAATGTTCATTTCGATCTTTAGAATTCGTTAATGCGACGTTCATCACCGAGGGAAGCAAAATTCTGGTACCGAAATTGTCCAAAACCACGAGGATGAGCCTCCAGTTGACGATTGAAAAATGGGCCCTACTCGGACAAGGACTTGGGAGACATCTGCAAGGGAGGATTGAAATGCCAATCCTGAAGGACAAGAGAGACTGCTTCGGCTTAATATTTAAGCTGGATGCGAAACAAAGGAGAAAAGAGCTGGAAAAGAAGTAAGAGAGAAGGAGAGCGCGGTTAACGGGGGGAAATCAAGTGGGAACCAATGACATACCTCCATATATCGAAAACGTTTGTGTCCGGGGGAATCATTCATCCTGAGAGAGGCACACCAATGAAGGGAGCCATAGAAGAAAGGCTAAAAAGCTTGGACATCAACGCCACGTATGAAGAGGAGACTGAAAGAGAAAATTTTTCGGGCATTTGCCCCTACATACCTGGAAGTGTTCTGGACAACTGGACTGCGGAAGAGATTCCTGTAGTTTTTAGAACGGATTCAGAGTAATGTCCAAAACACACTTATTACTCTAGGCTTAGGAGTAATAAGAATCTTTTGTGAAATAAGCCGATATTTAAAAACGTTATTTCAATAAAATGCACGGTTATTATCATTTTTGAGCAAATGTTCTCTCATTCTTTCAATTTCATTCATAACCACACAAATGATTACTTTCGGATTCTTTTATTCTTGAAACATCCTTCTAAATAATTCTTTCATTCGTCATTCATAATCATACCACAAATAAATGTTTCGAATTCTTTTGATTCTTTGTATCTGCCTTCATCCTCATAACAGGTCCCTAGATATTAATGATACGAGTGACACTGCTAGCGACTCAGAATTTTCTTTTGAGCGAGATGTGTGTATAGAGGATTCTCGGGATTTTGAAGATGACCAAGGCTGTAACCTATCTTCTGATTTGTTAAGGATGGTAGAACAAGGCGAGAAACAAATCCTACCTCACAAAAAATCAGTTGAAATTGTGAGCTTAAGAGAAGGTCAAGAGGTGAAGATCAGAGCATGTATCACTACGGAGATGAAGCGAGACCTCATCAAATTACTTCAAGAATTCAAAGATGTCTTCGCATGGTCATACCAAGATATGCCCGGGTTGGATACTGACATTGTGGTGCACCGACTCCCCATAAAAGAAGAGTGTAAGCCAGTTCAGTAAAAACTCCAAAGAATGAGGCCTGATGTCTTACTAAAAATAAAAGAAGAGGTTCAAAAGCAGTTCGACATTGGATTCCTAAAGATGGTAAAATACTCAGATTGGGTAGCCAACATCGTTCCAGTCCCTAAGAAAGATGGAAAGGTACGAATTTGTGTTGACTACAGGGGTTTGAACAAAGCCAGCCCGAAGGATAATTTTCCACTGCCTCATATCGACACCCTAGTGGACAATGCGGCAGGACACTCACTATTTTCATTCATGGATGGTTTCTCCGGATATAATCAGATCAAGATGCATCCTGAAGACATGGAGAAGACCACATTTGTAACCATGTGGAGCACATTCTGCTACAAAGTGATGCCATTTGGACTGAAGAATACGGGGGCAACTGATCAAAGAGCCATGGTAACCCTTTTCCACGATATGATGCAAAAAGAAATAGAGGTTTATGTTGATGATATGATCGTAAAATCCCGAACCGAGGAAGAGCACGTACAAGTCTTGAGGAAGTTGTTTCTAAGGTTAAGGAAATTCCAGCTAAAACTCAACCTTGCCAAATGTACCTTCGGAGCCAAGTCTGGAAAATTGCTTGGATTCGTGGTTAGCGAGAAAGGGATTGAAATTGATCCAGACAAAGTCAAAGCCATACAAGAGTTATCTCCGTCGCGTACTCAGAAAGAGGTTCGAGGCTTTTTAGGAAGATTAAATTACATCGCTCGGTTCATTTCACAATTAACCGAGAAATGCGACCCTATTTTTCGCCTCCTCAAGAAACACAATCCGGGTGAATGGGATGAAGAATGCCAAAGGGCTTTCGACAAGGTCAAACAGTACTTATCCAATACTCCCGTGCTAATGCCACCTAACCCCGATAAGCCATTAATACTGTATTTGGTAGTATTTGAGAATTGTATGGGATGCGTACTGAGTCAGCATGATGAGTCAAGAAGGAAAGAAAAAGCTATTTATTATCTTAGTAAAAAGTTCACGGAGTGCGAAACAAGGTACCCGCCGATAGAGAAGTTGTGTTGCGCCTTAATTTGGACAACCCGAAGGCTGAGGCAGTACATGTTGTATCACACCACTTGGCTCATCTCAAAATTGGACCCTTTAAAGTACATGATGGAGTCAACGGCTTTGAATGGAAGGATGGCCCGCTGGTAGATTCTGCTCTCTGAATTCGACATAGTATATGTGAATCAGAAAGCCGTGAAAGGGAGTGCAATTGTAGATTTTCTGGCTAGCAAAGCTTTGGAAGACTACGAGCCTTTGAACTTCGATTTCTCGAACGAAGACCTGATGTGTGTTGCTACCACTCAATAAGGTGCTCCGGAAGAACTTCCTTGGAAACTGAACTTCGATGGGGCATCAAATGCCGTGGGTAATGGAATCGGGGCAGTCTTGGTATCCCCAAACGGAGATCACTATCCATTCACTAGTAAATTGGATTTTGATTGTACGAATAACATGTTAGAATACGAAGCGTGCATCATGGGTATCCGTGCAGCCATAGAACGCAAGATTAAAATGCTAGAGTTGTATAGGGATTCTGTACTAGTAATTTATCAACTCAAGGGAGAATGGGAGACCAGAGACCCCAAGTTGATCGACTATCAAAAATTGGGCCTTGAATTGGTTAAAGAGTTCGATGACATCACCTTCTACTACCTTCCACGAGACGAAAATCAAATGGCCGACGCTTTGGCCACTTTAGCTTCCATGATCAAGGTGAACAAACAAGAAGACATCAAACCCATCCGGATGAGCATTTACAAAATTCCAGCCCACTGTTACAATATTGAAGAAGGTGGAGAGAAAGATGATCACCCTTGGTATCACGATATACTGCAATACATGAAGAATCGTGAATACCCGGACCAAGCAAGCGAGAATGACAAGAGGACGCTGAGAAGATTGGCCATTGACTATGTCTTGGATAGGGAGATTCTATACAAACGAAGAAGGGATCAAGTGCTACTAAGATGTGTAGACGCTGTGGAGGCTAAAAAAATCTTGGAAGAAGTCCCTGAAGGCGTTAGTGGGACACACGCTAATGGCTTTACAATGGCCAGGCAAATTATGAGATTCAAGTACTATTGGTCCACTATGGAAGGAGACTGTATCAATTACGCCAAGAGATGCCATAAGTGCCAAATCTACGGAGATAAAATTCATATGCCTCCTTCACCACTACATGTCATAGTTTCCCCATGACCATTCTCTATGTGGGGCATGGATGTGATCGGACCAATATCGCCGAAAGCTTCCAATGGGCATTAGTTCATCTTTGTGGTTATCGACTACTTCACCAAATGGGTAGAAGCCGCTTCGTATGCAAGTGTGACAAAGTCAGTAGTGAGCAAGTTTCTAAAAAAGGAGATCATATGTCGATATTGGATGCCGGAAAAGATCATATCTGACAATGCATTAAACCTGAACAATAGTATGATTGCGGAAGTCTGCAGTCAATTTAAGATCAGAAACCATAACTCGTCATCATATCGCCCGAAGATGAATGGGGCAGTGGAAGCAGCCAATAAAAATATTAAGAAGATTGTGGGGAAGATGACCGAGATCTACAGAGATTGGAATGAGAAGTTACCGTTTTCCCTCTTTACTTATCGAACATCAGTCAGAACCTCAACCGGGGCAACCCCTTTCTCTTTGGTCTACGGAATGGAGGCGGTGTTGCCGATAAAAGTCGAGATCCCATCACTCTGAGTGTTATCTGAGTTAAAGTTGGATGAAGCAGAATGGATCCAATCTCGATACGATCAATTGAACTTGATTGAGGAAAAGAGGCTAAGAGCTATCCATCATAGTCAGATGTACCAAAAACGAATGATGCGGGCTTGTGACAAAAAGGTTCGCCCTAGAAAATTCCACGAAGGAGACCTGGTTTTGAAAAAGTTCCTTCCCATACAGAAGAATTTTCGAGAGAAATGGATGCCTAATTGGGAAGGGCCTTACATGGTGAAGAAAGCTTTCTCCAGAGGAACATTGATTCTAGCCGAGATGGATAGTAGAAACTTGCCCAATCCTGTAAACTCGGATTCGGTCAAGAGGTATTTTACCTGAAGAAAGAGAGG
This sequence comes from Gossypium anomalum, assembly GCA_025698475.1. NCBI lineage: Eukaryota > Viridiplantae > Streptophyta > Magnoliopsida > Malvales > Malvaceae > Gossypium > Gossypium anomalum. The sequence continues at coordinate 87,795,083 of CM046968.1, forward strand.
CCAGAGTGAAAACCCGCAAAGGGCGCTCTAAAATCTTCTTAAAAAAATAAAAAAATAAAAAAATGGAGAGGCCAAGGTGAAAAACCCGCAAATGGCACTTTGGGACCAAATGGGCTTTTGAGTTGAAAACCCGAAAACGGGTAGCTCAAATTCTGAATATGAGGCATATGGTAGTCTTGTCCTCCCGAAATCAGCAAGACAGAAGAACAGTACACCTTGGAACATCAACAAAATACGCGGGATCTCCTGAATACACATTTGGTTCGAAGGAACCTTTGAGAAATTGGAATAGTGAAACTCGTGCTGCGATATCTGTGGCACCTCTTTTATTTTTCGTTGTACTTTGTGCTTTAGCAGACTTGCTATCCTGTTTGATGTATTCACTTTGAGTTTTACTAAATAAAATTCTATTTAGTCCATTATGATAATCTCTTTCGAGGATTTTTTGTTGAAATCACGATTTTTGGACGTGTAATATTCACACAAAAGAGGTTATGCATATTACTCTGAAAAGTCTCTAAATAGTACGAGGACCTGAAATAGGGCCACTAGTTAGAACTAACCAGGCTCAACAGTGGGAGACCTTGGAAAAAGAATAGTCCAAAGTGTGATTATTTCTCTAAATTTTCTGTCAAAGATAGTGGCTAAGCAAGAAGACGCGGTAGCACATCAATGATAGAACCCTGATGAATTATGAGCAATGATACCTTAAGCTTTTAAAAAGGAATCACTCTCATGACATTTCTACATTCATAATCATTCATCTAGTTAAGAGCACTTGATTCATTTCGATCATAGCCTTCTAATTATTTGACATAAACACCACATCTAGTTAGAGACATTTGATTCATCTCGATCATAGCATCCTAGTTATTTGACATACACAGATACAGGAAACCCATTCTACACATCATGTCTTTAGAAGACAGTGTAATGACATTGGCGAATCCTGCAGATTTGGCGTCTCTGTATTGGTGGAGAGCAGATCGAAGATAGTAGATTTGGCATCTGTGTATTGTCAAAGGGCAGATCGAAGATAGCAGATTTGGGGTCTCTGTATTGTCAGAGGGCAGATCGAAGATAGCAGATTTGGCGTCTCTGTATTGTCAAAGGGCAGATCGAAGATAGCAGATTTGGCGTCTCTGTATTGTCAGAGGGCAGATCGAAGATAGCAGATTTGGCATCTCTGTATTGGTGGAGAGCAAATCGAAGATAGCAGATTTAGTGTCTCTGTATTGTCAGAGGGCAGATCGAAGATAGCAGATTTGGCGTCTCTTTATTGTCAGAGGGCAAGTCGAAGATACCAGATTTGGCGTCTCTGTATTGGCGGAGAGCAGATCGAAGATAGCATATTTGGCATCTCTGTATTGGCAGAGAGCAGATCGAAAATAATAGATTGGTATTCCCGAGTTTTCAAGAAGCAAGTTGAGGATAGCCAATTTGACACTCCTGAAGGCATCAGAATACCTTTGGGGAAGATGAGGATCAAGATTTTAAGATTTAGCCAGACCGAGTAAAGTTGGTCCTTTTTATAATCTTTGCTCTATTCTCGTTACACGACAATGAGCAAAGAGGGGAAGCTGTAAGGACCAATTTTGGCCCGGGCCCGTGCAAATACAAAACAAAAATTTATTATAACAAAAATTATTATTATGATAGTCCAATTAAATGTCCATTTACTAGTCAAAGTCCAAATAAACACAGACCCTAAAACTAAACCCTATATAGGCCCAAATACAGTGGCCCAATACCCAAAATGAGCCCAAACGACCTAAAAATTGGCCCATCAGAAACTCTAGAGTTTTCTCCCTCGTGCATGACCAAGCCTTGATGTCGTACCACAGCGCGCATCGACCACGTGACGCTCCGTACGCGCCCGCCTGACCCGTACTCGTGCGGCCACGACCCGTACCCAAGGGTCAGCACATCGGCACCTGCAAAACAAACAGACAAGGCAAACAAAGCAGCAAATACAAACAAAAAAGGAGCAACAACAGAACAGCAAATAGAAAGGAATGAAAATTGTATTTTTAATTTCGATTTTTTTTCCTTTTAGGCTATAAAGCCAAGAAATTTTCCTTTGTAAAAAGGTTAGGAAACGAACACACAAAAACGGAAGCAATACAAAACAACTTATTCGAAGGTGATTTTCGTTTTTTCTCTGGGGGTTTATTACGTTTTTTTTCTCTTTCGATTAGCCTTTTTGGCTCTTCTTTTTCGTTCTTTACATCCAAATAAAAGAAAAAAGGGAACGAGCCATTACCTTGAAGATAGGCCATCGGTTCCCCTTTGCTTCGCCGAAATCGGAGACTAAAGGGGAACCTCAAGGCCACAACGTGGTCGCACGTAGCCTGGGGATGCCGGTCACCGACGTGATGGTCGCTTGGCATTTGAGAGGAGAGATTTAGGGGCTGATGGAGAGAAAGGAAATGAGGTTAGGGTTTAGGTTTAGCCAAAGCTGCCGATTTAGCCCTTTTATACGACAACAAACGGCACCGTTTTAGGCCCTGCATAATGGCCCTCCAAACAGTGTCGTATTACTACACCCGACCCGATCCGTTTCTCCACCCTAGGACCCGCGTGCTCTCGCAAAGAGGGGGTTATTTCACAATCGGTCCCTCCTTTTTGTATGAACATTCAATGGCGTCTTATTCATTTCATTTTTTTATTTGGCTTTGTAATTTGCGCACGAATGCAATCTAATCCGCGCATAAACGCATCACTTTGGGTTCTTGGTATCTTGCCAGTTTTAATCCCTTGCATTTGCGCGCATCACATATTAATCCTTTTTATAATTATTGATTTATTTTCATATTGCCCCGTGTGTTTCAATTTAATTTTAATTGAGTCTTTTAATTTCATAGCCGTTTTATTTATTTATTTATTTATTTATACATTTTGAGCAATATTGATAATCGTTTCTCCATTGTTGTAGATTCATTTTTGTAATGTTATCACCATACTTCGTATACTCTAAATGTTTATCTCCTTTATATTATTATACATATACATATTTTATAACCAAGTTAATATATTTGCATGCATATAATGATTTTTGATTTTATCCCTGTGTTTTGGTGCATATGTTTTATTATTCTAACATGTTTTGTATATGTTTTGTATAAAGCTTAAATTATTTGTATACTTACTTGCATTAGTACGCATATTATATGTATATTTCTAAATTTATACATTCTACATATATATTTTTTACATAAGCATATTTTTAAATCTATTGTTCAATTTTTAAATAAAATTAATTTAGCCCCATACATATCATCATATCTATGTTATTTTACATGTATTTGTTTTTAAATCTATATGTATATATATATATATATATATCAATGCATTTATTACTTTAATGGATTTTTCTATTTTTAAACACTTTTTGATTTGTGAATTATCAAGTATTTTCAATATATATATGTGAAATAATTTTTGAAACTTCTTCTTCTTGTAATTATTATTTTTAAGTAGATATATATATTGCTTTTGTGTTTTATATAGTCTATTATTTTAAATGTTTTGTATAAGAATACGTATAATTATTAGACTAATTTAAAAATATACATAAATATATTATTAATCTTATGATTTTTTTACAACGAATTCACATGTACACATGTTTTGTAAGTTTATTTTGTGCACTTTTATTATTCTTTTGTGTTATATATTATTTAAATCATCATATACTTGGCCAACTTTTAAATGGATTGGTGTTTAAAATATTTCACGTGCAATTTAATTCAAACTTTCATTTTCTAACATCTATTTCAATAGTTATATATATTCCTAGTTTTTATTCAAACTCGTCAACTTATATAGCACGAGTTTAATAATTTTATACCTTACCACTTCTCTGATTTGCATTTTGTTTTATGCATCTAGTGGTAGTCATCTCGTTTTATGTTATGTATGTTGTTGTAGCACATTATTTGTTCATTGTCTTATATTGTCACATCAATTATTCTCCATGCATTATTGCCATTGGATTACATTTTTAGGTTAGCTATTTTTAATTATTAGTTTGTTAGTTGATCGCATATCATATATGTCCATTATCCCATATCATCATTTTTCACTTGGGTTGCGAAATGTGGTTTCTTATAAAATTCAAATCTTTACGATTAATCTTATCTTATTTCAAATGCATTAATACGTTTTAAACTAGTTTATAAGTATTCACTTAAAAATTCTTTAAAACGAAGACGAGATTCGATGTTTGGCAATTCACGGAATAGTGCCCTAACGTGTTGGGTTGCAATTTCACGTTTGCTCAAAATCATCAAATGTCCCTTCAAAATTTCACTGATGCCTTTTCAAAATTCTTTAAAACGGAGGTGATGTGCGGAATTTGGCAATTCGCAGAATCGTGCCCTAACGTGCCGGGTTGCAATTTCTCGTTTGCTTAAAATAATCAAATATCCCTCTTAAATTTCACGCATGTCTTCTAAAAATCATTTAAAACGAAGGCAATATTCGGCGGTTGACAATTCAAGAATCACGCCTTATCGTGTTGGGTTGTGATTTCTCGTTTGCTCAAAACAATCGAATATCCCTTTAGATTTTCACTCATGCTTATTAAAAACCTTTCAAAACAAGGGATGTTCGATGATTTGAGAACCGTGCCCTATCGTGCTGGGTTGCGCTTTTTCATTTGTTCTAAACAATCGAAGATCCCTTTGAAGTTTCATCTACATTTTCTAAAAAACCTTTAAAACGAAAGAAGTGTTCGATGTTCAGGCAGTTCGGGGAATAGTGCCCTATCGTGCTGGGCTGCAATCTCCCGTCTATCTGAAATAATCGAATATCTCTCCGGGATTTCACTCGTATTATCCAAATTGACGCAATGATCAAATGTTTGGGAATTCGAAGAGTCGTGCCCTACTGTGCTGGGTTTCGATTTTTTTCGTTGGACTGAATAGTTGAGCATCCCCTTGTTAATTTCAAGTTATAAATTTTTGGACGTCAAAACAAGAAGATTTTCGACAATCAACTCGGATTATTCAAACGTGATTGAAAAAGAACCACATTTCAAAAACATTTTTTAATTTTAGACATGATGGCAGCATTTAATCGATTTGGTACCAATTTTTGGGCGTAGTGAGGGTGCTAATCCTTCCTCATACGCAACCGACTCCCGAACCCGCTCTCTCAAAAGTTCGTAGACCAAAATCGTTGTTTTAGTAAACCAAAAATGTTTTATTAAAATAATCAAATCCTTAGGTGATCCGATCACACCCAAACAAAAAGATCGGTGGGACTCCACATTTTTCAATTTTTTAAGTCGATCCCCGCTTTTCTTTTAAAAATTAAAAGGGTGGTTTCGACAACAAACATTATACAAACAATATGTATTATATACGAACTTACCTCGGACGTAAAAACGACAATATTAGTCGATCAATCGAGCACTTTGTTTTTGCCTCGATCTAGGTCCGAATTTCTCTTTTCTTGATCTTTAATGTATTCAAAATTAACTCATTTAATCACCAACACATTCAATTTAACACACAACCACTTATTTGGGCATTTTTTCACTTTAGCCCCTAAAATTACACATTGTGTCATTTTAGTCCTTATTATGCAAAACACCAAATATACAAAATTCATCAAAACCATGCCTTAGCTGAATTTTCCTATGGTCCCTATCAGCCCATATTTATCATTTATTTCACATTTTAGTCCCTCAATTTCTCATTTTCACAATTTAGTCCAAGTTACTCAAATTCATCAAAAATCCCAATACAAAACATAGTAATCTAACACATTTTTCATTTTCTATCATATAACTTCATAGAAATCATATTATCAACAATGGCACAACTCAAAATCATCAACTATTTCCAAAATTCATACATGGCTTGATAGTATACAGAGCAACGATCACAAAAACGTAGAAATTATCAAAAATCAAACAAAAACAGACCTTTAATCAAGCTTAGTAGTAGTTGAACCCTAAAAGCTCTCCCTTGGTTTCTTTTCTTCTAATTTCGGTTGATATTCAACAAAGATAAACATGATTTCATCTTTTGGTTTTATTTAATACACATTATTTATTTAATTACAAATTTAACCTTGATTAATAATATTAAAATTCCACTATCCCATGTCTATCTATGTCTATTCATGAATTCAATGGTCCATTTACAACATAAGGACCTCACATATATTAAGATATAACAATTTAACACTTATTCAAATAGAAGGTCAATTTTACGTTTTACGTGATTAAGTCCTTTTATCAAATTAAACACACAAACGATCAAATTTTCATACGAAACTTTCACACATGTTTAACCACATATTGTAAACATGGAAAATAATATTTAAATATTTTTTTACTTGAATTTGTGGTCCCGAAACCACTATTTTGAATAGGGTCTAAACCGAGCTGTTACACAAGTCTTTTTAGAGGGATAAAGTATCGGTACCTAGCCCTTAAGTGTTAATGCCACCACTCAAATATCGATATCCTACCTATAGCATAGATACCTTAAGAGGTCATTTAACACCCTCAACCCAACCCGATTCACCAGGTCTAGATCTCAAATGTTACCATGTGAACCACTTAACAAAATTTGTAAATAATTAACAATTGTACCTTACTTAAAACAATTTTCTTATTATTTTATTGAAAGACTCCATATTAAAGAACAAAGGAAAGTATTTAAAAAATAATACATATTACATCAGACTTGTTACAAATTATTACAACACATAGGCTTACAAAAGATACACTCTTAGGGTGTAGTCTTACTAAATGCCAGTTTTTCCAAAACATCCACTGTATGCATAGTCTCCCCTTACACGCATCTCTAACGCTTTCCTGGCGTTGTCTCTCCTAGCAAACTCTTTTAAACGACAATACCTGAAACATAAACAAGATACTAGTATGTTTAGAGGAACTTAGCGAGTTTTGAACACCACATACCTTTTAACCTTTCTTGATATATTTTTCATCTTGAATATTTAGATTTCCCCATATCTATCTTTGGCAAATACCTTCACCTTATCAGTTATATAATTACATTCATATATGCCACTTATCATTCCTAACATATTATCATTCATCTAACTTGTAACACCCCCTACCCGTATCCGTCGCCGGAATAGAGTACGAGGCATTACCGAGAAGTACGAAACACTTATAGATAATTTAAATACATTTTTATAACAATTTGTTTCAATTTCCTACTATTTCATATTTAAGCTTTATTCACCAAAGTATTTGAAATATCATCTTTATGCAAATAGCACACATGAGGTACATAATTCCATAATTATGAATGAACACATTTATCAAACATATTCCATATTTTTATATATATCATAGTTTCATATTTCCATGTATCAATTACCATCACTTCCTCATATTTCAGACAAATACGTGTAACAATTCATAAATATGCAATTCATTAACTCTTCCTACCAATCACGATTTAAATCGCCAAATCACTTATTGGGCCCAATTTCATTGTTCACTAAAATCTATCATACAAATTTGGATGTACTTATTCAACAATAAATTCCATGTACAGATATCATCATCTCATATTTCCACCTACATTTACTTTCCACATTTATGAATTCAAATAGCATATACAAGACATACCAATTTATTTCAAGTATGTTTTCATGATATTTCATTTTGAACTCAGATAATTTCATACTAGAAGTTTTCTCATTAACTCATTTGGAATACCAATTCATACGGATAATACACTCAAGGCGTAGAAATATATAATCACAAATGAACTCATTTATCAACCAAGTTTTATGCTCATGTCTCAATAACTCGTATTTATTTATGTCACATAATTCCATGTAATACTTACCAAACTTCTTCAAATTAGTGAACGTCTTACGGAATTAGTCCGCACTAGGTATGTCTTGAATTGCGATAATCATCGATGCCATAGCATAGCTATGGTCTTTTCACTAGAATGCCATAGCTCAGCTATGGTCTTACATCTTATACACATATCACACCGATGCCATATCCCAGATATGGTCTTACGCAGAAATCACTTGTCACTTGTAGCCGAAGCTACTACTATTCACTGATCAGGCAGCCGGAGCTACCATTTTTCACTGATCAAGTAACTGATGATCAGGTAGCTGAAGCTACCACTTTCCACTGATCAGGTAGCCGAAGCTACCACTTTTTACTTGTCATTTGTCATTGATCAGATAAGTGTAGCCGAAGTTACCACTTTTTACTTGTCATTTATCCTTGATCAGATAAGTGTAGCCGAAGCTATCACTAATCACTTTCATTTGTCCTTGATCAGATAAGTGTAGCCGAAGCTATCACTTATCACTTTCACTTATCCTTGATCAGATAAGTGTAGCCGAAGCTATCACTTATCACTTGTTACCATGGTCCAACCATGGTCTTTTCCTTCAATTCATCTTGTCACTGAACTGAAATGCTCAATTTGATCATTTATTCAGTTTTCATGCTTTTATATTATTCACGATTTTATCATCAATACATATGAAATAACACATCATGAAATTCATAAAATTAACAAATTATCACTAAAATTTAGCCATATAAACTCAGAAGTTTGATTTTTTTTTTATAACAATAATCATAATTTCGTAATAAATATTCCAAATAAAACATTATATCATTTCTAATTCAACACTTATCAATTATAATCGGGCATGTGATCAATTGATACACGAGTCATTCATATATATATATATATGTATATTTTTCCTCTTCCTCCTCTCCATCCACATCCTTAGTATAAATAACACACTTGTAAGTAACATTATCCAAAATTTTCACTATTTACTTATGTGAATATTCAAGCTATTCATCCATGTCATAGTCACTAAATTATTTTTATCTTGAACTACAGAACTCAAAATTAAGATCCATAAATTTTTCCAGAAACTAGACTTATATGTCTTCTTAACATAAAAATTTCATAATTTTTGGTTGGGTCAATTAATACAGTTTATTCATTGAAGTCTCCCCTATTCTGCTATCTGATAGTTCCGACCCTTCTTCACTAAAAATTAATTATCTCCTCGTACAGGATTCGAATGATGTTTCCGTTTGTTTCTATTGAAAATAGACTCATTCAGGATTCTAAACATATAAATTTAAGCCTATAATTATTTTTATCCAATTTTTGGTGATTTTACAAAGTCAGAACAGGGGAACCCGAAATCATTTTGATGTTGTATTACAAAACTCATTATATCTCAAGATTTACAATTTCATTACTTACACCGTTTCTTCTATAAGAAACTAGACTTAATAAGCTTTAATTTCATATTTTATTCATCCTCTAGTTAAATTTATAAAATTTTTGGTGATTTTTCAAAGTTAGATTATTGCTGCTGTCCAAAACTGTTTTAGTGCAAAATGTTAATTTTCATTTTGCCCCAAATTTCACAGTTCTTACAATTCAGTCCTTGCTCAATTAACCCCTCAATTAAGATAAGTTTCTAAATTAATACATTTCCTAGACATTTTAAGTTATTTCATAACTATTAAAATTTAGAATTTCCACATAAAACTCTAACTTCAAACTCTTTTACAATTTAAGTCCCAAACATTCACTTTCTATTCAATTCTTTCAACAAAATTAGCATATAAACAATTTAAAGCTCTAATTCCATGCCAAATCATCATATACTTCCAGCACATATTCATAGCAACTTTCAATTTCTTTCATAGAATAAAAAACTAATGAATTCAACAAGTGGACCTAGTTGTAAAAGTCACAAAAACACAAAAATTTCAAGAAATAATCAAGAATTGAACTTACTTGCTGTAAGGATATGAAAAAACAGCTTAAGGGAACTCTTCCATGGTATTTTTTCTGATGAGAATGTAGAAAAATAAAGAGAAATCTAGATAATTCCACTTTAGTCCTAGCTTTATTAAGTAAATTTTGCAATTTTCCAATTTTACCCTCAATTCTCTTTATTTTCTTGATGATTTCATGCTCTTGCCGTCCGGCCCAAATAGACCTTGGGTCTATTTTCCTTTTAAACCCTCTTTCTTTTATCATTTAAGCTATTTAATCATTTCCCACAATTTTGCATTTGATACAATTTAGTCCTTTTTGTTCAATTAACTATCAGAACTTTAAAATTTCTTGACAAAAATTTAATACTGACTTATTAACACTCCATAAATATTTATAAAAATATTTATAGCTCAATTTAAAATTCTCGAGGTCTCGATACTTCGTTTTCGATTCTAATTATTTTAATATTTATTTTTAGTATACTATTCACTATTTCAAAAATTTTCCTAACTTCACATTTAACTTATACTCACTAAATTAATAATATTTCCTACTCATTTTTTGGATTTAGTGATCTCGAATCACTGTTCCGACACCACTAAAAATTAGGCTGTTACAACTCTCCCCTCCTTTAGGGATTTTCGTCCCCGAAAATCTTACCAGAAGAAGTTGCTTTCAACACTCATGAAACACTTTTACTAACTTCTCAGAATCACAATTCGGTTTAACCTTGAATATTTTTTTTCCCAGTCACCTTTGAACTCTAGAATAAATGTTAGAACTTATTGTCAAAATTCTAAATTACCCTATTAGGAACACATATACTTAGTTGATCTGTCAAATAAAAACTCTGTACCTACTGAAATGATCATACAGATCTTTCTTTATCAAATGATTAACCATAAACTAAATAACATTTTCCTTTCTGATGTTAATGACAATCCCAATTCGAAATCTATAGCCATTCTATCTCATATCACACTAGTATTATCACTGACTGTAATAATCCTGAATGCTCTTGATGTTCGGCTTACTTGCTAACAAATAGACATCTGAACTTGAACTCAAAAATATTATGTAACGCTCTTGCAATCACTAGCACATATAATACATAAGAAGATAATAAAGATCTTGATAATTCCTCAGAGAAAGCCAAAAGAAAGACATTGCTTACCGACTCTGGACTTTATCATAACAAAGATAATATATTTCCTGCATGTATAAAATAAAATCATAATCAGTAGAAACATTAGAATTGTCTCATATAAATTTTTATCATCGACTTCATTCTAACATATTAGAATAAAATTCCAAAGAGATGAAGAAATATTGATCATAAACCGACCAGAACAACAGGGCTTTCGTCTAACATCATAGTTAGCTAGCATTCTCACAACATAAGAACTCAATCAAAAACTGAGCAACCACACACACATATATCTGAGGATAAAAGAATACATATATAATACCCAGAACAGATCATCATATTCATTTCAACTATAACTGTCACACACACAAACATCATTACTACTCAATTATCATTTCTCTGACTAATTCTATCATCATAAACCCTGCATCATTCCATTCACTAATGAAAACCAATTCGGGAAAAACTTCAGCAAACACATACTTTAGACATCATATCTGAATAAGTCGATTAGCCGAGGTTAACTTTTTCTTTAACCGTGACATTACGTAATCTGAATATCTTTAGAATAATCTGATATCTTTTTCAAAACTGTATTCACTTGACAAACTATTTTTAGCTCCGTTTGCATTATTAATTATTCCACTATTGTACTCTTTAGTTTCACACTTGTGAACTATTCAACATAATTCTCGTGATTTTTCATTATAAAATACCACATTGATAAGGGGGTGAGGTCGTAAAGCCTCTAACTGGACTCTCATAAATACACACATATGACTTAGCATTTATCATTAACATCATATCCTCACAATTACATAATTCACTTCAAGCAAATTAATATACATAATTATGTTACACGAACTTTTCAATTATCCTTTTCAAACAAGTGTACTTAAACATGCATTCCATGAACTTTGAGTAAGTTTACTCATAGCATTTACTTAATCAAACAAGTCAGGTACATAATATCATATGAATGTCACCCAAACATAGATGTGCTCATCACAAGATAAACTTCCATTTCATTTCATTTTTCCCATACTTCTCGATTTATGACTATTTCATTTCGTGCCTCATCACATCCATATCATGAACTCTTCTTCATACCTTTCCAAATTTCGACTCATCATAAACACATTCTTACTCAGACACCTTAGTGTCACTTTCAACACTTTATGAAATAGATTGATTGAAAAGTATTTCTGTCTATATGTAAAAAAAATATTAGATTAGATCATACACATCACACAATCATAGATTTATATGGCATGTATTTCTAGATACTTTACACATCTCATTCGTTCTGAGAATCGGCTAAACCGAAGCTCTGATACCAATAAATGTAACACCCCCTACCCGTATCCGTCGCTGGAATAGAGTACGAGGCATTACCGAGAAGCACGAAACACTTACAGATAATTTAAACATATTTTCATAACAATTTGTTTCAATTTCCTACTATTTCATATTTAAGCTTTATTCACCAAAGTATTTGAAATATCATCTTTATGCAAATAGCACACATGAGGTACATAATTCCATAATTATGAATGAACATATTTATCAAACATATTCCATGTTTTTATATATATCATAGTTTCACATTTCCATGTATCAATTACCATCACTTCCTCGTATTTCAGACAAATACGTGTAACAATTCATAAATATGCAATTCATTAACTCTTCCTACCAATCACGATTTAAATCGCCAAATCACTTATTGGGCCCAATTTCAATGTTCACTAAAATCTATCATATAAATTTGGATGTACTTATTCAACAATAAATTCCATGTACAGATATCATCATCTCATATTTCCACATACATTTACTTTCCACATTTATGAATTCAAATAGCATATACAAGACATACCAATGTATTTCAAGTATGTTTTCATGATATTTCATTTTGAACTCAGATAATTTCATACTAGAAGTTTTCTCATTAACTCATTTGGAATACCAATTCATACGGATAATACACTTAAGGCGTAGAAATATATAATCACAAATGAACTCATTCATCAACCAAGTTTTATGCTCATGTCTCATCAACTCGTATTTCTTTATGTCACATAATTCCATGTAATACTTACCAAACTTCTTCAAATTGGTGAACGTCTTACGGAATTGGTCTGCACCGGTATGTACTGAATTTCACTGATAATCACTGATGCCATAGCATAGCTATGGTCTTTTCACTAGAATGCTATAGCTCAGTTATGGTCTTACATCTTATACACATATCACACCGATGCTATATCCCAGATATGGTCTTACGCAGAAATCACTTGTCACTTGTAGCCGAAGCTACCACTATTCACTGATCAGGCAGCCGGAGCTACCATTTTTTACTGATCAAGTAACTGATGATTAGGTAGTCGAAGCTACCACTTTTTACTTGTCATTTGTCCTTGATCAGATAAGTGTAGCCGAAGCTACCACTTTTTACTTGTCATTTGTCCTTGATCAGATAAGTGTAGCCGAAGCTATCACTTATCACTTTCATTTGTCCTTGATCAGATAAGTGTAGCCAAAGCTATCACTTATCACTTTCACTTGTCCTTGATCAGATAAACTTAGCCGAAGCTATCACTTATCATTTGTTGCCATGGTCCAACCATGGTCTTTTCCTTCAATTCATCTTGTCACTGAACTGAAATGCTCAATTTGATCATTTATTCAGTTTTCATGCTTTTATATTATTCACGATTTTATCATCAATACATATGAAATAACACATCATGAAATTTATAAAATTAACAAATGATCACTAAAATTTAGCCATATAAACTCAGAAGTTTGATTTTTGTATTATAACAATAATCATAATTTTGTAATAAATATTCCAAATAAAACATTATATCATTTCTAATTCAACACTTATCGATTATAATCGGGCATGTGATCAATTGATACACGAGTCATTCATATATATATGTATATTTTTCCTCTTCCTCCTCTCCATCCACATCCTTAGTATAAATAACACACTTGTAAGTAACATTATCCATAATTTTCACTATTTACTTATGTGAATATTCAAGCTATTCATCCGTGTCAGAGTCACTAAATTATTTTTATCTTGAGCTGCTAAACTCAAAATTAAGATCCATAAATTTTCCCAGAAACTAGACTAATATGTCTTCTTACCATAAAAATTTCATAATTTTTGGTTGGGCCAATTAATACAGTTTATTTATTGAAGTCTCCCCTATTCTGCTGTCTGATAGTTCCGACCCTTCTTCACTAAAAATTAATTATCTCCTTGTACAGGATTCGAATGATGTTCCCATTTGTTTCTCTTGAAAATAAACTCATTTATGATTCTAAAAATATAAATTTAAACCCCTAATTATTTTTATCCAATTTTTTATGATTTTACAAAGTCAGAACAGGGGAACCCGAAATCATTCTGACATTGTCTCACAAAATTTATCATATCTCATGATTTACAATTCCATTGCTTACATCATTTCTTCTATAAGAAACTAGACTCAATACGCTTTAATTTTATATTTTATTCATCCTCTAATTTCATTTCTACAATTTTTGGTGATTTTTCAAAATTAGACTACTGTTGCTGTCCAAAACAGTTTTAGTGTAAAATGTTGATTTCCTTCTTGCCCCAAATTTCACAATTCATACAATTCAGTCCTTGCTCAATTAACCCCTCAATTAAGCTAATTTTCTCAATTAATACTTTTCCTAGAAATTATAAGTTATTTCATAACTATTGAAATTCAGAATTTCCACATAAAACTCTAACTTCAAACTCTTTTACAATTAGGTCCCAAACATTCACTTTCTATTCAATTCTTTCAATAAAATCAGCATATAAACAATTTAAAGCTCTAATTCCATTCCAAATCATCATATGCTTCCAGCACATATTCATAGCAACTTTCAATTTCTTTCATAGAATCAAAAACTAATGAATTCAACAAGTAGACTTAGTTGTAAAAGTCACAAAAACACAAAAATTTCAAGAAATAATCAAGAATTGAACTTAATTGAAGTAAAAATATGAAAAACCAGCTTAAGGAACTCTTCCATGATGTTTTTGCTGATGAGAATGCAGAAAATTAAAGAGAAATCTAGATAATTCCACTTTAGTCCTAGCTTTAATAAGTAAATTTTACAATTTTCCAATTTTGCCCTTAATTCTCTTTATTTTCTTGTTGATTTCATGCCCTTGTCGTCCAGCCCAAATAGACCTTGGGTCTATTTGCCTTTTAAACCCTCTTTCTTTTATCATTTAAGCTATATTTAATCATTTCCCACAATTTTAAATTTGATACAATTTAGTCCTTTTTGTTCAATTAGCTATCAGAACTTTAAAATTTCTTGACGAAACTTTAATACTAACTTATTAACACTCCATAAATATTTATAAAAATATTTATGGCTCGATTTAAAATTCTCGAGGTCTCGATACTTCATTTTTTATTCTAATTATTTTAATATTTATTTTTAGTACACTATTCACTATTTCAAAATTTTTCCCAACTTCATATTTAACTTATACTCACTAAATTAATAATATTTCCTACTCATTTGTCGGATTTAGTGATCTCGAATCACTATTCCGACACCATTGAAAATTAGGCTGTTACATTGCTAACATTTTATCTATAGATAATCCCCATGCAGGGCTTCTTATTCATAACTTACAATTTATATACTTCAGAGCATCCTTACTCTTAACATGCAGAGTTACCGGACTTACCAGGAGATGGAACACCCTCTGTTTATTCCAAGAATCATTAGCTTCCAGTTTACATAAAAAGATCAACCAGCACATAACTTTTAATATTTAAGAAAAAGAAATAACTAAATAATCATCTTGAAGGAAGAAGATACTCTTTTCACGAACCCTCCTTACACGAATACATTATTTGAATAACAAATCTGCAGTGGATAGTAATTTTAATACCCGAATCTGAATATTATTCGAATCTATAAGATTTGAATCTGTAAATTTAGGATCGGGTATCCAAATTCGCAATTCGAATTGCCATCCCTAATTTTAGTTTAGCATTGAAAGTGAGGGGGAAGAGGTTTCTATCTTACCTTAAGTAAAAAATAGAGATTGTAAATGTTATACTTTGTAATTAAAAGCTATCAATTTAAAGTTAGTGAATCGCAAACCACTATAAATCATTCCAATTTAGAATGATTGATTTTTATGCATTAGGATGGAAATGATTATATTTTCTATTTTCTTTCCTCTCACTTCTCTTCCCTACCAAGCACACTTAAGATTTATTTTCTTTCCATTTTTCCACTCAACCGAACACACCCTAAAGCTTTGCTTGATAGGGTGGAAAGAAAACTGGAAAGATGAAAATCTAAAGGGATAGAAAAATAGAATAATAGAAAATATAAATCTTCTTTCCATAAGTGTGTTGGATAAAGTTGAAAAATGAAAGGAAATAAAATAAAATGTTTGAAAAATGCATAATTTTGAATTAACATACATCTCTATCATTTCCTCTTATCTAATTATTCCAATTTAGAAAGATTGATTTTTATGCATTAAGATGAAAAATGACCATCTCTTATATTTTATTTTCTCTCACTTCTCTTCCCTATCGAGCGCACTCAAAATTTATTTTCTTCTCGCTTTTCCACTCAACCAAACATACCCTAAAGTGATGTAATATGTATTGGGTTAATTATCGTAACTAATTAAGTGTTATTAACTAGCATAATAAACGACATTGCACTCCCAAGAAGAAAACACAGGTTTGAATTTTGAAGATAACATAATTAAAAAAAAAAAACAGTTTATAAAACGAATATGAAAGATGCCAAAAAAAGACATTACAATGCTAATACACTCGGCATTAATATCCAACCAGATAATCAGGATAATAAAAGAATTAACTAGTACGATACTATTTATTTAATGATTCAAATAGAATATTTTAAAGTTTAAAATGTAATGGATTATGCATATAAAAATGCATAATATTTGTTGATATAAAAAAAGTAAACCATATTTGGAAAATATGGGGTGTGTTGCAAAAATGCATACATGTATATTTATATATAAATGGTTCCATAAAGGAGAACAAGTTTCAACGTTGGAAGCTCCACCAAGGAGAAAAAGTTGGACCTACGCAATGTAACATTCTTTATAATAAAAAAATGATTAATCTAAACCTAAGTTAATTACTGTATTAGCATTACTTTTATTGATTCTGGAAAAAATATACTAAATAGGGACACACTTAGGGTTCCTGCGGTTGGCTCCTCCAAAACGTGTGGTCTGGGTTTCATGTAATTGAAATTACACCTATCAATTTTGAATTGCATTACAAAATTTAGCTCCATCTTTGAATTTATTTTTTATGAAATTT
Organism: Gossypium anomalum; assembly: GCA_025698475.1. NCBI lineage: Eukaryota > Viridiplantae > Streptophyta > Magnoliopsida > Malvales > Malvaceae > Gossypium > Gossypium anomalum. The sequence goes on from CM046968.1 coordinate 87,812,380, forward strand.
GATTTGATTATAAAAATTCATAATTTAAAATTGTTTGAATTGAAAATTCGAGTATTAAATCTAAATAATTCAAATTTAAAATAATAAGCTGAATCTGAAATGGGTTTAACTCTAAATCTGATCGGAATAAGATATAACAATTTTGAAATTTAAATTAACTCAATTTGATCCGTAAAATTCTCACACACTAGATTATGAGAGTCACATACCATATGGTGGGTGAAAAAAATTATATAAAAAGTATATAGGTAAGTTTTCGTTTTAGTCACTTAGCTAAGAAAAAGTTATAATTTGGTCACTAAACTATTCAAAAGTTTTCATTAAAGTCACTGGGCTATTAAAATAGGTGCTACACGATTTTCTTTATTCGCACTATCTGCACCAGTTGAAAGCTCTCTTTTTCCTTCTCTTTTACAGTTCAATTTTTTTTACGAAACAATTTTTGACGTCACGAATCTGCGAACGAAAATTCAAGCAGCTTTTTTCTCTAATCTCTGACACTGGCAGTGAAATCTACTTGGATCTAAGATATGTTTTTCTACTTTTCAATGGATACTGATCGGAGCTCACTAGCGAAACATTTAAAAAAAAATTAACAATCCAATGACTTAAATAAAAAAAAATTGAATAGGTTAGTGGCTTAAACGAAAACTTTTGAATAGTTCAAGGACCAAATTGTAACTTTTTTTAGTTAATTAATCAAAACAAAAACGTACTCATTGTTTAGTGACTAATGGTGTAGTTTACCCAAAGTATATTTATAAAAAAAATTGATAAAAATTAAATAACGCTTTGGTTGAAATGGCATAGTTGAAATTTTGGAGAATATATGTTAGGTGAAAGCACCTACCAAGTCTCTCTATTATGGGGATCGAATCAGACTACTCCCTCTCTCATTAAGTGTATCAGTTTAATCCATGTGTTATTAAAAAGAAACAAATAAGACCAAATTATAACAAAATTGCAGTTTATAAAAACATGAAAAGTATTATTATTTATTTGCAGTTCAATTCCAAACAAAAGATTTCATTTATAGAACTATAAAGACGTATTCGAAAAATTAATTTTGTTAACATAAAACATTAACTCTGTTAGAATTCAGACTTACTTGGCTTTTTTTAATAATACAATCACCAAATTAATCCATTCAATAAATACGAAGAACTAACTTGATCTGATGTTTATAATAGAGAGACCTGCCGTAAACATCCATTATAAAAAATATATAAAATTATTAGAGTTTAAATAATAATATTTGTGAGATGTAGGGTGGACAAGTGTTGGCTAATTAACCATTCACTCAACTGTTGAGATATGTTGGTGGAGTTAAAAGCAAGTTGGGTCCTCCAATCTAATCGCCTGGATTATTATCCATACTCTATGATTTACATTTATTTATTTGAAATAATAAATAAATTGAGGGGGCGGGGGGACCGGAAGGAAAGCTGAGAAAGATGGATCAAACATTTCCTAAAAAACTTACGTAAGCAATCCCACCTTTTCCCTTTAACCTTTTATATGCCTCTGCCGATTGGCTGACGACAGGTCATTACCCACCTATCGACAGGCGAACACAAACCTCCATACTTCCAATTTATTAGGTCCCTCATTTCTTATCTTATTTTTGTTTTGGTCATTCAATTATAATTTTTTTTTGTTAGAAATGATGATGTTAATTGGTATAATTTCACATTTAGTCTGCAATGCTTACACATTTTATCTATTTAATTCTAACTCTAAATAATTCAATAAATGTAACATTCTATATCTATAAATTTCATCAATTTGCAACATGGGAAGGCAAATCCTGCATAATTATTTGCCTTTCGATGTTACAAATTGATGAAATTTGTAAATTTAAAAGGTTAAATCTGTTGAATTATTCATAATTAAGATTAAACTGATATGATGTGCTTGATCCTACGAAGAAGTGGTTTTTAGGGATCATATTGGGATTAATGATAATGATTCTTTGGAGGTTAGTGACCCGGTGAATTCTAAGTCTGGCATTTCAATCTCAAAACTGTGTGGGACAGCTGGGAAAGGCATTGTTATTAAGAAATGTCGAGTTCTTAATAAAATTATTAAGGATCGTGGTGAGCATTTTAAAACTGTTAAAAACACTAAAGTCTCTCTTTCAGATTTGATGAACATTATGGTGGCTTTAATAAATTCCCAGATTGATACCGAGCCTAATAAAGTTGTGGTGGTTCCGGATAGCAAGCACCGGAATACTGAACTGCTTCTAAGCAGTAGAGTTGGAGTGATAGCTTAGATGTTTTTCTAAGTAGTGTTATTGCAATGTCTTTTTCATTCACAAAAACAAAATACTATGTAATTATACCAATTAAAGAAATGAAAATCACGCCATCATTTTTATTAATGATTTAACGAAGGGTGATAAAAAAAGAAACAAAAATAAAAAATTTTAAATTTAATAATCAAAACAAAAACACGCTAATAATTAAATAATTTATTCTATAGTTTACCCAAATTATTAATTAATCTCTTTTATTTTTCTTTATTGAAATATTAATGGGTTTAATTTTTCTCATTATTTTTTTATTATTCGGATATTTAAAATTTAATTCACTTTTAATATTAAGAATTTAGTTTATACCTTTTTATTTAATAATTGATATTTAATCGATAATATACTATTAGAGGAATTTGGTTGCATTGAATTATGCCACATTTTTTAAATCAAATCATTTGTTGATGTGATAAATATTACCTACTCACAAAATTTTTACGATAGTAAAAATATAATTTCATCATTTTAATAGCTTATATATTTATAATTTTTAAATGATTAAATCAAATTTTAATCTTTTTTAGGGACAAAATTAAAATTTTACCTTTACTAATTTAAAATTTTATACATTATAAAGGAGTGTAAATGAAAATATTTCCATTTTAAGAAAGGTCGTGACCTCTGCCAGCCGCCCTTGTTTCATCACTTTTTTGCTTACATGACTTTCACATGGTTGGCAAACATTAAAATCATTTATCATGTTTACAAAAAAATTTCAAGAATGTTACATAATCTCATTTAACAAAACTTTTTACTATATTATCAATTATATTTTAATTATCAAATCAAAATTATTTATGCCAATGAAGTATTTACAGGGTTGGAAAATGTGGAACCCCTAGATCTTAAGTATCCAAGTCCGAAATTTATTATCCACAATTATATTTGTAACTCTTCGAATCTCACAATGTGTAGGTTTTAGTTCAATTATTTAGTTTTAATCCATATTGTTTCAGTTCTTAATCTATTTTTGTTGTAATTTTATGGTGTAATAGTTAGCCGAACATATATTTATATTTATATTTTAATTGTAGTTATAAATATTAAAAAATAATAAATCAAATCTAGTATATAAAAAAGCAGTGTCCTAATGTTTTACCATCGAACACGTGTAGTGTCTCTTTTTTCTTCTTGCTTATTTGTTCCTCATGCCTTAAACGTGTACGGCCTTTTTAAAATTCATTCTCTTGTAATGGTCAAATACTAATTTTAATCCCTCTACTATGATTATATTTGGTATTCAACCTTTACATTTTAATTTTATTTAATTTGGTCATCCATTTTTATAATTTAGGACCTTCTTATCCGACACATGAGTGCTTCTTTTTTCTTTTTAGGTAAACTATAAAAATAGTCATTTTTATTTGCCTCAGATTACATTTTAGTTATTTATATTTGAAATGTTATGTTTTAGTCGCTTACGTTATCGTTTTGTTACAAAATGGCCACTCTGCCATTAAGCTCCGTTAACTCCTTAAAGGCAAACCTACGTGGCAATTCAAATGAATTTTAAATTTCAACTTAAATATCCAACTCGGACGAGAATATGTTTTTAATTAAGTAAATTTAATTAATTAAAAATTTTAAATTAATTACACCTTGAACTAGAAGAACTATTCTCATCCTAATTGGACATCCAAGTTGGCACTTAAAACTCATTTGGACTACCACGTAGGGTTGTCGTTAGGGAGGTAATAAAGCTTAATCGCAGAGTGACTACTCCATAATAAAACAATAATATAAGTGACTAAAACGTAACATTTCAAATATAAGTGACCAAAATATAATTTGAGGTAAATAAAAGTGACTATTTTTATAGTTTACCCTTTCTTTTTGGGGGCATTATCTTATAATAGTCAAATTACATTTTTGATCCTTCTACTATGCTTTACATTTTAATTGGATATAATTTGGGTCTCCACTTAATAATAAAGAAAAATCCTTCGACTTCTACTATATTACTGTTCCTCGTTCCAAAAAAACAATCTAATTTATTAATTACAATCTGTTAGTTTAAGACAGAGAAAAGTATGTAGGTAGGGGACCAACCTCCTCCTTATAGCTACTCTGTTTTGCCATCAACGCACATTGACCTTCTTTTTCATGGACCCACTCCTCTTTTTTCTTTTTCTTTTTTTAAATTTGAATAATTTCGACCAAGGTGGGCCCCATAGCTTCCCTTCCTCGGGATCATCTACAGTTTGATTGATTCAGCCGGCGTCTGTCGTAGAAGAAAGGCAGTTGAAGTTTTTAATGATTAAAATATTGGATCCGTCGTGTTGAGAATTCCGATGGTCCCTCATCGCTCCACGTGGGCGGCCTTGATTCCCTTTTTAAACATTGGCGCGTGCTTTGGGCGTGAGGGGACCACTTTGTGGTCCAAACCTCCATTTCTCTCGACGAGTGTCTCCCGTGTCGTTGTCCCGCGAGTGCCCTTGCAGATAAGCGACGTCGTTTATGGTCCCCACCCCTGTCCTCCCCTTCTTTCCTTTTCTCTTCTCCTTCACGGCTACACCGGTTACCGCCGATGAGACCGAACCTAACTGAAACTGCGTTGCGGTTTTATGAATCAGAACTGTTGTTTTTCTCTTTTTCGGTACAAATCAAAACTGTTGTTTATGTCACACAATATAGAGCGACGTGGAGTGCACGCTCCCAGTTTTAGGGATACTATTTATGAACAAATTACTATTTATTGCAACAACGAAACTAGCTACTCTTTTCTAGATACGATGATATGTGTACGTCGCCGTTGTATGCACTTTTACATGCATGCTACGCTATGCAAATTTCTTTCCCTTTTAGTAAAAATAATTATTTTATATGGCCTGCATTTTCCATTTTATAATTCAATCAATTTAATATTATTTTATTAAATTATTCTTATTAAATAAATAACCTAATTTTTATTATTAAAAAATATTTGAAAAATAACATATATATTAGTATTTTTTAATTAAAATATATTTAAAGAATATTTATAACAAAAGAATATATGTGACGTATTTTTAAAAAAAAAAGAGAGAAAAAGAATATGCAAAGTAAAATTTGCAAATTGAGAATAAAAGCAGAAAAAAAAAGAAACTTACTTTTAAAAAATGAATTAAAGCTTAGAAACTAAAAAAATAAAAAATTCTTTTTTATAATAATTAAATTAATACAAAAAAATTTTAATTTTTCTATTATTATTTTTTCACTTTACATGTGAAAGTAATTCTTCTACCAATTACGAACGAAATCGATTTCAAGTATTTTCTAAGAGAATGTTAAAAAAATTAACAAATTTTTACATTTAGGAATCACATTTTAAATTTTATAATGTTACAAACTTGACATCTGTCTTGTATCTTTCATTTTTCTTTTTTACTATACCTTACAATCACATGCCATCATTTCAACTTTAGTTATAGAGTTTAAAACTTGAGATTACTATCAATTTTTTTGCATAACAAATGTTAGGGATCACATTTTAATCAATTAAAATACTTTGGAAGTTACCGGCAACCTCGTAATATTAGTGAATTTTTTAAATTTTCATAATGTTAAAAATATGACATCTATCTTATGTCTTTCATTTTTCTTTTTTACTATACCTTACAATCACGTGTCATCATTTCAACTTTAGTTATAGGGTTTAAAAATTCAATTAAATGTGTACGGAATAAATTTTTTAATAAAAATGATTCTAAACTCGAGATTACTATGATTGATTTGTAGTTACAATTTTATTAATCTTTTGTGTTTACTGAAAATAGTATGTATGTATGTATAATCATGTGTACTCGATTACTTTCTAATTATTTTAGGTTGGTTTCCATATATTAAGCAAAATACTATTTCAAAAGTTTTCAACCCTACTGCAGCTAGGGCAACAATACTGTTGTAGCTTACTATCAGTAGCTTTACTATTCATTCATAGTAAATGCTCTGTTTTAAAATAAAAATATTAATATTAATAAAATTAAATTAAATTTTAAAAATAAGATTAATTTGATCAAATAATATAATGATATTTTTATTTAATTTATTAAAAGTTTATATATTTAATTAAATATTATTGTAGCATAATTGAAGTAGTTTGAGAATAATCGTAAGTTAATCCTTGACAAATCTTGTTCCTTATAAAAAAATAATATGTTATTATTACAACTGACTAATTTATTAATCTTTGTCACTAAAAACATACAAAAGAAGTTGTAAACATCTCAATTTGTTTAATAGTTTTCAACCATGTAAACACTTGATTCTACACACAAAATGTTTTTTATTTATTTATTGGAAATACAGGTTCTTAATTGTCAAACAAAAAGGGATAATTAATGATTAACCTCACCACTTCTCTCTACTTCTTTGGAATAAGTCAATAATAAGATAGGTCAGTCATCTCTTAAAAATACTTTCAAATGTATTAAAATAAGAGATACGATGCAAAAAATATTTTAAAAATTAGAAATAAATAACGAAATTAAGAAAATAAACTTATCTTATATATTCGATCTTAATTCTCCATCCTAATTTTATTATCGAAATCAAGCGTGATTATTTTTGATAAAATATTGTCATTAATAGTGATTTAGTTGATCTCAATAACACATAGTAGCAAAATATGTAAAATACTAACATCACATAGAAAAATTGTAGCAAAATAATAATAAGGAAATGTCATCATAAATAAAAATAATGCAAAATGGTCCCCCTTCTCCATCTCTCTCTCCCCCTTAAACCTTCACCATTTTCATGGTAAGCAGATTTCTTTACCCGAAAACCACTTTTCTCCTCCCTCTTCTCTCTCTTGCAGCATATATCCTCAAAGTTCTCACCTTTGTTTATGCTCTCTCACGTTCTTTCTCTCTCTACAAATTCAAAGACTGTGTCTTTAAGTTAGGATTGTAAGAAAAAAAGGGGGAAAAAAAAACAATCTTTTCAATCGTGTCCTTGGATTTCGTTGTCCTTTGTTGTAATCTCCTTCTCTATATCAGACCATGGAACAGTAATCATCATCATATATAGCTTTCGAACACGTTTTTACAGGAAGAGAAATAGGATAAAGGTGAAGGGGGGTAGTCATGGCGTTTCACCATAATAATCACCTTTCTGATCATCATCAGGACCTTCCTCTCCATCACCTTACCGAGCACCACCACCAGCAGGCGAGTCAACTGTCGGAAACCAACGGTCCAAATTGGTTGAACACCGCCCTCCTCCGTTCACAGCAGCCTCAACCGGCGCAACCACACTCTTCCCAGTTCGCCGAGCCTAACTTTCTTAACCTTCATACTACGAGAGCTGCTTCTGATTCCACCACGGGTTCCCAAGCTCCGAACCAGTGGCTCTCCCGTACGTCGTCCTCCCTCCTTCATCGCAACCACAGCGACGTCATAGACGACGTAGGTGCCGCCGCGGAAGCTGCGAGAGGAGGCGGAGGGGAATCCATGGTCGCCATGGAATCAGGCGGCAGCGGCAACAACAACGGTATTATGCACAACAACAAGAGCGAAGGTGTTGTGGTGGAAAGCGGAGGGGGCGGTGGGGATGGGGTCGTGAATTGGCAGAATGCAAGATACAAGGCGGACATACTAGCTCACCCTTTGTGCGAGCAACTCTTGTCTGCACACGTGGCGTGCCTTAGGGTCGCTACGCCTGTGGATCAGCTCCCAAGGATCGACGCTCAGCTGGCTCAGTCACAGCATGTGGTGGCTAAGTACTCCTCCCTCAGTGGTGGGTCCCAGGGCGTGGTTGCCGACGACAAAGAGCTCGATCAGTTCTTGGTATGCTACTTATACTACTAGCCTACTACTAGTACTACTACAAATCTTCCTATTATAATTTTCTGGTATATTCTTGTCTGAATTTATTATTACTTGATTAGTAGCAGTGAAATCCTATGTTTACAGTTCAATTGTAGCCAAATCTAATGTTCCTTGGTTAATGCAGACACATTATGTTCTGTTGCTATGTTCTTTCAAAGAACAATTGCAACAACATGTTCGAGTTCATGCAATGGAAGCAGTTATGGCTTGCTGGGAAATTGAACAATCATTACAAAGCTTAACAGGTACAATGATAGACATTGATTTTCTCTCATATTTGGGGAAATTGAACCATGGTTATGTCATAACCCGTGCTGCTTCAACACACACATAAACAGGTGTTTCTCCGGGTGAAGGCACGGGTGCAACAATGTCTGATGATGACGATGACCAAGTAGACAGTGATGCCAACTTGTTTGATGGAAGTTTAGAAGGTCCAGATTCAATGGGATTCGGCCCTCTGATCTTAACAGATAGTGAAAAATCTTTGATGGAGCGTGTGAGACATGAACTCAAACATGAACTCAAACAGGTAACTTAATCAACTTTTTAACATTTAGGAATCAACTTAATGACTTATATATAACCATATATATATACACTCCTTACAGGGTTACAAGGAGAAGATTGTTGACATAAGAGAAGAAATTTTGCGGAAAAGAAGGGCTGGAAAGCTACCAGGTGACACAACATCGGTGTTAAAAGCATGGTGGCAATCGCATTCCAAGTGGCCATACCCTACTGTAAGTAACTAAGTTCAAGCTCACTTATCTACTTAATTTGGGTAAAAGTATCATAAAGTACCTTATACAAGGAGTTTAATTGTATTTTGTTCCCTCTACTTAAAAAATGGACACATTAATTCTTCTAGGTTAGATCATAAAGTAAATTGGTTCTTTTGTTAAAAAATTCATCCATTTTTGTTATTAAAACCTTGTCTCTATACATTAGCATGAGATACACGTGACATGTCACGTGTCATCGTCTAATTATTATGTAGCCAATGTCAGTTTTTAACAACACATGGATAAAAAGTTTAATAGAAAGAATCAATTTACTCTTTAATCTAATATATAAGAGCTAATTTACCTATTTTTTAAATAGGGAGGACAAAATGTAAACTCACTTCTCACTTACAGGGTTTTTTCACTTAAATAGTGGTTAATTTCTTGATCAATTTGCTTAAAATTTTCAGGAGGAAGATAAGGCGAGATTGGTTCAAGAAACAGGTTTACAATTGAAACAGATAAACAATTGGTTCATTAATCAGAGGAAAAGGAACTGGAACAGCAATCCGTCGACATCCACCGTCTCGAAAAGCAAACGTAAAAGGTATATATGTATATTATATATATATATATATATATATTATATGATGAACAATGGATGTCTTGTTGGTGTAATAAAATTTCAGCATTCTAACCTCAGTTTTTGAAAGAAGTAATGCAGGTGAAAACAATGGTGATCGGTTCATGTAAATGCAAGACAGTAGCCAAAGAGGAGCAGATTTTTGGTTTGGTGCTATATATATATATATATGTTGGCCATGCAATGCAATACAATATCATTCATATATATATTTCAGTGTAACTTTTATTGGATGAATCCAACATTGTCACTTGATAGATAGAGTTCATGTTGGTGAATAAAAAAAAAAAGAGATCATTATAGCTTTTTTTGAGTTAAAAAAAAAAAAAAAAAGAAAGAAAACTGGGTTGATCCTTGGAAATGGAAATCTGCATCTGAAAAATGCAGTTGATGATGTTTGTGGATAAGAGCTGTGTTGGCCTCTCTGTTTCCCAGTACTGGGAAAATTGGCTCTTTATTCCCGTAACTGGTTGTTTGTACGTTCTGAAATTTGGCTATGGAATCAAGCTACAATCACTGGAAAATGGACCTCTCTATTTCCCAGTAAAGGAAAATGGCAGTGGGACTCACGTCTGCATGCCTAATTTTTGTAAATGTTCCAAGAAGTTAATATATATATATATATATATCACAAAAGCAGAGGTTGAAAGCATTGGGTTCCTTTAGGGGGAATTTGTTACATGCAGACTTTGGTTAAAAATTTCTCTCCTATGGTGAACCCTTACAATTTTCATATTTCTTGTTTATTCAATATCTACACACGAATTAGTTATTGTAAGGGTAAATGATTTGTTTCCAATTAGCTGGGATTTAAATTTGGATAACTCCTCCTTTGAAGACAACATCTCTTCGAGAGATAATTGTATAAAACTAGGATATCATGTCATTTATATCATTTTTCAACAATCTATTGTTATTTCAGCATTTTTATCCTAAATTTCAATCCATGATGCGCTGAAATTTAAGATAAAAATGCTGAAATAGCATTAAATTATTAAAAAGGGATACAAATGACATGCTAACCCAGTTTTATATAATCCTTTCTCCACAACATGTATTCGATTTAACTTTGTTGAGTTTTAAAATTTTCATTTATATTGAATGGTGTAATTACTTTTTTAGGACCTCTTTAATTTAACATTTTAATTTAATCTCTTTAAATAAATAGAAAATTTTCAATTTTTTTATCTTAATCAATTTAAGTAATTTCAACTTTTTTTTTTTTGCTTTGACTCCTTCAATTTATTTTAATTTTATCACATCCCAAGCAAGGGCAAAACCAGAAAAAACATTTAGGGGCTGAAATTAAATTGTAATTTTTATGATAGAAAAAATACAATTCCACCGTTTTAATATACTATATTTTTATAATTTTTAAAGGATTAAATCAAATTTTTATATTTTTAGAGGGAGCAAAGTACAATTTTACCTTTATTAATTTAAAATTTTAAAAATTTTAAAATTTTTTAAGAGGTCATGTGGAAAAATTTTTATTTTAGGAGAATCGGAACCCTCAGCCCCGTAATTTCTTCACAGATCCCAAGACCTGTTTGGGTTATTTCGGATTATAAATCCTTGAAATTACTATTTCATACTATTCCGCATTCAAGCTAACTTTTAGCTTGGATCGGATTAATTTGAAAATGATGGAGTTTAAATTCTAAACCATCAAAATTCTGAAAGGAAAAAAGAAGTTAATATTTACGAAAAAGAACCAAGTTCTTGAAGCCCAACAACAATACTGTTGATGCCGACAAAGAAAATGGGCTTTCATTTGTCAAAAAAATTGGAGACACCTTCCAAAAATCCAAACAAAACAAAGCCCACAATACAAATATATTAAAAGGATTATGTTGGCCCAAATATCCCTCGGGTTTGGGCTCTTCTTTGTTTACGACGTCATTAGTTAATTCAAATAATTAACATTATTAATTATTTCATTTTTAAAGAAACATTGTTAGCATATTGAGTTAAAATAGGTATTTTAAATGTCGAGCTCAATGGATTATTAAATTATTTTTTTTCTAAAAGATGAGAAAAGTTAGAAAATGTTGACACTTAGGGTTCGACCTCAATTACTAACGGTCTCTATCTGAATCACATTTGCTAAGAATTTTCCTAATTCACTATTTTGAATTTTTATCTTTTAAGGATAAGTATATCTTTACAATACCTGTTAGGATTTGGAATCGTGAAGAGGTTGTTTTTTGATTTGTGTCAATGACAATCAAAGCATATAGGCACAATATGATTATACTTGTCAATTTTTTGTTAAATCTTTGTATTATCATATGTGATGTATTATGCAACAAAATCGTCAGTAGGATATCTTGTAAAAAACTCATGAAAAACTTATCTCTTATAGAGTAAGTATATAAGGTGCGAAAAGTCTTTATAGTTTTTTTTGAACAATCTCATTATAGGTTCTGATCATATCTGCTCTTTTTTTATACAATGCCTAGAACTACTCATAGTCCCTTCTTAACCCTTAAATGGGAGGATAATATGCTTCAGCGGACTTGAATCCACGTCTTCCTGTATTGGCAATAATGCCTATGCCAATCGAGCTAAGATTCAATCAACAAAAAGAAGTCTTTATAATTTTGAAGACTATATCATTGCAAATAAAAGTGGATTTAAAGATAAGGTAATCATTTGCAATAAATAGATATGATGAGAATTTGAAATTAAAGATAAGGATAATAAGAGTGCTCATTGATATTACTAAGTTGGATATTTAATTGTTATAAATTATCGAGTGAAAGAATTGAGTAAATTACTATTATTTGTTTGAAAAAAGAATCGTATTTGTGAGTGTCTCGTCATCTTTGAATGACTTTATATACTTACTAAGTGATTGGCTTAGGAGGTAATAAAAACTACATTTAGATGTGTAAAGGTGAGACTGCAACTTAAGAGTGTAACGCCCCCACGCCCGAAACCGTCACCGGAGTCAAGCTTGAGGTGTTACTAAACTTATCTTACCTTTTAAACAACTCTAAACCACTTATTTTAATTTTCGGAATAAACTATTTTTCGGCGTCATAGCTGCTTAAAAATTCATTTCTCGAGTTTCAAAACTCGAAATTAAGATCTGTAAATTTTTCCTGAAACTAGACTCATATATCTATCTACTAATTTTTTTCTAGAATTTTTGAATTAGCCAATTAGTACAGTTTATTAGTTAAAGTTACCCCTGTTTCAGAATTCGACTGCACTGACCTCTACTTACTACGAACCACTTTTCTCCCTATAAAAAATTAATATAACTATACAGTTTGTTTCTATTAAAACTAGATTCAATAAGGATTCTAACCATATAAATTACACCACCTAATTATTTTTTTACAATTTATGGTGAATTTCCAAAGTTGAAACAGGGGATCTAGAATTTTCTCTGACCCTATTTCACTAAAACTCAGATATCTCATAAAATATAATACCTTTACCTGTTTTGCTTATTCCATAAGAAAATAGACATAATAAGCTTTAATTTCATATATTATTCACCATCAGACCATGTCTCTACGATTTTTAGTGATTTTTCAAAATCACATTATTTCTGATACTTGAATCTGTTTTTAAGTTACTTTCACATTTTTCTTAGTTTTCATGTGATAGTTACTACTTATTCATACATACAATTAAACATGTATATCATCAGCCATTCTATTAGTTAATCACTAGCAAGTATTTACACATCATTCATTGATCATATCATATCAAAAGAAACCAAGTTCCTATACATGCCATACACAAAACTAAACGTCTAACTATACCAATGTGATTTCTTCGATAGTGTGATCGGGTCTCTGACGTTTCCTTCGATCCCCGAGTGGCTTGATAAAAACTATAAGAAAAAGAAAATAAGAGAGTAAACACTAGGCTTAGTAAGCTTACAAGCAAATAAATTACAACATTCATCATAATGAATGATTATACATAATGTCACCTAGCCTCATAAACTTTCTTTACTTCTCATTTTCTACCTTCTTCTTTCTTACCTGTCCTTTCACTATTCATAAATATAATCTACCTTCCCTTTTTGCTGATAATTCACTGTAATTTAACGTGTACAATGACCCATTGAACCACTCGAATACTAAGGATCTTTGGGGGTCGTTCTGTCTATCAATATCGCCAATGCCATGTCTTCGACATGGACTTACATGAATTATTCTGTCTCCAATGCCATATATATATATCTAATATGGGCTTACATGGCTCATTCCTGTCTCCAAAGCCATATATCGATATGGACTTACATGGCTCATTTACATCTGTCTGTGTCCTCTCTCAACCCCAATATCCTAACATTCCTAAGGTTCAAACGGGGCTTCCTAATGCTTTTTCTGTCACTTTACTTTAATTCGACTTTAAATATTCTCATAAAATAAGTATATAAATGCTGGAAATTGATGACAATAATGTAAAATAAAAGAATATTGCATTTATTTCTTTGTAAACTTACCTCGTATGCAAAAATAGCTTCTTTTACCATTTCGTCCACAACTTGGTATTTTCTCCATTTTAGCTTGAATTTCAGTTTTCCTTGCTCATGGAGCTTGAAAGCTTGAAACAAACCCTAGCTATGGAGAACCCTTGAAATTTTGTCCTCATGAAGAAGATGGACAAAAATTGGCTTTTAATTTTGTTTTTAATTCATTTTACCCTTAAATGACCAAAATGCCCTTACTACTAAACTTTCAAAAATTCCTTCCATGTCCTAATTTTGTCCATGAACTTAAAATTGGTCAAATTGCTATTTAAGACCTCCTAATTAATATTCTAATTCAAATTTATGCAAAATACTTCTAGAACACAAGTTTTGCAATTTATTCAATTTAGCCCCTAATTTCAAATTAAGTACTTTATGCATAGAATTTCTTCACGAACTTTTCACACAATCATGCAAACATATCATAGACCTCAAAATAATAATAAAATAAATTTTTCTACCTCGGATTTGTGGTTTCGCAACCACTATTTCGTTTAGGCCCTATTTCAGGATGTTACATTTCTCCCCCCCTTTAGGGATTTTCGTCCCCGAAAATCTTACTGTGAAGAGATTTGGGTACTGTTTTCACATAGCCTCTTGAGTTCCCATGTAGCCTCGTCTACCCCATGTAGTCGACTATCTCTCGAAATATACAACTTGGCCAACTTGTCAAGTGAAAAATCCATCTGAACCCGGGATAAAATGAGCCAACCGTTTAACTTATCAATCACAACCCATCTTTGCATCTTTCTTTCTCGGTGTAAGCGGCAATCTGTCACAAAATCTATAATAACTTGATTCCATTTCCACTCGGGGACTAGCACAGTGCAATAAACACTGAAGGTACACGATGTTCGGCCTTTACTACTTGTGATGGATCAAACATCTAGAAACAAACTCGAAATGTCCTTTTATTCCTATCCACCAGTACATTTTCTTCAAATCATTATACATCTTTGTACTACGGATGAATAGACAAAAAAACTACTATGTGCTTCCCTGTAAGATCTTTCGAATAAGCTCATCATTTTTCTAGTTACACATATACACGGGTGATAATCAATCACTAGCTCATAATCTTTAATCAACTCTAGCCATCTTCTTTGCTTCAATTTCAAACTTTTGTGATCGGTGAATATGTGGCACTTCTCACCGCACAAATGATGTCTCCAAATCTTCAACGCAAAAATAATGGCAGCTAGCTCTAAATCATGTATCGGATAGTTCTTCTCATGTGGCTTTAGCTATCTAGAGGCATAAGCAATTACCTTCCCTTCTGCATAAGTACACAACCAAGTCCATTCATGGATGCATCACTTTGTAAATCACAAACTCCTTATCTGGTTCTTGTAATACCTACTACCCGTATTCATTTAGGAATAGGGTGCGAGGCATTCTTGAGTTCTGAATTAAATTTTTTTATTCAATATAGCCCTTTTATAAATATCTAAACTTCCTGTAATATTAAATCGAGACCAATCCACATCAATCAAATCAATTTAACATATTTTCATGATAGATTCATGCATTTATATAAGATAACGTCATCACATATCTATAACTGAGTTTGTTAACCATACTAATGGCTAACTTTACATTCATTTCACGTTAACATTTACTTTGTTAGCTTATACATGCCATTGATTCCCAAAATAAAGTTCCTTTATTTACCGAAATCCCGAGGTTGATAGTGTGATGTGTCTCAGACCAAATCCGACCTCAGGAGCTCTTAACACTACAAAGCAGAGAAAAAAGAAGCAGGGTAAGCACTTTGTGCTTAGTAAGCTCATGTAACAAGAATTACACTTACCTAATATTTTCAAGATTACAATACAATAAACATTACATATATCCATTCAATGCATTATTACCCTAACATGCACAAACTCAACATTCAAGTTAGTACAATAATTTCTATATATCAATAATATATATCATGATTGATGAGCTCATCATTACTATGATTTCCATTCCCTTGTTATTTTTCCATATTTATCCCGTTGAATTACTCGGAATTTCGATGGATTTTTCAGAGTACACATTTAGTGTACAAATCCGGTCAAATCAATTCATATTCATGTACGCACATTTCCATTTCAGAGAGCACACTCGCGAACCTCAACCTTGCGGCGGGATTACGGTCGAGCTAAATCCTCGCAATATAAACTCATAGAGTATTGTCGGGATTACGGTCGAGGCTAAATCCTGCAAGCGACAATTACTCTAATGAGCTTGGATCCGAATTACAGTCCAGGCTAAATTCGGACCTAATTCGGATTACCCGTCGGGCTAAATCCATTTTCCACATATTCTTCGGGAGGGCTATATCGGGATAGGATCACCCGTCGGGGCTAGATCCTTTTTACCGTCAATTCCTTTCGAGAGATCCATCGAATTTTCCTTTCATTCAGCAGGATTTCTTCCCTTTATATCAAATATATCAATGTTTCATCAATTTTCATATAATGAACATTCAAATCATATTCACATCAATAACATACATTTCAAGTATTTAAGAATATAATTCAAGTTACATGAACTTACCTTGATACTTGTTTGTAAATGACAAAAATCTACTAATCCCGAACTTTTTCCTTTCCTCGATCTAGCTTCGTATTTGAATCTTACGGATCTAAATAAATAAATTTAATTATCAATTTAATACATTTCATGTTCATATGCAACATTCTCTATAATTCAACTATTATTTATAGTTCATTCAAAGCTGTCTACTTGAGTCATAGTCACTAAATTATTTATAACTTGAGCTACGGAACTCCAAATTAAGATTAGTTAATTTTTCCTGAAACTAGACTCATATATCTTCTTACCATAAAATTTTCAGTGTTTAGCCAATAAGTACAGTTTATTCTTTAAAGTCACCCCTATTTTGCTGTCTGACAGTTCTGACTCTTCTTCACTAAAAATTAATTATCTCCTTGTACAGAATTCAAATGATATTCTAGTTTTTTTCTATTAAAACTAGACTCGCTCAGGATTCTATACATATAAATTTAAACCCCTAATTATTTTTCTTCATTTTTTTATGATTTTTCAAAGTCAGAACAGGGGAACCCGAATTCATTCTGACCTTGTCTCACAAAATTCATTATATCTCAAAATTTACAAATCCATTGCTTACAATATTTCTTCTATGAGAAACTAGACTCAATAAGCTTTAATTCCATATTTTGTTCATCTTCTAATTCGATTCCTACAATTTTTGGTGATTTTTCAAAGTTAGTCTACTGCTGCTGTCCAAACTGTTTTAGTGCAAGTTGTTTATTACCATTTTTCCCCTAAGCTTTTAATAAATGATAATTTCGTCCCTACTCAATTAGCCTCTCAATTGAGCTGATTTTTCTCAATTAACATTTTATTCTATCACCTTAAACTAGTTTACAACCTTTAGGAATCAGAATTTTAGCAATAGACTTTAATTCCAAACATTTTCACAATTAGGTCCTAAAAATCAATTTCTATTGAAATTGCCTAATAAAATCATCTCATAAACAAATTAAAGCTTTAATTTCATTCTATTTCATCATAAACTTACAGCACTCAACCATGGTGATTTTCAATTTCATTTATGAAATCAAAAACTAATGAATTTAATAGTAGGACCTAGTTGTAAAAGTCTTAGAAACACAAAAATTATAAGAAAAAGGCAAGGATTAACTCACTTGGTGCAAAAATTATGAAATACCAGCTTAGAGAACCCTCCTATGGCGTTTTTAGCTGCTGGAATTGAAGAGAAATGAAGAGAAATCTAGATATTTCCTATTTAGTCCTAGTTTTATTTAGTTAATTTTGCAATATTCCAATTTTACCCTTAATTCATCAATTTTTCTGCTGATTTCATACCCTTGTCGTCCAGCCCAAATAACTTTTGGGTCTATTTTCCTTTTAACTCCTCTCTCATTAGACACTTAAGCTATTTAATCATCCTACCCACTTTTACATCTTTTACAATTTAGTCCTTTTCATTTAATTAACTATCCAAACATTAAAATTTCCTAACGAAATTTTAATACCACATTACTAACATTTCATAAATATTTATAAAATTATTTTCGACTCGGTTTTTACGAGATAGAGGTCTCGATAACTTATTTTACCTAATTTCTTCAATAATTTTTTTAACTAGCCACTAAATCGATAAAATTTTTCTATCAATATTTTCATACGACTTTCCTATCATATAAATTTTCATGCAAAAATATTAAAATAAATTTCTCTTTAAATCGGATTTGTGGTTACTGAAACCACTATAAAGATAACCTTGAATTTAGGCCATTACAACTCTTCCCCCCTTTAAGGATTTTCGTCCTCGAAAATCTTACGAAGAAAGAGGTTTGGGTATTGTTTCCTCATTGTCTCCTCCAGTTCCCATGTCGCTTCCTCAATCCCGTGCTTTTGCCACAATACTTTCACCAAATTTATCTTTTTATTTCTTAGCTCTTTTGTCTCCCGTACAATATCTTGACCAGGTTCTTCATCTGTAAGTCATATCTGGTTGAATCTCCATACGCCGGAGATCCGATCGATATCGTCGTAACATAGATACATGAAAAACATTATGGATTCTATCAAGTTCGGTGGTAATGCCAATCGATAAGCGACAGGTCCAATTCTTTCTATGATTTCATAGGCCCGATAAATCTTGGACTCAATTTACCCTTTCGACCGAATCGGAGAACTTTCTTCCAAGGAGACACTTTCGGGAATACCTTGTCACCAACTTGAAATTCAATCTCTTTTCGTTTAAAGGTCGGCATATGATTTTTGACGATCGAAGTCGCTTTTAGACTATCCGAATAACCTTTACTTTTTCTTCTATTTCCGGATCAAATCAACCCCATGTATCTTCCTTTCTTTGAGAGCTCTGTCCAATATAACGGTGTTCTACATTTTCTCCCATACAAAGCTTCATACTGAGCCATTTTAATACTGGGTGATAATCATGTTATTGTAAGCAAATTCAATCAAAGGTAGATATCTCTCCCAATTACCTTCAAATTCTAGTATACAACATTGGAGCATATCTTCCAATACTTGAATTACTGTCATTTCATTGACCATCTGTGCGAGGATGAAATGCGATCTTTGAAATACTGGCCCGAGTACCCAAGGCTTCTTGCAATTTGTCCCGAAAACGAGGCGTAAATCGGGGATCTCTATCTCGATATAATGAGAGACAGGCACTCCATGTAACGACAATCTCGGATATATCTGATTCGACTAGTTTATCTAAAGAATAATCCATACGTATCGGAATAAAGTGCGCTGCTGACTTTGTCAATCGATCAACAATCACCCAAATAGCATCTTTTTCCTCGGAGACAAAGGTAGCCCCGATACAAAATCCATAGTGATTCTTTCCCATTTCCATTCGGTATAGTAATTGGTTGAAGTAACCACGAAGGTACACGATGCTCACTTTAACTTGTTGACATATTAAACACCTTGATACAAACTCGGAGATATCACGTTTCATTCCGACCACGGTACATCTTTTTCAAATCATTATACATTTTATTACTCCCGGATGTACGGACATAGTACGCATTGTGAGCCTCGCGTAGAATCTTCTCAGTATGAGCTGCGAATTACGAGGTACACATACCCTACCTTTGAATAATAAACAACCATCAGAACCAACACGAAATTCGGGATCATTACTTGACTCACACTGTGCCCGTTTAACTTGTAACTTCTCATCATTCTTACGAGCTTCACATATTTGCTTTGTAAAAATGCTCGGTTTAGCTCTCAATTCAGCTAAGATTGAACCATCATCGATTAATGATAATCGGGTATTCATAGCTCGTAAAGCAAACAGAGATTTCCGGCTCAAAGCATCAGCTACAACATTAGCCTTACCCGGATGGTAATCAATAATCAAATCATAATCCTTTATCAGTTCAAGCCACCTACGCTGTCTCAAATTCAAATCTTTCTGTGTCATCAAATATTTCAAGCTTTTATGATCAGTATAAATATGACATTTCTCACCGTACAAGTAATGCCGCCATATCTTCAGCGCAAATACAATAGCAGCTAATTCAAGATCATGTCTTTGGGTAATTTCTTTCATGTGATTTAAGTTGTCTTGAAGCATAGGCTATTACTTTACCTTCTTGCATCAAGACACAACCTAAACCATTTAATGAGGCATCACTGTAAATAACAAATTCCTTACCCGGTTCATTTGTACTAATACAGTGCTTTCGTTAATAGGTCTCTTTCAATCGGTTGAAACTTTGTTGACATTCATCAGTCCACTCGAACTTTACATCTTTCGCAATAATCGAGTCATTGGAGAAGCTATCATAGAGAATCACTGTACAAATCTCCGATAATAACCATTAAACCCAAGAAACTTCTAACTTCGGATACATTCTTGGTGGACTCCAATTGACAATATTTGAGATTTTACTCGGATCTACCACGATGCCTTGGCGAGATACAATATGTCTAGAAAACTCACTTTCTCAAGCCAAAATTCACATTTATTGAATTTAGCCTACAATTGCTTCTCTCGCAGAATTTGTAACACAGTTCTCAAATGTTCTGCATGTTTTTCTTCATCCCGAGAATAAACCAAAATATCATCCATGAATACTACTACAAACTGTCTAAATACGATGCGAATATCCGGTTCATCAAATCCATGAATACTGCAGGTGCATTAGTTAGCCCAAAGCGGCATAACTAGAAACTCATAATGCCCGTACCTGGTTCTAAAAATTGTTTTTTGGCACATCTGACTCCTTTACTCGTAGCTGACAATGACCCGATCGAAGATCAATTTTTGAAAATACGGTAGCATCTTTCAGCTGATCAAATAAATCATCGATCCGGGGTAATGGGTACTTATTCTTTATAGTTACTTTATTAAAGTGTCGGTGAGTCGATACACAATCTCAAAGACCCGTTTTTCTTTTCACAAACGAGCGGAGCACCCCAAGGTGAATGACTCGGTCGGATAAAACCCCTGTCAACAAGTTCTTGTAACTGTGTCTTTAACTCCTTTAATTCTGTAGGAGCCATACGATACGGAGCTATGGAGATCGGAGTAGTTCCCGGAATCAAATCTATAGAAAATTCCACTTCTCTTTCTGGTGGCAATCCTGGTAATTCCTCTGGAAACACATCGGAAAATTCACATACCACTGGAACTGCCTGTATTTTTTACTCAGATACTTTGGTGTCAAGTACATAAGCCAAGTAAGCATCATACCCTTTTTTAACATACCTGCTGTGCCGCCATTCATGAAATCACATCGGATAACCCTCTCTCATGCGATCGATTTAACTGAAGTAACTCACCATTCTGACATTTTAACATAATATATTTATGTCTACAATTTACTACTACATCATGCTGGGTTAACCAATCCATACCCAATATCACGTCAAATTCATCAAATGGCAATAACATCAAATCAGCCGAGAAACAATAACCTTTTACCATCGATGGACAATTTTTACAAATTTTATCCACTAACACGGACCGCCGGGGTTCGAGACTTTAACCACAAATTCGATGAGGTTCAACGAGATAAATTTTTAACAATTGCAAGTTTAACACATATATATGAATGCGTAGAGAGCAGGATCAATCAATGCAAGAATATCGATTGTCAAGTAAAAAAATGTACCGATAATAACATCGGGTCTTTGAGGTATCTTCTCCGCACGAATGGCATATGTCCTAGCAGTGCTCGTACCTCGAGGCCTACTGCAGTATCTTTTGTAGCTCCTCGACTACCGACGACATTACCGGATGGTCGAGGTGGTCCGCCTCGAAAGCTGGATTACTCGGCTTCAATATCTGTTCGACTTCTTTTTCAACCCTTTCGGACAATCTCGAGGAAATGGTCAAAAGAACCACATCGGTAACAAGCCCCACTCTTAAATCGGCATTCACCAAAATGAGCTTTATTACTGATCGGCATCTCGGTTTAGGAGTTCCGACACTGCCAACACTGGTCACTGATGGAGTAGAAGGCCTTGGATTAGTACGTTGAGAACCTCGCTCTTTGCCAGAATACCCAATGGTTGAAGTAGAACGATCCCGATATTTCTTCAATTTCTTTGAAGCGAAAAAAGCGGGATTTTCCGTCGGTCTTTTACTAAAAATTCGAGCTTCCCTCTCACTGTTTCTTTTCTTTGCTCAATTCTTCTGCTTTATAAGCTCTCTCTGCCAATGTAGCAAACTCTCGAATTTCAAGAATTCGATCAGTAACTTAATGTCTTCATTCAACCCTTCTTCGAATCGTTTGCACATTTCAGAGACTGACTGTACCCATTCTCGAGCATATTTACTCAATCGAACAAATTCTCTTTAATACTCAGATACTGATCTGTTACCCTACTTCAGCTCAAGAAATTCTTTTCTTTTCTGGTCAAGGAACCTCTGGCTGATATATTTTTTTCTAAACTCGGTCTGAAAGAATTCCCATGTAATTTCTTCTTTCGGAACAACTGAAGCTTTAGTATTCCACCAATGGTAAGCTGTGTCTTTTAGCAGTGAGACGGCACATTTTAGACATTCTTCTGGTGTACAAGATAATTCCTCCAGAACCCGAGTAGTGTTTTCTAACGTAATTCAGAATTGGCCCGGTCAGAATCATCATCAATCGCTGCGCTCGAAATTCTTCGGCCCCATATTTTCGGATTTTATCTACAGGAGCTTTCCCTTTTCTGACAGATTCAGTACCTGTACCCTGTGGGATCTCGGGAACCGGTGGAGGAGTAGAAAGGGGAGCTTGAGCTTGTTGCACTATAGGGTTAATTCTTAAATATTGACTAAACCATTCATTCATCACTTGAAAGAAGGCTCGCTTTGCCTCCTCCCCCTTGGCCTCGGATATGGGCCTTGTACTACTAGTTACTTGACTTCCCTTTGTACCCGTTACGGAGGCGGAGCATGACTCGGCTTCTCCGAGATTGAGCTCGGTCGGTGAGACATTTACTATAAAAAACACATTTAAATGGTCGGGAGATATCACACTATCAATAATAATTTAAATGGCATGTATAGCTAATTCCGTGTTTGCTACATCGGTCCTAGAACCGACTAAACCGTAGCTCGATACCAATAAATGTAATACCCTACCCGTATTCATTAGGAATAGGTGCGAGGCATTACTTGGAGTTCTGAATTAAATTTTTTTCTTTTTATTCAATATAGCCCTTTTATAAATATCTAAACTTCCTGTAATATTAAATCGAGACCAATCCACATCAATTAAATCAATTTAACATATTTTCATGATAGATTCATGCATTTATATAAGATAACGTCATCACATATCTATAACCAGGTTTGTTAACCATACTAATGGCTAACTTTACATTCATTTCACGTTAACATTTACTTTGTTAGCTTATACATGCCATTGATTCCCAAAATAAAGTTCCTTTATTTACCGAAATCCCGAGGTTGATAGTGTGATGTGTCTCCACCAAATCCGACCTCCGAGCTCTTAACACTACAAAAGCAGGAGAAAAGGAAAGCGTGGTAAGCACTTTGTGCTTAGTAAGCTCATGTAACAAGAATTACACTTACCTAATATTTTCAGTACAATACAATAAACATTACATATATCCATTCAATGCATTATTACCCTAACATGCACAAACTCAACATTCAAGTTAGTACAATAATTTCTATATATCAATAATATATATCATGATTGATGAGCTCATCATTACTATGATTTCCATTCCTTGTTATTTTTCCATATTTATCCCGTTGAATTACTCGGAATTTCGATGGATTTTTCAGAGGTACACATTTAGTGTACAAATCCGGGTCCGTCAATTCATATTCATGTACGCACATTTCCATTTCAGAGAGCACACTCCCGCGAACCTCAACCTTGCAGCGGGATTACCAGTCCAGGCTAAATCCCCTGCAATATAAACTCATAGAGTATTGTCGGGATTACCAGTCAAAGCTAAATCCTCGCAACGACAATTACTCTAATGAGCTTGGATCTGAATTACATCCGAGCTAAATTGGACCTAATTCGGATTACCCGTCCGGGCTAAATCCATTTTCCACATATTCTTGGGAGGGCTATATCGAGGATAGGATCACCCGTCGGGCTAGATCCTTTTTACCGTCAATTCCTTTTCGAGAGATCCATCGAATTTTCCTTTCATTCAACCGGATTTCTTCCCTTTATATCAAATATATCAATGTTTCATCAATTTTCATATAATGAACATTCAAATCATATTCACATCAATAACATACATTTCAAGTATTTAAGAATATAATTCAAGTTATATGAACTTACCTTGATACTTGTTTGTAAAAAAGACAAAAATCTACTAATCCCGAACTTTTTCCTTTCCTCGATCTAGCTTCGTATTTGAATCTTCTGGATCTAAATAAATAAATTTAATTATCAATTTAATACATTTCATGTTCATATGCAACATTCTCTATAATTCAACTATTATTTATAGTTCATTCAAAGCTGTCTACTTGAGTCATAGTCACTAAATTATTTATAACTTGAGCTACGGAACTCCAAATTAAGATTAGTTAATTTTCCCTGAAACTAGACTCATATATCTTCTTACCATAAAATTTTCAGTGTTTAGCCAATAAGTACAGTTTATTCTTTAAAGTCACCCCTGTTTTGCTGTCTGACAGTTCTGACTCTTCTTCACTAAAAATTAATTATCTCCTTGTACAGAATTCAAATGATATTCTAGTTTTTTTCTATTAAAACTACACTCGCTCAGGATTCTATACATATAAATTTAAACCCCTAATTATTTTTCTTCATTTTTTTATGATTTTTCAAAGTCAGAACAGGGGAACCCGAATTCATTCTGACCTTGTCTCACAAAATTCATTATATCTCAAAATTTACAAATCCATTGCTTACAATATTTCTTCTATGAGAAACTAGACTCAATAAGCTTTAATTCCATATTTTGTTCATCTTCTAATTCGATTCCTACAATTTTTGGTGATTTTTCAAAGTTAGTCTACTGCTGCTGTCCAAACTGTTTTAGTGCAAGTTGTTTATTACCATTTTTCCCCTAAGCTTTTAATAAATGATAATTTCGTCCCTACTCAATTAGCCTCTCAATTGAGCTGATTTTTCTCAATTAACATTTTATTCTATCACCTTAAACTAGTTTACAACCTTTAGGAATCAGAATTTTAGCAATAGACTTTAATTCCAAACATTTTCACAATTAGGTCCTAAAAATCAATTTCTATTGAAATTGCCTAATAAAATCATCTCATAAACAAATTAAAGCTTTAATTTCATTCTATTTCATCATAAACTTACAGCACTCAACCATGGTGATTTTCAATTTCATTTATGAAATCAAAAACTAATGAATTTAATAGTAGGACCTAGTTGTAAAAGTCTTAGAAACACAAAAATTATAAGAAAAAGGCAAGGATTAACTCACTTGGTGCAAAAATTATGAAATACCAGCTTAGAGAACCCTCCTATGGCGTTTTTAGCTGCTGGAATTGAAGAGAAATGAAGAGAAATCTAGATATTTCCTATTTAGTCCTAGTTTTATTTAGTTAATTTTGCAATATTCTAATTTTACCCTTAATTCATCAATTTTTCTGCTGATTTCATACCCTTGTCGTCCAGCCCAAATAACTTTTGGGTCTATTTTCCTTTTAACTCCTCTCTCATTAGACACTTAAGCTATTTAATCATCCTACCCACTTTTACACCTTTTACAATTTAGTCCTTTTCATTTAATTAACTACCAAACATTAAAATTTCCTAACGAAATTTTAATACCACATTACTAACATTTCATAAATATTTATAAAATTATTTTCGACTCAGTTTTTACGAGATAGAGGTCTCGATAACTTATTTTTACCTAATTTCTTCAATAATTTTTTTTTAACTAGCCACTAAATCGATAAAATTTTTCTATCAATATTTTCATACGACTTTCCTATCATATAAATTTTCATGCAAAAATATTAAAATAAATTTCTTTAAATCGGATTTGTGGTTACGAAACCACTATTCCGATAACCTTGAATTTAGGCCATTACAGTTCTGGTTGTACTAAAATAGGAGATTTAGTCAATAATGCTTTTAACTTGTCAAAACTCTGTTGACACTTCTCAATCCATTCAAACTTGATATCCTTTCAGAAATCTTGTCAACGGGTAGCTATCATGGAAAATCCCTCTACAATATCAAGTAAGACCAAGAAAACTTCTAACCGATACATTTCTAGGAGGCTTCCAATCAACAATGGCTAAAATCTTGCTCGGATCAACCTTAATACCTTCACCTGAAACAATATGTCCAAGAAAACCAACTTCTCGTAACCAGAACTCACTTTTGCTAAACTTGGCATACAAATCGATTATCTCTCAGAATCAGAAAGCTGTTCTCAAATGCTCTGCATGCTCGGTCTCATCATGAGAATAAATCAAGATATCATCAATGAACACAACTACAAACTTATCCAAGTACGGTCTGAAAATTCGGTTCATTAAGTCCATGAAAATGGCGTGGGAGCATTAGTCAAGTCAAATGGCATCACAAGGAACTCATAATGACCATACCTAGTCGGAAAGCGTCTTCAGGACATCTAACTCTTTAACTCGCAACCGATAGTATCAGGATCTCAAATCTATCTTGGAGAACACAGTAGCTCCTTGTTTCAATTCCAGAATTCCTTTCTCTTACGGTCAATAAACCACGAGTGATGTACTTTTTACGAAATTCCTCCGAAAGAAATCCCAAGTGATCCTCTCCTTTGGTACAACTGATACAAGTGTCTTCCATCAGTAGTAGGTTGAGTCTCTAAGAAGTGATATTACACATTTCATACATTCCTCGGGTGTACAAGATAATTCATCAAAGACTCGATAGTATTTTCTAACCAAAATTTTGCTCTTTCTGCATCATCATGTTTTGTTGCTTGGAACTCTTACCCCTTGTTCCCGATTCTATCAGCTGGTGACTTTTCTCTTATCATTGTACTGTGATTTGGGAAGCTTGAGCTACATGGGTAGCTTTGAGAGTCATGAGGGGGTGGAGGTCTAACTACCGGATTCGTGCGAGAACGAACTCGGCAAACCAATTATTCAAAGCTTGGAAGAGAGCTTCTCGAGTCACTCCTCCCGATTAATCAGCATGGCCTATTCTCGGATGGCGCTACCCCTTCCGCGAGAGCAGGCGCATTACTTTCTATATCATCATCACACCGGCTCGCTCGGGATCCATTACAATAAAAAAAATATTTAAAAATCGTCGAGAGTCGTCCACACTATCAAAATACGGTATGGCATGTATAGCTAGACATTTACTCACACTAACTGTTCCGAGAACCGACTAAACCTGCTCGATACCAATAAATGTAACGCCCCATGCCGAAACCGTCACGAGTCAAGCTTGAGGTGTTACTAAACTTATCTTACCTTTTAAACAACTCTAAACCACTTATTTTAATTTTCGGAATAAACTATTTTTCAGCGTCATAGCTGCTTAAAAATTCATTTCTCGAGTTTCAAAACTCAAAATTAAGATCCGTAAATTTTTCCTGAAACTAGACTCATATATCTATCTACTAATTTTTTTCTAGAATTTTTGACGTAGCCAATTAGTACAGTTTATTAGTTAAAGTTACCCCTGTTTCAGAATTCGACTGCACTGACCTCTACTTACTACGAACCACTTTTCTCCCTATACAAAATTAATATAACTATAAAGTTTGTTTCTATTAAAACTAGATTCAATAAGGATTCTAACCATATAAATTACACCACCTAATTATTTTTTTACAATTTATGGTGAATTTTCAAAGTTGAAACAGGGGATCTAGAATTTTCTCTGACCCTGTTTCACTAAAACTCAGATATCTCATAAAATATAATACCTTTACCTGTTTTGCTTTTTCCATAAGAAAATAGACATAATAAGCTTTAATTTCATACATTATTCACCATCAGACCATGTCTCTACGATTTTTAGTGATTTTTCAAAATCACATTATTTCTGATACTTGAATCTATTTTTAAGTTACTTTCACATTTTTCTTAGTTTTCATGTGATAGTTACTACTTATTCATACATACAATTAAACATGTATATCATCAGCCATTCTATTAGTTAATCACTAGCAAGTATTTACACATCATTCATTGATCATATCATATCAAAAGAAACCAAGTTCCTATACATGCCATACACAAAACTAAACGTCTAACTATACCAATGTGATTTCTTCGATAGTGTGATCGGGTCTCTGACGTTTCCTTCGATCCCCGAGTGGCCTGATAAAAACTATAAGAAAAAGAAAATAAGAGAGTAAGCACTAGGCTTAGTAAGCTTACAAGCAAATAAATTACAACATTCAGCATAATGAATGATTATACATAATGTCACCTAGCCTCATAAACTTTCTTTACTTCTCATTTTCTACCTTCTTCTTTCTTACCTGACCTTTCACTATTCATAAATATAATCTACCTTCCTTTTTTGCTGATAATTCACTGTAATTTAACGTGTACAATGACCCATTGAACCACTCGGAATACTAAGGATTTGGGGTCGTTCTCGTCTATCAATATCCTGCCAATGCCATGTCTTCGACATGGACTTACATGAATTATTCTTGTCTCCAATGCCATATATATATATCTAATATGGGCTTACATGGCTCATTCCTGTCTCCAAAGCCATATATCTGATATGGACTTACATGGCTCATTTCTGTCCTGTCCTGTCCTGTCAACCCCAATATCCTAACATTCCTAAGGTTCAAACGGGGCTTCCTAATGCTTTTTCTCTGTCACTTCGCCTTTAATTCGACTTTAAATATTCTCATAAAATAAGTATATAAATGCTGGAAATTGATGACAATAATGTAAAATAAAAGAATATTGCATTTATTTACTGTAAACTTACCTCGTATGCAAAAATAGCTACTTTTACCATTTCGTCCACAACTTGGTATTTTCTCCATTTTAGCTTGAATTTCAGTTTTCCTTGCTCATGGAGCTTGAAAGCTTGAAACAAACCCTAGCTATGGAGAACCCTTGAAATTTCGTCCTCATGAAGAAGATGGACAAAAATTGGCTTTTAATTTTGTTTTTAATTCATTTTACCCATAAATGACCAAAATGCCCTTACTGCTAAACTTTCAAAAATTCCTTCCATGTCCTAATTTTGTCCATGAACTTAAAATTGGTCAAATTGCTATTTAAGACCTCCTATTTAATATTCTAATTCAATTTTATGCAAAATACTTCTAGAACACAAGTTTTGCAATTTATTCAATTTAGTCCCTAATTTCAAATTAAGTACTTTATGCATAGAATTTCTTCACGAACTTTTCACACAATCATGCAAACATATCATAGACCTCAAAATAATAATAAAATAAATTTTTCTACCTCGGATTTGTGGTTTCGCAACCACTGTTCCGTTTAGGCCCTATTTCGGGATGTTACAAAGAGTGTTAGGATTGAACGTGAATAATTATTCTTTGTACTGTGCTGATATTAGTAGATTGGTTATCTGAGCACGGCTTGGAAAAGTTTTGTTATTGTTGTTATAGTTGCTGTAGACACAACTCTTTTCACAATATAACCAAACATCAATACCTTCTTATACTTGTACAGAAACCTCTCTTCCTATGTTTTATGATTACTAAGATAGAATCACTCTAATTTTTTAAAGCTTAATTAAAAACTCCATAATTACAAATTGATGGTTTGTTTGAGAGTTCATTGAACTTTGTTTGTCAATTGTGCGTCTAGTTGCAATTGACTTTAACAACTAGAAAAGTAAATTTAGAAATGAACACACAGGTTGCTTGTATAGTTTGGAAGAACATTTTACGTCTACAAGGACTTTCCCAAAAAGTAATACTATCAATCGTCTAGTTATAAATTGTGCCCTCACTCCTAAACATCAACTAAATCACTCTCCCCATTAAAACATTCTTCCTTGAAAGCTTAGTCATAAATTGAACATGAAGAATAGTTTGTTTGCGATGAATTTACTATAAGTCTCACAATGAACAAAATACGTGCTCTCTATCTTCATGCTTAGTTACTGTAATAGCCCAAATTTGACCGGGTTGAAAAACCAAAATTAAAAATAAATAACAAATGTTTATTTAAACAGTCCAGGTTACAAAGCCCAAATCATGGGCCCAAAACCAAAACAATTCAGCTAAGCCCGTTTACATCTTACCCAGATACATTAAACTAGCCCAAATACACGGACCCAATACCCCTGAACTAACCCAGACCCAGAATGGCCCAATTAACTCAAACTCTCAGAGGCCCAAAATTAGAAGCATTTGGCTAGGGTTAGAAACCCTAGCCCTCTTTTTGCGCCGCAAGGGATTCTGGAAGTTTCGGGGAACAACTGTTCGATTTCCTAAAATCGAGGCCATCAATGCACTATTGACGCGCCTTCAATGCCCATCGGTGCCCTGATCATCGGTCATCCCTCTATCTGGCCCCGAATCGCGTCACGAACACCATGACCACCGCCGGGATCTTCGGGGAACCTGCAAGAAAAGGAAGCAAACAACAGATACACGAAAAAACAGAGTAGGAAATGGCAGGAAAATCACTGCAGATACGAAATGGAAAGAAATCATGGATTTCTTTCCCAGAATATGTAAGGGACCAAGGCTATAAAGCCTTTCATTTCACTTGTAAAGACTTACGTTCAAAAAAATACACAGATATAATCAATAAAAATCTGATTTCAAACCAAAGATTTGTTCTCGCACATATATACACAAAGCAAGCATCTCAGTCGATTAAGTATACAAAGGTGAAATTTCTAATACATATACATATATGTAAACTGTAAATAATGAAAAAGGAAAAGGTCGAGCCTTTATTTGCGTTAAAAATCAAAGTTTGGACCTCCGACCACCGTACGAGGAGGAGTTGGTGACGGCTCGTGGGCGCGTGAGGCCAAGGACCAAGGCTCGGCTCGACGGAGGCCGGAGCCAAGCACACACTCTCTCTCCTCTCATTTCAGAAAGAATTTTAAGTTTTTTTTTTTAAAAACGGTGTAAAATGATTTTTGGGCTAAAGTCTTGGTTTATATAGCCCCTGTGAAACGTCGACGTTTTAGACCCCTAGGATCCGCGCGTTGACCCGATTACCCGGGGAGGATCCGCGCATTTCTAGAATTGGGTTAATTACCCAATTGATCCTTCTGCCCATTTTTGTATTTACAATCAAACTTTATTTTATTTATGATTTGGCCCAATATTTTATTTTAGTTTTAATTTAGTCCCGATGGCTATTAAATTATAATCTGGAAAACGTCGCCGTTTTGGGAATAGGGCAATTTGCCCAGTGAGTCCCTCTAATTTTACGCACGTTTTAAATTGGGCCTTAATCTAGTTTTGGTTTCTTTGAAATTTGCCCTAACATTTTACTGAACTTTAAATTTAATCCTATATTTATTTTTATTATTCTATTTATATATTTTTTTTGTTTTTTTTGTTACTTGTTTTATTTTTATATCACACATTATAAGATTATTTTATTATAAGCATTATTTTTAATATATATATTACTATTAGTTGTTATACATTATTCTTTCAAAAATATTATTGCATATCATTTTTTTATATATTATTATTATATTTTCATAAATATTATATATATTTATTAGTTATTTATATATTATTATTTTCATTATTTATATTGTATTTATTATATTCCTTATTTCCCATATATTTTATCATATAACATTTATTATGTTTTATTTTTACACTACTTATTATTTTTATAAATATTATATATCACATATTACCAATTATATTATTTATATATATTATTTAGAATTTGTAAATTATTATTATTAAATCATATTTTAAACTCATATTATATACACATTTCATTATTACTTATTTATTTATTTATTATATATTATTTCATTTTAAATTAATATTGTTATATTATGAATTCTCTTATATACTCTTAAACCAATATATTACCATATAATTATTATTCTTTTGTAAATATTCTTGTTATTATATTATATATTATATATTAAATACTATTTTAAAATTGTTATGAAATATATTATCTTTAATTATGTAGCTATTTTGTTAGTAATCAATCATTCTTATTTTTTTTTAGTTCTTTAAGATATTTTTATATTATATGTATCAAGTATGTGTTAAATGTTGTTATTATTATTATTATTATTATTATTATTATTATATGTTATGTTTTGTGAACATGCATTTCATCTATTTGTATATCATACATTATTTGGTTATTGCTTTTTTTTATATCATGCATCATTTAATTATTATTTTGTATGTTTGTATATTAGTTTATTCATTCTCGATACATGCTATATATATCTTTATATGTATATTGTTAATATTTGCTTTATATGTATTATGTTATATGTATATATCTAATGCACGATCTTTATATTGTTACCATTACTTTGTTTAAATGTATGCATTATTTACCTATTACAATAATATGTTATTATGTATGATTTATAATGCAATATAATTCCCTACACTTCACTTTAAAAAGAGAGGGCATCAAAGTCTTCAAAAATACAAAAAGGCAATGCTTGATGTTTGGAAACTTCGAGAAAGTAGTGCCCTAACTTATTGGGTTGCGACTCTTCTCGTCGAGTTCGAATAATCAAGTACCTTTCTAAGTTTTTAAAGGTTTTCAAAATATAAGCGACTGTCTTGGAATTTCAAAGCAATATGTCCAAACTTACTGGATGTGGCGTTTTGTTGTTTCGAGATAGGAATTTCCAAAAGGCTAACTCAGTATCAATATTTTGATACGAGTGAACTCCAATTTTCAAAATCAAAAATGTTTCAAAGAGGATTGCACCTCAAAATTTCTGAATTCCGACCTTAAAGACATTTGATAATCAATTTGGTACCAATTTTTGGGCGTTACGAGGGTGCTAACCCTTCCTCGTACGTAACCGACTCCCGAACCCGTTCTTTTGATTTCGTATACCAAAACCGATGATTTTTTTTAAAAAACAGAAAAATGTTTTAAAGGTGACCCAATCACACCTAAAAAGATTGGTGGCGACTCCCGTTTTCGTTTTTAAAGTAGATTCCCATTTTCAAAAACTCGATTCAAAAATGGTCTCGACAGCTTGGCGACTCCGCTGGGGACTAATAAGAGAGTCAAGCCGTGTAATTGATTATCTCTTGTCTTAATGTCAGAAATTAAAAATTTTAAAATTTAATCCTCTTTGCATTACATGTGTTTGTATTATTGCATGTGTTGCTATATTCTAATACGCATTGCATTTGCATGACCGTTGTGGTCACACCTTTAAGTGGGAGTGAGAAGCTACGCCTTCGTGAGGTTTTCACCTCCGTACAGGATAGTGGATCACTTTCGGGATACATCTGTACCTATGGTTTCGTGAGATTTTCATCTCCGTGTAGCCATAGGGAAATGTATTCCCCTGAACTGAACTCGATTCAAATGAGCCTATAATGGGTGAGGATCGAGGAATCTGCTGGTTCAGGTACTTCAAACTTTAGAACCAACCTCACATAGAAACAACCGTAAGAGCCCAACTTAGCTAGAGTTAAACTTTAGATATTACCCTTATAAATTATTGTTGAGATTTACTGATATCATGTGATACTGACTATTTCTTTTCTTTTGTTTGCATAACATTTTGCATTTTACAAAGGTATCGATTCACGGTCAGTTTCTAAGTTAGAGAGTTTTGTTATGGAGAACGGACTTCTTGATAGAGTGGAGGACAACGCCAACGTCCATAGATGGTCTGAGCAAACTCAATTAGAAAAGGGAGATAGTATAGCTGCGAGGTATATGTCGGAGCTATCGGGATATACTCGCATCAGTGTCACGCAGAATAATCTCTAAGAGCTTAAGAAGATTTGGGATCAATGGGGCAACGAGACCAAACAGTTATTCTACGGTAATTACGGAAACTTACCTTACTTGCTCGATGTTCAAGTAGATGGGCACTTGTTCCGAGCCCTCGCTCAGTTTTGGAACCCAGTGTACAGTTGTTTCACTTTTGGGGAGGTAGACTTGGTGCCTACCGTAGAGGAGTACACTGCCTTGTTACGTTGTCCCAGGTTCCAGGTTGATAGAATCTATTCTTGAGCTGCTAATGTCCCTACCTTTTGGAAGAAATTGATGACTATTACAGGGATGAGTGAGCAGTGGATTACGGCCAGAATTAAAGAGAATGGTGAGTGCAAGTGTATTTCATGAGAAGCTTTGAAGGGTCTGATTTTGACGTATCCCGATGAAACAAAAAGGGTAGATGTTTTTGCCTTAAGTTTGTACGGATTGATGGTGTTCCCTAGGGCTTTGGGATATGTGGATAAGGCAACCACGGATCTTTTCCATAGATTTAGTAAGAGGATCACTTCTATCCCTGTAATTTTGGCAGAGACATTTAGGTCCTTAGGTACATGTAGGAAAGCTGGTGCAGGCAGGTTTGTTGGTTGTGCACAATTGCTTCTAGCTTGGTTCTATAGTCATTTTCGATTGATAGATAAGGTCGTTTGTCGGGTTTTCTTCGAGGATTACTCACCGCTGAAGGACATAGTCGCTTCAACTAGGAGAGTTAATGTTCCAGAGAGAATTGGATAGCACTACTTCAAAATCTTCAGTCGAAAGATGTTGAGTGGAGGGCTCCGTGGATGATTCCTGGTGAGATTCTTTACCGTTACGGCAGTTTCGATTGGGTCCCTTTATTAGGAATTTGGGGTGCCATTGGTTATGCCCCCTTGCTCGTGTTGAGGCAATTCGGTTTGAGGCAGTTCGTGCCAGGAACTCATGGGCTAACTCAAAGTGAGTTTGCATATAGAGGAGCCGATTATAAGAAAAGGGTCGGTTGGATCTCTAGCGCTTGGAACAAGATGTGTCGGTTGAAAGGAGTAGTTATTGGCCCTGCTACGACTCCAGAATATGTTGAATAGAGAGGTAGAAGGATCAATGATAATATTCCTGAGCCAAATGCGGAAGGAGCTCAACCGATGGAGGAATATTTGCAAGTGATGCCCTCGGAGTTGGAAATTATGAAGCAAGAATTTGAGAGGAAAAATTTGGAGCTTGAGAAAAGGATAGCAAAACTCAAAGAAGAAAAGATGTACTTGAGTTTAGATATCGATGTCCAGAAGATGGAGGTCGAAAAAGAAAGAAAGGAAAAGAGGAAAATTGAAGAGGATAGAGATGATTTGAAGGAACACTACAAAAGGCATGAGGTATTCTTGAGAATAGCGAAAGTAGGAGGTCTTGGATCGGCTGAGAAAAAGGTTCAGAAGGAAAGGCTAAAAAGTGAGTAATTTGGGAGAAGAAGTTTCAGGAGATGCAATCACAGAATTTGGCATTAGAAGAAGAGAATAAAGGGTTGAAGTCTAAAATAACTAAGCTTGGAAGATCCCTTCGTTGGCATCGCAACCATGATTCTACGGTTGAGTTAAAAGAGCTAAAGAGTAAAGTTGAAGATTTAGAAACAGCATTGTAGGAAGGTAAACTTCAGATCGAGCAACTCGAGACGCAATGAGATTATCTAAAGGGAGAGCTTCATCAGTCTAGAGGGCAGGTTAGAGAAAGGGATCATGTCATGGGAGAAGCCATAGCCCAGATTCGAGAGGTTGCTGAATATGTGCAGGACTTGGCATTACGAGCCGATGTATTGAGTCTGATGTGTGGGTCGCCGTCAGACATAGGAAGAGAGTTAGCCTTTTTATTAGATAGAGTTAAAACTTTGGGCATTAGGGCGAAAGCGTATTTGTAATCCATTTATATGTAAAGATATTTTTTTTCTAAATAAAGTTTTCTAAATGAGATTGAATCGAGATTGATACCTTTGTTGCATTCATGCATTTGCATTACATCATATCATATGCATTTAAGGTTATAGAAAGACCCTAATTAGTTAAAGTTTCTTTATAAAGGTAGAAAAGAAAATCTGGAAATTACACATCCTTACGGCACTCACCCTAAAACTAAGAACATGGATCAAAGGTTTGAGCAGTTGCAAAAGGATATGCAAGACCAGTTGCAAGAGCAGTTGGCTAAAATGCAGAATGAGATGAGGGAGCAAATGATGGAAGCTCAGAGGAATATGATGGCCGAAATGGCTCAGTTACTGAGGGCCACTGATAAGGGAAAGGCTACTATGGCCATCACTGAAGAGGAAAATAAGGGCCCTCCTCCAGGTTTTACACTACTGTATGTACCATTGCAAACTGAGGCACCTCCTAGAAGGCCATCTACTACCGTGAGGCCTCAGCATGGGCCAATTGATACTGGTGTCCATGTGAATTTCCCGGTTGGTTCAGGGTTTAATATGGGTGACAATCCTACTAGTCCTCTTGTTCCCGATCTAGATATGGTGAAAAAGGAGGAATTGAAGGCGGAAGTTGCAAGGCAATTGGATGAACGCTACAGATGGTTAGAAGAAAAGTTCAAGGCTTTAGAAGGTAGTGGCAATAATCATGGGGTTGATGCCAAGGACTTAAGTCTGGTCCCAAACCTAGTGTTACCTCACAAATTCAAAATGCCAGAATTTGAAAAGTACAATGGCACTACTTGCCCAGAGGCCCACATCACAATGTTTTGCAGAAGGATGACGGGGTATGTAAACAATGATCAACTGTTGATCCATTGTTTTCAAGATAGTTTGATAGGAGCGGCAGCCAGATGGTACAATCAGTTGAGCTGGGCTAGAATAAGTTCATGGAGGGATCTTGCACAAGCCTTCATGCAACAGTACAATCATGTAATAAACATGACCCCTGACAGGATTACCCTGCAAAACATGGAGAAGAAGCCTAATGAGAATTTTAAGCAATATGCACAGAGGTGGAAAGAGATAGCGATGCAGGTTCAACAACCACTGTTGAGAAGGAGACCACTATATTATTCATTAATACTCTGAAAGCCCCATTTATTACTCATATGATTGGAAGCACTACTAAAAGTTTTGCGGACATAGTTATGGCAGGAGAGATGATAGAGAATGCCATAAGAGGGGGAAGAATTGAGGGGGAGGGAGCCAAAAGATCAGCCCCAAAAAGAAAAGACAATGAGGTAAACAATACAAGTGGTTTTAATTCAAAAGCAGTCACAGTTAGCCAGCCCAAAGTAGCCACAGTTGGGCAACAAGGCTCTCAAAAGCAGGAATCCAACACTAGGCATGAGAGGATGCAATTT
Organism: Gossypium anomalum; assembly: GCA_025698475.1. Lineage (NCBI taxonomy): Eukaryota > Viridiplantae > Streptophyta > Magnoliopsida > Malvales > Malvaceae > Gossypium > Gossypium anomalum. Next base: position 87,849,591 of record CM046968.1, read on the forward strand.
ACCCCTGTACCTGTGACGTATAGGGAGCTCTATCAAAATTTATATAATACGCATGCTATAACCCCTTTCCATTTAAAACCATTACAACCTCCGTATCCTAAATGGTATGATGCAAATGCCAGATGTGAGTATCATGCTGGAATATCGGGGCACTCAATCGAGTATTGTACTGGATTCAAGAAAGCCGTGGAGAGGTTGATCAAGAATGGGGTTTTAAAATTTGAGAGTACCTCAAATACTGAGAATCTTTTGCCGAACCATGACAATTAGGGAGTAAATGCCATTGGTGAAGCCAGTGGAAAAAGGGAAAAAGAAAATGTTGATGAGATAAGGATGCCTATGAGGGTAATCTGGGAGGAGATGATGAAGAGAGGTATGTTGACCTCTAAAAATACGAAAGAAAGAACGTGGGACTACGGTGAGTTTCGTGAAGATTGCGAGGAATTCAAGGCCTTGGTGCAAGGCTTTATAGACAACAAAGAGCTACAGGTTTATGAAGGTAGCTCTAGTGAAAAGCAAGTATGTGTGCTGGAAAATGAACAGCAAAGAACCAGCAGACCAATGATCATTATCTCCCTACCAGGGAATAATAAAATGGGGACACCAGCAGCGCCCAAGGTTATTATCCATACACCTACTCCTTTCCCTTACAAGGATAGCAAGAAAGTACCATGGAGTTATGATCAGTAGCGTGATTGCACTGGGAAGAAGGAAATATAGCCAGCGCATCTAAAGATGTATGAGATGAAGGTTTCCATACGCGGAGTGGGAAGCGTTATGATATGGGGGACGTCAGAGTGGAGCCACAAAACCCAAGAATGTTGAAATTGAGAAAAAGAGTGAAGTACCTGTTAACGAGCCAATGAGGAAGGAGGAAGCTAAGAAATTTCTAAAGTTCCTTAAGCATAGTGAGTACAGTATGGTCGAGCAGTTGTGTAAGCAACCAGCACGCATATCGGTTCTAGTCTTACTGCTAAGCTCTGAAATACATCGAGAAGCGCTGTTGAAGGTACTCAACGAGACATATGTCATTCATGATATATCTGTCAATAAGTTAGACCGGTTGATAAATAACATCAGTGCTGATAATTTCATCTACTTCAATGATGATGAAATTCCACCTGGGGGTATAGGGTCAAATAAGGCTTTGCACATCACCACTCGTTGCAAAGGATACACGCTTTCAAGTATACTCGTTGATAATGGGTCCGCTTTGAACGTCCTTCCATTATCTACACTGAACAGATTACCCATCAACAGTTCGCACATGAAAACATGTCATAATGTTGTAAGAGCCTTTGACGGAACTGAAAGGAAAGTAATGGGACGAATTGACATCCTTCTGAAGATTGGACCAAATACGTATGAAGTTGACTTCCTGGTAATAGATATCAAGTCCTCCTATAATTGTTTGTTGGGGAGGCCATGGATACACTTGGCAGGAGCGGTGCCTTCTTCACTGCACCAAAAATTGAAGTTGGTGACAGATGGACGCTTGATAACCATCAATGCAGAGGAGGACATCATAGCAGCCGTCACTAGTAAACCTCCTTATGTGGAGACAAATGAGGAGGCTATCGAGTGTTCTTTTTGTTCCTTAGAAATTGTTAATGCTACATTCATTTTGGAGGGAAGCGAGGTGTCGGTTCCCAAAATGTCTAAAGCTACAAGGATGGCCCTGCAAATGATGATGGGAAAGGGGGCATCACCGGGAAAAGGACTGGGAAAACAGTTGCAGAGAGGGATTCAAATCCCAAAACTGACGGAGAAGAAGGATCGCTTTGGTTTGGGTTTCAAGCCAGACCATAAACACAAGAGACAGGAGATGGAAAAGTGTCAAGTAAGAAGGAAGGTGCGTTTGAACGGAAGAGAAGTAGATTAGGAACCGATAACATTCCTACCTATATCCAAAACCTTTAAGTCAAGAGGGTCGCTAGTAGAAGAGAGTCATCAAATCAATGTTGTACATGGTGAGTGGTTGGGACAGGAAAACCTTGAGGGTATTCGTCCTTACGAACAACAGAGAGCTCTCGAACAATTGGATCATGGAGGATCTTCCTGTAGTCTTTAAAAATTTTTCAGAGTAATTCTCGAAACATGTTTATTACTTTAGGGCCTAGGAGTAGTAAGATTACATTTGTGAAAATAGGCTTATATTCATCTATTATTATTCAAATAAAACATAACTTTTACCAATTTAAAAGAGTATTGCCTCATTTTTATCAACCAATATTCTTTTAAATTCTAACAACTCTTATTCTTTTATTCATAGCATATAAACAATCATTCTTAAATTCATTCATTCTTTGTATATTCTTTCATACTCCTCACAGGTCTCTAGATATCAATGATACTGCCGCTCCTGATTTCTCTTGTGAGCAAGACATGTGTTTAGAGGAGCCTCAGGATTTTGAAAATGTTCAAGATTGTGACGAATCTCTCGATCTATTAATAATGGTAAAACAGGAGGAGAAACAAATCATGCCACATGAAAAAGAGGCAATAGAGAATATAGCCCTAGAGGAAGGGAAGGAGGTGAAAATTGGAACACTGATTACTAATGACACAAGGCGTAGCTTGATTGAGTTGCTTCAGGAATTCAAGGATATCTTTGCATGGTCTTACCAGGATATGCCCGGATTGAGTACTGACATTGTAGTATATCGTCTTTTGATAAGACAAGAATGTAAACCGGTCCAACAAAAGTTGCGAAGAATGCGGCCAGACATTGTCCTGAAAATAAAAGATGAGGTCAAGAAGCAGTTTGATGCAGGATTCTTGCAGGAAGTGAAGTACTCTGAATGGGTAGCTAATATTGTACCTGTCCCTAAGAAGGACGGGAAGGTACGAATGTGCGTTGATTACAGAGATCTAAACAAAGCAAGCCCAAAGGATAATTTTTCTCTGCCATACATCGACACTTTAGTAGACAACACAGCGGGATATTCGTTGTTTTCCTTCATGGACGGCTTCTTAGGATACAATCAAATAAAGATGCATCTAGAGGATATGGATAAAACTACTTTCATAACATTGTGGGGCACCTTTTGTTATAAAGTAATACCGTTTAGGCTGAAGAACGCAGAGGCAACATACCAACGAGCCATGGTAAACTTGTTTCTCGACATGATGCATAAGGATATTGAGGTATACTTTGATGATATGATTGTCAAGTCTCAAATAGAAAAAAAACACATTGAGGTCTTGAGAAAATTGTTCTTAAGGTTGAAAAAATTTCAGTTGAAGCTCAATCCAGCAAAGTGCACTTTTGGAGCCAGATCGGGGAAGTTATTAGGCTTCGTAGTCAGTGAAAAGGGAATTGAAGTTGACTCAGACAAGGTCAGAGCCATACGAGAGTTGCCTCCGTCACGTACTCAAAAAGAAGTTAGAGGATTCCTAGGAAGGTTGAATTACATTGCTCGATTCATTTCACAATTGACTGAAAAATGTGATCTTATCTTTCGCCTCCTCAGAAAGCACAATCAAGGTACTTAGGATGAAGAATGTCAGAATGCTTTTGAGAAAGTCAAGTAGTATTTGTTGAATGCTCCAGTGTTATCTCCACCTAGTCCAGATAAACCGTTAATACTATACTTGTCAGTGTTCAGCAATTCTATGGGATGTGTGCTTGGTCAGCATGACGAGTCAGGGAAAAGGGAAAAGGCAATTTATTATCTCAGTAAGAAATTCACTGACTATGAAATGAGATATTCGCCAATCAAAAAGTTGTGCTGTACATTAATTTGGACCACACGGAGATTAAGACAGTACATGCTATACCATACTACTTGGCTCATCTCAAAACTAGATCCATTAAAATACATGATGGAATCAACGGCTCTAAATGGAAGAATGGCGAGATGGCAAATTTTACTTTTAGAGTTCGATATAGTCTATGTAAGTCAAAAGGCTATCAAAGGAAGTGCGGTGGCAGACTTCTTGGCCAGTAGAGCTTTGGAGGATTACAAGCCATTGAATTTTGATTTTCCAAATGAGGAGCTAATGTGTATAGCAGCAACTGAAGATTCTCCATGGAAGCTAAATTTTGATGGGGCTTCTAATGCAATCGAAAATGGAATTGGGGCAGTCTTAGTATCCCCGAATGGCGACCATTACCCCGTTCACGTGCAAGTTGGATTTTGACTATACAAATAATATGACTGAATACGAAGCATGCATCATGGGGCTCCAAGCAGCCATAGAAAGAGGCATAAAAACCCTAGAAGTATATGGAGATTTTGCGTTAGTAATCTATCAGCTAATAGGTGAATGGGAGACAAGAGACCCTAAATAGATCAATTATCGAATGGTAATTTTGGGGTTACTAAGAGAGTTCGATGACATCACCTTCAACTATCTCCCACGAGATGAGAATCAGATGGCAGATGCTTTAGCAACCTTGGCTTCAATGATTAAGGCAAACAAAAAGGAAGAGATGAGACCAATTCAAATGAGTGTCTATGAGGCCCCAGCTCATTGTTGCAACATTGAGGAGGAGGAAAAAGATGATAACCCTTGGTATCAAGATATATTGCGATATGTAAAGGATCGTAAATATCCAGAGCAGGCAACCGAAAATGACAAACGAACTTTGAGAAAGTTAGCTTGTGACTATGTTTTGGATGGGGAGGTTCTGTACAAGAGAAAGAAAGACCAAGTACTTTTGAGATGTGAAGATGCTGTGGAAGCCAAGCTAATTCTAGAAGAGGTTCATGAAGGTGTATGTGGTACGCATGTAAATGGGTTTACGATGGCAAGACAAATCATAAGGTTTGGCTATTACTGGGCCACTATGGAAGGAGACTGCATCAACTATGCCAAAAAATGCCATAAGTGTTAGATTTATGGGGACAAAATTCATGTGCCACCCTCACCTTTACATGTCATGACGTCTCCATGGCCGTTTTCCATGTGGGGCATGGATGTCATCGGACCAATATCGCCGAAAGTTTGAAATGGACATCGGTTTATCTTCGTAGTGATTGACTACTTTACAAAATGGGTAGAGGCTGCTTCTTATGCAAATGTTACTAAGTCAGCTGTAAGTCGATTTTTGAAGAAGGAAATCATTTGTCGGTATGGAATGCCTGAGAGGATCATATCTGACAATGCCTTGAATTTGAACAACAAAACGATAGTAGAGGTTTGCGACCAGTTCAAAATCAAGCATCACAACTCTTCACCCTATCGTCCAAAGATGAATTGGGCAGTGGAGGCTGCCAATAAGAACATTAAGAAAATAGTGGGAAAGATGACTGAGACTTATAAGGATTGGCATGAAAAGCTACAGTCTGTACTCTTGGCCTATCGAACATCTGTCAGAACTTCTACTGGGGCAACCCCGTTCTCGTTAGTTTACGGGACAGAAGCAGTATTACCTATTGAAGTAGAAATACCTTCTCTCCGAATTTTAACAGAGATAAGGTTAGATGAAGCGGAATGGGTTCAGTCTCGATATGACCAGCTAAACTTGATTGAGAAAAAGAGGTTGAAAGCTATCCGACATGGTCAGATGTAGCAGAAGCGTATGATGCAAGCTTATGATAAAAAGGTTCGTCCAAGGGAATTCCATGAGGGGGACCTTGTGCTAAAGAAAATCCTTCCCATCCAGAAAGACTTTAGAGGAAAATGGATGCCAAATTGGGAGGGGCCATACGTCGTGAAGAAGGCTTTTTCTGGCGGTGCATTGATTTTGACAGAAATGGATGGAAAGAGCCTACCCAATCCGGTGAACTCAGACTCAGTCAAAAAGTACTTTGTCTAAAGGAGAAAAGAATCCAAGGTGAAAACTCGAAAAGGGCGCCTTGAATTTTTTTTAAAAAAAAATAGAGAGGCCAAGGTGAAAACCCGCAAAGGGCACCTTGTGACCAAAGGGGTTTGGGGTTGAAAACCCGAAAGGGCAGCTCAAATTTTGAAGGGCATACAACAATTTGGCTATATCTGACTCGGCAGAGAGTAAAACATGATATACATTGGGGCATCAACAAAGTACTTCGGATCTTTTAAACACATGTCGAACTCAAGAAAGATCTCATGGAACTAATATAGACGCTCAAGCGGCGATATTTAGAGCATCTAACTTTTATCCTGTTTGCTATCTTTAGATTCTATTTCTTCTTAAAGATATGCTATCAGAATTATTTCCTTTGTATTATTAACAATTCATTCAAATCCAATTATTCTTAAAGGTTTATTCATCTTCCGATATCATTAAAGTATGTTACATTGAAATAATGATAGATGAACTAAAATATTTTCACAAACTAAGTTTTGCACATTACTGTAATTTCTAGATAATGCAAGAAACTAAAACAGGACAATTGTTCGAGAAATTCACGTAAGTAAGGGATGAAGGAACTCGAGGAATTTCTTTCTTCCAGTCCAAAAGGAAATGGACAAAACCAATGATTCAATTCTTACAGACATCTTCAGTAGATCGTAGCATTGGAAGAAGGCCTACAAGCTGAGTAAGAATGAAATTTTGAGAAAAGAAAAGACAAATGAAGGAATGAATGGTGACGCTTAGGATAGGGGTCATATTCACAACACTTTGCATCATAATATGTTTGATTAGGGACATTCGACTCACTTTGAGTATAGCATCTTAATTATCAACCATAATCATTCTACAGGTCATCAAAGACGGCGTGCTTTAATTCCCTAAATAGTAGGGTAATAGAGCGCAGCATAGCAGATCTAACCTTCAGATGTTTATACTGAAGCAGATCCAAGATGATTTGGTATTCTTGTGTTTACAAGGAACAAATCGAGGACATAGTAGATTTTACTCTCGGATGTTCTCAGATATAGCAGATCTAACCTTCAGATGTTTATACTGAAGCAGATCCAAGATGGTTTGGTATTCTTGTGTTTACAAGGAACCAATCGAGGACATAGCAGATTTTACTCTCAGATGTTCTCAGATATAGTAGATCTAACCTTCAGATGTTTATACTGAAGCAGATCCAAGATGATTTGGTATTCTTGTGTTTACAAGGAACAAATCGAGGACGTAGCAGATTTGACTCTCAGAGGTTCTCAGTATAGCAGATCTAGGCTTCAGATGTTTATACTGAAGCAGATCCAAGATGATTTGGTATTCTTGTGTTTACAAGGAACAAATCGAGGACATAGCAGATTTGACTCTCAGATGTTTTCAGATATGGCAGATCTAACCTTCAGATATCTATACTGAAGTAAGATCCAAGATGATTTGGCATTTTTGTGTTCACAAGAAACAAATCGAGATCATAGCAGATTTGACTCTCAAATGTTCTCAAATAGATTTAAGATGGTTTGGCATCCTTGTGCTTACAAGGGACAAATCGAGGACATGGCAGATATGACTCTCAAAAGTTCTCAAAATAGATCAAAGATGGTTTGGCATCCTTGTGCTTACAAGGGACAAATTGAGGACATGACAGATATGACTTTCAAACGTTCTCAAACAGATTCAAGTTGATTTGGCATCCCCACAAATCGAAAAGGCAAATTCCACATCTTTACGATCAGCAATGAGCAGATCAAAGATATCAACATGGCAGACATAAAAAAATAGAATATCATGATTTGATAGGGCTGGTCAAATTTGGTCTTTTTATAAGTCTTTGCTCGATTCTGTTACACAACAATAATAAAGAGGGGCGGTGTAATAGCCCAAATTTGTGGGTTGAAAAACCAAAGTTAAAAATAAATAACAAATGTTTATTTAAATGATCCAGTTACAAAGCCCAAATCATGGGCCCAAAACCAAAACAATTCAGCTAAGCCCGTTTACATCTTACCCAGATACATTAAACTAGCCCAAATACACGGACCCAATACCCCTGAACTAACCCAGACCCAGAATGGCCCAATTAACTCAAACTCTTAGAGGCCCAAAATTAGAAGCATTTGGCTAGGGTTAGAAACCCTAGCCCTCTCCTCGCGCCGCAAGGGATTCTAGAAGTTTTGGGGAACAGCTGTTCGACTTCCTAAAATCGAGGCCATCAATGCACTATTGACGCGCCTTCAATGCCCATCGGTGCCCTGATCATCGGTCATCCCTCTATCTGGCCCCGAATCGCGCCACGAACACCACGACCACCGCCGAGATCTTCGGGGAACCTGCAAGAAAAGGAAGCAAACAGCAGATACATGAAAAAACAGAGCAGGAAATGGCAGGAAAATCACTGCAGACACGAAATGGAAAGAAATTATGGATTTCTTTCCCAGAATATGTAAGGGACCAAGGCTATAAAACCTTTCATTTCACTTGTAAAGACTTACGTTCAAAAAATACCTGAGATATAATCGATAAAAATACTGATTTCAGCCAAAGATTTGTTCTCGCACATATATACACAGCAAGCATCTCAGTCGATTAAGTATACAAAGGTGAAATTTCTAATACATACACATATATGTAAACTGTAAATAATGAAAAAGGAAAAGGTTGAACCTTTATTTGCGTTAAAAATCGAAGTTTGGACCTCCGACCATCGTATGGGGAGGAGTTGGTGACGGCGCGTGGGAGCGTGAGGCCAAGGACCAAGGCTCGGCTCGACGAAGGCCGGAGCCAAGCACACTCTCTCTCTCCTCTCATTTCAGAGAGAATTTTAAGTTTTTTTTTTTTTAAAAACGGTGTAAAATGATTTTTGGGCTAAAGTCTTGGTTTATATAGCCCCTGTGAAACGTCGACGTTTTAGACCCCTAGGATCCGCGCGTTGACCCGATTACCCGGGGAGGATCCGCGCATTTTTAGAATTGGGTTAATTACCCAATTGATCCTTCTGCCCATTTTTGTATTTACAATCAAACTTTATTTTATTTATGATTTGGCCCAATATTTTATTTTAGTTTTAATTTAGTCTCGATGGTTATTAAATTATATTCTGGAAAACGTCGCCGTTTTGGGAATAGGGCAATTTGCCCAGTGAGTCCCTTTAATTTTACACGCGTTTTAAATTGGGCCTTAATCCAGTTTTGGTTTCTTTGAAATTCGCCCTGACATTTTACTGAACTTTAAATTTAATCCTATATTTATTTTTATTATTCTATTTATATATTTTTTTTGTTTTTTTTTGTTACTTGTTTTATTTTTATATCACACGTTATAAGATTATTTTATTATAAGCATTATTTTTAATATATATATTACTATTAGTTGTTATACATTATTCTTTCAAAAATATTATTGCATATTATTTTTTTATATATTATTATTATATCTTCATAAATATTATATATATTTATTAGTTATTTATATATTATTATCATTATTTATATTATATTTATTACATTCCTTATTTCCCATATATTTTATCATATAACATTTATTATGTTTTATTTTTACACTACTTATTATTTTTATAAATATTATATATCACATATTACCAATTATATTATTTATATATATATTATTTAGAATTTGTAAATTATTATTATTAAATCATATTTTAAACTCATATTATATACACATTTCATTATTACTTATTTATTTATTTATTATATATTATTTCATTTTAAATTAATATTGTTATATTATGAATTCTCTTATATACTCTTAAACCAATATATTACCATATAATTATTATTCTTTTGTAAATATTCTTGTTATTATATTATATATTATATATTAAATACTATTTTAAAATTGTTATGAAATATCTTATCTTTAATTATGTAGCTATTTTGTTAGTAATCAATCATTCTTATTTTTTTTTTAGTTCTTTAAGATATTTTTATATTATATGTATCAAGTATGTGTTAAATGTTATTATTATTATTATTATTATTATTATATGTTATGTTTTGTGAACATGCATTTCATCTATTTGTATATCATACATTATTTGGTTATTGCTTTTTTTTATATCATGCATCATTTAATTATTATTTTGTATGTTTGTATATTAGTTTATTCATTCTCGATACATGCTATATATATCTTTATATGTATATTGTTAATATTTGCTTTATATGTATTATGTTATATGTATATATCTAATGCACGATCTTTATATTGTTACCATTACTTTGTTTAAATGTATGCATTATTTACCTATTACAATAATATGTTATTATGTATGATTTATAATGCAATATAATTCCCCACACTTCACTTTAAAAAGAGAGGGCATCAAAGTCTTCAAAAATACAAAAAGGCAATGCTTGATGTTTGGAAACTTCGAGAAAGTAGTGCCCTAACTTATTGGGTTGCGACTCTTCTCGTCGAGTTTGAATAATCAAGTACCCTTCTAAGTTTTTAAAGGTTTTCAAAATATAAGCGACTGTCTTGGAATTTCAAAGCAATATGTCCTAACTTACTGGATGTGGCGGTTTGTTGTTTCGAGATAGAGATTTCCAAAAGGCTAACTCAGTATCAATATTTTGATACGAGTGAACTCCAATTTTCAAAATAAAAAATGTTTCAAAGAGGATTGCATCTTAAAATTTTTGAATTCCGACCTTAAAGACATTTGATAATCAATTTGGTACCAATTTTTGGGTGTTACGAGGGTGCTAACCCTTCCTCGTACGTAACCGACTCCCGAACCCGTTTTTTTGATTTCGTAGACCAAAACCGATGATTTTTTTTAAAAAAACAAAAAAATATTTTAAAGGTGACCCAATCACACCTAAAAAGATTAGTGGCGACTCCCGTTTTCGTTTTTAAAGTCGATTCTCATTTTCAAAAACTCGATTCAAAAATGGTCTCGACAGTTACAATAATAAGCTTTTTTTTTTAAATAAACATATATTGGCTTGTCAAATCATCAATTAACTTGAACTTCAATCTCCTTGAAATTTTTTCGAGCAGGTCTTCAATAAAGAAACAAATATTCAAAGATCTTTTAAGTTTAGTCTTCTTCTAGAAATTGAATTGCTTTATTTAAGGAAAAGAAAATTGAATCTCTTTACTTAAAAGAAAAGAAACAAATACGAAGAGATGTGGTTTTTGTTTTTTTGGAAGTTCGGTCTCTTTATTTAAGGAAACCTGATAACATTAGAAGTCTTCAAAAGGGTCCTTAATTGATTTAAATTCAAACATAGTTCAATCTAATAAATTATTATTAAAAATCCTCCAAGATATGTATGAAAAGGTCTGCGTCTTTTTTTTGGTAAACAGATGTCGACAAATATTACAAGTTACACAACAACCCAGTTGTAAGATGAGTTGTAATTGGCATTACATCTGGGATATGCAACTGGCACTAATTAGAAATGTTCATGGGTCAGGTACACTAGTTAACACTAATTGCGTAGTTAATATAGGTTTGAAAGAATAAGTAACTAACCTCGACTTTCGAGTGTTGATCTAACAACAACCTAATATCTTCCAGCTTCTCGAGCAGTCCTACGTAACTCGGCCCATGGTTTCACCTATAAAAGTGATATGTTAGCTCAAACATATAATAAATAAAAATATTTACTATACAAACTACGTATTTATTAATAAATGATTTTTACCTTGTCACCAATGGAAACATGTATGGGTCGTTCATTTGGGGATGTAAAAATAGTAGTCGCCACCATGCCCAGGACTGCAGTAGGAGTAGGCAACCATTGATTGACATCTTATTCGATTTCGTGGCCCGACAAAACTCGCGGTATAAAGTGGCCAACACGGTTGATCCCCGACTCAGTTGTCTGCATTCTTTGAAGTCTACTAAGTGTAATAGCCACCTTACATGCATCGAATGTTGAGATTTATCGAGTATTAAAATGCCCTCGATTAACTAAAGGACGAATGCTCAGGCGTATTGTTCTTTGATGACCTCGGTCACGTGCGGAGGAAGCTTTTCGAAAAATTTCCCGAATAATTCATCGATATCAGGCCACCTTCAAACTTGTCCAGGACCTTCTTTAATAATGCTACTTAGAGATCCTCTATACTGGGAACGATTAATGCTCCTGTGACGACTGACCCATCTAGCGGCAGACCGAGTTGTAATGCCACATCCTCCAGTGTGATTGTAGACTGTGTGTCTCGGGTCTCCATCTTTCCACCAACGCGCTGATGAGTCTAGGATCGAGTTTGAAGCCCCCGAGCATACGAGACTTATGAAAGAATCTCGCCTCTTGCAAGTAACTATGAATTTCAATGATCGGAGGCTTTGCCAAATTATGTATGAACGCCTCCGAAGCACAATTATTCGCATATTTATAACGACAAAAAATTTATTTTAATTAAAAAAAATTTGAACTTAATCGAAAATAACGAAGATCAAATTTTTGTCTTACCATTACTGCTTGAGCAGCGAAATGTGATTGTCGTTGAAACGAACTAGAGAGGTTGCCGTTCCTGAAAACTTAATCTGAACGAATAAAATACAAAAAAAACTAATATTTTTAAACAAGAATATCAAAATTTTTAGAACAAGAACTTGAGAAAATTGAGAGAGTTGGGAGAATTAGGAAAGATTAGAAAGAATTGAGAGAATAGGATGCGAGTGAAAAAATAAATAAATTTTGGGGGTATTTATAGGTAAAAGAAAATTGATCGTTACCCCCCTTTTAAATTTTTTTACCATTACACGACCAACTTTTAAAGAGTCATTGGATTTGACCGTTGAGGGAAAACGCGTTTAATTGGGTGCGCTTTCTGTTTTTCTCTCCAAAAATAATTTATTTCTCTAAATTTTTTGATACAATGCTCAAAACTACTCATAATCTCTGTTCAACTTATAATTAGGAAGATAATGAACTTCAACAGACTCGAGCCCATATCCTCTTGTATTGAAGAAAATGCTTATACCAATCGAACTAAGACTCAGTTAGCTAAAAATAATATTTTGAAACTTTTCAAATTAACTAAAAAATAAGTGAAATAATTTGAAAGCATGTCTTTAGATATTTATAATACTTGAAAAATAAAGTAGATGATAATCAAATTATGAACTAAATATTAAAATTTAACATAGTAGGTTCCAAAATTAGAATTCCACCTTTCATTAACTGATAATAACTATATTACCTGTATATCCAAATCCATATTCGAAAAGACCCCAAAAAGTCGTCAATCTTTTTCTTCCCATTTTCCACTTTGTATTTTTCTTTGAATTGTCTTTGTTACCTCTTCTCTTATCCATGTTCCACCTTCGCCAACTCCCTCAAATCTCATCCACCAACCATGCCTACCTTAACCTCTCTGAAACGATCCTCGCCGTCGATGCTCCATCTCTCCCTTATCCAACAACGACTCCTAACCTGCCAGTTCTCGTCCCTGCCTCTTACCGACGCTTCAAACATCGACCCCAACAATAAAAGGGGTTCCTTTTCCCGCACTTTCGTAAAATGGGTCTCCGGACTCGCTGTTGGTTCGAGCTTAGGTGCAGTCTATTGGTGGTACTCAACTTCAGCTTCGGATTGGGGTTCTGCTTTTTTCAAGAAACCCTTTTTGTCTTTCTCCGAATGGTCAATGGAAAGTGATGAATCTACCACCGATGGTTCGAAAACCGTGTTTCATAAACTAGCCCTCCCTGACTATAGCTCTAAGTTCATCTTTGGAGGTTATTGCTCTTCTTTCAAGTTTCTCTCAATCCTTTTTTGCTTTTAATTAGTAGTAACATGTAAAAAAAAGTTTTGACGGTACATTTTCATTTTCCATTGCAGAGGTGTATAGAAGGAAGGTTTTCTTTAACTATGAGAAGCGATTAAGATTGCGGAGTCCACCGGAAAAGGTAAATGGTTGAATACTTTGTTGATTATATTTGGTTTACTTGCCTTTAGATTGTAAAGATACTACCTTTTGCATTGAGTTAGTAATTTGTATTTGGTTTTCATAAGGTATCTAATGGATATTGTTGTTATTTACTCTTTGTTGGGTCTTCATGCTTGCAGGTTTTTGAGTATTTTGCCTCTTTTCAAACCCCGGAAGGGGAACTGTTCATGAGACCAGCTGATCTAATGCGAGCTGTGGTTCCTGTTTTTCCTCCATCTGAATCCCACCTTGTTAGAGATGGTTATTTGACAGGGGAAAGGAGTCCGGGCGAGTTACGCTGCGATCCTTCCGAATTTTTCATGCTTTTTGATATAAACAGTGATGGATTTATATCTTTCAAAGAGTAAGTGGTCTATATCAAGTCTTGGACTTTTCTTCTTTATTTGGATGATACAAAGTCTGAAATGTTATTTCTTCGGAGCAGGTATATCTTTTTTGTAACATTACTCAGTATTCCCGAGTCGAGCTTCTCCGTAGTATTCAAAATGTTCGATGCAGACAACAATGGGTATATTGAGCTAGTGGTCTTTGCTTTCTTTTCATTTTTTATTTCAACATGTTAATAAATTTGACTGTTAACTGCATATAGTGAGATTGATAAGGAGGAATTTAAGAAAGTGATGGCTCTGATGCGAGCTAATAACAGACAAGGGGCAGTCCAAAGGGATGGACTTCGCTTTGGGTTAAAAGTTAGTGGTTCTGTGGAGGACGGAGGTCTGGTGGAGTACTTCTTCGGAAAAGATGGAAAGGCACGTCTCCAACATGATAAATTTGTTCAATTCATGCGAAAGTTGCAGGACGAGGTGAGGCCGATTCTTCCAAATCTTTGACAAAATCGAAATTGTTTTCGTTAATGTTTGTGCATGATGTTTCTTTGAGAACAAAATGCATACGATTGTCGAGGATGTTTCACAGTGTACAATGCTTGCAAAGCATGGAAAATTGCTTTGAATTTCATTTCTTATCTTGGGGCCGGCTTTCATATTTTACCGTTTTCTTCCTCCCCCACAGTTAGAAATTCGATGATTGTCATATACAAAGTAACGTGTGTTTTATTTTGTAGATACTAAGATTAGAGTTTGATCATTATGACTACAAAGGCAGAGGAACCATATCTGCCAAGGATTTTGCATTATCCGTGGTTGCTGCTGCTGATATGAGTCATTTAGATAGGCTGCTTGAGCGGGTTGATGCATTAAATGACAAGCCACAACTTAGGGAGGTCCGAATCAGCTTGGATGAATTCAAACATTTTGCCGAGCTGCGTAGAAAATTGAAGCCGATTTCTTTAGCACTTTTTAGCTATGGGAAAGTTAACGGTCTACTGACAAAGGACGACTTCAAACGGGCAGCATCTCATGTAAGCCTGGCATGTTTATGATCTTTGTTTTCTTCTGTGACTGGTTGAAACTTTCAATAAGTAAGTTGTCAAAAACGTATACAGGTTTGTGGCGTATCACTTACTGACAATATTGTCGAGATCGTTTTTCATGTGTTTGACTCCAATAAAGATGGACATTTAAGCTGGGATGAGTTTGTTAGAGTTCTACGCAAGCGAGAAAGGGATATTGCTCAACCTGTAGAGTCAGGAATCATGGGACTTAAATCTTGCTGCTGGAACTGTTCGAGTAATAGCTCCATTGGGCAGGTGATATCATAATCGGATTTCCTTCACCTGGGGAGCTTCTGATATCTTATAACCTATTATCAGCTGGATGTCTATCACAACTACAGAATGTGCATGTGAGTTGAAGCTGGGAAAATAGCTGTTGTTCAAGGCGTTATCAGTTAATCATGTGGATGGTACTGATCTACTGACTTCCTTCGTTTGTTTTGTAACTGATGGGGGCATATCTGCGTTTACGATTGTGAATCATGGTAAGGACTAAGGAGCTTATACTAGCTGAGTTAGATGGCTCACAAGTGGTCCATATTGTCTGTTCTCTGCATAGACTTGCCTTGGCTTTTGGGGCTTGTATGCTGTTTTCTTACACATTGCTCAGTTTTGTAGTTGAGAGATTAACCTAGTTTTAATTAAAATAATTAATCACATTACTAATTTAAATTAATTGACAATATTATAATTTTGATTTGAATAAATTGAAGGATAAACTATTAAAATAGTCACTTTAGTTTAGCTTCGATTATATTTTAATCACTTATGTTTGAAATGTTACATTTTAGTTACTTACGTTAACGTGTTGTAATATTTTAGTCATTGAGTCGTTAATTGCCGTTAACTATATAACGATAAGCTAATGTAGCACGTTAAATCATTATTTTAAACAAAAAAAATTAGTTTAAAATATACAATTAGTCCTTATATTTTTTTATTTTGAGTAATTTAAATTTTTTATGTTCTTTTAATTTTTTATTTTTTTTCATTTTTTCCTACTTCTTTTTTTGTTTTCCTCCTTTCTTCATCTCTTATAACGCAATTTTTCTATGTTTTTTATTTGTTAAAATTAAATCCTATACTTTTATTTTTTTGCTTTATTTTCCTTTTTATTTGTTAAAACAATTTAAAATTTTCTTTCTATTTCTTTATTTTCCTTTTCTTCTTCCCCTTTAGTTTTAACAAATAGAAAATATAAAAAAATTATATTAAAAGAGATGGAGAAGAGAAGAAAATATGAGGAGAAATAGAAGAGAATGAAAAAAAAAGAAGTTAAAAGAATACTAAGTAAAAGATTAAATTGTTCAAAACGAAAAAATATGGGAACTTATTGTATAATTTAACTTAAAATTTTTATTTAAAATGATGATTTAATGTGTCACGTCAGTTTATTGTTATACCGTCAACAATAATTAACGGTTCAGTGATTAAAATGTTACAACACATTAGCGTAAGTGACAAAAACATAATATTTTAAACATAAGTGATTAAAATGTAACTTAAGGTAAATGAAAGTAACTATTTTAATGGTATACCCTAAATTTTTTAATTTTATTTTATAGAAAGTAGTATACCTGAATTAAAATATAGAAAAGTTATTGTATAAAACCGTGATTGCAAGTCACTTATCTCTTTACAATTTAAATTATAATTTCGTGCAATTATTTATCTGAAATATATAGAATTTAAAAAAGTCATTAATTTATTTTTGAAAATAAATTATTTTAATATAAATTTAAACTCTTTAACGTCATATGACGAGTCATCCAACGCGCCCCTTATTGTGAGTTGGAGATTGGTCGGCTTTGGTTGTAAAGTAACAAATATTAATGATTAATTTCTGCCCCCAAAAAGATACCCACACGTCAACGCCACCGCGTCACGATATTAGGCGGTTCACTATACGCGCTTACTTGGAATGTGATTTTACAGTTTTCCCTTAAAAATATTGACCTTTCTACCCGACAGCCAAATCCTGACAGAAAGGGAACAAATTTGTTTAAAAGAAAAATTATATATAAATTCTGATTCATTACTTCTGCCATAAACAAAACGAAAAAGCTCCCAATATTCCTTTCTCCTATTTACGCCCTTTGAGATTAGCGCTAAGTTCCTTGAAATTAATAATAATAATATTATTATTATTATTATCATTGTTGGATTTTTTTTTGTTTGTTAATCCAATAATGGGGAAGCCGACAGGGAAGAAGAAGATGCAAGAAGCGGCCTTGAAAGTCGTGGAAGCCAACAGGCAGAACAAAGCCGCCACCGCCGCCGATCGGACGTCGAAAGCCGTCGATGAAGACACGGCCATCTTCATCAACATGTCCCAAGAGCTCAAAGAGGAAGGTAACCGTCTTTTCCAGAAACGTGACCACGAGGGTGCGATGTTAAAGTACGAAAAAGCCCTTAACCTCCTCCCTAGGAACCATATTGATGTCGCCTATTTACGCAGCAACATGGCTGCTTGTTACATGCAAATGGGTCTCGGCGAGTACCCACGCGCCATTGCCGAATGTAATTTGGCTCTGGAGGTTTCTCCTAGGTATAGCAAAGCTTTGTTGAAAAGAGCTAGGTGTTATGAGGCTTTGAATAGATTGGATTTAGCTTATAGGGATGTTTATAATGTTTTAACTGTTGAACCCAATAATTTATCTGCTTTGGAGCTTTTGGATAGTGTTAAAAAGGCTATGGATGAGAAGGGTGTTACTGTTAATGAAAATGATCTTGGTTTGTTCGATAATGAGCCCTCCGGCGGGACTGCCCGGTTGCGAAAAGTTGTGAAAGAGAGGAAGAAGAAAAACAAAGGAAAAAATGTTGAGAAGAACGAAAAGGCTGATATTACGGTTGCAGAAGAGAAAAAGACAGAGGATAAGGTGATTGTGGAGGTGGAGAAGGTTAACGTTGACAAAGTTAATGATAAAGAGGTTGTGAAAACAATCGAGGAAGAGAAGAAGCCTGTTAAGGAAGAAAAAGTGATTACCAAGCCTGTGAAATTGGTGCTTGGAGAGGATATTAGGTGGGCACAAATACCTGTGAATTGTAATATTAAGTTTTTGAGGGATGTTGCTAAAGATAGGTTCCCCGGATTGAAGGGTGTCCTTGTGAAATACAGGGATCCAGAGGGTGATTTGGTTACAATCACCACCACTGATGAACTTAGGTTGGCCGAATCATCTATTGGTGTTGCCGGTGGATCACTTAGGTTCTATATTGTTGAAATTAATCCTGACAGGGAACCAGCTTATGAAGGAATGAATAAAGAGGAGGTGATCAAGAGTGAGGGGAAATTGAGTAATGGTGTTGATGATAATGGTAATGCAGGCTGTGGTGTAGGAGCTATTAAGGGAACATGTGTGGAGGATTGGATTGTCCAGTTTGCGCGATTGTTCAAGAACTATGTCGGATTTGATTCTGATTCATACTTGGATCTTCATGAACTCGGGATGAAACTGTATTCGGAAGCAATGGAGGAGACTGTGACAAGTGAAGATGCACAGGAACTTTTCGAAATTGCTGCGGATAAGTTCCAAGAGATGGCAGCTCTGGCATTGTTTAATTGGGGAAATGTTCATATGTCAAGGGCAAGGAAGCATGTCTATACAGATGATGGTTCAAAGGAATCCAAATTAGCTCAGATTAAGAGTGGATATGAGTGGGCGCAGAAAGAATATGTATTGGCAGCAAAGCAGTATGAGGAAGCATTAAATATTAAACCAGATTTTCATGAAGCTCTTCTTGCATTGGGGCAACAGCAGTTTGAGCAAGCGAAACTTTGTTGGTACCATGCAGCTGGGAGCAAGTTGGATTTAGCGGCCGGGCCTTCCCAGGAGGTCCTACAACTTTATAACAAGGCAGAGGACAGCATGGAAAAGGGTATGCAGCTGTGGGAGGAAATGAAGGAGAAACGACTGAACGGGCTCTCCAAATTCGACAAGTATAAGGCCCATCTGCAGAAAATGGGTTTAGACGGGCTGCTTCAGGATGTCTCTTCCGAAGAAGCTGCTGAGCAAGCTGCGAATATGTGTTCGCAAATATACCTTTTGTGGGGAACTTTGCTTTACGAGCGCTCTGTTGTGGAATACAAGCTTGAGCTGCCAACTTGGGAAGAATGTTTGGAAGTTGCGATTGAGAAATTCGAACTTGCTGGAGCTTCTCCTACAGATATAGCTGTTATGATAAAGAACCACTGCTCCAACGTGACTGCATCGGAAGGTATATATACCAAAGGAGTCGTCTCTAAACTTGTTGCACTTGTTTTGTTGTCACTTGAGTTGCTGTCTGAAAAAGTTACTTGTTAAGAAAAGTTTATATCCCCTTAATTTCATTGCAGGTGTAGGATTCAAGATTGATGAGATTGTACAGGCGTGGAATGAAATGTATGATGTGAAAAGGTGGCAGATTGGTGTTCCATCATTCCGGCTGGAACCATTGTTCCGTCGCCGGGCTCCAAAGCTTCAATCTGCCTTGGAGCAAGTCTGAGTTTTTCATGATTGGATATTCTTTGGAGGCATTTGACAAGCACAAGTGCTTCAGTTTTGTTTAATTCGTTTTCCAAGATCAGTTTTGTGTGCTACTAAAAAAATAGGTAATCTCATTTATGTTCAGCTTGTTGATGAGCAATTCCCATTATTACCTTAGTCTTACCTGTTAAATCAATTATGGCCTGAACTACTCATTTCCATTGTTCATTGTTGTGGTTTTAGTATTGGTTTTGGCTTCTAATCTTATCCCCATCATTACATGGCCGTTAATCTCGATTGATTTATGATTTGTTTCGATCAATGTATTATTTCGTGTAATTGCAGGTCATTTTCTTGTCCATGGTCTGATGCATTGCTTTGGCAGCAAAGAAGAGAAGTTTGTGAAGTTTCCCACTTTGATAAAAACTAAAATTGTGTCATTTTGATTTGGTTGTAAAGACCACCTTGTTTGTTCTTCATATAGGTGTGAATTTCCATTTGTTTGATGACCTCACTTGTACCCTTTTTCCTATTCAAACTTATATGTATATGAATATTAATATTAATATTTAATGTTGATATTCATGTGTTTTAATTATAGTCATAATTCTTGAATTTCGGATAAATCATTTTTATGTTTTCACTACAGATTAGCTACATTTGAAAATTTGATCCAAAGTTTACTAAACAAGGAAACACCCAAAAAACCCAATCATCATCATTTTTAGCTTTTCTCATTCTTTTATTTTGATTGCTTCAATTCTTCACAGTTGGATTGAACACTAACGACTAAGATGATTTATTCTTCTCGAGTCGAATGTTGACTTAGAAAATATTTTGTCAAATTTTATTTATGAACTTGAAAAGAGTACAATCTTTGAAATTTCTTTAATACAAAGAAAACTTCTTTGATTCAATTGATGGAGCTTTGATCCAAGGGTCATTTAGACTTGAACTTGAAAAGATGTATAGTTTGCTTGTAGAATGTTAAGGGTCCTTGAATCAACAATGTTTGGTTTAAAGGTTGTTGAGACTTGATCTTGAAAATAGATTTGGAGAGAGTTTAGATTTAAGGGTCGTATGGTTTTGTCTGCTTTAAGTCTTGAAACAAATTTTGACCTCCTTTCTTCAGTTGAAGATGATCAAAAGGCAACTTTCTTCAGAAACAAATTTTGACGTCCTTTCCTCGGTTAAACTGGGTCGGAAGATGGCTTTCTTTAGAACAGGGATGGTGTTCGTCAGAATTTTCTTTATGTTTTTCAAGAAACTCTGAGAGATTCTGGAGAGAGCTTCGAGTTTGCAAAATTTCCTCTTCAAAGAACTTCTGGATTTCTAAACTTGTGAATGTGTTATGGCTTTGAGGTAATTTTTTTTTATAGTGTCAATTCTTCAAGTAAAATAGAGATTTTATAGAAGGTAAACTTACTATTTGAAGTGACTTATAAAATAAACTCTTTTATTTATTATTTATCTCTTATTAATTTAGAGATAAAATAATCATTTAAGCCTTATTTTTATTTAGTATAATGATAAATCTAGCATTTAATGTTTACATTTTTTATCAATTTGATCCTAGTTTTTTTTTTTATAGCTAAATTTGGTTCTTTTCTTTTATCAATTTTTTAAAATGATTTGAATATTTTTTAATGGTTAACGGCCAAATTTAGTTAAAAAGAGTCAATTATGTAATCTTTTTGTTTTTAATTTAAAATATAAGTTCAACATTAAATTTTTTTTATTAAATTCATATTCATTATAATATCTTTTCAA
Organism: Gossypium anomalum; assembly: GCA_025698475.1. Taxonomy (NCBI): domain Eukaryota; kingdom Viridiplantae; phylum Streptophyta; class Magnoliopsida; order Malvales; family Malvaceae; genus Gossypium; species Gossypium anomalum. Next base: position 87,870,925 of record CM046968.1, read on the forward strand.
AATATCATACCATCAAATTTAATGGAAAACTTTAAGCATATTCATAGGTTTGAATTTTGAAATATGGAAAAGGAGAAAAATTAAATTCTTGAAAATAAAATTAAAAGGACTAAATTCTAAATATAATATGAGTATAGGGACTATGAGCACATTTGAACCATTCTAATAATATCTGCAAAAACCCTAACATAAACCCCCAAAATGTCAAAAACCTAATTCACTCTTTAATTTTCTCTCTTCAATCGGGGTTCCTTTCTCCAGATTTCTCGCTCCTCTCTCTACGATATGTCAAAGGTGGCGCTAACGGAAAGTCTACCCATAAACGGTACCGTTTTCGACAGTTCCCTCGTCTTCGCTTTGCAAACTATGGTTGTCGAGACCGCTATTGTTGCCACAAAGTCTTTCGCTTGGTCGCTCATGATGGTATAATTCTCTTTCCTTTTTTCTAATTTACCTTAATTTTTGAAGTTGTTTTTTTTTTTTTGAGTCATTGGTTTTTTAGGGGTCTTTGCTTAATTAGGATTTATTGTGTTCCTTCAAAATTTTTGGGGAAATTGACAAATTTTCTGTGATAATTTGTTTACATTGTTGAAAAAAAACTAGAAGTTTACCATTTTCAAGGCTAGAGATTTTGTTACTTTGCCTAATAGCTTCTCTAGAATATTTGATTCTCATATAGTATTAGTATAGTAGGATGTCAAGGAAGAGCTTTTAGGATGTTTATTGAGGAAAGACTATAAAAGGTTGAAGGTATAATGAATTTGTGAAAGCATTGTTTTGAGTTAAAATTGGAGACTAATATTGGGATGTAAGAACAGTTTTTTATTGTATTGATTGGATTATCTGTTTGTGTTATGGTACTAGAATTCTTGTTTGGTGTAAAAATACATATGTAATTCATATGGCTTTCGCATTCCTAAACTTGTGTCCCTTGATGGGGCGATCTGCATCTTACTTATTGCTCCCAAATTGCATTTGAAAGAACATTGTTTTGCTGCTCAGCATGAGTTGGGTGTTTTTAACAGATGGGAACTCTGCCTAATGGAATTGATGTCTTCATCAAAGAGCCTGAGGCATATGCAGGGTTAGTTGCATCAATTGTTTTGCCTAACTCATTCTTGTTCTTCTTCTGTGGAATGGGGAAAATCGGTCAATTTTCTTTTGTAGGTTTCCACTTGCTCAACTTATCGCGATGACTAAACCTGGTCCTGAGAACAAGGATGCCAGCGACACTGATGATGATGATGACGATGATGAAGATGAAGCAGTGGATGATGAAGATGGAGGTGAGGAGGAAGATGGATCTGGTGAAGAAGATGAAGAGGAAGGTGATCCAGAAGATGAACCCGTGGCCAATGGAGATGGTGGCACTGGAGACGAGGATGACGATGATGACGACGATGATGAGGGTGAGGAAGAGGAAGAGGAAGAGGAAGAGGAGGAAGAAGAGGAAGAAGATGAGGAGGAAGAAGAAGAACTTCAGCCACCAGCTAAAAAGCGGAAATGAGCTCGGGTCTTTTTTCTCGTTCTTTTATTTTGCCTTGCTGTGTTGTGTAGTGGGAAGTTATGTCTTTCTGTCCGTCTAAATTAGAGTAGAGGGGATTGTGACATTTCAGCAGAACAGACTTGTTTCCATATTTCTGCTTCCATTCTTCTCATTCAAGGATTACAAAGAAAAATTTCCACTTAGATGTATTAAAATATAAATAAAATTAATGTTTAGTGATTATTAAAAAGTAAGTGATGTTAGATGTAATGTTTTTATGTGTTTTTCAATGTAATCATCAAAATATTAATTACTATCAAGTGTAATAAAAAATAAAAAAAGAAGCCAGTGAACTACTAAACATGATGCCCTTAAGACAAAGGAATATTTGCTATCTTTTGCAACATCATGTAATGAATAATGTGGCTATGAAACAATTTACCAGTCTCAGTTACATTTCTTCAAAAAAAAAAATTGTCTATTCATAAATAAGAGGATAATGTGCTTTAGCACATTCGAACCCATGTTCTCCTATATTGTCAATAATACCGATACCAATCAAGTTAAGACTCAACTGGCACCTCCAATATTATTGGGTATCGAGATAATCAAGCACCACGGAATACTAACTGAGGGACCCATTTTAGATGGAGCAAAAGTTTTCCTGATTTGGCACCATCTAATTGGAAACTGTCTTGGATTTCTCCTTCCAATAAAACCCTAGTGAGTGTCATAATACATCTTCCAATTTTTTCCTGTAAGATTGTTATTCTTAGCATGGTTAAAGACTTGTTAAAAGGGCTGTAGGAAACAATGTAGATCAAAGATGACTTAAAACTGTTCAAAAAGCCTTCATAAACCAACTTGGTTAGCACTAAATGGTATCTAGCAACAATTAGTGGCCAATTTTTCATAAGCCACAACAGTATAAATGAATGTTTCAGCCATGCATGAATAACTTGCTCCCTGGTATAATAAGTAAGAACTATACCTTCTTTAAAGTGTCATAATCCCAGACTTCAAAGATTATCATTTCATGTAATGCATCCTCCACAACAAAGTCGAATGTCTGGTCCCAAACTGGATTCAATGTCTCATTAGCAACCTGAGAGAAGTGAAATTAAGTTCTTGAGACATTCTAATTGGTTGTGGTTGCTTTTTAAGGACAAATGTATGATAGATTAGAGCTCACCCTTGTCATTGCTGTTCTTTCAGATTTCTTCAATGTAAGGACAACAAAAGGGTCTGCCTTTCCCAAAAAGTCAACTGCTGGCAAGTCTTCAGCTGCTATGACTGTCACTGTCAGTACCCCTCTGACAATGACATCTCTTTTCCTTTGACTCATTATTCTGTCACCCTCCTTTTCAGCAGTTGCAGTTTTAAGGGCCTTCTCCAATGATGTTAATGAAAAATCAGGGTCAAATGGGTTCTTAATGCTGCTTTCTGTGCCAAAAGGACAGTAAAGGAGCTCAAGTTGCACCTATTGGGAAAGAAATCATGGAACTATTTAGTAACTACAAACCACAGACATTAATGAGTTCATTAAGCAGCAGGCTTGGAACTATGAACTGATCAACATGTTTTTGACTAACGTAAGTGCTGCAATCATCAGAAAGAAAATTCAATTGAGATCCCCACCTGACCCCTGTTTTTAGTATCTTTTTGGACAACCAAGTCCTTGACCAGTTTCAACCAGATATCCTTCACTTTACCAGGCTCAAGATCCTTCAATGCCACTTGAGCACAGCCAATCAGTTCAGGGGCTTGAACCCCTTCATCGTCAAAGATTCTTATAGTCAAGTGTTGAGTGGATGCATCTTCTACAATGAACTCATAGTGCTCATTCCAAATTGGATTCAATTGATTATTCTGAATATGAACCATAAGAGTTGAACATCAATCCTAGAAAAAATCATATAGTAGCATAAGCAGAAGAAGGTAAATATCTTACAATGGTTTTACTGGTTTTAATTTTATCCCGAAGTGGACGCACAAATACGACTGCGAAAGGATCAGATTTCCCAATCATGTCCTTATTTGCTAGGTCCTTGGCTTGCACAAGCTTCACTTCTAATGTTCCAACAGGTTTCAGCTCCAGATCACTGGTAGAGGGTATAATCACAGATAAACCAGTTTCATCTATTTGCCCTTAACTTATATGGATAGAAACATATGCAACAAACACTTCAGAACTTAAGAAGAAATAGCAAGAGATAAAATTCATCAAGTGGCAGACTCAGCATACCTGTAATCCCCAGGCAAAATGGGTATAATTTTCCTAACAGGCCACATTATAGAATCTTCCATAGCATCCCGAATTGTCTCCTGTACTTATAAAATTGAAAAACCAGTAATACATCAGAACCATATCTCATCATAATTTAAACTCTCAGTGGCTGAAAAAACAGTGACAAATTCTATGCAAACAATACTTCTTTAAGCAAAATACCATCCATTACACATTTATGAAATTCTAGCTCACAAATGCTTGCTAATATACAGGATTGTTCAATATGACTTCATATTTAAGGGAAAGAAATTGAGTGAAATACATGCATATTTATTTTGCATTCAAATTTCAACATATATGCATTAGAGAAATGCCAAGATAATAAGGAAAAAAGAAAGCTTCCTCCCACCTCAATAGCATCAGAAATCCCTGGTATTGTTGATACTTCACTTCCAACAACTTTAAGTTTAAAATCAAAATCTTTCTGTAGAAAGAAGCATATAATCATGATATCAATATGAAATTTAGTTGCATCATACAGTTATATTCATATACTGATTCCATTTCCAAACAATTTGTTACAGTATAGTTTATCTTTTTGAGCTTTTGTTTTTGCATGATTTGTGAAAGAAGCATAGATATCCAGTCAAATACGATCAACAGTTTCTTCTTGTTCATAAGTATTGGTAAATATTAACAAAGACCATTGCTACTTGCCTTTTCTCTCAAGGAATATGCAACAGCTCCAAAACAAGGAAACTCATCAACAAGTGGCTTGAAGATTAACCTAAAGACCCCAGTGAGTCCAATATTTTTCATCTAGATGAGCAAGTTAAAACCAAGAGATGATAAGTAATACCTTCACAAAGATGAAAGCTAGAAGAGGCATTTGATCGAAAACACTGAACATAATAAACAGGAAAGACTCTATAGCATGAACAGTAAGTAAAGTTTACCTCCACAGGTAGGGAAACACCAAGTCTAGTGTTGATATTAAGCACAATTTTTGGGTTACCATCCCATTTCAATTCCAATTCCATGGTGATTCCCCCAGCACCACTTTCACTCTCAACAATGGAAACACCTACAGAATGTGGACAGTATGAACAGCATCATCAAACTATATAGGAAATAAGTTACTCAGCATAATAAAAAATAAAAACACTAACCTGTAAATTGTGGAGCGACCGTACCAAGAGTAAACTTTGCAAACTTAATAGATGATATGATAGCTGGTGTATATTGTTCAAGAGTTGGTTCAATACTATCTCTTATTAACTCTGATGCTGCCTCATTTAGATATGGCCAAATCTTTTTGAGTTGGACATTGAGCCACACTAACTGTGTTTATGAAGAAACTAATAATATTAGTTTGAGATATTTTGTTAATATGAAGGATCAAACATAAATGTAACTCAACTTCTGGCGCTGAGAAAAGACCACCCAAGGTGGATAAAACTCTGGTGGAAGAATTGTTCTTGTATCTTGCACTGTCATCCTTGCAAATGAAGCAACTGTCTTTGCCTACATAATGCAAGGTCATGAATACATGAGAGATGTTAAGAAAAGCTAGAGTTTGATTTATATGGAAGGGAAATACCATATGTGTACGACGAGAGGATCGGATTTTCTCGTATCGAGCAAAAGCAACGATCAATCCAATACCGATGGCGACTCCAATGAACATAGCAGAAAGGAAAGCCATATGCTTTAATTTTAATATAACCCCAGAGTAGTACAAGGTATGCAGGTGAAATATCTTGGTGTTGTGGGATTTTTGGTTCAAGGCATTGTAAGGAAGAGATGAGCTTCTTCTTCTTTTTTTCCCTTTGTGAAGAAGAAAAAGAAATGAGAATTTGGATTAAGGACTATGCTTTAGCTTAAGTAATGATTAAACAATTACTTGAACTTTAATTTATTAGATCTTATTCTGGAAAGAAGAAAGTAACTTGTTCTCTTCTTTTCTCTTCATTTCTTCTCTGTCTATTTGTCTGCTTTTGAGTTTCATTTCCCTTCTGTTGCTCTGTTTTGAACACTTTTAATTGCTTTCTTCAAATTAAAGTTGATTCCCATTCACTTACAGTAATCTTACTCCATTTTCCTTTTGTATAAATTATGCAATGGGATGACTTTTGATTAAAGGCAAGTGTATTTTATGCCGGGTGATTTTCCGAGAGTCTGGATTAGAATATAAGTTCGAAAAATGAGTTTGAATAAAAAATAAGGCTCGATTTTTAAACAAATCGGGCTTCTGATATAATTTTTTGGCTCGAATCCCGGCTCGGATTAGCTGTTTTATTGTTATTTCGCTATTATATTGCTACTATTTTATTGTTATTATTTGAATATTGTATAACTCTTGCTTTATTATTAATTTTACTACTATTTTAGTATATTTTATGTATTATATTTTTTTAAAATTTATTTTTATATAAAGGCTGAATCGAGCTTAAGATTTTTAAATTGAGCCGAGTTTAAGGAAAATTTTAGAATCATTTTCAAACAAAACTGAATCCAAAATTAAAAAAATAGATTTAAAATTTTGCATCAACCGGACTAATGGTCAGTTTAATCAAAATTAACCATTCTATAGAAAGAAATATAGTCTCAGGCGACAAAATTAAATAAGTAAATAAATAAAAAATGCCTTTTTGTCACCCTCTTCGTATCTAATGCTTTGCCTGGCCTTTGAGGTCAGGTTGGGGTAGTCTGACAGAAGACTCAAATACATGTTAATGCCACGTGCTCAACAAGGATGGATGCCAATTGCTACTTCATGCCATCCTTTATTAAATTTCTATTTTCATCTAGAAGCGTGGAGTATTGTAGTAGGATATGGGGGACTAAGCTAGAATATTTATTTAGGAGCTCATGAAATAGAAATTTTAATTTTTAATAGTTTATATTTTTATAATTTTTAAAAAATTAAATAAATTTTTATAATTTTAGGAGATTAAAGTGTAATTTTATCTTTATTAATTTTAAAAATTTTAAATGACCTAAATAGTAATTTTTTATTTTAGGGGGCCGGAACTCCTACCAACCCCCCTAAATTTGCTTCTGAGGATACATAAATTCATATTTTAAAAATAACGTTGTTGAAAGAAGTAATACAAATTTTGAATATAAATTGTAAAATAGATATAAATTTTTTTTTTTTAAAAAGTGAGAAAATGTTGATATGAATTTGCATGGATAGATGAATGGAACCAAAACTTTTTCAATGGCTTGTAATTAACTTTTTATATAAAAAAATTGAAGCAAAGAGGTAACTGAATGACATTTTTAGTTGTAAGTTGTATGGGGTGTTTTCAGCGACGGGGTCAAAAAATTTTGTGAGACACGAAATTAAATTAGATATTTTTACGATAATAAAAATATAATTTCATCATTTTAATAGTCTATATCATTATAATTTTTAAAAAATTAAATTAAATTATTATCATTTTTGAGTCAAAATACAATTTTATTATCATTAATTTAAAATTTTATAAATTATAAACCACCTAAATTAAAAATTTACCAGAAAAATACCCCCGAGAGAAAGAAAAAAAGGACATCGCTGTGTAATTGAGATGTTAACCAGCTCTATAGGGGCAAGTAAAAGCGCTTGTGCTCCCATAAATCAAGCAAGGTCCAACTGCGCCCTTTATTTGCCTATTGTCGTCTATCCCTACACTGTTGCTGACAAGTGCATAATTATTTATTTGTCATATTTTCTTTTTTCTTTTTTTGTTTATTATAGGATTAAGTGAATAATTGGATAAAAGTGAGGTCAAATTTTATTTTTGATAAGTTTTTTGTGAATTCGATTTTCAACGCAACATTATTTCAGTATTTTTATTATAACTTGAGCTACAAATTCATTTTGAACTTATAATATATTGTTTTAAAGGAAATTGAAAAATCTAGCTAAAATTATCACAATACTTGAGCCTAAAAAATGTTGAGAAAGTGTCTAAAAATGACTTGAAAATTTGACGCGAAAATTTATCAAAATTCTTTTTTGTTTAATTGAGAGCACTTTTATATTTTTAGGTTAAGATCTGGGTATACATGATCATAGGTCGGGTCACCTATCTAGGTTTGAAGGCCTACTTGAAAAATTGGAGGTTTTGAGCAAAAATATATGGCTCAAAAAATGGGCTTAGACAAAAATTAAAGCCCGTTTTTAAACGGGAAGAGCCTTGGACAAGATTTTTTATGCTCGAGCTTGGCTCAGCCCGAATAGTATATTATAAAATAATTATATTAATTATATATAATTATCTATACTATTAATAAAGTCCTTAATTGAGTTGATGTCACAAGTCAACCAAGCATAAACTTGGTTAGAAAAATTACGAAAATGTCCTTCCATAATTAAAGTAAGTTATACTATTCGAGGATTCTTTAATCTTTTTTATTTTTTAAAACAAATCAATAAAAATATTCATATGATAACATTTGAACTCACATCAATTTAGTAAATAAAAGAAATTTTAGGTTTTATTTCTATGTTTTATAGTCGAATTTGCCTATTTTTTTTATAATTGGGACTCTGAGCATACAAAAATTAGAAGTTACAAAATAGAATCATTAAGTTTAGAGTTTTATCTCTTTTGTACGATAGTTTGAATATAACGAATGAACTTATTCTATGATTATCTCAGTGGGGTATAGACAAGAAAATTTTTAGCATCACTTTGGATCATGTTTCTTATAATGATGTTATGGTTTATTGTCTTAAAAATCGTTTTTGTGTGAATTGAACTCTTTTGTGTGATGATATTTTTTTTCAAGTTAGATATTGTGTATATACATTGAAACTTATAGTTAAAGTTGATGTGGCACTTAATGATGATGTTGTTGGTAAGATTCAAAATGGAATTAAGTACTTAAAAGTCGGGAATTTGTAGGAAAATATTTTATGATGTGACCGAAAAAAAATTTCATTTGAATGTGACCAAGAAGTTGCGTCTAGGTGTGTGTGATGAAATTCTACTTATTTTATACTTGAATTTGTTCTTTACTATAAATATGTTGTAGATTATTGGGGTCAATGAGATAAAATTTATCAAATATTTGCACTTTCTCATAAGGACTGGAGAAATATTGTTATTTTTTGTAAAATTTTTAAAGTCTTTTATGATATGACGTGTTTTTTCTGGTTCTAATTATTCAACCTAAATTTGAAAGATTCACAAAGTCTTGGTTGATACAATTAAAGGCCATCATTCTTTTTATTAACTCTAATTGTTAAGCAAATGCAAGAGAAATTTAATAAATATTGAATTACGTATGATTTGGTATTGCAATGTATTTCAATTTTGGATATTCGCTATAAATGAAAATATATGCAATATTGCTTTACTACAATCTATGATACTCATTTTTGGACTTTGTACAAATCATTCTTATATTCTTGTTTGATGAGTATGTTAAGAACTCCAAATCCACATATTCCTCTTTGGCCAAGAGTTCCAATGTTTTGGATAATGATCTTGCTGATTCTAGCTTGCAACAATCCAATGTTTATCAGGCTGATTTGAGAGGAGATTATGATAAGAGTGATGATTATAAACGATACTTTAAGTGCATCCAATACTGAGAGTGAAAAGTCATAGTTAAACATTTATTTGGAAGAATGAAAGCTTGAGTTGAATAGTAAAATAAATGTACTAGATATTGGAGCAAAAATTCAATTTGATATTATGAGCTTTCATTATTGGCTTGTGATCTTTCAGTAATTCCAATATCGACTATAGTTTATGAGTTAACTTTTAGCACGGGAAAAAAGTTATCACACATTTGAAGAGTTCATTTAAACCAAAAACAGTTCAAGTCGTTATTTGCTTTAATGATCGGATGCGAGCTAAAATATTTTCAACGGCTAATTACTTTTTTTTCTATTGTTATAATTTTATAACATTTCATCAATTTGAGTATCTAGTTGTTTATTATCATTTCATATTAGGAATGAATTGTGAAGTATACGACTCTACCAATGATGATAATGATTCTTCGATTGTTTTCTAGGTTACTTTCTTAATTGTTGACAATTTAATTTAATTTATGAATTATAGCTTATTGTAAAATTAAATATGTTGATTGGTTAATATATTTGTATATAGATATAGATATTTTGATTGATTGATTACATTTTGCAGGTTGCTGCTCCTTCAATGTTTTGTTGATGTTTGCTATTTTCGGTTGCTATGCTACTTTGTGTTGATGTTGTTTCTATGTTGTTTCTACTGGTTGGTTGTTGTTTTTGGATTGTTGGTTGGGTTGGGTAAGTGGGATTTGGGTTTTGGGTTTTGGTAATTAAAATTCTATTATATATTAAATTATATTTAAAAATAAATTAAAATTAATAACTGTAAATTGATTAAGTCAGTTAGTCTGGTTATACATTTCAATAACTAATAACCAATTGCTCAAACCGACCTAACAGAGCTCAACATCGACATAATCGATCTAACCCAAATTAACCAAAACCAACTTAACTGATTGAGGTAAGTCTTTGGCATTAAGATGATAATAGAGACATAAGTCGAGACAAATGTTTCGAGAGGCAAAACTACTCAACAGAGAGAATGGTTGAGAATCAGTCGAGACATCATGGCATTTTTACATGAATTGGACTAGTGTCATTATGAGGACGCTACAAGAGCATCGCAAGAATGGGTGGGGGAGAATGTCACAGGCTACCTACTTAAAGCATTAGTGGCCCGATGAAACACTCTAGTAAAATTAGAATTATCGTAGTTAATATTTGTAAGCTTCAAAGATAAGATTGTATAGAGTTTAAATCCTTGAAGATTGTCGATGCAATTTAAAGTGTACCGTTAGATTCAAGAGAGCTCAACTATAAATAGAGATTTTCCTTCTCATTTACTCAAACACTTGGTATGCTTAGCTTTCATTAGGCTTTTCAGCTCGTTTTTTGTTTCTTCATTTAAGAGTTTGTTTCCGCTTTATTTCTGTTGTAAACTTGAAAATTAGGCTAACTTAAGCGGATTTGGAACTAAATTTTTACCTACAGCTGCATGGTTTGCGAGACTTAAGGTAGGAAAGGCATATCAAGAAGATTAGGCAGTTTATGCAACTTCATGCTATCAATGAAGTGATAAAAAGGAAGACTTTTCACAAATAAGATATATATATATATATAATGTACGTAATTTTTACATAAATTTTAATGCCATCAAGCCATGTCTTTGAAAGAACCAATTTAAAGTTACATGGAGACAGCACGAAAGTTCTAGCTCTTTCACATTGAATAAGTAAAATGTAAATACAACTCACTGCAGGGGAAGTTGAAACAGAAAGATCCCAGATATGCTACCCCCAAGCAGAGATTAAAAACCATACGAACGGAAATGGAAACAAAAGTAACGGCAAGGGAGCATGAGAGTGCGAAAGGAGTTCAAATCTCAAACCTGTTGACATCATTTTATGCAAGTAGGTAGCGTGATACCGTGGCAAACAAAAGCCAGCACAACATAAATAATAATTAGGATGAGGATTATCAGAGCACCCCTGCAACGTTTAAAGTGAGTGAGTAGAGGATAAATTCATCTATCCTAGAATCTCTTTTGTTTTAAGGAGCAAATTTACACATAAAGCTAACTCTTTTATTGCAAAATTATGCTCCTCTTTAGAAAGTTCCACTTCCAAACTTAATGTAGTGCATGTAAGTTTACGAAAAATGGGGGTTTAAAGTTCAGAAAGCATACGTAAGCTTGACATTTCTCCACCATACTGTGTTTCTAAGTCGGCGAGTTTGCTTTCGGAAGCGAAAGGTATTTCCTTGCATATTAGCAGTTTTATCAACCAGCAATTCCAAGCGATCACCTCTCTCTAAGACTTTGTCGATGTTCTCTATCATAACGTTTCGCACCTAGTAGAGTACCATTAGCACATTAGACCAGTATCCATAATAGGAAAATGACAAGTTGGAACAGCCTTTGAGCAAAGGCCAAATTACAAGGATACCTTAACATGTTAAACGATTGCTAAATTGATCAAAAGAAGAAATATGTATATTGTGTGATATGAGCAGCAAATTATTTCATCTTCAAAGCAGGTATAAGCTCATGCTTATGTATTCAACAGGAAATGATAAATGATTAGAAGGTGGAATAGGAAAAGGACCTGCCATTGAGAAACCAGAAGAAATAGAATACTATTACTTGACTCATGACCTGATTCCAATTTCAAAGCATTCAAAAACTACCTGACCCATTTCACCTTTTAGTCGATTTATCCTATCAGCATTAGGATCGCTCGAGTAATATTCCATTTGCTGGCTCAAAACCCTCGAAAATTCATCATTCATGCCATAAGGAAGGGCTGAAAATATTGCTCGGCCATAAGTCCTAACGAATCTCTGATGAATGTCTTCAAGAAACGCAAAAGGAATTCGCCCTGCAAACAACACATCCACCACAACCAAAACTTATTTATCATTAACACTATCTGAACCAAAAAGTTCTTAACAAAGAAGAGAAACAAAGTAATTACTGTTATAAATTCTCAATTGGATTCATGAAAAAAATCATTGGAATGTTCTGAAGAACATGTAAAGTATCGTCTCTAACTCATCATTCAATACAGTGATACACACACTAAAAAGGAGCTATTCATTCAAAAGCAGAAGATGAGTGATAAGTGATAACTTCTCAGAACGGCGCTTTCAAACAAACCCTAGATTGTCAACCAAGCCCAAAGGTTCAACTTCCTTCTTAATGGCTGCCTTCATCTCTAATAATTTCCATTTCAATTCAGAAACAAATCAATCATAAATACTGTACAAAGCAATTGAGATTGAAAACATAAGCCTATCGCGTTAATCTAATATCAGTTCACTTTCAGAGAATGGAAAAGAAAAAGGTAAACTGAGATAGGTAATTAATCGGCTTACTTCCGGCACTTTCATCAGCCATACAAAGAACGGTGAGTCCATCGGTGCGTTTAACGTGGAAGATGTATCGATCTTGTGAATACGAAACGTTAATGTCGTTGTCACCCGGTATCTTGTCTAGAATTTGCCTGGCGATCGCGCTGGCGTTAGTCGACGCCGCCGTGAACTCCGCCAGCACCGCCGATCCACGCGCGACCAGCGCGTACAATATCGCCATCCAAAGTCGAAACTCTCCCTATATCGCTTTGACAGATGTATCTAAAAGACAGAAGCTTTTCGCTTCCTATCTAAGAATTTCCTTTCACTTCTTCAACTTTCTTTTTCTTCCTTTAATAAAACGTTTTCCGTTAACGTGTCATGTTGCTTGACTTGGTGGTTAAATGTTTACATTTTTATCCCAACCAGCCAAGGTTCGATTTCCCTCCCAACCGAACAATTTTTGGTTTTTATTTTTTTCATGTTGCTAATGTTTTTCATTTTATTTAAATTTTAATTTTTTAATTAATAATTTCTTTATTTATACAAATAAAATTATATTACTAAGTATATTATTTATTAATAACTCCTTTATTTATATAAATAAAATAATAAATATGTAATTATACAATGAAAATATAAGCAAAGTTTTTAAAACTAAAACAGTGGTTGAACTAATCAAACGACTTGTTCGTATGGTTCGATTAAATGAATAATTAAAAACGTAAAATGAAAAAATCGATCCAATCTATTTTTTTATCCCTATTCTACCAACCCATACCAATTCGTGGGTCAATTGGTCTGATGCCTCTCTTTGAATCGATACTCTTATCGGTTTAATTAGTTCAAACAACTATGATTTTAAACCTCTACACTTCGTACATTTGGGATTTAGTCCTCCAACTTTTATTTTCAATAATTCATTCTCTCAACTTTATGGATTTAAAAATCCGCCTTCAAATTATATATAACCACTTAATATTTTAATTGAAAAGCTAACTATATTAACTATTTGAACTAATTAATAATATTATAAAAATATAGAGACCAAATTATGTTAGAAATTAAAGTATAAGGATTAAATCTCAAATTTAAACATATTAGAAGGACCAAAATTAAAATCTAATCATTTTAAATAAAATGAAAAAAAAAGAATTGGTTGGTGGTGGGTGTCACATGTCTTGAATACCTTCGTATTAGTATGATTCTCATGTTTCTGTCTCGTACTGATTATTTATTTATGTCAATTTATAAAGTAAAATTTTAAAGATTAAAATACACTCTAATTTTATTTTTATTTTTATTTTTAAAGATGTAGACCCTTTACCTTTTGGATTTAAAAATTTAGGTCCAATTGTTAACACTATTAAAATTCTTCTATTAAATTCATTGGTATGACATTTTGAAATAGGTGATTATTTGTTTGTATCAAATTATGGAGTAAAAATTTGAAGATTAAAATATGATTTAAGTCCCTATACACTTCATACATTTGAAATTTAGTATTCTTATTTTATTTTTCAAGAATTTGGTTCTTCTACTTTTCAAAAATAAAAATTCAAGTTCAGTTGTTACCACAGTTAAAATTCTTCAGTTAAATTTAATGGCGTGATATTTTAGAATTAAAAAAAAATCATTTAGTATTGATATAATAAAAAAAATTATGTTTGTTATACTCTATGTAGCGAACCTTGCAAGCCTTATAGTGTACCTCGCAGACCTCACAGTGTACTTGTAAAGGAACTTGACACATGTCTCCCAATGGAACCAACGACACTGCAAACCCAAAGTTAATTCGCGAAACCCAAGGCTAGATTGTGAACTTTAGCTTGGTGAATTTCAAAACAATGCGTCTCCACTAAGGTTATGTAAGGGTCACATAGAGGGCTAGAGTAATTAATTGCTAGTCATCCTAAGACATCTCATCCTAAGATATTACATCACCATCACTGTCAAGAGTATCAAATCAGACTTCCACGTCAATGACCTTAGGACATGTATCCAAACATGTCCCCTACTATAAAAGGGCCATGAAAACAACTCACACTCACTCATGTAGATACTCCTTCCTAATTTCCCTAACTCTCTCAAAACCAAAATCCTTCCCCAGTCTTCATCCCACTCTCCTCTGTTCAACCAACATCTTCCTCCCTTGTTCACTATCACTGGTTAACAATGTTAAAAATGCTTATCTGAATTTGTTTTTTTTTTAAAACACGCATTCAAACCCGTCATGTTAAAATTAATTTTTAGTTAGAATAATGTTCTTCAAAAAATGGCTACATTATTATAATTGAAATAGTTAACAATATTAACTATTTAGACTCATTAATGATATTACAAAAGTAGAAAGACCAAATTATGTCAAAAATTAAAGTATATAGGTTTAAGCCAAATTTTAGCATAATATAGGGGCCAAAATTGAAATTTGACCATTGTGTTATAATGTAAAAAAAAAAGTAAGGCAAACTCAAAATATGTGTTTGTATCTAAAATCCTTAAAGTATTCAAAATATATATAATTGCGTAACATTTTAATAAAAAATTTAACTATATTAACTATTTGAACTAACAAATAACATTATGAAAATATACAACCTAATTGTGTTAGAAATTAAATTATAATAATTAAATTTTAAATTTAAATATAATAGAAGGACAAACGGAAATTAAACCACTTTTGTAAAGTGCAAAAAAAAAAAAAGAGACATGAGTGGGTGCCCACGTGTCAAAAGGTATATATATAAATAGGTAATAATAGAATTTTGCAAATAAATAATTTATTAATTTTTATTATTGTTTGGTGATAAAATTTAATATGAATAATAGAAGTTGAATCTTAGTATGTTTTAATATTTAGAGTTTGTTGGATTGATGATATGTTTATTCGTAATTACCGTAAAAATAAAAGTAAAATTAAATAATATAATAATATTATTATGTGAAATAAAAAAAAAAGTTAAGCATACCGTATTGGAGGTAAACCTTTGTCCAAAGGATCTTAATCTCTAGCTAGTGTGAGACCATGTTTAAAACCCACAATTTGGCTTCAGCACTTTTTGCCCTTGGAATATGTCAGAAAGGTTCGATAGGCCGTTTGCTTTCATGGTTATGGATGAGAGCAGCCGCACCCGCACTCCTTGGGTTACCAAGGAAGGATCCATCCGTGTTGAGTTTGTATGTACCTCTAGGAGGCGGTTTCCAATCAACTGGGATGAATGAAGGAAGGGTTTATGCTTGATAGTCGAGTTTAAAGCAAAGTATTCCCTAGCTTCTTCAATGGCCCGTCTAGTAAGTCCAACCATTTGTTGATTGTTCCCAAAGTAAAGCCAAATTTCCCATAATGTGTATGCGAAAATGGTGGACTATGGGAGTTTGAAACTAGGGAACCAGGTTCTTGAACTTAGATTAGGAAATAGCCACTTCTCCCTGGTCTCGAACGAATACTCGACTAAATTTATCAATATTCAAGGCTACATATAAATTTTGGCAAATCAGAAGTGATATTTAAGGCTAGTTTGGATGGGCGATTGGCTGCGGTGCGATGTGTTTTGTTTATTTTTTGTCTCACGCTACAGTATTGCTACAGTGTCTAATCTCACCGCTACCACTATTTTTACACTAACTGCAATCAAACGCACCTCCCATCCAAACCCACCCTTAGCCACAAATGTCACCCAAAATTCAAGAGAATGTTCCCGCAAGCACAAACCACAACAAAAGGAAGCAAATACCTAGGATTTGATATTAGTATTCAAAATAATAAAAGCAAATTCTTCCAACCCCTCCTGAATAAGATGGAATCAAGACTATCGTAATGGAAGGCGAAGCTATTGGGCCAAAAAGGAAAACTTACCCTTATCAATTTGGCTCTTTCGACCCTACCAATTATCATTTATCTTGCTTCCAGGCCTCGAAAAGTGTATGGGGGAGACGACAAATGAATGAGGAAAATTCAATTGTGAACGCTTGTGCAATGAAACCACACAAGGTGGGTTAGGGATCAAGAGAATGGATGTCATAAATAGAGCGCTACTTGCAAGACAAGCATGGAGTTGGTTGATCGAAGAAACCTTAGTTAAGAAATATTGTAATAGAGATGGCTTCCTCCAGTGCCAAGACAAACTAGGGAGAAACATCCTCGACGGCAATGAGTTAGCACAACAAGGCCTAATATGGAAAAGAAAGAATAGAACAATAGATGGAGTGAGGTGAGATCTTTCTTTGAAGGAAGCAATATTCCAATGGAAATTCTGCTCTGGTGGAGAGTTTTTTTTGTGAAACCGGCCTATCTTGAAGAATTTAACAATAGGCATGAAAGAAGTCAAACCCACAACATTATGCAGATACGAACTAAGAGAATTTTGGAATTCGCTGTGGACTACCAAATTGCCATTCAAAATAACCCATTCTCCCCTGGAAAATTCTCAATAATACAGGCAGAAATCCACAAAAGGATTGAAACAATGGACCCAAAATACCCCTTACGCCATTTAGAAAGAGAGGATGCAGACCACTTATTCCACAACTGCACTTTTGTGAGGGCAGTTTGGTTTGGATCACCCTTAAGATTGCGCACATTTTATCTAAATAAAGGCTTAACCTAAGAATGGATAAGCATAAACATAGAAAACATACAGAACGGAATGGATCAGAAGGAGCCATGATGTTCACACCAATATGGCCACTACCCCATGGAACATTTGGGTCTATAGGAATAAAGTTGTATTTGAAGGAGAATCCTCTAATCCAAGTGCAATTATTAGCCTAGCCACCAAGGCAACTCATGACACCTTTAGTGCATTCTTGAGTAGGAACCCCCACAGGAGAAGAAGAGGAGAGCAACAGGAGTTAGATCAGCTTCAAGTCACAAGGTTTTCATCAGATGGTGTAGAAGGAACTCTTTGGTAAGTATTTTTTTGCTTATAATGACACATAACTTTAAAACAAAGTAAAATGGGCGAGAAAGATTTAATCAAAGTCATGGTGTCATTCGGAAGTTACTGGTAATCTGATGCACTCTTAACATCTGTTAGCCAACACAGCATAACCTTGACCCTCATTAGGACGAAAGATAAATTAGTGAGCCAAGTCCTTGGAGGTAAGTTGAACAAGGTGAACTGGGAAACCAAGCCAATATTAGATGACCTCTTAGTTCTCAAAAAGCTTTTTCATTATATTGGTGTCTGTAATGAAAACCATGATGCACTTAAATGGACTTCCAAGGAAGCATTGAGAAGCCTTGGAAGCCCATGATTTTGTCACGTTTTTGCCGTTAAATAAAACCAAAAAAAAAAAAAAAACTGTTGTAATTAAGGGATTAAAGGAGACTAGAACCTTGCAATCTTTACCTATTTTGCATAACTAGATAGTAGTCATTAAGCAAAGTTCTAACAAAGCAATGATGAAGAAATTAATAATTTAGGCAAACAAACAATAGTTGACAAAGTGGGATATACAAACAATTTACTAACATATATATACATGAACATATGCAAAAATAATGGTGGAAAGATATATGTAAAAGTTGAAACAACTAGATTATATTAAGAGTTTAAATTTATTTAAATATGTAGATTTTAAAAGTTAACTTTCAACAATAATATTGGGGTTATCTGAACTTGTTGATACCAATAATCAACAAGAAAAAGAGATAAATGGGGGTGATGGAACGGTTCACCTAGTGTGGGTAGAAAGCTATTAATAGGAAGAGATCAGAAAAAGTTTTTCGGGATACCCTCTTTATGAGGTGAATGGGTTTATCTCATAAGGAGGTGAATTATCTCATTGTTCCCTAGTAAGAACGGCAACGTGACTTTGTAGAGTTACGATGTGATGTTGTAAGGTAATCTTGTGATAGATGATGGTTTTCTTGTCGTCATCAAGAAGTCTTGAGAAGTGAGACTCGGTGGTAAAAATGGAGGTGTACATACCACTTAGTAAAGATACCTCGTGACCGAAATATGCGGGGAGGTGGTACAACAAAACTAATACTCAATCAGCTGAAAGCAGTGGGTTAACATACATTAATATCATGCATGGTGGCATGGAAGGATTGATATGGCAAGCATGACCACACCACCATTTCCATATATATCATGGTCCGGCAGTGAGATTTCATAGCATGTGAGCTGAGCTGCAATACCAGAACTCTTATTGCCATCAATAATTGTACAAAAATTATGAACCAATACAGGACAGATAACAGCACAAGTAGACAAAAATCCTTCATGTTTATTGTCACCACACTCAAGGAGCTGGAACTCATGCAATGCATTCGGTGAGAAAAAACACATCACATTTTGCTTTTTGCTTACAATCACCAATTTGTCTAAATTAATAACCATCACAATTCACAACAATACAAGCTGGCTTAATTACATCTGTGATCATTCTTGGCTGCTTCACCCACTTGGAAAAGCATGCATGTAGCAATTAACATATATATATATATATATATATATAGAGAGAGAGAGAGAGAGAGAGAGAAAATTACAGTAGCGGGGCCATGGATGGTTAACTTTACAACAGCATACTTTTCATTTTGAGTGAGGTACGGTGAATCTTCTTGAACTCAAATAGGAAATGTTGCTTAATAAAGAAAGAAGAAAGAAAAAGGATACTCAACAAGTTTCCTCCCTAGATGCTTACAAAAGTCCAACCACTGCATTATCATCCATACGCATGCATTTTTCACTCTCTTCCACTCAATCAAATCCCAGCTCAGCAACCTCACAATTTTTTTCTTTAAAAAACCCATCTTTCTGGTTCTAAACTCACCCCCATCCATCTCTTTTGCATATACCTTCAGTCACACTAAGCAATAGTAGCCACTACTGCAAATGGCTTCCAACAAAACCTGTGCTGTCCTTACGGTTTTCTCTCTTCTTCTTTTCAACTTATCATTCACCAATGCTTGCCATTCATGCAAGCCACCAAAGCCCATTCCACCACCTGCTGCATGCCCTCCACCACCAGCAAAGCCTGCTTCTTGCCCTAAGGACACATTGAAGCTAGGTGTTTGTGCTGACCTGCTTGGACTGGTAAACATAGTGGTGGGAACACCTCCTTCGAGCAAATGCTGTGCTTTGCTCCAAGGCTTGGCTGATTTAGAGGCTGCCCTTTGCCTTTGCACCGCCATTAAAGCCAATGTGCTTGGGGCCAACCTCAACATCCCTATTACCCTTAGCTTACTCCTTAGTGCATGTCAGAAGGAAATCCCTGCAGGCTTCAAATGTTGATATTTTTTTAAGAAGCACAATCAGTTGTTGATGTTGGCTAATGGCTGAGTTTGCTCTACTTTAAATTTATATTATGGTGCTGCAAATTAATGTGTCCTTGCTTTTAATTAGTGTATTTTGATGTTGGAATAGGACTATTTATCTATGATGTTTGTATTGCAAAGAGCTTGGCATTGTGTGATACTTGTTCAAATAAGTAGGCATGTGGGTTAACATTTAACTCCGCCTAATGTAATGTTATTTTATTGTAAGATTGTTAATGTTAAGTTTATGACTTTATTAACAAATGTTTCAAATCAGTATACCCTGTTTCTCACCCTACACAGTCTAACCCAACAGCAACAGATATCTCTCTCTCACTAATCCTTAAGTTTAATGGTTATAATCAAAACATTAGGTTACCCAAATTAAGTTGTAATCAAAAATTTTACAAGAAGTTATTATTTGGTACTTAAGTCCTATAATTATATTCGACTTCAAATAAATTCAAAGTCGAACCACAAAATTTTTATATCATTATTTCAAATTTAACAACTTATTATATACATATGATTGCCTAGATATTATCTACCATCAACTTTGTAACAATTCAACTTTCACGGCCACCTTTCTTTAATTTGCATAAAATACCAAAAAGAAAGAAAGAAGAGTAGAAAGTGTTGGTAGTATAGGTGAAATCAAGCTAAAGAGATCAAAACTACCACATTGCCTCATTGGCTTATAGCTTTTTATAGGTGGAGGTAAATAATGGTGTCTTGATATTTTTTCTAAAAAAAATTAGTTTTTATCAATTTCGAAAATAAGTAACGGAAATTGAGCAACAAAAGATAATTAATGACAGCGTTCATTTTTTTTGTTAATTAATTCTACTTTTGATTGGTGTAATAATAAATTTAGTTCTCAATGTTTATATATTCTAATTCTAAAAAGTTTGAAGAATTTTGTTTTAAAAATCTAAAAATATATATTTAACATTATCAGTTTGTTATGAATTTTTTATTTTAAAATTAAATTGATATAATATATAAAATTAATAGTTAACTTTTTTATTATACATATTAAAAGTAAGATAAACTCACGAAAAACTAAATGAAAACATATATAAATCACAACTAATAATAAAAGGATTGCCTGTAGTTGTTTGAGTCTTAGCTCAATTGGCATGGGTATTATTGCCAATGCAGGAAGATGTGGGTTCGAATGTGTTGAAACACATTATTCTCCTATTTATGAGTTGGAAGCTATGAATAACTCTAGGCATTGTCTTAAAAAAAAAAGAAGCAAATTTAAGTCTCCACTAGAGGGGTAGGTAGGGGCTTTAAAATCCTGGAAGTTATAAATTAATACATGTATTTTGACCCCCAAAATGATAAAATTGTGATTTAGTCTTTCTATAAATTATAAAATTTTAAGCATACAATGAAAATTTTGCTCCCATAAAATTTTTAATTTAATTTTGGCCGGTCCAAAAAACTTTCTTGGCTTCAGTCCTATTCCTAATCTGATATATTTACCTATTTAAATTTTGTTTTACTCACAGTTTAAACTAATTTTTTATTTTAATTCCGTGCGTATTACATATGTGTTATTATTAGTTTCAAACATTACGTTTCATTATTTATTGTATGTTATTCTTAAACGCACACATGTGTTCTAAATCCGTGGTTTCCACATACACACGTGTGATAAAATTTCTAATACTTGTCTTTTCATGGTTTTATTTATCCTTTTATTTAAAATAAAAACTAATGTTAATCTAACTTATTACGATGTTGTTTTTACCTTTTCATATTTTTATATAATCTTTAAATAAAACAACTAAAAATAATACATCTAATGATTGAACTTATGTTAACAAAATTTAATCACAACTTCTTTACCACTCTACCAATAATAATTGTTTAATAAATTTCAAAAGAAAATATTGTTTTACATGAAATATTTTCTAACATAATCTTATATGATTTTTTTTTAAATTAGAAAAATTATAAAAAATATAGGAAAATTATAAATTTTATTGATATATTATTAAAAATATAAAGGAATTATAAAAATATTTTTGAAATTTTAGAAAAAGTGTTAAATTTTTTTTTTAAAACCCATAAAATGTTATAGAAATTTATATATCAATTATTAAGACGATAAAAAATTATAAAACTATTAAAAATATAAAACTTATTAAAAATTTGTAAAAAATATGTATATAGAAATTTTTTGTTATTTTTGAAGGTTTGGAATTATGTTTTCGATAATAGGGAAGTGGAGAGCTTGAAGTGTAGTGGCAATCAGTTAAGCGCTTGGTGGCTTAAGGTTAGTGATAAATAATTGTTTTGCTTGAGAAGAGGTGATGCACGATAAGTTGAGAAGAATTGATTGAGATAGATGCAAGATAATGAAGGGGAAAAAAAGCAATTTTTATTAAAAAATTTAAAATTTATTAAAAATATTATAAAATTATAGGGAAATATAACTTATTAAAAATTATAAAAAGAAAAATTGAAAATGAATACTCCTTCTATAAAATTTATAATTTTTAATAATGTGTTTATCATTTTAATAATTTTTATAGTTTATTTTATAATTTCTAAAAGTTAATTAAGTTATCATAAAATAATTAAAAACCTCTTAAAATAATTAAAAATCAATTAAGTCCCCACATTAGTATTTTTTTTCAAGCCAAATGCTACATTTGTCACCACGTCATCACTTAATAGTGTATTAGATATTATAATGATTTCAAAAAACATATATGGTATTTTTAATTTAACAAAATAAATATTTAAGTATGTATTTACTTAAAAATTTTAATGTGAAAATTTATCATTATCACATAATTATGTAACTATTGTGAAATTTTTCCCCCACTCGCAGTTTAACCCCTTCTTTTTGGTTCTTATGACTACGAGGGTTCCATCAAACGCTTGCATGTGCAGCTGATACTGTGGTTGTCTTTGTGATGCTTTCTTGAACTGTAGTGGAAAGTTAGTGAGAGGATCTTCTACTTACGAATTGGGTTGGAGGCTAAATGGTTGGGGTTTCAGGTAGTTCGACTACAATTATACACAGCGAGATTGTTTTTACCTTGTGTTTTTGGTAGGTTCTGCATGGGATGGGATACCAAACTTGATGGTTTACTTCCTCCATCCCTAATTTTTATCAACATGATTTGATGGTTTGCACTAACAAGAAGAACATGTACACTTACTGATTTCTACCTGGAGCCTTGGATTTTTTAGCATCAATCCCAACATCGTTTATTAACAAAATCTTTTTCTTGGTCGTGCAATAATATTTTCTTGTTTTTCCCTAACAACAGACAATGAACATTCAAATAAAAAACTGAAACCCAACAACCATTGTTGGTAGTACATTGATATGATGTTGGATCCACAACAACGACTCACTGAGTCTGAGCCTTGAAATCCATGTCATGGCTCGAAAAGCTGGGCCCAAGCAGCTTTTTCTTTAGAAGGATGCCGGCTAGTAGGGCATTGTGTCACGGTTGGTGCGTAACAAAAGTGCATATTTGTTAGTAAAATTCATCCAATTCTCAAAGTTTTTTGATGACTTAATAACTATTTCGATATTCATTTAGATTTTAAAGATATAAATAATAAAAATTTTAAATTCCTTAATCCTTTATCTTATAAATAGTTTAAATTTAATGTTGATGTAGTTGAAAAGAAAGTGAATTATAAATAGAAGCCTCGTTGCCTCGTTAGTCTCATTCAACTTTAAATAATCAAATACAACTTCACTTTATTTAGTGTTTTTACTTGTTTATTTTTCTAATTTGCTCAATTAAAATTGTGTTACACTGTTTGGTTTGATAAATCGCACGGTTTTAGGTAGTTTATTGAGTTCAAATCCTGCTTAAGTCAATTTACTCTCGAAAAATGAGAATTTTTGCAAAAATTCTTAAGACATTGAAGCAAACTCGAAATGAAAAAGTAAATAATGACAAAAAAACCACAAAGAAAAAAAAGGCACACCAAGCGTTTGAGTAAATGCTACCCCCTCATCGACGATTAAGATTTGTGTTGATCTACAAAATGACAATTCAAATGGATTTACACTAATTCCCCCGCTAACTCCAATTTCAGTGGAGAATTTGTCTGGGCCACTAAAACTTCAAATAGATAGGTTTCTTCATATGTTTCACAAGTCAAGCCAATTCAAGCGGGTCAAATGAGCCTCATTTAATCAGTTAACTCCCATTAGATGCACTGTATGCCATGGTAAGGAGTTTAATTGCAATGGAAGGCAATAAGTAAGTTTATGATCTACATTGATGCAGGATTTTGGTACCAACTAACCAGGTGAAACGAGGTGGGGGAAAAGTCTTTAATCAATTGAAGTACTAATTAAACCGGAATAAATGAACCAAATTTTAATCGATTTTCCATTTCTTTTTTTCAGACCCACGTTTCTTTTTTTCTTCTTTCTGAAAATCCAGATAAAAATTAAGAAGCCACAATCAGTATTGCTTTTTCATGTTAGTCCTCCCTATTTTAAGCAATGATATAACTTTACTTTAATACACTTTTATAGTTTCTATAATGGAATAAGGTGATTTATGGGGAGAACGTTAAAGGTGGAT
The DNA here is from genome assembly GCA_025698475.1 of Gossypium anomalum. Lineage (NCBI taxonomy): Eukaryota > Viridiplantae > Streptophyta > Magnoliopsida > Malvales > Malvaceae > Gossypium > Gossypium anomalum. Next base: position 87,895,366 of record CM046968.1, read on the forward strand.
ACGTAATACTTATATTAGTGATCTATATTTTTGCTTTTGGAAGATGATATCCAAAACAGAAACTTGTTTGATAAAAATAATTATTTTTATTCAGTAAATTTATTTCGTATCGTATTAATGTGAATATTCATGTATTTATACATTCTATTATTGTTCAAAATATAATTCTACTATTCATAACTTGACCCACTATTCTTATGTCTAACATTTTGAACGGAGTTCAGGCATATTGAACACGTATTTCACTCTGAGTTACCTTCCTTCTACAAACTCCTTAAGTATATGCGAACCAATCACGACCTTCCCTTGGTTCGTGCAAACTCTACTTGCGAGTTAGGTCCGCAAGCTCCCCTCTTTGTCCTCTCATGGTTTGCCTCACACTTAATCGTATGGTAGGACCTATCCGGTGATCACTTATATTATTAAAGTAGAAAAACAATCTACAATGCTTATAAACCAAATTTTAGCTACATTCTGTTTGAATCCAAAGTATTTTTGTCATAGAAGATGAGAGTTGCAGATAAACTTTAAATGGTTTGTTGTTTTACAGTGTCACCACCACAGGCACTGTCCAATTTGCCAAGAAAACAAGCAAAAATTTCCCACCATTCTTTATTACAAGGATCTCTTTATGTTTTGGAACGTTTCTTGTTTACGACTCAGACTGAGTTCACTCGGAAACAAAAGGCGTTCACATGGAAACAACCATCACTGGGTTCTTTCCCAGCTTTCCCGTCTTTATATATTATGTTTTGAGTTTCACTTTTGACAGTTACAAAGGAAAAAAAAAACGCAATTTTACAACATAAACGTGCATTCACAAATTGGTTTAATCCTTGAATACGACGTCGTTTGCTATTCTCAACAACGGTTGAATTGACTCTGCGGAGAATTTCCGTGCGAACAAGAACGGAAAACGCCACCGTTGCTTCGTCGCCGGGGAATCAGAGCCGTAGGTCCCGTCGTCACCGTATCGAGGCTCGTCTTTTCTTAGCCGTGAGATCAACTGAGGCCCAATCTCGGACTCGACGTACATGCGCGGGTGACCGTCGAAGCTGCCGTTCCAGTCCACGTGTGTTAGAGTGGCTGGCACAGCGCCACGTGGATCCCGCATGTGTATGAGGGTGGGAAAATAGTTTTCCTCCGGGTAACACGTGTCCCACACCACACACGGTTGGTTGAACTTCGCCCATATCACCTCGTCACCAACGACGAGCTTCGCGTGCTTACGTGTCAGCGACCAAAACTGCGACCCAATCCTGAAATCCTCCAACGTAACCTCCGGCAACATCGAGTCTTTTCCACGCGCCGCCCACCTATCGTAACTCCCAACCTCGTTGTTCAGTATCTCGATAAAGCTTTTCTTTGACCGAGTTAGCGTTTTGTAGGTGAAGTCAAAAGAGTGAATGGGAATGCAAGAGGCGGACAAGAGGACAAACATGTAATTGGAACGATCATGAAGCAGCGCGTGAGCCAATAACCTCCGGGCAGCGGAAGCGAGAGTCGGGGTGAAACGGAGAGCGGGTTTTGAAGGGATGACTCGGTGAGCGAACACACCCGAGAACGGCGGGTCGTAAGGGTAACTCGGGTCGGCATGGACATAAACATTGAAGAGATCTTTGGGGGTTTGGTTAAAATAAAGCTCCCAAAGCGGAGCGAAAGGCAGAGGCGAAATAGTGAGGAATAAAAATGCAATCTTTTTGGGTGAACCAGGAGGGAGTTTTGAGTTGACTCGGGAAGCGACTCGGAAGAGTGAATCGTCGTCATGCAATGGTAAAGGCAGTGGCTTGGAAGAGAATCTCTGTTGGGTTTTGGGCGGAGGGTCCAAATCTGGAACTAGGTTGTGTCCGGAACCGTCGTGGACGGTGGTTGTCGGCGAAGTGATTGTAATAATAACGGCTAAAGGCAAGCAGAGGAGTAAAGCACAAAAAAGAGAGAGTGGGGTTGGGGACAGCATGGTTTTCTTCCCTTCTTTTTCTCTTTGTTCTGTTGAGTGGAAAGAGAGTGACTTTGAGACAGACACTAGAGAAAGAATCTAAGAGGAAAAAGAAAAATGTGGGATTTGGTATATTTTCTGTGGAATAATAAATTATTTTATTATGCTATCATTTTATCCCAATACAAAATTTTGTTAGACAGAAATTGGTTTGGTCAAACTGATTTTGACTTTTTTTATATTTTTTAATTTAATAAAAAATATAATTTTTCTGTCAAATTAAATTGAATTGATTAAGAATTTAAGATATTAGGTTAAGTGTAAAATCAAATTATAAAGTTTTGATACTTTGATGATTTTGACCACAAATCAGCTTTGCCTCATTTATTGATAAATAAATAATAACTAGTTTGACTTATCCATAATAATAATTACTGTGCCTAATTTGAAGATTGGGTCTGGGCTTGCAAAAACATTTGGTTGGGTTAAGTGGGCCACTCTAGACTTCACAATTGGTTTCAATGGGCTCCTAGCACTTGGTATTGGACTTGTTTAAGGCCTTTAATAATGTCTCTCAATTTTGATCCAATTTCAAAACTCGGGATTTGATTAATTCGAAATCTAATTTGGCACAATCTGTTATGATAATAATAACTCAGCAAATCGAATTTTTTCAATTTGAGATCATTTATATCTAAAACTCGAGCACAGGTGTTAAATATGGAATGACATGAACTTGAAATGACTTGACTAATGAGAATGTGCCTCTTTGGGCTCTTGAGCTATGATTCTCACCTTCTTTGCCTCATATGGTGTGTGGGTCCAAAGAAGTAAGATCAAAATGCAGAAAACTATATGAAAAGAGGTGACCACTTTATGCCCAAAAGCTCAATGATCAGTGATGAAGAATGAGCAAGCATGATTTCCAATGATTTGAGACAAAGAAAGAGGCAGAAATGGAGACATAAGTGTAGACCAAGCAAGTTCTAAACCCTGGGTCGGACTCGGGTCAATCTTTACAAAACCTATAACATGTAATAAACCAACAAAAAGCTTCCATTGGATATTTCAGTTTAGGGAACTTCAAAACTCTGAAACAGTTCTTATCTCAAAGGAATCATTGCAGGAAAGCATGATAATTCTGCCTTGTAATTATCTGCTATGGTCCCCTTCCAATTTTAATATGTATAGGACAGTTTATATACGACCAAACTCCTAATGTTTGATGTCTCCTCTGTGACAGTGACTTCTCCAAGCTTTTCTAACATTGGTTATACCTTGGCTTTGAAACTTGAGGGTTCTTTTTCATTATTATTTTCTTGAGATTATGTTTTCATCCTATTTTTGTAGGGTAAAATTGTCTAAAATCCAGCAAAAAAATAGAAATAGAAATCATTTACCACCCAATGTTGTTTTTTTTCCATGAATTAAATTGATGGTTTTAAGAGGCTGCTAGTTTCTAGTCTCTACCCAATTATTGAATGATAATTTAGAAAAAAAAACCAATGAAATATATTGTATTGTTGAAATTATTATGATATATCACAACCATGTGGAGGGAGTGGATGAGCCTTAACAATTAAGAATCAAAGAAATAAGTACCAGTTTCAACATGAAATTTCTTTTGATAAAAAATATAAAACCACATCAAATTAGAAGTTCATAAAAGTTGAATTAGTTGAAATTTTATGATTTTAAGAAAGGATATTTTTTTTTCAAAATTTTAACCATTGTAACAAAGCTTGATTATATCATTTTGTTTAATTGAAGAGTCGTATATCTGGAAGTTAAATTGTGTATGTCTTTCTATGCGTATGCTCGAATAGGCATCGTAGCCTAATAACCTCATCTCATCATTTTTGGCATGCTTGCCTTCTATGAGGGAGGCTATATCACATCAAAGGCCCTAACAGCAACCACCAACAACCACCTTGAAAGCTGAATAGACTTCAAAAGGGCAAGAGTCAAACCATCATGCAAAGTATCAACTTCCCGAAACAAATATGGCATGTTGACACCAAATCTCTATTTCTTCCCATTCAACAACAAATCAATGTAGCGGAGGTAGCTCGACAAACACCATAAGACCATAAGTCCCTACTTGAAATCCTCAAGAAATGCCTAAGCACAAACCTCGAGTAAGGAGAGGAAATAAAGTTCCATTAAAATGTGGGAAGCTCCTACAAGAAATAGATGGGAGAGGACTTTTACTAAGCTCTTCTCCAAAAGGAATGAGACAAACACCACATTCAAACAACTGGGGGTTGAGAAACGCCATAATGGCTAGAGCATTATTCTATTGAATGGGAAGAAAAAGAAGAAAGCGAGAAAAAGAGGGATAAAAGAGCGATGAGTGACAGAGGCGTAGCAAATGAAAGATAAAGACAAATCAATTGCGCAAGCAATAACTAGCCACCCAAATGATGGTCGAGTTTAAGGTAGGTTCCTAACTACCAAACAAAAGAAAGAGAAAAGACAAGTGTTTTCATCACTTAGAAAGGGTACACTTAGAAATGCACTTGAACTCATGTGGACATACTCTACAGAAAATTGCATTAAAGGCCTTGAAATTTGCATTAGCCAATTTTTCTTTATCATTAGTCCAAGTCACTTCAATTTTTCTTTATCATTTGTTGGTGGGCTCCTAACCTGTCAGAATCAAATGCCAAGTTCTTTCATCCATGGACTTGATAAAAGCTCTTATCCTTGCCCTTTAATAGGCATAATTCATGCCATTCAACATAATGATCTTGGAATTGATGTTCCCTCTATCTTAACAACAATTCAACAACTGGCTCTTTGTTTAATGTGTTAAGTGTCTAGCTCTGATACCAAATGATAATTTGTTTATTGCGCTTTTCAAATTTTCATTCAGTGGCAAGTAGACTACCTTACTAATAGTTATAAATTAAGAGATGAACACTAAAGTTTGGTTATACACTATTTGAAAACTTCTTACATCCAAAAGGTCTTACTCAAAGAGTAACCTACTATAAATCAACAAGTACAAGATATGATTTAAGTCCAACCCACTCACCAAGTTGCTACCTCACTTCTATACTCAATCTGTTGGAACGCAAACATACCTCGTGACGCAACAAAAATATATTCTAGTGATCACAACCTATGCATCCATGTGTGAGGAACGAATCTGAATTGAGAAAACTACGAAACAATACCTAAATCGATATGAGTAAACAATGTACACATTGAGAAAAGCGTTGAAATCCTCAATTGAACATAGTTGCAATGAGTTTCGCTCTAGCTTTTACGGTATCCACTTGGAAGAATAACAATCAGAAAAACTCTCCACACTTCTTTAGAAAATTTTAAAAATGCTGTCAAACAAATGAATTTTGGGTAACCCTCAAATAAGGGATAAAAATATCCTTTTATTCAAAATATCTTATTGAATAGAATATTTCTCATAGAGTGATTTAAGTGATTTCTGTAAAAACATGATATCTTTTCCATAAAGGATAACAATTTACATCATTCCGTAAAATATTTCTTTGACTGAAATTTATTAAATCCTTATTTAATAATTGTAATAAAGATATACTAGTTAAAATCATACGAAACCCAATTTATATTTATTTTAGCTAGATTATCTATGTGTCTGCATCAAGTATGTACTCATATTGTGTCTAATATTTAAATCTATCAGATTAAATTAATCATAATAACACTTCTATAATAGTTTAACCCGTGTGATAGGTAAAAATAACCCCAATATCTTTTAATTCTAATTGATTTAACCATAGAGTGTGACCCCATAGGATCCTGTAATATTAGTAGTAACATTAAAACAATTCTAATGTTGCAAACAATGAGTGAATCTAGAAATGCATCACTGCTACCTAAGTTGCAGAAAGTCGTGGTTCGACATAACCTTCTATAATAATATTATCGTGTAGTATATCCCTTTTTTTGTGATATTTGGATTGAACACGAGTCATGGAACAGACACATTAGTCTAATATTTTACTTCTAAAATTTTGAGTAGACTAAGATAAATAAAATGAGTATGATATCTTATATTAACTCATTTGAGCATGGTTATACATTTCTCGTCTCATCCGATCAAAGGACCCAAGATATCGCTCCTATTATGTAAGGAAAAATTCTATATTGGTCATGCTCATCCCACTACATGGATTATGGCATACCCATAAACAATCTTTATAACTCATCCATTTACGGAAGACATTTAACTGTGTCAAAGCATAGAACTCACAATGTTGAAACAATGGTGATCTCAAGTCTAACGATCATGCATACAATTATCACTATGAGAATGTAATACCCCAAAATTTTAAAATTTGAGAAAGGATAAATGTTTAAAAGGTGAATTAATTTTTAGGAGAGAAAGTATGAATAATGAAATTTAGTAATGATTAAATTGCAATTTTTTTAAAGTTGAAGGACTAAATGTAACAACCTAATTTTCAGTAGTGTCGGAAACAGTGATTCGAGATCACTAAATCCGATGAGTGAGTTAAAAATTTAATAAATTAATACCTATGAGTCAAGTGTGATTATAGAAGTATTTTTTTCATTAGTGAATTTTGTGATTTAAAAGAATTAATTAGGTAAATCAGGTTAAAAACGAGGTATTGAGACCTCGAATTCATAAACTGAGCCATAAACATTTTATAAATATTTGTGGAGTGTTATTAAGTTAGTATTAAAGTTTCGTTAGAAGATTTTAACGTTTGGTTAGTCAATTAATTAAAAAGGACTAAATTGAAAATAGTGCAAAATTTGGTAAAGTGATTAAATAGTTTAACTGACTAATAAGGAGGGATTTAAAAGGCAATTAGACCCAAATTATATGGGCTGGACAGTTTGGGCAAGAAAATCAGCAAAAAGACAAGGAGAAACAAGGGCAAAATTGGAAATTTTGCAAATTAAACATATAAAATAAAGACAAAATTGAAAAATCTAGAGATATCATCATTTTTCTTCAGCAAAAACGCCATGGGAGGTCTGGAAGTTGCTGGTTTTTCATATTTTGACATATGTGAGTTCAATTTTTACTTTTTCTTAGTAATTTTTATGTTTTTGTGACTTTTACAACTAGGTCCACTTGTTGAATTCATTAGTTTTTGGTTCTATGAAAGAAATTGAAGGTTGTTATGAATATGTGCTGGAAGTATGTGATGATTTGGCTTGGAATTAGAGCTTTAAATTGTTTGTATGCTGATTTTATTGAAAGAATTGAATAGAAAGTGAATGTTTGGGACCTAATTGTAAAATAGTTTGAAGTTAGAGTTTTATGTAGAAATTATGAATTTCAATAGTTATGAAATAACTTATCATGTCTAAGAAAAGAATTAATTGATAAAATTATCTTAATTTAGGGGTTAATTGAGCAAGGACTGAATTGTATGAATTGTGAAATATGGGGCAAAATAGAAATCAACATTTTGCACTAAGACTGTTTTGGACAGCAGCAGTAGATGAACTTTGAAAAATCACCAAAAATTGTGGAAATAAAATTAGAGGATGAATAAAATATGGAATTAAAGCTTGTTGAGTCTAGTTTCTCATAAAAGAAATGGTGTAAGCAATGAATTTGTAAATCATGAGATATAATGAATTTTGTGAGACAAGGTTAGAATGAATTTGGGTTCCCCTGTTCTGACTTTGAAAAATCATAAAAAATTAAATAAAAGTAATTAAGGGCTTAAATTTATATTTCTAGAATTCCGAATGAGTCTATTTTCAATAGAAATAAACAAGAACATCATCTGAGTTTTTTATGAAGAGATAATTAATTTTAAGTGAAGAAGGGTCAGAACTGTCAGACAGCAGAACAGGGGTGACTTTAAAGAATAAACTGTACTTATTGGCTAAACCAAAAATTCTGAAAATTTTATGTTAAGAAGATATGTGAGTCTAGTTTCAGAAAAAATTAACGGATCTTAATTTGGAGTTCCGTATCTCCAAATATAAATAATTTAGTGACTATGACACGGGTGGATAGCTTAAATATTCACATAAGTAATTAGTGAAAATTATGGATAAGGTTACTTACAAGTATGTTATTTATACCAAGGATGTGGATGGAGAGGAGGAGGAGGAAAAATAAATGAATGACTTGTGTATAAATTGATTACATGCCTGATTATAAACAATAAACGTTGAATTAGTAATGATATAATGTTTTATTTCATATGTTCATTATTAAATTGTAAATATTGAAAAAGTATGAAAATTGAACTAATTGTTGAAATCGAGTGGAACGCAGGTTGAGTACTTTCGTTCAATGGCTAAAATGAATTGATTGGAAAAGACCATGGTTGGACCATGGCAACATGTGATATGTGATTTTCAGTATAAGACCATAGTCGGGCTATGGCATCGGAGAGATGTGATTATGTGCTTCAGTATAAGACCATATCCGGGATATGGCATCGGTGTGATATATGCTATCAGATAAAGACCATATCCGGGATATGGCATCGGTGAGATATGTGATTCGTGTAAGACCATAGCCGGGCTATGGCATCGATATGTGTTATGTGATCAGTGTAAAGACCATAGTGGGCTATGGCATCGGTATGTGATATGTGATTCTGTGTAAGATCATAGCTAGGCTATGGCATCGATATATGATATGTGATTTCGTGTAAGACCATAGTTGAACTATGGCATCGAGAAAACGAAGTACTCAATTCCGTAAGACGTTCACTAATTTGACAAAATGTGGTAAGTGAAAGAGTTTATGGATTTAAAAGATAAATTTGTAGTGAACATGAAATTGAGCTCGATTAAATGATTTCATCAATTAGATATTGTGTATGGCAGAATGTGTTAGCGAATTACATATTTATTGAATTGATATTTGAAGTTCGGAAAGTGACATGTGATGATGTGTAAGACTATAGTTATACTATGGCAACAAGGAAATGACATACTCAATTTCATAAGACGTTCGCTAATTTGATAAAAAGGGTGATAAATGACATGTGAAGTAAAGTGATAGTTTTTAAGTAGTTAATAATATTGAGCTCACTTATATACATTTGTTAATCGAGATTGTGATCGACAAGAAGAGATAGCTAATTATATGCTTATGAATATAAGTATTTACGAAATACAAGAAAATAATGGTTATTGATATATGAAAGCATGAGATTATGACATACGAATTATGAATATGGAATATGTTTGATAAATGTGTTCATTCATAATTATGGAATTATGTACCTCATGTATACTATTTGCATAAAGATGATATTTCAAACACTTTGGTGAGTAAAACTCAAATATAAAATAGTATGAAATTAAGACAAGTTGATATGAAAATATATTTAAATTACAAAGATATGGTGATATATGTTATGATTACATAACATGAAATTGTGTACATAAAAATGAAAAATAAAATGTTCAAGTTTAGGCACACGGCTTAGCAACACGCAGGCGTGTGCTCAAAGCCGTGTGACTCAATTTTCTTCTTGAATGCAAGTCGAGAGCTTCACCGGCTTGGGTCATAGGCGTGTGTGACCACGGCCTACCCACACGGGCATGTCCCCGATCACTGCAGGCGTGTGACCCTTATACGTGAGAAAAATTTTAAAAGTTGCAAAAAAAAAAAAAATTCTGAGGATCCAGTTTAGTCCCAACCCGATCTTAATGCATTATTTGAACCTCGAAGGTTCGATAAAGGAATCTTTATAATCAATCTCAATATTTGAACGATAAATGATTTAAATGATCTGTAAGTGTTCTGTACTTCTTGGTAATACCTTGTAACCCTGTTCCGGCAACGGATACGGGTTGGGGGTGTTACACTAAAAGTGAAAATTTACCATTTTGGGAAGGGAAAATTTTAAAGAAATATTTTTACGAATGTGATATGGTTATGTATTGAAATGAGCTGGTAAATCAAGATAGGGGTTAAACTGAATAAAATGAAAAACTATAGGGACTAAAAATCAAGGTTTTCAGAACCGGCTTGATGTCGAACTTGTTAGACCATTGGTTCATTGGTCCAACTAATCCATCCGATTCAATTAAATTAAGCATTAGAAATTCATAAAAGAATAAAAAAATTCAGTTCAATCGGCCCATATCAGTTCCCAGGTCAATTGATTTAATGCCTTTCTCTAAATCAATATCACGATCTTTTTCCAATCCAACTAATTTAATTGACCGATATGATCTGGTCCGATTCAAACAATCATGCTATTGCTAAACACTCAAATCTTAAATGAAAAATTTCAAAAACACATTTCCAAAGCAATGCTTTTTTTTTTAAAACAATCACATTATAAGTTCTGATCATATTTGTTTTTTTTTACACAATACCTACAGCTACCTATAACCCCTCCCCAACATATAAATAAGAGGATAATGCGCTTCAATGCACTCGAACCCACGTTCTCTTACATTGATAACAATACTTATACTAATCGAGTTAAAACTTATTCCACCAAAGCAATTTTAAAGTAACTCTCAATTTGTCTAAATTTTATGTTTCGTTGAATATGATAATGAGATTCTAACAAATTAAGTAAACAGTTCCCAAAATTTTTTTTTAAGTAAACAGATTAATTTCTCGATTATAAATTTTAAATTATTTTTTTTAAATGCATAAAAAAATTTAACTTTTTTTAAAAAAAATTAAACCCTTGATATTTTTTTTCATTCAATTAGGTACTTTAATTTTTAAAATGTATAAAAAAATCTAAATTAAAAAAAATAAATTCTATTTTTTTTATATTCAATTAGGTGCTTCAACCATTGTAACTTTATTAATTTAAAAAAATTTATATTTTCTCTTTTTTTTGTAAAAAAATAGTATTTTATTTTAAAAACCGTATTTTGGGGGAGATTTTCGGACATCTATCATTTTGTTGTCTTGTAAGAGAGTGTGACCTGGAATGCAAATGGATTTCAGCATAAAATGACATTTCAACTTACAACCTTCAAAAAATTCCGATTATTTTATTAATTTTGAAGTAGTGCTTGGATCTTGTATCTTCACTGTTTATTTATCTTACCATCTTCCTTTTTATCAGATCCTTTCCATTTTCCTTCGCTACTTCCTTCTAGGCTTCATTCCCATGGAGTTTTGATTTGTCGCACGCTTTACAAGGTAACAAGGAAATTACTGAAATTTTCAACAACAACAAAAAAATCTTGTTTGTTTGGTGGCGTTGAAGATCTCTGTACTCAGTCACTGGAGCTTTACGCTATACTTAAAAAGCATCGATTTTACTCAGTTTTTCACTGTTTCGATCCCCTTTTTTTTAATATCTTGAAAGCAACTCTTGATTTTTTTAATTCGCTTTTTTTTTTTTTTTGCTGTTTATCTGCCAATATGAAGGACTTTAATTTTTCTTGTTCGTTTCTTTCTTAAATTATAGCAACAGAGAATATTACAAATGCGATAAATATATATTCTTTTTTTTTCTGGGAAATTTGTGTTTTTTCGAACTGGTAGGTTTGAGAATTTTAATTTATTGGAAGTTTAATTCCTTTTAATTGGTTATACCTGTAATTAGGCTTGCAGTTTAGTTTTGTTTTATTCCTGCTATAGTGTGGGATCTGATTTGGGTTGGCTTGAAAATGCCCATCAAAATGGTATTTTAAGTGTTAATCCCTTTTCATTGCTTGTTTCTTAGCGTAATTAGCCTTGCATTTTAGTTTGTTTTTTTCCTGTTACAGTGTGTGATGGATTCCGATACCGTATCGTCCGCGGGTGGGCTTGAGGTTGCCCATCAAAATGGTGTTTATCCGTCCGGGGATGCGTATGACAGTGGTGTTACAGATAATGTGAACGGGACCGTTGCGGAAAGTTTCGAGACTTGTTTATATAATGAAATGGATGACAATGGAGCAACTGAACAAGCTAGAGAAGGGTCAAATGAGTGTGTGGAAAGCAGTGGATTGATTGATTCTAAGGTAGCAGGTCGTACATTCTGTTTTTGGGTCTTTTATTAATTACCATTAGACTGATTCTGTGCGCATGTAGGAAAGGGGAGTCAAAGATAGTTCGAAACAATCCGAACCTGATAAGGTTCAAGGCAAGACCAAGAATGAAAAGCCCTCTGTTCCCAAAAAAGTTTCTCCAGCTTTAGTGAAGAAACGTATGGATGGAAAGGTTGCAAAGGCAACAGTGCCAGCTCCGAATGGTGGTTCTGTTGCTACAAATCCACGTATGAAACAGCCTCTTAAAAGTAGATCATTGAATGAAAGACAAGCCAATGTATCCAAGGTTTGAGTTGGTTGTACTAGTTTCTTTTTTAGCGCATTTTCCCCCTTTTTATTGTTACCATTGTTCCTGCGCTTTTTGATAATTTATTTTCCTCTTCTCTCTGTGCTTCCGACAGCATTCCGAAAAACCAGATGCAGGCAATGCGTATGTACTGCTTGTTCTTTTGTTTGAATTTCTCAAGCTCTAACTGGGCTTAATGTGCTGCATGATGACTGATCTATGCTCCTGCTTTTTCTCAACTGTTCTATTGTGTATTACAGGGAGAAACCGAAGCTAAAGCCTCTGAATAAAGTTGAAGGAGACACAGAATCATCGTATCCTTTTCGGTTTCAACATTTTGTTATACTTTCTATCTGGGATTATGGGTGTTGAAACGTGTTGCGATTTGAGTTTTCTTTGCAATGTTGCTTATAGGTTTCTTTTTTTTCTTTTTTTTTTTCTAATTGACATGTTTCTGTTTATCCTTAATCGCATCATGGAAGCCCGACGGCAGCTGATGCTAAAGTTCATAAGATCGGTACTCTTCCAAATTATGGTTTCAGTTTCAAGTGCGATGAACGGGCTGAGAAAAGGAAAGAGGTTGGTGCTTTATATTATATATCCTTTGGATTCTACATTATCTATTCTTGCAGCAATTTTGCTCAACTTTCAAGTCTTTGCTATTGTGTTGTGCAGTTCTACAATAAACTCGAGGAAAAAATTCATGCAAGGGAAGTAGAAAAGAGCAATTTGCAAGCCAAGTCTAAGGTGTTCTTTTGTGAATGTAACGGCTCATGCTCCAGATTCGTTTCTTATCTTAACGATATTTTGATTCTCTGCAGGAAACTCAAGAAGCTGAGATTAAGATGTTTAGGAAGACTTTGAAATTCAAAGCGACTCCAATGCCAAGCTTCTATCAGGAACCTACACCTCCAAAGGTGGAATTAAAGAAGGTTAGTTGAATGTTCTCGTAGCTGGTGCTTCGAATATATATATGGCCACAGTGACTTTCTCAAGATTTGCAACATTAATGTTTGTCCATTACTTGGGTGCAGATACCACCTACAAGAGCTAAATCTCCAAAGCTTGGTCGGAGGAAAAGCTCAACTCCTTCAGACATTGATGGTAACAGCAATAACAGTCACCAATCAGGCCGGCTAAGTCTGGATGAGAAAGCATCTCAGAGCATCTCTGCCAAAGTGATTTCTCCTGTCCATGCGAAGAAGTCACAGAGGAAATCACTTCCCAAACTGCCTTCTCAGAAGACAAGTTTGTCCGGTGCAAAAAATGAGGAACAGAAATCCAAGGTGTCTGATCCGGAAACGACAACTAAACCGAAAGCAACATCTAAAGCAACAAGGGAGGAGACTACCGCATCATCTTATTTGACAAATGAAGAACCATCTCCAATTCAACAACTGGAGGCATTTTCCAGAGCTAATTCGGGTGGAAGTCAGCCTGACTTAGATCTAGGGCCAGTGATTGGAGACTTGGAACAAGAGCCAATTGCGGTGGAGCATTAAGCATGGCAATGGTTTTAAGTGGACACTAGTATATAAAGTTCTCGACCTCATTTTGGATAAATAAGGACGACTGAGACTGAATTATTTGATGATCAAAGGCATGGAAACTGGAAACTTCTACATTATGAGTGATGATGGTGTCGTCTTTTGTCTTCTCCGATATCCAGCAGCTTTGGTAGGTTTGCAAAGGTTGCTGAGGTTGTTTGCAGCACTGTATGTCCTAATTTATGTTGTTCAAGGATGGCTTATTTTGTTTCTAAAGTTGTCTGCTGTTGGCCAAACCTGCTTAAGTCCATTTATATTGTGTAAATTGCTTTGCTCTCTGTTTGTTCTATGAAATTAGTGTCTTGCTATTTGCAGAGATTGATTATCTATTTAATTTCACATTCTTTTATTGTTTTTTTCTACTTTTGGTATTTTTCGTGTTAGTAGACAAAAAAATCAGTCAAATTCAATAAATCGAATTGATTTATTGGGTTAGGAGATTTATTTAGGTTAATTGATTTTTTTTAGATAATAATTACTTAATATTTTGATCCAATATTAAAATAGTGAGGGATAAAGTCAGAAATTTATTTTAGGGAGGTTTAAGATTAAATTATATTTTTTAAGGAAAGTGAAAGTATAATTTTATCACTGTATTAACATATTATTTCATAGTTTTTAAAGGGATTATAAAGAAATTTTTATCATCTTAGGGGGTCAAAGTGCAATTTAATCATGACATTAATTTAAAATTTCAATTTTTTTATAGGGACTAAAAAAAATTTTACTCCCTTGCCTACCCCTTAATGCAGACCGTGAACTTAATAGTTAATATTTACTTGCCAACAATTCTCAAAATAAAAACTCAAATAATTAAATATCTAAATAACTGAACCAAATTATCCATTTAATTAGTTCAAATTGATAAAAAAAAATTTATGTTAAATTTTAAATATAAAATATTGTAAATAAGCATCAAATGTAATATATGCTTAATAAAAATATAATATTTTTTTGTATAATGATTTATTTGGCTTCCAACTTTACAGAAAAAATCATTTTAACTTTTTATTTAAATTTTCATTCTTTTTTAATTATTAAACTTGCGTTTTTTTATCAAATTACCTCAAAACAGATGAAAAAATTAATATTTTTTAAACTCTACTAACATTGCATACACATGGATTGTTACGAGAATGACATGTCAGCATTTAATTAAATTTTAAAAATTATAAAACTATTTTTAAAATTTAAAACTCGTTAAATTTTAAAAAATTAATTAAATGTTGACATGGCAATCTACAAGTATAGCAAAGTTACCAAATGCGAATTATTCCATCCATGTTGAAGTGATTTAATTTAATAAGAAGATATAAGTTCAAGGTTAAGCAAAAATTAAATAAAAGCCTTGCCCTTTTCTTTTTTATAAAAACCATCAAACATTTCCTTTGTCAAATTCGTTTCCCTAACCATAATCAAATTCAATCAATTTCATAATTTTTAATTTTTTTCTTTTATTTTATAATTAAATAAATCTTGAAAAAATCACAAAAATCAATTAAACAAAACCGAAGATCTGTTCAATTAATTTGGTTGATTTATTCAATTATTAATATCTACTAAAAAGCCCAATTTCAAGGGTGAGGCAAGCTAGATGGTGATCAAAGAGCAATTATTGATTGCTTTCTTAATAGCATTTTTGGGGATAATGCTACCACATATAATAATGGATATTTTGGTGATTATTCAGATGATTTTCAAATAGGAATCTATTAGTAACCTTTCATTTGATGCTCTTCCCGACAACCCTTTGATTTTTTGTTGAATGCAGCCACAAATACCAACCTCACCTCAAATCAACAGCAAAATACAGTCATATTCCTACTTCACATCATTTCTACATACATAAAAAGTTTGATCATTTTTATTTATCATAATGGGGAACATAAACATAGATGACCTCCAATGCCAGGTTTAACATTTCATTATAGTAGACAGGTTGTCGTAGATTACAACAGTTCAAAGCCAGATGAAACCAGTAAAAGTAGGGTTTTGGTTAAAAAAAAAAAAAAAAACAACTACAAGAGTTGTCATGGCAGAGTATCTAAATTGCTTGCTGCCATGGCCAAAACCCATATGAAAGCTGGTCACCAAACTTTGAACTGCCAAAAGCAACCAATGACTCCAAAACCCAACCATCACGTGCAGAACATGGAGTTCAAAAACGTGAAAGACTGGGTAAAACCAACAATTGACAAACTACAACACTAACGAAAGCTTAGCCAAAAGGCTAAGCAAAAACACCATAACAAACTGGAAAGATACTCTAAATTCCAGAACTAGGCAACTGTATTCTCGGGGAAATTCGGCCATCGAGAAACCAACACCGGTTATCGGGATTCCAAATCTAGTAACAGGTCTTTGATGAAAGGGAACCTGCAAAAAAAAAAAGGGAGAATGGCCGTATTCCCTGGAAAATGGAAAAGGGACTGAGTTCGGGAAGATAGAGGACTCACAACTGATGCACCTAAAAATTAAACAAACTGTTGCTACTCACAAAGGGTATTTATAGGCTTCTTGATTTGATCAAACCTTGTTTTGTTGATAATTTAGTTCAGAAAAGGATATCACACCTCCAGAGCTGCTCAACGAGGAGGTCAACTGCGCTGCTGCTGATTGCCTTGCATTGTTGTAGGTTTAACCCCAACAGGGTCTGACCCAGTTTTAGAAGTGAAGGCATGCTTTTGTCAGAGACCTTAGAGCAATCAGACATAGAAAGGATCTGCAGTTTGATCTGATTAGAACGAGCCAGAGCTGCAATTCCAGAATCAGTGATTGCACATTTGGAGACATCAAGATCACTGAGTAACTGACAGTTCTTTGCAATTGCAACCAAACTAGCATCGCTGATCTTACAACCTTCAAGATTCAGCATTTCTAGAGTCCACCCATGCAAATCAGCCATGATACAGACAGCTTTGTCACTTAAATTAACACAACCGCTGATATTAACCTTCACCAAATCTGCCTCACGAGTCTCAAGCAATGGAAGAAACCCAGCGTCTGATATCCCATGAAGCCCGCTCAACTCTACATGCTGCAACTGAGGGCACAACTTCCCTAATGCAGCCAAGCTGGCATCACCAAAACCAGGGCAGTTACGGATGGACAGTGATCGAAGGGATTTGCAAGGCAATACAGAAGGCAATCCCAGGTTTAGGTCCTTTATACCATAGCAGTTCACGAGAGAAAAAGCCTTCAACTTTGCACCACAGTTAAGAAGGGAACTGAAAAACCCAAATTGGGTGATCCTGTGGCACTCCTCAAGTTGCAAGCTCTCTAGTGAACTAGCTGTTTTGGCGAAAGACACCAACCCTTTATCAGATAAGAAAGCACATTTATCGAGGCATAACTGTTTCAAATTTGGGCAACCCTTTCCGACAGCTTCAAGTCCCAAGTCCGTTACACCACGGCAGGATGTAACTGCAAAAGATTTCAATTTCTGTAGCCCATGACCATTACCCATTACCCAGAAGCCCTTCTCACTCACATTTGGGAGACTAATGAGAGAAAGATCAGTCACCGCCTTGCCATAGTGTCCTATAACAGCAAGAGAGACATCAGTGATATTCAAGGCCTGGAGCTTTATTTTTGTGAGGGTAAATGAGGCTGAAGACAACATGCTCACAATTCCTTGATCTCCTATAAGGGGGCAGTCTTTGATCGAAATAGCCTTTAGATTCGGACAGCAGCGAGCAAGAGCTTGGAGGCCTTCATTTCCAATGTTTGCACAACCCTCAATGGTCAGATCCTTCAAATTAGGACAGCCCTTAGCAACAGCAAGCAAAGACTTATCAGTAATTGCAGGGCAGTGGCAAAGGTCAAGCTTCTCTAGCTGGTGACACCCATCAGCAATCTCACACAGACCTTCATCTCCAACAGAAGACGAATTCCACAATGAAAGAACCCTTAGAGAAGGGCATCCACGGGAAATGGCCCTGAGCCCAACGTTAGTCACTCCACATGTGGAATTGCTTCCTCTAATAGAAAGCTTACCCAATCCTCCACGGCTTGCAGTTCCTACAGCAATAGCAGCAAGTCTAACATTTGTTGCTTTCTTCCCTTCCAAAACCCTAGAGAGGTATCCATCACCCTCAACATCTTGATCTTCAACCTTAGAAACAACTCCACTCTTGTTGTTATCATTGATTTCATCTCTGTGGATGTTGCTTACAAGCGTAAGCCAGCGCTTGGAAACACAAGCGCAGGAACTCCTCTCTTGGCCTCCAGGTAACCGTCTGAAGATTTCAAATAAGCATTCATCAGGGAGAATCTCAATTGATGGGTTCTTCTTCTCAACCCTTTCTCCAGAGAAAACAATGGGGGGACTGATGCGGGACCTCTTGTGATGAGGAAAATATACATCCACATGGTGTCCAAGGGAGAAAAAGAGACTTGACTCCTTCGGGTTTGGGTAAATTGACCCCCCAGGGAAAAAATTATCACTTCCTGAAAACCAATATCAGAAGGGTTTATGAGAACAAAACAATCTAGCAAAATATCATAAGGAAACCAGGTTAAAGAACTTGACAGATATTTCCATTTAAATACAAGTTGTCAAGGATATTGTTGACAGCATGCAGCTCTCAAAAACCACATCTCTACTAATATCATGTCCAACAAATATAAAGAAACAATAAGGATAAGATCCATGAACAAGAAGGAGCTCTATAACAAATACATAATTCCATCTCAGATATAGTCCTAGAGAACCATATATTTCAGAACAAACGATTACAAGTCATTCAAAATAGACTGATCTACAACCAGCACACCTCTATAGCTTTCAAGTTGAAAGATGAGTACAACCACTAACAGATTCAACTAAAAACTAACCAAGCTCTCCTCTAGAAGATCAAGCTATTCAATATATCAGATTTGTACAGATCAACCCATGAGCCGAAAACTAATGACACACACAAAAAAGGAAACAAAAAACAGATAAGTTCTAAGAAAACCTGATCCACTACTAGACTACTTCACTGCCCCACCAAGTCTTCACAAAAACCAACTAAATTTATTTCCCTATATCAACATGAATTCAAGTAACTCACAACCAAGACTTCAAAACCAAATACCATTGAAAAACATGGTAACACCAAAATTGAAATATGTGTGTATGTATGTGTGTGTGAAAGCCATTAATCATCCATGATCTTTGATCAGTACACTAAGTTACCGAATGTACTCCCAAAATTTCTAAAATTTGTTCACAACAAAAAGGGTGTGATCCATAAACCAAAGTTCAACATAAACGAAAATCAAAGATACCCAAATAGAAAAAAAAGCTGAATTTTAGCAAGAAGAGGTTACCACTAAAAGAAAATAGCTTTGACATGAGTACAACTCAAAAAACCCCGGGAGGTCAAATCTGCACCGTTCCTCGCCCCAAAACCCTCCAAAGAGAGCAAAAAAGAGAGACCCAACAAGGAAGAAAAACGAAACTTCAACGTGTGTAGCTTGAAAACAGGAATGCATGAGAAAGATTGAAGGCAGAAGGACGTGGAAACCCTATCAGATAGGGCAAAAAAAAGGAGAGATAAAGGAAGTAAGAAAAGGAAAAGGAACGAAAGATAGTGAGGTAAGGGGAAAGGGGGTTGGTTTTATTTGGAAGAGGAGAGGGGTTAGGGTATGTGCGACAATGCACATGAGATGAAAGGAACCCAAATGCAATGAACTTGACCCCAATTTCTTGGGGTTTCGTTTCGTTGTTCTTCTCTCTCTTCTTTCTCTCTCCCCCCTACCATTTCAATACCGCTAACCGCTTTTGCCGTTGCTGGTTTTCGATTCCCGCTTTGTTATCCTGCTGAGTGTTTGTTTGGACACTCGATTGAGCTAAGCTTTTTGTTTTCAGCAAAATCCAGAGTTGGAATAAGCTACTCTTAACTTTAGCTATATGTCAATAATTCTAATTTTAACTCAAAAACTTAGTCGGGTAAATCAAACCCTAAATAATTTTAACCTAAAATATTCAAATTTAAAATCATCAGACATAACAAACTGAAATCTCAAAATTGAATGATTTTGACTAATAATGATACAAATTTAAAATTGACCCAGAGTGATGTTGGTTCGATCAAGTTTTTTAGATTTGTTTAATCATCCATCATAATTCGCTTCAATTTTTAATTTCTCTATATTTATTTTTTAGACTTATTTTAATAAAATAAGTTTTATTTTTTTCCTTTTAAATATTATTTAACAAATTTTCAAAATCTTTTTCATAAATATTTCTAAAAAACAATATTTTTTTAAGAACTTTTAAATTATTTTTACTGTTTCAAATATAAAATATTTATTTTTATATCATAAAAATAAAATTAAGTATATATTAAATAAAAAAATTTTGATTTAATTTCAAATACATTCCATAAATTATCCAAATATCTTAATTTAAATCGATTTTCAATTTAGTACATTTTTTTCTCAATCTATATTCAAACTGGCTTGACCCAAACTAACTTCATCCCTCGAATTTTTTTCCTTTTCGAAATATAAAAATAGATTATAATTTTTAACATTAATTATCGGTTAAGCTAGGAAGAAGAATAAAAATTGTATTAGAATGCATGTTGGGAATAAGATACCAAAATTTATAGTGATTTGGGTATATTTAATGGAGTGGGGGAAGCTTCTTAAATCTTTTGTCTTAGCTAAGTTTTTATTTTTGTTTTGGTGTGGTATAATACAAATCCAGTGTTAGCCATCCTCAAGTTAGGTACATCCATCACCCATTTTAATTGTCTTCATAGACACACTTCATTATTTTAGATTTAAATACATAGTAGTTTGTATTTAAAACCCCAAAATGGTTGATTGAATCTTAACTCGATTGACAGAGATATTATTGTTAATGTAGGATAACATGGGTTTGAGTGCACTGAAGCGCATTATCTTCTTATTTATGGTTTGAGGAGGAACTATGGGTAGTTATAGGCATGGTGTCAAAAAATATATATATAATCAAAATCTAAAACGAGATTATTAAAGAAAAACCCAAAAACATAAATCTAATCTTAATCTGCTTAATCATTTAAGAGAAAAAAAAATCAAATTACTTGGAATATTATACATATCTAACTTGAATAAGAAATGTTCAAGCTTCAATTTGGAAGAAATTGACAAGTTCAAGACTTACCTTACATTCTTTAAATCTTAAATAATAATAATTAATTGTTAACTACCACGTGGATGTCACGTCATCAAAATTAACAAGTGTCCACTTTTATATCTATTTTGACGTGATTTAATAAATTTTTAAATGGAAAGCGAAAATAATTATTTTAAAAGATGGTTATGCAAATGATTTAAATAAAATTATTTTAATAATTTAAACAAATTGAATTAAGTGGCAACCTCGTTAGATTAGTGGGTTATCTATTAGACCCTTGTTTTCATTTATGTGTACATATATATATATATATATATATGTAAAATGTTGTTTATGTAGGCATCAAAGTCTAAGGGACTAATCATTCAATGACTAATAAGCCGCCAGTTTAATCATCAAAAATTATACTAATTCGATTCGGGTTTTTATAGTTTAGTTCGTTTTCAATTAGATAATGTCATTGAACCGTATTAAATCATATCAATTCGATTCGGTTTTAACTTATTATATTGGATATCGAAAAGCCTCAAAACATGTTTAAAATTAAAAAAAAATCTTAATATTTTTTGAACATATAATCCCAAATATAAACCTATTTAAATCCCGAAACAAAACTCATTGCTTCTAAATTGTAAATATAACTTTTATTACACTTAGTTCTATAATGAAATGAAAAATAAACCTTAAATCTAATTTCAACCTCAATCTCTCACGTATTCGTTGCTTATTTATTATTATTGTTAAAACTTCCGATAATTGAAGTGTTCATCTCTTTTTTTCTTATATGTACTATGTACTATGTTCTTTTTCTATTATTATTGTTGTTAAAACTTATAAAATTTTGGTTATCATTATTAACATTTTCAAGTTGGATGCTTTTTTGTTGTCGTTACACATTATTAAATACAAATAATTTAACATTCGATTATTATCAGTGAAGATTGAGAGTTATTAAATTAATATTAAATTAATTTTTTAATAAATATTTATAATTATAGATTTTGAAAATTATCTTTTAGATAAATATACTATTGAGATTTTATGAATAATTGAAAAAAAATGAAATGGTCAAATAGTGTCTAAGAAACGCAAAACAAAGATAATTTTACCTAATTGAAGTTGAAAAGTCCAAATTCAAAGACAATTTTGTCTAAATAAAGTCCAAAAGCTCAAAGCACAAAAATAATATGGCAACCAAAAACTCGAACCGAAATAGTTTAGTACGGTTTGGTAATAACTGGTTTCTTATGCCCACCAATTCAGAAAATGAGAAAAACGAAAAAAGTTGAACGAATCTCAGCCCTAAAAGAAGGCCTTATATCTAATTGTATAGTTAAATTCTATCCTTATGCTATAATTTGATCAATTTTAGTTCCTGTACTTTTCAAATTAGTCAATTTAGTCTTGACTCAAACAATAACAGTTAAATCTATTTGATTAAATTCAATTACTAGTCTTGTATTATATGTATAGTTGTAGAATTAGCCCTTATTCTCCAATTGAATCATTCTAAGTCACTATACTTTTCGAATTTTGAAATTTCAATTTTAACGCAAATGACAGTTGTTAATCCATTAATTAAACTTTTAGTAAGTAATATGTGAAAATAACTAGCCGACATAGCATTACATATATGATAATATGTTTGCCATATCAAATTTTAGAAATAGCAAACCTTAAGTTAATGAATTTAATAATTATCGTTGCAAGAGGACTAAAAATTTAAAATTTTAAAAATAAAGAGATTAAAATTAATTTAATTAAAATATAAGGATTAAGTGCACAATTTTCTCAAAGTACAGGTTGTTGCCGCCTCAGTACAGATATATATGGTCTAAAGAGAAAAAAGCAAACCTCACCATTTGTTTCAAAAGAAATTTTTATCATTAAAGCATGGTGGGGTGTAGGTCCCTACGCCCCCCGGTTTTCAGTGTTAAGCCAAAGCCATCTTTATAGTCAAAGTCCATGAATGCTTCCAAATAGTGACTCATTAATCATTCCATCATGTTGAATCACATTTGTTTTATTTTCAACCATAATTATCATCACTACTAATACTAATCAGTTGCAACAACAACAATAATAAAGCATATATTTTAAGGATATTATCTGAAACATTTAACATATGCATGACATGGTGCCATCATTCATTAGTCAAATTGCTTTAGTTGGATAATCACTATCTGTCTTATTGTCTGGTTATCAAGAAATATCAGAAAAGAGACACTATTTCACTGTCATGTTTGGCCAAATATTTATGGCATGGCCCCCCTCTAATCGGATCAGTCTTTTGCAACTTAAGAATGGAATATTTTTGTTTCCCTCTATGTATATGCATCCACAAATGACTCTATTTTTAATCACAGAGAAAAGGGTCCAATAAACTGATAGAGAAATACTAGAATATTGCATCCCCTTTTTTTCTTTTGGATCATTGATATTAAATTTTCATCTCAATCCAAAAGGATTTGTAAACTATAGTACAAATAATATACAGTGGAAGAATCCAACGGATCAGGACGATCTCGATAAATTCCTGGAAAAATGTTTCCCTATGCTTTTTACATCATTCTGCTCAGTCATATAAGCCCTCTTGTTCCCAAACATCGTCTAGAAAATCCACCAATTCCTGTCAGTGAAACCGAACAAGACCTGAGGAACCATTCAAGGCGGAAATGATGTTTCTAACAGGAAACGGTTTGGTCGGCAGTGAAAAACTTACAGAAAGTGGAAGTGGCTTCGGGAACGGCTTAGTGCTCCCATGCAAACTATCATCGACAGCATTCCAATTGCAACTGTAACTGTGACAAATATGAAATGCAAAACAAGATCTTGTAAAAAGTTTGTCAATCAGGGTATTCTAGAGGATTTTTGCATTCTCTGTATCCCAATTAATCTTCTCTCTACTTTAAAATTATGAAAAACAATGAAAATTTCTAACCTTAACATGGATTCTCGAGGTTGTGTCCACTTCTCAGACTTTTTATTTCCAACCCATTGTTGCCTTGTTTGGTTCCAAAGAAGAAGGCCTGCAAATACAAAAATGCCATTGAGAAATTTTACTTTGATATGATTACCAAAAAAAGAGGTTGATTGTCTAAGACATATGAACTTGCCATGATTTACAAATTCAGAAGGACGGCTAGTGCTGCCAGAAAGGTCAAGGGAATGACTTGATATGCTGATTGATGAAATGCTTCTTTGGGGCTTGAGTGGACTATTTTCGATTTCACATGCACTGCTACTCCAGAAATCTTCAGAAAAGCTAGATCTCTTCAATTTCCAGTGTTGAGTAGTTAGACCCTTAGATGGCTGAAAGCATCCAAGACAACCACTGCTCTGTTAAAAACCAGGATTAATCGCATGTATGATTGGAATCAACTATAACAACTCAATGCTGGATCTTGTACAAGGAAAACAAAGCCATTAACTTGGCAACCATACATCTGAAATAAGCATATGAAACTGAGGTTCGAAATAATCAAAGAAAATGAAGCTTCAAAATGTGTGACATTGAACACAATCAATTACAGAAAAGTTGCTATGTTTTGGCACTAAAAGCAACCACAAGCCACAACTACCAGCATGTCAAGGGTTAAATTTGTTTTGGCATTAAAAGTAAACCACAAGCCACAAGAACCAGCATGTCAAGGATTGAATTTGTTTAGGCACTAAAAGCAACCCCAAGCCACAAGTACCAGTCCGACCCCTTAACCTACAGCTTAATTGCAGAAACCTTATGAGCCCTCAAACCGATATATATTGCCGAATCTACACGACATGTTGTACATATCTAACCACTATATTTTGCACATCCATATCCAATCATTGTAGATAAAAGAAACTGCCACAAAATTGTAACTAGGCAGCACCGAAAAGTGCCTTGTACTTAGCCTTGAATGTTCCCACCAAGGGGAAGGTAAAGAGTCTTAGCCTTGAATGTTCCCACCAAGGGGAAGGTAAAGAGTATGTAAATAAGCTCTGAAAATACAAGAAATGAACAACAAGGTTTCTTCCCAAAGCATCTCTCAGTCAGAGCCAATTAATAAGACCTATTATCTATATCTTGAAACAAAAACGCTTGTGTCATGCAATCAGAAACCCAGAACTTCAAGCAAAGAATGATCCAAAATCGAAAACTCCCACATACATCTCGTCTTATAACTTTGATCACACAAGTAAGCAAAAAAAAAAAAAAAAAAAAAAATCCAAAAATCCCATACTAACAAAAGCAAACTTAAAAAGCTACACAAACAAAGCATTAAAACTCCCGTCTTATAATCCAAGAAGGCTAAGAGTAAGAGGACTGATGTGATAAATATCCAACACAAATAAACAATATAAGAAGAGATGAAGAAAAAAAACTGACCCCATGGAGGCAAAAAGAGCAGAGATCCAACGTGGAAGGTAACCAGAAGATAGCATCTAAAATCCCCAAAGCAAAACCCTAATTCCAGAAAGGAGAAGACTAAAATTCCTGAGAGAACAATAATTAAAAATAAAAAAAGTTAATAACTTCCCTTCCAATTCCTTTCTTCCCAACTGTTTCCCCTTCGATTCTTGGTAAGAAGAAACAAAGGAGAGAAAAGGGGTTTTCCAGGAATGAAAGAAAATGAAAATGAATACCTTGAAAACGGCATATTTAGAAATGGATATGGATATTTTATTGATACTGGAAACAGATTGATTTTGGCCTTCCTTCGGTCACTGATTCGACCAAAGGGCCTTCCTCTCTCTGTTTCTATTTTTCCTTTTTTTTTTTCCAAATTAATCTGTCTTAAAGTTTTTACTGAATTATAAATTGTTTGGGGGAAAAGAAAATAAAGGACAACGAAAAGCTGGGTGGACTACGTCACTTACGGAAAAGTGGGGTTGAGAGAACAATTAGGATTTAGACCATAGTAAATGTTGGTCCAATTAAATTCTTTTTTATTAATTTGTATGATAAAAGATTTTACTAAGTCGATTGAGTCTTAGTTCGATTAGTTTGAGTATTGTTGTCAATAGAGGAAAGCATGAGTTCGAGTGCGTTGAAATATATTATACTCTTACTTATAGATTAGGAAGGGGTTACGAATAATTTTAAGTATTATATCAAAAAGAGTAGATATGATCGAAATCATAATGACATTGTTAAAAAAAATAGTTATTAAAAAAACAAGGCTTAATTTACGATTTAATCTTTGAAATTTACATGTTTTATCATTTTGGTACTTAATCTGATACCTAAAATATCATTACGTTACGGTATAGTTTTTAGTCCATTTTTCTAATAGATGTTAAAAAAAATTGATAACCAATCAAATCGTGCCACCTGTATTTTGTAAAAATATATATTTTATTACATATATATAAACTTTAAACCTTTATAAAATAAATAATCCCAAAAAATGCAAAAAGTTATAATTAAATATTTTTAACTGGCGAGCTCTGTTCTTGCAATTGGGTCGTTGCGATTACGGGTTGGATGTCTAATTGTCCAGACGTTAATGATAGTATCTTGTACCTGAACCGGTGGCTCACTTTTTCTAAGTAATGGGGAAGAGGACCGAAACATGCCAATGAAAGACTCTACTAAGAAAAAGATGGGTTGTCAAGAACGTAAAAGAGGTAGGATGGGCGGTTGGTCAAATCTCGTCTGGATCTTACATGGATTGCAGTTGGAGTCGGCGACTCCTCTAGGTTCCCCTATCTAGGATCTCTGGGGAAGAGAATCAAGTTGGCCCTTGCGAATAGCTTGATGCACTATCTTCCTTCAACCCTTTGAGCGAAATGTTGCTAAAGGAAGAAAAATCCATGGACCAACCCCATCATCTCCACCTCGTAGGAACTACGAGATCACCTCAAGGACACCTTCAGTGTCCAAGGGTCGCAGACCGACCATAGAACCCTGTTCAATAAGTGGAATGAATTAGATACCCGCTTTCAAGTTGGGTAGTAAGGGTCAGAGAAGGGCAATCACTCATTCTTAAAACTAACATTCTTAATACCAAATAGTCAGAGGGAGGAAAGCTCTCCACCGTTCCTGGTTTTCCTGTAGGAGGATCCTCCAGAACCAGGAGAATCCTTAATTAGAATGGGATCTTCACTCACTTTTGTTGCTTCCTTCCCCAATCAACGTAAACCCACGATAGCTATTGGTTTGGCTGATAAAGAGAATGGAAAAGACTTAAATATCAAAGGGAAATTGTGTGTCAACAATGAGATTAGATTAAGGATTTGACTAAGAATTTTCTCTGTTTTGATTGGTCAAGGTTGGTTCAGTAATGTCTACTTAGCTAAATTGTTAGGTTTTAGTCTTGGAGCAGTTAATCTTTATATTTTTCCAATCACTTACACTATTAGTATTTTTACGGTCCCTTTCCCTAATTTTTTTCAATTGTTTTTCCTTCGATGGCTAAAATTTGTCTTCAATTTGGATATGGGGTTTTGACATTTTCATTTCTCTTGTTATCAAAGTGGGAGAAGAGCGCTACAAAAAAAGGCATGGTTTCATTAGGTCTTCTGTGTTGTTCATTTGAGTTATTAAGAAATGAATTTAGGAAAATTAATAGTTGATAATATAATATTTATTTTCAATAAAAATGAATTTAAGTTAAAATTATATTATGAAATGAAAAAACAAAGATAGGCTAATTTGATTGGCCACTGTTTTTTGTTAAATCTGTTAAAAAATGGGTTAGAAACAATAATAGGATAATACTTTAGGTATCAAATTGTGTAAAAATAAATTTAGGTACCAAAGTGGGAAAATTAGTAAACTTCAAGGGTTAAATGTGAATTAAGCCAAAAAAATAAAGGCATGATGATTTTTTTGGCCTCTAACTTTAAAAAAATGCATTTTAGCATTCCATTTAAATTTTCGTATTTTTTAACTGTTAAACTTGAATTGTTTATCAAATCACCCTAAAATGGATGGAAAAATGTCAATTAACTTTGTTAACACGGCATTCACATGGATTACCATATGAATGTCACATCAATAATTAATATTTTATTTTTTAATTTTTTAAAAGTTTTATTAAAAATATTTTTTTATATTTTTAAGTTGTTTAAAAAATAATTAATTACTAATGTGGCATATATGTGTACCGTCACGTGGATGCCACATTATCAAAGTTAACGAACATTAACTTTCTCATCTATTTTTGGGTGATTTAACAAAGAATGCGAGTTTAATGGCTACAAAAAGAGAAAAATTAAATAGAAGGCTAAAATAACTTTTTATATAAAGTTGGAAGGCCAAATAAATCATTATACCAAATTAATCCTATAGTGGACATCATCCTCTAAGGTTAACATAGTACTTCAATATTTGTACATCTAAATAAAGAATGTGGAATACAATTGATATTATTCTTCTGAAAAGTATTCGAAAAAATAGACTGAAAACTAAAGTTGAAAACTTGGTAAAAAATTTGACCGAAAAAGTTTTATGAACAGAAAACAGGTGAGCTAAGAAAGGCAAAGAAGAGATTGTTGTTTGCTTGTTGTTGTGAAAAATGAAAAGAACGACCTACTATTTATATTATTTTTTGAAGGGATTAAATGGTAAAATGGTAGTGTCAGTTTTCAAAAATAGCAAAATATTTTTCTCAACTGAAAATATTCTGCAACAGTCAGAAGATTTCTAATAAAGGGAACAAAAGTTTTATTCAAAAAAACACACGTGTGGTACATGCCATATACACAAACACGAACTGGGTCAAGCAATGACAACGACAAGCATATGTTAAGCCTTTAGCCCTTAATTGCTAAATGAAGATAAAATGTAATACTATATTTAAACCCTCTTAGAAGCCTTTCCTCAGCCAATGTTGTAACATCCTAATTTTCAGTGGTATTGAGAATAGAGATTTGAGATCACCAAATTCGACGGGTGATTTAAAAATTTAATAAATTAATACCTATGAGTCAAATGCGAATATAAAAGTATTTTTGAATTAGTGAATTTGGTATTTAAAAGAATTAACTAAGTAAATTGGGTCGAGAGTGAGGTATCGAGATCTCGACTTCATAAATTGAGCCATAAATATTTTTAGAAATATTTATGGAGTGTTGGTGAGATAGTATTAAAATTTAGTCAGAAAATTTTGACGTTTGGGTGGTTAATTAAATAAAAAAGACTAAATTGAAAAGGGTGTAAAAGTTGCTAGAAGGATTAAATAGCTCAATTGTCAAATTAGGAAGGACCTAAAGTGCAAATAATCCTAAAGGAGATATTTTTGGCGGCAATAGCTGAGAAAAATCAGGAAATGGATGAAATAAAGGCAAAATTGGAAAATTGCCAAAATTGGCTAAATAAAAATAGGACTAAATTGGAATATCTAGAATTCTCTTCATTTCTCTTCATATTCATCAGCTGAAAAATAGCCATGGAGGAGGGTTCAAGCTGGTTTTCATACTCTTGCTTCATGTAAGTTTAATTCTTGCTTTCTCCTTGAAATTTTTATGTTTTTGTGACCTTTACAACTAGGTCCACTTGTTGAATTCATTAGTTTTTGATTCTATGAAAGAAATTGAAAGTTGCTATGAATATGTGCTGGAAGTACATGATGATTTGGCATGGAATTAGAGCTTTAAATTATTTATATGCTGATTTTATTGAAAGAATTGAATAGAAAGTGAATGTTTGGGACCTAATTGTAAAAGAGTTTGAAGTTAGAGTTTTATATGGAAATTCTGAATTTCAATAATTATGAAATAACTTATAATGTCTAGGAAAAGTATTAATTGAGAAAATTATCTTAATTGAGGGGTTAATTGACCAAGGACTGAATTGTATGAATTGTGAAATTTGGGACAAAATGGAAATCAACATTTTGCACTAAAACAGTTTGGACAGCAGCAGTAGTCTAACTTTGAAAAATCACAAAAAATTGTAGAAATCGAATTAGAGGATGAATAAAATATGAAATTAAAGCTTATTGAGTCTAGTTTCTTATAGAATAAATTATGTAAGCAATGGAATTGTAAATCATGAGATATGATAAATTTTGTGAGACAAGGTCAGAATGATTTCGGGTTCCCCTGTTTTGACTTTGAAAAATCATAAAAAATTGAAGAAAAATAATTAGGGACTTAAATTTATATGTCTAGAATTCTGAATGAGTCTATTTTTAAAAGAAACAAACGGGAACATCATTCGAATCTTGTACGAGGAGATAATTAATTTTTAGTGAAGAAGGGTCGGAACTGTCGAGATAGCAGAACAGGGAGACTTTAATGAATAAACTGTATTAATTGGCCCAACCAAAAATTATGAAATTTTTATGGTAAGAAGGTATATGAGTCTAGTTTCAGGAAAAATTAGCGGATCTTAATTTGGAGTTTTTTTAGCTCAAGATAAAAATAATTTAGTGACTATGACACAGATGGACAGCTTGAATATTCACATAAGTAGATAGTGAAAATTATGGATAATGTTACCTACAAGTGTGTTGTTTATACTAAGGATGTGGAATGGAGAGGAGGAGGAGGAAAAATATGTATGAATATTCATCTAGCATGGCTAATTTGTATGTTTTAGGCTCAAGGACTAAATTGAATAAAAGTAAAACTTTATGGGTAATTTTGTAAAAATGTCAAAAATGACTAAATTGAAGGGAATGAATTGTTTTATTATCTAAATTAATAAATTGAATGAAATTATCAATTTAAGATTGGGTGCAATTTGGGAATATGGTAAATTACCAATATGCCCCTAAATCTTGGTATTTCTACAATTTAGTCAGGTGGATTCGTATATCCTGCATGAACATGTAAATATGAAAATTTAAGTATTGTATCGTATTTTATATGATATTTTGAATTGAATATATATATGAAAAGAATGTTACATGAAACATGCAAATGAATACTAAATAATATAAATTAATTGAAATTATTCTAAAAATCTCGGTAATGCCTCGTATCCTATCCCGGTCTCAGGTACGGGTATGGGGTATTACAAATGTGGGATTACCCACTTTGCATTATCAACAAAGATGGCACATTGGGTTATTTTGCCAAAGAGAAAAGACAAAAAAGAACAACAATCGTTGTCGTTGATCTTAGCTGCTCATGGACATGACAAGATGGCAAGGGAAGGGTAAAAGTTAGGAGGGATCAAAAAAGATATGAGCTCGAAGATGTAAAATTAGGGGAGAGCAATTTTCAATTTTAGTAAAAAGAATTGACCCATTTGTTTCTTTTCAGTTTTGGTTTAGTTTGGTGGGGCAGGTTGGTTGGTTTAGACCTCGGTTTAATCGATTAATTCAGTTGATTATAGATATTTGAATCTTGAAATCGAAACAATTTATTTTATATTATTTAAAAATATATATTTATAATATATAATAAATATATAACTATATCAACCTGAATCAAAGTGAATTTGGTTTGAACAATTATTTCAATTAAAATCGATCTCAAAAAGTTTATTTCAATTAAAATAAAAGGGTAAATTACACCAACAATCACTCAACTTTGGAGTAGTTGACAACTCAGTCACATTGGTTTCATTTCAGTCACTTAATTTTAGAAAAATAATAAAATAGTCACTAACATTATCAAAAAATGACAAATCAGTCAGTTATTAACATTTTTCATTATTGTCTTAATGGAACCGCTGATGTAGCTAGTTAACTTGCCACGTTGGACAAGTAGTCAAAGGATCAAAAAGAAAAGAGAAGGTAATTGGTTAAGGGTAAAAAGAAAAACAAGAGAAATGGAGAAGAAGAAATGAGAAGAAGAAAGGAAAATGGAAGGAGCTTATCTCCATTGCAAAAAATAGACCATTGAACCTGGAGCTGTTTTTGTAAGAGAAAGCCACATTGGACAAGCATCCAAGTACCTTTGAGTAACTTGGAGCTTATCTCCACCAGTTTGTGAAAGAGCAGATAAATACATACAAACAAAACATACATGTGGTTAAAAAACAACTGTAAGAAAAACGAGAAAAAAAAACTTGATTTGTTGGCTGAATAAGTCCCTTCTTGCTCGTTTTCTTCTAATGATCTTTTATAGAGATGGACTTAACCAAACTTTCCTTCCTGCCTTCGTTACTGGCAATAACTGGCATAGACTCTTCAAATGTGGTAGCTTGGATAGAGGGTACAGAGTTAGATGGCGGGCTTTCATCCAAGTTAGTTGTTGGAACCACCTTGGAATATTTATCTACAGCTGATAACGACTTGGATGCTAAAGATTTAGTTCCGGGTTTTGGCTGCTGTATAATGCTCCCCCGGCAAGCATCCAAGTCCTTTTGAGCTTGAGATGAGCTAATATCGCTAGCTAGAATTGAAGGTTTGAGGTACCTAACCTTTTCAATAGTAGGTAAGCTACTTGACAACAAGGAATCTGCAACCTTTTCTCCAAGAGAAACAGTGGCTGGCTTAACCTTAACTTGTACCAAACCGTTGTTCTTTAAAGCCCAAAAAGCTGATTTTTTTAAATTTTTAATTGATATAGATAATGATTGAAAATGCAATTGACATAAAAAGTGAGAAAAGGTTTGGGGAGAGAAATAATAATAAAGCAACACAATGAATTTGAATTCAGGAGGAGTCAAATGGGATGCGAAGTTGAACCAACACAAACTAGAGATTGAATCTTCAAAAATTAGATGAAAGGAAGTTGATTTTAGAATGGAGGATAAATGTGGGGGAATAGGGATGACAATTCATTACCTTTGGAGTTTGAAAAACTCACTTGTAGAGATGCAGTATGGGATTGATTTGAAAACTAGAGGCATCTCTATTTTTTCTCTTCTTTTTCTACTGCATAAACCTTAAATTAGTGCTAAAGGAGTTGTTAAAATTAGTGCTAACCGGCTAGCTGGACGGTCAATGCCACCAAGCAATCCGTCATCTGTCATGTCATTTTGCCGTTACGTCTGTAACGAAAAACGGTTAAAAGGACTATTTTATTATTTTTCTAAAATTAGGTGACTGAAATAAAATTAATATGACTGATTTATCAACTGACTATTGGTGTAATTACCTTAAAATAAATTGTCCCCTCAGTGAAATAACTTTTTGGGCCAAAATTGGGTTACGCATGTGGCTGAAAATGGTAAAATAATTAGTTAAGCTATGTCATTTTCGGGAACAAAAACTTTTCGCTGTTTATAAAAGAGATCAGTCGTCAAACTCGCAGCCTCTATTTCTCCCTCTCTTCGAAGCTCTTTGTTTAAAAATTTTCAAATTTAATTTTTGCATATTAAGATCTAACCTTTTCATTTGCAGACGCACTCTCAGATCCCAGCTCTAGAACTTCAATTCTCTCCCTAAAGTAAACCTCCCAAATCTCTCTGTTTTTTTTTTTGTTTGAAAACCCTAAAACCCTAATTGTTTCGAGTTGCCATCCTATTTAAAACCCTAATATTTTCTGCTTGATGTAGAGTTTGTAGACAAATGGGAGAAACAAGAGACAACGATGCCTACGAGGAAGAGCTCCTCGATTACGAGGAAGAAGAAGAGAAAGCCCCTGACTCTGTCACTGCTAAAGTCAATGGCGAGGCCGGCAAGAAGTGAGCTTGACTTTTTTATATTTTTATCTATTCATTTTAGTTTTTTTTTAGTTTATGAAATTTTATTGATTTTCCTCTGGTAGGAGAAAAGGGAGGGGGGGACACTGGATAAATAGGAATAATTTTGCCAGAAATGATTTAAGTTTTCTTTTGTATATGGTTCTAAATAATTCTTTGCGAATAATTTTGATACAAATTTGTCTTTCTGAAAGCAAGTCTAATTTTGTCTTTTTATTTGTCTTTGCAGGGGCTATGTTGGGATTCACAGTTCTGGATTCAGAGACTTCCTTTTGAAACCAGAGCTTCTTCGGGCCATTGTCGATTCTGGATTCGAGCACCCTTCCGAAGGCAAATTTCTTACTCTTTTCATTTCTCTCTCTCTCACACACATTACATAAATATATACAGTTCTATCCCTGAAAGCTACAAATTTAAATTAAATTTCATATATGGCTTGTTCATTAGAGTTTATGAAGTTATGTTATGATTCTCCATGCTTGGGACTTGTATGCAAAAATGTTCAATTTTTGCGTATGCTCTTCCTTTTTGTATGTTTAATGGGGGCATTTTCTTTTGTTCAGTCTAAAATTTTTGTTTGATGCATTGTTTTTACAGGTAAAATACCACTATCATAAAGTTTCAATTAAAAGGATCACTGAGATTATATTTACTTACCTCGGATTCCTTAGAATAGAATTTGATTTGGTTCTTCGGCAGTGCAACATGAATGTATTCCCCAAGCTATACTGGGTATGGATGTTATTTGCCAAGCTAAATCAGGAATGGGGAAGACTGCAGTTTTTGTTCTATCTTCATTACAGCAAATTGAACCAAGTCCTGGGCAAGTTATTGCCCTCGTTTTATGCCATACAAGGGAGTTAGCTTACCAGGTAAGAACTTGTTCTACATTTTTATGGGAGCTTTCTGGCCATAAAATTATCCATTTTTATTCTTGAAGCTATATTATAAATGTTATATTTCATCTCATTTTAGTCATCTCTTTAACCTCTAGATTTGTCATGAGTTCGAGAGGTTCAGTACTTATCTGCCTGATATCAAGGTTGCTGTCTTCTATGGTGGTGTCAACATCAAAGTTCACAAAGATTTGCTGAAAAATGAATGCCCTCACATTGTTGTTGGGACCCCTGGAAGGATTTTGGCTCTGACCAGAGACAAGGACCTTTCTTTGAAGAATGTGAGGCATTTCAT
This sequence comes from Gossypium anomalum, assembly GCA_025698475.1. NCBI lineage: Eukaryota > Viridiplantae > Streptophyta > Magnoliopsida > Malvales > Malvaceae > Gossypium > Gossypium anomalum. The sequence goes on from CM046968.1 coordinate 87,929,911, forward strand.
TCTCGATGAATGTGACAAGATGCTGGAATCACTTGGTATGGCTTCCCTCACTTGAAGCTGGATAAGTGTATATAAGTTTTTAAGTTTTTGTTATTGCCGCTGGTATATATTCTGCTTACCTTTTGCAGACATGAGGAAAGACGTGCAGGAGATTTTCAAGATGACCCCTCATGATAAGCAAGTTATGATGTTTTCAGCCACACTCAGCAAAGAAATACGCCCGGTTTGCAAGAAATTCATGCAAGATGTAATGTCCTATGGCCAATACTACTTGAATTTAGAAGTATCTTTTTAATTTATACGCAGCTTTCTCAGAGAGTTCTTAAAATTTTACATCTGGTGGCTCCATCACTGCATACATGCCATTGGTTTCGCTCAGATGCTGTGGCTTCAGCTAGTCATTTATGGGTTTTGCAGATTGAAGTCCTAGGCTTTCAGTCTTTAGGTTTTCATAGTGGTGTAGTGTATTTGTGTGAGCTGGTTGTTACCTTGGCTTAAATTTTTAGTTGTTTTCTATTTATGCTATAGGTTTGGGCCTTTAGAGTAAGACTTTGGTAGTAAAGGAGGGTTGCGAATTTCCTTACTTGGGGGGCAGTGTAATAATGTAATAGAATCTTTGTTTTTGAGGGAGAATAGCACTTGGTGTGACTAAGTAACAATCTGCGAGGAGGCAAGGCAAATGGATTGGAATCTCAATTCAAGCGATCTGCATCCAAAATTCATTTCGCACTGGATTCCATTTGCTTGAAGAAGCTACCTAATATGATTTACTGTGACATTTCTTCCTTTCAGCCTATGGAAATTTACGTTGACGACGAGGCCAAGTTGACCCTTCATGGTCTTGTGCAGGTATGTTTCACTAAGCTGGCTTATTTACACCCCCTCATTTGTTTGTTTTAATCTAGTCACCAAAATGATTTCTATCACAGCACTACATCAAATTGAGTGAACCGGAGAAAAACCGCAAGTTGAATGACCTCCTTGATGCGTTGGACTTCAATCAAGTTGTCATCTTTGTCAAAAGTGTGAGCCGAGCAGCTGAGTTGAACAAGTTACTTGTGGAGTGCAATTTTCCTTCCATATGCATCCACTCTGGCATGTCTCAGGAAGAAAGGTTTGTACATATCATGCATCAATCTTGCTACCTTGACTTGTGTACTTTGTATTCTTGTAAAACAGGTGACTTAAGGGCCTTTTCTTGTATAACGAACCCTGTTTAAGGTTTTCAGGGAAGTCTTTTATGCATCATGTTTTCCTAATGTATTGGTGGTTCAGTTGTTGAATTTGTGTATTCTGCTATGGTGGATGCTGTAGATCAGAACTGTGGAATATTTATTTACATTATTTCCTGTTTTCTTAATGTTCCTTGCATAAATATGATGTTTGGTTTGGCTTTTCCAATCATATTTGGTTGATAAAGAAGTGTATAACCTTGCCCTTGGTTGTAATTCTAATTGATGATATATAGGTTAACTCGCTACAAGGGTTTCAAGGAGGGGCATAAAAGAATTCTTGTGGCAACAGATTTGGTTGGAAGGGGAATCGACATTGAACGAGTTAACATTGTCATCAACTATGACATGCCAGATTCTGCTGATACATACCTGCACAGGGTAGGGTTTGTTTCAATTGCATTACAGTCTTCTTTTTTCTGCCCATGCTGACTGATGTTTCTTTGTTCATTGGTGGTAGGTTGGTAGAGCTGGTCGGTTTGGCACCAAGGGTCTTGCAATTACATTTGTTTCATCCGCTTCAGATTCTGATGTGCTCAATCAGGTTTGAGTCTGAACTTCCAAACATTGTTTTGTCCCATTATTTGTCATCCTCTGACCAATTTTACTCAAAATCTGCTGCAGGTCCAAGAGAGGTTTGAGGTTGATATCAAGGAGCTTCCTGAGCAGATTGATACATCTACGTACAGTATGTTCCTTTTTATGCCTTCCATCTGCTTTTGATATAAGTAGTAAAACATTTATTTCTTGTAAATGATTTAAATGCATGATTAGAATGCTCGAAATCACCTTTTGTTGACAATTGTGTGTTTTGTTGTACTCATTGCCACCAGCCTTAATAAAAAATTTCTAATGCTGAACAATTTGTTTATGTAGTGCCATCATAAATGAAGGTTCATTCAACAATACCAGTCTCGGGCCCCAAATCATGAATCGGTTATTGTGGTTGCGGATGTGTATCTGTTTGTAAACTAATGTGTAACGCTTTTTAAATCAGTTACTTGGGAGGGAGCGGCAGATGCACTGTCACGTGGTTTTGAACTGCTGCTTAAGAGAGTATTGTAGCCTTATAAAAACTCAATTGAGGATTTAGCTATTTCAATAGGTAAAACTTCCCTTTTAAGGACATTTGTTTTTTCACAATTCTTTAGAGTTGCATGTTATATTATCTTTTATATTGAATTTGGAGCACGACCTCTTAAATCTGATTTTTGGTCAAATATTTGAGCCATGATTTACTCATTTAAGGTTTAGATTTCATTGTGTGTTGTGGTTGTTTCTTCACGCATTTCCTTATCATGTTGTAAGTAGCAGTCTCTGGTGTAACTTACCCAGGGTTTCATTGAAGTTGTGCTAATGATGAAGGCCATCATTTGCATGGACAGCGACTGATTTGTGTGTTATTTTCCCGGTAAAATAAAAAGATGGTTAAAATAATTGTTTGTCAATTATGATTCATTATTATTTTTATATTATTTATTTAAATGACTAAGCTTGGATTGTTTATTAGATTTATCAATTGAGTGATTTTAGGTCGGAATAATTTGGATTGGGTTTTAAGGTAACATTGATTTTCTGGAAGGTTTTGTTGGATCAGACAGAGTGAGAGATTCAACCATTGACTGTAGAGTTAGGCTCCACACTACAAGCCATTTCTGTAGACATTGTTTGAATGAATACAAGCATCCTATGAAGACAATGCCACCCGTACGATCTGTGAAGATGCTTTATCTCGAAACCTCTCAGTTTCTTGGGGGCGTTAATTGCATGAACCAAAGGCAATTGATCGCATGTGATTGGCTAAGACGTGTTCTTAGCCTTTGTTAATTATGTCTTACAATCTACATTGGGTATGCGCTAAAGCCACCGATTCTTTTGGGCTTGAAGCTTATGTTTGGTGGTATAGCAAAGGTGAAGAAAGCATTGCTATTGATTTCTACCCGTCTTTAAATCCTTGATTGTTTAATCTTTCATTAATCGAGTTCTAACTCAAATGATTAAAAAATTATTTTTTTATGAAGTTAAATTATTATGAGGTTTATCTTTTTACACTTTTATATAAAATTATGAAAACCCACACAATGAGATTTGAAAATAACACTAACTTTCTTTAAAAATTTCAGCTTTACCATTCTTATGTAAACTTTTAATAAATATATATCTACATAACTATTCACACACATCCGCCGTAATAATCTAATTAAATATTGAGCTAGATAGAAGGGTAGAATTTATATGTTTTATAAATGTGTGAACTATATGTTAGTCACATTAAAATAAAAGTTGTTTTTATTTTGATTAGTTTAATTTTTTTTTATTAATTTAGTTATTATCGTTGGAAAAATTATTCAAAATGATCATCCAACCATTATCTCATTAACAGGTTGTTGATTGGACTTGTCACGTCAGTATTTTTACCTAATATACATTATATTTTGTTGAAAAAAATTACAAGATGAATTTTTATTTCTTTTATCTCATTTAAAAACACAAAACTTATGTTATTCTTTTAAATGTCCATAAAAAACTCGTTAAATAACATAAAAAAATGTCAGATCTAGCCTTCGATATGCTTCTGCCGTCTTCCCGCACTATCTCCTCCATTTCCTTCTTCGATCTTGACATTGAGGTAAATTTCTTAAATACTCATGTTTTGATTTTTGTTTTTCAGTTTAATCCTTAGTTCATGCAAATTCTTTTTTGTGTGTTAATGAAGTTGATAGGTTCGTTTTTCCATGATAGAAGCACTACATTGGGTACTTCAATGGGTGTGAGTTTTTCGATCAACTCTTCAAGCTCTAATATGACACAATCACCACGAGACGCTATCCACAAATGCTGGGTCTTCTACGACGAAACCCAATAAGAGAAGGGCATTGATGTCGACATTTGGGTCAAAACATTTAGGTAGGTGGTGGAGGAAGTGGTGGACGATGACCTGGAAGCCGATAATTCATTGGTTATGAATTTGGATAAAAAGATTAATTTTAAATTTTGTGATTTTCAAAGAGATTAAAAGAACAAGTTTTCATTTTGTATTTTTTTCAACAGAATGTCAGGTGAAAAAAAATGTTGACATGGTAGATTTATTTAGAAATCCATTAATGAGATAACGATTGAGTGATTATTTTGAACAAATTTTCTACCAATAATGATTATATTAAAAATAATTTAGAACGATCGAAATAGAAATGACTCTATTTTAGAGTAACTAACGGATAATTTATTCTTTTATTTGGGCTTGCTTGCTTTGTAAGTAATAATTTTTTTAGGAAAGAAACATGGAAAAGGCCCAAGAAGAAATGGTCTATTCAATCCACCCACAAAAAAACAACAAAACCAAGATACCCATATGATCTAATATGTTTTCGCCATACATTCACGAAAACCAATTCTATATTTTCATTTCATTGTTCACTCCCCCACCTCCCCACAATCCGCTCTGACCCCTTCCTCCTCTTCTTCCTCTTCATTCACCATTTCCCTCATCTCTCGATCTTCCCAAAAACCAGTAAGAAACAACACCACAACACAACAATGGGCAAAGGTGGTTCTTTGAGCGACAATGTCATCAAGAACATCATCCTCTCTTACACCTACGTCTGCATTTGGATATTCCTCAGCTTCACCGTCATCGTTTACAATAAATACATCCTCGATAAGAAGCTTTACAATTGGCCTTTCCCAATCTCCCTCACGATGATCCACATGTCCTTTTGTGCCACCCTCGCTTTCCTCCTCATCAAAGTCTTCAAATTTGTTGAGCCTGTTTCCATGTCTCGTGAGCTTTACCTATCCTCCGTTGTTCCCATTGGTGCTCTTTATTCTCTCAGCCTCTGGCTTTCCAATTCTGCCTACATATACTTGTCTGTTTCCTTCATTCAAATGCTCAAGGCCCTTATGCCGGTGGCTGTTTATTCTATTGGGGTTCTCTTTAAAAAAGAGACCTTTAAGACTGATACCATGGTTAACATGATTTCCATCTCTTTCGGGGTCGCCATTGCTGCTTATGGGGAGGCTAGATTTGATTCATGGGGTGTGATGTTGCAGCTGGGAGCCGTTGCTTTCGAGGCTACCAGGTTGGTTATGATCCAAATCTTGCTTACTTCTAAAGGGATCACCTTGAATCCCATTACTTCTCTGTATTACGTTGCCCCATGCTGTTTGGTTTTCTTGTTGGTGCCATGGATTTTTGTTGAATACCCAGTTTTGAAAGACACGTCGAGCTTCGATTTCGATTTCGTCATTTTCGGAACGAATTCTTTCTGCGCTTTTGCTCTGAATCTAGCTGTTTTCCTTCTCGTTGGAAAAACATCTGCTTTGACCATGAATGTAGCTGGGGTTGTTAAGGACTGGTTATTAATTGCATTCTCATGGTCTGTCATTAAGGATACCGTCACACCCATCAACTTATTTGGTTATGGGGTTGCATTTTTGGGTGTTGCTTACTATAACCATGCCAAGTTACAGGCTTTAAAGGCTAAAGAAGCAGAGAAGAAAGTTGGACAGGCTGATGAGGAAGGTGAGAGGTTGATTGAGGAAAGGCAAGGTGAGGGATCTGTTAAGTGAAACTAAACAATCCCATAATTTAGAAACAAATGGGGCAGTTGATTTTTTTAGGATATGAAATTTGGGAAGTGAGGTTGCAAAATAAGGACTAAAGGGAGATAGAGAGGTGTGGATGGATGATAATCAAAAGGGTGTTCTTCTAATGGGCAAAAAGGACAGGATAAAGATTTCTTTTGCTCTTTTGGCTGCATTTGATTTATGGGGTATGCTGCTCTTAGGTCTCCGTTTCCATAAGCTAGTTATTATGGCAATTTTCTTTAGTAATATAAACTATCAAGGGGTTGAGATTCACATCTGTTGCTTATTGCATCCATTAATATATGTTAGGAGAGGAAGAAGAATCTCAAACTCTCTGTATTTTGTTTTTATTTATTTATTTTTTTGTCTCTTCTGCTTTCAGATGTTGACAAAATGTTTCTGTAAGTACTCCTTCCATTGTTGGAGTTTTTATTCTTATTTATTGATATATGTTTCTTTCTTCTCATCTGGTTTCTTTGTTTTGCTTTTATAGTAATGTGATGTTGGCATGTCCAGACATAGGCATGGAATATTACCCTTGAAATACACGAAAAACTCGAACATACCCATGTTGTACATATTCTCGTATTAAACACTCACACTTGAGTCCAAGAATTCGAGTAAGACAGATTTCTTCCTAGAATTTGATCCTAGATATGAGTTAACAGTTTCAAATAGAATGAAAATCAAACATGATATAAAGCGATTGTGTTGAAAATCATGGACAAAATAGCATTTGGATTCAGGATATATATATATATATATATATATATATATATATAACACTATAGGCTTTTATATTCAGATTGATGAGATCTTCCCTGCTGAGAAATTGGCATTATATTCCTATTATAAAAGACTTTTTCTCCTTCAGGTAGCTTTCCAGGTTGCCTTATTGATTTTTCCCATTTTGTTTATTGAGGGAATCTATTTGCATGTGGTTGGTAGGATAATTTATACATGTGTATATATATAATATATATAAAATATAATCTTTTCTCACCTCTGTAAAGCTTGTGCACTTAGAAAATGCTTGATCTTGTCATTGTGGAAAGTGGAAATCCATCTCAAATTTAAGGAAAAAAAAAAAGAAAAAAAGAAGGCATTGGATACCAAAAAAAGTGTTCTCTACTTCCCCTGATGTTGGGACTACCAGTCCAATATTCCTAAGTTGGATAAGATTAGACATTTCATGTCTAATTTTTTTGTCTTCATCTTCATTTTTATCAATGATAAATACAAATTAAATACGCGTATTAAGCGTGTTATGTTATGTCCGTATCGTATTTTGATTTGATAGTTAAAGTGAGCTTTCTATATCAGAATTTATCCCAAACTAGTTATTTGTTCTATTCCAACTTTTATAATGATTTGACCTGGTGGTGATGCATTTACTACTTTAAAAGACTGATGTAGCATAAACTTTGTTATTGCTGAAGGAGAACCACTTAGCCAGTTGTAGAAACTAGGAATCATACATGTCCATGGATCCAAGTTAAACAAAAATGTTTTTCACTTGCTTCATTTTCCAAATGATGGAGAATCATAACATGACATAGACACTTAAGAAAGGAACAGGAAATCCAAGGGATTTGTGTTACTCTTAGTTCAATCAATGGAACTTATTAAGATGTGGGTTGAAACAAGTTATGGATATGTCAGAAAATGACAAATTGCAGTGGAAATGTTTTATTTCTTGCATCTTAAGCCAAAAGGAAAATCATGTTACAGACAAGAGCTTAAAGTTCCCATATTGCAGAAACTTTGCTAGCTATATATATATATATATATATATAGTAATAATTTGGTTATTAAAGAAGATTTCAAGTAACATTCAGTATGGGAAACTAGCATTTCTCCTCAATCGTTGATTCTTTAACAACGATCTCCATTTCGGGAGCTTGTTTAACTGTTTTCTTCCTGAACCATACTGCAGAAAGAAGGAATAATCCAAAGTTAAAGAAGCTTAATGCAGCTAGGAGCCCATAGAAACAATCTAATCTTCCTTTGTTTATGTGTTCTCCCAACCATCCTTGTTTGTCGCTGCTTCCGGTTGTGGCCTTCACAATGGAAACTAGCAAGCTACTAAAGAAGAAACCGAGTGAAAGAGTGGTGAGGAATAGGCCAGTGCTCATTGTTTTCATTCCTTTTGGGGATTGAGTGATGAAGAAATCCAGTTGACCCGTGTATATAAATCCTTCTCCTGCACCCACCAAGAAGAATTGCGGAATCAGGTAGAAAACGGTTATTGGTAGTGTGGTTGTTTCATGGTATTTCTTTGCCACTGATAGCCGTTTCACCTCTACCACTGCTGCAGCTGCCATTCCCATGGCTGACAGGAACAGACCTATGCCTATCAGTTGCAGATTTGTAAACCCTGTAGACAGAAAATGATCAAAAACATTACTCGATTAATGTGAATCATTTGTTGTTTCGACAAATGATGCTGACATGATATTCATCTTACCTGGTTCACCTCTCCATTTTTTACAAAGTGGAATAATAAAACGATCATAAACAGCTAAACTGATCAATATGGCTCCCACAAAAAAGACAGTAAGTGAACCAGCTGGAATTTGGAAATGTCCTATGATTCTGTCCATGGTGGTTGCTTGTTCCACCGAGAAAGTGATCATCTGTGCATATGTTGTCCAAAATATAATCGTTGTTGCCCAAATCGGGAGTAGCCTGATCATCTTCTTTACCTCCTCTACCCTTGTAACTGGACAAAGCTTCCAAGGGTTCATCATGAAGGAACCTTGTCTGTAATCATCTTCTGTCACAACAGATGCCTTGTCCAGGAAGCTAAAGAATCAAAAACAACAAATGGTAGCAGTTAAGAACTGATATGACATTGAACTGATTGATACGGTAAAGACATATTTTGGTATCGCAGATCGCATACCGAAACTGATCCGTGTGATGGATTCGTGATGCCTCAGGGAGATCTTCATACAACAAGGAAATATCAGAAGGGAGTTTAGCCGTCTTTTTCCCAGATGCAGCAGAAACAACTTGGCAAATATGTACAACGGGGCTTCCCGAGCATTTCTTGTATCGGTATCGTTTCGTTCCCGAAAAGAATATCACGAGTGCAATGAACATTGAAGCGGAACAGATTCCATAACCCCAACTTCGACCAACTTCATCTTGGATGTAAACAAGCACTGTGACTGCCATCAAAGTCCCTGTGCTGATGACAAAGAAAAACCTGTTGAAAAAATAAGCCATCTGGGCTTTCTCCTTTTCATTTTTCTCATCAAACTGGTCGGTTCCAAATCCTGAAACACTTGATTTCAGGCCACCGGTCCCTAATGCTATTAGATATAATGAAAGATAAAGAATTCCCATTTGAAAGCTGTTAGCTTGTTCGCATTGTGTTACGTCGGTATACTTGCACGGACGTGGCCGCAGTTGTGGGAGTTTCGTAGATACTGCTAACAGGCAAGTCCCCTGATTCACAAGTATTATTAGGCATATAGAAACTGTTTCAGTTAAAAATAGCTACATAAGATGAAAATCGAGCGACTTCCTCAACTTACAAGCATCTGGACCATGGCGAATATTGCGATCGTTCGGTATCTGCCCAAGTATGAATCGGCTAGGAAGCCCCCCAGTAAACATAGTAGAAATGATGTCCCCATGAAGTCTGTCACAACATTTGCAGAAGTAGCACTTGGAAGGTGCATGGTTCCACCCAAGTAAGTCACAAGGTTCACTGCTATTCCCATTGTTGACAGCCTCTCACATATTTCAATGCCTGAAAAACAACTTCAAACTGTTTATCTACAGCAAAACTAAGGGCAGGTCCTGGAATTCGGTCATTAGCTCTATATCATGATCATACCATGCAATATTTGCATAAATCAAGATCCATAAAACAAACATGAGCATTATTTGGTTGTAAAAAAGAATGAAAATATCATTTTTTTGGTGTACCTAAGCTGAGAGCAGCAGGTACCCAGCCACCAGTTCTAGACTTGTCAGCAGGGTGACCCTTGTAGTCCACTGCATCAGCAACAGTCAAACTCATCTTCTCATCCTGCAACAAAGACTCACAGTTAAAACAACATTTCTAATGGTAAAACCCCATTTTTTATTAGGCAAGATAAAGCAAAACTGAAAGCAGCAAAAGACACTAACCATGATTTTAGAAGTGTTTGAAGAGATAAAAGAGAGGTGGCAAGCAAAGAAGCCTCCTCTCTCTACAATATGAAGGGAACAACTATAAGCTGTTAAAGAAGACGAGTAGCCAAGCTCTATTTAAACAAGCAAGGCACCACTCACTACAATCCCTTACAACGACCTCCACCATTTATGAAACGTCTTTGTTTCTATTATCCTTTATCCCTCAATATATATTACATTAATTCCTAGCTAGCAGTATATATATATATATATAATATGTACACACAGACATATATATACAATAAATATGCTCCCAACTTTTCTTTACATGGAATATAATCTATAAACATAGAAAATTACAGGTGGTGGATTGACATTGGATGATATAGCTGTATTAAAAAAAACTAATTAATATTTGCTTGTTGGCTAAAATTGAATCATGATAGCGTTGATTGAGTTTGCCTGTGAACCATGAATGCAAAATGCTTTTGCAAACCCCACAAGCAAAAGCTGCCATTTTCTTTGTCATTGTCTGCAAGCTTGTATTTATCTTATTTCACTTATATTCATGATCTATTTTAGCATGTTCGGATTGAATATAATAATATTAATAACACAATGATTTAGATCTTACAGATTGCAGCAACAAGGAAAATTCATAGAATAATATATGATAATGTTGCAAAGAGAAATTGATTTAGGGTCATTTAATCAATGATTTAATGATGATTAATGAGATTAAAAAAGGTTAAATCATTGAATAAATATGTGAACCAAAGCTTTATGATACGACATGAGTTTGAATTTAACTAGATGGATGGATGATATTGCAAGCAAAAATCATATAGCGGACCTTATTCGCTTCCACTTACAGCATAGCCATAGCTTTGTTTCACTGATTTCATGGCAAGGACAAACAAATATATGAAAATAGAGCATTGAGATTATGATCTGAAATGCAAATATGAAACACCTTTTGCTTTTTAGCAAAGACAAATGTTGTTCTAAAGTTAAAAATGTTGTTGCTTACATCAATCTGTCTTGTCTTCAACATATAGATATTCCCATGGTAAAAGTATACGGAGGACCCTGTACTAAGAGTCAGAGTGCATTTTACTCCCTCTACTAAAAAAATAGGCAACATAGTCACTGTACATAAGAACAAAGAGTAAATTGATCATTCTGATTAAAAATTCCATCCATTTTTGCTATTAAAAACGGGTTCCTGTAAGTAAGTATGAGGTACACGTGACACGCGCATATGTCATTATTTGATTATTCCATCAGTTATGTTAGTTCTTCAACAGTGCAAATGAATGAAGTTTTTTAACTAAAAGGACCGATTTGCTCTTTAATCTAACGTACGGATATTAATTTACTCTTTTTTAAGTAGGAGGGGCAAAATGCAATTAAACTCTATCATACTTTTACCATATTCCTATGCCAAAAGAGCCACTTTATTATACTAGGCGTGAATCTTTTAATTTATTAAATAATTTATTTCTACTTTATGCAATCAATCTTTTAATTTATTCAATGATTTATTCTTACTTTGTAAAATTAATGTGAATTAAAATATATAAAATAATATAATAATAAAAGAATTCTAAATAGTATAAAAATAATCTTATTCAAAATAAAAAAAAATTGAATGGTTTTTGCTAAATTAATATAAATTGTTTGGATAATTCAAATATTATAAATAATTAAAATATTTGTATTATATTAAAATTAGATGTATCATAAATTATTTTATTATAAAAAATAAATTTATAGTTTATTATTTTATTGAAAAAACGTTATTGAATTTTTCAAATTGATAAATTTGATTAATATTTATAATAAAGAATCATAAAAAATAAATAAATAATTTTTTGAAAAAAAAACGAAATAAATCTTATTAATATAATAAAGAAATTTATATTATAAAAAACTTATTTTCTTTTAAACATTTAATATAAAATTATTTATTGTATAAATAAATAATTAAGAGTTTTATTCGTTTTTCAAAAATTAACAAAAAATAAAATAATTCAACATAATTTTTAACTTTTTAAATTCATTAAAAATAAATTTATTTAACAAAAAGGTAATTTTGTGGATCGAAAAAAATTGTTGGAACTCGGTTATTTTTATAGTATATTACAAAATATTGGTATTTAATTAGATTCATTTACGTCATCTATAATTTATAAAATTTTAATAATAGCGAAATTGTATTTTGATTTTTCATGAATGATAAAAATTTAATTTAATCATTTAAAAATTATAAAAATATAGAATATTAAATTAATGTAATTATATTTTTATTATCGTAAAAATATATAAATTAATTTTACGTCCTTGAATCATGCATGTGAAATTTTATTACTCTGATAATAAAATTCCACTTGTTTGATATTTGTATTTTTTAAATGATTTAAATGCGGAGTATGGATATATATAATCTGTTTAATTGGAAATTTCCACATGAAAAGTGGTGGTAATGTAGTCGAAAGAATCCAAAGGAAAAACAATTGCAATGATTGAGAAAGGTGAGAAGGGAAAATTCCACAGTGAAAAATGGGAAATTCATGTGAAGAGTCCCAAAAAATAATGGTTTTGAGCGAGGTGATGTGGGATCATTACCCTCCACATGATTTTGCTTAATCAAGCCTTGTTAGGTCTCTTATCTCTGTTCATTCTCTTAATCACTTCAATTTATATACAAGTTTTTCAAATCAAGTTTAGTGGATAACAATCAATGAATAAGTAAAATAATGAAGAAATCGAAAAGATCGAATATATAAATAAATTTTATGCTTTCGAAAAAGATAAAAAGTCATAGGTAAAGATAATTTCACTGAATCGGCAAAAATAAAGAGTATAAAGATAGAGATAAAAACTAAACCCCAAAACGCAAAAATAATAACTCTCGAAACTTAAACGAGATTCTTTCCAGGGTTGTAAAAAGATTATTTATAGGCTAAATTCGTAGGTCAAAAATATTAAAATAATCTACACTAATCAGAGTTTAAGTGAGAAACTAAAACAGTGTGTAACTGAAAGAAGTAAAGCTGAGAAAATTGAGGAGCATGTCACTGTGTCATGATGTGGCTTTCCTCTCGTCGTGACGAAGTATGGTCGTGTTGTTGGGATGAAGCTTGTTTTCTCGTCATAACGTTGGTTGCTCAATCGGATGAAGAGCCCTTCTTAGTTGTGATGTCACACACTGTTTATTCTGAAATGCGAAGTATACTCCACAAATACCTTGAGGGGTCTAACTCTAGTATTTTTATTTATTCTATTATAATAAAATTATTTTGAGATTTAATTCTATAACCCCCAATAATCATGAGGTAATAATTTGTGTTTGACTGATTTGGGTGTAGATCATGGGGGTGTCGACACTGTCTTACACTATTCATTTCAGGTCATTCCCGTAATTATTTTTGAAGTTAGATCATTTTTTTAGATATTTAATTTTTTTTGGGTTAGTTTGCTAAAAAGCCCTTTTATATGACATGATATATAATTGATAGAAAATAAATATGCTTAAATTAAAATGGGAGGGATCCATTTACACTGTGTAAAAATTAAATGTAAAAATTGAAGTAGTTTTACACACTTCCGTACCTACTTGATTAATATTTTAATGACCTAACCTGTTGAATTTATCAATATAATTGTACTCGTCATGCATGTAAATTTTCGAGCCAATTTAATATCTTTATCATATCAATCTAAAATACTCTATATATTAATATATATTCAACGATTGAATTTTTTTACATCAAACAAATGGTTAGAAAATTTAAATTTACATCAAATTTGACATGCATTATCTACATGAAAAAGTCATGAAATATAATGGTTAGATTATTAAAATATTAATTATATAAATAATTACGAAAATATGTAAAACTACTTTAATTTTTACACGATATCGATAAATCCCTCCTTTAATTCTTAAATATATATAAAAATTTAAATTATGGCAAACTTTTTGGACCAAATTCTTAAAGAAAATTGAAGTGAAGAAACAAATAAAGAGAAGAATCACAATTTTTGCACCAACAGAGTCTTGATTTTGACATGAAAATCTCACAATTTTATCTTATTTTTGTATAAGTCAAATACTGTAAGAGGTAAGAAGACTAAGGGCTAGTTTGGATGGGCGATTAGCTGCGGTGCGGTGCGTTTAGTTTACTTTTTCTCTCACGTTACAATATTACTACAGTATCTAATCTCACCGCCACCGCTGTTTTTACACTAACTGTAGTCAAACACACCGCCCATCCAAACTCACCCTAACAGTGTTTGACCCCAAAAAAGCGAGTATCAATAGTAGTAGCGACAGATTTGGGGCTTCCAAGATTCGATTCCTCTCAAATGAATTTTTTTATTTAAATTTTTTATAATTTATAAAAATTTAAATTACTAATAATAAAATTATATTTTAACTTTTTAAAAAATAATAAAAATTTAATTTAATCTTTTAAAATTTAAAAATATATAATTTAATTTTTAATTCCAAAAAAAATTCTAACTTCACTCATGTTCGTATTTTTCAACTAGCCTCTTAACGGTATTTGTGGGATGCTCAGACGTGTGGCCCGAATTGCCTAAACTGTTTTTGAATGTCCCATCTTATTGTAAGCATTCCCACGTGAAAGTAATGATGATCGTGGACATTTATGCTAGACACGTGTATCTATAAAAAAAATTCAAACATTTATTAATCATCTATTTAAATTTACTGGTTAAAACTTATTTAAAAAATTTATTAATTAACTAAATATTTTTATTATATAATGACTTTTAATGGTTAAAATTTATTGTAGTTCAAATAATAAATCCTATAAATATAAATTAGAGTTTTACCTTTATTAATAATTTATTTACATTAGTATTAATGCTAATATAAAAAAAAATGGGTTTGAGTGTACTGAAGCGTATTATCCTCTTATTTATGAATTGAAGAGGGACTAATCAAAATCTATAATGAAATTATTTTAAAAAAATATTTCACTTGCAAAAGCCATAATATTTGTGGGAAATGTTACGAGTTTAATGTTTTTATTGAGGGACGAAGTTGAAAAAGTATGATTAATGAGAATGAAGAATACATATATTTAGAATAATTAATTTTATATATTTAAATTAATATTATTTAAAATAATATAACAAATTTGTATAGTTTGTAAAAAAATAAGACTTCTTTGAAATGAACGGGATTTTTTCATTCTCTTTATTAAAAATAAGTAATGGGAATGACTAAATATTATTTATTGAATTAGTTTACTACTAACTTATTTACTAAGAGATGAATAAAAAATAATACTCCGACCGAACATAGCATTATACTTTTAAGATATGGATTATAATTGACATGACTATTTTTAGTTTTTGGGGTAAATTTGACATCTACCATCCTATTTTATGAAGGGACCAGGACTCAATTAGGACCCTTCTTCCATGGGAGTCTCTGCATGAGGTAAATGGAAGGTATTTGAAGTCACATGATTTTACAGGTCATAATATAATGAAGTGAAAAAGATTGGGCAGTGATGGGCAAAACTTTCCAGCTTAGCTTATCAACCCCCTCTTTCTATGATTTCACATGCAATGTCTAGTGCTTGGTCTGAAAATTTAGGATTTTAGTTCAACTAATTGCAAAATCAGACAACTTTTTAGCATTCTTTAGCTTTCATCAGTCAACTGTCATGTTACTATAGATTGGGCCAGGCTTGTTAACCACTCACTTGGATACTTATGTATCAACATGCACTACAGATTTTGGCCTTCAATAATTCATTCAATATACATACATTATGGGTTCAGGTATTATATTATATGTATTACATGTGTCTCACACTATCACTTTGTTTAAACCTGCTCAAAAAATCCATAAAAATTATTCAATACTAATAAATGGATAAATGTATGCTAAATAAATAGATATTTTAAGGACATGACAGAGTAGATCTATTTATGGGTTGGGTTACCTGTCTAGGCTCGAAGATTTATCTCAAAACTCGAGAGGGTTTAAGTAAAAATATTAGGCCCATTTAAAATATGGTTTGAGCTCAAGCTTGAACATTTAAGGCTCGAGCTTGGCCCGGCCCGATCTGTTTTAAGTTTATAATACTTTATATTATGTTATTTTTATATATTATGTAATTTAGAACACATTAAAAAAATAAACCTATATTAAATATATAATACTGCTTTAATGTAAAATTTTAAAAAATGTTAAGATGACTATATAAAAATTTTCAATAAAAAAAATGTACAACATTATTAAATATTAAAATAAAATAAATATATTTTTTAAAAAATTAAAAATAATATGAGCGGGCTTAAAATGGGATTGAGTTAGTATTTTACAAATATGAGCGGGTTTAGATAAAATATTAGGCCTAGATCTCGAGTCAGGCCGGGCTTGAGCAAGCGTAAAGTATGTTAATATCATACTTAGACTTGACCTGAACCCAACTCATGAACATATTTATAATAGAGCTGTGATTCTTTAACTTATTATACTATTTTGATAGAATTAATCGTTAAAAACACTAAATTAAATAGTTAATTCAATAATTAAAATAAATATTAAGTAAAATTAATATATTTACACGGACTCGAATTCAAAATCTTAAAATTCTATAAAACTCAAATTTATAAAACTAAATACAAAATCGAAATCTATTTTCTTTTCCATCATTTGACTGAGGATGCAAATTTGGTTTCTCTTACTTATTTAATCGACTGTTCATAATTCTCCCTGTAAACAGGCCAATTTGCCCGGGCCAAAACAGAACCAAAATCCAAAATATAAAAAAAATAATAATTAATTAAATGTCTATTAAAATGTCCAATTACATGACCCAAAACCCAATGATCCAATCTGCAAGCCCAAATTAACCTATTCAAAACTTGACCCAAACTTACAAGGCCCTATAGGCCCGTTGCTTTTAAAACAGACAGAACCCTAGGGTTCTCTTTCTCTTTCTCTCGCGCATGTGCCGCGTCGGCCCCCGGCCTCCTTACCCCCCACAGACACACCCTCCTGGCACCACAGTGCGCAGTCCTCGTACGCCACGTCCAACTTCCGTACACCTCACGCTAAGGGCAAACGCACAGCCCCATACTCGTACCTGCAAAAGAGAACAAACGAAAGTGGCAAAAATACGAAGAAAAAGAATTGTATTTTATTTTTCTTTTTTTTACATTCGGCTATAAAGCCTATTGATTTCGACTGTAAAAGGGGGACTCTTTTTTTACGAGATACGAACACATACGAAACACGCATATTATGCAATAACAATCGAATATAGAGAAGGAAAAATTTCTTCAAAGATGGTTCTTTTTTTTCGTTTTTACGTTTCCATTTTCTTTATTTTTCATTTTATTTTGAAATCTATCATAAAAAGGGGGGGATTTTTTACGAAGAGACTACGCAAACTAGATATAAAAAAAAATAGAGTATTTCGCAAGTTTTTTTTTTAAAGGTGATTTTCTGCTTAATATTTGCTTGTAAATTTCAGCTGAATGTTTTCATTCTTATGTTTCATTATTGAACTAGGAATTAGTAGGAAGAAAAGAATAAGGAATCTCACTTTTGAATCGGTCATTGATCTCATTTTGCTTCGTCAAACTTGAAGTATAAGAAGAGATCTTGAGGCCGAAGATCATCATTAGAGGGCCACGTCTGTTGGCTGTGATTTGAGGAAGAATCGGCGTTGTGTGGAGAAGGAAATCAAGCGGCGCCCTTCATTAATTTTGATGTTGAAAGTGGCGATTGAGTGTGAGCAAACCCTTAGGGTTTTCTTTCCCCCTTTTCGTTTGGCTCTGCCGAAATAAGCTTTAGAAGCTGTTGTTTTTTTTCACTTTTAAACAGCACCGTGAAACGACGACGTTCAAGGCATGGAATTGTAGCCTTGAAACGACGCCATTTAAGCTTGCCTGGCCCGATCCAATTCCTCTCTCCCCAGGATCCGCGCCTTTTCGTGGAGAGGGATAATTTCGCCATGGATCCTTCTTCTTTCACGCTATTATTCAGTTAAATTATGTGCTTATTTCTTATTTGGACTGGTATTTTGAATGTATTTGTAATTGGACTCCTGCTTAATCAGAATGTTTTGGAGATCTAGAATATTTCCAGCATTGACCCTTATATGTTTACACGCATTATAGGAAGATCCATATTGATTTTGTAATTTTGTTTCAGTTTATTTTTTATTCTTTTTTCCAATTCGTTTCACATGCATAGTTCCTTTTAAGTTCTTGATTGATTAATTATTTTGTTTTTCTTCCTTTGACGATTGTGTTTTTGGTTTTAAAATCAGTACTGTATTTTTAGCCTATCATTTTTACATTGTGCATAATGTTTTATATGGATGTTTTGGTGCATTATCATATATATGTATATTATTAATCCTATCTTATTTTATACATATAATTTCTTTTAAGTTTACCCCCATAACTTATTATATATTTTTATCATTTAAATGGAAAAATCCCACATAGTTTACGTATTGTTTGAATTATGGTTAAACATACATTTAGTAATTACATTTAATTTACATGCATTATTAAAGCTATGTTTTTTTTGTACATATATATTTTTTAAACTTGTAATTAATTGCGTTTTTTATTTATTATGTATATAATTTATGATAAAACTAGGTTAATATTATAATTCATATTTTAATTAAATGATCTTTTGACATATAATTATTTCTAACATTTTTTCACATGTATATGGCACATATTCAATTATTTTTACTATGGTACATGTTATTATTTTCATATAACTTTATGTAAATATTTTTCTATGTGTATATATCTTCTTTTAAAATTATTTATGTGTATAATATTTTTTAAGAACCCTTTTAAATCATATAATTTATTGTATTTCATATTATCCATATGTTTTTTTTCATATATATATTTTGTTACTTATATAACTTATATATTTACTTCATTTTTTATACATTATTAATTTCATGCTTTTTTTTTTACAAATAATTATTCCCAAATTTATTTATATATATGTAATACCCCGAAAATTTTTACGAAAAGATATTATCCTTAATTTAGTAAAACAAAGAAATAAAGTGACAATAAGAGGAAAATTGAGTTATGTCACTGGGAAGTATATTATGACACATTGATTCAAGAAAGGACTAAATTGTAAAAGTGTGAAAAGTTTTGTGACCTAAGAGTAAATACTCAAAATTTTAAGGATTAAAGTGTAAATATGAAAGATTTGAAGGACTAATAGTGTAAATATTTTAAGGGTGGAATAATCTAGAAACCAAGGAAAATTGATGAATTAGGACTAAATTGAATAGGTAAAGAATTATGAGGGACTAAATTGCAATTTTACCAAATTAAGTGATGACTCAAGAATGAAATTTTCAAATATCACAAGGGCAAAATGGTCAATTGGAAGAGAGAGAAATCTAGAAAGTAATGATGATGTTGGTGATATTTTATAATTTTATAATTATTTAAATATTATTTTTTTAATATTTTAATTAGATATTTTATTATTATTTTATTATTATTATTTATTTAGTATAAAAGGAAGGAAAGATGAAGAATTTTCATCATCTTTCCATGCATGCAAACGTTAGAAGAGAAGAAAAGAAAGAAAGTTTTCTTTTCTTTACAATATAGTCCTTCCACCAAAAATTCACCATTTTTACCTAAAAATTGAAAGAATTTCCATAGCCATCAAGAGAGAAAGATAGCAAGGAGATGATGGGGAGCAAGAATATCAAGTTGGATTCAAGAAATAGAAGTTGGAGAAGAGAAAAAATCAAGTTAAAGATTGGTATCAAGAGAACAAGGTAAGTACATCATGATTTCAATATGTTTTTAAGTTTGTTATTATTAACAAAGCATGGAAATAATGTTATAGTAGAGTTTTCTTACATAAGGTCCTATGTTCTTGATATGTTAGTGAAGAGAAAATAAGAGAAAGTGATGAGAAATGGTGTAGAAAAAGAAAATAAGGGTGTTATAACATGATAATTAATATCTTGCACTAAAACAGTTATGGACAGTAGCAGTAGTCTAACTTTGAAAAATCACCATAAATTGTATAAATCGAATTAGAAGATGAAAAAAAATATATGAAATTAAAGCTTATTGAGTCTAGTTTCTCATAAAATAAACAGTGTAAGAAATGGATTTGTAAATTTTGAGATATAATGAATTTTGTGAGACAAGGTGAGAATGAATTCGGGTTCCCCTATTCAGACTTTGAAAAATCATAAAAAAATGAATAAAAATAATTAGGGGCTTAAATTTATATGTACAGAATCCTGAATGAGTCTAGTTTTATTAGAAACAAATTATAACATCATTTGAATTTTGTACAAGAAGATAATTAATTTTTAGTGAAGAAGGGTCAGAACTATCAGGCAGCAGAACAGGGGTGACTTTAATGAATAAACTGTACTAATTGGCTAAACCAAAAATTCTGAAAATTTTATGGTAAAAATATATGTGAGTCTAGTTTCAGATTAAATTTACATATTTTAATTTGGAGTTCTGTAGCTCAAGATATAAATAATTTAGTTACTATGACGCAAATGGACAGTTTTAAATGTACATATAAGTAAATAGTGAAATTATTGATAATGTTACTTGTTGCATGTTATATAAATTAAGGATGTGGAATGGAGGGGAGGAGGAGGAAAATATATATGAATATTCAGCAAGCATGGCTAATTTGCATGTTTTAGGCTTAAGGACTAAATTGAATAAAAGTAAAACTTTATGGGTAATTTTGTAAAAATGTCAAAAATGACCAAATTGCATGAAATGGATTAATTTTATTATTTAAATTACAAAATTGAATGAAATTATTAATTTAGTTCAAGATCGGGGGAAAACATGTTTTAGGGATTAAATTGAAAAGTGTTGGAATTATGGAAAAATTCTGATATTTTATAGAATTCATGGATTGTTATCAATATGTATGAGGATAAATGCTGGAAATAAGGATTAAATTGCAAGAATTTTATTTTCCTAACCCTAAGGATGAAATCGTCATTAATTAAAAGTTTAGGGGCAAAATGGTAATTTTGCTTAGAGCATTAATTAAATGCATTAGAATATGAAATGAATGAAAATGATGATCAAATTTATTTATAAAGAATATGTGAAATGTGTAAGACCATGGTTGAAAGATACCATGGCAACGTGACATGAAAAGGATAAGACCATGGTTGAAAGATACCATGGCAACGTGACAGAAAATGAGTAAGACCATAGTTGAAAGACACTATGACATCATGTCAAAGATAAATAAGACCGTGGATGGGAGACGCTATGATATCTATTGAACAATTGATATTCAGGTAATACGTATTAGATGACAAATGGTTACATGAAATGGTTGTGTGAAATGTTTACAAGAACTGGTCATATGGAAATATATGTGCAAAATAGTTGTATGAAATAATTATGAAGATAGATAAACAAAATAAGAATAAGCACATGGAATATAATTTATGTTAAGTTTGATATAAACTTTACCGGAATAAATATACTTAAAATATATGGAAATGATGAAACATGAAATATTGATATAATGAAATGATTGATATATACTTATAAAGAAACGAAAATAGAATTAATATGTTTCATGACATGTACATATATGATTATCTTTGATACGTTGATACAAGAAAATTATGTAAGTAAAGACAATTATTAAACTCAAATGTGACATGTCAAGAAAATAAGTATATCAATGTTGAATTTATATGAAATATATGCAAGTATACTAACAATGATGTGGCTTGACACTTAGACAAAGGACAAGCTATTGATTGAATAGTAATATGTTTAATTACAAGAAGCATTGAAATGGTAAGTACTTAGATGAAAATAAAATTTAAGATTTTGTGAAAATTTTTTTATAATCTCGATTTAATTCCATTTGGTTTCTAGTGTATGTTTGGGGCTTCGAGGGCCCAATAGAGAGACGTTATGATTATTTTCAAAATCTGAATAATAAATGACTCAGAATTATCTGAAAATATTCAGTAAACTCCGGTAATGCCTCGTACCCTATTCTGGCAATGGATATGGGTAGGGGGTGTTACAAAATACGTGTTTTATGAATTTATTATGTACATTATATTTTATCATGTGTTTTATTATTCTTTTATATTTTATATATTATTTAAGCTATCATGTACATTATCAATTTTAGACCAAAATTCTTTAATACTTTGCATATCATTCGATTTGGAAATATTCATCCTATAACACATATTTTAGAGAGTTGTGTATATGCATCTTCAGTTTGTTCTTACAAATGGTTTTAAATTCATCAATCTATATATTGTGTAATTTACGTATTCGTCATTATTTTAAAATCGTTTTATAGCACATTGGCTTCTAATTGCTATGTTGTTTTTTTTACATCTTGCATTGATTATGTCATATCATGCTATGTATACTATTGTGGCATATTATTGTGTGTATTGTTTTGGTTGTGTTGAATTGTTACATTGTTATTTCCATCATTGTATTCTTATATCAATTATTCCCCATGCATGTTTGTAATCGAGTTGCATTTTTTAAGTTAGTTATACTTAACTGTTAGTTTGTTAATTAATTGTATCTTATGTGTATACATTATCCCATACCATTGTTTCCCACTTGGTTTATGAAATGTGGTTTTATAAAACCCAAATCTTTACGATTAATTTCGTCTTATTTCAAAATGCATTAATGCGATTTAAACTAGTTTCATAATCATTCAAGAATTTTCTAAAACGAAGGCGATATTCAGTATTTGGCAATTCGAGGAATCGTGCCCTAACGTGCTGGGTTGCAATTTCTCGTTTGCTCAAAGTAATCGAATGTCCCTTTAGATTTTCACCCATGTCTTTTAAAGATCCCTCAAACGAAGGTGATATGTGATATTTGGCAATTCGCGGAATCGTGCCTTAACGTGCTGGGTTGCAATTTCTCGTTTGCTTAAAATAATCCGATATCCCTTCAAAATTTCATGCATGCCTTCTAAAAATTCTTTAAAACCAAGGCAATATTCTGTGTTCGACAAATTTGGGAATCATGCCCTATCGTACTGGGTTGTGATTTCTCGTTTGTTCAAAACAATCGAATATTCCTTTAGGTTTTCATTCATTTTTTAGAAAACCCTTTAAAACAAAGGCGGTATTCGACATTTGGTAATTCCAGGAATCGTGCCCTACTGTGCTGGGTTTCGGTTCTTCTTTGGACCAAATAGTTGGGCATCCTTTTGTAATTTTCAAATTATAAATTTTCGAATGTCGAAATAAGAAGATTTTTGGCACCCAACTTGGTCATTCAAATATTATTAAAAAAGGAACAACATTTCAAAAACAGTGTTAATTTTAGACATAAGGACGGTATTTAATTGATTTGGTACCAATTTTGGGCGTAGTGAGGGTGCTAATCCTTCCTCATGTGTAACCGACTCCCGAACCCGTTTTCTCAAAAGTTCGTAGACCAAAATCGTTGTTTTAGTAAACCAAAAATGTTTTATTAAAATAACCAAATTCTTAGGTGATCCGATCACATCAAAACAAAAAGATCGGTGCGACTCCCATTTATATTTTTCAAATAGTCGATTCTCCTAATTTTTTTTAAATATAATTTTTTTTTAAAAAAAGAGGGTGGTTTCGACACTCCCCTTTCATAATTACGTGCCCGGTTGCAAATTTTCTATTCAAGGCATGAATTGGTGTCCCATTTTACTTTTGAATTTTGATGTTCATAGTTTCAATGGTGGGGATAGCTTTTTCATTTGATTAAATGAGTTGAATGTATATAAAGAAGTGTCTGACTACTGTATCTTGATTATTTGCTTACATCTTTTTGACAATTTTGTGTAGTCAATTATAAGGTTATAATTGAAAAGAGATTGAATCAAGCTATGTTACTTTTCACGGATCTTTATATGATTTACATATCTTATATATGAGATATGAAATCACAAAAAGATATAAACTCACTACGGATCCTTATATGATCTACATATCTTATATATGAGATATGAAATCACAAAAAGATATAAGCTCACTTCATGAAGATTTGTTTCAATCTTTTATATTCTTATATTAAGCTAATTGATTTGATAAGATTTGGATAGATGAAAGGCTTAGTTAGTGAAACTGGATTCTCACTTTTTATATGAAAGTCTTGTTCAACTATCGGAAGAGATTGTTGTAGCAGTTATGGTTCCCACTACAAAGACAATTGCAACTTGAGCTGTACCTAGTCCCAAACCATAACTTGCATTATTGCCTATCTATGATGCTTAAATATGTAGAATCAATTCAACAAGGATCAAATCAAGTCTTTTGATGCAATTTAAGTTCTCTTGAATGTGAAGATTGTATCATATTGACTTTTGGATATCTTGAAGATTTCAGTTGTAACACCCCTAACCCGTATCCATCGTTGGAACAGGGTTTCAGAGCATTACTCGAATTTACATATCATTTAGCAAAAAATTTTGTAAAATACTTACCGATTCAATGCATCATATAAATAAATATATTATCATTCAATCAATAGCTTGGCACTTGTTTTCACTACAGCAAAACTGACTTTTAGCGGCGTTTTTTTAGACCTTTAGCGGCGCTTTTAAGTGCCACTAAAACTATTTGCGGCGTTTTTCCAAGCGCCGCTAAAAACGCCTCTATTTCCGCCGCCGCTAAAGTTTGCGGCGTTTATTTGAAAAAAACGCCGCTAAAGATCATGACCTTTAGCGGCGTTTTTCCCACAAACACCGCTAAGGCCATGACCTTTAGCGGCGCTTTTCCCACAAACGCCGCTAAAGGCCATGACCTTTAGCGGCGCTTTTCCCACAAACGCCGCTAAAGGCCTTTTCCCACAAACGCCGCTAAAGGCCATGACCTTTAGCGGCGCTTTTCCCAAAAACGCCGCTAAAGGTCATGAAATTCAAAAAAAAAATTATAAAATGTTATAAAAGTCGTGAAAAATATAAAAAATTTAAAATTCATTATCAAAATATTGAATGATATAAATATAAAAATTTTCTATTAAAATTTTAACTTTAAAACTAAATACAAAAATTAATGAATTTAAATTTAGAATTTAAAATAATAAATTAATAACACAATTAAAATCCAAAAGTTAGAACTCAAGTTATCTTAAATATTAAAATAAAAATAAAAATTTAGAGTCAAAACTAAAATAAATAATAAAAACTAGATTAAATATAAAAATATCAATAAAATAAGACATTATAATGAAGTTACTTAAATGAAATAAAGAAATGCATTAGATTTGGCGACCTTTTCTCTCCACCCTTTCTGACGAGCTCTTATTTCGTAAATTGCTGTTAATTTCATTTGAGCCGATAGTGCTTCTTCAGCTTTCTCCCTTCTTCGCACGTGTCCATACCCGAATTGCATTGGTCCGCTTCCTTTTGATATTGTGATGATAACTTCTTAGCCTCGAGTAAAAAAAAAAATTATGTAAAAAATTATAACAATTAAGCATTAGTGACATACAATTAACGATTAAAATAAAATAAAATATATATGTAACAAATAAATTGTTGGTCAGAAAAAGTTGTAAAAAATGAAAAATGGCATTTGCAATCAATCTTAAAATTAGAGGTGATCTAAAAGGCATAGAAAATCAAATGTAAAATTAGAGGTGATCTAAAAGGCATGGTCTTTAATTTAAGAAAAAGGGAAAAAAATAATTAGTTTTTTACCTGTTCAATAAATAATGGCATGGTCTGTTTCATATTTTGTATATACTATATGGTATTACAGTGTTCTAACCTCTAAAACCCTCCACTATATAAACATAATAAAGACAAAAAATTTTAAAACCAGACACCTGATAGACATGTATAAAACAATATATATTAAAAATAAATAATTTTTAAAGAACAGTGTAGCCAATACAATTTGAAATGGTGCAATCTAAAGCCATTCCTTTAGCTAGTATTCTCATTAATCAGATCAAAAGAGTGAACAAACAGTAAAATTGCAAAAATAGATGTAAATATTCTAAATAAATGATCAACTATAACGGAAAAAACCAATAATCAGATAAAATCTAGATCAAAAACTAAATTATAAGTACATTAGCTCATGCTACAACAAAAGATCAAGCCTTTATCCATCAACATAATTAACATGCAAAATCATATGAAACTAATAGAAAAGAAAAAAAAACCCAGAAATTTACAAACATGAGATAAAATGAAAAACAAAAAACCCTGAAACAAAAACATGAGAAATGAAAGAAAAACTATATGATTAACCTTTTAGAGAGATTATTAAGAGGTGAAAGACCCTTTTTGTGGAGTAAAAAGGTGTAAAGAAAATATAGAAGAGAGTTTGGAAATAAAGGAGAAATGGGTTCAAATCTCAGTTTTGTTTCTCTCCAATTTTAGTTCTTCTTGATCACTAGAAAGAGAAACGTACGAAAAGGAAGGAATTTCTGAAAGGGAAAGATTTTAGCTTTATATTAATGCTTGTCTTCTAGAGAGAGAAATTCAACAGATTGAACTTTTTTAAGGTAATTCAAAAATAACAAATTGATTATGATTTTAAATACTGATTAGTATTTTTTTAAAATATAAAAAAATATTTTATACAATGGAACTAGTTCGTCTTAAAAATAAGGGCATAATTTTTCATTGGCAGGATCAAGGTTCACAATATGTATTGATTGTCCAAGGGTTTCACAATGTTGTACAGACTAAAGCGAGAGGTTGACTGGCTCCAAAAACATGGATACTCACTTTAGGACGCAATTATACATCATGATGTAAATAAAAACTCATTTACTAAGCGGACCAAAAACAAACGATGATTTTATTTCCCATTCTACAAAAGACTTTGGAGAATACAGGATAATCGATAGACTAGCACACCTTTCCACCGCTGCGGGACCAATAACGATTGTGCATATCCCATTACGATGTTCCACACAGTCAAATTGCTTTACTGACTCGGAATGAACAGATTGAATTGAAGATGCGCAAAGACGCATACAACCGCTGATATGATAATATATGCAAACACACACACACACCGACAAAGACAAACAACAAATTCAAGAAACTAGAGTGGCCCATATACAATGGCAATAAAGATACTCAAACATCAACTAACCTGATTTGTCAATATCAAAGAACAAAAAAACGGAATTAAATGTTATTTACATTATGCATAAAAACAGGAAAAATGCCATCCTCTCAACTTTTCAAAGATCGATAGCCATGTTGATAAAACAACTTAAACATAAACTCAATAGAGGAAACAAGCGGATGAGAATCTTTGTAGTGAGTACTTAAACACTGATCGATACAAATGAAACCAGCTTTATCCAGTTTTATTGTATGAATACTAAGCCAACAAATAATTATTTTAAAAAAACCCAAAAAAATGAAGTGTAAATTAACGTCATATTTGACAACCCATTATTAAGAAAGAAAAACAGAAACAAATTTGGACTAAATTTCTTCATTTAGGAATTTTGATCATCCAAAGAACAGTAACATAATCGAAAGAAGCAAACATGCAAATAGTTTCTCATAAAAAGAACCCCAAATTAAAAAAAAACCGAAAATGAGCTATTATTAGGATCAAAATCATTAGATTACATGACTATTCCAAATTCTCAATGCAACCAGAAAGAAGTTAACCAAGCAGCAAAGGAGACCCACCTATTCTGGCTGCCTTCCAAAAGAAACCATGAAACCTGTCAAACAAGCATAGTACACCAAATTAGCTCCAATTCTCAACATTTCCTACCAATAATTTCTGATTCCAAAGTAGAAGCTATAAATACTAGAAGCAAAAACGTTAATATAACCAGTTTAGATACCAAAGAGAAAAGACAAAGAGGGCCAAGATTAACTGGAGTTATGCAACTTTAATTAATCCCATCGTTAACTGGAGCTATGGTATAACAAAGAGGGCCAGAGCAAGTAAAAGGAGAATGAAAGCAACTCTTTGATCAATGGCAGTACTATCGTTGGACGGAAGTGGTGCAGGCGATGAACCCATCTTCACTACTAGGCGTCACTGGCTCTTTCTTCTTAGCCGAATCTCGACCAGATTCCCTAGAACTCCCCTTTCTTCTACTACCTTTGACCTTTTTAGTCCCTTCACCTTCACTCTCTTCTTCTTCCTCCTCCCCCGTCTTCTCTTCCTCTTCTTCTTCTTCTTCTTCCTCGTTCTCCTTCTCTTCAATATCTATTTGTTTCTCTAAAACCCTAACAGATCGATAGAAAAGGAGTAGCTATGGTGGGTGAATTCAAATTTTGAGAGTAAAAGGAGTATTTTGGGGATTTGGTTAATGAGCGGGTAAACAAATTGGATGAGCGGGATTTTGCTTTTTCTTTTTTTTATAAAAAATAATAGCTTTGTGGCGTTTTTTAAAAAAAACGCCAGTAATTCTTTAATTTTTTGCGGCGTTTCCACTAAAAACGCTACTATTGTTCAATTTTAATTTTTTTATTTTTAACATATTTTTTTCTATTTTTTTCTTTTAAAAGTTTTGTGTTGAGATTATATTTTTTAGATTTTTTTAAATTTTGAATATTAAACTTTTTAACTGAAATATGGACTAAAATTTTAAATTTTAAATATTAAATTTTTAAGTTTTTTATTCTTGATTTAATCATAGAGATTTTAAAAAATAAATACATTAATATATTTTTATATTGAATAAATATAAATATTTATGTATGCAATATATAAATATAGAATGATGTTATATCAATAATTGTGTTAATAATTTATAAGAACTAGACTAAATTAAAGTTCATATATACAATTGCACCCTGATCCCCATATTTATCCCTAAACACTGAAAACTAAACCCTAAATCATAAGTCTTAAACCATAAACTCTAAACTCTAAATATAATTAACTCAATATTTTAAAATTAATACTCTTTTTTATAATTATATAATAAAATATTTATCATATAAATTAAAAAATACTAATTAATTTAAACCTTAAATTCCTAATCCCTAAACTATAAATCCTGAAACATAAACCTTGAATCATGAACCCTTAACCCTTAACCTCTAACCCCTAACCCCTTACCCCTTACCCCTAACACCTAAACCTTAAACCCTAACCCTTAAACCACACTTAAACCATAATCCCTAAACCTTAAAATAGTAACTCATAAACATCAAACCATTAACCATATACTGTAAACCCTAAACTATAATGCTAATAATTCAATATTTTAAAATTAATACAATCTCTTTTACAATTATATAAGAAAATATTTAACATATAAATTAAAAAATAATTTGTCATATACCAAAAATAATTACGGGGTATTGACTGGAAGGCCGATGGGAAGGGTGAATCTTGGGGATTTCAAATCGGGGAAAAATCGTTAAGGATTTGGGATGTCGAATTCAGGAATGGGTGATAATACTTTAGGGATCTAGGATGAGGAAAAAGGGGGAAATAGAAATGGGAAAAAAGGGGAAAATGATAGATGGGATTACGGGATATTGACAGGAAGGCTGGTGGGAGGGGTAAATCTTGGCGGTGGGAGAGTTTAGGGTTTTAGGGGATATAATTTAGTGTTTATGGTTTTTAAGGTTTAAGGGTTTACTCTTTTAAAGGTTATAGATTAGTGTTTATGATATTTTTTGGGGTTTAAGATTTTAGGGGTTATATTACTTTTAGCGGCGTTTTACAAAAAGCGCAATATACAAATATAAAATGATGTTATATCAATAATTGTGTTCATAATTTATGCTTTTAGGATTTAACTTATTGCACACAAAACCATTGTTCATGTATACTTTTGGGATTTAACCCATTTTGATATATATATTTTTTAAAATAATAATTTATATTTATCTTATTTAGATTTATATTATAAAAAAAATCCAAGATACACAAGTTAAGTAGTTTACCATATTTACCTCTAAATTCCAAACCCCAAACCCCAAACCCCAAATCCCAAATCCTAAACTCTAGGCCATAAACACTAAACCATAACCCATAAACTAAATTACTTTTTTGCGGCGTTTTTCCAAAAGCGCCGCTAAAACCTCGACCTATAGCGGCGTTTTTCCAAAAGCGCCGCTAAAACCTCGACCTATAGCGGCGTTTTTCCAAAAGCGCCGCTATTGTTCAGTTTTTAGTGGCGTTTGGACTAAAAACGCGCTATTGCTCAGTTTTTAGCGGCGTTTTGTTGCAAACGCCGCTAATGTATAATATTTGCGGCGTTTTTTGTTCAAACGCCACTAAAAACGCCTCTAAAGCCCTATTTTCCTGTAGTGTTTAGCATCAATCAACATTGTTAGTATACTTACGCATATTTTATATAAATTCAACATTGATATACTTATTTTCTCAACAGGTCATACTTGAGTTTAATAATTGTCTTCACCTACATAATTTCCTTGTATCAATAAATCAAAGATAATCATATATGTGCATGTCATGAAATATATCATTCTCTTACCGTTTAAAATCATTCATTTCATTATATTAAAATTTCATGTACCATAATTTCCATATATTTCACGTTGAGTTGCGTTCCGAGTTCATTATGGGTGAGATTATGGTAGCTTTGCTACATAAACCGCAGGCTATTGAGTTTGTCTAGCTGCGGGCTTCTGTGTATCCGATTATATTCTGAGTGTTCAACGGGTAATTTGACGGAGTATTCGATAATAGTCCCAATGAGACAAGCCATTGGTGAGTATGTTCTTGAGTTAAATTACAAGTTGTACATGTATGTACACTAAACTTATGTGTGATGCATTGATATATGATGTATATAGTATTGGTGAATACTATGAAAATGACATGATGAGGAATAAGTCTTGATACTTGATGACATTGAGATTATGGATCTATGCCTATGAATCATAATTATGTGTTCTTTCCATGATGGATGAAATGATATTGTATGGATTTAGTGAATAATAATTGTGATTGAGTAAATTTAGCCTTGGCAGTTTTGGGTTACTGCAGTACTGTAACTTTGGAAATTCACCATAAATTGTGGAAATTTAGTTAGGGGCAGGATAAAATATGATATTAAAGCTTAATGAGCCTAGTTTCATATAAAGGAAACGGTGTAAGTAAAATAATTCTGTATTATGAGATATTTGAGTTCTTGTGAGACAGAGTCGAAGTGATTCCGGACTCCCCTGTCTTATATTTAGAAAATCACTAAAAATTGTAAAAAAATAATTGTGAGTTATAATTTATGTGATTAAAATCCTTATTGAGTCTATTTTCTAGAAAGATAGATAGGAGTTGTCCGAGTTCTGTATTATGAGATAATTAATTTTTAGTGAAGAAAGGTCAGAACTGTTGGATTGCGAAAAAGGGGAAACTTTAATGAATAAACTGTACTAATTGGCTAAACCAAAAACTCTGAAAATTTTATGGTAAGAATATATGTGAGTCTAGTTTCTGGGAAAATTAACGGATCTTAATTTGGAATCCTTTAGCTCGAGTTATAAATAAATTACTGACTATGACTCGAGTAGACAGCTTGACTAGAATATAAATAAAAGTGTAATTATAGTTGTTTTACTTAAGAAAACATATTGGTAAATTGCTTATTAATTTCATATGGACTTACTAAGCGTAAAGCTTACCCCCCTCTCCATTTCTTTTAGTATTGGCAGGTCGGCTCGGGGTTGGAGATCGTCGGAGGCAGCATCACACTATCAGAACGTTGATGTGAAGCGTCGATAAACTTCAAGTGTTTTCAAGTGAGTGGCATGTATAGAGATTTAGTCTCGAAACCTTTTTAAAGTATGTTTTAGGCTTCGTAGACCCAAATAAGGGACCATGTGCCTGTGAATGAATGTTTCGAAATAAAAATGAAATTTTATAGCCCTTATTTTAGTTGGATGTTTGTACGTTGTCTGGTAATGCCTCGTACCCTATCCCGGTCTCGGGTTTGGGTAAGGGGTGTTACATCAGTCTTTATTTTAGCCTTTATGAATCTAATTGAAGACCTTTTTATATGGCTACTTTAGGGGGAGGGGAGTTGATTGTTAATTAATATGTATCTTAGCAAGCCTTAAACTCCTATATATCTTAGGCTTGTTTAGTTAGAAAGTATGACAGTTGGTACTTATATTTTGTTCAATAAGGAACTTGTTCAAAAGTGCATTCTGTAAATAAAACGCAAGTGAGAAACTTGATTTTACATTAGTGATCTAGATCTTTATTTGAGTGTGAGGTTGCTAAATGGTGAGTGATGGAATTTGAATCATCACGTGTACGTGTTTGAAGATAGTGGATTAGCTCTCTTAATAAAACCTCGCATACGTAGGTGGAAACCGAATTGTATAACCAAACTTTTGGTGTTGCTTTTCTTCACTAGTTAGTTGCCCCAATTACAACTATTGGTATGTCTATTTATATATCAACTCACAAAATTTAACTGTTTCATTAATATATTTGTTCATATTTGTTTCATAATGTGTCATTGATGGAGTAGTTAAACTTAGATAAAGGTTTCCATTTTCTTCAGGTGAGAACCATTTCTTTATGTTTTATTTATGTGTTAAAATAAATTTAGAATAAGTGAATAACCCCATATTCAATTGGTATTGTTGTTATTGCAATAATTAAGAAAATGTGCATTTGAACATGCTTAAATGTATCTTTTTTTCTGTTTTAACGATAATTTAAAGCTGAACAAAGGGTTATGAGTAAAAATAAGCTTTGTATAAAAAAAGGTTTAATAGTTCACTTTATTCAAGTAATATTATACTATCATAAACTCTAAACAGTTGTATGTTAATGGCTGCTAAGGATCCTAAGGAAGATACTTCGAAAACTCGAAATATATACACGAAACACCTTCATATCCTGCAAAGAAATAAAAAAAAAGGGCTTAATATACTAATTTCCGATGTGTTATATAAATGAAATTAATAAAAATATTGTGAAAGATGATTACTGTGCATATTCAACATTAACTTTGGCATCAATCTTTGAGATGGCATCAAAGGCTTTGTTAGACAACTGCAAAGTGGCGGGGCAAGGGTCATGTGAGCAAAGATCCACTACCTGAACGACTATGGATCTAACCTTGCACGGCCTCTTTGGGCCACTGATGCACCTTACCCTATATTTCCTCCCACATGATGCTCCATTATCCCATAACCCATCACTCACTGCAGCAAACAACGCTCCCGGAGGGAATTGGTCTTCGCTGTATCCACCGCATCTTGTCGCTTCATTATTCAATTCTTTACAAATCAGGTCATATAAATACATGATTATGAATATGATTTAAGAGATGAATTTGTTTGTTTTTAATTCTACCCAAATTCGGATAAGAGAACTCATACATCACAAATAATATTATTTCTATATAAGTTCTGGAGTGAACATCAATGTCACCGGAAGAGAAGAGAAGTTGAGGTTATGCATAAATTTAAGTATTGATAATTTAATTTGATTAGTTTTAGTAAATATTTTTTTATAACTTTCAAATTTCAGTAATAACAATTAATAAAATAATGTGACATTTTATTAGTATTATGTAAAAATAATAAATTTATATAAAATTACACAGACATAAAAGTTAAGAAATAACAGAATTAAATTTAATGAATTTAATAGTTATCCTTTTATTTAAAAATTAAAATTTTAAATTTTAAAAAATATGAAATTAAAAATAATTAAATTAAAATAGAAAGAGTAAAACCGTTACTTACGCAAGTAGGGAGGATCATAGGAGGCTGCCGTCCCGACATCTCCTAAGACACCGACTACATCAAATAGTAGTACGCAATACATTACCAAAAATGTTGCCGACATTGCGCTTGTCCTCATAACTTGCTTTCCTTTTGGTTTCCCCCACCTTTATCATGTCTTCTTGTGATAAACTTCTCTGTTTCCAACCCTATTTATACTTTAGATCGAAGCAGCATGACTCTTTTTTTTTTTTTTTTAATGTGGGTGGTCGTGGGGCGGCTGTCACACACTGATATATATATATATATATATATATATATATATATAGATTAACAGAAGGTATTGGGTTGCACGAGCATACTTGCATTGCTGGTTTTCCATTAAATTTTCTATTATGCATGGTGGTGAGGTGATGAGCATCCTGGAGTGGTAGGGTATAGGTTTCGGAAGCTTATGGCTGCTAAAACTGGTTTTCATTATTTTACTACTGAAAGTATAGGTTATTTGATAATATATATATAAATGATATTGGATGTTTCTTTCTTTCAAGAGTTTCACATGCTGGTTTTGGAGTCACAATGTGATAAACCAGAGGATACATAGATATATTATATATAATCTATGATGGTGACGATGATGATGATGATGATGACGAGTGCGTATTATATATTTGATGTAGATAGACACCTAAGAAAAACAGACAACGTGTGACAATCCCTAAACCCTATAACCTTTTTAACTCTACTTTCTCCTTTATCTCCTATGTTTTTCTGACACCACCTTGTCTTTAAATATAAAATAAAGCACGAGTATGCAACGTACATAAAATTTATATAAGCAAAAGCTAGCCATGAAGCTAATCCAATTACATGATGGCTTTTAAACTTGATGATATAAAATAAAATTATTTGGATTTGGATGATGCATAAAACTTATTTAAGGTACGAGTTTAAATTTTATTCATGACAGTCTTCAAAGTATTTTTGTTTCGATGAAATTGAGTGACATATCTTCTAACAAAGACAATATAAAATTTAATTAACTCTAAACAAACGACACTTTGTAAAAATATATTAAAAAATATAAAAATATAATTATAAGATAAACACATTTTAAAGTTTGATGATGTGTTCCAAATTTCCAATCGATGGGTAATGAGATAACCATTCAGCCACTAAGTCTAAGATGAGAAACCAAAGATTAATATGTAATTTAATTTGTTACTGGCTATTAGCTAAGCTGAGCTAGGCCGCCGCCAAATTATTTATTTTCTATGCTAGTCGCTTTCAAGCTCTTTCATTTCGTAGGACTGATATGGCTTTCAATTCTGCTTGTATGACTGAGGCAGTGCCGAAGTTCCGACCATAGCCAATCAGCTTGATGCCCTTCCTATTGATATGTTTTATAAACTTTTTTTTTTTCAATTTGAGTCCTTAATTATTTAATTTCGACTTACATTTTGAACTTTTATGATTATTTTTGATTAGTTTTTATGATTTGGATGCTTCAATATTTTGATTATATCTTAATTTATAAAACTCTAATTTGAGTCCGTAATATACTATTTAAAAGATTATGAAAATATACTTGTGTGTTTGGTTAATATTATGAAGACGCTCAAGAATATCCTAGAAATCTGTTAAAAAAATTGCCATAAACCTAAAAAAACATTGCTTATTCAATAATAAGTGTGTTTGATTGGCTATTATAGCTAACTGAATCGCACTCTATTCGACACATTTTCTTATTGCATAGTTTGGTTCATGGGATTGGTATTCAACGAAATAGGCCATATTCAACAAAATCGTGGAATGACATTTTCATCTTTACCCTCTAAATAGACAATTTTTTTTTTCAAAACACCCTTCAATATTTTACTTATTTTCATATAATATTTCAGCAAAAACCTCAAAGTGCCTGAATGAAGAAGTAGATAAGCTAGCAAAGGAATGTATAAGATTTCTCATATTTTGCTTTGGTTGTTATTTTTTGTTGAATTCTATAATTTTTTTATTTTTAAATTGTTAAGTGAAATGATGCATTTCACTTTAGTTATTGATTGTAACGGTCTTAACAAATCTCAAATGCAGTGGTTGGGTATTAAAGATGGGGCTGGTTACTCTATTACCCACAAAAGAAACCATTCCTCAATTCTCCCCTCTTTCTCCATCTTCTCTTGATTCTCTCTTCTCTTTCGTCAACAATTTTTGGATCACATCATTTGGGTATCAGAGTCAGGTTATTGCTGGTGGTGATAGTGTTCCTCACACTTCAAAAGACAACCAAGAGTTCCAGAAATAGTATGATTGGAGTATTTACTAGATATCCAATTCATACAATGTAAGTACGTGATTTGGTATGAATTAATGAATCCCACTTGTGTGGTTGTTAATTACAATTAGATCTTTCTAATTTTTAATGTTATTGATAAATTAATCGTGTGAACTTTATTTCAAGATTATTTGTTAATAAAGTAAACAATAACGAACTTCCTTTTAAATTTAGATTTTAACCTAAGTCAAAAGATCAAAATTTTAACTTTTCATTTAAATTTTTTTTTCAATAAAATTAACTTTTTTTACTTCTTATTACCGTACTTTTCAATCTCAATGATAAACTAGTCGTAAGTATCTTGAAATACCCCCAACAGCTGCATAGCCAGTAGCCATGCCAATCCTTCCATTACTATTCATTTTCTCCCATCCAAGAGCCGAAATACCCCAACCAACTAGTACTAAAACATTCTAATTTGTATTGAATACCAAGACCGCTACATGCATGCCGGCTCCCAACAATCTCTGAACATAGCATCGGCACACCAGCTGTCTTGTTGGAATAGCATCAAGTTACGTTGCTTCCAAGCTCTCCAACAAGTGATGGCAAAAATTGGTTCCCGATGCAATGTTTAGATTGAATTCATTTTCATTGTTCTCTTATCAACCAATTTGCAAAGTGAACTAGAGATGAAACTATTTTGTACCTTTATTAGAATCAACCTTAACCCGTGCAGACCTTACACAAACACATTCCCAAAGAGTATGCAAGTTAGTCTCCATGGCAGCTCCACATAAATGGCAACACCGTTCGAAATTGGTAAGAAGTCACTCTTGCAACACAATCCACAGCAATGTGCGAAAAGGCAACCATTATCATCATTCACCAATCACATCACACACTCGAGTATCGTCCACAGCATGATCATGCAAAAGCCCCAATTTCAGTACCCAAGGGTCCTCCTACAATCTAACTCACTTGCGTCTCCTATAGACTAACAATTGTGTTGTGGTAAAGCCAGTCCATACTTTTGAAAGAGAATTCTGTCTCAAAATAGACAGTTGGTGATCTTCATTTCGCACTTAGACTTCAGAATCCTCACCCAATGCCAATAAGCATCAAGTTGGGTTAAAATTCCAAAATCTTTTTCAACTAAAAGTCACTGTAGTCAACATCTCTAATCAACTATAGCCTATTTCTCCGATGCTGTTACGATTGAAGAGTGTTTTTCAAAAGTGCTGTAAAAGTGTTTATTAATTAATTGTTAGTATAACACTAATCCCAACTTAAAAAAGCATTAATTTATTTTCAAACTCCCGTAATTAGCTTAATAAATTTATTCTGGTCCAAATTAATTGAAATTTGCTTTATAATACTTAATTCCAATTATAATTGTTGATATATAAAAGAAAAAGAGAAAAACTCTTTCCCAGAGTGACTAAGCAATTAGATAAGCATCTGATTCGCTTAGATCTTTGGCTAATTAAATAATAATAAATCAAATAAAGATATTATTTGCTACGTTAGTTTGCCTATATGATGATTTTATTTTCGGAGTTTAAAAATAACACAGTTCATTAAATAAGAATAATTATTTGATACATTAACGATAAATTATTTCGACTTTAAAATGACGTTAAGAAATCATAAATATTTTTAATTAATATTTTTAACAGAAAAATTAAAAATAAAAAAATAGTTTTTTAATTATTAAAGTGGATTTATTAGATTCTTTGAGATGAAAATAAATAAAGTTTCCTTTATTCTTTCACTTTTATTTGGCATTCATCGCAAGCAAGCTTTTATTTGAAAGGGCTGAAATGAAATCCTCTTTAAGCCTTGCTTAATATTTAATGGACAAAATCAAGGAAAGGAGGAGAAATTTTCAAAATTCTCAAGCAAGCTTTTATTTGAAACATTCAGAGCTCAAATTCATATCTCTCCTTTTCAACATTCGCGACTATAGTAGCATCTTTGCTGCTATTTTTTAATTAATTTATTTTTTATTGAGAAAAAAAATTGATATCTCTTCTTTATTTTTCAAAAAAATTTGGTTCATTGATTGAATGATTCTATTTTAATATAAAACAAATCATAAATATGGTTAACATTAATAAACTTTATTTTGTGTTACACTAGATTTTGTAGTAATGTGAGTGTATGAATATATATGAGAAATTATTTTATGGACTTTTCCCATCATATTATTCATGCTCCCTTTTTAATTATTTAATGGCATTTCAACAAATTTTGTCGTGTAATTGACACATAATTTTGATAATTTTTTTACCCTGAACCTTGAACCTGAACCTCGAACTTTAAACCCCAAATCTTAGACTTGAACCCTGAACCTTGAACTCAAACTCTAAACTTGAACCCTAAACCTTGATCCCAAACCTTAAACACATAACTTGAGATTCAAGGTTTGAGTTCAAGATTTTGCGTTTAAGGTTTGGGTTTCATGTTTCAGGGTTCTAGTAAAAAAAAACTTAAAATTATATATCAATGATATGGAAAAAATTACTGAAATATTATTAAATAATTGGAAAGGGACCAGGACGATGTGGTGGAAAGAGTCCAAAAATTAATTTCTTATATATATATATATATATATTAGTCTTTTAGATTGACTTTTTTATATAAAATTTATATAAAAAAATTAAAACATCCTCGTAATAATATTGATCATTTAAAAAAAATAATTTTACATTTTTTTAAAAATTTAATTGGTAATGGTTAATTTTTGACATTTAGTCAAAATTCTAATAATAATATAGATAGTACAATTTTGCAAATTACTTTTCATGGAATCATTTAAATCAACTTGTGAGAATTGGGTTTTCAACCATAGAATTATACCATCTCCATTTGTGTGAATTTAAAAGTTTTCTTGAGGTATATATATTATTCCTTGATCTAATGAAAAACAAAGAGAATAATCTCTTTTGACTTTTAATCAGAAAAAAAAAGTTATTTAATTTTTCCTTTATGAATGCCTATAAATAATCAGTCCAAAGCAAAATAAGAAACAAGTGGCTAAAAAATTTCCTAGAGCCATCAAGGACTTAAGATTTTATATTCTAAAACATGAAGAGAAGAGTTGTTAAATGGCTGCTCTTCTTCTTCGTCGTCGTCGTCATTTGTTCTAACAATTCTCTCGTACACTCCTCAAGTGAAGCTGTGCCGTTCATCTCATCATCAAAAGTTTCAGATCATCATTATGTCAACCCATTGATGGAGGAAAAACAACTCAACAAAAGTACGTTATCCATCTCACATTCAAATATTTGAGTCAACCGCTCAATCCGACAAGGCATTATTATTTTGCAAATCTTGTCTTAGGTTTGAGTTCTCGATGAAATTGGGAGACAAAATCCTAACTCGATTTGAAAATAATATCGACCGATTAAGGGTTTAGTTGACTCCAAATAAATGATATTTGAGTCATAATAATATAAAATAGTATTGATTATGATTTTTCTTTTTTTAAATGCAGATGTACTTAAAAGGCGTGGAAGAATGTTGAAGACATTACATAATGAAGAAATTAACGCAAGGGAGGATGCAGGTGAAGAAAACAAAAAAGGGAAAGGAACCTACGGCGGCGGGGACCTTCTTCGGCCTCGTGCCAGAAAGAGTGGAGCCAACTCTTTACTTCTCAAATCCTCACCACTTATGCTTAGATACCTCTTGCTAATTGGCTTCCACCTCGCCACTATCTTCTTCTTTTGATTCCAGCTTTGGTTTTTATTGAAGTATAATGTTTCCATGCATCGGGTTTGTATCTTGCTTATGTTCAAGTTATTCATATATTTTGCTCAATGAGGAAAAATATAATATTAATATATTACCGGCCGTGTTTAAAGTGTATATATATATATATATCTGTTATATACATTCCTACCAGAACTGACCAGGCTCCACCTCACCCTATTGGAGACCTCATCATCTCACCATGACTTACTACTTAGCTATAAGTTAGGATCCTCCCTGACTTCATGCGCAACACGTGAAGTCTACTGGCTCACAATCATGAAACTTGAGTCCTAACTCAGTTGACATTAATATCATTGTCAATAGAAGAGTTAAGAAAAGATTATGGGTAGTAGACATTATATCCAAAATCGGATAATATATGTGTTTATAACTCCTACTCATCAGAGACTCTCTGCAATATTAGTGTGAACCTCAATCCTCTTTTTAACCTTACCCTCGCCCCTCCCAGTCTCTCTTCTTCCTGCACATCAATAATATCTATATCATGTTTAAAATGTCAGCTACAAATTGAAACCTCATAACTATAGTTTAGTTTGAATAAGAAATAATTGATTTCACTGATATCTCTGTTTTTATCTCATCCCAAGGCTTAAACTCAAAATCCAAGGAAAAACAGTCACATGTTGCTATTATACATCATTTCACACACACACATGATTAAAGCAAAACCAGCAAAAGTGAAGTTAAATTAAAAACAAGCACTTTTAAAGTCCAACAAAGAACAAAAAAGAGAGAGATAATTGAAGAAGGGTTGTTGGGGTGGTAGCTAAGCATTGGAATAATAAAGTGGACGCCGGTACTCGTCGAAGTACTCATCCCGATCCACATAAACAATGGCGTAAAGAGCATAGATTATCCCTGGTATATATCCCAGTATCGTTAACACTAGACAAATGCAGAACTCTGCCTGCAGACCCCCACCGAAAAAACAAAACAAAACAACATCAAAACCCAGATTTTATTTTGAATCCAACAAATATAATTTAATTACTTACAGTGCAACAACCGTGCCTTAAGCAAACTCCTAAAGGAGGGAGCAAAATGGCGATCAACAGTTCGCAGCAAATTTCGCAACGTGAAGGCATGTCTGGTGGGTGTTTTCAAGATTAAACTAAAGTGATTAAATTAAACAAATCACAGAAAACAAAGACCCTTTTTACTCCCAAGAGTTTTTTTGAGATTGGATGTCAGTTTATGGATATGAAAACAAATAATAACAGATCGCTCTTTTTCGTGGAAACTTTCACGGGGAAAAAAATATAATGATACTAATAATAATCTTCAATCACAGGCATTCTGGATCGTCCATTTTTTGTGATTATAGTGTAATGAAAGGTGATGATTACGTTGCCAGTTCTTGGTGACATACATTTGGGCTGGATCCGTACGTACTAATGAATGCTGCTGCCAAGGAAACATAGGGATGTGCAGGCTGCATTGGAAGAAGCCCATTAATC
The DNA here is from genome assembly GCA_025698475.1 of Gossypium anomalum. Classification (NCBI taxonomy): domain Eukaryota; kingdom Viridiplantae; phylum Streptophyta; class Magnoliopsida; order Malvales; family Malvaceae; genus Gossypium; species Gossypium anomalum. The sequence goes on from CM046968.1 coordinate 87,971,068, forward strand.
GATGACGGATCTTCACACTCAGACGTTAGGGCCGAATTAAGATTACCGCACAAACGGGCTAAAGCCAACAAGCTAAAACTAATTGGATTAAGAGTGGGTTTGGATAGTAGATGTGTTTACGTGCGGTTAGTGTAAAAATAACTGTGGTTATGAGATTAGATATTATAGCGATACTGTAGCGTGAGACAAAAATAAGCTAAACACACTGCATATTACTGCTCATCCAAACCATGTAACAATTTTTTAAGGCTGATTGTGAGGTAAAAAAGTATAGTAAGTATTAATCACATATATAAAAAACACATATACTAAAAGAATATAGATTAAATTGTGCTATTAGTCTCTGTACTTTTCAAAAATTATGGATTTAGTCTTTATACTTTAACTTCATTAATTTTAGTCCTTATAATTTTTGAATGGATGAATTTTAGTCCCTTTACTTTTCAAGTTTTAAAATTTTAGTCCAGGCTTAGACAGTAACAATTAAGCCATTTTGGTTAAATTCAATTACTAGTATTGTACTATGCGTATAATTCTAGATTTAGTCTATATTCTCCAATTGGATCATCCTAAGTTTCTATACTTTTTAAATTTTGAAATTTGAGTCTTGACATAAATGGCAGTCGTTAATTCACAAATTGAATTTTTAGTGAGTAATTTATGAAAATAACAAACTAACACGGCATTACACATATGATAATATATTTACCACATCATGTTTTGGAAATAGAAAAACTTAATGAATTTAACAATTATCATTTGGCGAGGGCTAAAATTTTAAAATTTGAAAAGTATAGGGACTAAACATGACCAAATCAAAATGATTAAATTTACAACTTTCGTAAAATACAGGGACTAAAAGCAGAATTTAACAAAAGAAATCTAGCTCAGGCACTCTTTAGCTCCTTAATAGCATAATCCATATGTGGTTGTCTTTTGTTGGTGTTAATGGAGTTTGAAAATCAACAAATCTTGCCAAGCTTATGCTGATTGAACTTTCTTTACATCTAAATTTGTGCTTTCTGGTCTGCCTGGCTAACGTTACATGCTATTTTGCAGGTAGCTTTACCGGCTTCTGCAGCACAATGTTAGTGCTATGATGGCTGCATGTTGACAACACATGCACGTAGGCTACTAGCATTGCATCAAACATAAATGTTGCTTTTTCAACATATTTGGCCCCGTTGCACGAAGATGCATGGTTTGATATTGGTACCTGAATTTAATTTTAATGTTCAATTTAGTATTTAAAGATTTATATATTCAAATTAATCGTATTCTCGTATAATATTAATTGTGAGCATTCCTTCTCCACTAATTAAATTCTTAGAAAATTTATCACCTTTCATCATTCTAAATATCCTTAAAATTATATAGGAGAAACATATTACCTCTCATTAATAAACGTTAATATTATTTTTTACCAATATTTCTTAGCTAGCTAGCTAGCTAGTAATAATTAAAAACGTATTCGAATTTATTTTATATACAGTGTAAACTGAACATAACGAGTGATTAATCTTTACAAAAAATCAAAAATTTCGGAATCAGATTTTGCTTATCTAAGATTAACTCAAAATAAATTCTTTTTTACCTTCAACCTTATTTGTTTTATAATGTAACTAAGCTTGTGTTGTGTTATTCTATTAAAAGCATTGCTTAACTCACAATTTGGCCATTCATACAGTAAAAATAGGTCAAAGTATGCTATTAGTCTATGTACTATGCATAATTTTTAGGTTTAGTCCCTATACTTTAATTTGATCAGATTTAATTATACTTTTTGATATGGTCAATTTTAGTCACATTGCTTTTCGAAAATTAAACTTTCAGTCCTGATTCAAATGGTAGTAGTCAAATCTGGTTGGTTAAATTGTATTATTAATCTTGTACAATGAGTAAAATTGTAGATTTAATCATTATTATCCAATTGTATCATTCTTAGTCCCTATACTTTTATAATTCCAAAATATCAATTTTGACTTTTGACTCAAATGACAATAGTTAAATCAATTAATTGACTTTTTTGTAAGTAATATGCAAATATAATAAATTACACCATATTACAAATGTGATAATATGCTTACGGTGCCAAATTTTGGAAATAGAAAAAATTAAATTAATGAATTTAACGACTATTATTTGGTGAGGGGTGCAATTTTAAAATTTGAAAAGTACAGTAACTAAAAATACCAAATTAAAGGGACTAATTTCACATTTCACGCATAATACAGGGACTAGTAGCAGAATTTAACCATAAAAATAACGTGAACTAAAGGCTAAAGGGGACCATTTGGACATTTCCCAATTTGACTCCCTTTCTCTCTTCGTCCTTTTTCGGTAAATATTATCTTCGTGTCTGTCTTTCATGTTTTTTCTCCTACATTCTTCTTCTTCAGTCGCGCTTAATTGTAAATCTGTTTTGTTTTTACATTATTAAGAAGCTTTTAATTCATTTTTGAAGTAAATTTGAAGGATTTCTCCGTAAGTTTTCTTCCTCATCTTAATTAAATTTATTTTAGATAATTTTATAATTATTTACTGATTTTTTTTTTTTTTACTTTTTTATGAGTTCTCAAATTTGCTTTATAGTTTGAAAATTTTATGATCTTTTTCTTCTTTTTTCTTTGTAATTTATTCAATTTTTTGTTGGTATGATTTATATGAGTTGAAGTTTTAGCTAAGAGTTTCGAATCTAGAAGTCAACTCTGCTTTCTAATTATTCGTTCGTTACTGTGACTGAACTTTCCGTTCGATTAAGCGGTTAATTAAGGATAGTAAATTTGATTCTTTAATAGATTGAAAGCTTGGTTAATACTTGAAAAGGACAAGCTATTTTTTGCAGCCATTTGTTGGGATCCAGTAGTATAGGTAGAGAATTTGCTCGATTTCTAGCAATTTAACTTGCTAAAAATAGAATAATTAGGAAAGGTGGAGATTTTTAGTGAAATTATGGTTTTTATTTGATCAGTAGATAAAGAGATGAAATTTGCGGCTTTTGGTAACTGTAGAAGAGGTGTGTGTTGGTTTCAATTAGGTTTAGCTTAATCGATTTCTAGCAAAATAACTTGGTAAAGATAGAAGGATCAGGAAAGGTAGAGATTTTTATTGAAATTATGGTTGCTACTTGATCGGTAGATAAAGAGATGAAATTTTCAGCTTTTGGTAATTATGCGTATCTGTTAAAATTATGTTTAGCCTCTAAATAGCGATTGTAGAGGCATATGGCTAGTTGAAATTTTGAAGGAGGGTGATAATTTGTGATTTTGAGAAATATGGACTAGTTCAGTTCTTCAACAAGTGTATAACACTAAACATCTGAATGATGTTTAAATTTAGGGTCTTCTGGAGCATTTGTTGAGTCTGAGTTTAAATTTAATTCACCAAATTATTTCAACTGGAACTGAACTCTACTTGAAAGGATTGAATGATGGGAATTTGTTTCTCCAATTATAGCTTTGAAATCTCTTAGAAACTACAGACATAAATTATATGCAGTTATGTTACTTCTTGCGATCATAAATTTGATTGATCTTACTGGAAAATAGGTTTGTGCTTCCTCCTTATTCTGTTCAAACATTTAGAATTTTCTTTGCTTTGCTATCTTCTGGAATTGTAGCTGCTTAACTGCTGGATCATGAATGATAGCATAAGAAACTTCTCTAATTACTTGGCACTTGATTGAATTGTTGTTGCTGGATTGCAGGATGTATTTATGCACTCTATTGTAAAAAATGTTTGATTGTGGTCATAAAGCTCAGTATATGAGTGGACAGAGGGAGAAGTTTGTCAGGTACCAAAAGCATTATTCTGAATGTTCTTTTCCCCACTTCTCTATCTCTCGTGGTTAGAGTTTAAGGCTGATAGCTACTGCTGTTGGGTAAATTATTTTAGGTGAAGACATATCATCTTTAAGTTTTTCTTTCTATTTTCTCCAGGTTGGATGACTTGGACTCTAGATCATCATCACCCTCTGCTGCAGGATTGAAAAATTGTGGGTTTAACATTGAGGGATTAGGTCGTTCTGGCCATGCAAACAATAGAACATCTAGATCTTTCAAGAGAGGGATCAGAAAGGGATCTGAAGGACTTAAGTCAATTGGTCGCTCACTTGGATTTGGGGTTTCTCGAGTCGTGTTTCCTGAGGATCTTAAAGTATCAGAAAAGAAAATATTTGATCCTCAGGATAAATTCCTCTTGCTATGCAATAAATTATTTTTCGTATCATGTATTCTGGCTGTATCAGTGGACCCTCTATTTTTTTTTCTTCCTGTTATTAATGATCCAGAAAAGTGTCTCACTATTGATAAAAGTTTAGCAGTCACTGCAACCACTCTGCGGACGATTATAGATGCTTTTTATCTTATCCGCATGGCTCTTCAGTTCCGTACTGCTTACATTGCTCCGTCTTCTCGAGTTTTTGGACGAGGTGAACTAGTGATTGATCCTGCACGAATAGCCAAGCGATACATGTTGCAATATTTCTTCCTTGATTTTCTTGCTGTGCTTCCATTACCACAGGTCTTAACAGTTGTTTCCTTCAGTATTCAATAGCAGAATGCTGCATATTATCGTTTGTTCTAATGCATCTAGCTCTCTGTTTCTTGCATTATATCTTTCTTTATTGATTTTTTTTCCTTCTCATGTATCCATGTTTGGTGAGCCACAATTTTATTTGTATTCCATCTGATGTTGTAGTATTGTTCATTCTTACTTCTTGTTTTGCTTCATTATTGTCTGCTTTATGTGTATTAACTTTCTTTGTATACATGCTTCTTTTTTCTTTCACATTGACACACTCTTTACTGCATGTATTCTGTTATTTAAAGTGTGAAACACGGGAGCAACTGATGGTTTGTGTTGCATATATGGACTATGTTAAAGTAATTTTTTCATTGCATTTTTGTCTGTCATCCTTGGCTACTGTTAATTCACATAGGTAATGCTTTGAACGCATGGAGGGCAAGGCCAATATAAATATTCTCAATTCCTAATACAGAATGAATATAACATCCATACGATTTTTTAAGTGCAAATCTGGTTGAATATTGTTTTCCTTCAAGTGCTCACTATGCTGATTATGGATGTCCAAGTTAAGATTATATGTGCATTGTCATATTAGGGAGTAGTAGTTAACTCTACCTGGGAATAATGTTGATGAACTATCATTGCTGCATGACATCCTAGTTGCAACGTGGCTGATCAAAAGCACCTGCTGTTTTCTCATTATTTTGTTCATAAATGCAGATTGTTGTTTGGCGATTTCTTCATGGTTCAAATGGTTCAGATGTGCTAGCAACAAAACAGGCCTTGTTTTTCATTGTCTTGTTTCAGTATATCCCTCGATTTCTTAGAGTTATACCCTTAACATCAGAAATGAAAAGGACAACAGGTGTCTTTGCTGAAACTGCTTGGGCTGGAGCTGCATATTATTTGGTATTATATATGCTTTGTAGTCATGTAAGTCCCTATCAATATGCATCTTTATTGCACTAATAAAACCTGTTGTTATTTGTTCTCCACTTCTTTGATTTAGGCCATCTTTTGATCTCTAGGACACAATTTTCAGTCTAATCTGTTCTTTAACAAATATGATTACTTGTGTAATTATATTTTGATCTGTGTTTTTTTTTGGATGAATGATTCAGATAGTAGGGGCATTCTGGTACTGGGTAGCCGTAGAACGAAATGATACTTGCTGGCAGAAGGCTTGTAAGGAGATTGGTAGGGATAAATGCAATACAAATTTCTTATACTGCGGGAATCAGCATATGGAAGGTTATGGTGTATGGAATAATACCAAAGACACTGTTCTTAAAGAAAAGTGCCCAGCTGATGACAATATTAATAATCCTCCATTTGATTTTGGAATCTTCACACATGCTTTGTCATCTGGTATTGTTTCATCAACAAAGTTCTTTTCCAAATACTGCTACTGTTTATGGTGGGGTCTACAGAATTTGAGGTGGGAAATCATGTTCCTTCTAACTGCTGATTAATATAATAAGAAAATAAAATGTGGATTCTGTTATATGATAGTCTGCACTGTATATTAGATTATTATGTAGCAAGAAGTTGCTGTCATATCAGACATGGATAATCATCATTTATCATGATTGCTTGAAAGAGAACTTTCAAGACGCCACTTGTGTGGAAAGTTTTCTTGTCTTCTTGGCAATGCATATGAAAAAGATACACTCTAGGTTGTGTTCTGCTTTCTTTTATTTGTGATCTATTTACAGGGACTTGGATGTTAAATGCAGCATCTATTACACATTCAACTCCTACTGATTGAACCCTAAGAACTCAAAGCCACGTGTACCCACATACTCATGGATTATGAGTTATTGTTGCCATTTCAGAACATTAGTCTTATATTCGTACTATCTTTGCTACTCTTTTTTAAGTCGTACCTTCCTATCTTCATCTTCATCCATCCTTTGGCCTTTAGTTGCTAGACTATATAATAAAGAAATAAATAAAAGGCCTCTCCCCTTATGCTTTAATGCTTCCTAACTTGATTTTTGGTTATTTGCCCTTGGTGCCTACTGTTTTGACTTATCCTTTATATGGCACGGTTAATTTCTTGTTATTATATGTTCTTTATGCTTGTGTTTGACTTATATTCAGCTGATTCCTAAGATTCTTCTGTGTATTTCCTTCAATATATTTGCAGTACCCTTGGCCAGGGACTTGAAACTAGCACCTATCCTGGTGAGGTCATATTCTCCATAGCACTTGCCATTTTTGGACTCATTCTCTTTGCGCTTCTGATTGGAAACATGCAGGTAGATTTTTGAATATTATCTCAAGCTTTATTTAGCCAGTTAGTTAGTTGAGACTTGAGACTGTAGAAAGCAAAATTGATTTGAGAATGTTCTGGCATTGTTGTTGTTTTCAATGTTGTAAACAGACCTATCTTCAATCTCTCACCATTCGGCTAGAAGAAATGAGGATTAAAAGGCGTGATTCAGAACAATGGATGCATCATCGTATGCTCCCCCAGGACTTGAGGGAACGGGTGAGGCGTTATGACCAATACAAGTGGTTGGAAACACGCGGTGTTGATGAAGAGAACTTGGTCCAGAGCCTCCCAAAGGATCTGAGGAGAGATATTAAGAGGCACCTCTGTCTGGCTTTGGTTAGAAGGGTAAGTTCTTTTCTTTGTGTTTTGGTGTCTTCTTTGTTAGCAGTAGTGAGAACTGAGTAGTGCAAGTTTTCTTATTTTTTGTGCAATGGTTACCTTTCACTTGTCTTTCTGTATCCATGTTCTGAAGCCTATGGAATACAACTTTTCCCCATAATATAAATCTCGTGTTTGCATTATATATGAAAGTGATCGGTAGCATGTTGTACTATCTTCGTTTAGTGGATGATCTGGTGTGTCTCTAGAAGTTGTTTTTGCTATATTTCATGATTTCAATTCAGTTCCGTATTTACGCATAGGCTTAATAATTTTTCCTTCAATTCCATTTCCTTTTCCTCCTGTTTTTTTGTATGATCCTTCCATTGTGGTCTTTTCTCGACTGGCATCCGATATTGTATTGCTTTGGCACCATCGTACGAGCTAACTGCTTTCATTTTTGTAGGTTCCTCTGTTTGAGAGTATGGATGAGAGATTGCTTGATGCCATTTGTGAACGGCTGAAACCATGCCTGTTTACCGAAAGCACCTACATAGTCCGAGAGGGGGATCCTGTTGATGAGATGCTATTCATTATTCGTGGCCGTCTTGAGAGTGTAACAACAGATGGTGGAAGGAGTGGGTTTTTCAACCGCAGTTTGCTGAAAGAAGGAGATTTCTGTGGAGAGGAACTTCTAACTTGGGCATTGGATCCCAAAACCGGTGCTAGCCTTCCAACATCTACTCGGACAGTGAAGGCTTTAACTGAGGTCGAAGCTTTTGCCCTCATAGCTGAGGAATTAAAATTTGTTGCTGGTCAATTCAGGCGTCTTCACAGTAGACAGGTACAACATACATTCCGTTTTCATTCACAGCAGTGGAGAACCTGGGCAGCTTGCTTTATCCAAGCCGCTTGGCGGCGTTATTCCAAGAGGAAGATCATGGAGGAGCTTCGTCGTAAGGAAGAAGAAGAGGAAGCAGCAGCAGGAGGATCAGATGGAACCCGCAATAACAGCGGCGGAGGTTCATACAGCATCGGTGCCACTTTCTTAGCTTCCAAGTTTGCTGCAAACGCACTTCGTGGCATTCATCGGAACCGGAACGCTAAGAGCGCAAAGGAGTTGGTGAAACTACAAAAGCCTCCGGAACCTGATTTTACTGCTGAAGACGCAGATTGATATGTAATCCATGATGTTATTTTTATATTTGTTGTTACGTTTGATTAGAAGAACTGAAACCAATATACCCAATACATAGACGTTCCAGTTTGGAAATACAGTTGTAAGTAAAGGCTTGCTTTAAATTTTAAAGACTGTAAGTCTCGTTTGCTGCTTCATTAATTCTTATGCCTATGGATTTACATATAGTTCCCATTTCCCTATGAGATATTATTTATTTTAAAAAGAATGAAAACGATCGATCCATGTTAGTATCATCAATCACGTCAGTACTTAAACAGTAAAAATAGATAAAAAATTAAGTAGTAGAGATAAAATGTAATCAAACTCTTGCTATATAAATTGATCATCTTCTTTATTGGAAGATTATGAAAATTCTTTATTGACAGAATTGCAGGATGACACAACATGACTATCAACTCTGAATACAACAATTCCTTAATTTCTAGACAAAAAGAAAAATGACTTCTAAAAAAGAGATTGCTTCATAATCTCTTTAGTACAAAACCAGTAATGGAATCAGTTAACAACTAAAAATTAATCAAAGAACTACCATGGAGAAATCTAAAAATAAAATTAAACCATTTCAATGATCAAAATATTCAAAACTTAATTGGTGAAGTCCACAAGCAAAAGAATGTCCCGCATTTCTGATTCAGTTTTGGGGTTTGATTTTTGAGCAATCCTCATGATGAATTAAACCCGCAAATTTCATTCGAGTCGCACAAAAAACAGATTCAATCGATCTTCACCGATGAGTATATGAGCCTAGTGAACCAGAAGCAAGCATAGAAACCGATTGTACCGGTAAGTACGAAGAACGCGTACGACACAATCAACATGTAGCCAAAGTATAACATTCCGGATACCAGTTTTGTGATCTCAAGCTTTGTGAAGAAGTAGAAGGCAGCATAGAGGAATAAGTAAAGTGCCGAAGAACCGGAAGTCAAGTATGATCTCCACCACCATTGGTAATCCTCACTACATAACTGGAAGTAGCATAGAACAACTGTGATCTCGGCACAAGTGACAACAAGAATGATGAAGACAATGAAGAGGAATCCAAATATGTAATAGAATTGATGCAGCCATATTGATGTTAGGATGAAAAAGAGCTCAATGAAAACAGCACCAAATGGAAGTATGCCCCCGATCAAGATCGAAAATGCAGGGTGCAAATACCACGGCTGGTCCGGGACTTGCCTTGGGATCTTATTAGTTTTCACTGGATCTTCTTTTACAGGTTTCTTGAAACCAATATAACTTCCCACAAACACGAGTGGGACGGAGATGCCGAACCATAAAAGTACGAGAGCGAACATGGTTCCGAATGGTACTGCACCGGAGGATTTCTGACCCCATATCAATGCATTCAAGACAAAAAAGATGGCAAAGACAGTTGCAGGGAATTTAATAGCTGTTTTGAGTGTGATGCTCTTCCAGTTTGCTCCTTTGAACATCTTATATAGCCGAGCCGACGAGTATCCGGCGAATAGGCCCATGAAGACCCAGAGTAGAAGCATGGCAGTCATTAATCCGCCTCGATTTGAAGGTGATAGGAAGCCAAGGAGAGCAAAGATCATTGTAACAAGAATCATACCAAAAAACTGAATCCCTGTTCCTACATACACACAGAGTAAATCGAAGTTTGTTGGAGGCCGAAAAACATCACCATGGACAAGCTTCCACCCTGTTTCCTCTTGAGCTTCTTCTTGTGTCTCGAGTTGGTTGTACTTGGAGATATCACGATAAAGAGTTCGCAGCATGATCATCGCCACCATTGCAGACAGGAACAGAACAATCATCAAAGAATTAACAATTGAGAACCAATGGATCTGATCATCAGCCATCAGAAGATAGGTATCCCATCGAGATGCCCACTTTATATCACTTTCCTGCAAGATTACTAGGAGCAAGGTGATTAGAATGAAATAACATCAAATAGACTAGTCAAATTGTAACAAGTAGCAAGAACCAATGTTGCTCGGGAATATGTTCGAGTAACATATGCAATTTACATAGGGGTACATGACCTGACCTGGAACTCAACATCATATGTGAATATGATCTCCTTTTCTTCAACCTCTTGTGGAGATTCAGAGCTCGTTACCGCACGTTTTGCATGGGGATCACAGGTTGTAAGACGGGTCTTCGCGTTCCACTCGCCCTCGTATTCATGTTTAACACTGCATTCATCAACATGATTTGTTAAGTAACACAGAAAATAAACACCATTGATAAGAGATATTAAAGGCAACAAAGTCTAATAACCTGAATGGCTTGACTTCAAATCCAACAATCCTTGCAGTTTCTGCCAATGGATCTTTATGAAACTTGACTGTAAATGCCAAGTGATTGTTAATGAAATGTTTCTCTTCCTTGCTCTACAATTCACAACAACAAACCAGCAATGTTTGCATCATCAAATTGAAAAAAAAAAAAATAATAATCTAAAAAACAAGATAATAAATCTAGTATTTACCCCAGCATACTTCCCTTTGAGACCAACATGAAAACCATGCTGGTACACTACAGCATTTTCAACATCAGTCCTTCTTATAGGAACAACCAATGGAAGATTATCCAAAATCCTATATCACAAACAAAACCATAAAAAAACATATTCATTCCATTGTTACTCAAAAGAAAAAATGCTGAAAATGGGAAATTTTTGAGAGCCCTCACATGTTAACACGATATTCATCATCTATCTTCTCTTTGAAAGCTTTTGCAGCTTTTTTATCAAGAACTTTACGACATACAACATTGCACATTCGTGATTCTCTCATTATAAACTGCAAATTATAATGATTCTTTTTTTAATCACTGAAAACAAAACAAAACCAAGATATAGAGTGTAAAGAGACGTAAAAGAAAATCATAGTGGTGGAGTCACCACCGTATAAGGAGAGTTTTCAATTCGATCACCACGGAGGACTTCCCCAAGATTCTCTGCACTGTCAACTATGTGATCAGGCTGACAATAGGGCAATGAATAGTAGGAATAAGGAAGTTGTGTTTTAGTTGAAGTTATCTTATTCACTTTCACCAACAATGGATCCCCCTGGCATTGATGGAAGAATACATAAATTTGAATAATGTTAGGATCCTTTAAACAATGGGGGGGAAAATACAAACTTTCAAGGGATCATAAAACGCAGATCTGAATAAAACCCAATAACAGAATGGAAAATCCAAGTCGACCCAAAGATCCAAAAACACATTATAATGAAAATCCAAGTCGACCCAAAGATCCAAAAACACATTATAATGAAGATGATGCATAAATCAACATTGACATGCATGCATGCATGTGAAGAAAGTAACTGACCGTTTTGAAATCTTCAGGGGCAACACCAGGGAGGTAGAAGCAATGAGAAGGAAGGAAGAAGAGATAAAACAAGGAGAAGAAGATCCACGCAACGTGAAAACAACGACCCGCCATGGTTTTAATTTCCTTTTTATGGATCTTGATCAGATAGCCTGGATTAATCCCAGTTTTTTCCCTATTGAAAAGACACGATGGTGGTGTTTATGGAGTTGAATATTTTCTTGGTCTTTGTTTGGGACGAAAGAAAGGAAGGGAAAAATGGAGAATGAAAATAAAGGAGGTAGTTTGTTAGGAAGAATGAGAGGAAAAGAGAAACGATTATATATATGTTGATGAAGGGAAGCTTTCTCCTCCATTGGCACCCACGAACCGTGTTTTGCTTCATTTTTTCCTATGTACGGTCTTGATTTTTGATGAAGTCGACTCTGATGGTTTTACATGCGTTACGTGTTTGTTTCAGTAATGTTAGGGTTAATTGCACTATACACACACAAATTCTAACTTTCATTTTAAATGGCCATTATAATTTTATCCCAAACCATTCAGGTTATATCAATAAGATCCCTCCATTACCAGGTAATATCATTAATTTAACCGCTAAATAAAATGTCAAATATTATGTGGCATAATCTAAAGAAAGACGAATATCGTAAAAATATTGATTATTAGGTTTGCAAAGCTTTCACAAAAGCTTTATCACTTATTTTTTCTTTTAGTTTTTACTTTCAAAAAGTATGCGGTCATGCTTTACTTTTCTTTAAAATTTATGTTTTAAACTATGTTACAAAAGATTTGACATATCATTTAACGGTTAAGTTAATATGTTTTAATAATCGACAGATTTGACTGATATAACATCAATAGTTTGAGATGTAATTAAAATGTTTTGAAATTTAGTGACCAATTTAGAATCAGGGTCATAGTTTGGGGATATATAATGCAATTAAGTCCAAATGGTAGGAATGTATTGTAGTTTCATACATTTAGGAATTTTTCGGGTACTTTTATTTTAAAGAATTTAGTCAATTTACTTATTACATTTAAAAATACAAATATAATTGTAAGTATTATTAAAAATATTTTGTTAAATTCAAATTTATTATCATGACTACTAAATGATTTTTTTTTAATTTAAAAAATGTCGCACCAATTAATTTAATAAAAAATATTAACAATATTAATATTTTTATTTAGATTTTAAAATCTACCATATAAATAGATTAAATTTCTAAAATAAAATTAAAAGGATTAAATTTTACAAATATTTAAGCATGCTTTGACTTTTATTTTTACCAAAATTTCGCATATTTTCCCTTTAAATAAAATCATAAATTGATATCTAATTATATATATAATTCCACTTTTATGAATCATCATCATGAACAATAAATAAATAAAAAAGAAAATTATAAATTGAGTCTTAACTCGATTGGCATGGGTATTATTGTCAATACAAGAGGAAGTGAGTTTAAGTGCACTAAAGTGTATTATCCTCTTATCTATAGGTAGGGGAGGAGCTCAGAGGTGATTCTAGGGGGCTGGCATGGGCCCTGGCCCCCTTAAAATAAAAAATTGTCATTTAGGCTTTCTAAATTTTTTTAAAATTTTAAATTAGTAAAAATAAAATTTCACTTGGGCCTCCCCTAAAATTATAAAAATTTAATTTAATACTTTAAAAATTATAAATATATAGACTACAAAAAATTAAAATTTCATTCGGCCCCTTCTAAAATATTGTTCTGGCTTCGCCCCTAGAGGAGCTATAAATAATTTTTGGTATTGCGTCAAAAAGAAATATAATCAGAATCTATAATAAAATTATTAAAAGAAAATTAGATTAGATTTTGCTTGGGTTAGCCTTTGGTATTCTAGAGGTAAATTTTTTAATGGTGAATATAAGTTTAATCATTCATTTACGGTATAAATTATATTTTGGCCACCAAATTATAAATTCCTCATCATCATGGTTATTTATTTATTTGCTTCGGAGACAAAATGGTTTTTTTCTTATTATTTTTATATAATATTTTTCTAAATAAAAAAATCGTAAAAATCAATTTAAATTTGTTTTAAGTGTTATCAAATTATATTTTAATTTATATTCTAATTTACATACATATTATATATTTAAAACTTATTTTAAATTTAAGCTTAAAATGAATGTATTAATTTATTTTTACATAAAATAAATAGATTAAATTGTTAATAATAAACTAATTTTTATTAAGAAAACTTTCTGGAAAATAATTAGTGAACCAATGTGACTTTGTTTTAATGTAACTTTCTTAATATTTTAGCAACATTTTCCGATAATTATAAGTATTCCTAGTAATCACATTTTTAACTATCTTTAATTATTTTTTCTATTTCTACTTCCTTCGTACTCAATTGTTATGAACCTAGGAGAAATAAATTCATTTGAGTTCCAAGTGTTTCTTAGGATAAATTATCCTTTTATTTTTTGGTTAAATCCCTATTTAAGACTTGAATTTAGTAATTATTCTCATATTGAAGCTTGAATTTTTTTTTATCCAACTTAGTCCCTGAGTTTGACAATTATTCCATATTAAGACCTAAATTTGATAATTATTCCCACATTGAGGCTCAAACTCTAAAACTTTCAAAGAAATATCAAGTACTGGTAGATAAAAGAAATGTTTAAGCCCCAATATGAGGATAATTGTCAAGTTGAAACACCTAACTTGAAAAAAAAGTTTTAACCCTTTATTCTTTTTTAAGTTACCCAAATATCCTGATATATATATATATAATATAGTTAGAACACAATCACCATAAAACATGAGAAGGAAAGAGATATATTGGTAAAAAAGCTTTTATGTAGTTATAACATTGTAGGAACAAGCTACAAAAAGCAAAAGAAAACAGAGCAGTATTCCAACAACAAGCTTCTTATTCATGAGACAGATCTTACAGAACCCAACAACCTCGAACAGGTTGTTCTCCTTTTTCAATCTGCCACCGTCACAACAGAGCATGTTCCAAGCTTTCATTTAATAAGAAGAGTTCTTCAGAACCCATTCCACCAAAGTTGAGATGCCAAATCCAGTTGCCACATGCTTCTTATCATTCAAGACAGGCCCAGCCATGTCAATGTGCATCCACTTTACTTTTTCATCAACAAACTGCAAAATCATAGTTCCAACAACAATGAAGTTCCGCAACATGGTTCGACCGTGGGCATTACAATATCTATCATTTGAGTGCGTAAAAATATACAGACAGTAAAATTGACATACTTGTTTCAAGAACAGAGCTGCATTGATAGCACCGCCTTGACGACCGCCGGTATTTACCATATCAGCAACTCCTGATTTCATTGATTCCCAATAGCTTTCCTCTAATGGCATCCTCCAAAATTTCTCACCACTGGCCTCTGAAGCTTGAAATAACTCCTTTGCTAGATCATCATTGGGTGTGAAGACGCCTAAAGAAAATTTTCCAATGAATTGGCAATGGTGAGACAGTACACACACACCGCTTTGGTTTCAATAATTAAGTGACAACCAATGAAACGATAACTGCTTGCCTTTCGAACTAACTATGAATAAGGAAAACACTTTCAAATGGAAAGAAAAAAATTGTTATATTGAAGTGCCAACTTTAAATGTTTAAACATTCAGATTGCCTTGATAGGAGAAAGGGTTAACAGTCAGTTAGTTAGTTAGTTACTAATAGTTTGTTAGTACGTCCTTCCATCTTGTATTAAATACCTACATGATTCACTAATGAAAGCAAGTCAGTTTATTGAGGTTTTCACTCCCATGTGTTAGTATCTTGACATGGTATCAAGAGCCATAATTTTTTTTTTTCTCTTCTTGATTGCATTTGTTCATGGCTACTGACGATTCTCCTCCTAGTGATACACCGCGGCATTCTTCCAACACTGAAGGAGTGTTTCCTTTCCAGGGTCAGAGCAATGTTTCTTTATCAAATGTTCAGTATTTCTCTAAGCATGATATAGTCAAACTCAGTGAACGCAACTACTTACTGTGGAAGCATCAAATATTGTTGATTCTTGAGGGTTATGAACTTGGTGGGTTTGTTCTTGGCACAGTTACCAGTCCGCCTTCTGTTCTTCCTGGACCTAATGGACAGGTTGTTTCTAATCCTTTGTTTCTTCTTCATAAGAAGCAGGACAAATTCCTGGCTTCTTGGCTTCTTTCTACAGTAACCGATGATGTCTTGGTGCATCTCACGATGGCCAAAACAAGTTTTGAAATCTAGACAGCTATTGAGCGGCGGTTTGGTGCTAAATCTACCGTCAAGATCTCTAACATGCGGTATGCTTTGTATTCCATCAAGAAAGCAAATCTTTCAGTAAAAGATTATTTGGCCAAAGTAAAGAGCTTAAGTGACAGTCTGGTTGCTGCTGGAAGTCTTGTACCTGAGCAAGAGCAGGTCAGTATTGTTCTCGCTGGACTCTCTATGGAATATGAATCTATTCGCATCCTAGCCTCGGCTACTCCTATGTCACTAGATCTCTTAACTGAACTGTTACTTGATTGTGAGACATGACAACTGGATAGTTTAACAGAGGTACCACTGCAAGCAAATATCGTGTCTCATCAAAAACAAAGTGGTATTGAAAGTTCGAAGCATACCGAATCTTCAGGGACTTATTAACAGGAATATAAACCAAGTTATCAAGGGCATGGTCGTGGTTGGTCTCGAACCAGGGGCCGTATGAATGGTTGTGGTTGGTCTCGTTCCCGGCCCCAATGCCAATTATGTGGGAAAATTGGACATTTAGTCCAGACTTGCTATCATAGATTTGATGAAAACTATTCTGGTGTCAACTCTAGTCAGACTGTTTCTGTCAACTATCATCAGGTTGGAGATCAAGGCGCATCTTCTTGTTCTCATGGGTGTAGTTCTTGTTATCAGCCACCGTCATCATGTTCTCATCAGCCTTCACGGACCTCGTTTGCTGATAATACTAACCAAGTATGGTATCCAGATTCTGGCGCGACAAACCATGTTACTCCAAATGTGACTGCTCTCACAAATGTTGTTCCTTATACAGGTATGAAACATGTGTCGATGGGGAATGGTGTTTCAGTTCCTATTTCTAATGTTGGAAACACTAGTATGTTGGCTGGGTCTAGACTTTTGCGCCTACGAACTGTTCTTCATGTACCAACTGTATGCAAGAGTTTAATGTCTGTTGGGCAGTTTACAAGAGATAATGATGTTTACTTTGAATATCATCCTTTCCTGTGTTTTGTGAAGGATATACAGACAAGGAAAACCCTCCTAGTGGGCCGCATGCATAACGGTCTATATCAGTTCAATTTTTCTGGCTCATCCTCTCGTACAGATGGTACATCCTCACAGTCAGTCTCAGCAAATCTGTGTACAGCACAACAATTATCACTCCTGGAGTTGTGGCATCAAAGATTGGGACATCCTTGCTCGAGTGTCCTTAGAGTTGCTTTACAAGATTGTAATACTCAGTTCCATAAAAATAGTATTACTTCTGTTTGTTCAGCTTGTCAACTAGGCAAAGCTCATAAGTCGCCCTTTCCTCCTCCTCTCTCAAGCAGTGTATTCTTCACCTTTTGAACTAGTAACAACTGATGATTGAGGTCCTTCACATGTCAAGTCCAATGGATTTCTTTACTATGTCTCCTTTGTGGATGTGTATAGCAGATACACTTGGGTTTATTTTCTCAAGTCCAAAGTTGAAGTTTTTCAATGTTTTCTTCAGTTTAATCAAATGGTTCGTGTTCAATTTGGTTACTCCATCAAAGCTCTTCAATCTGATGGCGGTGGGGAGTATCGATCACTCTCAAAGGAGCTTGCTCGCCTTGGTATTCAGCACCGGGTAACTTGCCCTCACACCTTGGAGCAGAATGGGGTGGCTGAAAGGAAATATCGGCAAATTGTAGATGTGGGGTTAACTCTCTTAGCTCAGGCAGGCTTACCTCTAGAGTTCTGGTATTATGCTTTTTCCCATGGTGTGCACTTGATTAACAGGCTGCCAACACCTGTTTTACACAACCAAAGTCCTTATGAGATGTTGTATCAAGTTAGGCCATCCTATTCGTACCTCAGGGTTTTTGGATTTGCTTGTTATCCCTGTTTGAGGCCTATCATCGACATAAGTTGGAGTTTCGGTCCAGTCAATGTGTGTTTCTTGGAGTGGTGTCAAATCAAAAAGGGGTATAGATGCATTGCCAGTTGTGGTAGAGTGTTTGTCTCCAGACATGTCACATTTGACGAGGCGTGTTTTCCCTTCAAACAGGATAGTTCATTTGGTTCCTCTTTTCAGTCAGTTCAAAGTTTTCAGCATCAGTCTCGCCTTCCAGTGGTGTTGGGTAATACATCTCCTCCTACTGTTTCTCCTCATGAGGAAGAGATTACTCCGGTGTTGTACGATAGCATAAGCCAAACTGATAACTCGTCCAGGTCTCGACGTTCTCTCACACCACCAGAGTCAAGACACTCACCACCAGATTCAGGACACTCATCACACTCATCTGCATCTTCTGAACAGCGTCTACCCCTGAGAAATACTCACCCGATGCAAACGAGATCTAAAAGTGGAATTTACAAGCCTAAAGTGTTCACTTCTGTTCTAGAAGATAAGGAACCTACCTCCATTACAGCAGCTCTTCTACATCCTGCATGGTCAGCAGCAACGCATGCTGAATACAAAGCCTTACTTGCAAATCATACTTGGGACGTTGTGCCTTTACCTCCAAGTCGTAGAGCAGTGGGTTGCAAGTGGATTTTCAAAATCAAACGTAATGCCGATGGTTCAGTGGCTCGGTACAAAGGACGGTTGGTAGTAAAAGGGCATCTCCAAGAAGCTAGGGTGGACTTCCAAGAAACCTTCAATCCAGTGGTGAAACCAACAACCATTCATGTGGTTCTAGCTCTTGCTGTCTCAATGGGCTGGTCTCTCAGACAGGTCGACATAAATAATGCCTTCCTCAATGGCGATCTCCAAGAGGAGATTTATATGGAACAGCCACCGAGTTTTGAAAAACAAGGAGATAACGGTCAACCATTGGTGTGTCAGTTGAGCAAAGCTCTTTATGGACTCAAACAGGCACCCAGGGCCTCGTTTCACAAGTTAAAAGAATTCCTGTTGGTCACTGGTTTTGTTGCTTCTAAAGCCGACAGTTTACTCTTTATTCAACACTCTGAATCACAGCTGCTGTATGTGCTAATATATGTCGATGACATAATCGTTACTGGGAACAACTCTCAAACCATAGATGGCTTTGTTCGAAGACTTGATGCTCAGTTCTCTTTGAAAGACCTTGGCCAACTAAATTTTTTTTTAGGTATAGAAGTCCAGTATACCTCTACTGGAGTGTTTCTTAACCAAAGGAAATATGTTCTCGACCTCCTACAATGGGCAGGTATGGATAAGTCAAATAGTTTACCAACGCCCATGGTACCAACGTGTCAACTGTCTGCTCATGAAAGGAATCCTGTTGATGATGCTCATCTCTATCGGAGTATCGTTGGGGCATTGCAGTATGTAGTGATAACTAGGCCCGATATAGCCTTTGCTGTCAACAAGGTGTATCAATTCATGCACCGACCTCTTGATGTGCATTTTAAAGCTGTTAAGAGGATCCTCCGTTATTTGCGTGGAACACTGGATCATGGCTTGAGGTTCTCAAAGAGCTCCAAGCTGTTACTCGAGGGATTTTCTGATGCTAGTTGGGGAGCTGCCGTAGATGATCGCCGATCCACGTCTGGTTATTGTGTGTTTCTTGGCAGAAATCCGATCTCTTGGAGCTCGAGGAAGCAGCAAGTTGTATCACGTTCGACTGCAGAGGCTGAATACAGAAGTCTCGCCCATGTTATTGCAGAAATGGTGTGAATACAGTCACTGTTAACCGAACTTCGTGTTTCTCACCACGGCAAAGCACTTGTATGGTGTGACAGCTCCGCAGCCGTGGCCGTAGCAGGTAACCCAGTTCAACATTCTAAATTCAAACACGTCGAATTGGATCTCTTCTTTGTACGGGAAAAAGTTACACAAGGCCTGTTTCAAGTTGGACACATTCCAAGTCAAGAACAGGTGGCTGACATTTTAACCAAGCCCCTATCAGCAGTCCTGTTCGGAAAATTTAGAAGTCAACTTCGGGTTTCAGTCAATGAAGCTAATGCCAGGGAGAGGAAGCAGACAAGCTTGGGGCATGATAGGAGAAAGGGTTAACAGTCAGTTAGTTAGTTAATTACTAATAGTTTGTTAGTACGTCCTTCCATCTTGTATTAAATACCTACATGATTCACTAATGAAAACAAATCAGTTTATTGAGGTTTTCACTCCCATGTGTTAGTATCTTGACATGCCTGTTGTTTCTCCGAACTTAATTGTCATCCAGAAAATGATCATAAACCTGCTTCCGAAACTAACCAAAGCTAAGTTCGAAAAACAATTTTCCGGGGATTGTAAAATTCATATGTCAAGTATATACCTGCAATTGAAGGTCCAAGAGCAACAACACAAGCCCCGGTTAGTGTTGCCAGGTCAACTATCTGCAAAATTAGTCAACCAGACTTGAAAAATGGAAATCTGATTATCTATACAAAATAAGCAATTGAAACTACCAAGTTTACAACTCTAATCACAAATTTACGATGCCTGGTTTTCGGCTTTACCTTCTCAACACCTTGGTTGCAAGCATAAACCAAAGCATCTGCTAGTGTAAGCCTACCTTCTGCATCAGTGTTATTAACCTGTAATCCACATAGTGAGCAACAAGTAATTTATTAAAGACAATGAAGAAAGAACCCAACTATGAATGTCACAATACCATATATATTTCATGTATACCTCAATTTTCTTTTTCTTTTTTTTGGCTAGAATAGAACAAACTATACCTCAATTGTCTTTCCATTTGAAGCTGTGACAATATCTCCAGGCCTCATACCCTTTCCACTTATCATGTTTTCACAAGATGCAACAATAAAATGAACCTGCGTATTAGGACAATTTATAAAGTGAAAGACTAGATTTGATGCAGAAATCAGAAAAAGTAAACAAATATAAACTAACATATAAAACACAATAAGAAAAGATTGCACAGAGATGGAGAGCAACAATAGTAAAATGAGAGCAAGCAAATGAATTACCTCAACTCCAGAAGGTTTGATTTGTCCAAGGGCTTTTGCTGCACCAAAAACAGCTGCCGAACCTCCCATGTCTGCTTTCATGGTTTCGATCGAGGAACCAGGTCCAGTCTTGATATTGTAGCCGCCACTAAGAACATTTAAGACAAGTAGTCAAAACCTGAACAATACATTGCTGGATAGTTCCTATGGTAACTGAATCATAAAATATTCGCCTGTTAGAATATGTCAATGTAATTATTTATGAAATTACCTGTCGAAAGTCAATCCTTTTCCAACTAATGCTAACTTGGTTTTAACAGGTCCGCTTGGTGGTTTGTAGCATAAATGAATAAAATGAGGAGGATTTGCAGATGCTGCAGCAACTCCGAGATAAGATCCCATCATCAATTCCCTGCATTGCTCTTCGGTCAAGATGTTTGCAGACAGAACATCACTGTACAGTGAAGCAATCTTTGAAGCCTCTGCGGCTAATGCAGCTGCAAGCATAAACAGACACATTGGTTCAAAGAAATTACAAATTTTCTCTCCTTTTTATTGCCCCATCTAAACAATATACTCACTGTCATTGACAAGTTAGAAATTCAGCCTTCTAATTACACCTTCAGACATAAAATTAAACAATAATCATCCTTACAATTAAATGCAAAAAAGAAAGGAATACTGGAAAAAAAAAATACAAGAATAGTGCTCGTACGAACCAGGAGTAAGTACGTTGGCTGGTGAATTCACAAGCTCTCTTCCAAATATTATAGCACAAGAAACAACTTCAGCATACTTGATCTTCTTCTCTATCTCTGGTCCAGTTCCAAGACCAAGAATATCCAAAGATTTAAGCTGTGGTTTCTTTGACTCAGATTTGTATCTATTATCTTCATATAATCCCAGCACCGTCCCTATCGAAAACCAAACCATTCAACTAAGATAAACTTCAAACTTCGGAATAAGAACATTGATCATGATACTAAGTAATCATAAGAGCATTACCAGATACAATAGCTACAGCAGTGTTGCCCTTCGACATGGCGGAAGGACATTCTGAAGAGGCAAGGATGACGGCGACACTACTGGCTTGAGCAGTCTTTGCAGCTGCAGCAACAGCCTCACCAAGACCATGAAAAGCAGCTGGTGATGAAGCTGACTGACCAAGGCCAAACAAACAAACCCTTTTGGAGCCAAGGCCTGGAAGTCTATGAACCAAGGACTGGCCAGCTTTCCCTGTGAAATCCTCCTCAAAAGAGGCCTCAGCTAAGAGACCACCCAACAGGCCATCTAATTTTTTCAAAATTGGGTTTTGGAACTTGGAGTTTTCATCTTTGGTCATGTCTTTTTCAGTGACCCCAACTGCAAGTAAGTCCCCTTTCCATTCTGCCACATCGATCTCTTTTGCAGCATAAGAGATCTTTCAAGCATGTTCACAAACATTAGACTGACAATTTTTTTTAGCTAATTTAAAATTCAAGCCTGTACTCATCAATCCAATGATTTGCACATCAAAATATCAACTTTTAGAGACCCTTTAAAGAACCAATCCATGACCAAAGTTTGAAACAAAAAAAATCCTAACAATCGATAAATATAAATTATCCCCGTTTGCGAAATGCCAGAATTTTCAATATTAAAAAATTAAATCTAAACCCAAAAAGTCAATCAAAAAATGGGGCGTTCACCTTGGGGAGTTCTATGTTTGCTGGTTGAGTAAGACCAAGAGTGTGTGCCATGAATAACACAAAGGAACAACTGCCAAAAAAACAAAAGAAAAAAATCTAAAAGCCCAGATGAAGACTGTAAGTAGCCGAAGATCAAATAAATAGGAGGAGAAGAGTGAGAAACAAGATTAAACTACAAGAGAAGTAGCCAAAGACGCAACAGTGCGAGCAACTTTTTTTTTTTTTTTTTGGTGAAAAGGCGAGCATCTATTTTAGTGTAGAATAGACGGCAATTTTTGTAAGTATAACGAAACTTGTCAAAAAGCTAAAGCATTTAGGCAGTGACAATGATGGGTGTATTGAGAATGACATGGAATTGTAGGACATGGCATGATAATCATCATGTCCATGCTTTGGATTATCTTGGGTTTCTCATTCTCATCTCATCGATATTACTGCTTGTTCGGGGCCAAGTGGCTCGCCCAGTAAGCCCAGAATCCCACTCCAATCAAATAAACTTTTTTTTAATTTAATCTGTATAAGTTAATTTGGTGTTTTTTTTTTATGTAATTGATTAAATATTATTAAAATATGTTAGCTTAATATTAACGATTAAGAATATGGTGACACCTGACAATTTCACATTAACATAAGATAAAAATATATTTTCTTATTCTTGCCACATTAATTTTGTCTTATGATTTGTCATCGATTGCCAGCGAAAGGCAATGTCATGTGTTTCTACGGGTTGTTTTAACCTCTTTCAATTGTCGTCCTTGATGGTCAATGAAGCTTTGCCTTGAATGGCTTGGTTTTTTTTTTTCTCTTTGTTTTCTTTATGTACCTCTCTTGCTTTGTGAAGCTTGAATCATTCATGATTAGATGTCGATGTCTCTTTGATCCCCCGCTAGACTTGAGTTTCGATGGTCATTGGTGCCATCGCATTAGGTTCTGCCTTGGTGGCTATCATGGTCAATGTCTAGAGGGTGATGTTTCAACCCTGACTCTTCCACTCTTGATGCTCTCTTCGATGTCGTGTCGATTCTAATGACTCTTATCAGGTCACCGGTTCATTGATCCAATTAAAAAATTAGTAAAAAATAAAAAATTGTTGTGAAATAATAAAGAAAGAATAAACTAAAATGTGATAGAAGAAAGAGTGTAGAGAGAATGTAAAAGAGAGAGTGTATCATATTTTTTTCATGAGTACATGAGCCCCATATATATATAGGGGTTAAAAGTAACTCTCTAATTATTATAGGGCATGTAAAGGGTCATGACCTTTTATCTCCCATATTAATGGGGTATAGGAAAAGTCTCATAACTTATGGGTATAGGAAGAGTTTTATAACTTATGGGGTTGATAATGACATCCACCTAAATATTTCATAGCACTCCCCCTTGGATGTTCATTATCTAATTATGCCTCGTTAAAACCTTACTAAGAAAAACCCAATGGGACAAAAACTTAATGAAGGAAAAAGAGTACATAATTATACGCTTGATATGCTGCATCATTAAAAACCTTACCTGGAAAACCCAGTGGGATAAAACCAAGGTTAAGGGAAAAAAAGTACAGCGCGTATTAACTCCCCCTAATGGCTACATCACTGGAGATCTCGAAGGTGACGCATTCCAATGTAGTAAACAACCTTCTGAAACACTGATGTAGGAAGTGCCTTAGTAAATAAATCTGCTAAATTCTCACTTGAACTGATCTGCTTAACTTTTATCTCCTTAACCTTCTGGAGGTCATGAGTGAAAAAGAATTTTGGTGCAATGTGTTTTGTTCTGTCACATTTGATGTATCCACTATCGAGCTGATCAATGCATGCCGTGTTGTCTTCAAACAAGACAGTTGTAGCTTCCTTTCTAGATGATAAACCACAATTATTCCTTATATACTGGATCATAGATCTTAGCCATACACATTCACGACTTGCTTTATGGATTGCTAAGATTTCTCCATGATTAGACGGGGTTGTTGCAATTGTTTGCTTCATTGAGCGCCAAGAGATTGCAGTACCTCCATATGTAAAAACATATCCAGTTTGTGATTTTCCATTATGAGGGTCTGACATAAATCCTGCATCTGTAAAACCAATCAACTCTGTCTTGGATTTATTAGGGAAAAATAGACTCATATTCTTTGTGCCTTGGAGATAACGAAATATTTGTTTTACTCCAATCCAATGTCTCCGAGTTGGGCATGAGCTAAATCTTGCTAGCAAATTTACAGAAAAAGATATATCAGATCGGGTATGGCTAGCAAGATACATTAATGCCCCAATTGCACTGAGGTATGACACTTCAGGACCAAGAAAATCTTCACCATCTTCCCGAGGACGGAAAAGGTCTTTACTCGGATCAAGTGATCTTACAACCATAGGGGTAGTTATTGGATGTGCCTTATCCATATAAAATCTCTTTAGTACCTTTTCAATATACGTTGATTGATGCACAAGGATTCCTTCTTTTAGGTGCTCAATTTGCAACCCCAAACAAAATTTCGTTCTTCTAATGTCTTTTATTTCAAATTCTTTCTTCAAACACTCAACAGTCTTTTGGATCTCTTCAGAAGTTCCAATGATATTCAAATCATCAACATATACTGCAATAATTACATATCCAGATCCAAACTTCTTAATGAAAATGCATGGGCAAATTAGATCATTCTTGTATCCTTTTTTCAACAAATACCAGCTTAGGCGATTATACCACATGCGTCCGGATTGTTTCAATCCATAAAGGGATTTGTGCAATTTGACCGAATAATGTTCTCTAGAACCTGAACTCACTGCTTCAGGCAGTTTAAATCCTTCAGGGAGTTTCATATAAATGTTAGTATTCAGTGGGCTATACAAATAAGTTGTTACTACATCCATTAGGCGTAAATTAAGCCCTTCTCTTATAGCCAGACTTATCAAAAATCTAAATGTAGTTGCATCCACCACAGGAGAATATGTCTCCTCATAATCAATTCCAAGTCTTTGTGAGAATCCTTGTGCAACTAAACGTGCTTTATACCTTACAATGTCACTTTTTTCATTTCTTTTACCACAAAAACCCATTTGTATCCCCTTTGGTTTCACACCGGTGAGGTATACTGGACTCTGAGTCCAAACACTTCTCTTTTCACTAGCGATTTTAATTCATTTTCAATTGCTTCTTTCCATTTTGGCCAATCATCTCTTTGTTTACATTCCTCAATCGATTTTGGTTCATAATCCTCTTTATTATTTATAACATCTAGTGCTACATTGCATGCAAAAATATCATCGACGTCGATTTGATTTCGGTTCCATTTTATACCGGACATGACATAATCAATAGAGATCTCTTCATTGTCAGGCACCTGATTTTCTTCTGAAACTATTCTTCTAGTCATGTCTATAGTCTCTTCAGGAGATCCCGGTATAATTATTTTTTCTTTGATTTCGCCATCATTAATCTTTGCTCCTTTCTTTTTTCGAGGATTCTTATCTTTGGAACCAATTGGTCTACCACGCTTCAGGCGTGTATTAGACTCAGTAGCAACTAGATTTTGTTCTTTTGGGACATCAAGTTTTATTGGAGCATTCACAGCTGGTATATGTGACTTAGTCACTTTCTTTGGGTCAGAAAATGCGTCTGGCAATTAATTAGCTAAACTTTGTAAATGAATAATCTTTTAAACTTCTAAATCATATTGCTTAGTTCGAGGATCAAGATGAGCTAATGACAACTCTTTCCAACTAATTTTCTTATCCAGCTGTTTGATTTCTCCCCCTAATGTTGGAAAAATTGACTCGTCAAAATGACAATCTACAAAACGAGCTGTAAATAGATTCCCTGTAGATGGTTCTAGATATTTAATTATGGATAGGGATTCAAATCCAACATATATACCCAACCTTCTTTGAGGTCCCATCTTAGTTCTATGCGGTGGAGCAATTGGAACATATACGGCACATCCAAATGTTCTTAGATGGGAAATATTTGGTTCCTAACCATGAATTATTTGTAAGGGGGAAACTTTATGATAACTTGTTGGCCTGATGCGAATTAATGCAGCTGCATGTAAAATTGCATGCCCCCAAGCAGTGATTGGGAGTTTTGACTTCATAAGTAATGGCCTTGCTATCAATTGAAGTCATTTTATTAAAGATTCTGCCAGACCATTTTGTGTGTGAACATGAGCTACAGGATGTTCAACACTTATTCCAATGGACATGCAATAGTTATTAAAAGACTGAGAAGTAAATTCATCAACATTATCAAGACGGATGGTCTTAATAGGAAAATTTGAGAAATGGGCTCGTAATCGAATCAATTGAGCAAGCAATCTCGCAAACGCCAGTTTGCCAGTTGATAATAAAGATACATGAGACCATCTACTCGATGCATCGATTAAAACCATAAAGTACCTTTTTTTTTATAAAAAAAACCATAAAGTACCTAAATGGTCCACATGGGGGATGTATAGGCCCACATATATCCCCTTGAATTCTCCCAAGAAAAGTAAGTGGTTCGTTATTTATATTAGCTGATGATGGTCAGATTATTAATTTCCCAAGTGAACATGCAGCACATGTAATGTTTTGAAGAATCTGCTGGCTCTTTAATGAATGTCCACATTAATTTTCAATTATTTTTCGCATCATTATTGAACCGGGATGGCCTAACCAGTCATGCCAAAGAACAAAGTCATTAGTAAACTTCTGGTTTACTATAGCATGTGTTTCTATAGAACTGATCTTTGTGTAGTACAAACCAGTAAAGAATGCAGGTTATTTCTCAACAATTTGTTTATTGCCTTGAGCAATACTCGTAATTTGAAGGAATTCACAATTTCCTTCGTTTAAAGTCTCAATATGATATCCATTTTGGTGAATATCTTTAAAACTCAATAAATTTCATTGAGACTTAGGGGAGTATAATGCATTAATAATTCCAATTTTTGTTTCCCTTGGTAATAAAATAATTGCTCTTCCGGAGCCTTCTATAATAGTTGTACTACCAGATATAGTGCTCACACTTTCTTCTTTCATTATTAAATGAGAAAAATATCTCTTGTCTTTCAATATAGTGTGAGTAGTTGCACTAGGGGTGAGCATTCGATCGAATCGAATCGAATCGAATAAAAATTTTTCGAGTTAATCGAGTTTTCGAATCTTATTTTATCATCCTAAATTTATTTGAAATTTTCTCGAATCGAGTCGAATGAGATGGAATTCGAATCGAATCGAATCGAATATATTTGTTCGAGTTAAATTTTATAAAATAATTTTGAGTCATTGTAACCACTGTCACCCATCGTAATAAAATTTTTCCACCTTAATCAAAATTTTTATTAACTTTCATCATCTCATAATTTATTTATTAATCTTTTATATACAGGTTAGCTTTTTTGTTTGCTTAGTTGTTTCAATTATCTTCAGATTCTTGTCACTATGTATTTTAGAATTAAAAAATATATTAAATGTAAAAATGTAATTTTTTTAATAAAAGTTATTTTAAAGATAAAATGTGAAATTGATACCAATATAAAATTTTAACATGAATATTTAATGGCATAATTAATAATTCAATTTTAATAAAAATATTCAATACGACTAAACAATTCAATCATATAAATAATATAAAATGTGAAATTTAATTTAATAATATAAATAATAGATATAAATAAAATTATTACTATTTATGTTTAGTGATTTTTTTTTGATAATTTGATTTTTTATTTGAGAGTAAAAGGTGAAAAGTAAAAGTTTAGGGAGAAAATAAAAAGTTTTGGGGAATAAAAGTTTGAGGGGAAGTAAATAGGGGGAGTAAAATTTTGGAGGGAAAATATTAAAAAAAAATTGTGGTAGATGGGAGGTGGGAAAGTGGGAGGGAATAAAAATTTTAGGGGAAAATAAAAAGTTTTGAGGGTTTTTGGGAGTAAAATTTTGAAAAAAAGTAAATAGGAGAGTAAAATTTTGGTGGGAAATAGATCTTGGGTAGATTGGGGGGTTGGGATGGAAGGGGAGTAAAAGTTTTGAGGGGAAAGTGGGAAGGAGTAAAAGTTTTGAAGGAAAAGTAAAAAGGTTTGGGAGTTTGGGGTAAAAATGTAAAATATTATAGTTTGATATTCGAATTATTCGAGTTATTCGAATTCGAAAACTCAACTCGATTCGAACTCGAAATTCGAAAAAAAAATTCGAGTTGACTCGAATAACTCGATTCGTTTAACTCGAAATTCAAATTTTTTTTCGATTTTTTCGAGTCGAATCGAGTTTTGCTCACCCCTAAGTTGCACTGTTTGGTAGATATATATTTTCACCATTCACAGCTGATTGCCTTTACGAGATAATGTTCTTCAAAGAAACAAAATAACCACAAAATGTCACACATAATGATGAAAACAGGTATTCAAAGTTCAAATTACTAAAAGGTCTATAAAACAAAATTATCACATAAAACATAGCACTAGTAAAGGTCATAATATCATTATTAAAGTTGTTAAATGAAACATAGAGTAGTAGAGATTTATTTTATTATTTATCGAAATTTGTGACCTTAATAATTTCCTTCAGGTGTAGAAAGAAAATCAGTCACTTCTAAGTGGGTTGCATTGCCATCATCAAAATCACCTTCGCCATCTTTATACACAAGATTGGTTTCTACTTCTTTCCCTTCTGTTTTATGGACTGCTGATAAAGATCAACTAGATGCTTTTGTGTGCGACACACACGAGACCAATGTCCTTTTCCTCCACAACGACAGCATACATTAGTCACATTTTCACCTTTTTCTTTCTCTTCCCTGTTACCATTTTTTCGATCCCACTTCTGGTAGGAATGTGAATTTTTAAAATGACCACGTCGACCATATCCATATCTATGTCTGTGGCCACGCCCTCGGCTATGACCACGGCCACGCACACTACTATTTGCATGGTGTGTTTCTTTTAATTCTTGCCCATTGTGTAAACTCACATTTGCTTCAGGGAATGGAACAGAGCCAGTTGGGCGTAATTCATGGTTTTTCATTAGCAGCTCGTTATTTTGCTCCGCCACTAGGAGACAAGAAATTAATTCAGAATATTTCTGGAAGCCTTTTTCACGATATTGTGTCTGCAGGACAACATTATTTGCATGAAAAGTTGAGTATGTTTTTTCTAACATTTCTGCATCAGTAATCTTCTCTCCACATAAATTCAATTGTGAAGTGATTCTAAACATGGCCGAGTTATATTCACTAACAGACTTAAAGTCTTGCAATCTTAAATTCAGCCACTCATAACGAGCTTTAGGCAAAATCACAGTTTTTTGGTGGTCATATCTTTCCTTTAAATTGGCCCAAAGAATTTGGGGGTCCTTAACAGTCAAATATTCGGTCTTTAGACCTTCATGGAGGTGATGGCGAAGGAAAATCATGGCCTTGGCCTTATCTTGTGTACTTTCTTCATTTCCCTCCTTAATAGTCTCATCAAGACCCTTTGCATCTAAGTGAATTTCAGCATCTAGTACCCATGATAAATAGTTATTTCCAGTGATGTCCAGGGCCACAAATTCAAGTTTTGTAAGATTTGACATTATAAAACTATAAGACAAAATATACAAGTCAATAATGTAAAATAAAGCATGTTAATATGCAAATGAAATAACACATATGCAAATGAAATAGATCAACTTGTTACCCTTACTTCACCTAAACGTCCTTCGGCAATCTTTAAGGAAAAATTTGTTGGCCTTGATTTCTTGTATTAGAGACTCGTACTGATAACGTGTTGTGAAATAATAAAGAAATAATAAACTAAAATGTGATAGAAGAAAGAGTGTAGAGAGAATGTAAAAGAGAGAGTGTATTATATTTTTTTCATGGGTACATGAGCCCCATATATAAAGGGGTTAAAAGTAACTCTCTAATTATTATAGGGCATGTAAAGGGTCATGATCTTTTATCTCTCATATTAATAGGGTATAGGAAAAGTCTCATAACTTATGGGGTATAGGAAGAGTTTTATAACTTATGGGGTTGATAATGACATCCACATAAATATTTCATAACAAAAATGTAAATAAAAAAAAACTTGGTTCAACCTGTTTTCGATTTATTTGGTTCAAAGTCACTTTTCGAATTAATCTCCTGATTGGTTCCTAAGTCTACTGTCCATTCTGGTTCAAACAACCCTGATTATAGATATAACATGCATTGCAGATATAGTATAAGTCAGAAAGAGTGTAGTCCTAGAATAATTTCCGTATTCTTCAAGTATCTTTTTTATGGTATTTACCCCCCTTTCAGTGACTTCTCCGAATAAAATATAATCATCAGCAAACATTAAATGAGAAATTTGAGGTCCTCTTCGACATACCTTTGCCCCCTTCAACGAACCATCTTGTTTTTCCAATCTCATGAGAGATGAAAGACCTTCGCTACAAATTAAAAATAAATAGGGACTCAACGGGTCCCCCTAACGTAATCCTCTCGTTGGTTTAAAAATCTCTCCTTTTTCACCATTCATAATAACTAAGTATAAGATAGTACTTATGCAATTCATAAATGAAATCAACTTATGAGCTTGTAAAACCCATTCATAACATCATACTTCTAACGAAAATCCATTCAACACGATCATAAGCCTTACTCATATCTAGTTTCAACGCCATAAAGCCTCTCTTATCTGCCCCTTTTTTACTTAAACGTATGTAAAATTTCGTAAGCAAGGAGAACATTGTCCATTATCAATTTTCTTGAGACAAATGCATTATGCGCTTCATCAATACAGCAATCTAACACCTTTTGAAATTGATTGGCTACCATCTTTGAAATCATTTTGTATAAAACTAGACATGAGCTTATAAGGCGAAAATTCGTTAAATTCAAAGGATGACTAATTTTTGGAATTAGCACAATATTTGTAACCTTCAAAGCTTCCAACGACTAACCTTTATTAAGAATCTCAAGACAAAAAGAACTAACCTCTTGTCCAATAATATGCCAAAATTTTTGGAAGAAAAGAGCTGGAAAACAATCTGCCTCTAATGCTTTTGTTGGACCCATATTGTTTAAAGCCAAATAAACCTTCTCTTCTGTGTATTCAGTAGTCAACATCTGATTCATGCTATCTGTTATACATCTATCCACTCCAGAAAAAACGTGTTTCAAGTTGCCAATACCTGTTGTAGAGAAAATGTTAGCAAAAAAATCACGAGCAATCCTTTTCATCTCATGAACATATAGTACCATTTCTCCTTCCCCATTCTGTAATCTATGAATGCGATTCATACTCCTCCGTTGGGAAGCAAAATTATGGAAATATAACATATTTATATCTCTCATTTGCAACCAATTTGCATGTGCATTTTACTCCGAATACATCTATTCTTTTTCCATCTCCATATTAAGGTGTATTTTAACATCAATCAATTCTGCCATTGTCTCATCATCTCTATCTAGCTTGTTCAAATAATCCAACCTTTTAGTAAGGTTTTGCGTCAGTCCCACTCTCTTCTCTTTAATTTGCACAACCCATTCTTGTAAACCAATCTTCAACTTCTCCAACAACCTTTCTGTACCACTATCCCATATTCGCCTTATTTCCTCTTCACAAGATTCCTCCACTAACCACCAATTTTTAAATCTGAATCTTCTTTTTCTTTATCTTATATTTGTCTTATCTGTTTGAATAAAAAAAGGACAATGATTTGAAAAAAAAGGGGTAAATGTCGAATGGAATAATCAGTGAACATAGACATCCATTCAACATTTGTCACTCATATGATATTTATTTTTAGTAAATTCCCCTTCTCCCAAATGAACCATGCCCCTGAATAGTCAATATTCATAAGTTGACATTCCTCTAACACCTTACGAAATTCCTCCATACAGTTATCTTCTCTCAGCATTCCCCCAGACTTCTCAAAAGAATATAAAATTTCATTGAAATTGCCATAAACTAACCATGGCAAATCATGATTTTCTCCTAATCGTCGCAACAAATCCGAAGTTATTGATCTATTCCGAACATTTGGGGCCCCATAAAATCCCATAAACCTCCACGTCAAAACTTCCCCCTCTTTCTGAATCTCTACACCGATATGGTTTGTCGAATAACTTTGAACATCAATCAAATAATTCCCATTCTATGCTAAACATAGTCCACCCCGTGCCCTTCTACTTGGACGTCAATTCCATTTTGAAAACCACATGTTTTAAGTATACTTCTCATTCGGTTGTCATTTAATTTAGTCTCCATAAAGAAGACAAGTTTAGGATGATAAAACTTCAACGTATGTTGAAGCCTTTGAATAACCTGCCAAACCCCGAACATTCCGACTTAAAATTTTCATTTCTCTTGATTGGTTAGCCCCTTGGCAGCCGCCAATAACAATTGGTTGCAAGCATCAGATCGCTCAACAATAGTTCCTAATAAATTCGTCAAAACAAAAACATTAGAAACCAAATTATTTGGGCTGAGGTTTTTTTTTTTCCCGTTCCTTGTCACCATTGGGCTTTTTTTTAAGTCATGCTCCATTTCAATTTGACCCAGACCATGTGAAGATCCACCCTTATTCGCATCCTTTTGATTTGATAATCCCTCCAAATTAAAGCCTAATATTAAATTGACATTATTCCATGATTTTCTCCTAATACCATCTCTAAAATTTCACTCCAAATCTTCCCTTCCCTAATTTGCCTCTCCAAAATCTCCATCGTCATCCTCCCTCAGCCAAACATTGTTTGCGGCGAAAGACTTCCTTAGCTGTGCCTTTAACACCAAACTCCACCCCAATTCTACCTCTTTCGAGCCTTGGCTAAGTCTAACAAGACAGAAATTGTCATTATGGCCTAAACACCAGCACATAAAACAAAATAACATTAGCCTTTCATATCGAAAATTCACATAAATGAACTTTGGTGGAGAAATCATAATTTTGTTTCGTCTCTCTAAAGGGCGCCTAATATCCACTTGAACCCGAATTTAGAGATAGTTCTTCATTCCCTAATTTATTTACTTCATATTATATTCTATGGCTTTTCCAATAAAGTTTCTCAATTGTATTGCTACAGGTTCCGAATAAAAACCTGGAGGGAGATCATGTACCGGGATCCAAAAAAATGAGAAAACCAATGAGATTTGCATCATATCTTCATTTTCCCCTAATTTGTGGATCACCAACAGCTGATTGTTAAAAGCCCAAGACGCTCCATTGATCACTTGTTCAATGTCTATCTCATTAAAATTTTTGAATAAAAACCACATTTTCCCCAAATAAGATATCTTTACTAAATATTCACCATTGTGTTTCTCATAGCCAAGAAATAAACTACACTTAAGAAAACATCCTACCAAGCAAAGCTAATACACTGATTTTTGGGATTCCAAATCAGCCGGAATTAACAACACCAACTCTTCCCTTTCATCTAAATTTATGGACTAAATTGTGAAAAGCTGGTAAGTTCAGAGGATATAGTAAAAATTGGCAAGTTTAGAACTAGGCTTTATCCATTTTCAAATAAAAAAAAAAAAGTAACCGGGAATAGCAGGTAATAAACCGGTCACTCTTCAATAAAATACTGCGAACAAAAGCCAATCTTCGCTTTTCTCTCTTTTCCACTCATTGGTTCTTTACTTCTTGCTCTAAATTATAGAGAGAAAATTCGATTCCTAAAGATCGAACCCTTTTTTTTTTTTTTTTCTCTCGATTTCTTTTCAAGTCTCCGATCAAATTTTCTCGGGAAAATGAAAGAGAAAGAAAGCATGGAATTGTCAGCAAATTTGTCAGTTTTTTCCCTTAAGACAGTGACTGAAACCAAACGACGCAGTTTCACAAACAAACACTGCACTAACTTTTTCTTTTGAGGTAACAGAAACGCTTTCTCTCTCGTTTTCCACAATGCAGAATGGAATCTCTGTTTTTTCGAGGCTAAATAATTTGAATTAATATACAATGTGATCCTTTTTTTTCCTTAACTTTCAAAATTTAAACCTTTTTATGGAAGTAATCTCGTTTTTCTTTAACTTTGGGTATTGATTTTTAGGGCTTCCGAGCTGAGTTGGAGACTTTGAGGATAAGGGAAAATGGGGGTTGTCAGGGTTCTTGTAAGGTGTGCTCTGGATGGTAATGAGAGAGAGAGCTGTGGGTTTTTGAGGATTTGAGTGAAGGTTGGAGTGGTGGAATTGTAAATTTGAGGTTGTCTGGTGAAAAGCTGAGATCTAGTTTCTGAGTTTTCAAAGGGCTGTTAGAGGTTTTTTTTGAAGTGGTCTAAGCTTTGTATTTTGAGGAATGTGATGTTTTACTGGATTTTTGTCAGTGGGATTTTATAATTTTGAGGGTTGAATAGGCAATGTTGAGGGTGGGGATTGGAGTGAACTAAAGAGCTGGTGAAATGAGAACTTAGGATTGCTTTGCGGTTACAAAAAGCTGAGATCTCTATAATTAGTGTCTGTGTTTGTGAGTTTTTCTCAATCTATGTCGGGTGCACCGAGATTGAGGTCAATGAATGCGCCTGATTCAGAGGCACGGCCTGTACTGGGACCGGCAGGGAACAAGGCCGGTTCATTGAGTGCAAGAAAACCAGCTTCAAAGCCTTTGAGGAAGGTTGAAAAGTCTCCAGTTGAGGTCACTGCAACAGAGGAGAAAAAATCCCTTCCATCATCTATTGTTAGTTCACTTTCTCCGAAGAAACATTCTGTCAGTGTTCCTTCAGTGCTTCGTCGCCATGAGAAGTTATTACATTCTAATTTATCACTAAATGCTTCATGTTCATCGGATGCTTCCACGGATTCATTTCACAGTCGAGCATCTACTGGTAGGTTAATTCGGTCAAATAGTGTTGGAAGTAGGAGGAAGCCATACGCGTCAAAGCCAAGAAGCTTTGTTTCTGATAGTGGTTCGGATTCGCCATCTGATGGTTCACATCAGAAAAAGAGATGTGCGTGGGTGACACCAAATACAGGTGTGTTGTTGTGTCGTTATAATTTTTCAGTGTTCAGTCCTGATTGATTAGAACTTGTGTCAAATTTCTTCCTTGAGACTGCTTTCAATTGTTGTA
Organism: Gossypium anomalum; assembly: GCA_025698475.1. Lineage (NCBI taxonomy): Eukaryota > Viridiplantae > Streptophyta > Magnoliopsida > Malvales > Malvaceae > Gossypium > Gossypium anomalum. Next base: position 88,006,488 of record CM046968.1, read on the forward strand.
ATAGCTGCAGAAGCTTTTCTGGGAATTAGGTTAGAGCAAATTCCTCTACATTTAACTTTTGAATGTCATAACCAGAAGAATTACTTGGGGTGGCAATGGCTGCTGGCACTAGGAATAGGATATAATTTTTGTGGTTCTGCACTAAGAACAAAGCAATTTTTTGTGTAATTTATGCTTTTCAAGTTCTCCAGTCTTGATGTTGCGGTATTGGAGTAGTTTCACTAACTATAAATATGGTGCACAAGGAAGGTTGTGATTCTATGCTTTGCAGATTTTAATGTTTTAAGAGCAGTTAAGTTGCCTTATATTTATCTTTCTGACTTCATATGCACATTCCATTTGCTTGCAAGTTTTGTATGGTTATCACCAAGTACATTGTATGACAGTAATTACATGAATGCAAATCAGTTACACTTTCAGAGATTCAGGTATTGTATTCAAAGTGAAGGACTGTCTATCAGACTATTGCAATCCGTTAGGGATACATCCTCAAGTGATCCCTAATTTTTGAGGGAGTTTTATTTCATTTAATGAAGGCATTCCAGTGTGGTTCCCTTGATGCTCTGGTTTTTCTTATTTCATGTTTTTGGCTGACTTATTTTTGTTTGTTGGGTTCAGATCCAAGTTATGCCACTTTCCATGATGAAGAGTGGGGAGTTCCTGTACATGATGACAAGTATGTGATCGTAATAGTGCTCTGTCTGGTTATTGATAAAAAGAATTTCATTTGATAAATAGTTTGATTGATATTATTATCCACATGCAGGAAATTGTTTGAGCTGCTTGTACTTTCGGGTGCATTATCTGAACTTACATGGCCTGCTATCTTAAGCAAAAGGCAAATGTTTAGGTATTGTTCGGACAGAAATTCCATCTTACTTCATTGAATAAGCAGATTCATTGCGGATGTGTATCTTTATGCAGGGAAGTTTTCATGGATTTTGATCCTGCCGCTGTATCAAAATTGAATGAGAAGAAGTTAATAGCACCTGGTAGCGTGTCAAGTTCTTTGTTATCAGAACTAAAGCTTCGAGCTATTATTGAGAATGCACGTCAAATATCTAAGGTAGATTCACATTCTTCTTTTCACTATTTTTACCTTGCTTGGCATGAAATGTAGTGCTTGGCTGCTCACTAAATCACTTCTAAACAGCATAAACTAACAACAGTCGGTAAGCTAGATGGAATATGTTGCTCTACTGAAGTTTACACAGTGAAGTTATAATTTGTCGCTTATCTTGCAATATATAGCATATTTCTGCTCTTCTTTACTATCTCCCGATATAGAGCTCATTGGGTTGATTGTTACGTCCAATATTTGGGACCAGTTTGCATCATTCTCTTGTTTTAGCAAGTGATTAGCCAAATATAAAATTGCTTATTGATCACTTATTTGAGGAGGTTAGGTGAAAAGTAGCTGAAAAGTGGTCCTAAACCCTCCAAGCAGTCTTTTATCATATGGGACAAACCATAAGACAAAAATAGATAATTTGTCATATATAATCATTTTATTTTGAGCATGAGGAAACTTAATTATTCGTATCAATTAGATGCCAGCTTGCTTAATAGTTGGTAAATGCCAAGTCATTCATGTTATTAATTTACTTTCCATCCAGAACCACTAGCCATTGTTACAGCAATAAGTACCATAATTGCACTCTCCATAATGGCTATGATTATCGTTGGAACTAACTTTTTGCAGATTTTGGTGATGGCAGGTTATAGATGAGTTTGGGTCATTTGATGAATATATTTGGAGTTTTGTGAACCACAAGCCTATAATAAGCAAATTCAGATATCCTCGCCAGGTTCCTGTTAAAACCCCAAAAGCAGATGTCATAAGCAAAGATCTGGTAAGAAGGGGTTTTCGAAGTGTGGGGCCAACGGTCATCTACTCGTTCATGCAAGTAGCAGGAATAACAAACGACCATCTCACAGGCTGTTTCAGATTCCAGGAGTGTATAACAGCAGCAGAAGGAAAAGAAGTTGAGATCAAAGAGAGGGCTGAAGAAAAAAAACCCGATAATAGTGTTAGTGTGATCGAATCAGAATTATCCATAGCTATCGATGAATTGAGTTTCTCCTGCGAATGATGTTGGCAGATGGCAGATGGTGCTTCAGGTTTAATCATCCGTTCACCCACATTGATTAATTCACTACGCTTTTGGGTGGTAATGAAGGTGGTTTTGTGTATAAAAACTTTCATGAATACTTGTGCATCATGAATTTGCTAGTTTGTAGATTTCTGAAAAAGTAAATTAAAATTTAACTGGTGAATGTGCTATTGATGGAAGCCTGTCTGTCATGGAGGTTCATAGTTTGATATACAATTTTTTTTTTTTTTTTTTTTTGTATAGTTGAAGAGTTTAGTAATTAGAGATCATTTTTTATATACTAAAAATTAGATTCTTAGATCCGTTGGTTAATAGATAGGTAAAAACACTTTTTCTGTTCGATTGAGTAAATTGATTTCTTTCAAAAATAAAATTGGAGTAATTTAATCTTGTTCAATTTTAAAAGTGAACAACCAAAGAACATTATCATGATAGTTATTATTTTTTTATTAATTGTACATAATTATGATTGATATAATAACAAATTAAACTTTTAATGTAAATAGATTTCAACAACTCGGTTTGGCAATTTTCAAGTAATAAACTCTTGTATATAAAAATTATAATTTAAAGGAGAGTTTAACAGATACAAGCATCCTCCCCCTCCCATGGTGGCATAGGAAGAAACCAAACTGATTTGCCAATTTATAGTCATTGTTCTTCATTGAGAAGCTGTGGGTTCAATATCCTTGAGAAGGCCAACAATTTGTTGCATGCTTGGTCGCTTTGTAGGAAGTTCAGCCGTACACAGATATGCAATCTTGAGGGCTTCCTCCATTTGGTAAACTGGTCCTGTATCACGAATTTTAGGATCAACGGCTTTTGAACCTTGGTTTTTTCTCACCAATCCTCTAACCCAACTAACCAAATTTGCTTCTTGTTCCTCAGGATAATCGTCTCTGATCAGCTTTTTCCCTGTGATTAGCTCAAACAAAACAACACCGAAGCAATATACATCTGATTTTGGTGTGGAGGCATCATCGGATTCCAGCTGAGAAAACTCTGGTGGTACATATGCAGGTGATCTACCGCTATTTTCATCATCCTCTAGACTAGTTCCAAAAAGTTTAGCCAATCCAAAATCCGACAATCTAGGCTCCAAGTTCAAGTCAAGATAAACACTACTAGCTTTAACATCTTTGTGGACTAATGGAGGTGAGCAGCCATGGTGAAGAAACGCCAATGCTCGTGCAATGCCGAGTGCTATTTTGTGTCGAAATCTCCATGTTGTTAATGTTGATAGCCCTTCAGAGTCTTCTTCCCAAGTATCATGTAACAAGTCCTGCAAGTTTCCATTCTCCATGTGATCATATATGGCAATCCTTTGATCCCCAGCCAAGCAATATCCGATTAACGGGACAAGATTCGGGTGTTTGATTCGACCAAGATACTCGAGCTCTCTTGCAACTTCATGGTCAGTCAATGTTGATCCATGAACCAAGATTTTAACAGCTACATAGATCCCACCAGGCAGAAATCCTCTATAAACAGGCCCAAATTTCGCTTCTGAAACTAAGGTGCTTATACTGAAATTTGAAGTTGCAGACAAGAGGTCTGCAAATGTGATGTTTAACAATGGTTTCTCAAACATCATTACAGGGACTGATGTTGCATGTTTAACATCAGCCACCCATGTGGTCGAATCGGTTTGGAAAGAAAACGGACCTGACATATTTTGTTCTTCTTTATATGAAGGTTGTTTAACTAGCCATGTCCTAGATTTCTTTCTGCAATTAAAGGCTAAGAATAGCAAACCGGCGAGCAAGCAGACCATGGCAAGGGATAAAGCTAAAGCAAGGTTAAGAGTGAAAACTTTGTGTATACGAGCTCTTCTTTTGAACAGGACAGGATTTGCAGCAATGGGACAACTGTTTAATGAACCATAAAAGGCTGTTTCAAAGGTGTCAAGGGAGAAACCTGAAGCACAAAGGGTTAAGTTGTTGTAAGAGAAGTTGAATCTCTTCATCAATGGCAGTTTTTGCAAGACAGGAACAGGGATTTCTCCACTCAAATTGTTTGATGAAACATCAAGTGTATGTAAATAACTCGGTTCTGAAATTTCACTCGGAATATGACCGACGAGGCTGGTTTTAGATAAATTGAGATACTCTAAACTCGAAAGCATTCCGATTCTCGGGAATTTTTGTCTAGAAAATCGATTATATGCAAGATTAAGGTGTCTAAGATTAAGAGCTTGACTCAGGTTTACGAAAATTTCGCCACTAAGCCGGTTTTCAGACAAGTCTAAATAAACCACATGAGACCAGTTGAAATTTACCTGATGAATGTCACCTTGAAACAAGTTGCCATAAATCTCATTTCTGGCAAGGTTCAAATATTTGAGCTTAGGAAATGCTGCAGCGAGACCATCTGGCAAGGTACCATTAAGACGATTGGAGGAGAGATCGAGCGAAACCAAAGACCAGCACCTTGTAATACCTGTTGGAATGCTTCCTTCAAATCCATTCCCAGCAAGCTTAAGAGTTTGCAAACTTACCAGGGAACTTATAGTTTCAGGTATTTCCCCAGAGAAATCATTGTCTGAAAGATCAACAACTTGTAGCCGACCAAAGTTGCCAATGTTGTTAGAGAGAGACCCTGTAATTTTATTACAGGAGAGGTTAAGTCTCTTGAGTGACCCTAAACTCCATAAATCTGAAGGCAAAGCTGTGATTTTGTTGTTGCTAAGATCCAAAAACCGAAGCTTGGTTAGCTTGCCAATGGTGGAATCAGGAATCAAACCAGTTAGGCCTAAACCAGAAGCCTTTAAACCAATAACATTCTCCCCTTTGGCATCACATTGTACCCCTTTCCATGTAAAAACAGAAATAGAGTTGTTGTTGTGGGACATGTAAGAGTTTGAGCCCATTTTCTTCAGGAAATCAGAGACATAAAAATAATCTGTGTTGGGTAGTTGACAAGTAACATGCTTGAACAACAATGACAAAATTAGTAAAAAATCGAAGAAACCAAAACCCATTTCAGCCATGTTTAAATATTAAGACCACCTTACACCAACTCAAAAGCCTCTTATCTCTAAAACTTCAAATCACCAGCAACTTACAAACACTTGTCCAAATTCTGCAAATTCCATTGAAGCTAGTTATGACATGAATTTTCATTCCTCTAGCTCTAAAACCTTTAAGAAAAATCAACAAAATGAGCAAAAAGCTCTTGGAAAAGAATGAATGGAACATTAGCTTTGGGTGTCTCTTACAGATAATGTGAGCTTACCTTGTCTGGCTTTGCAAGTGGATCACTTTGTCTGTGTTGGAATTGAAGAACAGGAGAGAAGCAGAGACAAGGATTCAATAATTTTAGGTTGAGCTTCAAAGGAGAATTCAATACAAATATATTACACAAAATATAATTTTGGGTTGGTGTATTTATCAAGGATATTGTTTTGGTGGGTGTTCAATGATTCTTCATTGAGTGTTAGAAACTGTTAATCATCTTTTATTGCTAATACACAGTATATTAACACTTAGTTCTTACAATAATTACCTTGCAACTACTACAAAATCCTTTACATTTTTTCCTTTCTCCATCAGTAAATCACAGTTCTTCAAACCCTTTTTCTTCTCCCTGTTACAACTTTGTTAAACTATAGATTTTAGTCGAAGAATGTAAGTCATAGTTATAGAGTGGAAAAAAAGCACAAGGACACTTCAATTTTTTGTGTTAGAGGATTGATTTAAGATGTAACAATTTTCTTTTTGCTGAAATATATTTCTTATATCTTTTGTCAATTTAATTTTTATTTTTATTTTTTTAGTTAAATTCGATCATTTAACTTTTTAAAAGTAGTCAAACACAAATGCTAACTAAAATATTTTTTTTAATGATGTTGATATGACAACTCACGTGATACTCCATATGTACTTCATGCTAATATAGCACTATTTACCATTTCAACAAATAATTTAAATATTATAAAATATTAAAAAAATAAAAAATATATAACAATAAAAAATTTTAAAAAAAATCTGAATTTCCATGGGTAAATATTTACATAACAATATTTTTAAATTTTATTTGACATGAGGATATTAAAGAAAATAAAGATAATTGATTATATATTTTTGAAATATGCTATTGAAATTATTTGCATATATTTTAATATCTTTTATTTAAACATTATATTATATTTTAAACATAATTTTTTAAAATTTAGTTTATATATTCAAAATATTATATCATGAACAATTTTTATTAATAGATCAATATTTAAATAATAATAATTTTATAGAACAAACGAATAACTCGTGCATTACACAGGATATAAAACTAGTTTATTATAAAATAGCAATGATATATATATATTCCTTTTTTTTAATTAATGAACTTGTTATTTTTATATTTTTATATCATTTAATTTTTTATTCAATTTTTTTAGCCTTCATTTGATTTTGATCCCACAGACACTTTAATTTCTCCAACTTGATTATGTTAGAATTGTGGATTCATTATGATAGTTACTACTATTATAATCATTATCATTATTTTCTATTACTACTTGGTAATAATAAAATAAATTTTCAACTTTTTAAAGTATTTTTACTGTAAATTTTAAATTTTGCATTGAACCCATATCCTCCTGCATTGACAACAATGTCTATATCAATCGAGTTAAGACTCAATCAGCATGAATCCAATTAATATTACTTTTGGAGATTTAAAATGAATTTATATTTAATGCGTATAATTTAATACGTGACAAAATATTGTTTATTAAAAATATAATAATTATATTTACTTTTAAAATTATTTATCAATATATATTAATAATGTATCTCGATATAGTTTACTGCGATAAATTTTTTTAACTCAGACCCAAATTAAAATACATAAGAAATGAATGAAATTTTACAACATATAAAATCTCTCACTTTTAATTTAATCCATATTTACCTTGAATTTTAAAGTAAAAAGGAGAACAAATGATTCAATTGAGCATGCCCAAATCCGACAGGAAATTAAAAAATAATTTAAAAAAAATATTGAAGAAGCAAAATCTTAATCATTTGCAATGACTTAGGAAGATGAGTGACAAGAAATCAGCCACATTTATAAGGTGAACAGTTTGTTTTTTTTAATTCAAAAGCAATTTTGAAATATTGATAATTTTTCTTTTAAAAATATTTTATTATACCTTCAATAGGCCAGATTAGTCAAGCTGAGCAAAAACTCGCTTGAAAGGTGGGAGGATTTGAACAAAAATATAAGCTCGAAGGATGGATTTGGGCAAAAAAAAAGTCCGTTCAGAAAATGAAAATGGACTGGGCCTTGAGTAAGTTTTTTTTGCTTGAGCTCTGCTTGAATTTGCAGAAACAAAAATTGCTATTAGTTTTCCACTTTTGCCGTTGTTTTGTTGTCATTTCACTATTATATTGCTACTATTTTGTTGTTATTGTTTGGATATTGTATAATTCTTATTTTATTATTAATTTTGCTACTATGTTAGAGGTATTTACTTGTTAAATTGTACCTATCTTAATATTTTAATATTTTTTAGTGTATTTAATTTATTATATTTTTAAAATTTATTTTTATGTAAAAAATAATAAGAATTTAATACGAGCAAGTCGGGTCTGGCCTAGCTCAAATTTTAACTTTTTTATCTAAGTAGGACTTGAACAAAATTTTAAGCTATTTTTTAGGCCGAGCCGGCCTAGACCTATAAAATGGGTCTAAAATTTTGTTACAACCCAACCCAACCCAACCCATAATCATGTCTAACCCTTAATCAACCCCTAACCCTACTTGTGAAGGCTAAAAACTTTATTGATAGTGTTCCAAATATTTTCCCTATTATATCCCATACATTAATGTTCTAACTGTATAAACTACAATCTTAAACAAACTTTGGAATCAATATGAATGGATTTTACCCTTTTTCTTATTAATATGTGTTGAATTTTGCTTAAAATTGAAGGATCTGGTTAAATTTACCCTTTTTGTATTATTAACATATTACTGGGAAAATCCAATAATGTATTGAGTTTAATCTGAAAAAATGAAAATAAAAGGTTGTAATTAAAAAAACAAAGTAAATTGCGGCTTTGTTAAACGTCTGTGGATGAATTGAAGTTGATAAAAGGGGAATGATTATTGCCATCCAAATACTTTTAAGTATGAATGAAGCAAACTTAAAGCTTTGGGGCACCTGAAACTAACAATTATGTCAAAAGAATGACAAGGTGTGATACTAATAATAATTCATAATCATCACTACCACTTAGACAAAATATTATTATTTCATAGTGATGAAAAAATATATATATACCTTGATACTAATAATAATTAATAATCATCACTACCACTTAGACAAAATATTATTATTTCATAGTGAATGAAAAAAAAATATATATATATATATATATAAAAGCTTAAGGAAAATCAAGATTCGAGTCTAAGCAACATACAGTGAGAACTATATAATTGTGAGTAAAATCCATCAACTATCATGATTCATAAATTGCTATATATATGTATTGGCAGTCAAAATCAACAAAAGATATTTCCAGGGAACTTGCACTATAATACTTTCAAGAATGATTCACCATTCAAATGAATAATATACTTTCTGAAACTGGAATAACATTACCTAATTTGACCCAAAAAGTGATGGCTGCTACCAGATAAGGAAGTACCTAAAAGCAATGGACCCCCAAGGTGTTTAACAAGGAGTTAAGCATAATCAGGCATTACTCTTTTCAGGAATGTGATTGGAGAAGCTTCATTAGGTGCAAGTTCATCAAAACCGATGTAATTTTGCTCCTTGTCGTAAACATGGCACACTGTCATTATTGTCTTCATCAGACGCCAATTCCATGTAGCCTCGTTCAGATACTGTCATGAACATGAACATGCAATGACAACAATCATTAGCATCTCCTGAGGGAGTTTGAAAATGACCATATTGTTGTTCTACAAACTATTCTAAAAAAGTACTGCTCCATACCGGTCCCCAGTTCTCTTGAATAGACTTATGTGCTGCTCGTAGATTATAACTTGGTATCCTTGAAGATACATGATGCGGAATGTGGACATTGATATCATGGCAGAGGACCTCAATCCTGTCATATATATAAAGTTCAGCATTTTGCCGGAGTCTTCAAGGACATGGAATCCGAAGAAATAGATGAGATGTTGAATGAAGAAATAGTGGAAAGGCATCCCCTAATATGATGTCTAATAAAGCTAATTCTACAATCTAGTTTATCAGCTTTCGGGAAACATGATGGCTCAAATAAAAGATCGATAGAAGGGCAGCAAAATTAATATATTTACCAACGAGGGTAATCACAATGCACTGTTCCATTAAGCTGAGCCTGAGCCGCATTCCATTCATCTGAATGTTTGAAGGGTATATGAGGGGCCGTGTGATGCACCATTGTGAATGTACTCATCTGTCCAATTAAGAAAAACCACAACTTCTAAGGGTATATAAATAAGTTTCATTTGCATAATTAAATCACTCACATTCACATCAAGCCACAGGTTGACAATCTATGATTAATCAACTCATAACAAAACATGCAAATATATGAAGTTATTCGCTTCAAATAGCTCTTGTTTCAAGTATCACTTTGGTCAATACTAGACTAAAAGAAATAAGGCCGGTTTTCCACATGATTAAATGGCATTAGAAGATAAATTATTGTCCACCAAACAGGTATAGAGTTTCACAGGTATCATATCTTATCAACTGATGATTTCCTGTTAAAGATGTTTGAACTCATAAAATATAACCACATGAAACTTGAAAGTAGCATTACCCAAAAGTGATAGCCTAACCATGGCATTAGCCAAAACTTGATCCATCCCATTATTCCTGTCTTATAGATGATCAATGGCCATCCAATTGCCATAAATGCAAAAACACAAGCCAAACTGATCTTCACTCTTTTGACTTCATTCAGTCTGAACTTGTTCAAATCAAAGTGCCATATCAACCTACGCATTTGAAATTTACAAGTCAAATTGTAGGAGAAGAGGATGGAAGTGAAGTGTGTTTAACTCATTTAAGATAAGTGTGGGCACTGCAGTCCAGAATAAAAAGAACCAACTATTTTGCATCCATACCAGTGAGCTATGGACATCCAAGGTCGAAATGGGCCATAACCGAACATGATTGCTTTGCGTAGAAAAGGAGAAGTCTCAAACTCTTTTTCCCAAACAGGGTGCCAAGCTGTATCTTCTGATAGCCTAAAGATATGAATAAATAATATAACTTGGGTAGAAATGTGTGAAACATTAGAACATTGCTGAATTTTGTGGTAGCTGAATCGAATCCCAAACTAGTCACCCCAAAGCAACAATATCAAACAACTTGTGTGGAAATTCAAGTGCTTACACTACATGTATAAGGATAACATGGCAGTAAAGGAGCTAATCATCTAAAAGGGGTAGGACATATATGCAAAAATCTAGCACATGTGCAGCAAAAATGTTGTTTGCATCCCCTGTAATGACATTTAAAAACTTCACTGCAACAGTGCTAATAATAAAACAATAAACATATCATACGTACATGTTTGTCTTTGCATGGTGCCTGTCATGCTTAAACCGCCATGGCTCATATGGGTATATTAGTGGTAGAAAGGCCAGAGTTCCCACAATGTCTTCCAATAATTTGTTTTTTGAAAATGATTTGTGAGCACAATCGTGGCCTATAACAAAGAACTAAAGAAATTGCAGGGAAAAAAGATACAGTAAATAAGTTGGCATAGAAGTAAGTCTGTATTTGGTTTTATAACAAATAAAGGGTAAAAAATGAAGAGACTGTAAAGAAATGCACCCCAGTTATTGCTGTTCCTGTCCATGCCCAAGCCAAAGGAAGTAGACACCATGGGGCTTTTGAAATCATGAAGATCCCCAATGCATATGAAGTGACAGATATTAAAACTGAAGTCCATGCTTTCACATCGTCAATCTCAAACACCTTAGAAGAAAATTTGGGAAAAAGAAGAGGAAATCAGTAAAGAGATTTATTGGTTAAGTACTAGCATTTTCATATTCAAGTTCATAAATTCAATTCGGTAATAAAAAAAGAAGAAGAAAAACAGTCATGCTTAATTTTTTGCTCCCCTCAGTTCAGAGTATCGGAATAAGTCATAAATAAGAAACATGCTCAAACAACCTGATCCACTGTAAATGCAAAACTATTTTATTATATTTAACCATGAAAGGAACATAGGCACAATTCTTCAAGAAAATTATCTCATTATACAATCTTGCTCATACAGACCATCATAGAACCCAAAAACTCACTCAGCAGCATGTTCAAAATGGCAAAACATTATACTCTGGACCAAATTCATCGCAAATGATCTGAACAAGTAGGATGTATGGGAACCATAAAAAAGAATACCTTTCTTGGAAGGGTGTCTATAACATCTTTTAATGTAACATTATCAGGAAGAGGCTCTCCAATTTGCCTGAATCCATAAGTTTCAGCTAACTGTTTTCTGTCCTCAGCACTGTCAGCACTGTCTGCTGAAGATGGTCTTACTGGAACTGCCACAGCTTGTATGACTTTATTCCTTCTTAAGGGAATTATACCCTTCCTATGGTTAATTCCCTTAACGAGAAGATTGTCCCACTTCAAATGACAGATACTTGCTAATGGGGGAAAAAAAGGCATTAATACGGTAAATGAGAGGAAATCATATGGAATGATAGCATATAGGTTCATACCACACAACGCTAATCATACATGCGGGAAGGCTAACAACTCTGAAAGGACTCGATTGATTTAGATCAAGAAGTTAACATCGTATTTGGCATAAACTAGTTCAGAAGTCTATAATTTCTTGACAAGAAGCTTCACATGGGGCCTGATGAACAACAAGAAACTACCTACTTGTCCACTTGAGTCTTGAAGTTCTTTCAATTGAGCATATAGCCATTCAGTGCTTCAACTTCAGAGCATAAGCAAGAGAGCATCCACATAATGGTTTAATTGTTGTCAATTTGTTTCATAAGGTACCCCATGTCCTCTTTTTGCAGCTTAGCTTATTCAAGTTTGCAAATAAAATGATGTCTTAAGAAATACTATAGCTAATTATCAGAACCAGTGACACTAACACTATGGTGCAAGAGAGTAAGATAAGGCACTGATTAACTTAGAAATGAAATTGCCATAGTCAACAGATAATGCAGCTCAAAGAAACCATGGCAAAGAACACTAGCTTATTAAAAACATCAAACTGACAAAACCCATCTCACCAAATGTACCAAAAACTTCACCAAGTGGTCTACAGGTTGAAATTATTGAGTTTAATAGCCAAGATTAAAGAAAGAAAGAAAGTTGAATACCAGTAGAAGAATGAATAGCAATTGTTTGGCTCCTAATTGGCCTTTGACTAGGACCCTGAAAATCAAACCAACAAAGGAACGAAATTTAGAATTCAAAACAAAGAACATATATATATTTGTAAAAATATTGAGAAATCAGAACATACCCAGCAAAGGAACATGGAATTTGAGATTTTACAAGCCATGGAATTGGGAATGACGGAAAGCAGGCACCTTCCCTTTTTCCCTTCTCTTCTTAGAAGAGTGTTTAATGAAGTTGAAGAGAAGAAGAAGACAGGAAGGAGAAAGATAGGCTTTTTTTAAGCCGTTTTAAAGGACAAAAGAAAGGAAGGGACAAAAAATAGAGAGAGAGAACCCTTTGAAAAGACTCTGAACCCCTCTCTCTTCAATGGAAATGATAATATTGACAACACAACTCCAGCCAAGTTTACAATTCTTGTGTGGTCTGTGTCTCTCTCCCTCTCTAAACCGCCTTTACCTTTTTGTGGATAACAATGCACGCGTTATTCAACACTAATAGCTACCACTACCACTTACCATTTTGTTTATCATCCATGGCTTTCTGGATTTGGGTTTTGTTTTCCTTCTTGTTTTCGAATGAATCAAAGAGGGTTAGTTTTAATTTTTCCCACAAATTGTTAAACCATGCCACCATGTCTATGCCTTTATACATTGTATGAGATATTTCTGTATTTGATAATTAGGTTTTTAAATTTTCCATTTTTGATATTCTGATGATATTTATTTTTTATTAAATACTAAAAATATCATAAATAGAAAAATAATCCGCCGACCATATAAATGTTTAAATTGAGATATATGCACTTAAATTCGACGTACTGAACTTTTCCCCGAACGAGTAAACTTCCTCACCGGCAACTCGTTTTTGGACATATACAAGTTGCGTTCCGTGGATTTGTGACATTTCCCTAATTTTGAAAAGCTCTCCCATTGAAAAGCATGAATTGCATGCCCTAATCTTTCTCATAAAGCTTCCACTTCCCCATTTCGATTTGATGCACGTTTTCCATGTTCCATCAAAGAGTTAAAAAGTTGATTGACAACCGTCCTTAACTCATTGGGAAAATGGTTTATGAAAACAATAGCAACATCATGTATGAACCCCAAGAATTTGACCAATTCCTTGTCAAATCAAAAGCAATGGACACGTATCGGAACTTACAAATTTAAGTATTCTATAATCTCCTTACTCATCTTTTGCTTGGTTGGGAGACGGGCGGAAAGCCAAAGGTTATGGATAATAATGTGGAGGGAGTGTTTAAGGTTGGAAGTTGAAAGTTGTGTGTGCTTAATATTGTCACACCCCACATTTAATTTGGTTGATGGATTCGAATGCATGATGTCATGTTACGTTATCGAAGCAATTTAATCATCAATCATACTCACTAATATGTATTGATAGTATTTAGGATTCAATTCATCATACTACGGAGTTATGGTGGGTTAAATTTAGAATTAGAAATCGGATTCAAACTCAACTATCAAGTTTCAATGTTGTGTCTCGAGACAGAGGACTTCTTGTTTCGAGATAGAACTCATTCTATTGTAACTATTTTTTGTTTGATGTCAATATGTCTCAAAGGTGGTGTCTCGAGACTAGGTCTAGAGACCAACCTCCCATGTTTCCTTAAATTTTCTTCGATGTTTAACTGTCTCGAGATAAGGGATTCTTGTTTCGAGATCTAGAGTAGGGCACAACTAGTTTAGTTTCGAAGTTTACTTATCTCGTGACAAAAATCACTTGTCTCTAGGCTTTAATAGGATTGTTTCGAGACTAGCTGGCCAAGTCTCGAGATACTAAGCATATAGATCAAAATATAAGGTAATTTTTGTTCTTATGGTCTCGAGACATGTTCATGCTGCCTCAAAACTTAATGGTAAAATAACTCTAAATGCACATTTTCAAGTGTTCAAACCATAGCAAATGGTACCTCAAACATACATAAACTTTACACCAAATTAAGATCATCAATTAAACTCATATAAACAAAACCAAACATCATTAAATTATAACCATCAATGTAACATCATTTAACCAACTAATTCACATAAACAAACTTATAAAAACTAGCTTAATTATCTACTAATTAAAGATTAAAATTCATCTTATAAAACCTTTTAGGTTAAATACCAAATATACCAAAATGAACCCTTAAACAACATACCCAAAACAATCTACGTACATGTCATTCCAACTCAAACACATATATACATACAAAAGAGGTAGCGAAAAAATTCCGGAGCTAAGCTTTCTAGAATGGATGCTTTGACATTTTCAACTAGCGGAAATCCTTGTCTGATATATACGGACAGAAATAAACAAAACGTACGCTGAGTATTAAATATTCAATGGTGCTAATATAATTCAAATTCAAACATACTGCATTAAGAATAAACTAAGTATAATATTTAACAAGTATAAATTATTTTGATAAATAATATTTTAACTCATCATATCATTTTTCAACTTTCTTATTTATTTCATATTTTAATATCATTTTCAATACTTACTTGAAGATAAACATTAGGACGGATACACAAATCTATTTTATTCTAACATCCTGGGTTACTCTATAACAATGACTTTTAGAATTTGTATATTCTACAGTGTTGGGTTGTCTGACAACGATGACTTTTACTATTTGTTCGTGCTGTTCATTTTGTCAGTAAATCACTATATCGACAACCCTATGGCTTGCTAGGTATACCCGAACTACGTCTAGTATTGTTTAACGGGGCATTACATCATAATCAGCTTTGTAACACATACCATCATAATATCAATGTCTCAAAATTTATATAAATAACAAACACAAATTCGAATATTTATCTCAAATTTCAAATATCATCAATTGAATCCATTATTCAAAGTTTATAGAGAAAGATGTCATTACCTCAATGCATAGGCATATCGATTATAACAATTAATTAGTTTACGAAAGCAAATTGAAATTGAATTATAAAAGCATAAATCGAAAGCGACTATTCATTAATGGCTTTAACTTTTCCTTTGTTATGAGACAAACCTACGTCATCTTTCACTATAAAAATTAAATTCGAAAACAAAAACTCATTATTTGTACAATTCAAATAATTTACAATCATTTAAACATGAATACATTTATTTCAATTTAATCCTTTACAACCCTAATATCCAAAACATTCATATTACATAATTTATCCAATCAAATTTGAATCCAATTTAATAACTATAGTCCAGGACCCTTTCCAACCATTATTTGCTATTAAAATTTAAAATTTTCATCTTTTACAATTAAGTCCCTAACCACTTATAACATCACATAATTAGATCAATCATTCAAGTTTAATTCATGATTAATTCCATGTCTCTTACTACACTTTTAACATATTCTTTCCTTAAATTAACTAATATTACACGATACACATACATCATTTTAAGTCATTAACACCGTAGATATAATTCATGAGAACTTAAACTTCAACATAACCATTTCCAAAATTAACACTTGGGCAACTACTACTTTGATTCGAGTACTAGCAATGTGAATAGTTACTACGGTTAACATTATAGCTGAATCGTGGTTGCGCAGTGATGTGAAAAGTTATTATGGATATACCCTTCACTAATTGCTCACTGGCCAGACTGCGCCATTGGGAATGTGTTTCACTCGTTTTTATCTCTGCGGGAAATTTCCTGCCTTCGCTGCTGTTCTTAGTAAACAACTGATGCTAATGCTAATGATTTTGTTTTTGGCAGGTTGCAAAGTGGAGCATACTGACTTGCAACATCTCCCGAATGATCCTTCTCCAGAAAGATAAAATGCTCTTCTGGAGCTTGGAAGGTATGCTTTTGCCTCGTATATATCACTATATTTTCTAAACAGAGTATGCCCGGATTTCTTCCTTTATTTCCATATGTTCGCTACAAACACTGCTAAGGCTGCCTTCTCATTCCCTGTTAATGTTTTGGCATAACTGAAGAAAGGCGATCCACACAAAATCCTGGATTCTGAACCGCCCGAAATGATACTGCTTTCAAAGACTTTCAGTTGCCTTCATCGACCTGATAGCAATCCGTCCTGGGTCTGAAGAACCAGAATTGCCCCAAAACTCTATTTTTACAGAAAATGGCTAAAATTAATCATAGAACATCTCTACTTATCCAAAGTCCAAAGAAACCTTAATTTAATATAACTAAAACTCTAAAAGTTTTAATAATGCGAGAATTTAATTAATTATAATTAAAAAGTTTATTTAATTAATGCTGGATAATATGCTAATTTCACTAATTATATAAATCTAATTAAAATAGTAAATATCTTTTGAAGATCTAGTATTTGATATCAATTCAATTACTACCCTTATAAATACATTATCATACTCTTCTCACTTTTCACTCAACACTTTTTCTTTAGCTTTACTGGATAGAAAAAAAATGAATATATTCAATAGTTTATTTTCTGCTCTTATTTTTTCTTTCTTCTTATTTCATTCGAATGCGCTTAATGTTACTCATGATTCAAGGTCCATCATAATTGATGGAAATCATAGAATTATTCTTTCGGGTTCGATTCATTATCCGAGAAGTACTGTTCAGGTAATAATTTACATTCGAATTATTCGAGATTATTTTTTTATAATTTGATTTCGAATGATTGATTGATTAGTTTTTTTTTTTTTTTAAATTGTATTAGATGTGGCCTGATCTTATAAGAAAAGCCAAAGAAGGTGGATTGGATGCGGTTGAAACATATGTGTTTTGGAATGCACATGAACCAGTTCGTCGTCAATATGATTTTAGTGGAAATCATGATATTATTCGATTTCTTAAAACGATTCAAGACCAAGGTTTATATGCAATTCTTCGAATTGGACCTTATACTTGTGCTGAGTGGAATTATGGGTAAATTAATTTATTTTAAAATTTTAACTAATTATGTTATTTAATAAATTATTTAATTATTTTTTTCAGCACTAACAGTTTTATTAAATTTTTTTATTAGAGGTTTCCCTGTATGGTTGCATAATATGCCCGGAGTTTCTCTCCGTACTAAAAATGATGTCTTTATGGTAAATCTTTTAGTTTTCAATAACTCTTTTTAAAAATAAAAATTTTGTTCTATTTTTGTTTATTTTTATATATAAATAATGTGTTTTTTTTTTTTTTTTTTAGAATGAAATGAAAAACTTTACAACATTGATAGTTGATATGGTGAAAAAGGAAAAACTATTTGCATCCCAAGGAGGAAATATCATTCTAGCTCAGGTATATATGATAAAATTTTATGTTTTATGTTTTATTTATTATATATTTAAATAATATCAAAATTAAATGTATATGTATAGATTGAGAATGAATATGGAAATGTTATGGACCCATATGGAGATAATGGGAAATCATATATTAATTGGTGTGCTCAAATGGCTGATTCTCTTGATATTGGTGTCCCGTGGATCATGTGTCAACAAGCTGCCGCTCCAAAGCCTATGGTATTTTATTTAATTTATTCTTTACTATATTATTTCATTTAGAAATCCATTTTTTTTGTGATAATTGAATTTTGATTTTGTTTTGTTTAATTATACTTGTAGTTGGAGACATGCAATGGTTGGTATTGTGATGAATACAAACCAAAAGATCCTAATACTCCTAAAATGTGGACTGAAAATTGGACTGGATGGTGATTCTTTTTCTTCCTAAAATTGTTCATAATTTAATTTAAATAATTATAAACTTTATATTAAATTTTATTTTAATTGATTTTAGGTTTAAGAGTTGGGGTGGTGCAGACCCCCTTAGAACACCAGAAGATCTTGCTTACTCTGTTGCTCGATTTTTCCAAAAGGGTGGTACACTACAAAATTATTACATGGTAAGTGATTTTTTTTAAATTAAATCATTAATAATTTAATTTTATTAATTAACCCCTTTGTTTTCCCATTTTTTTAGTATCATGGTGGTACCAATTTTGGTAGAACTTCTGGTGGCCCGTATATTACCACTACATATGACTATAATGCACCTCTTGATGAATATGGTAATTTCATGCCTTTGAATATATATATGTATATAAATTATAATTATTCTAATTAATTATTAATTTTTATTAGGAAATTTGAACCAACCAAAATGGGGACATTTGAAGCAGCTTCATGGTGTTCTACATTCCATTGAGTATACTCTTACAAATGGGGACGTTACAAATGAAAAACTCAGCAATTTAGTCATGGTAATAAAATTAATTTATATATAAATTTATTTGAAAAAAATTATAAATATTTATCATTTTATTCTAATTATTGTTCTTAATTGTACATATGATTTAGGCTACTATTTATCAAACAAAGGAGAAATCAAGTTGCTTTTTGAGCAATACAAATACCAAAATAGATGCGAAAGTCAACTTCGGAGGCATTAATTACTTTGTTCCAGCATGGTCTATTAGTATCCTTCCAAATTGCAGGGAAGAAGCATATAATACCGCTAAGGTAAACTCTATTTTCGTGTTTTGTGTTATTATAATTATGATCAATATGATATGATTAGAAATGGATTTATATTTAAAAATAAATAAATCAGGTTTCTACTCAAACTTCATTGATGGTTAAGAAATTGAACAAAGCTGAAGATGAACCGAGTTCTTTGAAATGGACGTGGCGACCCGAGTTGATAGAATCGGCTTCTATTCAAGGAAGGGGAGATGTTTCTCTTAACAAGATTGTTGATCAAAAGGATATGGCAAATGATGCTAGTGATTATTTGTGGTATATGACAAGGTAAATTATTTAACTCAATTATATTTAATTCATTTAAATATAAATTATATATGTTTTGATTAATTAATTAATTTATTTTTTTGGACAGTATTGACGTGGCAAAAGATGATCCCATGTTGAATGGAATAGTGACACTTCGTGTCAATGATACTGGTCATGTTCTTCATGCTTTTTTCAATGGAGAATATATTGGTAATTATGAACTATATTATATATATATACATATTATTGAATTGTAAACATATTTATTTAAATTTATATGTATTTGTTTTTGTAGGTTCCCAATGGTCAAAATATGGTAACAACAATGTGACATATGTTTTCGAGAGGAACATTAACCTATCCCTCGGGAAAAACTTGATATCATTACTTAGTGTCACTGTTGGATTCAAGGTATATACATATAAATATATATATATACACATACGACAAATAAAAAAAAACACTAGAATTTTAAATGTATAATTTGAATCAAAATAATGCAGAACTATGGTCCAATGTTTGATCTGGTTGGAGCTGGAATTACATCACCAATTGAGCTGGTTTTGAACAAAAATGTTGTCAAGGATTTGTCTTCAAATAAATGGACATATAAAGTTGGTTTGAATGGGATTTCAAAAAAGTTTTTTGACATAGATTGTGCTTCAAAATCATCATCCAAATGGGCTTCCGACCCTATTCCGATTTACAGGAACTTCACTTGGTACAAGGTAATTAAAAGCAATACATTTACTTATAAATGTTACATATAATGTTTGATTTTATTAATATTTATGTTTGGTGTTTTTGAAATTGTAGACAACATTCAAAGCTCCATTGGGGAATAAACCAGTTGTTGTGGATTTACTAGGTTTAGGAAAGGGCATGGCTTGGGTGAATGGTCATAGCCTTGGTAGATATTGGCCATCTTATATAGCTGATAAGCAACTTTGTAAGACAGAGACTTGTGATTATCGTGGTAGATACAGTAATAGTAAATGTGTCTCTAAGTGTGGTGAACCTACCCAAAGATGGTAACCCTTGAATTTTTTACATTTATAAATATTCATTTTCATATTATTAGTATTATTTTGTCATTATTCCAATTTTGTTGTTTTATAGGTATCATGTTCCTCGATCTTTTCTTAAAGACGGTGAGAACACTTTGGTATTGTTTGAGGAATTTGGTGGTAATCCTTCCGGTGTACAATTCCAAACTGTTGAAATAGGATCCGTTTGCATAAATACTCACGAAGGAAAAGAAGTGAAATTATCATGCCAAGATCGACCAATTTCAAAGATTAAGTTTGCTAGTTTTGGTAGTCCACAAGGTGTGTGCGGATCATTTGACAGAAGTGAATATGACGCGAAAGTAGATGCTTTATCAATTCTTGAAAAGGTATGTTATTTTCTTTTTAATTTTTTTAATATCTTGAAATATTTTTTTCTAATAATATATATTTTGAAAATTTTAACAGGAATGTGTGGGTAAAGAATCGTGCTCCTTCAAAATTACCGAAGATAAATTCGGAATACCTTCTTGTGAAGTCAAAAAATTAGCTGTGGAAGCCGTTTGTCAAGATTTTACTTTTTGAATTTTTCAATAATTTTAGGTCTTTTTAGTTTTATTTTTTAATTATTTATTTTTATTATTATTTTAGGAATTCATCTTAGGTTTTGTAATTATATTAATATAATAAAAGCATATGTTTTTTTTTTTTTTATTCTTTGTTGTGATGATAGATATTCTTTTATAGACATAATCTTCAAACTAAACTTAAAAACCCTAAAACACCCCCACAATTGTCTAAATTATAAGCCAAATATTTGGTAGTAGCAAGGCACCAAGGCAGTTTTCCCGACAACCTTAATGCAGGTGATTTGAGTAGCTTTACAATGGACTTGAAGATACAGAAGGCTAAGCATATACCTCTTGACAGCGTAAGACACAGCTGATTTGATCGATATAGCTTCCTTTAGTGTTTATCATCTTCCACCGGGTTGCTCGTATTGCTAGGGTTTTGACATCATCATTGCTCATTGCAATAGTAACGATATTTTACATATGTTTTACCTGTATAAGTGAATGATTTGCGCATGGAAGTACTTCATAATTTCCTGTTTTCTCTAACAGGTGTTAGCACGACGGCAGATTGTTCTACTAACAGCTCAGGCTTGGTTCTCAGAAAATAAACAGCTCGAGGAGAAGGTTCGTTTCTAAATATTCTAGCTTTTTTTTTTTCATCCAAAATCGGTGGGAGAATACTTCTGGATCACAACTACTATGATTCGAGTACTAGCAATGTGAAAAGTTATTATGGATAATACGAGTGACAATGCTTCTGGCTCGAATATGTATATGTGGAACTCAAATCTGAACATTCAAATTTTTAATATCTTAGCCTTTTGCTAGCACTGTTGAAGTCTTATTGGCCCAATTCAACAAGTATAAATATGATAAAATGACATGCCAATATGGTCTTAGTATTGTTGGCAAAGATTAAGGGTATGGGCCATTGAGTGCTCGGGTTTGAGTTTAATATTGTGCAATTGCCAATGAAATCTTGACATTGTTAACAAAGATTAAAGATCAATATCCTTGAATATCATGTTTGAGAAATTTTGATTTTTAAGTGTCTTAGACATACTTCACATGGCCCTCCGCCAAACTTTGCCAAGTCAACATACTTGCAGCCCATCAAGTCTTATAAATTGACCTAACAAGGGAGATACCAAATGATGGTGGCCCATCTCACTTGGATATGAGAAAACGTTATTCAACCACTTCGATAAGATAACTATCATTCGTTATCAACATACATTATAACTCAATCACATCATGTCTTATAATTAATCTAATAAAAGAGATACCAAATAATAAATTCACTGACCAAAGGGGGACAAGTTCCTTATGGAAATCAACTTTATATAACTCTCTTGATCCTATAGTAAGTGATCTTCTCCTGTCTCCCATCTCTCATCCTCTCGACTTTCTCCATCCCTTGCTCTCTAAGGTATTTTCGCATCTGCTCTCCATCTATTCCCATCGGTACAATCTCCATCTAAAACTATTTTCTCTATCCTTTGTAATATAATTTGTATTTTTGTCTGTTTTCAAAGAAAAACAAATCTATTTTGCAAGTTAAACTTCATTCATTTCTAAGCAATTAGTGTATAAATGGACAGTAGTTAGACGCGCGCGGTTTAATGGGGTAAAAATTCCTCAATTTTTTTAAAAAAAATCAATTAAGTCTCTCTCAATTTTTTTATCCAATTCAGCTGGTGTTCTTTAGATTGGAACGATGATTGAACCATTCAAGTCACCGTTAGTTCATTAGTTCGATCAGTTTGATCAATTTGATTAAAAAATTATAAAAATTCAAAAACCAAATTCAATCGATTCATACCATTTCCCGATCCAATTGGTTCAAAGTCACCCTTCACACCAATATCTTATCATTCTTGATCCAACTGATCCAGTTTAGTTCAAACAATATTGTCTTTGATAATTTTGACTAGAGTAAAGTTGACTATTAAAAACTAACGACAATACTAATGTGACGACACTATGTTAGCCAATAAATGCTAATGTGATGACCCATGTTAATAAAAATATATATTTTTTAAAATTAATTTCGAAATGTAACGCAACATCCACCAATAATTATATCAGTCGTTAATTTCTAACTGTCAACAAGGTTAAAATTATTAATCGGACTAAATTGAATAAAAAACGAGAGATTAATTGATTTTTTTCGAAATATTTTTTATCTAAAAAAGAAAAAAATTTCTTTCGAAATTCACATTTATATCCTAAAGCCTAAAATGAATAGACATATATTTCCTGCAAGACTTGTTCTTAGCACTGAATTTCCGAAGGCAGAGTGTAAGCATTTTTGTCTCCCACGTGATAATGGAAAGATAAATCGTGATGATGACGCTAAGCGGTTTCACAGATATCAAACCATCGACAGCATGCCAACACTTGAATCCCTGTGCAACCTAATCATGGAAGAGAGAACGATTAGAATAATTGATAAATAAAATAAAATCCTCTTATCAAGATTTCTGATACGTTGATGGACTAAAAGATTGGTATTCTCTCCACCATTAAGTATTCTAAACAAAGATGGATTCCGGCAATGGTGTTTATGAAGTTTAAAGCTTTTAGAGGTTCATGAACTAATCCATGATCCTCAATAGCATAAGCCATTAGCCCATTACAGTATTTCCAACAGCAGAGCTCCTTCAATTCAAAGCATTGATGGCTATATGAATGAAGGTCATTTGTTCTTCCACCTACATCCTGTAAGCATACATTGATGGAAGGGAAAAGGGAAAGTGAAGAATTTATAAAGGGAGAAACTTGCCTTTTCGGGTTTTTTCCCAAAATCCCAAACTCCAATAATGTTGTTTACATAATAATCGGTTCATATAACTAAATAAAAAACTTAAAAATAGATCCTAAAAACAGGATAAAATGTGTAGTAGTAGATGTCGGGGAGAGATGGTGCCCACGTCATTAAAGGGTGACATAATAGCTTCTCTCTTACTTGTCAGCTGCAAAGTTGAAGCCTTGATTGAATTTACAATGCCCTTTCAACGAACTCCTTATTTCAAGGACAAGGTCGGGTATTTTTTTTTTTTTTTTTTTTTTTTTGGTTTTGTTTTCTTCGTTTGTCTTTCTTTTGTATTGTTTTTTTTTTTTAGCTGTTTTTCGAGTCTGATTTTTGTTCTTGTGTTTCAACTTTCAAAGAATTCTGGGGCAAAGACATGGGTTTGTTTCGTAAACTCTTTTACAAGAAGCCACCTGATGGCCTTCTGGAGATCTGTGAACGTGTTCATGGTGTGTTTTCTCCTCTCCCCTTTGTTTCATTTCATGTTCTTTCCTCTATATATATATAATTGGGATTATGGATTGCTAAAAATAGAAATTCAATGTTTATATTTGATTCTGGAAAAATTTGTCACTCCGGAAATGATTAGTATTTAGGTGATTAGATATGAATTTTGAAAAGATTGCTGCTTTTTAGATTCTGGGTTCTGTTTGGTTGGTTAGAAAATTTGGGAACAAAATTGGAAGTTTGCATTTTGAATCCTCTGTTTAAAGTGTAAGAGCATATAGGGTAATTTTATGACTTGAAATAGTAGCTGACAAAATGTGTGCTATGGTGGCAAATAGTTTTTGATTGCTGCTTCACTATTGATGCTTGGGAAGAAGAAAACTACAAAGTCCACGTAAATGGAATAGTTAATAATCTTCATGGTCACTTCCCGGACGCTTCATTCTTGGTCTTTAATTTTCGCGAAGGAGAAAGCAAAAGCTATATGGCCGAATTACTATCCGAGTATGATATGACAATAATGGATTACCCTTGTCAGTATGAAGGGTGTCCATTAATCGCAATGGAGGTGCTCCACCATTTCTTGAGATCATGCGAAAGTTGGCTTTCGCTTGATCAGAACAATTTGTTACTAATGCATTGCGAGCGGGGTGGTTGGCCGGTTTTGGCTTTCATGTTGGCTGCATTGCTTATATATAGGAAGCAGTATAGCGGAGAGCAGAAGACATTGGACATGATATACAAGCAAGCTCCGAGTGAGCGTTTGCAGTTGCTGTCATCCCTGAATCCAGTGCCTTCACAGTTGAGGTATCTGCAGTATGTCTCGAGGAGGAATGTAGCTGCTGCATGGCCTCCATTGGACCGAGCTCTAACCTTGGATTGTGTAATTCTTAGACAAATTCCAAACGTTGATGGAGAGGGAGGTTGCCGCCCAGTATTTAGAATATATGGACAGGATCCTTTTCTTGTTGCTGATAAAGTTCCAAAACTTTTGTACTCAACCCCCAAAAGAAGCAAATATGTCCGGTATTATAAGCAGGTAATATCATGGCCTTGCTCTTGAAATTCAACTTGGGGAGTTATGCTCTAATATCATGAAAAGTCATTATTCTTTTTAAATAACTCTACTTACTATGTATGGACTCGTGTCAACGTGTTGTTTTATATGCTTGCTTATAGTGTCACATCTTCTTTCGTATGTGCCTGCTGTTGGATTCTACTCCAGAGCAAGTGATTGCTTAACATCTTACTATTTTTATTGCAGAAAGAGTGTGCGCTTGTTAAAATTGACATAAATTGCCATGTTCAAGGTGATATTGTGGTTGAATGTATCAACTTGAGCGAGAAGGAAAGAGAGAAGATGATATTCAGGGTTGTGTTTAACTCAGCTTTTATTAGATCAAACATTTTGATGCTCAATCGTGATGAAATTGATGTATTGTGGGATGCTAAGGATCAGTTTCCAAAAGAATTTAGAGCTGAGGTATCTATATCATTTGCTTGCAATTTTTTTCTTCCTTTTTTTTGCCCTAATAAAAGGTTACCTTGTTGGTGAAGATTCTTTTCTCGGAAATGGATGCTGCTGCTTCCATTACTTCCATGGATAATTTTTGCTTTGAAGAGAAGGAAGGACTTCCTATAGAAGCATTTGCCAAAGTTCAAGAAATGTTTAGTAATGTTGACTGGTTGGATCCCAGGTCAGATGCTGCATATAATATGCTTCAACAAATGGGTGCATCAGCCCAAGAAAAGTCCGACAGTGAGCGGAATAGCAGTGTTGACAGCCCTCGGTTTGGGAGATTAAGTCCTAGAAAGCTTTCGGATGAAAAAAAACTGTCATCATTACCAGGTAGCCCGAGGAGTCCGACAACTATGGGTCTGAAGACTCTGGTTTCAGCACCCTCAGAAAAGTCATCTCTTGATTCTGAAGCACATAAGGAGGCTAAGCCCCAGGGCTCTCAAATTGCACCACCCAGTCAGCCTGATGCCCCACAGGCTGCTGAGATAGCCAAAGATCAGCCTTCAGAGGTTTCCACTTCTATGTCCTCTCCAGCTTTGGCAGCAGCTTCAACCGTGACAGCTCCTTTAGCACAGGCTGGCAAGGAGGACCAAGTGATCCCTACTGCCAAATCTCCACTTTCTAAAACATCACCTGCCAAGGAGGACCCTGAGGTTAGAGTGATCTCTCCCGCTACATCTCCACCTCCAACCCCACCTGTTAAAGAGAATCAAACTATCAGCGACATACCTACAGAAGCATCGGCATCTTTGGAGGAAAGTTTAGCTCAGAAAGCAACAACTCCAGCAGCACGAACACCTTCTCCTGCATCTCTCTTGAGTAAAACTGAAGTTGGTAAAGATGGACCTCCTGCAGTTCCTCCTCCAGCACCGGTTATAGCTGAGTCTCCTGTTGCTGCCCCTTCACCTCCTCAAGTTTCACCTTTTAAGGAAGATGTAGCTTCTACGGCTGCTCCTCCTTCTCATCTATCACCTCCTCTTCATTCCAAGCAAGAAGCAAGTCCAGCTGCTTCATCATTAGTACCCCCAACCCCGCCGCCGCCACCACCAACCCCAACTGATGTCTCGTCAGCAAACCCAGCAGCACCCCCACTCTCACCCTCACCCTCAACTGGTTCATCATCAGCACCCCCACCCCCACCACCGCCACCCATTACTGGTTCATCATCAGCACCCCCACCCCCACCACCCCCACTCACAACTGGCTCATCATCAGCACCCCCGCCACCCCCTGCTCCTTTTGGTAAGAAGACAGATGGTGGACCTTCAGCTCCTGCACCACCACCTTTGCTTTCTTCTGCAAATTCAAAGAACAGACTTCTTTCACGTTCTAGTAATTCAAAGAATGACAAGAAACTAAAGCCATTGCATTGGTTGAAGTTATCCAGAGCTGTGCAGGGAAGCCTATGGGCTGAAGCACAAAAAACGGGTGAAGCTTCCAAGTATGTCCCGCTCTGCTAAGTTTGGATTTTTCTTTTGAAATTTGCAGTGTCCTTTTAAGTCTTATGGAGCAGTTAACACTCTTTGTAGGACTCCTGAGATTGACATATCAGAGCTAGAGAATCTATTCTCAGCGGCAGCTCCTAATACAGATCGTGGTAATAAACAAGGTTCACGTACAGCAAAAGGACCAAAAAATGAAATAGTACAACTGGTAATGCATTTTTTAAGAATTAAGGTTCATTTTCTTGTTTCATAGATGTTACCATCCATCTGTAGTTATAACCTTACATACTAAGCAGCTTAACTCTTGTATAAATTCATCCTTTATTAAATACTAAGTGCAGTTTTTATCCACCTGTTTGTCATTGCTTATTTGCTTCATTGCCATAGAAAATAAAAAGCATTTTAATACTGCTCCAAATTGGAAACTTGGTGCAGATAAGCAATGATAGATACTCATACATGAATTGGAAACTTGGTATGGTGCAGATAAGAAATGCTTTCAGTTTGATTCATGCTCACACATGAACGAAGACTTTATAGTTTATACGATCAGCTGTTTGATGATGATTGCCATATCATGAACCTAATCGTTATATATAGAGTATGCTTTTTTTAGTACTTGTTCCTTCTTGCAGATTGACCACAGACGTGCATATAATTGTGAAATCATGCTTTCAAAAGTGAAAGTGCCCTTGCCTGAGTTAATGGTAGGTTAAATGGTATTATTTACAGCATGCAATTATTTACTTACCTAAAATTGTTGCTCTAAAACCTTATGTTTGGATAGTTTTAATCCTAAAATCAACTGCAAACTCATATCCTAGCAGTAGAGTGATTTTTCCATATTACCAATTTGTTGCTTATTTATCTTAACACCTCTTTCTCTTTACTTTTAACAAATGTACATGTAAGAACTCTGGCCTTCATACTGTCCAATCTTTTAGATTGTTTCAAATGTCACTAAGTTCTGATGGACAGTGAAAAGCTTAGCTCATATGATCCTTAAGGAGAAAAGCGTGCTGTAATTTCAGGATACCAAGGGAACTGCTGTTATATTAGTGTAGGATGTACTCAAACAATATGGATATTCATATTAGTCTTTAATAATATGGATGTCCACTCAATAAGCTTAAATATCAAATTGCAAAAAACAAATGCATCTTACCAAAAACGAAATGGTTGTGCTGTGTGGATATGGTTAATGATGAAATTAGAGATGAATACTCTAATGTATTGAGGAAAAAACTCTCTCAAAGTATATATTTCTTATAAATATGTACAACTATATATACATGTAGGATTTAACAACTAAGGAAATAATATCTATTAATTAGAATCTCTAAAAATATCAATTGTAATCTCTAAATATACTATTTAATAATATCAAAGATTCTCAACACTCCCCCTCAAGTTGGTGCATAGATATCTCGCATGCCTAACTTACAAAGAAGATTATGATAAGTCTTATAGTTGAGCCCTTTAGTAAAAACATCAGCCAATTGTTTTTCGGATGCTAGGTAAGATAGACTTAAGACACCATTAGCTACTTTTATCCTTGATAAAATGACAATCTATTTTGATGTGTTTGGTTCTATCGTGCTGTACTTGATTTTGAGCTATGCTCATGGCCACATTGTTATCATAGTACAAGGTTGATCCATTTTCATTCAAAAACTTTAGCTTTTCCAATACTCGGCCTCTGCACTTGATCGAGCCACAACACTTTATTTCTTGCTCCTCCAAGTGACTAAGTTTCCTCTCTCAATAGTACAATAACCCATTACAAACATTTTGTCATCAAGAGAGCCAGCCCAATCTGCATCCATAAATACTTCTATCTTGAGATGACTTTTTTCTAGAAGAGAATACCTTTACTCGGTGTAGACTTCAAATAGCACAAAATTCACAATACTGTCTGCATATGAGCTTTGAGAGGATCATGAGTAAACTGGCTTACCAAACTAACAGCATAGGCTATATCAGGTCGAGTATGAGCAAGATAAATTAAACGTCCGACAAGTTTCTGATATCTCCCTTTATCCATCATTTCACATATCCCTGCTTGTAACTTGTGATTACTCTTAATAGGTGATTCTGCTAGTTTGCAACCTAACATGCCAATATCTGCCAAAAGATCTAAGACATATTTTCTTTGGGAAATAAAAATTCTCTCTTTCAATCTGGCCACTTCTATTTCGAGGAAATATTGTAACTTTCCCAAATCTTTGATTTTGAATTCCTGAGCCAATTGTTTTTAAACCAATCCATTTCTTCCTTGTCATCTCCTACCATAATTATGTCATCAACATAAACTATAAGGAGAGTAATCTTACCATTGTGATGTTTTATAAAGAGGGTATGATCAACATCACTTTGTAGATAGCCAAACGACACCATAGTCTTACTAAATCTATCAAACCAGGCTTTGGGAGATTGCTTTAATCCATATAAGGCTTTTTTCAGTTTACATATTTTCCCTTAAGTATCTTTATCCTCAAATCCTAGAGGAACTTTCATATACACTTTTTCTTTTAGGTCTCCATGTAAGAAGGCATTCTTATATCAAACTGCTGTAAGTATCAGTTGAGATTTGCTACACATGATAAAAGGATCCTAATGTGTTCAATTTAGCAACTGGAGCAAATGTTTCTTGATAATCCACTCCATATGTCTAACTGAATCCTTGCGCTACTAATCTGGCTTTGAGTCTTTCAATTGAACCATTAGCCTTATACTTGATAGTGAACACCCATTTACAACTAACCAATTTCTACCCATCAGGAGGATTAACTAGTTCCACGCCTCATTTTTTGCTATTAACTAGTTCCCACGCCTCATTTTTTGCTAAAGCCCTCATATCTTCAATCATAGCCTTCTTCCATCTTGGATCAGTGATAGTCTCTCTCCAATCTTATGGAACAGATATAGAGAACAAAGGTAAAGCAAAAGCTCTATAGGATGGGGATAAGGAACCATAAGAGACAAAGTCAGAGATAGATATAAAATGCAAGTTCTAACACCTTTTCTTTGGGCTATTGGTAATTCTAAATCAGTAGTAACTTGAGGTAAAGAAGACTCACCTGATAGTGAAGAGTCAAGGCATAAAGTAGATTGTATGATGGTATCTTATTTCTTGCCTTTTCTAGTGTATGTCCGTAGATCAGGCCTATCTAACAACTGTCCACTAGTCTTCTCTTGAACCAAAGTCTTTGTTGGAACTAAATTCTAACTAGAAAGGGTAACAGAACAAGGTGTCATCTCTTCATTTTCAATAACCTTCCCCTGAAGAGATGATTGTGATGAAGAAAAGTAGGATTCATCCTCACGAAATGTTACATCCATACTTACATAATACTTTCTAGGTGGCAGATGATAACATTTGTAACTCTGTTGTGTGGGAAAGTATCCAATGAAAACACATTTGACTGCGCCAGGATCCAGTTTTCTCCCATATCGAAAATGAACGAAGTAAACACAACCAAAAACCTTTGGTGAAATTGGATAATCCATCTTGCCCTGTAAAGTTTTTATAGGGCTTTTAAAATCAATGACCCGAAGAGGGATATGATTAATGAGATAAGCCGCAACCAAAATCGCATCCCCCCAATAAGGCTTCGGGAGATTCATAGTGAATATAAGTGATCTAGCAGCCTCCAAAAGATACCGATTTTTTCTTTCGATAACACCATTTTGAGCACTTGTACCTGGACAATTGGTCTGATGCAAAATCCTATAAGATTCCAAATAATCATTAAAGTTATACTCAGTTTCATTATCAGTTCACAAAATTTTAACCTTAGTATCCAACTGAGTAGTAATCAATTTATGAAAAGAACGAAAACACGAAAAAAATCACTTTTGGATTTGAATAAAATATCTATGTCATCCAAGTGCAACAGTCAATAAAAGTAACAAACCAACTATTACCAGATAAAGAAGTAATACGAGTAGGGCCCTAAACATTCGAATGAATAATCTCAAAAGGAACAGTACTTCTATTATTAAGCAAACGATCATTGTTTCTTATATGCTTAGCAAACTCAAGGGCATCACAAACTAAAGAGTCTAACTGAGTTCTTGAAAACAAATTAGGAAACATCTTAGCAAGAACAATAAATGATGGATGTCCTAACTGCCTATGCCATTAAATTATCTTCTGTTTGACATATTTATTGTCTCCAAATAATGCTTGAGATATATTGGGCGATCGATTTAGAAGATATAAGCCATCACATAACCTACCACTGCCAACCGTTTTTCCTGTCTGGAGGTCCTAAAAGACACATTGATCAGAAAAGAATTCAAGTTTACAATTTAAGGCTTTAATGATAGTACTAACAGATAAAAGGTTAATCAGAAATTTAGGAACATGGAGGACAGAGTATAGAATGATATTAGGAGTACAAACAATAAAACATGTTCCAGAGATGAAGGAAAAGGAGCCATCGGCTAGTCGCATACTATCTTTAGATCGACAAGTAGTATAGTTAAATAAGCTTTAGTTTGATACTGTCATATGTCTGTTCGCATTGGAATCAATAATCCAAGAGTCAGAAGTAGATGGGGCAGTTAAAATAGTACCTAAGTTCGCATGATTAGACTTGGCAATTGAGGTAGAGTCCAATTGAGACAAGAAGCCTCGAAGATGTTGAATCTCGTCTGAGGTAAAAATTTCAGCATAAATGGACTTATTCTCTATTGTCACAAAGTCTTAACCCATTTTCCTGAGGCCGAGAATTACCTCCTCGTTTTCCACCACAACCACGAATGGGACTACCATGCAACTTTCAGCAAGAATCTTTAGTGTGTCGAGGCTTACCACAGTAGTCACACTTCAAGTGATCCTTGGTAGACTTGCCACCCGATGGACTATCCTGGTTAGCAATAAGGCCAGCATTCTTAAAAAGTGGATTATAGATCATAACACCACGATGACTCTCCTCCTATTGTACGTAGGAGTATGACATATGAAGAGAAGGGAACGGAGTCTTGCCAAGAACTTGAACCCGAATCTGATCATACTTAGTATTCAACTCAGCCAAGAAATCAAAAACACATTCCCTTTCCACCATCTTCTGAAATTTTTCGGCATCCTTGGCACAATTTGTTTGAAAATCTTGATAATAATCAAGTTCCTGTCACAACTCACTTAATTCAGCAAAATATTGAGAAATTGTTAGCTCCCCTTGTTTTGTACCATGGACCTTATTACGAATCTCAAAAATTTGTGCATCATTCCCAACAAGAGAGTAGGTGAGAGCAGCAGCATTCCAAATCTTTTCCGCAATATCAAGCAACAAATAGGTTTTAGAAATATGGGGTTGCATAGAGTTGATAAGTCATGCCATAATAAGAGAGTTTGTTGAATCCCACTGACTAAAGGTTGAATTAGTGAATTCAGGTTTCGACGATTTACCGGTGAGGTACCCCTGCAAGCCACGAGCCTTGATAAACAACAAGTAAGACCTTGACCAAGCAAAGTAATTATATCTATCAAGCTTCACAAGTCTAATTTGCAATGAGAGATTATCGGTTGGAATCACGAGTTTCTCGTCTTTAGACATAATGCTAGGAAAAAAACAACTAAACCCCAAAAAAAAATTTGCTTGCACAATTAGAACAAAAATACCAAAAAAAAAACACCAAATATACCCCACACAAAAAAACTTAGCCAAAAACACACCACCACTTAGAGGAAAATGACCGAAAGAGAGCAAAGAGCACAACGACGATGTAGGAAAACACACGTCGGCGCGGCGTATGAAACGGAGCAACAAAAGCTTGCGATGGCTGTTAGGGCCCACGCGCGGGTCTTCTGGTCACCGAAGTTTGGGGTTTCGCCGGTGAGTGGATTCCAACTCCAATGGTAGGGGCAGTGAGAAGAAAAAATAAGGCTAGGGTGGAAAGTACCAAATTTGTGTTTCTAGGGTTTGCGGGAAAAAAATTTAATCAGAAAAAAAAAAATCTCAAAAATCGGATCAAAAATCCAATACCATGATGAAATTAGAGATGAATACTCTGATATTGAGAAAAAACACTCTCTCAAAGTATATATTTCTTAGAAATATATACATGTAGGATTTAACAACTAAGGATACTATTTAATATCAGCTGTAATCTCTAAGGATACTATTTAATAATGTCAAATAATTAAAGATTCTCAATATAAAATAGTCAAAGATTCTCTACAGTTAACAATATCTCCTGCTTGTTAGCTTATGCTATTTAGTGAAACTGTTGCAGAGTTCGGTTCTAGCCTTGGAGGAATCAGCATTAGACGTTGACCAGGTTGATAACCTCATAAAATTTTGTCCTACCAAAGAGGAGATGGAACTACTGAAGGTGAAATGAATTATTATTCAAATAATAAATTTTTAAAATTCTTCATCATATTAACATTGGACTTGATGCTCTCCAATCATATGCCTACGGTGCAGTCAAAACATCTTATACTAGTATTATCTTTTCCATGAGTTTAATTGCGTTCATAACTCCTTGTTCAGGGCTACACTGGAGACAAAGATAAGTTGGGAAAATGTGAACAGGTATGTAGGATTTGATGACCTCCGTAGTGAATTATTCAATCGAGCTATGATATTTAATGACAAACTACGTAACCACCATGGTTCAGCTTCCATAGCAGCTCACTGCTGAGAATGAAAGTTTTACTTAATATCTTATTTTCGCTAATTAGCTACACTCTAGTATCAATATGTTTCATGAACCTCTGAAACAGTTCTTCTTGGAGCTAATGAAAGTCCCGAGAGTGGAATCCAAGCTCAGGGTATTCTCTTTTAAGATTCAGTTTCGCTCCCAGGTTTGATCCTGAATCAGTATCCAAATTGAAGAGTTGCTAAATGTTATTTGCTTATCATTGTTATTTATCTGGACTTGAAACTATCCTTTAGGTTTCTGACCTTAGGCACAGCCTCAACATTGTAAACTCTACAGCAGAGGAGGCAAGTTATACATTATTTTTGCCTGCATTCATTTTTTACAGAACACCTTTCGCTATCCAACTATTGATATTGCATTAATGTCAGAACTTCTTTTATCAGATCAGAAATTCTGTCAAATTGAAGAGAATAATGCAGACAATTCTTTCGTTAGGAAATGCTTTGAATCAAGGAACCGCAAGGGGTGAGTTAACTGTGATTTGGCTGGTAATGGAACAATGCTAATGCACTATCATACATTCATATCATCAAATATTATCCAATGTCTGTGCGATTGCTTTAGGTTCTGCTATCGGATTTAAGTTGGACAGCCTTCTTAAACTAACAGATACACGTGCCCGGAACAACAAGATGACTCTCATGCATTACCTTTGTAAGGTAGGATTTCTTGTGACCATAACAAAACCTGTTCTTTCTCGACTTTAAAGCCTATATGAAACTTGCAGTGATTTTAAAGTATATATTTGATTTTAATCTGGTAACTAGATGTAAAAAGTCTTAACATATTGAGTTGGTCATAATAATTCTGAATAATAAATCATAGGTGCTTGCTGATAAGCTTCCAGTTGTACTTGATTTTTCGAAAGATGTTTCGAGTTTAGAACCAGCAGCAAAGGTATGTTACTCATTCTTAATGCAAATAGTTTTAAAAGATTCAAGTTATGGCTAGCATATCTTGTCGCTAACATGCGGATTTCCTTTAGATACAACTGAAATTTTTGGCAGAGGAAATGCAAGCCATAAGCAAAGGATTGGAGAAAGTTGTTCAGGAACTGTCGAGTTCCGAAAATGATGGACCTGTGTCGGATAGCTTTCGTGAGGTATTTTAAGAATATAAAACACCTACATGTACATACACATATACGTATTTCTTTTTGATTGTCCTTTTGTTTTTCAGAAATTAAAAGAGTTCCTTTGTTTTGCCGAAGCCGAAGTGAGATCCCTGGCTTCATTATATTCCGGGGTGGTATGTCTCTGGCTTTGTTGCAAACGATGGCATTCTTACAAGTTACAACCATTCACCATATTAAACCGTCCTTACCTGGGTTCTATATCGACAGGGTAGAAACGTGGATGCATTGATTCTTTATTTCGGAGAAGATCCAGCTCGATGTTCCTTCGAACAAGGTATTTGATCGAAAAAGTAAAAACCTTCAACTTTATTATCTCTCTTTGTTCACTAGCTTATGAGGCTTGGAATGTGCTTTCTTTGTGATATTGTAGTTACTTCAACTCTACTAAATTTTGTGAGGATGTTTAACAAAGCTCACGATGAGAACTGCAAGCAGCTCGAACAAGAAATGAAAAAATCGGCTGAAAACGACAAGTCGAAGATGCAGGATGAATCGAAAAACATATTACAAACTTCTATCAAAAGCAACAATGTTAAATGATTCAAACATCAGCAAAAACTGCCTTCTCTTCCCGAGAGCCGGCAGGGGCAACCGAACAATGACGGTGTAGGAATTCTTGTCGAGAACCGATACATCATCAAACAAAAGTGAAATGTAAATATCAAAGTGCTGCATTTCACCACAAACTCGATGCTTCTCAGAGGCAAGCCTTATACTAACTCATACCGATCCATTTTTCCGCCATTTCCCGAGTTTTGTTTACCTTAATACTAATCACTGACTTTGGTCTTTTTATCATTTTCATTTTGTTGTTGAAGCAGAGATGGGGAGTTAAAGTTAAACTACTCAGTTACTGTAGATCAACTTGTAAACTAATCCACTCAAAGAACTAGTAAGTAGTTTTTCAAGAAAGATTCTGGGGATTGTGAATCTCATTTTTCGTTTCCCTCAACAAAAAAATTTTGTTTATTATTCTTTGCTTTTTAATTTGATTTCTTATGAACTTAACAAATAATTGTAGAAACTCTATATGATTATTATCTGCCATATTTATTGATGGGGCTCTTACAAATAGCTGTATGTACAAGTTGGTTGAAACTTGCACATTAACATATATTCAGCATTGCTTATTTTCTGGGGAAAAAAAACGTATAACTTTCTCGGAAAATTTCAGCTAATACCGATGGTGTTAGACTTTGGGATTTGCATGAAACAAACGTTGCAAAAAAAGAATTATTACACCCAAACACGTTACAAATTTAGATTGGATGAAACTGGTGTCGGTGGCAAAATAAGAGTAAAAAAAAAAACCTTTAAATTTGTACATATATATGAAGGCAGTAGGCAGCTGTTTGCATGAAATGTCTGTCGTGACATGCTTTTTAAAATAGAAAGACACCTTTCAATATATCAGCTTTTTTCATGTACCTACTGGATTCCGGCATTTGGCCCTTACGCCAGACTTTTCTCTATGTGTAAGCTTTTTTTTTTTTTTTTTACCTGAATTTTGAGAAATTATGTACGATTTAGTATTTGTAAATTAATAGGGTAATTTTATATTTTTATATTTTTATATTTTGAAATTTTAATTTTAATCTCTTAAAAATGATAAAAATCTGATTTAATCATTTAAAATATAGGTTATTCAAATGATGAAATTGTATTTTTATAATCATAAAAATTTAAATTTAATTTCGGCCCCAATAAAGAAAATTTTGCCTTTGCTCCTAGTAGTAAATATATTATCATGTATAGTGTAATGTTAATTTGCTATATTTACTTAATATTAACAAAAGATAGTCATATTATTTTAATTAATCAATTTAATTGTTATCACTTAAATTAGAATTGAAATTTAAAATTTTGAATAGCGTAGAGAATAAAAATATCAAATTAAGCCAATTGAGTGGTACGGTTAGTATCGTAACAACTAAAAAAATGAATTCGAGTGTATTTAAATACGTTATTGCTCAAACTGGGAGGTGGTATAAGCAGAAGTAGGTATTTTATAAAAATAATAGTAATAATAAAATTAAAATATATTAACTAAATTTAGAACTTATAATATAAGGATTAAACGAGAATTCCTCCAAAAAGGAGTAAATTGAAAAAGTTTTAAAAGTTGAGGGTACAGAGATAAAAAATAATCAGGTCAAAGTAATTAAAGAGTAAAAAGAATCAGGTCAAAGTAATTAAAGATTTAAAGTTAAGAGTATAAATTTTATGATTTGTTTTTTACTTGATTCAGATCCAAAGCAAATTCGCAGAAGAAACCATCATTTATTTCCTGAACAATTCCGCAAGGACAATCTCTCAATTTGCATGTAAAAATAACGCCCTTTTTAATATCGAAAAAAATCCGTAAAAGTAGCCCCAAACCATATAACCCCAGTAACCCCACCATGTCATGCTGTTTGTGTTTCTCGATAGCTTTGTAATGGTGAAGAAAATGGTCCGTCCCACCATCCTCCAATACTTCAAATTCAAGCCTTACCAACAGTTAACATCAATGTCCCAGTAGTACTCAATTATCCCATAAAGCCGAAAAGGTAATAAATTGGAAAGAAAAAGGATGGATTTGAGTTACAGAAGACTAGGTGTTAAAAGCAGTGTTGTTGCAGCTGGGTCGGTGTGGGAAACTAGAATGAAGAGCGATGAATTCAGAGGTGGAATCAAGGTTTTCAATGGAGAAGATGAAGATGAAGAAGAAGAAAACATCAATGGTGATGGTGATAAAAGATTGAAGAAAGGACAAAGTGTCGGTGGTAGCAAGAGAAAGACTTGGAAAAATGAAACCTTGGATGGGTTCAAGAAGAACCCAATTAAGGTAGTAGCTAAAGGAAGATCCATGGAACACTGTAAAGATTTGAGCTTGGCTGTTGTTGATAATGGGATCAAGAAGAAGAGCCCAGTTCAGGTCAAGAAAGGAAGATCTGATGGAAATGAGAGAAACCCAATTCTTATGAGGAAGCAAAGATCTCGAGTTCATAAACGGACTGCAAAAACAGATTCAAATGGAAATGAAGATTTGGGTTTGGATTCCATTGAAGAAAATGAGAAGAATCCAGTTGAAACAGACAAGGTTGAATCTGAGACTGAAGAAAACAATGAAGAGCATGGTGTTTGCCAAGACAAAACCATTTCAAGCTGTGCTGATAATGGAGATACAGTCAAATCATCACCTGAACCATTACTTGATGATGATGCTCATAGTGATGGTGATGGCTATGGTGTTGAAGATGATGAAGAACAGATAGAGGAAGAGAATGGAATTGAAGTTGAAAATGAAAATGAAAAGAAGAGCTTTGATATTAAGGAAATGAATGTACAAGAGGACAAGAAGCTTCCCAAAATTGATATTCAAGTGAAGAAATCACAAGAAGAAAAGCCTAACAAAGCTATCAATGAAATGAAGAAGGTACATGAAGATAAAGGTAGCAGTGTTGTTAATCAAGTGAAGACATTTAGTCAATTCCACAACAAAACTGCAACTTTTTCTTCAACTATGAACAAACAGCCTCCACCAGTTGTAAAGCTTGCTACTTCAGTTCCCACAAAATCTAAACCTTGTAAGTAACATGTTTCTATTTAATGCTCTTACATGACAACTTGAGATTAAAGATTGTTGTGTTCTGGTTTTGTTTCAGTTTCAGCCTCAAATGATGATTACCATTACCACAAATTCCCACAAACACAGAACAAATTGCAGAACATAGGTAAGTCAAGAAAATCAAAGAATTTTTCATAATATCAACTTGTTGAATTCTTGTTTTTACTTTTGTTAAAATCTTTCAGTTGATTTAGTAATGTGGAGAGACATACCGAAATCGGCATTGATCTTCGGAATAGGAACATTCATCATAATCTCATCCTCTTACACACAAGATCTCAACATCAGGTAATTGTCAATGAAAACACATGTTTCAATCTGTTCGTTACTAAAAACCTTGTTTGATCAATGCTGTTTTGCAGCTTTATTTCTGTAATTTCCTATATGGGACTTGTTTACCTTGCAGCCATTTTCCTTTACAGATCAATCATCTGCAGGTAAAAAAAAAAAGCCTCTGCAATCATCAAAAACACTCAGTTTTGAACCAATTTTTTGAACCCTGAATTCATTTTATACAACAATGACAGGGGAGTTGTGGAAGTAGATGAATCAAACTGTGTGGTTGGAGAAGAAGAAGCAATTTGGTTACTTAAATTGGTTCTTCCTTACTTGAATGAGTTCTTACTAAAGCTGAGGGCACTTTTTTCTGGTGATCCTTCAACAACAATGAAGGTAAATTTTCCTTCTTTTTTTGCTACTATTTTTTATATTGAGGAACAAGATGGAAAAATAACAGAAGTTGACCATCAATTGGAACAATTTGCAGATGGCAGTGCTGCTGTTTGTTTTGGCCAGGTGTGGCAGCTCTATAACCATCTGGAAAATGGCTAAACTGGGTAAGTTTCTTTTTAAACACCCTCAAACTCTGATAAATTTTTTTTCTGAGGGTGAAAATCTTGCTGTCATTTTACAATATTAACTGTGAGTCTTGGTTGTGTGCTTAAAACTTAGGTTTCTTTGGCGTTTTCATTGTTCCAAAACTCTGCACTTCTTATTCTCACCAATTAACTGCATACGGTAAATCCCTCTTGTCTCTATTGATCTCTATTGATATATATATTAATTACAAAAGGAAGGCAGAACCCTAACAGCTACGCTCGTGCTTAGGCAATGAACATCCTGACCATTGGGGTTCATCTCTATTGATATCTTTTAAGATAAAAGAATAGAAACATTTTAAGGGTGGTAGTTTTCAAAAGAATAGGAAGTTTCTTTTACAGGGTGAATAATTTTATAAGAATTTAAAATCGATCCATATCGGTTCCAGAGCTAATCAGTTCAAAGTTCTTTTTCTAACCGATATCTTAGTCGGTTCTCAATTCAACCGATTTAATTGATCGATTCAATCCGATTCAAACAACATTGTTTATGAAAATAAATTGTAATTTAATTAGTAACGTTATTGTTGCATCAACTAAAATGACTTGGTTCGAGCACATTTAAATACGTAGAAATTATATAAAAAAATTACTTGACAAGTTGAAGTGGATAACCTTATTAAATTTTCTCATCAAATTGCTAAAATTATTTGTTGAAATTGAAATAAAATTCATAATTTATTGTGCTATATAGCTTTATCACTTTGGTTTGAAGTTAGTGGCCATCCTGTTCATTACCTTTTTTATGCACCTTTTTCATTAAAGTTTGAAAAAAGAACCCTTTTCTTTTAATACATTTATAACCCTCAACTTTTTCGGTTCACCATGAAAGCTTTAGGTAAAACTATCATATCATGCTTGTAGAATTAAATTTGGAGATTCCCTTAGTCACAATCAATTTTACAATTAAAAGTTATATTTTTTTTAGTCCCTCTCAATTTTGATATTGAACAAATCGGTCTCTTCAAATAAACAACAATTTAACCCTCTATGCTTAAGTTTTCTATGAATCTAATCTTGATTTTTTTTTAAAAAATTATCCGATAAATATATATAATAGATCATATCTGAATTTGGAGGGTTAAATTTGTAATTATATCAATAAAAAACTCTAAAACCAAGGTTGTAAAAAAAGGACTGAATTCTTTTGTTATTATAACTTATAAAATCAATGTTTATATTTTTTTTTGAACATTAATCTTTTATTATATCTGGATAATGTATTTCAGTGTATTCGAACTTACGTCTTCTTGTACTAGCAACAATATTGGTGCCAATATTATTAATTATTTGTGGATTTTTTTTAATTATTACAACATTATCTAATTTTTAAAATCTAAGTGGAACATGAAGGAAAATTTTGGATTGGACGGTTTCGAGATGCATGGGAATCATGCACACATAAAAAGGCCGTGGCAGTGGTCCTCTTCACCCTGGTTTGGAACCTATGTTCTACTCTTGCTCGCATTTGGGCCGGTAAGAACAAAAAGTAGCTCTACTTTTCATTGCTATTTGTTATAAATCGATGGGTTCCTTTTTTTTTTTTTTTTTTTTTAAACAAGTTATTTGGTCTTGGTGTGAAACTGCGTAGCATTCATGCTATTTGTGGCACTTCGATACTATCAGCAAAAAATGACGGATGAATGGATGGAGAGGGAAGAAGGTCTATGTGGAAGTGGATCATCCATTGGAAATTTAAGACAAAGACATCATCGGCTTAACACATCTAAAGTAGAACCACTTAGAAGTTAAGAAAGGATTCTGACTCTGCCTGCCTGCCTGCTTGCCTGCCTGCCTAGCCCCCATAAACCTTATAAGCTTCTTCCATGCATCACATGTGTTGGTGCTCTGTAATATTTGTAGAAAAACATATATATTTTTTCTATGGTAATATATTTTATTTATTTTTTTTGGCTGTAAATATGCATGTTTGGTTTATGTGGCTAACAACATCCCCTTATAAGACTGGTTAAGTTTTAGCTCGATTGGCATGGACAATGTTGTCAATGTAGGATGACGTGAGTTCGAGTGTATTGAAATACATTATCCTCCTATTTATAAGTTGAGGAGGAGCTTTGAATAGTTTTAGATATTGCATTAAAAAAAATCCCCTTACAAGATTAACAAAATTTGAAATTTAGTCCTTATATTTAAAAAGTTACTTTTTTCTTTTAATTTGAAAATCAAAGTCCAATTATTAAAATCTTAAGTATTTAATCAAAATTTGTCAATTTCTAATTTGTCAATTTAGAATTTTGATTAGATTATCCCATATGACATGGCAGATGATTGAAAAAATATGTATATTAAATTGATAAATTTTGATAGAAGCTATCAACGACAATAATGATTGGATTAGAATTTTTAAATTGAAAAGATAAGAAGATTAATTTTTTAACTTTTAAATTACATGGACTAAATCTCAAATTTTGTCAAAGCACGTGGACTAACAACAAATTTTGACCTAAAAATTTTTTTGGTACAAATTTATAAAAGAGCAATTAAAACTTAGCAAAATTATACAAATTATACAGTTTGAACCTAAAACATCGAGCAGCTTGAATCGTTAATTTTATCATTTCAACCAAAATCTCATTGATATCTTATATAAACTTGGTTAAAAAGAAGAACTGAAAAATCAAATATTAAATAAATAATAAGCAATATTATAGGTGTTTCTTGTCTTTTTATACCTTTATATAAAATTTATAATAATAATAAAAATTTAAATTAAGGAAAAATATACAAATAATAAGATTTTAACCTAAATCGTTATACATCTCAAATTCTTAGTTTTACCATTGCAACCAAAGTCTCATTATTATTATTATTTTATATAGTTTTTCATCAAATTTATTTTTCATCCACTTCGTACTCTACATCTGCACTTATTATTTAAGTATGTGGCTGAGTTAGTTTTATGAGTTAGACTTAACATCTACTTAGTTAGGGGAATAAAATCAAAATTTAAACAACTAATAAATATTATTGTAGGGTGCTTTTGTATTTTTTTATAACTTTATATTAAATTTATTTTTTTAAAACAATTTAAACATAGTGAACAAATGATAGGATTTGAACCTAAAATATCATACATCTTAAATTCTTAACTTTACAATTGCAACCAATGTCTCGTTATTATTTTTATATAATTTTCACATAAGATTTATTTTTCACTCACATCGTGCTCTACATATACAAATGACAATACAAGTTGAAAATTAATTGAAATGCATTTAATATTCTTTTATCCAATGTATTTACTTGTTTTAATTTCTTTTAATGCACAATATAAGCTAATATATGTTTTTGTTTATTTTTATACCTGTTATACGAATCGTATTTTTATTTTTAAATCATATATTTCATTATATAATGTTTGTCGTTTTGTACAAATTATACATTTCATTATTTATTGGATATTTGTCGTTTTGAATAAATAACGTGAATATTTTATTGACGATAATTTTTAAATTTCATATAGATAAACTTTGTGAGTATATATACTTCCAAGAGTACTTAATATACTAATTGAGATACAACAAATAAAATTAAGGTAAATTATACTAGACCTGATCATGGGTTGGGCCACCAGGCCCGGCCCGAAGGCCCGCCCGAAATGTGAGAGGGTTTGGGCAAAAATATAGGCCCGAAAAATGAGCTTGGACGAAAAATAAGGCCCATTTAAAAAATAGGACTGGCCTCAGGTAAGGTATTTTTGACCCCAATTCTGACCCGAATTCACTAAAAGACAAAAAAAATTACTCTTTTTTTTTTTGTTTTTTAATGTTATTTTCTTGTTGTTTCCTCCCTATTTTGCTACCATTTTTGTAACACCCCCTAACCGTATCTATCGCCGAAATAGAGTACGAGGCA
The DNA here is from genome assembly GCA_025698475.1 of Gossypium anomalum. Classification (NCBI taxonomy): domain Eukaryota; kingdom Viridiplantae; phylum Streptophyta; class Magnoliopsida; order Malvales; family Malvaceae; genus Gossypium; species Gossypium anomalum. The sequence continues at coordinate 88,049,666 of CM046968.1, forward strand.
TTACCGAGGAGTACGAAACACTTACAGATAATTTAAATATATTTTCATAACAACTAGTCTCGATTTCATACTGTTTCATATTTAAGCTTTACTTACCAAAGTATTTGAAATATCATCCTTATGCAAATAGCACACATGAGGTACATAGTTCCATAATTATAAATGAACACATTTGTCAAACATATTCCATATTCATATATCAATGTCTCATGTCTCCATATATCAATAACCGTTATTTTTATTGTTTTTCAGATAAGTATGTGTAACCATTCATAAGCATGCAATTCGTTGTTTCTTCCTATCAATCACAATTTCAAATGACAAATTCATGTGAATGAGCTCAACCTCATTAGCTATTTAAATTATGTCACTTTGATCCACATACTCATAATTTATTATCATAACCTTTCAAACACAATCTCTGAATGATGAAATCATATAAAATTTCAATGTTTACTAAAATCTGCCATATAAATTCAAATAATAATTACCAAAACTTTGTCAAATTGGAGAACGTCTTATGTTCATTGGTCTGCACCGATATACACTGATAATCACTGATGTCGTAGCATAACTATGGTCTTTTCACTAAAATGTCATAACTCAGCTATGGCCTTACATCTTAAACACATAACACCGATGCCATATCGCAGATATGGTCTTACACGGAAATCGCTTGCCATTTGTATCCTAAGCTACCACTATTCACTGATCAGGTAGCCGAAGCTACCACTTCTCACTAATCAAGTAGTTGGAGCTACCACTTCTCACTGATCAGATTACTTATTATCAAATTAGGAAACGTCTTACGAAATTAAGTACGTCGTTACTCAGTGCCACGATTCACAACTCAGTATGGTTTTCCTTATTGATATACCATACCTACATTTCACAACTCTCCCATACCTACATTTCTTAACTCAGTATGGATAATATCATACCTACATTTCACAACTCGGTATGGGAAATGCCATACCTACGTTTCTTAACTCAGTATGGATAATACCATACCTACGTTTCACATTTTACCATGGACCAACCATTGTCTTTTCCGTCAATTCATCTTGTCACTGAACTGAAGTGCTCAATTTGATCATTTATTCAATTTTCATGCTTTTACATTATTCACGATTTTATCATCAAGACATATGAAATAACACATCATGAAATTCATAAAATTAACAAATTGTAACTAAAATTTAGTTATACAAACTCACAAGTTCGATTTTTGTATTATAACGATAATCATAATTTTATAATAAATATTCCAAATAAAATATTATATCATTTCTAATTCAAAATTTATTGATTATAATCGGGCATGTGATCAATTTATACACAAGTCATTCATATATATATATATATATATATATATATATATACTTATTTATTTATTTTTCCTCCTCCTCCTCTCCATCCACATCCTTAGTATAAATAACACATTTGTAAGTAACATTATCCATAATTTTCACTATTTACTTATGTGAATATTCAAACTATCCATCCGTGTCATAGTCACTAAATTATTTTTATCATGAGCTACAGAACTCCAAATTAAGATCTGCTAATTTTTCCTGAAACTAGACTCACATATCTTCTTATCATAAAATTTTCACAATTTTTGATTTAAGCAATAAGTACAGTTTATTCTTTAAAGTCACCCATATTCTGCTGTCTAACAGTTACGACCCCTCTTCACTAAAAATTAATTATATCCTCGTACAGGATTCGAATGATATTTCTATTTGTTTTTCTAGAAAATAGACTCATTCAGGATTCTAAACATATAAATTTAAGCCTATAATTATTTTTATCCAATTTTTGATGATTTTTTAAAGTCAGAACAAGGGAACCCGAAATCATTCTGACATTGTCTCACAAAACTTATTATATCTCATGATTTACAACTCCATTGCTTACACAATTTTTTTTATAAGAAACTAGACTCAATAAGATTTAATTTCATGTTTTATTCATCCTCTAACTCGATTTCTACAATTTTTGGTGATTTTTCAAAGTTAGACTATTGCTGCTGTCCAAAACTGTTTTAGTGTAAAATGTTGATTTTCACTTTGCCCCAAATTTCACAGTTCATACAATTCAGTCCTTGCTCAATTAACCCCTCAATCAAGCTAATTTTCTCAATTAATACTTTTCCTAGACATTATAAGTTATTTCATAACTATTGAAATTCAGAATTTCCACATAAAACTCTAACTTCAAACTCTTTTACAATTAGGTCCCAAGCATTCACTTTCTATTCAATTCTTTCAATAAAATCAGCATATAAACAATTTAAACCTCTAATTCCATGCCAAATCATCATATACTTCCAGCACATATTCATATCAACTTTCAATTTCTTTCATAGAATCAAAAATTAATGAATTCAACAAGTAGACCTAGTTGTAAAAGTCACAAAAACACAAAAATTTTAAGAAATAATCAAGAATTGAACTTACTTGTAGTAAAAATATGAAAAACCAGCTTAAGGGAACTCTTCCATGGTGTTTTTGCTGATGAGAATGCAAAAAAATAAAGAGAAATCTAGATAATTCCACTTTAGTCCTAGCTTTATTAAGTAAATTTTGCAATTTTTCAATTTTTCCCTTAATTCTCCTTATTTTCTTGTTGATTTCATACCCTTGCGTCCAGCCCAAATAGACCTTGGGTCTATTTTCCTTTTAAACCCTCTTTCTTTTATAATTTAAGCTATTTAATCATTTCCCACAATTTTACATTTGATACAATTTAGTCCTTTTTGTTCAATTAACTATCAGTACTTTAAAATTTCTTGACGAAACTTTAATACTAACTTATTAACACTCCATAAATATTTATAAAAATATTTATGGCTCGATTTAAAATTCCCGAGGTCTCGATACATGGAAATATGAAACTATGATATATATATAAAAACATAGAATATGTTTGATAAATGTGTTCATTCATAATTATGGAATTATGTACCTCATGTGTGCTATTTGCATAAAAAATGATATTTCAAATATTTTGGTGAACAAAGCTTAAATATGAAATAGTATGAAATCGAGACAAGTTGTTATGAAAATATATTTAAATTATCTGTAAGTGTTTCGTGCTTCTCGGTATTGCCTCGTACTCTATTTCGGTGACGGATACGGGTAGGGGGTGTTACATTTGTCCTAACTTCACATTTAACTTATACTCATTAAATTAATAATATTTCCTACTCATTTGTCGGATTTAGTGATCTCGAATCACTGTTCCGACACCACTGAAAATTAGGCCGTTACAATTTTACTATTATGTTGCTACTATTTTATTGTTATTGTTTGGATATTGTATAAAACTTATTTATTGTTAATTTTGTTATTATTTTAGAGACATTTGCTTGTTAAGTTGTATTTATCTTAGTGTAATTTAAGTCTACATATTTTTAAAATTTTATTTTCAATTTGTTGGGAAATATTTATTTTGATGTTTTTAGTATTTTTGATGTATTATATATATTTAAAAATTATATAAACTAATATAAAAATAATACGGGCAGGACGGGTCGAGCCCGGGTTTTAGCATTTTTATCCAGGTCAGGCTTGAGTAAAATTTTAGGCCCATTTTTCGGGCTAGGCGGAGCCTGCGCCTAGTAAATGGGCATGAATTTTAGTTGATCTCGACCTGAACTCGGCCCATGAGCACCTCTAAACTATACCCAAGGTCATTAAGTTATTTGTAGGTTTACGTTTTAGTCACTAAACTTTAAAAGTTACGAAATAGTCATTGAACAATTTGAAATGTTTTTATTTGTAGTTGAACAATTTGAAAAGTTTTTATTTAAGTCACTATACTATTCGAAAGTTTTTATTTAAGTCACTGGGCTATTAAGTTTTTTTTTTTAAGTGTGGCTGCAGGCTCCAACCTACAATTCGACGATATAGTGGAGCAATACCCATTGACGAGTAGAAGAGCATACATTAAATTCAAGTCAATTTGAAGGTCTATGTTGGAGATCAGATAAAAAAGTTGTTTGAACTTTGGTTCACAATTCGTGACTTTCAAAACTGTTTCGTAGAAAAATATTGCATTTATAGTAGAGAACAGAAAAGAGAGCTTTTGATTGGTGCAAGCAGTGCGAATAGATAAAAACATACAATAGTGATTTTAACAATCAAATTACTTAAATAAAAATTTTTAAATAATTCAATAATCATTTTATAAATTTTCGAAGTTAAAAGATGTTAAAATAATTTACCGTAAAATTAATGATAGTTGTCACATGGTAAGGAATAAATGTTCATCAGATGCAAAAATTCTCATTGCTGCACAAATCTGGATCCATCAGAATATCATATGCTTATGTCCAAAACCTAAAACCAAAATTTGCTGTAAATTAAAACATATTGGAATAATGTTTGGACTATGATCATATAATAACATGAAAAGAAATATATTTTTACATTTAATAAGTATATGATCATGATAATGATAGGGGTATATAATGATTAATTAAATCATATTGAAGTAGTTAATTAAAAAATGTCTTAATCTATGTTTTTTTTTTTATTTTTCAAATTTAAAAAATTTGTTAATATTATTATTCTCCTACTAAATTTATTGGGATATTTTGAATTTTTATTTTTAAAAAAAACCCTTACTTCAATTCAAGTTTAGATAAATTAGTCAAAATCCAACTCCAGAAATTTTTATGGGAACGAGAGTGAAAAATGAAGAAAACAACAAGTACTAAAATTAATGGTAGGGTTCAGAAAAGTTGTGGATGGAGTGAATGGCAGAGATATGTTATCAGCATCACACCAAAATTTTCAGATTTCTAAGCTTTCCTCCTTTGCCACAATTATTTGACACCTTATCTCACCTCATCCTTTGTTCTTCTCTCTTCCTCTTTTTCACTTTAATAATTTTCTTATGAGAAAAAGATATTTTCAAAATGATAATAAAAATGAATTTCATGGTGCCTTTATCAAAAGCTAAAATTAGAGATCATTTAATCCAAGATTTTTATGCAGTTCTATTAAAATTTAGCGTCGCATACGAAAATCCTTTAAATCGCATCTTAATAAAATATTTCATAATTTTATTGTCAAGTTTCAAGTTGCGATCGGACAAAATTACCCTACTTTAATAAAAAGCCCCTTTGTTTTCCTAAGTTTTCACTTTGGTACTCATAAGCTATCCTAGAGATTCTCCGCATTGTATTAAAAAGTAGAAATTTATTTATCAAGAGAGAAGGGGAGAAGAAAGAAAAGAAATGATTATATTTAAACCTAACTATAAATCATTTATTTGTATGTCACTATGTACATTCATATGATTTATACAATATGCATTTTCTTTTTTCTTTTTGATTAAATGGATTTTTTAATGTTAATCCACACTTATTTTTTACTTAATTGGTATTTAAACTTCACTGACAGCCGCCATTTTTATATCTCAGCCAATCATATTATGATATGTGTATTAATATGAATCGAAAATATTATGCCATGTATACTAAGAAAGGAAAATATTTGTATAGTTAATTAATTTATTTTTTTAAATTAATAAAAATTAAATTGAATTATTTTTAATACATGTATCAAATTAATATACGATTTTTTTTAATTTAAGTGCCAATTAAATAAAAAATAAATATAAAAAAATACAAATTGACAATATTTTATTAAAAAAAGGTGAGATGTGATTAATGAAAAATGAATATTAAATTTATAATAAACATAGCAAGGAAGAAAAGTGCAGATGGAGCAGGCGTAGGGAAGAGTGCGGGTGGAAAATGAGGTGCAATGAATGACATGAGTTGAAGACAGCAGCCAAACTCGTGTTTGGCGGCCACGCCCACCAGACACTGACACTATCAACCATGACAAGATAAATATTAAAAAAAAAACACCTGAGCTTAGATGTTGGGAGTTCCAAAAGTCTTTGGCATTAGCCATTACATTAGCACTAGGTTGGTTTGTTTCGTTTTTTCTTAAAAATATTTTTCATATTTATTATTAAATATATTTTTATTATATTTTTTATAAATTTCCTTTAAAAAAGGTTTTTATAACTTTTTTAAATGTTATAAAATAATTGGGTCCTTTAGTAATTTCCACTCAAAAAGAAATTATTTAGAAATTTAATAAATATTTTTAAAAGTAAATCCGCATGTCATATGATGGGTTATTGAAAATGTAATACCTAATCATATTTTTATTTAAATAATATTATTTTATTATTTAAAAAATTTTAAGTTTATTATGTCAAAATGAGGAGTTTATATTGATGGGTATTTAAAAATAATAATAATAATAATAAATATTTTTAAATTAAAAGTATCATTATGGGTCGCCACCATAATAAATCAACCATTTCACATGATAGGTTTAAATTTTTTTAATAATATTTTTAAAATAAAAAATAGTGCCATGTGTTATTATCATGCTGAATCAATCGTTTAATGTGATGAAATTTATTTTTTAAAATATATTTTTAAATATAAAATCCACGAGGTGTTCAAATCTAGTGAGCCCGCCAGCTGATGTGGAACGTAGGAGTGTTCAAATAGTTGATTCGGTTATTAATCAAATTAAATTATTATTAATTGAAATACTTCAAATTTTAAAAAAAATAACCATTAATTGAACTAATTTTTTTTAAATACAATAATTGAACCGAAATATTTTAATTAATTCAATCGATTAACCGAATTAAATGAAATTTATATATATTTACTTTTTGGTTAAAATAAGTATAAAATGTATAAAAAAATTGCTAATGTTCATTTTCTTTTTTTAATAGTTCAAAAAATATATTATATATTATTTATTTTTATTAATAAAAAATAATAGTTCAAAAAATACATTGCTAATATAAAAATATATTATATATAATATATATTATTTATTTCTATTAAATTAGCTAATTATTCGATTTTGAACCAAATTAATCAATAACCAAAATTTCAAAAAATTATTAACCGACCTCCGACCAAATTAAATTCAGTCATCAACCAACTAACTGAATTAGATCAGTTTAGTCAATTAATTCGATTTTAACCAAACTATGAACACCCCTAGTGGAATGTATGTAAAATAATTGAGGTATTTTTTAAAATAAAAAATAGAATTAATAATTGTTTTATATGTATTTCTAAAGAACCCAAAAATTAGAGAGGGAGTTGGTAAACCCGCAATAGGTCAATATTGTTCACGGAGGGGGTTTTTGTCTCCCAACTCTAATGAGAGCTCAAACGCCTAAAGAGACAAAAGTGGTTGCATGCGCGTGTGTGCAAAAAACAAACATTTTTATAAAAAAATTAGAAGAGCGATGTTAACTATAGGCGGACAATGTTACTTGTAATATTTATACTGTCACTAGAGTATTCCAATGATCAAACCAAAGGGATTGCCGATAAATGTTTTTGTCAAGTTGATTACAAATTAAACAATTACTAATCTAATTGAGTTGGAAATTATTAGTGCAAATTCCAAAAGAAATTGTTTATAAACTAAATTTAAATTATCAACTAAACTAACTAATCCAAATTTCTTCCCTATTGCTTTAGACAATGTAGATGATAAAACAATGGTTAGTTGATTCGTTAATCGCTAACTATGCTAATAAACCTATACCGATTATATTGATTGTCACTATTAGCTAGGAATCTCTTCTCAGCCTCATCCTCGACTAAAAGATATCACCTAAGCTCTCCTCTCGGTTTCACCAGGGCATATAGATCTCCTATTGGTTTCACTATTCAGCACAATTATATCTAACTATCTAAAGATAAACTCTCCTCATTGTCTCGTTTATCTATATTTTCCACTAGAGGCGTCAATTCTAGCTTATTAAACATTTCGATATAATCGAACAATCAATTAATCAAGCATAAACATTAGCTTAAACTAACAAATAATCAATAAACCAACCATCAAACGATTTCGCATATAACCAAACTTAACTTCCAAACAAGCATTTTATCAAACACATGGTAAGCATAAAATAAAAGTAAAGAGTTTAAGAAAATGCTCATTTAATTTATTGGAATCCAATGAAGCCCAAGAGTTTGATCATCTCCCTTTTACATAGTATTCAAGAAAGAGAAAGAAACGAAACAACAAAAATAAAATCTAATCTAAAAAAAAAAAAGAAAACCTAATCTAATCTAAAAATGAAAAGAAATGGAAAAGAAAGTCTTAACATAAAACTATGAAACTAAAAAGAAGTGTTCAACCACCAAAACTTGAAATGAAATGCTCATAAAGTTGTATTTATAACCTACTAACATTTAACCTAACAATGATCATTTTCCCCTAAAGTGGAAATAAACTTAAGCTTTTTGGACATAGAATTGCCCCTGCAGTTTTTTTACCCGTTAGGCAGCGGTATCACGATATCCAGGCTTAGGTATCTGTTAGAATTAAGTGACCCGAATCCTTATTTAAATAAAATACAGTGGTAAAATAAAATAAAAGAAGAATCCATATAGAATTACACTTCTTTTATTTTATTTTAGAATAAGGTTTTTTAAACTTTATTAAATTCCATCTATTTAATATTGATTAGAATAAGGTATTTCAGTATTACTAGAATATGGCTTTACAAGCCTATAAATAGACATAATCTCTTCCTTTTGTAATTGATTCAAATTCGACATAGTGAATTTTCTTCTCCTCTGCCTGTGGTTTTTTCCCGAAAGGGTTTCCACGTAAAATTTGTGTGTTCTTTATTTTTTATTTTATTTTTCACAAATTGGTATTCGAGCTTCCGGGTTGTTCATCTCGATCATGGTAATGGCGTATTTGAAATATGAAATTCCGCTGTTGGATCGCAACACTAGATTTGCGTTGTGGCAGATTAAGATGCAAGCAGTTCTTGCGCAGATGGATCTGGAGGATGCCCTACTAGAGATAGATAAGATGCCTTCGACATTAACAGATGAAGAGAAGAAGCGTAATGATCGAAAGGCATTAACACAATTACATCTGCATTTGTCCAACGAAATTTTACAGGATGTGATGAAAGAGAAGACCGCCGCTGCATTATGGAAGAGGCTAGAACAAATATGTATGTCGAAAACTCTAACAAGCAAGTTGCATATGAAGCAGCGTCTTTATGCTCATCGTTTGGAAGAAGGTGCGTCTGTACACGAACACTTAACAGTGTTTAAAGAAATTCTCTCAAACTTGGAGGCCATGGAGGTTCAGTATGATAAGGAAGATCTAGGGTTGATTCTACTTTGTTCGACATTAACAAATGAAGAGAAGAAGCGTAAGAATCGAAAGGCATTAACACAATTACATCTGCATTTGTCCAACGAAATTTTGCAGGATGTGATGAAAGAGAAGACCGCCGCTGCATTATGGAAGAGGCTAGAATAAATATGTATGTCGAAAACCCTAACAAGCAAGTTGCATATGAAGCAGCGTCTTTATGCTCGTCGTTTGGAGGAAGGTGCATCTGTACACGAATACTTAACAGTGTCTAAAGAAATTCTCTCAAACTTGAAGGTCATGGAGGTTCAGTATGATAAGAAAGATCTAGGGTTGATTCTACTTTGTTCGTTGCCCTATTCTTATTCAACCTTTAGAGACACGATTTTATATAGCCGCGAGTCTCTCACAGTTGATAAGGTTTATGATTCTTTGACCTCGTATGATAAGATGAAGCATCTTGTGGTTAAACCCGACTCTCAGGGAGAGAGTCTTATTGCTCGTGAGAGACAAGATCGGAATGCTGATAATGATCGTGGAAGGACACAGGAACGGAATCTTCGCGGTAAATCTAAGGGTAGATTGAAGTCTTCAAATAGAGGTAAAACTTGTAACTTCTGTAAGAAGAAAGGGCACATTAAATCTGAGTGCTATAAGCTACAGAACAAGATTAAAAGGGAAGCTGCGAATCAAAAGGGAAAATAACCAGAAAATTCTGGTGAAGCTGATGTTGTAGAAGACTACAGCGAGGGTGAACTTCTAGTCACTTCTGTCAATGATTCTAAACTAAGCAAAGAGTCAATACTTGATTCAGGCTGCACCTTTCACATGAGTCCCAATCGGGATTGGTTTACAACTTACGAAACAGTGTCAGAAGGTGTTGTTTTGATGGGAAATAATGCTTCGTGTAAAATCGCAGGTGTTGGAACAATTAAAGTTAAGATGTTTGATGGAGTTGTCAGAATACTTAATGATGTGCGACATGTTCCAGAATTGAAGAGAAATTTAATTTCGTTGAGTACTCTTGATACAAAAAGGTACAGATACACAGTTGAAAGTAGGGTTTTAAAGATTTTCAAAGGTTCCCTTGTTGTGATGAAAGGGCAAAGAAAGACTGCCAAGTTATATGTTTTGCAGGGTTTTACTGTTACTGGGATGCAGCTGTCGCTTCTTCTTCCTTGTCAGATGATGATATTACTAAACTTTGGCATATGCGCCTAGGGCATATGAGTGAGAATGGCATGGTAGAATTGAGCAAAAGAGGACTTCTTGATGGGCAAGGAATTTGCAAACTAAATTTCTGTGAGCACTGTGTTTTTGGGAAGTAAAAGAGAGTTCGATTCACCAGAGGAATCCATAACACGAAGAAAACATTAGAGTATATTCATTCTGATCCGTGGGGGTCATCCAGAGTGCCTTCAAGAGGTAGAGCTAATTATATGCTAACCTTTATTTATGATTTTTCCAGAAAAGTTTAGGCGTTCTTCCTGAAGCAGAAAAGGGATGTGTTTTCTGTATTTAAGTCTTGGAAAATTATGATTGAAAAATAGACGGGAAAATAAATAAAATACCTCCGCATAGACAATGGCTTAGAATTCTATTTTGATGAGTTTAATAGATTGTGCAAGTCAGAAGGGATCGTGAGACACTTGACAGTTCGTCATACTCCACAGCAAAACGGCATTGCAGAACGAATGAACAAAACGATCATGGAGAATGTTTGATGTATGTTGTCAAATGCCAACTTATCGAAGTCGTTTTAGGCAGAAGCATCCTCTACTGCACGTTTTTTGATCAACAGATCTCCATCTGTTGCCATTGAAAAAAAGGCTCCACAAGAGGTATGGTCTAGTAATCCTGCTAATTATTCTGATTTAAAGATCTTTGGGTGTCCTGCGTATGCTTATGTTGATAATGAAAAATTAGAACTGAGATCCATTAAATGTGTTTTTCTTGGTTATAAAGCTGGAGTAAAAGGGTATAAGTTCTGGTGTCCTGAAAATAAAAAAGTTGTGATTAGTAGAGATGTTGTTTTTGATGAAACTGCTATGCTAGCTAACTTATCTCTTAAAGACTCTGCCAATAAAGAAAATCAAAAGTAGGTGGAGTATCAGATTAATACAAAGTCGACTCCTCAAGCCAGTACAAAAATTAAAAATAGAGTTGCTTCTTCACCGCAATACTCTATCGCAAAAAATAGAACTAGAAGAGAAATTAAACCTCCAAAGAAGTATGCCGAGGCTGATCTAGTTGCTTATGCTTTAAATGTGGCTGAAGATATAGATGCGAATCAAGAGCCATCTAATTATTTTGAGGCGATTAGCTGTGAAGACTCAGAAAAATAGATGTTTGCTATGCAAGAGGAGATGTAATCACTCCACAAAAATAAAACATGGGATCTTGTGAAACTTTCTAAAGGTAAGAAGATTGTTCGTTGTAAATGGGTGTTTAAAAAGAAAGAAGGGACTCCAGGAGTTGAAGAACCCAGATATAAAGAAAGGCTTGTTGCAAAGGGTTATAGTCAAATTCCAATAGTGGACTTCACAGATGTGTTCTCCCCAGTTGTGAAGCATAGTTCGATTCGAGCTTTGCTTGGTATTGTGGCCATGCATGATTTGGAGCTTGAGCAGTTAGATGTAAAAACTGCATTTTTGCATGGAGAACTTGAGGAGGATATTTACATGCAACAACCAGAGGGTTTTACAGTCTCAGAAAAAGAAGACTATGTTTGCTTACTGAAAAAGTCCCTTTACGATTTGAAACAGTCACCAAGGCAGTGGTACAAAAGGTTTGATTCCTTTATGACTTCTCATGATTTTAAAAGAACTAGTTTTGACAGTTGTGTTTACTTTAAGAAAAACAGTGATGGTTCTTTTGTGTATCTACTTCTTTACGTTGATGACATATTGATAGCAGCAAAAGATAAAGGAGAGATAAGAAAGGTCAAAGCCCAACTAAGTGAAGAATTTGAGATGAAAGATTTAGGACCAGCAAAGAAGATACTTGGTGTGGAAATTCTCAGAGATAGAAAAATAAGTAAATTGTACCTAAGTCAGAAGGGGTACATTGAGAAAGTTCTTTGCAGGTTCAATATGCAGAGTGCTAAGCCTGTTAGTACTCCTTTAGCAGCCCATTTTAGACTTTCATCGGCGTTGTCTCCACAATCAGATGATGAGATTGAGTACATCTCACATGTTCCATACTCTAGTGCAGTAGGATCTCTCATGTATGCTATAGTTTGTTCACGTCTAGATTTATCATATGCAGTCAGTGCAGTTAGCAAATATATGGCAAATCCTCTTGTAATTGATTCGAATTCGAAATAGTGAATTTTCTTCTCCTCTGCCCGTGGTTTTTTCCCGAAAGGGTTTTCATGTAAAATTTGTGTGTTCTTTATTTTTTATTTTATTTTATTTTTCACAGTATCGCTATACCTACAAAAGTCTTGAAATGGGTTGTTCTAGGATGTTTCGGTATTGCGATACCCATTACTCAATATCACAATATCACTGTAATTAACCTCGATTCTCTTTATTTCAACATTGTCAAGGGTATCACAACTTCCATACTTCTATACCATGATACCCCATTTCTAGGTGATGTTTCTTCATGTTCAGTCCACCATCGACTCCTTACACCACTCAACCTCATTGTTAGGTTTTCCATAGCACGATTGGCCAATTTGGGTCTCAAAATTGGCATAAAACTAACAAAGATAATTTATTAACAACAAAAGTAAAAGTCGTCAAAAATAAAGAAAAAAACACCTAATTTGCTTAGGAATAAGCTCTTTAAGTGTTATAGAGAGTCTAATTTGACGTATCAAGTTATGACAGATAAAAAAGTTCACGAAGTGGAGCGTGTTGTCAGTTGCTTGATAAGGTGGACCTTGTGTCACACCTTGCACGTGAGCAGGCCTCATCAAGCTCGGAATCAAGCAAACACAAAACAACTAAGCCACGATGTTCTCAGAGTGTCCCAGAAGACTCTAAAAGTTCAAATAAGGGATCAGGTACATGTAGAACTAACCGGCATTGTGCATGTGCACATAAAACAACGAATTTATAAAATGATTTTTAAAGCCCAGTTTGGTTGAGTCATAGAAGTGATGTTGTAAGGCATGGAGGTGAAACCGTTGATACTTCGAAGGCCTTCTAGAGGGAGTTTAGGCTACTTTTCTACCACAAGTATGCAAATGAGAAGGCCCAATTGAATCTTAAGTGACTTACCCAATGCAGACAATGTACAACTATATATATGAGTTTTCCAAGTTAATGCTTCATATATCAATTATAGGCGAGGATGAGACCCTATTTAGCTTCCTTGATGGACTTAAGTCGTAAGCAAAATGAAGTTGCAACATACGAGTGTTTAAAACCTTACGTGAGCCATGGTGGTAGTGAAGTCCCTAGTCTAGTACACTAAAAATCGATTTGAGTCTCCTAAGAATAGTAACAAGGGACAGAGTGGAGGGGAAATAGTGGTCGATATTCGGATGAGGAATCTAGGCTTACGAAGCCCTGATGAGACAAAGCGAGACTCAAGGAAACTATGAATGAGATAAGTGAGAGAAAGCCTGTAATAACCGAAAATTTACGGGCATCGAAAAAGTACAATATCGGGCCTCCGTCTTAGTAAACCGAGTTCGTAAATAGTTATTAGGAATATTTGTGAGTCTAGTAGTGTGTTTAATTAGGCTTTAATTAAGAGAAAATATGAAAAAGGACTAAATTGAATAAGGGGCAAAAGTTAAATTATAGATTAATAAAAAATAAAAAGGATTAAAATGGCAATTAAGCCATTAACAAGAAATGAGTATGTAATAAAATCTAAGATTTTTATGTTATATTTTAATTATATAATTAATTATTTAGATATAAATTATGTTAAATTAATTTAAAATAATTATATTATAAGATTTTTATATGATAAATAAATTGAAATTATGACAAATGGATGGTGATGATTATGTACAAATGTAAAATACATATGTTTACATTTGTAATACATATATTTGTTATTAAATATATATTTATCATTATAATTATAATTATTATTATTATTATTATTATTATTATTATTGTTATTATTATTATTATTATTATGGAATAAATTAAGAAAAGATAAATGTAGGGTGTAAAAATTATACATGTGTCATGCATATATCTACACACTTGTAAAATAAATATACAATTACTTAAATTTTAAGTATAAAGATATTTATAATTATTAATTAATTAAATATAAAATAAATAAATCCAATGGTATCAAATGTAGGGTGATAAAGTTGTACAAATGTAATAAAATATGTATATACACTTGTATTATAATTAAAAGATATTTATTAATTAAATAATTATTATAAATTATATTATTATAATATAAAGTAAAGAAATAAAAAAGAAAAAGAAAGGAGAAAGAAGCAGAGAGCATTTCGAAACAGAGCAGGGGAAAGGAGAAAAAAAAAATAAAAGGAAAAATTCGGGTTTGAATGTTTAAAGCTTTAATAGGTAAGTCAATCAAGTCCTTTTTACTTAAATTTGATGTTTTTGAAGCTTTAAAACAAAATTTTGTTGAAATTAAGTTGAGGTTTTAGAAGTTTTAGGTTTTTGAACGTAGTTCATGTTGAACAAAATAAAGAATTAGGGGTTTAATTGAATGAATTTCAAGATAGAATTGAAAAAGGGGATTGAATTGTAAAGTAAGTTATAAGTTTTACATAGTAGGGATTAAATTGAAAAGAAATTCAATTAATTATTGTAAATTAGTGCTGTAATTAATAATGTAAATTATTATTATTTTTGTAGCTAACAAAGAACCCGAGGCATCAGCATTGAAAGGAAAGGAGAAAGCTATCGAGGATTAAAACAGGAGATTTACGGTTTGTATTACTATAATTCAAACTATTATTTATTAAAAGTTATATTTAAATTTATGTGTGTGGTAAGTAAAATTTTAATGTAAGTATCAATATTGAATTGAATGAAATTGAGATGAAGTATGATTATGTATGAATATTTGATAGTATATTGTTGGAAAGTGGAAAATTGTATCGAATTGAATTGTACATTGAATGTGAAATTGAAATTGAGAAATGATTTGAATACTTTATTAACTAGTCAGGCTAAGTCGGATATAGTTGGCATGCCATAGGATTTGGAAGAGTATGGGATTTATCAGCTTTGCCGATCAGGCACTTTATGTGTCGTATATCAGGCACTTATGTGTCGTATACTGATTAGGTACTATGTACCGTTTTAGGCACAATGTGCCGGAGTGGTGTGTTTGGGTTGAAATCCGTGTATCTATTAAAGTCTGGGTTTATTAATAGGGTGAATAACCGAAATGGGAAAAATTAAATGAACTTGATTGATTGTACTATTGAAAATGTGAGAAAGTTGAATTGTGGATTGAAATTGAGATTGGAAATGAAAGGCATGAACTAAATGTTCATGTAGTGATTGAATTTGAGACATATGATATGTGAATGAAATTGAAGAATAGCTAAAAAAAATTATATTGTTATTGTTAATTAATGAACATTTAAGAATGAATTGATATTTGAAACATTGGATAGTTATATGCTTGATAATTATATTCCATTATTATTATTATAATTTGAATTATGGTAATACCACTGAGTATGAAATACTCAGCGTACGGTTGTTTCCGTGTGCAGGTCAATAGGAGTCCAGAGTCCCGGTCTATCATCCGAATGATCCCGACTCCAGCACAAAAATTTTGGTGATGTTTTCTTCCTTAAATGAAAGTGGCATGTACATAGGTATTGTAATGGACACTTTAAAATATTTTATTATTTTGGTTATAATAAATGATATTTGGTGTCTTGGTACTAAGTTAAATGAAATGCTTTGACAAATTTGGTAAGTTTGGTATTAAACTTGGGAAGAAAAATGAAGAAAGTTAGTTAGTAAAATTTTATATGATTTTATGAATGTAATTTGATTATATGGTTAAGTCAAAGTTATAGGCATAATTTAGGTATATTTAGTGTACAAATGTATTGGTTGAAAGATTTGTTTTGGATTGGTATCAGCTTGAAACTTTTAGGGAAGGTTAGATATTTATAAAGGGATTATATTGAGTTATAAAAAAAAATTACGAAAAATTTTCGGAGTACCCGAACAAGTCTCGATTCGATTCTAACGTGTGATTTGGACCTCGAGGGTCCATTATAGGGACTTTATGATTAAATCAAGATATGTATGTCATTTATTTCGAAATAATTGTAAGTTGTCTGATAGGTCCGGTAATACTCCGTAACTCTGTTCTGGCAACGGTTTGGGGTTAGGGGGTGTTACAAAGCCACTCAGTTGCTTCTTATGCGAGAGTCCCCATAAGGTGAGAGATTGCCTCCACCAAGTTCAAACTGTTGGCAATCATGAAGACCTTGGAGAAGTTTGAAATCGTAGGTAGTGGAAGCGACCGAGAACCTCAGGTAAGGAGGCTTGGCAACTTTTGAGTGATAAAGGATGTGTGCGACATGGAGCTGAATGTATTAAGGTTAGGCCCCATCCAAAAGTGTCTTAAGGCAGAGCCCAACCAGGCACAAATGGATAATGATCAAGCAAGGAAGGTTGAGAAGAAGTTAACCCCACTCATGCCAATGATTAACGCAATGAGTGGTGAGAGCACCGACAACATAGTAGTAAAGGAAACAAGATTGATGGTTTTGAGAGTAGCAATGGACAAACAAAGCTAAGGGTAGAAAACTTGGCACGGAGACCTCGAATGAGTCACTCATGAAGAAGACATCAATCGAAGAAATAAGAGCAATGCTCCTTTAACAACGAGGTCGTTGCTAGATCGAGTGCGAGAGAATGTTAAACCCTACGAGTGAGCAAGGTCTTATCATGTTCGAAACCAAGCAAACACAAGACAACCGAGACAAGAGGTTCAGAGACTGTCGTAGAAGACTCTAGAAATATTGCTCTTATGGTATTATCGTATTAATGGGATTGTATTAGATTTTCAATTGTAAGCAAGTCTCAAAAGTAAAGTTTCTATATTTGAGAGACTTGCCTAAGAAAATGTACAAAGAGTTAGGCACTTAATTTGTTATTGTGGAAGAGTGCTATTTTGCTAGTAAAACCTTGTGTAGTAGTTTTACTTGCTGACATCACAAGGGATGAATATAGTGACTAGAGTATTGTACCTTCAAAGTGTAAGGGTGAAAGAAACAATCACAGTGTGTGCGATTGAGTAGATTCACTTTGTAATTATTGAAGAGAGTGCACATTTCTCACTGAGCTAGCCTCTGCAAACGTAGGAAATCGAATTGGGTAAACACCTTATTATATCTTATGTGTTTATTTTTATTGTTATTCATTTAAAGCCCGTAAGAGTATCCACATCTCAAGCACAAATTTAAATATTGTATTATTTTTTCCGTAACAACCACTGAACTCTAAACATATATAAATAAAAAAAATACATAGATAAATAATAACAAATATACAAATATTATTTTTATTTAAAATTTATTTATTTTCATGAGATTTTCTATGAACTTGAGGACAAGTGTGCGTTTTAGTAAAAAAATTTGATTAATAATTCGAATTTAATTAGTTGAATCTACATACAACGATAGACTTGCTAACTGCAGTTATCAAGTCGTCTTCTTTATGATTTATAAACGCCAATTTTGCATGTGCAAGTAATGGGATAAATGATTAAAATATTGATTATTATTTTCAATTAATTTACTAAATGCTTATCTTAAAAAAAAGCTTTTAATTATTTCATTTTGAATTTATTATTAGTTAATTAATATTTATAAAGATGAAAAAAAAAACTATAAAAGTAAATCTTTATAATATTTAAGACCTTTTTAGGGTCCTCCTTCTTATCATTAATCCAGTGGTGTAAATATATTAATATTATATCGATTAAGTATTAACTCGATTCATTATTATCAATATAAAAATATATAAATTCAATTATATTGGAACGTATTATTTTACAAATAATTTTAAATATTATATTATAAAAACATATATAATTAATATAAATGAGAGGTCAAGAAAAAAAATAATAAAAGAATTATTAATATTTTAACCGCGTGTCAATTTTATATTGGTGGGGGACAAAGAAGTGCATAAATAAGGGTAGAGGATTTTCGTTCTCATCCCTATAATCACACTTTTCTTCAGTGGCAAAAGTCAATCAACACCGTGAAATTGTAAAATCTTCCACGTGACACAATTCTATTCTTCAACCACCGATAACTTGATCAAGATATAGTGCCATGTGGGTCACAACCATAACCGTTGGATCAAATCAAGAGATAAAATGGGGCATTCAACTCTCTATAAATTAGAACGTGTATGTCTTGATCCAAGAAAGAAAAAGAGCAAATCACTTGTATTTCTCGATATTAGAGATAGAACAAAGCTCTTTCATTAGAAAGAAAAAGTGAAAAAACGGGGGGGAAATCCCAGTGGCCAGTAGGGAATGCAGAGAGATGAGAGGGGCATGGTTGACGACGCCTGAGCTTTGTGGCCACGGTAAGCGGTCAATCGGCGGCCGGAATTGTCACCGGAAACACGTCGAAGACGGGTGATCGGTTCACGTACAGTGTAACAAAAAAAAAAAAAAAGGAGGGGGGGAAGTAACTTTGTTATCTCAATCTTTTGCTAGTTTTAATCTTCTGTTTCTTTTTAAAATTATTTATAGCTCGAGCTTATGATAAAAATGGCGGAAAAAGGTAAAACCGATCATCCGGCTTTGCTTCATGGAAAATACGAGCTTGGTCGAATGTTGGGTCACGGGACTTTTGCCAAAGTTTACCATGCACGGCATGTTACGACGGGGAAGAGCGTTGCCATGAAAGTTGTGGGCAAAGAAAAAGTGATCAGAGTCGGGATGATGGAACAGATCCAGCGAGAGATTTCCGTCATGAATATGGTGAAGCATCCCAACATAGTCGAGTTACACGAAGTAATGGCGAGCAAATCCAAGATTTACTTCGCCATGGAACTCGTCCGAGGCGGTGAACTCTTCTCTAAGGTCGTCCAAGGTCGACTCAAGGAAGAGTTGGCCAGGGTTTATTTCCAACAACTGATGTCAGCCGTCGATTTCTGCCATAGCCGTGGTGTTTACCACCGTGATTTGAAGCCGGAGAATTTGTTATTAGACGAAGATGGGAACTTGAAAGTCACTGATTTCGGACTCAGTGCTTTCTCGGAACATTTGAAACAAGATGGGTTGTTGTACACAACGTGTGGAACGCCGGCGTATGTGGCGCCGGAGGTTATTGCTAAAAAAGGATACGATGGATCTAAAGCTGATATTTGGTCATGTGGGGTGATTCTTTATGTTCTTCTTGCTGGGTTTTTACCATTTCAAGATGATAATTTGGTGGCAATGTACAGAAAGATTTACAGAGGAGATTTCAAGTGTCCGCCATGGTTTTCCTCTGAAGCACGTAGGTTAATCACTAAGCTGTTAGATCCCAACCCCAGTTCTCGAATCACAATATCAAAGATCAGGGATTCATCTTGGTTCAAAAAATCCATACCCAAAACTGTTAGAACAAAAGAAGAGCTAGAATTCGAAGCCTTCAATGGCGACAACAAATCATCAAAACCCGAGACTCTCAACGCTTTCCACATCATTTCTTTGTCACAGGGATTCGATTTGTCACCTTTGTTCGAAGAGAAGAAGAGAGAAGAAGAGGAGCTTAGGTTCGCCACGACACGGCCGGCGAGCAGCGTGATATCGAGATTGGAAGAGGTAGCCAAGTCGGTGAAGTTCAACGTGAAGAAAAGTGAGTCAAAGGTGAGGTTACAGGGTCAAGAATGTGGAAGGAAAGGAAAATTAGCTATTGCTGCTGACATATTTGCAGTGACGCCATCGTTTTTGGTTGTGGAAGTTAAAAAGGACAACGGCGATACCTTCGAATACAACCAGTTTTGCAGTAAACAGCTCCGGCCGGCGCTTCAGGACATCGTCTGGACTTCACCGGCAGAGAAGCCGACGGTTGCTTGATGGGAAGTTTCAAGATCATTAATTATCTACATGAAAATTGAAAAAAAAAAGAAAAAGAAAGAGAGGATGCTATGTTGTTATCACTCTTATTTTATCAATTTTCATCATGTCTTAGTAGGTTTTGTGTTATGATAGGTAGGATTTGTGTATGAATCATTTGACTAAAACTTTTATTTTGATCCTAATCTTTTCATGTTGTTTTATTATGTACAAGTGGACCGTCCACCCATCACCATCCATATAACACTGCCGTATCAAAATTTACTACTTTTAAAGCTAATAAAACTGAAAATTATGGATCTGGAGTATGATATGAGTTTTGAGGGTATTAAAGTGAATTTTATTTATCATTTTAAAAAATATTATATAAATAATTTTAAATATTATCTTACTAAATATAAATATAAATAATAAAATTATTAAAAAAACCGAAAAACACTTTTAGCGATTAATATCTCCATACACAGCCGACTTCCGCCCATAAAGTAGAAATTTAGTAGAAAAGGAAAAAGCTTTTACGTAAAATATCGTTTCATTTATCATTCTATGGCTAAGGTTAGTCCATTTTTGGTCTCAATTATTGTCCAAAAGGCTACAATTATTCCACCAAAGACAAGTCTTTTTTGCCGTCTCTCCATCATTTATTTCACTATCCATTTAGCTATCAGACACAAATCTGATAAATTATGGGTCCCCTCTCCTGTGTGATAGCCGGCTCCTCGTCATCTTAAAAGCCAACAGTGATATTTTGGGGTAGCAAGCTTTCACGTTTAGGGTTTTCCAGCATTTAAATTTTAAATGCCATTGTTGTAGATACGATCTAGTTGATTCCGACCACTGGCTAAAAAAAAGACAGTGTGAGTCAGACAACTGTGTATGTGGTCCTTAACAGTTAGAGGGTTTAGGTGGCCTCGGATCCTAAAGGGAAATGGTCTTGTGGTTGGTTCATAGAAGGGTCCAGCAGCACTCTAGCTGTTTGAGTCAGTTAAGCACGTGACTCTTTCATTTATCTATTAACGTGTCACTTTTTCTGTAAAATTTTACCACCAGGGCTGATTGATTCGATCGGTCAATTTCCATCCACTGTTTTATGAATCGGGAGCAATTTATTTAAACTATTCAAGAAATGAATAAATTTATTTATTTATATTAGATTAAAAAATAAATGTTTTTTATTAAAAAATTTATTTATTCATATTGATAAAAATTAGTCTTTGTATATTAATACGAGAGACACGTGACACATTATGTATTACTGTTTGATTATTTCATCATTCATGTTAACTTTTATCAATATAAATAAAAAAATCACT
This sequence comes from Gossypium anomalum, assembly GCA_025698475.1. Taxonomy (NCBI): domain Eukaryota; kingdom Viridiplantae; phylum Streptophyta; class Magnoliopsida; order Malvales; family Malvaceae; genus Gossypium; species Gossypium anomalum. The sequence goes on from CM046968.1 coordinate 88,071,183, forward strand.
TTGCTTATTAATCTAACATACATTGATTAATTAATTTATTTATTTAGTAAAAAAAGGTAAAAATACATTTTAACTCATAATATACGAATTTTTATGATTTATTTATCTGAGAAGAAGGAAATACTATTTTTCTAAAACTTTTATATAATTTTTTACATCTTGATGCTTTTTTATTTTTCATTTTTCGCAAATAAATTTGGTGTAAAATGCAAATCAAATGGGTGAATTTTGTAGGAGAAAAATTAATTAGGGTGCCCAACTTTAAGAGGAGTTTTGATTTTAGACCAGTTTTACTTGAATTATTTTATATTAGCATTTCTCTTTTAAATATATTTTATTAGGTTACTAGGAGATATAATTAATTTAGGGTCTAGATTTTTTATACCATAATAGGGTGGAGGTGAGGTAATAGAGTTTGAATCTATGTCAATCAAGTATCAGATAAAAGTTTTAATTATCACTCTATACAAGTCAAAATAGGTTAATTATTAATATTATTCTTAATGTTGTTCTAAGAAAGACCGCTAATTCGGTATTTAAAATACTATATAATTAATTAGAGTACATTAATAATTAAACTAAATTAGCATAATTTGATTAAGAGAGCAACTGAATTATGTTATGGAAATGAGTGGTCTAATTTAAATGAATCGTGCAGTTGAATTTATTAATTAGAGTTGGGTCTTTTTAATTTATAAGACTATTGGCAAAACTAAATCTCAGCGGCGCCTCTTAAGGGTTGTTTAAATGATAAGGGTTAATTGTCAAACTATTTTCCACTTTTAATACGGTATCTATAATCTTTTGTTCTACTCTTGTCTAAATAGACTTGCAATTTCTAAGGCATAAAAAAATCAGCAAACATTTTTTAAGAGTAAATTATACTCAACATCATTGGATTATTAGTAAGTTTATATACTGGTTATTCAATTTTAAAAAAATTATAAGATAATCATTTAACTATTCAAAAATTTTAATTTAAGTCATTGATTGTTAAATCTTTAACGAATAGCTGATATGGCTAAATCACTATTTATACGTAATTTCAATGTGACTTTAAAAAAAAAAAAAACATTTTGGGTGTCCTCTTTTATCCTTTAATGAATTAACCTAACTTAAATTATCGTATTTTAGGTTTTTCAAGGAACATCCTTAAGTTCAGTTTAGTATTTTCAGAGAAAATAGGTTAGGTTTAATTCACTAAAGGATAAGAAACTGCAACCAATATATTTTTTTAAGTCATGTTGAAATTACATGGCTAATACGTATTATATATGATAAACAATAATTTAATAACGACTACATCAATCATCCATTAAAGACTTAATAGCTTAGTGATTTAAAATGAAAACTTTCTAATAGTTAAATGATATTTTTGTAACTTTTTTAAGTTGAACTACTAAAGTGTAAATTTTCGAATAATTTAATAACTATTTTGTAATTTTCTAAAGTTGAGTGATCAAAATGTGAATTAAATGTAATTTACTGTTGTTTTTATTAAAATTAAAACACATCTTATTCCTAAAAATATTTTCTATGTTCATGTTTAAAAAATGATTTTATTTTTTATATTTTGAAAACAATTCATTTTTGGTAAATAGAAATAAAAACTTGTTTTGAATAATGAAAACATGTTTGGTATCTATTTTTTCACGATAGGAACATGAAAAATAAAATAAAATAAAATAAATTCTACATCTATAAAGATTCAAATCAAGGTAGAAGATTTAAGAGTCGGAAAAACGTTGAAAAATAAATATTTTTGTGTTTATATGGTTTCGAACCGGAATCAATTCATTTAAAGTTATTATATATACTAGATTATATTATAGTTATTATGTGGCAGAAAGAAATTTTTTTAAAAAACAAATATATTTATAATTTTATCTTTAATAGAGAAGTGGTTGAGGCTTTTATAGCTTTTAAGGGTTAAGGGTTTAGTCTTTTTTTTATGTACAATATTAAGGATAGGGGATAGAGGTAACACTGTTCAAAAATCGTGTTAAATGGGTGTCAGATAAAACAAGGGTTTAATATTAGTACTATAATTTTTACATAATAATATTTATTGTTAGTTAAAAATTTGATATTTTAAACTCCACTAAATTGAGTTGGTGACTTGGGTTCAAAGCCAATAAATTCTTCCTAATTTTATTTTAAAAAACCAATATATAGCGGCTTGAGACACGAATTTATTCATGTGAATTGAAGCAAGGACTTTACTTAATTACAATTACTCTGTAATTTACTCCGATCTACAATCTTATACTACCTTCATCTTCTTCACCTAATAATTCAGGTTGCTATTCCAACAGCCTTTGTAAACTTACTCCAAGAATCGACATGTTCATTCTCGTTTCCATCCCCAGAACAAACGAGACATGATCAAATGCCTTACGCATGTCGGGTTTATTTTTATCTGGCCTGTTTTTCAGTAGTGATGTTGCAGCATGCAAATTCCAGCATTACCTTCGCGCTCCTTCAAGTTGAGGACGGACAACTGAGATGCTTCCATGAGAGTTTCGAGTTACTTGATTTCATATCGGAGATTTCCTTCTCCTTCCATGATTCTAAGGAACACAACATTATGAACTACGAGTTTTAAAACTGCAATGCAAAAAGGAAAAGAACTAATACCAAAATCAAAACATAAGCAAACTTGTATTGAAATCCACTGTAAAACCAAATGAGAAAGAACTTCAGACTGAAGCAACAACTAAGCCTATAAACTTCAGCAACAAGAAAATCGACAAAAATCATTACATCATATATAAACGCCCTAGCAAAACCTTAAAACAATACATTTATGTATGATGGAATTATATATAACCCGAATTTTGGTAACTTTGAGAAATAAAATTGACCGAATACCGTATCTAGCTATACTGTAACTTCAATTAAGTAAGAAAATTTCATTGAATATTTAACCATGTCGATCAAAAGCATGTCCACAACTTGGAAACATTAAAGAAGATCAAATTCTCGAGGTGAGTAATTTACCTGAGGAATACCTGTTACTCAGAGCATAAAAAATGAGAGGAGGCGGCAAATACAAATATAAAACTAAACAAGAAAAGAAGCAAATGTGAGTTTACAAGCTCACACCATCATGTAGTTTCCACTATTTCTCCAAGGTCTTATGCAAACATAGTAGCCTCCGAATTATAACATGGATTTTTCATTTCCAGCTTTACCCCCTTGTATGTGTTGGAATACAAATAAGTACGATTGGCCAGAAGGGGAAGATAAAAGTAATGGACACCTACCACATTTATGCATAGAACATTATGACTTAGGGCAAAATGTTCTCAATACTAATGCAATGTTAGAAAGACCTAAAATGACGATAAAGTTTTCGTAGAAGAATTGGGATTCACCTAGAATTTCTCGAGTTACAGACTATCAATTTCTACCATATAGCCCTATTCTTAACCCTTCTTCAAACATAAAAGACCTCAAATCCCACTTTTTACTTTTAGTCTTAAATCAACTCAAGCTATTCAAGATTAGAATATAATCAACTGACTACAAGATTGTCTTAATCACTATCCGTATTAGCCATTCTTTTATGATTTTAAATCTAGTGTGCAAGAGACTGAAAAACAATAATCACTAATCAAATATATGAATTATTGACTGAGATGTAAAGGATTCACTCCATGCACTAAAATATGGTTTTCAAAAGCTTAAACAGAAACATAAATGCAGCCACAAGAAATATCATTTCGCAGTCAACTAAGAGCATAAGTTACCAACTATAGTGAGGGATTCTATCATTGGTAGTTATACTCTTAAGGGAACTTTTCCGAATCCCTCTATAGCTTCCACAACTTAAAATTTTCCAAGTCCGAGGTAGGATACATGAAATGTATAAAATTAGAATAAAATTATTTCATCTCATTCTAGCCTTCTCACATCTTGAAACTAAGATATACTAGCAAATTTCACAAATTTCAATCATATTTGATTATAAAATATATAATATCTCACCCTATATTTAAAAACAAGACAAATTTCAATTTCTTGAACACATAACCTACTCTCCCTATATTTAAAAGTTGAATCATTAAGATATTCATGAATATTTAAATGAAAACTTCAAGATCTGCCCCAATATATGCATATATAACCATATATCTATACATATAGGTCAAGTTCAAGACAAAGTCACATAGCATGGTCATCAATATCAATGTGTTCGTGTTCGCTTGTTTCAAAATCGTGATATTATATGCTATATAAAATGTTGCAAACAACTTATATGCCGTCATTCAAACTCAAGGATATCATATACTATACGTAATTCACGGATGTGATCTTAACCGTTACGGGTTGCTAACCATTTACGCACTAATTGCGGTGGATCTTAGTGACTGAAAAAAGTTGAAACCAGCATAGGGAAATTACTTCTTTCCCTACATTTAAGACTAATCTCTAAACTAATATCACATAAAATTTGAAAGAAGAAACAAGCTTGAAGGAAATTGAAAATGGTTACCTAGATGACATAACCAGTTTAATAGCAAACAAGGTGCAGTATGCAAAAAATTGCACTTACCACAAATTTAAGAGAGTAATATTATACCAGATGCTATAAAGAAGATCTTCCAGGAAAAAAGCAAACAATGTATAAAAATCGAACATAATCCGCTGAGTAAATCTATATACTAACCTGCATTTGGAAATTTCCTGCTGCCATACATATAGTCAATGATGGAAAAGAAAATTGTGCAGATTTATACAGAAAAATAAGAAAAATGGTGACATTCCTTTAGCTAAAACATCAGCAGATCCAAACCCTTGACAATCCCAAATATTGTCAGAACGATTCAGCTGAGAAACTATCATCTTTTACTCTAAGCAAACAACACAAGCAGAAAGAAAACAAGCAAAAAAAAAAAAAATAAAAAAAATAAAAAACCCCAAAAATCAGAGCCAGATTTACCTTGCATGGCCGCCTCCAAGAAAGCATGAATATGTAGGAAGAGGGGTTTTAAATAAAGGGAAAATGAATAAAAATACGAAGATACCGGTTATGTTTTTCGTTAGAAATAAGAACAGTAAGCAGGCGTACTATATGTTCTAAGAAGCATTTTTCGTCCTCTCTTCAAAGAGAAAGGACCATCAAAAGTCACGCTTTCCTTCAAAGCTTCCATCAAAGGATTTCTTCTCGTTATTTTAAATATTCCCAAGAAAAAAACACACACTCAAAATTGGAATACTAAAAGGCAGAGAAAAATAATAGTACAGTTGATCGATATTATTATAACCCGACACATATCAAAAACAAACGAAAGGGTCTTTGATAATTCATAATGACATGCAGGAAGAAGAAGAAGAAGAAGAAGAAGATAATGATGATGAAGAAGAAAATAGCCGACAGAAGAGAAGTAAGCAACCACGGATAAAGGTATGGCTTTTGCATACAATTGCCTGTGAGTGCTCACTCTCTTCTGTCAATCTCTCTTTGTTCTCATTGGCCCCCTTCTTCTTCAACACAAGACATCATCCATTCCTTACCATCATTTGCTAAATTGCCATTGAGACCGTAGAAACCAACCAACCCTCATCATATCTTGCTCCTTCAAGTACAGATCTGGGAACCCATTTTAAGATAAGACAGAGTTAGGGTTTCCCGTTTAACCAATGGATCACTCTCCTCCCCCCTCCCCCCGCCCCCCGGAGACCCTCCTAAAAAAGGAAAAAGCTTTAATTGCATCATATTATTGCATACAAAATCAAACCCACAACCTTATTCCTTTTTATCTTGAGATTTATCCAGTCCCAGCTATAGCTACAACAGCTCATGTAACTGGCAATGCCACTTACTTTTGCCTTTCATTGCACTTCTTATTTTACCCAACAATAAAGAAAAAGGTAAAGTACAGAGATAATAATAATATAGTACCGTTTCAGGTTTGGAAGACGTCAAAAGGGGTTTCCAATGAAATTTGTCCATTTATTTTACTAAATCGCTTTTCAAACCATTACTCGACACGTAAGCGAAAAAAATTCCCTACTCCCTATTCTTTCCCCATTTTTGCGCAATGAAATCCAAGGCATGCGATGCAAAAAAGGGAAAACCATCTCCTCGTTTTAGCGTTTTGACAGATGTTTTGTTTTTTTAAAAAGGGTTAAAATCAGATGTTAGTCCCTGTACTTTGAAAAAAATTAAAATTTAATCCATATACTTTAAATTTTAAAAATTAAGTCTTATTTTTTTTTTCTAAATATCAGTGTAGTCATTAAAATTGTAAATATTTTTCATTAAAATTTGTCAACTTGATATTTTAATTAGGGTCTTTATATGACACCGTATACAATGGACAAAAAATAAAAATATTAATAAACAAATCTAACAAAAACTGCTAATAAAAGTAACGATTGAATTAAAATTTTTAAATTAAAAAAATAAAAATATTGAATTTTAAACTTCTAAAATAAAACAACTAATTAAATCTCAAATTCTATAAAAATATATGGACTGACAACACATTTTAATCTTTTAGAAAGTAAATTACTTATATATTTAATGGTCATAAAAAGTTAAAATTTACTTTTTTAAGGGAATCAGTAGATAGGATAAAGACAAAATAAGGAAAAACAAAATAAAAGCAAAGGCAAAAGTAAAACCCCAATCATAAAGTCTCCCTAATACACTCAGGACCTACTTCTCTTTGTTTCAAAAATAACAGAAAGTAACTTATCGTAGCGTAAATACTCATAAATGAAATAAGGTGAAAAATCTCAAACGAACATTATAATAAAATTGCTTTAACTAAAGCATGAGTCACTTTATTAGTATCTCGGTAAATCTATTGGAAGAAGTAGTGAGCTAGAAAATGCTATTTAAGCAATTCATTAACGCAAAGCATCAGCAACCAATTTGCAACCCAATTCAATGATGATACGATGAAAGGAAAAATCCTTTAACCATCTCTTATGGCCATAACTTCCGCATGAGCAGGGTCCAAACCTGTCGATAAGCAGAGAGTTTTGCCCTTAATGAACTCACCATGCTTGTCACGAATAATAACAGCAAGTCCAGTATATCCATGGTCCCGTGACACAACAGTATCGACATTGCATTTAACCCAAATATCAGAAGGTCTCTGCCAGCGTCGAGGAAGGGATGGAAGATTGGCTGCCAGTGATGAAACACATTGAAAAACCTCTATAGCAGCCCGCCAATCGTGTAGGAATATGTGTGCAAAAGAAATGATTTGATCAGGTTGGGGAATCACATTCTTCCAACATCTAAGGTTCCACAAATACTCCAAACTAAAGCAAGAATGTAATCTCGAAGAGGAAAATCATGGAGGTGCATAGAATAATAAATGAAATTAGCAAAAGAGTTATCCAAAATGTTAACTCCTACGTTGCTCCAGACAATAGCAGCATTTGGGCACCATAAAATAAAATGGTCTATAGTTTCAACATCCCCAAAATTTGGACAACATTGATCAACATTAATTACCTTCGAAAAAAGTCTGCTCCTACAAGGGACGAAATCATGCAAACATCCCCAAATGAACATCTTAAATTTTGGTGGTAAGGACAGATTCCAAAGAGTTAACCAAGGACCCTCAACACACTGTTGCGAAAGCGAAGTGTTGGCTTGAATAGCTAAATGGTACCCCGACTTCACACCATAGAAATCGTCTTTAGTAAAGTGCCAGATAAAACAATCGTTCAGTTTAGGCATAGCAACCATGATACTAAGAATTGTTAGTATCGACGGGAGCTAAAAGTTCTCCAACAGGGGATGTGTTCCATTGCATACCATCATCATTTGACAAATCACAAGCTATCATATTTTCAAGACCTGGAAGTGCATCAGATTGGACAAAAGAACCTATCATCACTCGGGAGCCAAGGGTCCTCAAAATTCCCAATAGAGGTACCGTTATCGAATCTCCAACGTAAACATTTCAAGAGCAATCCATTAGCAGCATAAATATTCTTCCATGCAAAAGGATTATTACTTTTGGAAGCATCAAGTAGACCTGAATATCCGTCGGGCACGTCGATATAAAATTTTAAGCCTATTTTCTAGGCTCAATTCAAAAAATAGGCTTAAAATATTGTCCAAGCTCGGTCCAGATAAAAATACTAAACCCAAGTCCAACTCGGCACACCCGTATTAATTTTTTAAAATTATTTTTTATATAAAAAAATTTTAAAATATGATACATCAAATAAGCTAAAAACATTAAAATAAATATTTTCCGACAAATTAAAAATATATTAAAAAATATTTATAATTAAATAACACTAACATATTTGTAACTTACTAAACAAATGTCTCTAAAATAATAACAAAATTAATATATAATAAAATAAGAGCTATATAATTTCTAAATAATAACAAGAAAATAGTAGTAAGATAATAGTAAAATAGCAGTGAAACAACTGCGAAACAATTTATTTGGGTCGAGTCAGGATCGAGCAAAAAATCTTACTCGAGGCTTGACCCGTTTAGAAAACGGGTCTTATTTTTTGTCCAAACTCATTTTTCGAGCCTACAATTTTATCCGAACTCTCCCACTTTTCATGTGCACCTTCAAGCTTAGACAAGTAATCCGACCCATGATCAGGTTTACGTGAAGTAAGTTCTTACTCGAATAGTATTTAACTTTATAAATTGTACTAGAAAGAGAATCAAGCTTAGAAATAAGCCTCCAACACTGCTTAGAGAGCATAGATAGATTAAGGCAATAAATCCCTTTTCCCGTACTAAAATTCGAATCCACCAAAAGGAATTTATCATATGTTGAATTCCCTCGCAATGCCCAAAGGAATCATAAAAATGCTCATACAGTATCAAATAATTTATTATTTTTAAATTAAAATACCAACTAAATTTAAAAAAAAAAAGATTCAGATACCAAATAAATATAAAAGGTTGGAATAGCTGTATATGTTAACCCTCAATGGTACATCCTATCTTTCTTATTTTTTACCCTATAAGTTCAAAGTGTTTGGCATGAAGTAGAATTCCAAAATTATATGAATGAAAAATTGATGAGATTTGAGAAAGAATAGTAAGAGATATAGTTTTGACGTCAGAGATAGAAACGGAAATGGGTGTGGTGAACATGCAAGTTTGTCAATTTACATAAAATGGATGAAATTTGAACAGGAAAAACAATTGAAATTAGTCTCACTTTTATTACGTTAACGATAGGTCATGTTTTGGTCTCTACAGGGTTTTTTTACTAAAATAGGACAAAAAAATTAACAAAATACTAAAATAATACAAAGTAAAAACTATGTACCAAAATGGTACATTTGGGGTGGTGCCGCCTATGGCAGAGGCATGACCACCCCATGTCAGATCAGAAATTACTGTAGCTGCCAGTCAAATTGCAGTGCAGGACTAAAATGTAATAATATAAAGTATTTAGGGACCTATTATAGAAATATTCCATTTAGAATGGCTGGTGAAAAAAAGGGGATGGGGTGCCGCCTGACAGTGTGGCGGCACCAACTTTAAATAGGGCTAATTTCCTTATAAGCCCTCCTTATTTATTATTTTATTTTATTCCCCCTTCAACTCACTATATTGTTTTTAAACAAGCCCTTAACATATTTTTTAATTAAATAAGCCCTTAATTTATAGTTTTTACTCATAAAAGCCTTTTTATTTTAATATTAAAGTAAATATATTTTACCCAAAGTAAAGTTATTTAAAAAAATATAAACTAATTCACATTTTAGGTTGATGTGAATAGTTTATTAAATAAAAAAAATTTTAAAATTTCTTGAGAGGCTTATATACATGATATTCTTAACTACTCTTTCGAAAATTTTAATTACTTTTTTAGATTTTATGTTGATGTTAAAGTGTATATAATTTTTATTGCATCAACAAAAATTTAAGATAAAAGCTTGAAATTCAAAATATATTTACTTTAATATTAAAATAAAAGGGATTTTATGAGTAAAAACTATAAATTAAGGGCTTATTTAATTAAAAAATATGTTAAGGGCTTGTTTAAAAACAATATAGTGAGTTGAAGGGGAATAAAATAAAATAATAAATAAGGAGGGCTTATAAGGAAATTAGCCCTATTTAAAGTTGGTGCCGCCACACTGTCAGGCGGCACCCCATCCCCTTTTTTTTCACCAGCCATTCTAAATGGAATATTTCTATAACAGTCCCTAAATATTTTATATTATTACATTTTAGTCCTGCACGCTGCAATTTGACCCGGCAGCCTACTGAGAATTTCTGATCTGACATGGGGTGGTCATGCCTCTGCCATAGGCGGCACCACCCCAGATGTACCATTTTGGTACATAATTTTTACTTTGTATTATTTTGATATTTTGTTAATTTTTTTGTCCTATTTTAGTAAAAAACCCGTCTCTACATGATAAGGAAAGTACAAATTAGGGCCAACCCTACTTAATCTATGACTTGACGACACTTGGGTAAAGTTGTATTGATTTGGTCCCTACATGATATGGAAAGTACAAATTAGGGCCAAGCCTACTTAGCCTATGACTTGACGACACTTGGGTAAATTTGCATAGATTAAGTTTGGTTTTTTTACTCAACTGGTCCACAAGAATTAATTATTTACAAAAATTATCTAAGTTAAAATTTATATACGCAAATAACTCTTTCTCCATAGTGATTGCCAGTACCGCCTGACACACAGAGGCATCGTCCCCTCATCATTAGCCAATCATCAATTTTTTTAAAAAAATAATTTTTTTGAGTGTCACCACTGTGTCAGGCATAATTAGTATGTATTTTTTAAAATACCCGTTAAAAATACAGGTATTTAGGGAGGAAAAAAATATTTTTAATGGGTATCGTCGATCTATCAGGTGGCATCAGAGAAATATTCAAAAAAAAAAATTGGGTGCTTCCTGACATACCAACGGCACCCATTAAAATTTTTTTAAAATATCTTTTTAGATGTCATCGTCGTGTCAAGCAACACTAATATTTTATATAAAAAAACTATAGTAGAAAAAGTAGTTCGAAGCTTTGATCATTGTTTTAGATTATTTGTAATAGGCTACTGAAAGATCTGAACTGTAAAAGTCAACAAGAAAAATGAAATCTCTTCTTTGTTGTCGAAATCAGCATGAAAGACCACTGTGAATGGTTGCATTGGTGGCCATTGAGTACAACAGCTATGGTTTTCAATTGAGAAGAATAAGGAAAATTTGAATGAAAAAAAAAAAGAGAGTTTATGAAAAATAGAAAATCAAATAAGGGAAAGGAAATGGAAAATTAAACTCTCTCATATCTCTATTTTTCTTATTTGTTATTCTCCTTTTTGTTCGTATATTTGATTCTTTATTTTTCATATATGTTATTCTTTTTATTTTCTCATATTTGTTTATCAATTATTCTATTTTCCATAAAATAATCAATTCTCATTCAAATCCCTATCTTACATATTTGTTTATTTGACTCTCTATCTTTCTTCAATATCTCTTTCTTTCCCACTCTTATCTTATCTAAGTTACGGGCTTCCCTCTTTATTTTATTTTTTAATTTTTTTTCTATTTCACCTTTTTTTTTTTTAAATCCCACCTGTGCTGCTTGACACACCGATGGCATAATTTTTTTAAAAATTTACTGATCAATGTCGCCTGGCACATCTATGGTACCCAAATTTTTTTTTTAAATTTCCTCTGTGTCTACTAACACACCGGCGACGCTCATTAAATTTTTTCTTTTTTTTTTCCTCCTTGAATACCTGTATTTTTAATAGGTATTTTAAAAAAATACATACTGGTGCCACCTGACATAATGACAATACCCAAAAAATTTATTATTTTTAAAAAGCTGATGAATGGCTAATGATGAGAGGGTGATGCCACCAGTATGTTAGACGGCATTGATAATCACTATAGAGAACAGTTAATTTATGTACATAAATTTTAACTTGGATCAATTTTATAAATAATTAATTCTTTTGAATTAGTTTTATAAAAATATCGATTAAGTTCCTACATTTAAAAAGAAAAACAATAATATGTGAACGAATTTAAACACATTCATAGATAATCAAATTGGTTGGTAGTTATTGAAAAGTATAGTTTTATTAAAAGTTTAATATTTGTATTAAATTTTGTATATTTCATCTATAAAAAACGGTGCCTTTCAATTTATTAATTTAAGATTTTCAATTTTAATATCTTAGTTTTAATAATTTTAATAGAAATATTGTGAAGATTAATTTAAAATAATATTTAGAAATTTTGTGTTAAATTCTCTTCCACCTCTACCTTCCCTAATATTATAATAATAATTTCTTTTAACAATGTCACTTCAAAAAGCTCTGGTCATGCCCATCATGATTCAAGTCTCACTTGCCTAGGGCAGCGTGGTTAGGGGTCGAAACTTTTGACTTACAAGAATAAATTGGATGTTATGTTAATAGTTTTATTCTTAATGCCATAATTTACAAAAATAAATTTCACATGGTTCTTGACTCTCTTCTAATAATAATTTTTTTAAGATTTGAATCTATATTCTCTTAAAAGAGTAATACGTTTTACCATTGCATCTAATACTTATTAGTATATAAAGTTTATTAGCTAGCAAAAGAAACTTATCTAAGGAGTATTTGACTTCAAAGAATAAGTGTTGCTTTAATTGGTTCAGCTTTTTACTCACGAGGCACTAAACAATGCTATAGTTTTAAAAAAAGATGTAAATGAACCAAATTTGAATAAATAAATTTTTATTTATGTTTGATTTTTAGCTTGATTCTGTTTGATACTTGTTCATTAATAATATTAAACTTGTGTTTTTTTTTCTTTTGAAAACATATTTATAATTGATGGTAATGACTAATTTCCTTATCACGGATACTTTTCGAAAAGATAAACAGCTAACCACAAGATTGATCATTCCTATAAACGAGAATCAAACCCAAAACCACATGATTAAAGCATAAAATGAGCAACCACTACACCATATTTCATACTTTCAAATGTGTTTTTATTTATTTATTTTAAATTAGAAGTTCTCATTCATTTGTTGAAATTAAATCAACTTGTTCATGATCATAGTGTATTGTTCATAAATAACAAAAAATTATCTTATTCATCATAAACAAAATAGTTTAATATAAATATTAATAATTATATTTATAAATAAATTAAAATATTAAACTAAATTTAAAGGGATGAACTAATTTACGAAGATTAATGAAGTGAACAAGTTTTGTTCATATTCAATTCGCTTAATTCTTTTATTTGATTGATAAAACATTGAACTATCCATTCTACTGACTTACCGCACCACAACAAAGTAGTTATATTTTCTAGCATAGGCAGTGAAGGCATGCTGCAAGGCTTGATTTGGGTTAAAGCCTATTTATCAACGGCAAGGCATTTGTGAAAATTGGACAAAGACCAATCATCATGCTCCATCAATGGCATCAAAATATGACTATAGAGTCGAAAAGATATGATTTCAACATATAATAGTTTTCCATGAACTAACCACGTAAAATTTAAATGAGAAAAAAGTGTAGCATACTTAAAGAAACACCAAGCAGTTCCAGAGAATCGCAACAACTTCAAAAGAAAATCATCTTTTGTTGTTCACTATCAAGAACTCGTTAAATAACAAAAAAACTCAGCAGACATCTACCAAGACAACCATCCTCTGATTTGCTTAATCCTTGTGCTGCTGAACAACTTCGACAGCCTCATGTTGCTCACCATAATCCTGCACCAATACGAATATAAAACTCAGACAAACATAATTACATACTATACAGGGCTATATAGACATACTGCAAGACACTATAATTTATCTAATGTGGCAATATGGCTTGACTGGACACATATTGTTCAAGTAAAATAGAATGTATTTCCATGTATATGTTTCCATACCTTGACAACTACACAAGAACAGCCAACTACCTTCCTTGCCTTTCCCTCAGAATCGATCTTACACAACTGCATCCAGAGATGAAGCACAACCAGCATTTAGAACAAAAGTAATCTCATTCAATTTGGTGGCATAAGTTTGTAGTAATATTCATCAATGAACAAGATCAGAGTGGTCCCTTTGAGACCGTAAAAGAGAGAAATAACTTATGTTCAATAAATGAGGAATGAAATTTCACTTACACCAGCCCACTCTCCCAGAGTTTTTGCACTAGGTGCACGTAGCACTTTAACACTGTGATCGGCACAGAGTGCCTTGACCAGTTTAACATAATCTGGCTGGTCACAATCATCAGCTAAAACACAAAGATGTGCATTGTGCTTTTCAATTGCCTTGGCAGCTTCATGTAAACCTCGTGCAAGCCCACCATGAGCTTTGGACTTCCTAATCACAAGAGGCAAGGCTGCGTTGATGTCCATTGGCTCACCAATGGCAGCAGCAACCTCAGTTGGGGCAACTGCAACTTCCTCTCTGTGAACACATCAGGCAAGAAAACAGAATAAATACATGCAGAAAGAATAATAATAATAATAAACCTAATAGTGATAAGAATGAAACATTTTAAAGAACCAAAAAAAAAAAAATCAGACAGATATCCTAATCTATCATACTCAGGCGTAAGCATCGGGTGCAGGTATATATCAGACATGGGTATGGTTAAGTTTTCGAAGTTTTTCTATGTATTTGGATGATCCTTGGAGGTCATATCCTGATATCTATATGTCAAACACGGGAATCCGAGCAACATAAATCCCAATTAGACTTAATTACAAGATGGGAAAATTTTGAAATACTGCATCCAACTCCTATGAATGCGCCATAAATACCCGGCACAACCTAAAATATCACTCAAATTTCAACAAAAAAGGAAGAACACAAGCAACAATTGAAACAACTAGCCAGATCATCTAAAACAAGACAGACTGCAACGGTTATCAACATAAAATAAATATCATAGCAAATTGCTCCACACTAAGGAAAACTTGGAAGTCACATGGTGTATGGAGATATTAAAAAAAAACCCAACACAGAGACTCACTTTAACGGGAATAAATCTAATATTAGACTAACAAGGCCTTGAATCCTTGTATAAAGAATAAGTTACCACTTACCCCGACATTTTTGAGCTGAAATTAGGATCCGGGATTTAGCTTTCCTGGAAAATCAAAAAGCAAAACAAGCAGATCTTTTTTAGCTATTATAACACTGGAAGCAATACAAATGAATGTTGAATTCCTCAGCAACGTAAAATTAAGGGAAAGAAAAAGAGAGAATAAAGTAGGATGAATATAAATAAGAGCTGAGAGAAGTTGGTGACCTTAGAGAGAAGAAAAATGAAGAGCGGCGCGAAGGTTGTTCTTCAGCTGGGTGGCGGAGGAATGACGAGGGTTTTAGTGGAAGTTAAACGAGATTTTATAATCGAACCCTATTTCTGAAATCTATTATGGGCCGTGGGCTGATTTCCTCTTCGCTTCTATTTGGGCGCCAATAAGACGACGAAATTATTTTTTATCCCAAAAAGGAAAGGGATTAATATAACTTTTAGTCCCTGAATTTGATAATGAAATCCATTTTAGTATCTGTACTTTTTTTTTTTCACTTTGGTTTTTAAACTTGACAACTATGTCTGTTTTGGTTTTTGAACTTAGATTCCATAAAAAATGGATGACATGACACCTTAATATTGCATCATGTCATCAAACTTTTACATTTTCTAAATTCAAGAACAAGAATGAATCTAATTGCCAAATTTAGGGGCTAAAAATTATATTAAAAACAAGATATCTCAAGTGAAAATTGTCAGATTACTTACAGGAAGCTTTATAGTTCTGTTTACATGGATGATTCAAGTTTCCTAATCCAAAAAGATTTAATTAAATTTAAGGGACTTTATTTTAATGAAGTATTATCATAGGATTCGATAACAATTTATATACACAGTAAATGCATCAAAAATAATTTCTTTACTTTTTAAATAAAATGATAATTAAAGGTATTGATAAAGGATTATTTTGCAGTTGTATAATCTAAGGTAATCAATAGCCATTGGGATTGGAGAAAAAAAAGTGTTAATTTCATTTTTTTTTTAATAATCTTGATAAAAATTCTGATTATATTTGTTTTTTTACATAATATCTAGGATTACCGATAGTTTCTCCCAACACATAAATAGAAAGATAATGAGCTTCACCGCACTTGAATTCACGTCTGCTGTATTGAGAACAATACCTATATCAATCGAACTAAAACTCAATCGACAAAAAAATATTAAAATTTGAATTCAAATGTCCCCTTCGAAAAGATGACTAAAGAAATAAACCCTTTTAATGGCAGTGGGCTTTGATCCGTGAGGAAATCTTGCTGCAGAGGCAGGATGTATAATCAAAATAGTACTTTAGGGCAGACTTCATCAGTATAACAAGGGTTTTTTACTGAAATAAGTTTTTTTTAAATTATATACTAAAATAGGTTATCAGTTAAATTATTTATTAAAATGGATTATTTTTTTCATTCGTGCATATCTGACAGGCACGACTTTTTTTTATATTAAAATATATTATTTTTGTTTTTTAAATAAAATTTTATTTTTTTATTTTTATTAAAAATATTTAAATTTATATACATATAAAAATACGAATAACGGGTCAAAATACAGGTAAAAAATATCCAAAAATAGGTCACTTTGTCGGATAAATGGACTAGTCGCGCCTAATGTGAAAGCGAATGAACTATTCCAAGCACGCATTTAAATAAAAAGACCTATTTTTGTATATAATTATTTGTCTAATTATATATCCAATAAAAAAGCTAAACATATATGCGAAAAGAAAGAATTTTAGCGGATTTAAATTCAAATTTTAATAAATTAGATATACTGAAAATGATTATTTTGTGAATTTAAATATCAAAAAAATATTTGATTCAAAAAAAAAATCAAAAAAAAAATAATATTTAATTCAAAATTGAATTTAAAGTCTTGAATAATTTACACTTATTAAATAGGTGTATATTTTTAAACAGATTCAAATAATTCAAAAAATATAAATACCTAACCTCCTATCTTTCTTGAAATAAGGAAAAGACAACCGAATTAGCCGCGAATTTGATTAAATACTGATTAGTGTAGCATTAAACTGAAACACATGTCACAAATATATTATCGGGGGCATAAATATGGCTTTAAAGAGTTTATTAAGCTGTTGTGAAATTTTTTTATTATTAATTATTATTTATAAATTATTTATGTTTAATGTTTATGGTTTTAGGTTAATATTTTGTATGAATGTAGTTTTTTTGGTTTTTTTATAATAATTTTAAAATAAATTTGTTAGTAATTTAGAATTATGTTATTAATTTTTGTGTTTGTAATTATTTTAAAACTAATTTATTAGTAATTTAGGATTAAGTTGTAAATTATCACGTTTAGTTTAGTATTTAGTGGGTTTAAAACATATAAACAGCAGACGTTCCTGTGGGCCCCACTATTTGCGCCTCCAAGATAGGCACAATTAGTCGCGCCTCTGAAAAAGGTTCAACTAGTCGCACCTCAGAGATAGGCGCAACCTGTATTCGTATCTATACACGGGTCATACTGATCCGAAAATAAAAAATAATATCTTATTTAAAAAACAAAAAAAAAATATTTTAATATGAAAAAAAGAGTCGCACCTGTCAGATAGGCGCAAATGAAATAAAATAACCCATTTTGATAAATAATCTAGCTGACAACCTATTTTGGTATACAAATTTTTTTTTAACTTATTTCAGTAAAAAACCCGTATAACGAATAACATAACTTTGTTCTCAGTTGAGAAGGTAATAAATGAAAACAAAACTGATGCTGTCAATGATTCTACATTCAACTCATCCATCACCCTACATCAGAAGCATAATAGTTAAGAATGAATCAAGCTTTAAGAGGTGAATGAAAGGACACTGATATGGACATTTCATTTAGCCGGCACTGATGTTCTGATCATTTGCTTTTTATTCAATGCATAGCTAAACAAAGATAACACATTGACCCAACACACATGGCTGTGTGCAAATTGAACTCCTTAAAAAAGGTTGCAAGCATAATTGAAGTTTTTGAAAAATATTTGACAGCAAACTGACAAGGCAGACAGCATAAGAATTTTTCATCCAAAACCAGCAATGAAACCATCAATTTAAGGACTCAACACAAATATTTGACAACATTGTTCCATTACAGTATCCATCTAACCTGATATACTAAACAAGAATAGTGAAAATTCATGTGAAGGCTGGTACTGATTTTATCTCAAAACCTCCTCTTTTCCATGATTTGAAAAGCTACAGGTGATTCAATTTATTGGGACTACTTCAAATTCAGTAACAACACAATTTAAAAGTAACAACAAAGAAAGTAATAGAACATATTAATAGCAATTCAATATTTAAATTAGATATTTACTAGATATATAGGTTAAACAAGTACAATTCAGTTTCAATGACAAAGGAAATATATATGAGGGAATAGCAACCTCAAAACACACTATTCTTCATTCATGAACAAAGAAAAATACCAACAGATCACCTTTAACAAGCCGGAATTGATCTACCAACTTCTTCAAAGTAAATATGGAAACAGAAACTTCCTTAGCATCCTTAGCCGGTGTCACATGATCTGCAGCTCTAAACTTCTTCACCACAGTATTACTCAATCTCACCCGATCAATTTCGACCAAGTGGGAGTGATCTACATGTAAAAGTTTCCTTAAAATCCGACTTCTTCGAAGAAGTAAATATGGAAGCATAAACTTCTTCTGTTGCATTGGCCGGTGCCACATCCGTAGCTCGAAACTTCTTCACCCCACCATTATTCGATTTCTTCCCATTCTCAAGCTTTTCATTCCCTTCCAACTTACCACAATCTTTTTTCCCATCCACAACATCGATTCCCCTCTTCTTCTTCTCCTTCACTATTTTCGATTTCTCTTCCTCCATCCTCTCCCTCAAGGCTGCCACCTCCTCCTCACTTCCATTAATCACCATCTTATCAGACTCCACAAACTCCTTATGACAAACCAAACATGCAGATGACTTAACCTCTTTCAAAGCCTTAGCACTAACAACATGCCCACAATTCCTCAACGCAAAAAACTTATACTTCCCATTGAATTCGAGCCCGGTTATGGGGCACTGAAACGTAGCACCATCAGCAGCTTCTGATTGCTTGCCGGGAATCATAGACAACTTAACATTAATCATATCTTTCAAACCCTTTACATGTCTAAACTCTTTGGGCAATTTCTTACCCAACAAAGCTTCAACAAGTGCTTCCTTATTGAAAATATTCCCTAATTTATCAATCACGCAAGGTTCTCTTAGAGGTTCATTAGATAAGGCACAATTGAGCCACTTACCAAGCCTTTTCTCATTGGGGTCGACTTTATCGGGCTTTTTGACAGCGTACATCTTGAGATAACAGTCGCGGGACTCGGCTCCAGTGGCGCCGCCATCGCCTCCGCCACCGGAGACGCGGGGGAGGAGAAAAAGGGTTGAAAGATGGGAAATTTGGGGATTTGGGAGAAGGGTGGAATCAGAGAGGGGTTTTCCATTGAGGGTGAAGTAAAAGGAGGAGAAGGATTGTGGGTTCGGAAGGAGAGAGGATTTGAGTTGACGAAGGGTTAGGGATTGGGTGGATTCTAGGGTTACGGTCAGGGTTTGGTGAATTGGGGATCGGAGAAAAAATTGCAGCTTCATTATTTTGAGGGAAATAGGGATTTAATTAGGGAAATTGATTGCAATTTATAGCTGTGACCGAGGTGGCGAATACCAAAAGTTGAGAATGGCGGTGGATCACCGATTTGTGATTTGACTCACTGAGTTTTCTACGAATTAGGAATTATAAATAAAGAAATAAAAGGAAACAGATAATAGCAGGATATTGGGAAGAAAGAATTAGCCCAGATATAGGCCCAATATCAAAAGAATGGCCCATATTAAAGCATACCTGTTTAGAAATAGAGCACATTGATTATCTCATTATAATCGGCTTCTTTTCGAAAGTGACCCGCAAGAATTGATAAATTACGAAAAATAATTTAGGTGTAAAATTTTGTACAAAAATAACTTGTTTTCTACAGTGATTCTTGGTGTCGTCATTTCCATTGACGGCACCACCCCTCATCATTACTCAATGATTGTCGGTTTTTAAAAAATAATTTGGTGCCGCTATTCTCATTGATGGCATCAATATGTTTTTTTTTTTTTTTTACATTCTAGTTAAAAATACGGGGATTCTGGGGGAAAAAGAAAAAAATTAATAATTAAATGTGTATCGTCATTCTCTATGGCGGCACCGGATAAAATTTTTTTTAAACGTGTTAGATAAAAAACGTATTTTAGAAAAGAAAAGAAAAAGTCAACATAATTTTTTGGTCTCGCCATTCCCCATGACAGCACCCATGGCAATTTTTTTTTGTGTTGCCAGGGTGTGTGACGGCACCAGCGTTTTTTTTTAAATTTATTTTTTTGTGTCGTCAGTGTGTTTGACGACACCTATTAATTTTTTTTTTTTTAAATTCAAGCAAATGAACATTAAAAATCCAACCAAAACTTATTGAAAAAACCTATTGCAACACTAAAAAAGTGAATAGTTAAACAAGGAAAAACCTACAAAAATAAACATGGAAAAAAATATATATACGGAAAAGCTCTTTTCATGAGTAGAGCAATGAAATGAAAACTTTAAAAACTTCACTCTTAAGAAAATATATTGAGAAAGAAAATTTAAGAAAATTTGAAAGTTTGTTTCGAAAGAAAACTTCTTTTTGAATATTTCGGCAACACAAAATTTTTGATGTCGAAAATTAGAAAATTTTTAGTTTTCCGGCACTAGTTAACAAGAAGAAAGTAAAGAGACCAAATAAATTTTAGAAAAAAAACTTTTAGTTCAAACCAATTTTATTATAAAAAATAATTAATTTTATTCAGCGTCTGTCAATTAAACTCATTTAAAGTGTCTCGAGACAATATTTCAATTATCTATACAAGTAATTTAAAAATATAATAATAAGCCGAAAAAGTTGATGTTACAACTATTAAAATATATGTATTTTAAAATGTACCAGTACAAATGGAACTTTTTCTAATAAAAGGGTGACTTTACAATCACTTTTTTTCTTTTAAATTAAATTGGTCCTTTATCAGCTTTATTAGGAAGCGAAGGATGATGTTGAAGAAGATAAAGAAGAAAAAGGGAGGAGTTTTATTATGGGATTTTAGTAATGATGATGACATTTATTCTTCTTTGTCCTCCTGCTTCTTCACTGGACAACGAAAGTACCAAAATTTTTTTGTTGCACTAGTTTCAAGTCTTCGTTTTAGAGAATGGAGGATAACTTTTTTTTGAAAAATTTCTCTATGCTACCGTAGAGGCCAGCGGCACCCATTAAAAAATAAATTAAAAAAACACATTGGTGCTACCACATAGCCTGGTGGCACAAAAAAATCATTTAAAAAAAAAAACCAATGCCGCTAAAAAGGACAATGACATTTATTAAAATATTCTTTTTTTTCCTCCCAAAATATTCGTATTTGAAAAAAATATATGTTGATGCCGCCAATGGCAATGGTGGCACCAAAAAATATATTTTTTTAGAATTGACAATCATTGGGTAATGATGAGGGGTGGTGCCGCCTATGAGAATGGTGACACCGAGAGTCATAG
The DNA here is from genome assembly GCA_025698475.1 of Gossypium anomalum. Taxonomy (NCBI): domain Eukaryota; kingdom Viridiplantae; phylum Streptophyta; class Magnoliopsida; order Malvales; family Malvaceae; genus Gossypium; species Gossypium anomalum. Next base: position 88,092,812 of record CM046968.1, read on the forward strand.
TAAAAAGCAGGTCATTTTTGTACAAGATTTTGCACTTGAATTGTTTTTGTAATTAATCAATTCTTTTGGGTCAATTTTAAAAAAAAAACCATTATAATTCATCAAAATTAGCATCTAGATGTTTAAATTCCAAACTCAATTCAATAATTATGAAGCAAAGCATAAATTCGAGCTTAATAATACTTGGCTCGAATGGCTCAGAAGTTTTATCAAGCTTTTCATTTTTAATATACATTATAAATATTTTGTATTATTAAATTACATTATTTACCTTGGTATATATTAACCCTAAGCTTAACTCTCGTCGAGTAGCTCAATTATATCTCAAGCAGAGTTTAAACTTAAAAATAGATATTTGATCAAGCTCGACTCATGTATTAACTCTAAATTTTGAGTGAAACTCAAGATTGACAGTATTCGGACTCAGTTTCACCTCTATAGTTAAAGGACCCTCTCCGAGACTACGAGTGAGTTTGGATGGGCGGTGCGTTTAGCTGCGGTTAATGTAAAAATAGTGGTGGCGGTGAGATTAGATACTATAGCGATATTGTAGTGTGAGACAAAAAGTAAGCTAAACGCACAGCACTGCAGTCAATCGCCCATCCAAACGAAGCATACATATATATTTCAGTTGTGCAGTTGGAATTTTCTTTACTACCCTAGAAAATTCAACTGACACATTAGATTTCTTTATGCTGGCACATCTCAGAAAGGTACACAAACACAATGATGATGAACTAAAGACTTAAATGTAATTAGTTCATGCAATTACCTCAAAAGGTGACATCTAACAGATTTGGAGTCCAAACTCCAAATTCTAATGTTTCTCATTGGTAATAACCCATTTGAAGCCACATTAACACAAAACTTAAACAGTAATGATGACATGTTACTTTACATCAACCGCACTTGTTGCAGTAATCCTTGATACCATACCAGTAACCACTGTGCCACAAAGAATAATACACAACAAGCATTAATCGAAGAAAGGAAATTCAGACTTGCCAGTGTGATTGGCAGGTGAAATATTCATTAGATCAATGAGCCAGCTGAAATTCACTGCTTCCTTGCCACTGTTGCACAACATGGACATTGGCCAACTCAAGATAACCTGGGCATACGAATCAAGCTAACCTTGCTTCTCTCCGCAATACCTGGTTGCAGAAATAAGGGAGCAGATTTGAATCAGGCACATAACATCACCCAAAATGCAAGAATCCCTTTTCCAGGGGAACAACATAAAAATGCTAGTTTATGATGTTGGAGACACTTTCTTCAGCTATAAATATGGATGTGATCAACGTTACAATAAGTTACTATGCTATGCCATGTAAAATGTTATGGAAAAGAAGAAGAATAGCATATCTAATGGAAGCTAGTAGCTAATCGTTGCTCTTTGGACTCTGAAAGCCTTAAAATAAAATAGAAGAATGTATATACACACACATACAGGCATATACGCACCCTTTTCTGTTCAAAGCAGTGATGATAGGAACTGAAAATATTAGTGCGGAAATGGGCAACAGTAGTACCAAAAGTTAAAAGTAAAAGATAGTTGCATGACCAACTGAATATTGCTTATGAGAATAGGAGCTTAAATGTACTGTATGTATATAAATAAGTGTTGAAAACCAAGCCCTAAAATATCTACTTCATTTTTTTTTTCTTTATTTTTTATTTTTAAACGTCTGAAGCCACTCTCTTCTATTGACACTATTTTGATCCTCTACCAGTAGATCATGATTATTTTTTGGGTAAGCCAGCAGTCCATTAATTTTATCTAAAACAGTGAAACAGCTTCTTTTGATCTCATAGACATTTAACCATACAAGTAAACAAGCTTTGTACATTACCCCACTCCTAAGCAAACTGAGGAGAAAAATAAGCTAGATATATTGAATGAATCAAAAGCATGATAACAAGCATCAAATAGACACACAAGACTGTGGGTAACGATGGAATATTAGATGCAAGAGCATTAGCAAAGTGCCTACCTCTTCAGCAAACTTTATCAAAATAGTTGTTCGAGGTCTTTGCTGACCCTCTACAGGAACAAAATGAGCTGTTACAACTGCTGGAAATCCTGCATTCTCCAAAACACCCTTCCAACCAACAAAAACAGCCTATAAGAACCTCCTTCCACAGGATGATCAATCATTTTATACAAAAAAAATTAATGCAGAACTTACTTTCACTATCCCGGCAACAAATGCCCCACAATGAAATGTCCCCATGTCTTTTGGAATTGAAATAAACCTATAATGCAAACAGACCGGCTAATTACTAATCTAGAACTACAGATATAGTTAGCAGTAATGATGTCGTTATAAGTGATAGGTTCAGGGAATGCATAACCTGTTCACTAGGAGTTCCTTCTCACTAATCATGTACTCATCTTCATGTTCAGTGCCCTTCTCAAGTGAGTCAGCCACCTAACATAGTACGAAAGAAGCTCTAAGAGAAGTATAAATTGGAGACTACTTATATGCTGAAGATGTTAGCGGGCTAGATTTTTCATGTATATAGGCTTATAGGATATATAAAGTTGGACCAATAGACAAGACTGCAGGCTTACCTTTCCAAATAACACCTTCCACACGGTGCTGTGCACAAAAGATAAAATACCCAACAATCGGGTCTCTCTTCTATTTCCCTATAACATAGAAAACTAAAAGTTTAATACCGGTGCTGACACCATGAAAGAAAACAAAATGAAAGCAGATTCAAGGCTTTACTTGGTAGAGTGGAAAGAAAATTGGAGAGATGGAAAACTGAACGAGTAGAAAAATAGAAAGATACTTTTTTCTTTCCATTGGTGTGCTTGGTAGGAATGATAGAAAAATTAAAAGAAAAACTAATTTTCTTTTCTTTCATTGCTTGGTAAAGTTCAAAAAAATTGGAGGAAAGAAAATGAAACTTTTGAAAAATGCGTAATTTTGAACTAGTTTACACCTCTCCTCCTTATCATTCCAATTTGTAATGATTTTTTTTATGCATTCCGATGAAAAATGGTCATTTCTCTTGGGGTTTCTTTTCCTCTTACTCTTTTTTCCTACCAAGCACACTCAAAAATTATTTTCTTTCCACTTTTACACTCAACCAAGCACACCCCAAATGAGGTACAACCAGCAGACATAAGGTAAATGAAGAAGTAAATGGGATACCTGTGCTGCAAACTATTCAGGTTTGGCTCAATAAAAAACTCGAATTCAGCTCAATCATTGTTGAGTAGAGCTCAAGCAGTTCAAGCTCTTGAGCGAGCAGAATTCGAGCATCCAAATACTTAGATATAAGCAGATCACAAGCCCAGTTGAGCTTTTTTAATTTTAATTAGTATTGAAAAACTTCAATTTGCTCATCCTCAAGTTTGAGCATAAATAATCAGGCTGGAAATCGAACATGAGATGAGCTCTTCTTTTACTAAGTAAACGAACTTATTTGAGTAAGATTGAGCAGTTCAGTTTTTTTTTTTTTTTTTTTTCTAATAGAGTTCAGCTTTTAAAAGTTATAGTCAATCGAGCTCAAACCAAGCTTTGAGCTCCAGCTACTTACAGCTTGGAATTTATGCTCGTAGTAAGCATCACATTGAAATTTTTTCACTGAATTTACAGAATTAGAACACTTTTAAGGAGGTAGATGCTGCCCTCTAAGCAATAACTTGAGGATGCAAAAAGATTAGAGTCTCTAGCGTATGAATGTGCATATACCTTATCCCTATGACATAAAAGTTCCAGAACTCGAGCCCCAACAGCGTAACCCGCATCCTCCAGCCTAATGCATTTCCCTAAATTAGATCTATTCACAGTAGACTAACCAATCAACGCATCAGAAAAAAGGTTTACCTTGTTTCTAATTCAGAAATGTTATCAACCTGTGTTTGATTGTACTGAACAAGCTCCGAAAACAAGAAAGCAAACGCACTTAAGCTAACCTGCAACGGAAGCACAACAGTCAACAGTCTGGTAATTTTGACCCCAAAACAAATTCCAATTAGATCTACCGTTAATCCTATTTCTTTTAAGTTTGTGTCTATTTTCTAAAGTAATTAGAAGCTCGACGTATTTTGTTATCATTTTCAGACTATTTTATGCAATTGGAATTTGGATCATAATTTCTCAATTAAGTTCAAGGCCAATGCAAACAATTCAATGAGAAAATAACAGTGGAAATAAGGTTAGATCTTAATATCGCAGCCAAAAAGGTGAAATATCGAAAAGATCTGGAACTCAACTTACTAGCTAAGAACATGAAAATACAGTCTAAATGAAATAGTAGAAAAATAGTATAAGTCTCGAACTTATAATTTTATATAGTAATTTAATACATTTCAGAGAAGTATAAACATTGGCAGAAGAAAAAAAAACCAAATAACGAAGCGAGTGAAAGTGAAGGAACCTCTTGTTTTCCCTTGCCGAGGGGCTTGTCGAGGACGTTGGCATTCTGCTTAATCTTCCCGGTTCCGATCATTTTTCTACTGGAAAAATAAAATTTTGTTCTCCGTTTGGCTGCTAAGAAAATTACAGGAAAAAGGGGCAAAATTTTGAATCAGCTATGAGGTATGCGAACACCGAGCAAGAATGCGTGAACTTCACCGTTGCAAAGCAGATTTGAACTGCCGGTCTAATTGAATTTCATTTCTCCGTATTGAAATAACACGCGCCCACGCGTTTGGTTGTCTATGTATTGAGACTTTCACGAGGTATTTTAAATGTAGATAAATTAAAAATATTTTAAATTAATTTTAAAAAACAAATATTATATAATTATTTTTATGTTTATTATTTAGATGACTTTAAAACATCTTTATTTATATATCTTTTTAAAGAACGAAACATTTGTCTAATGATTTTTTGGTAAAATAACCTTTAGTCTCTAAACTTCTAAACTTTTTTCAATTTAATCTTTAAATATTTTTTTAATTAACATTAATCTCGAAATTTGACAATTTTTTAATATTATCTCAGGTGTCTTTTTTTTTCTTTAGCTAGTTTTTAGAAAGCCACTTAGTAATTAGATCTTGGTGTAATTATAATTACAGAGGTGGCATATTTGGATACTCATTGTAATTGGTGGGTCCTATTGAATTAGGTGTAATTGAAACACTCCAATTATAGATTTAAATTTTAGGGGGGTGAGAATTTGATTAATTTTTGTTGAGTAATATTTTCTTATATGTTATTGATAGGATTGTTCGGGTATTTATACATGTTACATATGCTATTACAACTCATCACAGGGCCCCACTATTTTGTCTTAACTCCGCTGTCTCTAGTACTGGCATTCTCTGCGAACTACAAGTCTACTGGGTACGTATTTATGGAGCACATGGTTATTTCTGTTTTTAGGGCTGACATTCTTGGCAGGCTCCATACCTACCGGACACATGTTTGGATGGCCTACGGAGCACGCAGTCCTTTCTGTAAGCTCCTTGGGTGTATGTGAGTTGAGACCGAGGCCTTTCCTAAGTTCCTGCAAGCTGGATCTGTGGCCTTGCCTTATGAGCTGGGTCCACGAGCTAGCTTTAATGTCTTTCCGTGGTTCACCTCACACTTAATTTTCTAGTGGGACCTATCTAGGTCACAGGTCAGAGACCCGAATCCTTTTTAGAAATCGAGTCGGTGATTACTGATGTATAATAATTTACTCCCCCTTTAGTGGACTTAAGAGGTGTTATAAAGTGGCATTCGTTAGGTCTATCATGTAGAGTTTAAACAAGCTTGCTAAGTACACTACGAGTTGTGATGTATAATGATTGCTCTACCATGTGCACGAGCGAGTTTTGAGTGTGCATATCTGACCGTTAAAAGTTAAACCGTTTCCATTTTCTCGTATCTAGATCATTAATTTTCTTTGATTATATAAATCGTCAAAGAGCGGGAAGAGAAATCCTTCTTTAAAAGCGGGAACTCTGGAGCCCTAAATCTTTCACACTTAACATTTTCAGTAATCTAGAACAAACGTAATTTCAAAAACATTTGTACTTTTTAATTTTTGATTTCATTTTTTTTTATCAAAATTATGACGAAGATGAGAGGGATTGGTAATTGACTCATCCAAGCCTATCTATTGTAGGAACAACTATCTCCGGTTCTGGTAACAAATAAACTTTATCCCTCTACCACTAAGCAGGAGGAACTGTAACAAGTTCTGGCTGTGCGGGGAATAAAACTTCCCAATTTTGTGTATGAGCTCTCTATTCCGGAAGGGTCACCTGTTGTGCGAAACCACCAAAGATAGCTTCCTGCTTCCAGTTCACGTGCTTGAGGCTGGGTTCCACTGGCCACTGCACAATTTCTTCTGTAGTCTGCTCAAGGACTACAAGCTTGCACCTAACTAACTCTCGGGCTTTTCTTGGTGGATTTCCATAGCGTACTTTATCTATTATTTTTGACGTGATGAGGTTCCTTTTCTCTTCGTCTTTTAACATCTATATCAGTTGAAGGGCCATAATTTGGAGAACTCGTCTGGGTTCTATTACTTTTTTCCTCGCAAAAATGTGGAGACGGTTATTATGAACCAATATTCTAAACTTTATCTAAACCGGGGGAAGTATGTCTGAGTTTGCAGCAAACTTGGCGAGGTTTCTAATAAAGTGGTCCTCACCGAGCAAGGACATGTGCTAGTATCAGCGAACCCTCCCTCCAGAAGGACTCGTGGCTCAGTTTCAGAGGCTGCATACTGGACGTTCGCTAGTTCTAGAGGATCTCATCATAACGAGGAACATATTTAGATATTGCTTGGAGGGTTTCAGCCCTAATGGGTGAAGACTTCGTATAACAGTGAGGTTGCTCGCTTCGTTGGTGCACTGTCTGAGAGTTGCATGTGGCCTCATAACTCATTTGATGAGTTAGGTCTAATTTAACTAAAATACCCTAAAATAATATAACTTAATTTAATTATGGATTAAACCTGATTATGAACTGAGCCACCTGGTTTGACCCGAAAGCTCACCCAAAAAGTGGGAGGGTTTGAGCAAAAATATAGACTCAAAAAATGGGATTGGACAAAAAAATAAGGCTCGTTTTTTAAATGGGTCGGGCCTTCGGTAAGCTTTTTTTTTTGTTTGGGCTAAGCCGATTTGAATTTGTAAAAAAAAAAAAAGAAAAAGAAACTGTTGTTATTTGTTGTTTGCTGCTGTTTCGCCACTAAGTTCTCATAGTTTTGCTGCCATTTCACTATTATATTGTTGCTAGTTTGTCGTTATTGTTTTGATATTGTATAAATCTTATTTTATTATTAATTTTGCTACTATTTTAGAGACATTTAATGTAACACCTCTAACCCATATCTGTCGTCGGAACAGAGTTATCGAGTATTACTAGAATTTACAGGTCAATTACAAACATTTCATATCATTTAACATTCCTATCAGAAAACAATCATAATCAATCATATTGTCCCTTATATCGAGGCCCAAAATATACATTAAAAACAAGTCGGGACTAAACTGGATTCTCAGAAAATGTCAAAAAATTTCAAAGTTATAAGAGACACATGTCCATGTGGCCAGGCCGTGTGTCTCATGCGATCAAGAGACACACCCGTATCTCAGGCCGTGTGGACTTTCGAAATAGGGGCACACGGCCGTGTCCCAGCCCGTGTCCAAACTAGGGTGCTATCTGACTTGGGTCACACGACCAAGCCACACGCTCGTGTACTAGGCTGTGTGAGCATACTGACTTGTAATAAAGAGGTGCAGGGGTCACATGGCCAAGCTACACGCCCTTGTGCTAGGCCGTGTAAATACTTTGAACATTCTGTTTCTCAATTTTTAAGATGTAGGGTGTAACAACCCTAACTCGTATCCGACGTCGGAATAGGATTACGGAGCATTACCGGACTTACAAATCAAACAAACAAACATTTCATTTCCATATCACATTTATTTTAGAAACCAATCAAATTCAATCATATAGTCCCTAATACGAGCCCTCGAAGCCCAAAATAAACATTAAAAACAAGTCAGAACTAAATCGAGTACTCAATTTTTTTTCAGAAAACATGAAAATTTTTCAAAGGTGTAGGGGACACACACCCGTGTGGCCAGGCCGTGTGGGCATTCAAAATAGGGACACAGGCCTATGTCCTTACCTATGTCTTAGCCCGTGTTTAAACTAGTGAGCTTATTGACTTGGGTCACATGGCCAAGCGGCATGCCCGTGTGCTAGGCCGTATGAAAAATAGTGAACAAACTGACTTGTGACACACGACCAAGCGACACGCCCGTGTGCCAAGCCGTGTGAGGCTACTGACTTGTTTTCTTTAAAAGTTACAAGGGACACACGACCGTGTCACCTGGCTATATGTCACACACAGCTGAGACACACATCCATGGCTCTGTCCGTGTAGACAAAAATAGGTCATTTTTCGAGCCATATTTCTCACCCAAATTGGTACCAACTTAAACACAACAATTTGCATATGACCAGTGACATAAATAGGTATCCAAAACTAACCAAAATCAAACTTAAAACATGTAATATCAACACATACAACCATGATGCCCATAGGCACCTCAATTGACCATTTATAAACATGCCAATTATGTATCCCAAACATATCTAAATAGTTAAACATCTATATGCATCATTGTGCCAAAACTTAACCTATATGTCACTTATCAAGCTTAACTATTTGGTACCCAAAATACCAATTCACAAACTAGCACATTCACATGATAAACATACACCATTATAATAAGGCTATTTACATATATATTACATAACAAAATATACTCAAATACAAGAAAAATCAAATGGCTAAAAACATAACAAAACATGTAGGCTATCATTAGCCAAAATGACCTATACATGCCATTAAAACCAAAATATATAACCAAAAGTACCAAAATAGACGATTGATAGTGTGATGCAATCTCCGACAACTTACAACCTGAACGAGCTTCCAAACCACTATAAAACATGAAAAATAACACTGAGTAAGCAATTAAGCTTAGTAAGTTCGTATAACTAAAAATATAACTTACTATTTAACTGTAATTTAGGTAAGTAAATCAAGACATATAAATTTGGCCCAAAAACTTAACACATATTCATCAACTAAGTTAGTCATGTATTCATATGTCATATATAGACCATTTCTATATGATTCACATAAATACATGTACTAGTTCATGTCGAACTTATATAACCTCGTAATAGAACTGTGCCCGTTGAACCATTTAGAATAATATCAGATACTGATAAACCGTAATATATGTATACTTTTACCCCATGCTTGGCATATTTATGGATGATTTTCCTTGGTTTTATTGAATTCGATACTCCTAACCCTTTAATTTCATGTTTTATACTCAGGAAAGCTTAAGAAGGCGAAAAGAGCAAGAAACGGGCCAAAAACAGACCAAATGGGCTTAAAACAGTGTTTCACAAGGCCTAAGCACTTCTACACGGGTGATCCACACGCCCGTGTGAGTCACACGGGAAGGCTACATGCCCATGTGACATGGCTGTGTCGACTAAAAATCAACTCAGTATTACACATGGCTTGAACACCTTCACACGGACGTGGTACACGGCCGTATCCCTGTCAAGCCCAAGTCTAATTCTACTCGGAAAAAGCTTATTTTGGGTTATTTTGGGCATTCCAAAGTCTATATAAACACCCTAGAAGGGGACTAGAGGGAGATGCAGAGCAGAACGCAGAAAAAACTCGAAGAAAGCCATTGGAATCTGCTGGGAAGCAGGATTACATCAAGACTAAAGATCTCCATCTAATTTCTACCGAAGTTTTTGGGTTTCTTTATGTTTTGTTGTTTCCCTAATTTTGAGATGTTTTCCCCCATTATTATGAACTAAACTCCCTAAATACCTAAGACCTAAGGCAACTCTTATTATTCTATGGTTTATATGATAAATACTTGTTCTTATTCTTAATTGTGAGATTAATTCTTGTTTTGATATTCCAAGATATTAATCCAAGTTTTGATATGCTTATTCAGTGGAGCACAAGTCCCTGTTTAAGATTAGATCATTCATAATTAAGCGGAATTGAATGTAATCCTAGAGATAGGACGACATAAATCTGCTGGATTAGAGTCAAATCTAATAAGGGAATCCATAGATCGAGTTAATGCGATAATAGAGGTTTTAATTAGAAAGAGATTTTAATTAATCAATTTAGAGTCAGTTGTTTTTAGTCTCGAGAGAGATATTAACATAAATCAGGGATTTCTACAGAATAAGTCAAGTGAATAAATCGTCTAATTCAAAGATAATAAGTGAAGTCTAGGTGGATTCTTTCTTGGGTATTGTTTTCTCTATCAGTTCTCCTAAAGTCTTTTCCAACTTTTGTCTCTATCGCGTTAGTTAGTTAATTAGATTAGTCAAATTTTAGGTTAAAACAATTCCTCTTTATTTTTAGGCTAAATAATAGAAAAAGAGTTAATACTAGTAGTTTTTAATCCTCGTGGATACGATATTTCTAGTCTCACTAGAACTATACTACTGTTTGATAGGTGTGCTTGCCTTAGTCGAATTTTTAGTTAGTTTCATGACCATCAAGTTTTTGGCACCGTTGCCAGGGGCTAAGATATTAGGAACACTTAATTTTTATTACTTTAGCCATTATTTTTATTTAATTTCGTTTTTATTTTTATTTACTAATTTTTTTTCTTCTGATAGGTTCTCATAGTTTATGACTAGAAGAAACCCGTCGAGACCTTTATTTTTTGATGGTGGGATCGAAAGCATAGCTCGTAGAAATCGAAGAGAAATAAGGCGCAGTCTACAATACATAGAGAAAGGGCAAGATGATGATATACATACTACAAATAAGGAGATGGCTGATAATCAGAATAATTCGCTACCTCCTGTGATTGCTGCAAATCCAGTAGAACAGAATCTTGCTTCTTGTACTATGTATGATTATACTAAACCTACTTTAACAGTAACTGAATTAAGAATAGTTAGGCCTGCTGTTGCTGCAAATAATTTTGAACTGAAACCTAACACAATTCAAATGATACAACAGTTTGTTCAGTTTGATGGTTTGCAGGACGAGGATCCAAACACTCATTTAGAAAATATTCTGGAACTCTGAGACACTTTTAAGATTAATGGCGTTTCTGATGATGCTATTCACCTTCGGTTATTTCCCTTTTCATTGAGGAATAAGGCTAAACAATGGTTGAACTCGTTACCACGAGGGTCAATCACTACTTGAGAACAAATGACCGAAAAAATTTTACTTAAATATTTTCGGCCAGCTAAAACGGCTAAATTGAGGAATGATATCTCTTATTTTTTGTAGATGGATTTAGAAACACTTTACGATACATGAGAGAGATATAAGGACCTACTGAGAAGATATCCTCACTATGGGTTACCTCTATGGCTGTAAGTTCAGACTTTTTACAACGGTATGAACCCCTCAACAAGGCAGCTTATCGACGCAGCCACCGGTGGAACTTTAAACAAAAAAACACCTGAAGGAGCTTACGAATTTATTGAAGAGATGTCACTGAATAACTATCAGTGGCAAGTCATGAGAACAAAGCTGATAAAAGCAGCCGGTGTTTTCAACCTCGACGCGGTTACTATGCTATCTAACCAAGTAAAACTTTTAAATAAAAAGATTGATAGTTGTATGGTTCTACTCAGGTACATCCAGTGATGAGATACGATTCAAACGAATGAGGAGTACACATAGAATATCAATCCTTCAACCCTGGCACCGAGGAGGAACAAGTCCACTATATGGATAATAACTCTAGACCTCAAAATAACCTATACACTAACATTTATAATGCAGGTTGGAGGAACCATCCCAACTTCTCGTGGGGTGGCCAAGGAAATCAAAGGCCACAACATCCCTTAGGTTTTCAACAACCACCTTACCAGCAGGAAAAGAAGCTGAACCTTGAGGAGATGCTAACAAATTTTATCTCGGTGTTATAAACTCGGTTTTAGAATACCAAAACAGCACTTAAGAATCAACAAGCGCCGATTCAAGGGCTCGAAACTCAGATAGGCCAGTTTGGTAAATTAATTTCTGAACGACCACAAGGTAGCCTGCCGAGTAATACTGAATCTAACCCAATGGAATAGCTTAATGCGATTACCGTTCGTGTTGATAAAGGGTTAGTTGAATCTAAACCAGAACCAAGGCAATGAATTGTGATAAGTAAAGGTAAGGATGAGGTAAACCACAGTGAGCAAAAATCAGTAAGTAGAGAATATAAACCTCGTATGCCATATCTCAGTGCAATAATGAAAGACCACACTGACGAACAATTTGGTAAATTCCTTAAATTATTAAAGAAATTACACATTAACTAACCGTTTATTGAAGCTCTTTCACATATGCCAAATTCAGTTAAATTTTTAAAGGAGTTTTTAGCAAATAAGCGAAAGTTGGATAAGGCGTCGCATGTGGAGTTGAACGTAGTTTAATCAGCCATTCTACAGAATAAGCTACACAACAAATTGAAAGATCCAGAGAGTTTTATGGTTTCTTACTTAATTGGTAGTCTAAATGTTAACAATGCCTTGGCTGATTTAGGGGCAAGCATTAATGTCATGCCTTACAAAATGTTTAAACAACTAGGTCTAAGGTAACCCAAACAAACTAGGATGAACATTTAATTGGCAGATAGAATAATTAAATTTCCTAGGGGTATCATTGAAAACGTACTTGTCAAAATCGATAAATTTATATTCCCAATTGATTTTATTGTTCTAGATATAGAAGAGGATAGTGACGTGCCTTTAATTTTAGGATGACCCTTTTTAGCAATTGCTAGAACTATTATTGACGTTGGCACAGGTGAATTGACACTTCGTGTAAATAATGACACGATTACTCTCCAAGCCCGTGATTTTGCTAAAATATCTAGTAATCGAGATGATTCGGTTAATTTAAATAGTATTACAACTAAAACTTCTTTGCATGAGTCCTCTAGGAAGAACGTAATGGAGTTTCATTCTAATCTATGCTACAAAAATAGAGTGACTCATGAAGAACGAAGGCTTTAGATCGATGAACTAGATGAATGGCGGACACAGGTCAAGGAGAAACTAAAAATGCAGGAAAAATCAAAGCGACACCACGAGGAGCTTAGGGATGAAACAAAGTAAATTAAAGTTGGGGATAAGGTATTGCTAGATGAAAAGAACCCCTACATTGCTACTTCAGAGCTTAATACGAACGGAGCGACCCTTTTCACGGTACTGAATGTTTTCCCATACGGTATAGTGGAGGTAAATCATCCTAAATTTGACACGAGGCGAGAAAACAACTGTTTTCACTTCGAAAAAGTGGAAGGGTCTTAGCGCAACCTCCTCGAGCGCCTCGATCGAAGCTCGTCACCCTCTACTACAGTTCTCGTCAAACCCATAGGAAGACTTAATTCAGCTTTTACGCGTACAACCACTAGGAGTGGGACAATGTATTAATTGGGCCACTTTGGAGCAGGTCTAACTTGCTCACTTCGTTCGATTCAATCTCGACACCGCACCATGAGATCAGTTTTTTACAATCATCGAGCCCACATATTCAGAGCTGACATTGGAGTTCTGCACTACTTTTCACCTACAGCACGTGATAAACACACATGATGAGGCTGGAACTATTATTTTCTGACTTGTTGGACTTGTCAGGCATATAAGTATGCCCGAATTTGGAGCTGTTTTGGGCCTCTACATGGAGGAGTTCATGTCTGCCGAGAACTTCCTCCAGCTTCATCGACACATTCATCATTCCCCTTCATACTGTTGACTGATCTCACAGGTGGCCAGATTATATATGAAGCGAGTCGCTCAAAGGCGACTGCTCTCCCTCTAGCACTTCGCTATATTCATGCCATCTTGGCTCATACTTTGACTGGGAGGAGAGAGAGCACTGGAGTAGTTAGCACCACTGACCCATACTTCTTATGGAGCATGGCGATTGGCCATGTATTCAACTTAGCATATTTCGTCGCCCTCGCCACTAGACGGATCGCCATAGGAGGGGCCCCATCTGTCTTGGCCCTTACGTGACTCGCCTCGCTCGACATTTTGGTCTATTCGACACTCTAGAGATGTCATCGACACTCACATTAGTCGACCAGATATCTCCTCAGGGAATTTCTAGCATGATTCACATGAGGATGATAAAGCGATGCCGTGGATTCAACCCCCTCAGTACAGACTTGTCCAATCAGATGACCAGGATGAGCCAGAGGACATTACTGATGATGTCTCTCCCCTTCACGAGTATCCACCACAGCCACCACCATCGAGCCATCGACACACTCCCTCCACTACGAGCTTTCAAGGAGTGTCATTCGAGGAGTTTACTGATTTCCATCGATACTGTACTCAGAGGTTCGACAGTCTTGAAGCGAGGTTTGACAGTATCAATGAGACTTTACGGCAGATTCGCAAGCACCTCCATATCGCTTCTCCAGCGCCACATGCTCACGAAACTAACGATGAGGACCTTTGAGTCCATTTATTTATTTCTATTTCTATTTCTATTTTTATTTTTATTTTTATCTTTCTTTTATTTCTTTCTGAAAACTTCTGTTTTTATATTTTGAACTATATTTATCTTAATGGTTATTATCGAGTAAACCTTAATTCCCTTCCACAGTGGTGTTTATTTTTTTATTAGTAACTCAGAATCATGCCTTTCATTGGTCATATCTACAAATCCAGCCTTCGCTATTCTAAGGATTCCATCCAAAAATTTAGGGCAGTTTCGCTTGTCTCACTCTCTTAATATTATGCTTATATTGCTATTATATATCTTTGTATATTGAGGACAATGTATATCTTAAGTGTGGGGAAGTTATTTACATGATTACCAAAAAATCCCTAAATTTTTATCTTTTTCTCAAATAATTTTCTCACATCATTATTAGAGTGAATTCTGATTGATTTATAATTTTTATTGATATGTTTTGAATTAAATTATAGGTAATTGTGCATTGATTGTTTAAACTTTGAGACATTAGAGAATCAAGCATGATAAGTTGAAACTTTTGAGAATTAAAATTTCTAGGATATTTCTCTGAATTTAGGTATTATCTTGAAGTTTTGAATTTGCAGGATTGACATCTAAACCCATAATATTCATGAGATTTTGAGCCTTTTAGAGCATATATATTTCTTGCTCACTTATTTTATTGGTTATGAGTGTGTCAACATTGATTTGTTATTCTAGAACTTGCATCGATTATACATGTCGAGACCACACATTTGATTTGATATACGAAGATGATAAAGGCACTTAGGTTTTAACCCATTTACCCCATAAAAAGCCTACCCATATAATTGACACTTAGCAAACCCTTTGGGCCTTAACCTTTATTTCTTGATTTTTCCCTTAATAATAACCTACAACTTAACTCTTTTCGATTCATTGAGAATTTTTTCTTTTTATTGACTCACTTTTTATCGAGATTTAATTTGATTTATTACCTAGCTATGATTGTTCATTTTAGTCCATGAATTATTCTTTTTATGTACTTTCCATATTTTTTATTATCCTTTGATTTAAAAAAAAACTTATATTCACAACTATTTATTGTCTAAAGAGCTTGAATAAGTTAAAGTCGTTATGTTGAGGAAAAGCTCACATCATTTGCTTCAGATAGTTCAAATTCTGGCACTTCTTTGTAATTTAACACTTAGCTTCATTCTTCTAAGTTAAGTAATCTATTTAAATTAATCTCGATTCTAACCTTCTTTTTCAGCCTTTATCCACACCTTTAACCCATTACAACCCTGCTAAAGACCTTTTGATTTGAGTATCATCTCATTTATAGTGGTGGAGATTTGATTATGTTAATAACTTTTCATGTTTGACTATTGAGTGCTTAGTTGTTAAATCTTAAACACTTTGAGTGATTTGAGTTAATCTTTAGTGAGGATGTCAACCTTGTCAATTTGGAATTAAAGATAATTACTTAGATAAAGGAGGATGCCTAAAATTTTATGATTAAAATGCTCAACTTTGATTATTTGAAACTTTAATGTTCTTTTGGTTAAGCTCTTGATGTATGATTACTTGTGAATTATTTCAAATATTATTGATGAGAATTATAAGTTGAGAAGGATTTATTTGAATTGTGAGTTGAGGATTTTGCTTGAGGACAAGCAAATGCTTAAGTGTGGGGATATTTGATAAAACGTAATATATGTATATTTTTACCCCTATGCTTGGCATATTTATGGATGATTTTCCTTGGGTTTATTGAATTCGATGCTCCTGACCCTTTAATTTCATGTTTTATACTCAGGAGAGCTTAGGAAGACGAAAAGAGCAAGAAACAGGCCAAAAACGGACCAAATGAGCTTAAAACAGTGTTTCACACAGCCTAAGCACTTCCACACGGGTGATCCACATGTGTGAGTCACACGGGAAGGCCACATACCCGTGTGACATGACCGTGTCGACTAAAAATCAACTCAATATTACACACGGCTTGAACACCTTCACACGAGCGTGGCACACAGTCGTGTCCCTGTCAAGCTCAAGTCTAATTTTACTCGGAAAAGGCTTATTTTGGGTTATTTTGGGCATTCCAAAGTCTATATAAACACCCTAGAAGAGGATTAGAGGGAGGCATAGAGCAGAACATAGAAAAGACTCGAAGAAAGCCATTGGAATCAGTTCGGAAGCATGATTACATCAAGACTAAAGATCTCTATCCAATTTTTACTGAAGTTTTTGGGTTTCTTTATGTTTTATTGTTTCCCCAATTTTGAGATATTTTCCCCCATTATTATGAACTAAACTCCCTAAATACCTAAAGGAGATGAAACCTAAGACAACCCTTATTATTCTTTTATTTATATGATAAATACTTGTTCTTATTCTTAATTGTGAGTTTAATTCTTGTTTTGATATTCCAGGATATTAATCCAAGTTTTGATGTGCTTATTCAGTGTAGCAAAAGTTCCTGCTTAAGAATAGATCATTCATAATTAAGTAGAGCTGAATGCAATCCTAGAGATAGGATGACATAAATCTGCCGGATTAGAGTCAAATATAATAAGGGAATCCATAGATCGAGTTAATGAGATAATAGGGGTTTTAATTAGAAAGAGATTTTAATTAATCAACCTAGAATCAGTTTTTTTTAGTCTCGAGAGAGATATTAACATAAATTAGGGATTTCTACGGAATAAGTCAAGTGAATAAATCGTCTAATTCAAAGATAATAAGTGAAGTCTAGGTGGATTCTTTCTTGGGTATTGTTTTCTCCATCAGTTCTCCTAAAGTCTTTTCCAACTTTTGTCTCTGTCGCGTTAGTTAGTTAATTAGATTAGTCAAATTTTAGGTTAAAACAATTCCTCTTTATTTTTAGGCTAAATAATAGAAAAAGAGTTAATACTAGTACTTTTAGTCCTCGTGGATACGATATTTCCAGTCTCACCAGAACTATATTACTGTTCGATAGGTGCACTTGCCTTAGTCGAATTTTTAGTTAGTTTCACGACCATCAGATACGCAGGTATCTCACACACTATGTGTCAATACATGGTCGAAACCATTACTATCTCATATCTCATATCTCATATCAATGCTCTCTCTCGAGCCATAACTGGGTCTGCTCACACAAATTGTCAGTCAATACGTAGCTACACGGTGCTGCTCACGTCAAGTAACTGCAACACATGCCAGAAACTCAGCCACCGATAGGACGTACGAGACTAGCACCCAAAACACGGTAACCTCTAATGACATGTCATTTGTATCCTATTTATTTCTAAGGTTCAAACGGGATCTTTAAGTCGCCAAAACTTTGTTGAATATTTCTGTGGAGTTGTATTATCAAGAGTATAATAATAAAGCATTTGAATCAAATATAATTTAATGCTTATTAAACGTACGAACTTATCTCAAACTCGTAAGGAGAAAGACGACTGATTAATCCAACACTTTATCTTTTCCTCGATCTAAATTCGTACGTTGCTTTTCTTGATCTATATAATCAAATTTAACTAATTCAAACCTCATTCTATTCAATTCAATCCAAAAATCATGTTTTGAAAAAAATATCATTTTACCCCTATACTTTTGATTTCTTTACAATTTAGTCTCTAGGCTCGTAAAATGAAATTCATGCAATTCCATCCTTACCTAAGCCTAGCAAAATTTTATAAATGCTTATAGCAGCCCATACATTTCATTAATTCACAAATTTCACCATGATATTTCATATTTTTAAATTTAACCCCTAATTGACAAATTTATCAAAAATCACTTAACAAAAATTGTTTATTTAACAATAATAATTCATTTTCTTCCATTAAACTTCACAAACAACTAAAATGTACTCATGGTAAAACCTTAGACATTCAACCATCTTGCAAATTAGTCCCTGGGCTAGCTAGGTTAAGCTACAACGATCCCGAATACATAAAAATCATTAAAAAGGAAACAAAATTTCACTTACATGCAATGGATTTGCTTAGCCAAAATTTTCAAGCTTCCATGGCTCCTTTTTGCTATAATTTTTGGTTGAAAATTGAAACAAGAAGATGACTACTTTGTTTTATTTTATTTTATTTAGCTTTTATTATTAAATTACAAAATTACCCCTATCTAACTTTAAAAATTTCATAATTGTCAAGCCATGCACATTCACTAACTCATTTAATGGTCTAATTACCATATAACAACCTCCACTTTAAATTTCTATAGCTGTTTAATACCTTTAGCTAATAGAATACAACTTTTTTATTTTAAGCGATTTAGTCCTTTTTAACAAATTGAACATGCAAACAGTAAAATTTCTTAACGAAATTTTTATACGATAATACTATCAAGCTGTTTAACCTCAGATTTGTGGTCCCTAAACCACTGTTCCGATTTCACTGGAAACGGATTGTTACACAGGGAACACACAACTAAACCACACGTCCATGTGCTAGGCCGTGTGTCACACACAGCTGAGTCGCACGCCCGTGTGAACAAAAATAGGCTATTTCCAAGCCATATTTCCGTAACAGCCTAATTTTCAGTGGTGTCAGAACAGTGATTCAAGATCACTAAATCTGACAAACGAGTAGGAAATATTATTAATTTAGTGAGTATAAGTTAAATGTGAAGTTAGGAAAAAATTTGAAATAGTGAATAGCGTACTAAAAATAAATATTAAAATAATTAGAATTGAAAAACGAGGTATTGAGACCTTGAAAATTTTAAATCGAGCCATAAATATTTTTATAAATATTTACGGAGTGTTAATAAGTTAGTATTAAAGTTTCGTCAAGAAATTTTAAAGTTCTGATAGTTAATTGAACAAAAAGGACTAAATTGTATCAAATGCAAAATTGTGGGAAATGATTAAATAGCTTAATGATAAAAGAAAGAGGGTTTAAAAGGAAAATAGACCCAAGGTCTCTTTGGGCTGGACGGCAAGGCATGAAATCAGCAAGAAAATAAGGAGAATTAAGGGCAAAATTGGAAAATTGCAAAATTTACTTAATAAAGCTAGGACTAAAGTGGAATTATCTAGATTTCTCTTTATTTTTCTACATTCTCATCAGAAAAAACACCATGGAAGAGTTCCTTCAAGCTGGTTTTTCATATTTTTACTTCAAGTAAGTTCAATTCTTGATTATTTCTTGAAATTTTTGTGTTTTTGTGACTTTTGCAACTAGGTCCACTTGTTGAATTCATTACTTTTTAATTCTATGAAAGAAATTAAAAGTTTCTATGAATATGTGCTGGAACTATATGATAATTTGGCATGGAATTAGAGCTTTAAATTGTTTATATGCTGATTTTATTGAAAGAATTGAATAGAAAGTGAATGTTTAGGACCTAATTGTAAAAGAGTTTGAAGTTAAAGTTTTATGTGGAAATTCTGAATTTCAATAGTTATGAAATAACTTCTAATGTCTATGAAAAGTATTAATGGATAAAATTATCTTAATTGAGGGTTAATTGAGTAAGGACTGAATTGTATGAATCGTGAAATTTGGAGAAAAATGGAAATCAACACTTTGCACTAAAACTGTTTTGGACAGCAGCAGTATTCTAACTTTGAAAAATCAACAAAAATTGTAGAAATGGAATTAGAGGATGAATAAAATATGAAATTAAAGCTTATTGAGTCTAGTTTCTTATAGAAGAAATGATGTAAGCAATGGAATTGTAAATCATGAGATATGATAAATTTTGTGAGACCAATTCCGTAAGATGTTCAGTAATTTGAAGAAGTTTGGTAAGTATTACATGGAATTATGTGACATAAAGAAATACGAGTTGATGAGACATGAGCATAAAACTCGATTGATGAATGAGTTCATTTGTGCTTATATATTTCTACGCCTTGAGTGTATTATCTGTATGAATTGGTATTCCAAATGAGTTAATGAAAAAAAAAACTTCTAGTATGAAATAATATGAGTTCAAAATGAAATATCATGAAAACGTACCTGAAATACATTGGTATGTCTTTTATATGCTATTTGAATTCATAAATGTGGAAAGTAAATGTATGTGAAAATAAGAGATAAAGATATCTGTACATGAAATTTATTGATGAATACGTACATCCAAATTTATATGATAGAATTTTAGTGAACATTGAAATTGGGCTCAATAAGTGATTTGGCAATTTAAATCGTGATTGGCAGGAAGAGTTAGTGAATTGCATATTTATGAATTGTTACACGTATTTGTCTGAAATACGAGGAAGTGATGGTAATTGATACATGTAAATTTGAGACTATGATATATATAAAAACATGGAATATGTTCGATAAATGTGTTCATTCATAACTACGGAATTATGTACCTCATGTGTGCTATTTGCATAAAGATGATATTTCAAATACTTTAGTGAATAAAGCTTAAATACGAAATAGTATGAAATCGAGACAAGTTGTTATGAAAATGTATTTAAATTATCTATAAGTGTTTCGTGCTTTCAGTAATGCCTCGCACTCTATTCAATGACGGATACGGGTAGGGGTTGTTACAATTTCTCACCCAATTTTGGTATCAACCTAAACACAATAATTTGCACAATCACAAGTCACAATATGACCTTCAATTCAAGCCCAAATCAAGTTTAATACATGTCATAACACCCCATATGTCCAAGTATTCAATCTTACCTAATTGACTTTATAAACATATATGCATAATTTACCAATCATGTTATCTCAAACCATTTGTCAACATACCCATAAATTAACCATCACTTAACCATATTAAATACAACAAACATGAAAAGGCCACACATATATACATATCAAAATATGTCCAACTCAAGCCATTCCAATGGCTATTTACAACAAAATACTTTGAAGCCAACATAGGTCAAATTACCGTATACATGCCATTATAATCAAAGTTAGTTTTCCATATGTATTGAAATGGGCCGATTGATAGTGTGAGATATCTCCGCCAAGCTTCCAACCTAATGAGCTTTCGAGTTACTATAAAACAAAGGAAATAAAACAAAGTAAGTACTTAATGCTTAGTAAGTTCGTATAACATAGAATTTAGCTTACCATTATTTCACATATAAGGTAGGCATACAAAACATATTCCAAACAACTTGGCCAAAAGTCTAAACACATATCCTAAAAAATCATGTTAATCATGTATTTCATATAAATATCAAGAAACATGTATGAGCACACAAATAATCAAATTTCTATATTCATACACTTTCTCATCATAGGTCCTTGACATAAGTACAGTTATATCCATGTATTTCAAGTATATTTCTGTAATAATTCATCTTGAACTCAAAGTGTCACATATCAGAACTTTGCCCGTTGAATCATTTAAAATATCGATGGATACACGGGTACTACACATTAAGTGTACAAAACTGTAATTCGTCAATTTATATTCAGGAATGCTCACGTGAGCATATAAACGGGTAGCTCTTTCGAGCCATGTAATGAGCAGCTCATGTAAGCCATGTAACGGGAAGCTTATAAGAGCCATAATACGGAAGTTCAAGCGAGCCAATATCAGGAAGCTCCGAAGAGCCATTAATCGGGAAGCTCATAAGAGCCATTAATCGGGAAGCTAATAAGAGCCAGTTATTGGGAAGCTCCGAAGAGCCAATTATCGGGAAGCTCATAAGAGCTATAAACGGGAAGCTCAAGAGAGCCATTAATCGAGAAGCTCACAATAACTATACAACGGGAAGCTCGTGAGAGCCAAATATTGGGACGCTAATAAGAGTTGTGGTATGTTCACAACACATGCAGGATCACAACCAATCGGGAACCCTTAATGACAGTGTCATTTGTATCCATTGAATTTCTCATGTTCAAACAGGACATAATACTTGTCATATATATATTCGGATATGTGATCATTTCTTAAACATGAGAATTATACATTTCACATACATAACATTTAATTCAAACATATAAATCATACAATTTAATTACACGAACTTATCTCGACAAGTGTTCGTGTATACAAAAGCTACTAATCCGTTACTTTCTCTTTTCCTCGATTTAACTCCGTATTTGATCTATTCGGATCTATAAGAATGAATTTAACATCAATTTAATACAATTCATATTCAATTCAATCCAATTCACATCTTAGGCAAAATTATCATTTTGCCCCTACACTTTTAATAAATTCTAATTTTATCACTAGGCTCGGAAAATAAAATTCATGCAATTTAATCCTTATTCCAAGCCTAGAGGATTTTTACATGTAACAATAGCATTCCATGTATTTTATAAAATTCAAAATTTTTCCATGAATTTTCCATCTTTTCAATTTAGTCCCTAAATCCTAATTTCATCAAAATTTCTTTTACAAAAGTTATTTATCTATCAACAACCTTTCATTTTCTACCATAAAACTTCATAATTCTTACATACTCATCCATGGAAAAACCCTAACACTTTTATAACATTGCAAATTAATCCCCGAGATAGCTAGATTAAGCTATTACGATATCAGAAATATAAAAATTATTAAAAATGGGACAAGAATACCTACCAAATTAAGCCAAATAAGCTTGCTCAAAATTCAATTTCCATGGCTAGGGTTTCCATGTTTTTGTTTAGGAAAGATGATATAAAATGATGATATTTTTATTATTTAATCATTTATCATATTTTATTATTTCACTTTCTAATTTAGTCCTTTTCTTTAATAAATTTTCTAATGATGACTAATCATACTTATCTACTAACTCCACTAATTGGTCTATTTGTCATATAAAGACCTCTAATTTTGAATTCCATAGCTATTTGATCCCTTTAGCTACTAGAATTTAACTTTTGCATTTTATGCAATTTGGTCCTTTTTATCAGAATAGACATGAAATCAGTAAAATTTCTTTACAAAATTTTCATACGATATTTTTATCATAATGCAGACCATGAAATAACATTAAAATAATTTTTCTTCAGGACTCAGATTTGTAGTCCCAAAACTAATGTTCCGATTCCACTGAAAATGGGCTGTTACTTTTGATAACTAAGTTGCACTTATCTTATCTTAGTGTTAAGTATAAATATTTTAATTTTTTTTTTCAAATTGTTGGGGAAACATTTATTTTAATGTTTTTAGTGTATTTGATGTATTATATTTTTAAATTTTTTATATAAACAAATAATATAAAAAATTTTAATATGGGCGAGTCGGACTCGGTTTTTAGCATTTTTATCTGGGTCGAGCTTAGGCAAAAATTTAAGCCTATTTTTCAGGATGGGCCAAGGCTAAGCCAAGAAAATGAGCCTAAAATTTTGTTTTAGCTCGACCCATCCTATGACAACTCTATTACGAAAGGATATATCTATATTTTGCATAATTAATTTATTATTCGGTAAACTCAAGATACTAATTTTATTGTTTCGTTTAACTTAAGACACCAATAAAATTAAAACTTAAATAATAATATAGATATTAGAAGAAATATCCTTTCTTAATTACCATGGTTTGTTATTTATTTATTTTTCACCTTCATTACTTGTAACATAAAAAAATGCAACAACAATCAGATTCATTATTCTTCTTCTCCATTTTATTTTATTTAGTTTTTCAAATTAATAATTTTAAAGACCTTTAAAGGTCAATAAAATATTTAAAATTAAATAAATTATAAAGATAGTCATTTTTTATTTGTCTCAGATTACATTTTAGTCACTTTTGTTTGAAATGTTACATTTTAGTCACTTACGTTATAATTTTGTTACGAAGTGGTCACTCCACCGTTAAGCTTCGTTACCTGCCTAACGATGGTCCTACGTGGCTATCCAAATGGGTTTTAAATTCATCTCGGCAATTGGATATCCAATATAATATTTAAAATGCATTTAGATTGCCATGTAGGACTGGCATTAGGGAGGTAGTAGAGTTTAATGATAGAGTGACCACTTTGCAACAAAATAATAACGTAAGTAACTAAAACGTAATATTTCAAGTATAAATAACTAAAGTGTAATATAAATCAAACAAAAATAACTATATTTTTATAGTTTACCCTTTAAAACATTAATATAGAAAGAAACAAATCTAAAATGGAGGAAATTAATAATAATAAGAAAAAATAAGACGAATGAAAACCTCATAGAAAATGAATGTAATAAAAAGCTTATGCTCTTAAAAAAGGCAGGAGGAAGTACGCCAACGTTATCAAACGAAAACACAATCAAAACCCTTTCCCTAACTCTCTCTTTTGTTTTTTTTTTTTTTTTTTTTTTTTTTGTGAAAGGAATTCCGATGGAAGACGACGATGAGTTCGGAGATCTTTACACGGACGTTCTCAGGCCTTTCTCATCAACATCCACGACGACGTCGTTGTCATCTCTTGCTCCGCAGCCATACGAGCCTTCTCCTACACCCACACAGCTCCTCCGTCCGATCGATCTCAACCTTCAGTCTCAACACGATGGCAATACCCTCTTCGGAGCTCCCGCCGCCCAAACCCTAGCCCCCTTTAAACCTCCTCCTTCTCCCCCGGCTGTTCCTGCTGCGGCAGAAGCTCCGGATTCGATCCCTTCTTCCCTTGGTTCAGCTTCCGAACCAATGGTTCTGGATTCCAAATATGAATCGGCGGATGGCAAAGAGCTTGAATTTGATATTGAAGAGGGTGGTGGTAATGGAATTGAGGATATCGGCTCAAATGATCCGTTAATCCCGGGTTTAACCGAAGTGGTTCGCCAGGAAGGTAACAATATTGGGATTCGAGGCAGTCAAGCGGAAGCCGATGGAGAAAGGGATGATTGGGACAGTGACAGTGAAGATGATCTACAGATTGTATTAAACGACAACAACCACGGCCCGGTGGCTATGGAAACAGGAGGAATGATAGGCGAAGATGATGACGATGACGAAGATGGGGACCCGCTTGTGATACTGGCTGATGGAGATGCAAACCAAGGGACGGCGGAGCAGGAATGGGGCGAAGAAAGAGGGCAAGCGGCGGATGGGGAGAAGAAAGAAGGGGGAGAAGCAGGGAAGGTTACCAGCGGCGGCGTTCTTGCACCAAAAATTGGGTACAGCAGTCATCTGTACCATCCGTTTCATTCTCAGTTTAAGGT
The DNA here is from genome assembly GCA_025698475.1 of Gossypium anomalum. Lineage (NCBI taxonomy): Eukaryota > Viridiplantae > Streptophyta > Magnoliopsida > Malvales > Malvaceae > Gossypium > Gossypium anomalum. The sequence goes on from CM046968.1 coordinate 88,118,311, forward strand.
CAGTGTGTTAATATGTTGATGCTGTTGTTCTTGTTAAATCAAACAATTTGGAAACATTTAGGAAAGAAGTGGGGTTTTTTGTTTGTCATATGCCCCAATTATTTGATGAATCATTAGGATTAATTTAGTATAGTTATTGGTTTGTAAACTTTGTACAGAATGAAATTATGAAATGATAAATAACAGTAAGAAGATTTAACTGGTGATTACATTGTGATGTTTTCTGTTTTGATATTATATCTGAATATTGGAGATCATAACGTGCGATCAGAAATCATTATGATTATCAATAAATAGACCTTCCGTCTGTTTGGCGAGAATTTGGTTTTGTTCGTGGTTGGCTCAAAGGCACTTCGACTGATATTAATAGGATAACGATTCTGCTTCACTCCAAATCTCGCTTACTTCAATGGAACTCAAACATTGTTCATGTATTGTTGGCTGATGCAATATTGACTTGTAAGTTGTAAGAAAGGGCTCTTTAATTAATCTTTCTTCTGATCCTAAACTTGAACTAGACAACTTAAAAAAAAAAAGAAAGTTCTGTTATAAGTCTTGATCTTCGAACTTTTGGGGCCGTTAGTTAAAGGTCTCAATAGTAGAACCTTTATGGATGAGGTACAAAAATGCAACTACAGTTAATGCCTTTTCTGATGTAATATGCTTTAACAGTCTCCTACACCAATAATTCTCTGTAGGAGCTGTTGAAGATGAAAAATTATGTTCCAAAGTATTTGTTTATCTGTGCGTCAAGTAATTTGTGCTCAAGAGCAAGTACAGATAATTCTGCAAAGAAAAAAGTGCAAACAGCCTGTCAGTAAAAGAGAGGAACTTGTAGAGAGTAATATTGTTCTCAACAAATTGAAGGCAAATTTGTTCCTTGAAATGCAACAGCAAGTGCTAAATTTTGCTGAAACTGTGCTTCTCCTCATACTTGTTTGAAACTATTTTCAAACAGATTTTGTGTTCTATTTAACCTAGACCTTGTCATTGGTTATACCATAGAGTTTAAGTTATTTCCAGCTTAAGATTTGTTATTGCAATTGACATCTTGGTTGCTCATATATTCTGCTGCAACCTTGTTAATTATATCATGAACAGTATGAGCTGTTCATGTGCCACTTATCCCCTCTTTTGGCTATTATATTGTTAGTGCAATGTTATAATCGGTGCATCATTTGTTATCCTTGTTTCTTGATTTGTATGTTTTCTTGGCGCATGCTTTAAAGTGGATTTTTAATTTAGCTTAAGAAATTTTGATTGAGCTGTCTATTTTACTTAAAATTTAATACTTGGTGATTTGATGAAAATTGAGCCTTAGTCTTGAATGTGCTATCCAATAGAAATTTTGGTGCATATATGTTAAGGATCTGATCAATTGATTGTCTGTTGTAAACTGTAACTTTTATTGAGGAGAAAAAAAATGCATTGCTGGATGATCATCATATTTCTTTTATTCTGGTCTTATGATGCTTGTTCACTTTGGTTTCTGATTAATGCTGTGATCTCTTTTATGCTACATGGCAGTATGTAAGACCTGGTGCAACACCAATGCCTGGAGCCACTGCAGGTGGTTCTGGAGGAGCCCCAGGTCAGGTTTCTCCAATCATTGGTGCTATGGCTGGTCGTGGTAGAGGTGATTGGAGACCATCTGGAATGAAAGCTGGTCCTCCCATGCAAAAAGGTTTCCACCCTAGTTTTGGAGCGCCTGGCTGGGGTAATAACACAGCAGGGCGAGGTTTTGGTGGTGGGCTGGAATTCACTCTTCCTTCTCACAAGTAACTGCTTAACTTTCTATAATTATGTTATTATGGAATGGTAGTTGATGGTGTTAGTTTTGATTTTGGAATATTTGATCTATTTGATCTTGGCTTTTAGAAGCTGATAATGGAGACAAATTACATGTTCTAAAATGCCTTTTGGCTTCTGTAATACATGTTATGTTTCATTTTTCTACTATCATGTTTGAACTCTTTTAATTTCGCTGTTTTTTGCCTGACTAGTTTTTTATTAATCCGATGTGGTTCCAGGACCATATTTGATGTTGACATTGACAGTTTTGAGGAAAAGCCATGGAAATATCCTGGCGTTGATCTCTCTGACTTCTTCAACTTTGGTCTAAATGAGGAGAGCTGGAAAGATTATTGCAAACAACTGGTAATGATTCACTTTAAATGATTCCTGGTTTCATTGTTGCAGGAACTAAGGTCTAAGAGGTTGTATTTTAATATTTTTTAGGAACAACACCGCTTGGAGACCACCATGCAAAGCAAAATTCGTGTTTATGAAAGTGGGAGAACCGAGCAGGTAATTTTACATTTATTTATATCTGAAAAATGTTTCCTTTTAACAGTTTAATATTTGGCTTTGTGGTATGGCTTCTGCAGTTCTGCAACTGCTGTTAAGGACTTGACTTTCTTGCTTTTTCTTTAGGGTTATGATCCAGATTTGCCTCCAGAATTGGCAGCAGCAACTGCACAAGTGGTACCAGCTGCTGCTAATCTTGTAAAGTCAGATGGTGGACAAAATGACATGACAAAAGGAGCTGGTCGAGTGCGACCGCCGCTGGTAAGCTTCATATGCTGGTTTTACATTCCATGCATTATAATTATAAAAAGCAATCCTGTTAGATGTTATAGATACTTCAACTATATTATATTTTTCTCTGTAAATACTTATTTTTGTACTCTTAACTCTTTAACATATGTGCTTGATCTGTGTCTGTTCTTCTCTTCCCTTGCTGTCCAATATTAGCTAACTACTTTATTATGTGTGATGAATAATTTCATGTATTCTAGGCCTGTTGTGCAATTTCATTTTATCCGTTTGATAATTTTTTTATTTACTGTACCAGCCAACTGGAAGACCGATACAGGTGGAGGGAGGTTCTGGAGAACGCCTCCCTTCCATTGATACTCGGCCACCTCGTGTACGTGATTCAGATGCAGTTATTGAGGTGAGCTATCAACCCTTGTTTCTATTGCACTTAGCCTAAGTCTTATTTAGTATCTATATGATGCTCATGCAAAACTCTAACTCTTAATTGTGTAAACAGATTGTCTGTCAGGATACTCTAGATGATGATTCCTCCACAGGCAACGGTGTTGAAGGCCGAGCAGATAATGATCTACCGATGGAGGATCTTAGAGGAGATCTTGGATCTGAAGCTGCGATTGCACATGAAGATACTGAATATTTTGATGATTCTCCAGATGCTTGTAAAAGTCAAAAGAAGGAACTAGTTGGAAGGACTGTGAAATTTGTTCGCGATAATGTGCGTGAAGACAATGGGGTTTTGCCTTTCCCTGTGGAAGCATCACGTCCATATGGTCCTGGACCTAGGGTTCAGAGTCCTATGGGTCCTAGTGAAAACTCTGGCAGTCCTCCTGATGAGAGGTACGAACAATATTGTTGCTTTTTTGTGATACTATGCTACAAGTAGAGTGGTAAAGCAGTTGTTCACCTTAAATATGCATTTGCTTATTTCTGGTTTTGTTGTTCTAATTTGTACATGTTGATGCTTAATTCTTTCAGGTAGAAAAAAATTTTGAGATGTAGTTGTCATAAACTGATACTTCATTATAGCAAAATTGACACATTAATTGCTTTGTTAAGAAGTATAACTAAACATGCTTTCATGTGCCCTGAAAAGTGAAGGAACTTGGAGGATATAGGGAGTCATAAAAGATGATAGTGTTGTAGTTCTCTATTTATCTAGGGAGTAGAAAATAAATGCTAATCAAGATGGTCAGTCTGAAAATGCATGAAGTTGGTAGCAGGTCCGTGTTATCATTGACTGGTCAGATTGACTTATTTTACTTTATACTCCATGGTGATAACCATAAATGTTTCCATCATAGTTTGTAATCTTTAAGCAGATGGATTACTTTCTAGAATGTTTGGCTGTGAAGAGAAATGAATTCCTGTTGCTGTTATGATTAACTCTTTTGCGTGTTTCTGATGAGCCTGTTACGTTGATGAAGTCCATGCCTTTGCGATCCATTTCATAAATTGAAAGTGAGAGATACAAGTTTGTTTGAAAGGCTGGTTATGAGTTTTAGCAAGGATTTCTTAATTGTCTTAGATTGTTTTTACTGTTTCCTTTAGGTTGATGTTTAGTATATGATTGAGATGTTAATATCACATCTCATAATAAGTGTTATTAACCCTCTCTGTAACACAGGCATCGGCAGGGAAGAGTACGTAGGAAGTCCCCTTGCATTACACCTATTCATGGTGAACGTGATCGTTTCAATGATACTGATAGGGAAGAATCTGTTGAACACATGGACGGTAAATCTCCTCGCGTAGTTAGAGATCCTAGGGAGTCAAGTGTTGAGCATAAGGATCATGTTGATGATGAACTTGAGCCAGCTGATGGAAGCCCTGTTACAGAAAAGGATGAGCTGATAAATGGTACCCATAAAGATGAGAATTCACTTAATCCCATGAGAAATGAAAAAATAAGTTCTCAAGCAGAGCAATGGAAGCTTCGTGAACGTGATGATGATGAGGATTCTAGGGCTGCAAGGAGTAGTGAAAACAGCAAAGCAAGATCTGGCAGCAGCAGAGATTATCACAAGTGGCGAGATGGTGCTGAGGAGGAAGTTGTTCAAGGTGAACGTTCTTCTCGCATTGGGATTGTCAAGAAGCATCTTGATGAAAATGATCAAAATTTCCGGAGAAAAGATCGCGATGGGAGACTTGAGATTGAAAGAAATCGCATGGTAGGTAAACCAGGAGAGGATTCTTATCCTCTTAGAGATGTTGACGCTAGCTTGTCACATAATTTGCCCGTTAAAAAAGAGGGTTTTGGTAGGCGAAGGGAGAGTGACAACCCTGATGGTACTTGGCAATGGAGAGAAGATGATCCTTATGGCAGAAAAGAAAGAACTGAGGACCTAAGGAAGAGAGATCATGATAATGAAATGGGTTCTAGGAACAGGGCTAAGGTTCGAGAAAGTGAGAGGAGTGACAAAGATGATTATCCATGTAGAAAACAATTGGACAATGGCAATTATAAGGATGTCAGTGCAAGACATAGGGAAAGAGATGATAATTTGAAGAGTAGGTATGAAGCAGCAGATGATTACCCAAGCAAAAGAAGGAAAGATGAGGAGTACCTAAGGAGGGACCATACAAACAAAGAGGAGATCCTGCAAGGACGTAGAGAATCCAGTGGCAGTCGCAGGAAGCGAGAAAGGGATGAAATCTTAGACCCACGTAAGAGAGATGAACAACGAAGAACAAGAGAGAATTTTGATGAACATCATTCAGCTCGGCACAAGGATGAGGTTTGGTTGAATAGAGAGAAGGTTGAGAGGCCGCGGGAGAGGGATGAATGGCATAGGCTAAAGCAATCCCATGATGGAAGTTTATCAAAACGGGAGAGAGAGGAAGGACGAGGTACTGTGAGGAGTGGCCGTGGTTTAGAAGACAAAGCTTGGGGTGGACATACCAGGGGAAAGGATGAGTATAAAGTTTCTGAAAAAGAATACCAACTCAAAGAGACAGTACGCTACAGTGAACAGGTGAAGAGAAGGGATCGGAATGATGACGAAAGTTCCTCACGCCATAGAGGGCGTGAAGATTTGTATGCGCGTGGACACCGATTTAGTAATGATGAGAGAAAATCCAGGCCGGAAAGGTCAAGCACTCAGAGTGACCATGGTGTCGATGCTTCGGATAGCCAGAAGGGGCATGAGAAGAAACATAAAGAAAACACTAGGAAGAATAGAGAATCTGAAGGTGGGAATCAAACCACTTTGGGTTCTGCCAAGAAAAGCCAAGAAGATTTAAGTGGTCACAACAATGAAACGGTATGTTTCAAAGACTCAAGGACATAATGTTTCTTTACTAGCAAGGAGAACTATACCACAGAATTTTCTGGAAATGAGCTTATACATGTCCATACTTGCATAAATAAATCTTCTATTGAAAGATGGTGCATTTTCTTCAAAATTAGAAATTCTGGTTTTACTTACCCTATCATTGTTGTTTTTGAAACATCTTCTTTCAATCAAATATATATCTGTTAAGAGTTAGGACTGTGTGTCTGTACCTGCACAATTCTCATGACCCAGATATTACTTTTAGCTTGAGAGTCATTTTATGTTCATCGGTAAATTTTCTTAACTCTATAGACAAAACTACTCTTTTTCCAACTTTTCATATTAATATGTAAAGGTTGCACTTCTAAAAGAAAATGATTGTTTATCTATAAACATTGTTATTATCATTATTATTAACCTTTGCCTTGCTTAGGGCTTGAAAAGTGATGAGAAGAACCCAGAACATTATAACTCTTCCAGAAAACATAAAAAAGATGCTTCTTCAGAGGACGAACTACGAGAGTCAAAACGAGGGCGCTCCAAATTGGAACGTTGGACAAGCCATACTGAGAGGGATTACAATATCAACAGCAAGTCATCAGCTTCCTTGAAGTTCAAGGAGATTGAGAAGATTAATAATGTTGTGTCTTCCGAGTCTAACAAATTTCCAGATGGACCTGGTAAGTCAGTTGAGCCTGTTGAGCACTTTCCTCCTTTGTCTGACAATAGCGGTGTCAGTGAGCCAGAGATCAAGGAAGCTGATACAAGACCATCGGAGGATCAGCACCTTGACACTGTCGAGAAGCTAAAGAAGCGAAGCGAGAGGTTCAAGCTTCCAATTTCTAGGGAAAAAGATACCCTCGCAACAAAGACAGAGAATGAGGCATTACCTTCGACCGAGAATGAAACTCCTGTAGATTCAGAGATAAAACATGAGAGACCTGCCCGTAAACGAAGGTGGATCAGCAACTAATCGTGGAATAAGCAACCTACATTTTTGCTGTGCTGCCTTTTGACTTTTTAACTAATGGACCCCAAAGGTCCCTGTGCGGTGTATTTTGAAATGGCCATTATGTGGTTCCCAGGATGGGGGATTTACCACAGTTACAGTCGTACCTCAGTATGCTATTGTAACACTGCTGCTGCCATGTACCCTTTTATTTCCAGAACTATGTGTATATATACTAGAGAACGTAACACTGAACTAGTCACAAATGGTGGCACACGTTCCATTTGGTGTCCAATTGAGGTGTGCTGATGAGATTCTCAGAACATGTTGAGGGTCCTTTCTTCTGGCCTGTGTAAGAAGTTGGGGGGCATCAGAGATGAGGAACTTGTTCTGATGCTTACAACTTTCCACCTAGCATTTTGAAGTATGAAGAAAATACGGGTGGTACTAGCCATTGAGCAGATAAGACACTCTTGCATTTGTAATGGCTGGAGAAGAAGATACATTAAAGGTTGGTTGGTATCTTTATTTGTATTACTATACCGTAGCTTGATCAGGTTATAACAATTTTGTCTTAGTTAATTTTTTTTCACACATCTCTTAGTTTAAGCAATTACTGCAAAAACCTGAAGATTGAAATACTTTTGAGAGCTTCTTTTGTAATTGAGAAGCAATTTAACAAAAAAATGATAGAAAAGAATTTCGACTTTTTTGTCATTTCCTTCCGAACTGTCAGTATTTTTTTTATTGTTCCATTCCATGATTGTTAAATTTTGCTCTTAATGAAGTATTGTTTGAAGGTATAAAGATTGTCTTTACGGTTTTCTTTCATTTGGGACAATACCTTTTGAAAAGTCTTTTGTATAAATTTGAGATTTAGTGTGTTTTAAAAGTTAAAAAGATCTGTCTACTTTTTCAAGCTAGTCTTCTTCTTATTATTATTGATAGTTTTTGTTAAAATTTATTAATTTTAATCAAAATTTTTAGTTACAAAATTTGACAAAATAATTATAAATGACTAAATTGTGATTTTTAAACCAAAAAAAGTTATTTTTTAATTTTTAAGTGTATAAATTAAATCTTAAAATTTGTAAAAGTATTGGAACTAACTGAATCAATGGAATTCTCCTAGAAAACAAAAATTGAGGATTCACAAATAATTTTTCTAATTTTTTCTAAGGCACTGATTTATATAGCAGAAGCAACAATGTCAAAAGAAAGCATAAAAGAACAGAAAACTACAAAAGATGTTTAAGTATATACTCTCAATTAGATTTCTTTCTCTTGAAAATACAAGAAACAATGAAAGAATGAAATGAGTTACAAGTGAGGGGGAGGCTCTCTATTTATAGTTGAGTTTCTCAAAAACCGAATGTCTAGATTAAGTTACATTGACAGACGAGATTAGTCTATCCCTTAAATTTAGGAATTTATGAGATTACATAATCGAATCATATCTAATCTTATAACATATAATTCCCCTCAATTTTCTAAGATTAATTTCCCTAATTACCAAGGTAACTTATGTTACCATATCTTCATCATTGGGCCACTCAGGCTTCAATGTGATAGGCTTCTCCGACAACTCTTTAAATTGAGTCAGTTCTTGTAGGCCAAATGATCCCTATCTAAACAATAGACCTCCATAAGCACATTTAGTGTGATGGTCACAGGCTTTGAACTACAGCCCATGACAATTACATATTATAGATTTTAGTTAATCAAATGGATATATATATATTATAGATTTTTGTATCAATAAGAATGTTGTTATATATTATAGATTTTGATAATTGTTATAAAAATATTGTTATTTTAATAGATATGTTGTTATATATTTGATTAAAAATACTTTTAATTTTTGAAATACTTTGCTAATTTTTATTTTTTTTCATTTTTAAATATTCTTTTATAATTTTAAATAATTTTAATGATATTTTGATTGGTCAACGCGGTCAATGACGGATCAATGATCAGTCTAAACTTATTCTTAAATAATTATATATTTTTTATTTCCAAAAAAAATAATTTTATAATTTTTATAGTTTTTTTTATAATTTTTGAGGACTTTTATAAATTTTTTTATTTTTAAAATGATTTGCTTATGTGACATAACGACTTTTTTATAACAACTACCAAAATTTATAATATATAACAACATTTTTAACGGGTATCAAAATCTATAATATATAACAACTATCAAAATCTATAATATATAATAACATATCTATTTATATAAAACCTTTTTAATTTCTTTGCATATTTTTATATTTTTTAAATAAATTTTAAAATTTTCTAAATAATTTTTTACTATTTTTTATATTTTTAATTTTTTTATAATTTAAAATAATTTTTAATGATTTTTGACCGTGGATTATATATTTATCTGATGTATTTATGTGTTTAAATTTCGTTTTACTCATATTTTAAAATGTTTTTTATTTTAATATTATACATATTTTATTGTTATTATGATTAATTAGTTTCAAACCATACGTTCCATTGTTTGTTGTATGTTATTTTTAAATCACATCTGTTTTCTAAATCTATCATTTCCACACACTAATATGCGAGTGATAGAATTTGTATGATTGAAAATTTCTTATTATACTTGAATTGTTAAATAAATTTAAAACTAATTAAAAGATTGGGTAAACTACACATTTAGTCACTCAATTTTCATAGGTTTTCAATTTGGGCACTGAAAATAAGAAATTTACCTTTTGGACACCGTGGTTAACAACTATTTTCATTTTGATCACTTGCCATTAATTTGGGTTAGACAATGTTGTTTTAAACTCATTTTATTCCCCTAAGTTTTTTCCTTATAAAAATCCAGGTAGTTCTTGGTAAAACACAAGAAAATTAATTTTAAAAAAGGAAACTAAAATGATAAAATGAGTGACTAAAATGGAAACTTCTAAAACTAAGTAACTAAAATGAAAATTAAATTAATTATGGGTGTCTAAATAAAAACGTTTGTTAACGAAAATGCCTAAAATGTAAATTTTTTATTTTTAATGCCAAAACTAAGATTTTATGAAAATAGAGTCAACGGAAAAGTTAACTCTTAAAAAAAAATTAAATACCTAAAATGATCAACGTCTAACAAGTGGAAATGATCATAAATGTAAAAGGCATAATAGCATTTTTCACCCTTAACCTTTTTTGAAATAATCAATTTAGCCTTCTTTCTTTTTTTAGCTTCATTTAGCCCTCAAACTACTTTTTTTGGTCAAATTAACCATAATTGGATGTAAAAATTAACAGTGCCGTTAACCTGTTGATGTGGATGCCACATGGCTGGCCACATGTGCAGTTGCTGACGTGGCAATTAATTAAAAATTAAAAAATTGTAAAAATTATAAAGAATTTAAAATTTTCAAAAGAATTGTAAAAATTATAAAGAATTTAAAATAAAATTAATCCTCCCTTTTTCATTTGCTTGTTCTCAACTGTTTAAAAACACTGTTTATTTCTACTTTTTAGAATTTTTATAAATTTTTATAAATTTTTCTAAATTTTTTGTATAATTTTTGTTTTTTTTAACATTTATACTATTTGTTATATTTTAATATTTTTTTAATTTATATAATTTTTAATATTTTAAAATAATTTTTTCAATTTCTTTATTTTTTAAAATATTTATTAATGTGACATATAGTGTCACATCAACAATTAATACATGTAAATCACAAAGGGCACAACAACATTCAGGGTCTTCATCATTATGGTCTGCCACTGGACTCTCTATTGGTTGCATCATAAGTTGTGTAGTTCCATCTTCTTTGGATGTAATTTGGCTTTTGGTAGACTAAATGGGTTGACTATGCTCATGAAGTTGTTTATAGTTAGTAGCCCATTTTTCTGGGATAAGTTTAATAAGCTCCTTCTTGGGGATTTGTCTTGGAACATGAACACAATGAGGTTGATCATTTGTGTTAACAGAGATGAGCAGAGAATCTCCTATTCCATGTCTTGATAGGTTGAAAGCATGATCTTCGACTCTGTAAACAATCTGATAGTGTAGGGTTGCAACTATCGCGGATGGTACTTGAGGTGCTCCAACAATCTAGATCTGAACTTTGAGAGCTTCAAGCAAATTTGGATCTGCTAATGCCATCGTGAAATTTGGGAAAAGAGTAACCATAACAAGGCTAGAATTTAGGGTGGCTTCAATAGTAGCAATGCAAGCTTGCTCATATTCCAAATATCTAGAATCCAACAAAGTAATTCGTGCTACAACAGGTTTGCCGTCTGTACCATGATAATTTAATGCAAGTCGGACTGCCCAAAAATGGATATGAGAGTAACCTGCTTGTATCCATTTTCTAGGAAATTTTGATGGAATTTCAAGAGTAACAAACTATTCAGAAGATGAGACAGATATATGATAACTATCAAACCTTGAGGCTTGAACATATTCTTTTACTTGTTTAGAGGAACTATGGATTAAAATTTTTATGGATCTAATGGGAGAAAAGGGGGTGTTATTGCCTAATTTAGCCAGGGGCCCATAAACCAGAGTCCAAAATACAAAGTCCATTTACAATTAAAACCCAAAAAACAACCCAAACCCTAAAGACCCAAAATAAAAAACCTACGGCCCAATTGGCCAATAAACTTAAAGTCATTTTTGGCAAGGGGGAACCCTAGCCCTTTGCGCCGCAAGCCAACTGCTGAACCACCTTCACACGCCCCGCGTCGTGCGTCGCTCCACCACGCCACGTCAGTGGCATACCTACACACACACACCTGCAAACAAGCACAAAAGAAGGGACAGCACAAAACCGAAGAGGATCGAATGTAAAAGGGACTTTTTTTTTTTTACAAATATACACGGACACAAAATATACGAATACACAAAAGAGTATCCGAAACAGAGAAATTTTTACTAAAGGTGTTTTTTTATCTTTTTATTTTATTTGTTTTATTTTATTATTTTTTTCGAAAAACAAAATAAAAAAGAGAACTTTTACCTGCGTGAATGCCGCCGTAGGAAGCTGAGGTTCGTCGTTTCCTGTGAGAAACAACGAGATTTTGGGATCGGGGAGTAAAAAAAGCCAAAAAACGAGTCTTTTTGCCTTCCGGCCATCGCGGACGGCAGCGTCGTTGCCAGCGGTGGTCCAGCGACCGGAGCTCGACCGGAAATCAAGGGGAAGGGGGAAGTTGAGAGCATTCTCTCAGTTTTTTTTTGAAGAATAAGGGAAAATGAAAATTTTTGAAAAAAATTGACTTTTATAGGGCCCCAAAACGACGTCGTTTTAGGGCTGGCCTTAAATGCCCAAAACGGCATCGTTTAGGCCATAACCCGTCCAACCCGACCCGATGGGCAGAGGATCCGCATGTTTTTATTGGATGGGCTATTTGCGCATTTATCCCTTCCGCCTTTTTATAATTTTACAATTAAAGTTCTTTTTATTTCTAAATTCGCCCTATGGTTCCACTGCGATTTCAATTTGGTCCCCCAAGCAACGGTGCTTTTAAGGGAAAGGGATATTTGTTTTCTTGGTCCCCCTGCTTTGTGAGCGTTTTAATCCGGTCCTTCCCCTCTTTTTTATTTCCAATTTGGCCCCAAAACTTTAATTTTCAATTCAATTTAGTCCCTTTTCGATTATTTTAGCTATTTTATTAATTAATTTGGGTTTCATGTTTATTATTATATTATTTATTATGATTATTTAGTATTATTACTATTTTTATTATTATTTATTGACTTTGTTATTTTTATTATTTTGTTTTACTATTATTTATATTCATTATTATTATTACTATTATTACTATCATTATTATTTTTACTATTACAATTATTTTCTATAATTATTATTTTTATCTTTATCATTATCATTATTATTATTATTATTTTCATTATAATAATATTATTATTACTATTATTTTTGCTATCCTTTTGTTTTTTTAAAAAAAAACCCATTTCATTCAAAGTTTCCCTATTCCTATGTTTATATGCATCCTCGTTTTAAATTAAACTTTTCACTAGAATTTTCTTTGCTATTTCATTTATTACTCCTTTATTATTTTATTTGTTTCATTTTCATTGTGTTTTTGTTCTCATCGTTTTTTATTATATACTCATTTATTTATTTATGTCTTTATATACCTGTAAGTTCATGTTATTCATTATTATTGTATTGGCATCATTATTATTCGCCAAGTACGACCAATTCCGCGTTCTAGCCAATTTTCGATTTTAATTGTTACATAGATTTTATCCCTTTACCCCAAACTCATAAAATTTTCAAATAGAGGTAATATTTCGTGTTTGAAAATTCAAGAAATCGTGCCCTAATGTGCTGGGTTTCGATTTTTCGTTTGACCAAATAACTAAATATCCTTTTGAAATTCCGTCCATATTTTCTTAAATTAAACAATGCAATATTTCACGTTTGGAAATTCAATAAATCGTGCCTTAATGTGCTGAGTTTCGATTTACCGTTTGACCAAATAGCCAAATATCCCTTTAAAATTTCAATGCATGAGTTTTGGAAATCATGGGATAATCTTGGTATCGAAGGTTTGAAATGTGGTATCCTAACGTGCTGGATATGATATTTTATTCCTTCGGAACAAGAGAATCTCAATATCCAATTCAAGTTATCCAAACATTTTTAGATGAATTGCATTTTAAAATCTTTTTTGCAGAGTGAGACTTTAAAGGAATACTAGGCATTGAAAGAGAAGTTGAAGAGGTAGAAGGTCGTGACAACATTTTATCAGACATAACTGGAAAGACTTCTCTCTAAATTGTTCCTTTTAAAGAAGATGAAATGCATGAGTTTTTTAAGCATTTGCTAGTTCTGGTACCAATATAGGTGAGAATCTTAGATGAAATTCAAGAAATAAGAACTTGTAGCAAGTATGCTATGCCAAAAAATATAGACCATTCCTCTTGGTCATTAAAATAGGCACGGCCTTTTAACTACAAATACTTAATTCAAGAAACCTTTGCAATTCTCAACAATATTAACATCTTTTGATTAGAGTTTTAATATTTCTAATGTGCAGGATCCATATATGGCAAGCACAGAGCATACTCTATTATAACTCTATAATTTCACTCATGTATCATTTCCCATAAAAAAGAAAATTTAGAGAGAAAGAAGGGAAATTTTGAAAGCCATGGATAAAATACTAAACATACTGATATTTTATTAGATAGAAGACTCGATGATCTTACAAGATAGAAAGTATCTCCTTTTATAAATGAAGGAAATGAGAAACAACCAAAATAGCTACAGTGCCAATACATAATTATTAAAGCAAAAGCAAACATAAAGGAAACAAACAACATTGAAGATTCTTAATAGTGCATGACACACTCAACAGTAAAGATTCCTAATAGTACATTTTCTTGATATAAGAAAAAGAAAAAGCAAAAGCATGAGATTCTTTCAGAGTGCTTTAGCTGTTGGCATTGGGATGAGGAAATTGTGCACTGTCAAGAGAGCTTTCACTGTAATCATCTTTACACATATCCTCATATTCGGACTTATCTTCTAGTTTATCTTGGATCCTTATCTTGTTAAGATTGATTTGACTGCAATACCAAGGATAATCTTGAGACCATTTTGATGGATCTAGAATATTCTTATAGCATTCTTGAATTGCCTTCAAAATTTCTTTATGATAAGGTTGATATTGAACTGGCCAAGTATCTCATGGAGCAGTGATGCCTAGAGGAGGCCATATTTCAAATGGGACAACCTTGTTAAGCTGGCAAAGGAATTTTTAGATTTCTCTATAATGAAAATCAGAATTTCTAATATCATTAGGAAAAACCTTATGTATCTAAGTAGTAGGAAAAGATCTTAGTTGAGTTGATTTTCCACATTGCATGAAGTATTGGGGCTTGTAAAAGATAATTATCATGTAAGCTCCTGATTTTTCACGATAAGATTGATTTATCATGTTTAGCTATTGTGGTAATGAATGAAACCAACTAAGGAAGATGAAGAAATTCTGATGTTCAGGTTCAATATTTCCTCTAACAACTTTTGTGAGATAGTAAAAGAGATTAGGGATAAAGAATTGTATGGCAATATGGTGAAGATGTGTGAGGTACCATAAGAACCATTTTAGTTCTTTTGGTTGTTCAACAAATTCAAACTTGATTGGGTGTATAAATGGATAATCTGGATGAACACCCCATGCCTTGAGAATAAGTCCTCCAAAATTTTTAAAGACCTGAATCTGATATTCAAACATTATTTCTTTGTTCTTTTGGTGAAAAGTTTTCTGATGAACAAGATTTATAACTTATAGTGGGAATTTTGGGTTGAGGTTAGGAGCAACAAGATAGGAGGTATGAAAGGTTGAGGATGAAGAGGCTAACCTATACATCATTATAGGTCTGGGCCAAAAAGTTCTTTTGTAAGCAAAAATTTCTTTCTTGGGCCTGGAAAGGAAATCAACAAGGATATTTTCTTTTCCTTTAATATGTTTAGTATCAAAAGAGAATTTTGAAAACCATTCAGCCCATCTAAGGAGCTGAGGATGCAGAACTATCTTCTGTTTGAACTTGAGCATTTGAGGGAAATAGGACATTTCCATTTCAACAAGAAAATGATATCCTGCAAGATAAAATTCAAACTTTGAGATTCCTTTTTTGACTGCTAAAATTTCTTTGAAAGTGGAATGATAATAGATTTCTGCTTCTGAAAAGCTTCCACTTTTGAATCCACAAAGATGTTTTTTGTTTTCTTTTTCTTCAAATAATATTGCACTCCAGTATTTATCGCTGGCATCTGTCTGTAAAATTCTTTTTCCACCAAAATGGATTTGGAGTGGAGACAAATCTTACAACATTTCTTTCAACTTTTGTACTGCTCTTGTCTGAGAAGATGACCATGTAGGAGGTTCTTTCTTAAGCATCTTTCTTAGGGGATTAATATACTTAGAAACCTTTAGAATAAAGTCTCTAAAATAATTAAAAATTCTTAAGAATTATTGTACCTATTTTTTAGAAAGGTTCTTATCTGGAAACTTAAGAAGCTCTTGTGAAATATGAGGCTTTGGAGAGTACTATCCATCTTTCAGCTTCATTCCTAGAAATTCAATTTCTGGTTTATTTATTTACATTTTCTTCTCTGAAAACATTATCCCATATTAGAAAATAAGGGATTTAAGTCCTTCTAAAAGTTGAGCATAAGATTCTTCTTCTGGGCTATAGAGCATAATGTCATCAATATAGATTAAAGAATTTTCCATAAGAGGTTGGAAAATCTTTATCATTGCTTTTTAAAACAATGAAGGGGCGGTCTTTAACCCAAATGGCATAACTTTCCACTGAAAATGTTTATTTGGAATACAAAACCCTGTTTTACCTCTATCATCAGGGTGAATTCCTAATTGCCAGAATCCTGTCTTGAGATCAAACTTGGAAAATATTCTTGCTTTAGCTAGGCTAGAAAAAAGAGAATTTCTATTTGACAATGGAAACTTGTCATCTTGAAGGAAGTAATTAAGAGGCTGGTAATTGATAACCAGTCTTAATTTTCCTCTGATTTGTTCTGATCTCTTATTCACATAAAAGGCTTCATATTCCCATTGGGAATTTGATGGTTCAATCAAATCTTGTTGTTGAAGTTCTTTGCATTCTTGTTCTGCTAACAATAAATGATATGAATTCATTCCCATATGACTGGCTTTTGCAAGGTTAATGTCTTCATTCTTTTTGAAAGGGAGGGTAATAAAAAATTTAAAATTTTTTCATAAAGGGTTTAAACATTTGAGTAGAAATTTTGAATGAGAATTTGCACAGACTTTTCTTTTAACTCCTGGATAATTTGAAGAATTTTTTCTGACTGGATAGAAAAAAGCTTGGGTGTAGAGACAAAGGGTTGAAATAGATTTTTAGAATGAACTCCATCAGGAAGAATTCTCAAATATTGGGCCTTTGTGTAGAGGTCAAAACCTACTACAATATCTTTTCCTGGGAGTTTTGAACCCAATACTGTAATTCTAACATTACATCCTAGAAAGAACTGAATAGTGATGGGTTTACTAATCAAATGAATAGCAAAAGGAACACGGGTTTCACACGACTGTGTCCCCATTTAAAACCCTAGCCCCCTTTTTATTTTTCCCTATTTTGTCTTTTTCTATCCATCCTTTTCATAGCCGCCGCAGCCATCCTTTCTCCCTACTCCGGCCACCATCGCCACCACCGATCAACTCCCTTTCCCTTTTCCCCCTTCCCCTTCTCTTTCTCTTCTTTCCTTTCTTTTTTCTTTTTTCCCTTTTCCTTTCCCTTCCTCCCCTCTCCTCTTCTTCCCCATTCTCCCCTTAATTGCACAACCACCCCGCTCAGGCCACCAGCAGCCCTCCCCCGTCTAACCGACCCAACCTCACCTTCTTCCAATGCCACCGGTTCACAACACCAATGATGAGGACCTTTGAGTCCATCTATTTTAATTTTAATTTTTTTAAATTTATCTTTCTTTTACTTATTTTTGAAGACTTATGTTTTTATATTTTGAACTATGTTTATCTTAATGGTCATTATAGAGTAAGCCCTTAATTCTCTTCCACAGTGTTGTTTATTTTCTTATCAATACCTCAGAATCATGCCTTTCATTGGTCATGTCTACAAATCCAGCCTTCATTATTCCAAGGATTTCATCCAAAAATTCAGGGCAGTTTCGATTCTCTCCCTCTCTTTTGATATTATGCTTATGTTGTTATTATATATCTTTGTACATTGAGGACAATGTACATCTTAAGTGTGAGGAGTTTATTTATGTGATTATCAGAAAATCCCTGAATTTTTTATCTCGTTCTCAAAACAATTTTCTCATACTCCTATTAGAATGAATTTTAATTGATTTATGATTTTTATTGATATGTTTTGAATTAAATCATAGGCAATTGTGCATTGATTGTTTAAACTTTAAGACATTAGAAAATCAAGCATGATAAGTTGACTTTTGAGAATTAAAATTGCTAGGTTATTTCCCTGAATTGAGGTATTATCTTGAAGTTTTGAATTTACAGGATTGACATTAAATACCCATAATTTTTGTGAGATTTTAAGCCTTTTAGAGCATATATCTTTCTTGCTCACTAATTTTATTGGTTATGAGTGAGTCAACATTGATTTGTTATTCTAGAACTTGCTTCGATTATGCATGTCAAGACCACATCTTTGATTTGATATACGAAAATGATAAAGGCACTTAGGTTTTAACCTATTTACCCCAAAAAAACCTACGCACATAATTGACCCCTAGTGAACCCGGCCTTAACCTTTATTTATTAATTTTTTTTCCTTAATAATAACCCACAACTTAACCCTTTTTGATTCATTAAGAATTTTTCCCTTTTCATTGACTCTTTTTTATCGAGATTTGATTTAATTAGTTACCCAACTATGATCGTTCATTCCAGTTGCTGAGTTATTTCTCATTATGTACTCCCCATTCAATATTCTTATTCTTACAAAAAAGAACGTATATTCATATTCATTCAATTACATGTCATTCTAAAGAACTTGGATAGATTAAAGTCATTATATTGAGAGAAAAAGCCCACTTTATTTGTTTTGGATAGTTTGACTTCTAGCACTTGTTTGTAATTCAGTAATTAGCTTTTTTTTTTCTTAGTTTGGTAATTTATTTAAATTAATCTCGATTATAACCCTCTTTTTCAGCCTTTGTTCACACCTTTAACCTAAGCCCCATTACAACCTTGTTAAAGACCTTTTGATTTGTGTATCATCTCATTTATAGTGGTGGAGATTTGATTTTCATGCAAGCTTATGGTACTAACTTTTCATGTCTGATTATTGAGTTCTTAATTGTTAAACCTTAAACACTTTGAGTGATTTAAGTGAATCTTTAGTGAGGATGTCAACCTTTGTCAATTTGGAATTAAAGATAACTACTTAGATGAAGGGGGATGCCGATGATTTTATGTAAAATGCTCAACTTTGATTGTTTGAAATTTTAATGTTCTTTTAGTTAAATTTTCAATGTATGATTGCTTATGGATTATTTTGAAACATTATTGATGAGAATTATGAGTTGAGAAGAATTTATTTTGATTATGAGTTGAGGATTTTGCTTGAGGACAAGCAAATGCTTAACTGTGGGGATATTTGATAAGCTGTAATTTATACATATTTTTACTCCATGCTTGGCATATTTATGAATGATTTTTCCTTGGTTTTAGTAAATTTGATGTTCCTAATCCTTTAATTTCATGTTTTATACTCAGGAGAGCTTAGGATAGCAAAAAGAGTGAGAAACTGGCCAAAAAAAAAGACAAATTGGGCTTAAAACAGTGTTTCACACGGCCTAGGCACTTCCACATGGGTGATCCACACGCCTGTGTGAGGTACACGGGCAGACCAAATGCCCATTTGTCATGGCTGTATCGACATTAATCCAAGTCAGAATTGCACACGGTTTGAGCACTTGCACACGGGCGTGGCACACGACCGTGTCCCTATCGAGCCTAAGTTCAGTTCTACTTAGAAAAGGCCATTTTTGAGGGTTTTGAAACATTCTAAAGCCTATATAAACACCCTAGAAGGGGATTAAAGGGGACACGCAGAGCAGAACGCAGAAAATACTCGAAGAAAGCCATCGGAATCAGCTCGGAAGCAGGATTACATCAAGACTGAATACATTCAATTTCTAGCGAAGTTTCTGGGTTTCTTTATGTTTTGGTGTTTCCCCAATTTTGAGATGTTTTCCCTTATTATTATGAACTAAACTCTCTAAATACCTAAGGGGGATGAAACCTAAGACGAATCTTATTAATATCTGACTTATATGATAAATACTTGCTCTTGTTCTTAATTATGTGTCCTTGATTCTTGTTTTAATACTTCAGTTTATTAATCCAAGTTTGATGTGCTTATTCAGTAGAGCAAAAGTCCCTGTTTAAGAGTAGATCTAGCATAATTAAGTGGAGTTGAATGCAATCCTAGACATAGAATGACGTAAATCTGCCAGATCAGAGTTAAATCTAATAGGAAAATCCATAGATCGAGTTAATGCGATGATAGGGGTTTTAATTAGAAAGAGATTTCAATTAATCAACCTAGAGCTAGTTGTTTTTAGTCTCGATGGAGATATTAACATAAATCAGGGATTTCTACGGAATAAGTCAAGTGAATAAATCGTCTGATTCAGAAGTAATAAGTGAAGTCTAGGTGAATTCTTCTTTGGATATTGTTTTCTCCATCAGTTTTCCTAAAGTCTTTTCCAACTTTTGTCTCTGTCACGTTAATTAGTTAACTAGGTTAGTTAAATTTTAGGTTAAAACAATTCATCTTTATTTTTAGGCTAAATAGTAGAAAAAGAGTTAATACTATTACTTTTAGTCCTCGTGGATACGATATTTCTGGTCTCATCAGAACTATATTATTGTTCAATAGGTGCGCTTGCCTTAGTCGAATTTTTCGTTAGTTTTATGACCATCAGATGATCTGTAGTAGAATTAGAATACCTAACATGTGGCTTCCACCAGTCTGGAGGTAACATATCTGGATTCATAATTATTTCAGCTGCTCCAGTATCTATAAAGGCAATTATAGTAATGGGTTTACTATATTTGTCTAAATAGATTTTCACAGGAATATGAGGAACATGTACAATGCTGCTACGATCTTTCTGAACTTGGGCTTGCAGCAGATGAACATCTGAATAGTCTAATTCTGAATCTGAGATTTCATCAGAATGAACATGAATAGCACAAATAGTTTTATCTGAAGGTTCATTTTCAATGGAATAGACAGACTCTATATCATCTTCCTTTTGAATCTTTATTCTTGATTGTTGAATCATTTGTGCAATCTTTTTTGCTCTCTTTTTACTCTTAGGACAATCTTTTGAAAAATGTCATTTTTGATTGCAAGTATAACATCGGTCAAACTTTGCTGTTGATTTTCGTTTCTTTATGAGATATCTCCATTGTGGCTTTTTTTTTTTTTTTTTTTTCATCTTGAAGAAATTGTGTTCTTTGAAAAAGAATATATTTTAAAATGTTTCTTCTTCTTAAAACGACAATCACAAAGCTTGTCTTTGGAACATTTGTATTTTAGATGAGATTCATAACATGCTCGATCAATTCTTTTATCACTATAGAGATGATCTTTGAATATTTTCCTCTTGTTGCAAATGTCTTCCAAAGCAATAAAAACTTCTTACTGGATTTCTCCGACTGTTAACTGAAGAATATCTCTATTTTTTTTTGGAGAGCTTGATTAACTGCAACTTGAAGAGGATCTGGAAGAGAAGACAGGATTACTGGCTTTAGATTTGAATTTAGGCCTAAAGCACAAAATAATTTAGTCATTATTTTAAAATGCTTTGCCAAATCTTTTTTGTGGTATGAACAACATTTTCTTTTGTAAAACTCTCCCCTTTTGAGAGCTAGGAGATCATCTGGATTGCCCACAAAGTGATGATGAATAATTCGAATCGGTTGGGCAAGATCTTGAAGGACAAAAAATTGCATTTGATATTGTTGACTAATAGATTCCACCAATCTCGCATCATTCCAGTAAACCTGGATACAAACTCCATAAGGATATTGTAATTACTTTCTTCAATAAGCTTGCAAGTTTTAAGCCAAGAATGAAATTCTTGAATTCTATCTGGCTATTTTTCTTGTGGAATATCATCAAGGGTAAAAGTGATTCTTCCAATGGAAGTTTTTGGTGTAGAACGTTGTTGTGATGAAGATGATTCTGGCACTTCTGGCATTTCATCATCATCTAGTTGCTCTACTTTTAGATGAGTTTGTAAAACCTTTGAAAGGTTTTCTTCTTCAGATTGACTTTCTGATGATGGTTCTGATGATGAGCTAGAATTTGACCAATCAGTATCAGTATCTAATTATTGTTCTTGAAGCTATAAAGCTGAAATCTTTTGAATCACAGACTCTTTATAATCCTTTAAGAACTTTTTCAAATGATTTTGATTTTGTTGTATCATCAGAGACTTAGAAGCTTGTTTTGGAAGAGGTAACTTTGGAGGTGAATTATCAACAATTGGACTTTTTCCAAGTTTGATTTCTTTTTCTTTCTCAGCTACTTCAGATTCTTCAGTAGCTTTTTTCTTTTTCTTTTCAGCTTCTCTTCTTTTAATTTCCAGAAATACTTTATAATTGCTTAGCTTGGTTCTTTCTGGAAATTTTGGGAAGGAAATATGAACTCCTTCAGTTGGAAAAGGATTCTTTTGTCGAATTGAAGGAAATAGCTCAACTGTTTCTGATCTTGGAGATGGTGCTGGAATTTTCCCAGTTTCTTGAAGTGCCTTGATTTTTTCTTTGAGATTCTGAATTTCTTTTTCTCTTTGTGCCAAATAAGAAAAGAAATCTTGACCTGGTGTGGCTGGTTCTTTTGCCACAACATTTAATCTTTTTTGCAATAATATCTGTCTGTTGTTGGAAAATATGGAAATCATATATATAATAAGGGTAATTACATGTTATTATTTACTATCATGATAGGTTAGCCCAAATTAAAAGTGATCTAATTTGGTTAAAATTTTATTAAGCTTTAATTATTAAATAAAGTATGGGTCAAATATGTGTAGATACTCTAATAATTGAATTCTAATCAAATTCTGATTAATGATGGGCTAATTAGAATTTGATTAGAACTAATATGCCAAGGTTATAAATATTAGGGTTATGGTCCCCAAATTATACACAAGATATCTTTTCTAATATCCCATCATTAGTAAAGAGAGAGCAGATATTCTCTGAATTTCTTGTGTACTAATTTGGAAGATCAAATTCCCAAAATCCGGTAAAACTTCAAGAAATTCATGGATTCAGGTACGCTTCCGCATCTAGTTTTGTTCTTAATTTATTCTTGATGATTTGACATGATAGATCTTGATTTATTAAGTTTTATTTCAGATTTGTTTTGCAAATTTAACATCTGGATTTTTGTTAGATCCTGATTTATTAAGTTTTATTTCAGATTTGTTTTGCAAATTTAACATCTGGATTTTTGAGGGGATTTTTGGCACATAAGTGTAATTTTTCTCAGTGTATTCATCAAGAGGAGGAAACTCCTTGTCATATAATGTTTTTTCAAAAGGTGGCAACATACATACAGCAGGAGTTGTTTTTTGTTTAAGGTAAAGGATTTTTCTGAACCCATTTGTTGAGCTTTTTGTAACATGGTTGAGAAAAAGGTTTTGGTTTTCTTTGAAGATCGTATTTTGTGGTTTAGGTGGTTTTTAATTTTGAAGAGGGGGTTTGCAAGTTTTTGGAGAAACCTTTTGAACTCGTGATGGTAGATTAACTGAATAATCTACAAGGTAGATAAATTTACCATTATCCTCACCAAGTGGTCCGATGTTTGGATCTCCCTCCATCCATCTTTTGTAAAATTTTGACTCGATGGACTTTTTGGTTTTATTTTTTTTTGGTTTTGAGGCGGAGTTGTCCATACCATCAATTCATGCACTAATTCTGTCATTAGTACATAATTCACATGAACAATGTAGATCCTACGGACAATGTCCAGTATTTTCATCTTTAAAATAGCTGATGGAAAACCTTTATAAATGTTTAAAGATGAAAATACTCGACATTGTTTGAGGGTTAAATAAAGCCAAAAAAAGGAAAAAAGGGCTAATTTGATTTATTTCTGAAAAGGTTAAGGGTGAAAATCGTCATTGTTCCAATGTAACACGTGTTTGATTTGTTTCGTCTATGGGGTCATAAAATAATATCGACATTGACAGACGGTTGACATCGGTCTGGGCACGGAAACAAAGCAACGAAGCTTCATGGAATTGAGAGCTTCATTAGGGACATTTTGACATATGCAATAGACGGCTTTTCCTATACAAAGTCCGGGTTTTCTTTCTCCGTAAGAAACACAAACAATTCAAAAGACACTTCATCTTTCTCCAACAACATAAAAACACGTATATTCTACTATGAAATTATCATAAACAAACTGTATAACTTTCACGTTGATTTTCTAGGCAAGAGATTGATTTTCCAATGGCTTCTAATAAACCCATCTTCTTCTTCCTCCTCTTGCTGTTTCTCTCGTTGAAGCTGCAGAGCTCAAGCTCACAAACATGGATCAAAGCTGGCTACTGGACATCTATCTCTTCCCTTCCTGTTTCTGATATAAACTCTGCTCTTTTCACTCACCTTTTTGCCTCCTTTGCTTTTATAAACAAAACCTCTTATCAGCTTTTTATCAATTCCTCAGATGAACAATCTTTCTCTAACTTCACCAGTACTGTAAAACAAAAGAATCCATCCATCACTACTATTTTGTCCATTTGGGTTACAAGATCTGAGTCCACCACCTTTTCTTTGATTGTTAATGAAACTTCCCGTCGAAAATCTTTCATTGAATCTTCAGTCAAAACAGCCAGGCTTTATGGTTTTCATGGTTTAGACCTTCATGGGTTTGAGCCTACGAATGACACCAGTTTGGGTACGTTTTTGGATGAATGGCGAGCTGAGGTAGCTTCTGAGTCGAGAAACACTGGTAAGACACGGTTGTTGTTAACTATGTCGGCTCGTTGTTTGCGAATTGACAACTCATTGAGTAATCCTATTGAGTCCGCAAAACGAAACCTGGATTGGATAAATATTGTGGCATATGACTACCATGTGCCAAAAGTAGACAGATTTACCGGTTTTCATGCACCTTTATTTGACCCATTAGGAAGGGCTAACACTGATGATGATATAAGGGAATGGTTAAAGAGAGGTTTCCCTGCTGATAAGCTAGTTTTAGGTTTGCCTTACCATGGCTATGGATGGAAGCTTGTTAACTCTGCTGACAATGGTATTGGTTCAGCAGCTTCGGGATCGGCTCTCACCATTGATGGTTCAATGGGGTATAAGTTAATCAAATCATTCATTCAAAACTATGGTTATGGCGTTGAAGCTGTGTATAATTCTACTTATGTGGTGAGTTTTTGCAAAGTCGGGTCGATTTGGATCAATTTCGACGATGTGGAAGCCATTAAAGCTAAGGTTTCTTATGCCAAGGTAAAGGGTCTACTTGGTTACGCGGCCTTTCAACTCTCCAATGACGATAATTGGGTGCTTTCACAAGCAGGTAATATGGATTCTCTGGTCTCTATGTTGAAACATATCAATTTTACAAAATATTGAATTTTCAAACATTGACTAAGAAAAATATGTGAAGCGGCCACATTGCTTGCCTCTATTTGGCATATTTTGATTTGTGGGGCTTTCTAATGTAATAATCTGTTACTTTTTTATTAACTTTTTGGGGCCTAGACAATAACGGTATCTTGTCATTATCATGTCTTGTTTGCCTGTAACAGAGCCTAGTTTTGTTGAAATTCTGAAATCCTTACAAAACATTGTACTATAATTAATGTAATGAATAATGTATTAACGTTCCACAGCTTATGGAGTAGGCACAACTCAGCCGAAGAAACATCAGTTATTGGTGATTGTTTTGGTTACAGTTGCTGCAATGGTTCTCCTGATTATGTCTCTCATTTATTACCTGCAACACAAAGTATTCAAATCACAAGGTAAATTATTTGGACATGTGAGAATCTGAAATGATTCGAGACAATAATCGTACATTGATTCCACAAGATTTTGATTGCAGGGCTTTTGGGTGCGTTGAAAATGTCGGTATCTTTGATAAGAACCAAAATATCAGGTGAAAGAAAGCATGAAAATGGTGATCCTAATCTCCAAGCTTTCACTTTCGCTACCATTAAAGCTGCCACTAATAACTTTTCAAATGAGAATAAGCTTGGAGAAGGTGGATATGGTCCTGTTTACAAGGTAAATATACTATTACTTCGATAATGCATTTGAAGAACCATATGTTTTCAGCTTACCTGCAGCAGATTATGAAATTTCAAGGACCAACGAAACTGTTAGCAGTTTACCTCACATTAATTGCTAATAAATATAAAGTGTAAAGAATTTAAATAAACAATTCTTTATAATTTGAGTAATTAAGTTGGGTGTCTAGCGGTCAATGGGCTAACTTATTGAGCTTCATGTACATATATAAAAAGTCAAAAGATGGGCGCTTGAATTCGATGGTGCAAATATAACTTACGGTATAAGTTATGTACTAAGTAATACTTTTTTGATAAAAAATACGTTCCTATATAAAATTCGAATACTGCTATTTACACTAATTTATCCTTTTTGTTTTAAAACTTGGTGTATTCTAGAGGCTAGCGTTAAGGACAATTAATCACGCTTCAATTCTATATCTTATTTCTCTCATTTTTTCTTTCTTGTGCCACAAGTTTCTTTATTGCACAACAAATTTCTAAGGGAAAATATTAACTGCATTGTGGATTGTGGACAATATATAACAGGGAGAGTTATCAAACGGGCAAGAAATAGCAGTGAAGAGGCTCTCGAGAAGCTCAAATCAAGGATTGGAGGAGTTAAAAAATGAGGTCAATCTTACAGCTAAGCTTCAACATGTGAATCTAGTTCGTGTTCTGGGAATTTGTACTGAGAAT
Organism: Gossypium anomalum; assembly: GCA_025698475.1. Classification (NCBI taxonomy): domain Eukaryota; kingdom Viridiplantae; phylum Streptophyta; class Magnoliopsida; order Malvales; family Malvaceae; genus Gossypium; species Gossypium anomalum. The sequence continues at coordinate 88,144,575 of CM046968.1, forward strand.
GAAGAAAAAATGTTGGTTTACGAGTTCATGCTGAACAAAAGCTTGGATTTTTACCTCTATGGTAAGTAATTCTTCATTCTTTTCAACTTACCATGACTGCAAAGTACCTACTTATGGAATGTTATTTCATAAACTTATCCAAAAGAGACAAATATTATTCATACACTTAACCCATGCAGATCCATTTAAAAGGCATATGCTAGATTGGAGAAAAAGAGTTTCAATAATCGAAGGAGTTACTCAAGGCCTTTTATATCTCCAAGAATACTCAAATTACACTATAATTCACCGCGATATAAAGGCAAGCAACATTTTATTAGATTCTGAAATGAACCCGAAGAAATCGGATTTTGGGATGGCCAAGTTTTTCAAGAAGGATGAACTTGAAGCAAATACTAACAGAATTGTTGGGACATAGTAAGTGAACCAGATGGACTCAAATAATATATATCAGAGTAATTTTCATCTTTTGCATTGCATCTATGCGTTGCGTAGTTATTAATTCAGTGATTCAATGCAGTGGCTATGTTCCTCCGGAATACGTTACGAAAGGAATATACTCTACCAAGTACGATGTTTATAGTTTCGGAGTTCTACTTCTGCAAATTATTAGTGGCAAGAGGAATTTCAGCCTGTATGGATGCCATGAAAACTTGAATCTTCTTGAATATGTAAGTAACTTTTGAGACACTTTTTTTTCTTCTCCATTTTGCAGTACGAATATTGGAAAATATATAATGTTGAATGATAATATCCAGGCATACGAATTGTGGAAACAAGGTCGAGGGGCAGAGTTTTTCGACGCATCACTTGATGATTCATCTTCGTCATGTAAGCTCATTACATGTATGCAATTGGCACTTTTATGTGTGCAGGAAAATCCTGTAGATAGGCCGTCAATGGTGGAAGTTTTTACGATTCTCAAGAACAAAAGCAGTGTTGCAATCTCTGTACCTAAGCAGCCTGCATATTCAACTACAAGAGATGAAAGGAAGGACATTGGGAGGAAAAAAGTTTTTTCTGTCAACGATGCATCGATAACCCAAGTGGAACCTCGATGACTGACAGTTTATGCATTTGAGAATGTTGAAGCTGATCTCCATGCAGCTGGTATGAAACAAATGCAGCTGGAAGTTGGCCATACAAGCTCGTGATAAGCATGCAGCAACTATGGTTTCTTGTTTTTGTTGGATTTGAACTAATGTTTTGTTATTTTGTAATCTAGTTTGTCTCTCGAACTTAGTTGGTAATATTTTGATGTAATCCATTGATTGATTGACTGAAATTTCAGCAATACAACATGAACAATTAATTTAGCTATTTTCAATGTATTAGAGTGGGGTTAGGTATGTGATTTGGTAGTCATTTTGACTTGTACACTTCATCTTCTTTTTGATATATGTAATGGCAATCTACTAATGATGATTTATGAATGAAATACACTTCATTTTCATCAATATTCTCAACTACTCTCCATTACTTCCTCTTCTGTTTTTTTTCTTCTTTTCCTTTTGCTCGGTTCCCTCTTGTTTGTTCAGCAAGTATCGTGACTTGCTGCAAAAGCCAAAGCTATACCAGCTGCTTGCTTGCTTGATAACACCAACAATTGGTATCTAGAGCTCTTGTCTTTGAGGACCTGTTCTACTTGATTAAAAAATTTGAATGGCTTCTGCTAGCTTCTCTCCAGCAGCACCACTAGTCTTCACTGGTGAAGGTTTCCATATTTGGTTGGTCAAGATGAGAACATACCTTCAGGCATTCGATCTGTAGGAAGTGGTGAACTTGGATGCTGAGCCAGCTCCACTGAGGGCAAATCTCACTGTGGCTCAGATGAGGCAACATGCAGATGAGAGAACCAAGAAGCACAAGGCTATGTCCTGCATTCAGAACTGTGTTTTTGATGTGATCTTCACTAGGATCATGACCTGTGAGACCCCAAAGCAGGCTTGGAACAAGCTTAAGGAGGAGTTCCAGAGCACTGAGAGGACTAGGCAGCAACAGCTTCTAAACCTGAGAAGGGATTTCGAGAATCTGAAAATAAAAGAAGAGGAAGCTGTCAAGCAATACTCTGACAGGATAATGGCTGTTGTAAATAGCATAAGGCTCCTTGGTGAGCAGTTGATGAAGTAAGGATAGTTGAGAAGGTTCTCTCTACTTTACCAGAGAGATATGAGGAAAAGATATCCTCCTTAGAGGACATGAGAGACTTGACAAGGATCTCCCTGACTGAGCTTATCAATGCTCTTTATGCTCAAGAGCAAAGAAGAGCCAGCAGGATCGAGGAGCACCAGGAGGGTGCATTTCAGGCTAAAAGCAAGCCTAGCTCAAGTAATGCTGCCTATAAAGGCAAGAAAAATTGGATGGATAAATCCAGAACTGATGCCTCGAAAAAATGGGACAGACCATGCAAGCACTGCAAAAGGCCTGGTCATCCAGAGGCCAGATGCTGGTTCAGACCAGATGCCATATGTCAACATTGCAAGAAAAGAGGCCATGTTGAAAAGGTTTGCAAAGAAAAAGACAAACTTGAGCAGAATCAACCACAACATAAGGCTGCTGAGGCTCGTGTAGCTGAACAAGGCAGTGATGGTAAAGAACAAGTGTTTGCAGTCTCATGTTTAGCTGCAAAAGGGAAGGTTACAAAAGGATGGCTCCTTGACAGTGGCTGTACCAACCACATGTCACCAGATGCATCCATCTTCAAATCTCTAGATAGAAACTGTAAAACTAGAGTAAAAATTGGAAATAGACACTGTATTCAGGCAGAGGGCATAGGTGATGTGTTGATATGCACTCCATCAGGTAACAAACTCATCCCAAATGTACTGTTTGTACCTGAAATCGATAGAAATTTATTGAGCATAGCTCAATTGCTTCAAAAAGGATATACAGTGGTCTTTAAAGGAAATGAATGCCAAATCAGTGACCAAAAAGGGTCCATACTCATGACAGTAGCTATGTCTGACAAAAGTTTTGTTGTGGACTGGAATAAGGGCCTAGATAGTGCCTATGCTACTTCCATAGAAGAATCCAAGCTTTGGCATCAAAGGTTTGGTCATACTAGTTTTAAATCAATGGCACGAATGATCAGCAAGGATATGGCTGAAAATTTCATCAAATCAGTCCAAAATGAAGACGTTTGTGAAGTTTGTCAGTTCAAAAAATAAGTCAGGCTTCCATTTCTACAAGCATAGCTTGGAGAGCCTCAGAGAAGCTTCAATTAGTGCACACAGATGTGTGTGGCCCTATGAAGACCGAGTCACTCAATGGCAACAGGTACTTCATTTTTTTCATTGATGATAGTACCAGATACTGCTGGATTTACTTCTTAAAGAACAAGTCTGAAGTAGTTCAAGCCTTCCTGAAATTCAAAACAGCAGCTGAGACAGAAACTGGCTGTAAACTAAAGTCTATAATATCAGATAATGGGACAGGATACATTTCAGCTCAGTTCCAAGACATATATGCAAGAGCTGGCATCAAACATCAACTAACAAATGTGTATACACCTCAACAAAATGGGGTAAGTGAGAGAAAAAATAGAAGCCTACTAGATATGGCCAGATGCATGATATTTGAGAAGAATTTGCCCAAAAATTTATGGGCTGAGGCAGTTAACACTGCTGTTTATGTTCAAAACAGACTTCCAACCAAAGCCTTAGAGCAAAGGACTCCATTTGAGGCCTGGTTTGGATTCAAGCCATCACTGGCTCACTTGAGAATCTTTGGTTGTTTATGCTATTCACAAGTACTAGCTGCTAAAAGAAGTAAGTTAGACAAAAGGGTACAAGTAGGCATCTTGGTAGGCTATAGCTCAGAGAAAAAGGGCTATAGGATCTTGGATCCTTCAACGAAAAAAGTATTTGCAAGTAGAGATGTTGTGTTCAATGAAAGAGCAAGCTGGAATTGGGACAAGAATAAACCTGAAGCTGTCTTTGAAGAACTTGTGGTTGATCAGACAGAGCCAGAAGAAAATGGTCCAGATATGGACTTTGATGATGTGCCAATCAGAGGTACCAGATCTTTGGCTGAAATTTATGAAAGGGCACATGTAGCCTTAGTTGAGCCAATCTGTTTTGAAGAGGCTGAAATGCATGAAGGCTGGAAACAGGCAATGGCAGATGAAATTGCCATGATCGAGAAGAACCAGACTTGGGAGCTGGTTGAGAGGCCTGCTAACATGAAGATAATTGGAGTAAAATGGGTTTACAAAGCAAAGCAGAATGCTGATGGAAGTTTGAATAAACTGAAGGCTAGACTTGTGATGAAAGGTTTTAGTCAAAAATATGGTCTAGATTACTTTGAAACATATGCACCAGTTGCTAGATTAGATACAATAAGGCTGATAGTAACTTATGCAGCTCATATGCAGTGGAATGTCTATCAACTAGATGTAAAATCGGCCTTTCTAAATGGAATCCTTGAAGAGGAGATTTATGTCGAGCAACCAGAGGGATTCAAAGTACCTGGCAAGGAAGACTTGGTTTACAGACTAAGAAAGGCCTTATATGGCCTAAAACAAGCCCCCAGAGCATGGTATGCTCGAATTGACTCTTATCTGCTCAGTTTGAAGTTCGAAAGAAGTGCTAATGAGCCAACATTGTATGTCAAGAAAAATAAAACTGAAACTTAGCTTTTGGTGTCATTGTATGTTGATGACTTATTGGTGACAGGAGGAGATGAAATTGTTTTGACAGAATTCAAGACAAAGATGAAGGAAATGTTCGAAATAACTGACCTGGGGCTTATGACATACTTCCTAGGAATGGAAGTAATCCAGAAACAAGGAGAAATCTTCTTGAAACAGAAATCATTTGCCTTGAAGGTGTTGACAAAGTTTTCAATGTTGAATTGCAAGCCAACTCCTACACTTATTGTAGCAGGGTTAAAATTATCAAGCCATGAGGGTCATGAAGAAGTCTGTGAAACTACCTATAGAAGCCTGATCGGTTGTCTTCTATACTTGACTGCAACAAGACCAGACATCATGTTTGCAGTAAGTTTACTTTCTAGGTTCATGCACTGCTGCAATGTACAACATTTTCAAGCTGCAAAACGAGTACTGAGATACATTAAAGGTACTCTAAGTCATGGTCTCTTGTTTAGCAAGGCTGAAGAACTGAAATTGAAAGGCTACACAGATAGTGATTGGGCTGGTTCTAAAGACTATATGAAAAGCACATCAGGGTATGCCTTCACATTAGGGTCAGCAATGGTCTGTTGGAGTTCTAAAAAGCAGTCCTTAGTGGCTCAATCGATAGCTGAGGCCGAGTATGTTACTGCTGCTAGTGCAGTAAATCAAGCCATTTGGCTAAGAAAAGTCTTAGCTGATTTGAACCTATTTTAAGAAGAAACAACAGAGATATTTTGTGACAACAAGTCTGCTGTTGCAATTGCAAAGAACCCTGTCTTCCATGGTAAAACTAAACACTTTGACATTAAGTTGCATGTGATAAGGGAGATGAAGCAAGCTTGTGAAATAAAGCTGGTTCATTGCAATTCAGAGAATCAAATCGCTGACATTTTGACCAAGGGTCTTGGTGTATCGAAATTTAACAAGTTAAGAAAGCTTATGGGAGTTTGCAACAAGGAGCTCAAGGAGGAGTGTTGAAGCTGATCTCCATGCAGCTGGTATGAAACAAGTGCAGCTGGAAGTTGGCCATACAAGCTCGTGACAAGCATGCAGCAACTATGGTTTCTTGTTTCTGTTGGATTTGAACTAATGTTTTGTTATTTTGTAATCTAGTTTGTCTCTTGAACTTAGTTGGTAATATTTTGCTGTAATCCATTGATTGATTGACTGAAATTTCAGCAATACAACATGGACAATTAATTTACCTATTTTTAATGTATTAGAGTGGGGTTAGGTATGTGATTTGGTAATCATTTTGACTTGTACACTTCATCTTCTTTTTGATATATGTAATGGCAATCTGCCAATGATGATTTATGAATGAAATACACTTCATTTTCATCAATATTCTCAACTACTCTCCATTGCTTCCTCTTCTATTTTTCTTCTTCTTTTCCTTTTGCTCGGTTCCCTCTTATTTGTTCAGCAAGTATCGTGACTTGCTACAAAAGCCAAAGTTATACCAGCTGCTTGCTTGCTGATAACACCAACAGAGAAACATTTTATGTAAAAGAAAAGAAAATTTCAAGCAAATATAGATAATGAAGATTGGAACAAGTTGTTGAACCCATAGCTGTAACTATGATTGAACTTCAAGCAAAGAAGAGAAAAAACAGAAGTTCTGATTAAAAGCTGAAGTTGATACAACTGCATGGTTTAATCATATTCTTATGATGGAGAAAATATCAAAGGACTTCGAACCCAAAGATTTTGTTGAAGTATACTGATAAATTGTTGTGATGATTCATTCGAAGCTAAGAAGTAGAATTACTGTTAAGTGTCTTTGGTACATAAAAAGGGATGGGGTTTGCTAGGAGAAATGGAATTTAACAGGTACGAAAGCTCGAATTCCAACATTGGTAAACCCTTCATTTATTCCTCTTTCAAGAAAAAATGCAATGTTAACAGTAGCTAGGAGAAAACTCACAGCCAAGACATCTTTTAGGCATTAAATATCGTTTTTGTTTCTAAAGGTAAAAGACATTTTGTAAAATGTAAATTATAATTAATCCAATCAGATAGAGTAGAAGAAAAGAGCCTGATTTGTGCCGAACACCCGCAATATGTTCCAATTCCAATTACCCATGCCATCAGACATATCCGCAACTGTAGTACCTTCATCAATGGCGGTTGGCGTAAGACAAAGGCTTTTTAGGGAGTCAATCTCTGAAATCCATATATTTCGTCTAAAATTTGACAAGCTTGCCATCTCCTATCACCCAACTAAGACAATCATGTAAATCTGCCCAAACTTTGATAAGGGATTGCTTGACAAAAGAGCATTTGGATCTGTAAATATTTTCGTGACAACCCTCCACCATGTTATACTTACTGCGCATGACTCTAACCCCAAAGGCATATGCATTTGTAATTGAGTTGAAGCCAAATTTCATAATGGATAGGTTATGATCTCTCAATTGTCGATGAAGAAGGCTGTTATAGCCCAATTTTACCCATGATCCATTTTACATTAAATCCCCATAAGCCCATTTACCTTACAAAACTCATTAGCCCAATCACTAACCCAGAAGCCCAATATGCCTAACCCAATTACATTACACTACCCAAGACCCAGCAGAAACCCAAACCCGTGGCCCAACATACATCAGCCCAAACCCACCTAACCCTAACAAACCCTAGCTGCCTCAACCCATACCCCTAACCCTACTTGCGCCGTAACTAGCCTAACCCCCACTCAGCCTCTGCCAACACCGACCCAGCCACCTACTCCACCGCCGAAGTCACCTCAGCTTTGGCCATACCTGCAGAACGAATAAAACACGCAACATCAACAAAAGAGAAAGGAAAAAACAACAATGTGTAAAGGCTATATAAAGCTGACTGAAATTTCTGTAAGGGGGTTCGGATTTTTCTTTGTTTCTTAAAAAATAAAAACGACAGAAAGGTTCGATTGTAGAGCAAAAAATAGCAGCCCAATTAGAGTTTGAACACAAAATAACATCCAAGCAGATAGAATACAAAAGATCGAAGATTCAAAAGTGAGTAAAACCGAAGGTAATTCTTCATTTCAATAACTGTTTTAAGTCCTTTTTTCACCACAAATACATAAAAATTTACAAATAAACATAAAGAAATAAAAAGCAAAAAAAAAAGGGAAAAAAATTAAAAATTTTACCTCTCGGCGGCCGACGGGTCTCCGTTGACCGTCCGGCGACCGACCGATGACCCCCTGGCCGGCCGTCCCCCTCTCTCCTTTCTCCTCTCCCCCTTTTCTCTCCTTTCCTTTTCTTTTTTTTTCTTTCCCCCCTGATACAAATGAAAAAACAAAAAAAATCTTGACTTATATAGGGGACCAAAACGCACCGTTTTGGTCCCCCCTTCATTAAACGAAACGGCGCCGTTTTGATGCGGGTCGGATCGACCCGACCCGCCCCTACAAGGATCCGCGTGTTTTTAATCGCAGAAGGGCTATTTGCGCAATCAACCCTTCCGCCTTTCCAGTGTTTTAAATCAGATTTTTATGTTTTGCGATTAGGCCCCATAATTTATTTTACCTTGCGATCTGACCCCTCCGTGCTGCGCAGCGTTTCGATGGTAGGGGATATTTGCTATTTTGGTCCCTTCGGCTTGTTTGCGCATGTAGTTCAGTCCTTTGCCATCTATTTCTTTTAAAATTTGCCCCAAATGTTTTGTTTGTAGTTCAATTTAATCCTTTTTCGTTTCTTTTAGTTTTTTTTTTACATTTTATTAATATTATTACTATTATTTTAGTTCTATTATTATCTTATTTATTATTATTAGTATTATTTTCACCATTATTATTTTTATTAACAAATTGATTATTTTTAAAGTATTATTATTATTAATGATTAGTTTTTTTAGTTTTATTATTATTAGTGATATTAATATACGTATGTATATACATTATATATAGTATTGTTGTAATCACTTTATTTTAATATTAATATTTTTACTATATATTTTTTTTATATAACTCACTATTATTTTTAATATTATTATTAATATTAGTAGTCGTATTTTATTTCTAATATGTATATTATGTAAATGTTTTAATATTATATTATATATATTTTTTATATGTGTTATGTGTATGAGTTTTTTTTATATTATATTTTATACATACATTTTATATACATTTTAATATTATTAGTTATTTTTTTTATATATACTATTATATGTATACTTCTAATATTATATTATATATTTCTAATACTATCATTTATATATGTATATATATATGTATTAGCATATGTGTAGTGTTCAAAATAGCTTTCTTATTATTATTATCATTTCTAAAGGTATATACGTAGTATATGTGTTCTATATATATTATATATATTTTTTTAATATTACTAGTTATATATAATATTACTTATACCTTTCCACATACAGATTTTCTTATATATACTATGTATACACCTTTAATACCATATTATTTGTATATATTTTTATATTTATATAATTCTTTTAAATACCACGTCATATATATATTATGTCATGTTTTGATACTATGTTTCTTAAATACCATATATGTTGTGTTTATTCTTAATACTATATGATGTATGTACTTTTTATATATAATTATATTATATGTACATGTGTATATATTTTATGTACATAATGTTACTTTCTATTGTCATCATGAATATGTTTTATTATATTGGTAAGACATTATCTTTATTGTCTCTTAAATATTAATATGGTCATTCTAAGATTATCAGCTTCAATATTTTATTATTAGTTGCATCGTTGTTTTGTATTATTTATGAATTCTTATTCTAAATAATGTTTACTCATATTTTAATTTCAATAATTGAGGCAATATACCGATTTAACATTAAGTCATCGAGTTCATCGCTATGTTGGGTGAACGTCAATTGACTCGTGTTAAAATGGCATATCCTTCTCAAAAATCAAAAAATTTAAAACTTCTCGTCTTCTTTTAATCGGATCACGACTAAATTTTACATTGAACTCGTATTTTTAAAAATCAAGACAACACGTGTTTACGAGATACCATTTTTTTGGGCGTCGCGAGGGTGCTAATACCTTCCTCGCGCGTAACCGACTCCCGAACCCTAATTTTTCTCTGAATTTCGACGTGGACCTGAACTTAGCCTTCTTTTGTTTTCAAAAAGACTTAATAGGTGTCCGATCACACCTAGGAAAAAGGATCGGTGGCGACTCCTTGTTTATTTTAAAAATTAAAGTTTTCAAGTTTTCAATATATCGCCACAATTAGCGACCCCAAAACCAAAATTTTTACGTCGCTACAAAGGCTACCATTTGAAATTGGTTGGCAACAAGTCTCAGTGGAAGCTCCCCAGATGAAGTTACGACAATGATCCGATTTGAGCCGTGATAAACGATGAACAAGTCTCATTTGTGATTAGCCATGGATCAACAACTTATTTTGCTACAAGGTCTAAGTATTCCCACAATGTCATCTTCTTCGCCCTCTAAGGAATTCCATAGACAATGGTTAAACTAAATATAAAAAGGAGGTATAGATCCTTGAACCTTACAATGGACAATCTGTGAATGATTTACAAATAGCATCCATTAAAATAGAGTTCTTCCAACAAAGCCAAATCCTCTAGTGAATCCTCAAGCTTTGATTCGGTGTTGATACTAGAATCCCAATTACATGGTCACCTTATCCACCTTTACCCGCTAACACAAGTTTGGATGAATGCAAACAAATCCGGATTGTGCTCACGACAATATTTCGTTTGTCAAACTGAACTTAAAATGCTCATATCCTTGACAGTTTCACCCAATTGATGGAAAATTAAAAACCATAAATATTATATATAAAAGAAAGAGGAGAGTTTGTGAACCTAATCACGTATCAAGCTTACTGAATTAGCATTCGCATCAACTTTATTTGAGCCATTCCTATTGTCCAACTCAACACTACTAGAAAATGTACATTTTTTCATCCAAATTTCCATCACTATTATAGTTTATTAGTGATTAGCGACTGTTTAATGACAGAAATAACATGTACAACTTAACCATTCACAATGACAGAATTTAGTGACGGACTGTAACAAAAATATGACGGAAATTATATCCTGTCACAATTACAATCCCAATGTTTGGAGATTATTTCTCAAGAACCTTTTGTGATGAGAATTTTTGTCACAAGTATTGAAATTATAAATAATGACAGATGTTGTGTTGGACTTGTGACGGATTTAATTAATAAAATTATTTTTAAAAAATAATTTTATTTTTTAATAGACCTACATATTTAATTAATTACTTTTAAAATAGATTATTATTTTAAAAGTAATTTTAAAATAAATTTGTAAATCTAATAAAATCTGTTCTAACAAATTTAAATTATAAAAAGAATTTAGCCTTAAAAAAAATGAATTAAAGAAAACGTGAGACGCTTTGTATTAAAAAAAACCAAAATAAAAGTTTAGGAAAGTTCCGCATGGGACATTGATCATGAGGTTTGAGTCTGAAAAATAGAGAATTCAGTGAGCTGGTAAGTTTCTTAATCTTTCTGTATTCATGGATTTGAGAAAAAGATAAGTTAAGGATTTCTGAGATCTTTGAAAAACTTCTGCATGTTTCTGGATTATGGGTTTTAAAGCTTGAATACCATCTATTTAATTGATATATCGATTGTCGTGCTTAGCTGCCAAGACGAAAGAAGCTCTTGCATTTGAAAAAACTAAGCTGGCGAGTGATAAGCTATAAAAGTGACGTATTTTAATCCTATTCTTAATGCGTTTTCGGATGATTAATTATGCAAATTAGTCAATTTGATGCTCTTAATTCCTTAAATTCATGTTTCTATACTTAGGAAAGCATTTGAGAGTGAAAGAAGCTGAAAACGAGCCAAAATCAGACAAATAGAGTTATTTTTAGGAGCCATACGGCCTGGGCATTTCCACACGGGCTGGGCACACACCCGTGTGAGCCACAAGGTTGTCCATACGCCTATGTGCCAGCTCGTGTCAATTTCATAAAGTCTATAAAATACCCATTAGAAGAAGACATAAGGGGGCAATCAGAGAAGATCGAAGAAAACACTCGAAGAACACCATCGGAGCCAACTTGGAAGCGGATCTCCATCAAGATTGAAGATATCCTTTTAATTTCTTTCGAAGTTTCATTGCTTTTCTTTATGTCTTGTGGTTTTTCTAACTTTGAGATGTTTTCATTCAGGATTATGAACTAATCCCCTAGATACTTAGGGGAGATGAAACCTATGATGAATCTTATTATTTAATTTCTGTTTTATGCGATAAATACTTGATTTTTGTTCTCAATTATGTATGTTTATTTCTTGTTTTAATATTTCCGGGATATTAATTCATGTTTAATGTGCTTATTTCAATGGAGCAAAAGTCCCTGTTTAAGAGTAGATCTAGCATAATTGAGTGGAGTTGCATGCAATCCTATAAATAGGATGATATATATCTATCGGATTAGAGTCAAATCTAATAGAGGAATCCCTAGATCGAGTTAATGCGACAATAGGGGTTTTAATTAGAAAAAGATTTCAATTAATTAACCTAAAGTCAGTTGTTCTTACTCTCAAAAGAGATATTAACATAATTTAGAGATTTCTACGGATCAAGACACAAGTGAATAAATCATTTAATTCAGATTTATAATAATATGTGAAGTCTAGGTGGATTCTTTCCTAGGTATTGTTTACCTCATTGGTTATCTTCGATTATTTTCTTATTTCACTCTTTGTTGCTTTCTTAGTTAAATTAGTTTAGTAACTTTAGACTAAAACACAAGCACTCTAATTTGTAGGCTAAATAATAAGAAGACGGTAATTACTAGTACTTTTAGTCTTCGGGGATACGATATTCTCTACTTACCATAGCTGTACTATTGTTCGATAGGTGCGCTTACTTTAGTTGTATTTATAATTAGTTTAGTGACTATCAGCGAGGACGAAGGTTAGCAAGTGAGTTTTTGTACTCCACTATTTTGGGAGCTATTCTGGTTGTTGTGTTGCTTGTATGTTCTACTCTGAGTTCAATTTGAGTTTTATGATTGAATATGATTGTGGTTGACTGAGAAAGTTAAGCACGCATAAAGCTATGAAATTACATGAATCTTTGCAAGTATGTTCTTTGAATTTCATGATAGAATTGTGTATCAATAAATTGATATGTTACATGCTCCATAATGATATGAATAAGTAATATTGGTTGTAATGATGTGCGTGTTATGAATGATTATAAATGTGAAATATGGAAAGAATTATTTGGTGGGTTAGTTGAAGATAGGAAAATTGACGTAATGGAGGAATGGGCGGATTGAATGAGAATAGGAGTCATTGAAATATGATATTAGTCGATCTTGTAAGTGAACATGTAGATGTTCAAATTAACAGGAGTAATATTAGCCTTATTGTAGTTAATTCCTTAAACTTGTTTCTTTTCTATAATATATATATATATATATATATATATATATATATATATATATATATATATATATAATAACATATCAATTTTGTATAGTTTGTACAAATGCTTTAAAGATGATTAGAAACTTTTTAACACGACATTTGAACTATCAAAACAATTGATATATTTTAATTATGTTTATAATTAATTAATTAGTATCTTGAATAATATTACTTTGTATTAATTACATGAAGTTATATCTTAATATGGTAAACATTTAATTATTATTTGATTTTTTAAATATTATTAAAAATTAGGATATACAATATATTAATTTTATAAGCTATACTATTTATTAAGTGTTTTATTGAGTTGGTGTCATTCTTAATCGAGCCACCAACTCAGTTAGTGAAATTATGGAAACATTCTTGGTAATTAAAATTAATAGTCTTTTCACTTTAACAAAAACTAATAAAAATATGTATATAATAAGATTTGAGCTTGCACCAACCAAATTAATAAAACTTTTACTTAATTTAAAGCTCAACTAAAGATTCATTTGAATATATTTAATATATTTTTATTTTAATATTTATAATTTATTATCTCCATTATATGTATATATTAATAATATTGTTAATTGAATTAATATCACAAGTTAATTGAATATTAACTCGACAAAATCATGATAAATAATTATAGTGTATTTAATATTATTTATATGAGTACACCTTTTCTTTGATTGTTAATGAAACTTGCTGTCGAAAATCTTTCATTGAACCTTAGTCAAAACAGCCAGGCTTTATGGTTTTCATGGTTTAGCCCTTTGTGGGTTTGAGCCTACAAATGGCACCAGTTTGCGTATATTTTTGGATGAATGGCGAGCTGAGGTAGCTTCTGGTGAGTCGAGAAACATTGGTAAGACACGGTTGTTGTTAACTATGCCGGCTCGTCACTTGCCAAGAGTAAACTCAGTGAGTTATCCTATTGAGTCTGCAAAGTGAAACCTGGATTGGGTAAATATTTTGGTATATGACTATTATGTGCCAACACTAGATAGGTTTACTGGTTTTCATGCTGCTTTATTTAACCCATTAGGAAGGGTTAACACTGATGATGGTATAAAGGAATGGTCAAAGAGAGGATTCCCTACTGATAAGCTAGTTTTAGGTTTGCCTTACTATGACAATGCATGGATACTTGTTAACTCGGGCGACATTGATTCAAAATCTTTAGGGTCAGATGTCACTGTTGATGGTTCAATGGGGTATAAGTCTATCAAATCATACATTCAAAATTATGGTTATAACATCAAAACCTGTGTATAATTCTACTCATGTAATGAATTTTAGCAAAATTGGATTGACTTGGATCAATTTCGATGATATGGAAGCCATTAAAGCTAAGGTTCCTTATGCCAAGGTAAAGGGTTTACTTGGTTACACAGCCTTTCAACTCTCCAATGACGATAATTGGGTGCTTTCACAATTGCAGTTAAGATGGATTCTCTGGTCTCTATGTTGGAACATATCAATTTTAAAAAGATTGAATTTTCAAACATTGATTAAGAAAAATATATATGTGGAGTGTCCACCTTGCTTGCCTCTATATCACATATACTTTTCATCAATTATGTAATATCAATGAGGGTGTATCATTTAACATTGTCTCGGGCTATAAATTCTTAATGTTATATATTGCAGAAGTCGTACATTTAACGCACTAATTTTCGATTCTTTATCCATTCGATTTTTTTGTATATTTTCTAAAATTTTCTAATCTTTTTGGTATACTTTTTTTATTTTTTAAATACTTTTTGAATTTATATAGTTTTTAATAATTTAAATATTTTTTATAAATTCTTTTATTTTTTAAAAATAATTGTTGAGGTGACATATAAGACAACATAGTGCTACATTAACAATTAATACATGCAGATCACCATGTGGCATCCACGTCAACAAGTTAACGTCAATTTTTCCATCAAATTTCGACTAATTTGACAAAAAATAATAGTTTGAGGGCTAAATAAAGCGAAAAAAAAAAGGACAAAAAAGGGCTAATTTGATTATTTCTGAAAAGATTAAGGGTAAAAATCGTCATTATTCCAATGTAAAACGCGTTCGATTTTTTTCGTCTGTGGGGTCATAGAAAAATATCGACATCGGTCTGGGCACGTAAACAAAGCGATGATGCTTCATGGAATTGAGAGCTTCATTAGGGACATTTTGACAGATGCAATAGACGACTTTCCCTGTACAAAGTGTGGGTTTTCTTTCTCCGTATACAACACATACAATTCAAAAAGACTTTTCTATCTTTCTCCATCAACATAAAAACAAGGTTTAATTATCGAAAATACCTTATGAGTTTTTAAGTTTTTTAATACACTCTTGATGATATAATTACCAATTTTAACTATAGACGTGGGTGACCATCAATCAAACTGTAAGTTAATTAGATTACTTCTCCTGACTTCCTCACCAAGAACAAAGATAAATCCTTTGAATCTAGAGTAAACCATCTAAATATTCTCCCAAGATTCAAACTTTTTCTATCTTTTCTTCTATCGTTCATTGATTTTAACTCAATGTTTCCACCAGTTGTTTGAATCATTTCATTGATTTTAACTCAATGTCTCCACCAGTTGTTTGAATCATTGTTTTCTGTTTACATTATCATCATGCCTGGATATCTGATTTAAAAGTTATTTTTTTCCCAACTGAAGAGCTGAAGAGCTGGATCTGTTTAAATAATAAAACCTTCACCACCGCAAATTTCCCACCAACCACAAAAATCCCATATTCACCAGGTTAAACCCTAAAAACACGAAAAACAGAATACAATTGGTGCAGTTAATTGAACTGGTTCGTATTTGAAAATTTACTGTAGCAGTTACTAGTTCAAAACTCAAATCCTTACATGGATTCAACAAAACCCTAATCCAAAATCACGCTCCAATCAACCCAAAAAAGAAAACCCGAACCCGTTCAGAAAGAACAAAATCTATACCCAAAAAAACTTACCAATCTGCCACTGATCCTCGAATCTCGAAAACCCTGTCGTCAATTCTCTTGTCCTTCCGACAATGAACCAAAGGAGATAAACAAAAATAAATGGTTGATATTTTTATAAAATAATAATTAATATATTTTATTGTAAATTTTGAAAATTTTGTAAAATTTGATTTATGGGCACTCAAGTTAAAATTTAAATTGATTTCTAAAAAAATTTGTATTAATAAAAATAAATAGATTCTGGGATAAAATTATCATAAATAAATTATACTTTTATCAGTTAAATTGATTCAATCTATTTTTTTCACAATCATATTGATTTAGAGACTAATTGGTCTAATCTCTTGTTCTAAACCAGTACTCTAATCAACTTTCAGGTTAAAAAACCATTTTTTATTTTCCTTTTATCTCACTAATAGTTTTATACTTTATTATTCTAGTTTGTGTTGTTAATTATAAATATATTATACTAACCAAATAAGTAACATTTTTATTAAATTGCTAATTTGGAAATCAACATCTCTGTATTTTAAATTTTAAAAATTAATAAAAATTGTTTTTGGTCTTTTTAAATAATTATAGCTTTTAATTAAATGGAATATATATTTTAACTTTTTCTAAAAAATTAATAATTCCATTTAACTATTTTTTAACTTTGATCCCTCAAATAGTAAAAACAAATAGATTCTACGATAAAATTATAATAAACATATCTCACTGCTGATGGTTCATTGGGGTATGCCTTTATCAAAGATCTCATTCTACTGGTAGGTTATGGCATTGGAGCTGTGTATAATTCTACTTATGTGGTGAATTATTTGAAAATTGGGTGGGATATTTGGATCAATTTCGATGATGTGGAAGCCATTAAAGCTAAGGTTTCTTATGCCAAGGTGAAGGGTCTACTTGGTTACAATGCCTTTCAACTCTCTAATGACGATAATTGGGTGCTTTCACAAGCTGGTAAGATGAATTCTCTGGTCTCTATGTTGGAACATATCAATTTTACAAAATATTGAATTTTCAAACATTGACTAGGAAAAATTTGTGAAGCCACAATATTGCGTACTTTGTTGAGAAATTATTTTATGATACCTTTTCAATTATTTAATGATATTTTAATAATTTTTTATATAATAAATATATAATTTTGGTAACCTTTTTAACTTTGAATCTCAGAATCTTATACTTAAAACCTTGAACACTAAATTTCAAACTCATAAGCTTAAATCTTGAATCCCGAATCTTTAACCATAACTCCAAATCCCAAACCCGAAATCTGAAATCCGGAACCCTTACAAAACATTATACTATAAATAATGTAATGAAATTGTATTAGTGTTCCACAGCTTATGGAATAGGCACAACTCAGCCAAAGAAACATCAGTTATTGGTGATTGTTTTGGCTACAGTTGCTGCAATGGTTCTACTGATTATGGCTCTCATCTATTACCTGCAACACAAAGTATTCAAATCACAAGGTAAATTATTTGGGCATGTGAGAATCTGAAATGATTCGAGACGATAATCGTACATTGATTCCACAAGATCTTGATTGCAGGGCTTCTGGGTGCGTTGAAAATGTCGGTATCTTTGATAAGAACCAAAATATCAGGTGAAAGAAAGCATGAAAATGGTGATCCTAATCTCCAAGCTCTCACTTTCGCTACCATTAAAGCTGCCACTAATAACTTTTCAAATGAGAATAAGCTTGGAGAAGGTGGATATGGTCCTGTTTACAAGGTAAATATACTATTACTTCGATAATGCATTTGAAGAACCATATGTTTTCAGCTTACCTGCAGCAGATTATGAAATTTCAAGGATCAATGAAACTGTTAGCAGTTTACCTCACATTGCTAATAAATATAAAGTGTAAAGAATTTAAATAAACAATTCTTTATAATTTGAGTATTTGAGTTGAGTGTCTAGCGATCAATGGGCTAACTTATTGAGCTTCATGTACATACATAAAAAGTCAAAAGATGGGCGCTTGAATCCGATGGTGCAAATATGACTTGCGGTATAAGTTATGTATTAAGTAATATTTTTTTTATAAAAAATATATGCCTATATAAAACTCAATACTGCTATTTACACTAATTTATTTTTCTGTTTTAAGACTTGGTGTATTTTAGAGGCAAAATTATAACGTTAAGGAAAGTGAATCACGCTTCAATTCTATATCTTATTTCTCTCAATTCTTCTTTCTTGTGCCACAAGTTCCTTTACTGCACAACAAATTGCTATGGGAAACTATTAACTGCATTGTGGATTTTGGACAATATATAACAGGGAGAGTTATCAAACGGGCAAGAAGTAGCAGTGAAGAGGCTCTCGAGAAGCTCGAATCAAGGGTTGGAGGAGTTCAACAATGAGATCAATCTTACAGCTAAGCTTCAACATGTGAATCTAGTTCGTGTTCTGGGAATTTGTACTCAGAATGAAGAAAAAATGTTGGTTTATGAGTTCATGCTAAACAAAAGCTTGGATTTTTACCTCTATGGTAAGTAATACTTCATTCTTTTCAACTTACCATGATTGTAAAATACCTATTTATGGAATGTTATGTCATAAACTTCTTATCCAAAAGAGACAAATATTATTCATACACTTAACCCATGCAGATCCATTTAAAAGGCATATGTTAGATTGGAGAAAAAGAATTTCAATAATCGAAGGAGTTACTCAAGGCCTTTTATATCTCCAAGAATACTCAAATTACACTATAATTCACCGCGATATAAAGGCAAGCAACATTTTATTAGATTCTGAAATGAACCCGAAGATATCGGATTTCGGGATGGCCAAGTTTTTCAAGAAGGATGAACTTGAAGCAAATACTAACAGAATTGTTGGGACATAGTAAGTGAACCAGATGGTCTCAAATAATATATATATATATATATATATATATCAGAGTAATTTTCATCTTTTGCATTGCATCTATGCGTAGTTATTAATTCATTGATTCAATGTAGTGGCTATGTTCCTCCGGAGTACGTTAAGAAAGGAATATACTCTACCAAGTACGATGTTTATAGTTTCGGAGTTCTACTTCTACAAATTATCAGTGGCAAGAGGAATTCCAGTCTGTATGGATGCCATGAAAACTTGAATCTTCTTGAATATGTAAGTAACTTTGAGACACTTTTTTTTCTTCTCCATTTTGCAGTACGAATATTGGAAAATGTATAATGTTGAACGATAATATCCAGGCATACGAATTGTGGAAACAAGGTCGAGGGGCAGAGTTTTTTGACGCATCACTTGATGATTCATCTTCGTCATGTAAGCTCATGACATGTATGCAATTGGCACTTCTATGTGTGCAGGAAAATCCTGCAGATAGGCCGTCAATGGTGGAAGTTTTTACGATTCTCAAGAACAAAAGCAGTGTTGCAATCTCTGTACCTAAGCAGCCTGCATATTCAACTACAAGAGATGAAAGGAAGGACATTGGGAGGAAAAAAGTTTTTTCTGTCAACGATGCATCGATAACCCAAGTGAAACCTCGATGACTGACAGTTTATGCATTTGAGAAACATTTTATGTAAAAGAAAAGAAAATTTCAAGCAAATATAGATATTGAAGATTGGAACAAGTTGTTGAACCCATAGCTGTAACTATGATTGAACTTCAAGCAAAGAAAAGAAAAAACAGAAGTTCTGATTACAAGCTGAAGTTGATACAACTGCATGGTTTAATCATATTCCTACGATGGAGAAAACATCAAAGGACTTCGAACCCAAAGATTTTGTTGAAGTATACTGATAAACTGTTGTGATGATTCATTCGAAGCTAAGAAGTAGAATTACTGTTAAGTGTCTTTGGCTACATAAAGAGGGATGGGGTTTGCTAGGAGAAATGGAATTTAACAGGTACGAAAGCCCGAATTCCAACATTGGTAAACCCTTCATTTATTCCTCTTTCAAGAAAAAATGCAATGTTAACAGTAGCTAGGAGAAAACCCACAGTCAAGACATCTTTTAGGCATTAAATATCGTCTTTATTTCTAAAGGTGCCAACAAATAATGCCAAAGGCATAAGAAATTTTGTAAAATGTAAATTATAATTGTGAAAACAAAAAATAAAAAAAAAATAAAGAACACAAAATTTTACGTGGAAACCCTTTCGGGAAAAAACCACGGGCAGAGGAGAAGAAAATTCACTATGTCGAAAATTTGAATCAATACAAAAGGAATAGACTATGTCTATTTATAGGCTTGTAAAGCCATATTCTAGTAGGATTGAAACACCTTATCCTAGTAAATATAAAATAGATGGAGTTTAATAAAGTTTAAAAAACCTTATTCTAAAATAAAATAAAAGAAGTCTAGTTCTATATGGATTTTACTTTTATTTTATTTTCCATCGTATTTTATTTAAATAAGAATTAGGGTCACTTAATTCTAACAATCTCCACCTTGACACAAATTCTCAATGAACAAGTTCTTAATCATGAACAAGTTCTCCACCTCTTCCATAAAACCCTTAAGGGTTTAACTTCAACAATGAACACCAACCAAGTCTAAGCAATGCTCAAACTTAGTTATAGGAAGTGACTTGGTCATCATATCTGCAGGATTTTCATGAGTACTAATTTTGCTCACAACAATATCACCACGAGCAATAATATCACGAACAAAATGATACCGAACATCAATGTGTTTTGTTCTCTCATGAAACATTTGATCTTTTGTAAGAAAGATGGCACTCTGATTGTCACAAAAAATCTTGCTTTGATTTGAAGGTCTTCATTTAGTTCACTAAAGAGTCCCTTCAACCAAATAGCTTCTTTACAAGCCTCGAGAATCGCCATGTACTCAGCTTGGTGGTAGACAAAGTGACTGTAGTTTGCAAAGTGGCTTTCCAACTTATTGCACAACCTCCGATTGTAAAGACGTAACTGTGAGAGATCTTCTTCTATCAAGGTCTCAGCAAAATCAGCATCAACATACCCAATAACTCCATCTTGATTCTTCCAAACCGTAAGCAAACATCGAGTACCTCGTAAGTATCTTAAAATCCACCGCTTCGCTTTCGTTGTTCTTTAAAGGATTCGCCATATATACGCTAATCAGATCGATATGATATGATAAACTGGACGTGAACAAACCATAGCATACATGAGAGATCCCATCGCACTAGAGTATGGAACATGTGACATGTACTCAATCTCATCATCGATTGTGGAGACAAAGCCGATGAAAGTCTAAAATGGTTGCTAAAGGAGTACTATGAAAGCTTAGCACTCTCGCATATTGAACCGCAAAGAAGTTTCTCAATGTACCCCTTCCGACTTAGGTACAATTTACTTGTTTTTCTATCTCTAAGAATCTCCATACCAAGTATCTTCTTTGCTGGTCCCAAATCTTTCATCTCAAATTTTTCACTTTGTTGGGCTTTGACCTTTCTTTTCTCTCCTTTGTCTTTTGTTGCTATCAATATGTCATCAACGTAAAGAAGTAGATACACAAAAGAACCATCATTGTTTTTCTTAAAGTAAACACAATCTGTCAAAACTACTTCTTTTGAAATCGTGAGAAGTCATAAAGGAATCAAACCTCTATATACCACTTTGCCTTGGTATGATTGTTTCAAACCGTAAAGGGACTTTTTCAAACAAGCAAACATAATCCTCTTTTTCGAGATCTGTAAAAACCCTCTGGTTGTTGCATGTAAATATCTTCCTCAAGTTCTCCATCAAAAATGCGTTTTTACATCTAATCGCTCAAGCTCTAAATCATGCATGGCCACAATACCAAGCAAAGCTCGAATCGAACTATGCTTCACAACCTGGGGAGAACACATTCTGTGAAGTCCACTCTGGAACTTGACTGTAACCCTTTGCAACAAGCCTTGCTTTATATTTAGGTTCTTCAACTCCTGAGTCCCTTCTTTCTTTTAAACACCCATTTACAACGAGCAGTCTTTCTTACCTTTAGGAAGTTTCACAAGATCCCATGTTTTTTATTTTTGTGGAGTGATTCCATCTCCTCTTGCATAGCAAACATCCATTTTTCTCGAGTCTTCACAAACTAATCGCCTCAGAATAATTTGATGGCTCTTGATTCGCATCTATATCTTCAACCACATTTAAAGCATAAGCAACTAGATCACCATGACATACTTCTTTGGAGGTTTAATTTCTCTTTTAGTTACATTTTTGGCGATAGAGTATTGAGGCGAAGAAGCAACTCTATTCTCAATTTTTGTACTTGACTTGAGGAGTCGACTCTGTATTAACTGATGCTCCACCCCGCTTTTGATTTTCTTTATTGGAAGAGTCTTTAAGAGATAAGTTAGAAAGCATAGCAGTTTCATCAAAAACAACATCTCTGCTAATCACAACTTTCCTATTTTTAGGACACCATAACTTATACCCTTTTACACCACTTTATAACCAAGAAAAACACATTTAATGGATCTCGGTTCCAATTTTCCATTATTAACATGAGCATACGTGAGACACCCAAAGATCTTTAAATCGGAATAATTAGCAGGATTACGGACCATACTCTCTTGTGAGTCTTTTTCTCAATGGCAACGGATGGAGATCGGTTGATCAAAAAAACATGCGATGAGGTCGCTACGCCAAAACGACTTGGTAAGTTGGCATTTGACAACATACATCGAACCTTCTCCATGATCGTTCGTTCATTCGTTCGCAACGCCGTTTTCTTTGTGGAGTATGACGAATCGTCAAGTGTCTCACGATCCCTTCCGACTTGCACAATCTATTAAACTCATCGAACAGAACTCTAAGCCATTGTGCATGCGGAGGTATTTTATCTGCTTTTCCATCTGCTTTTTCAATCATAATTTTCCAAGACTTAAATGCGGAAAACACATCACTTTTCTCGCTTCAGAAGAACGCCCAAACTTTTCTCGGAAAAATCATCAATAAAGGTTAGCATATAATTAGCTCCACCTCTCGAAGGCACTCTGGATGGTCCCCACAGATCGGAATGAATATACTCCAACGTTTCCTTCGTGTTATGGATTCCTCTAGTGAATCGAATTCTCTTTTGCTTCCCAAAAACACAAAGTGCTCATGTAAATTCGGTTTTGCAAATTCCTTGCCCATCAAGAAGTCCTCTTTTGCTCAATTCTACCATGCCATTCTCACTCATATGCCCTAGGCGCATATGCCAAAGTTTAGTAATATCATCATCCGACAAGGAAGAGAGGAGCGGCAATTTGCATCACCGATATGAGAGAACCACTGCAAAACATATAACTTGGCGCTTTTTTTTGCCCTTTCATCACAACAAAGGACCCTTTGAAATCTTTAAAACCCCACTTTCTGGGTTGTGTATCCGTGCACTTTTGAATCAAGAGTACTCAACGAAATTAAATTTCTTTTCAATTACGGAACATACCGTGCGTCACTAAGTGTTTCGACAACTCCATCAAACATCTTAACTTTAATTGTTCCAACACTGCGATCTTACACACAAGCATTATTTCCCATCAAAACAACACCTTCGCATTAATTGTTTTCGTAAGTTGTAAACCAATCCCGATTGGGACTCATATGGAAGGTGCACTGAATCAAGTATCCACTCCTCACTTACTTTAGAATCATTGTGAAGCGACTAGAAGTTCACCATCGCCGTAGTCTTCTACAACATCGCCTTCACGTAATTTTTTCGGTTGTTTTCCCTTTGATTCGCAGCCTCCTTTTAATCTTATTTTGTAGCTTATAGCACTCAGATTTAATGTGCCCTTTCTTCTTACTGAAGTTACAAGTTTTACCTCTATTTGAAGACTTGATCTACCCTTAGATTTACCACGATGATTTCTTTCTCTGTGTCCTACCACGATCATCATCAGTATTCGATCTTGTCTCTCCATGAACAATGAGACCTCTCCCCGAGAGTCGGGTTTAACCACAAGATGTTTCATCTTATCATACGAAGTTAAAGAATCATAAACCTCATCAACCGTGAGAGACTCTCGGCTATATAAAATCGTGTCTCTAAAGGTTGAATAAGACGGAGGCAACGAACAAAGTAGAATCAACCCTAGATCTTCCTTATCATACCGAACCTCCATGGCCTCCAAGTTTGAGAGAATTTCTTTAAACACTGTTAAGTGTTCGTGTGCATGCACGCACCTTCCTCCAAACGATGAGCATAAAAGACGCCGCTTCATATGCAACTTACTTGTTAGAGTTTTCGACATACATATTTGTTCTAGCCTCTTCCATATCTGTGGCGATCTTCTCTTTCATCACATCCACGCAAAATTTCATTGGACAAATGCGGATGCAATTGTGTTAATGCCTTTCGATCCTTACGCTTATTCTCTTCATCTGTTAATGTCGAAGGCATCTTATCTATCCCTAGCAGGGCATCCTCAGATCCATCTGCGCAAGAACCGCTTGCATCTTAATCGCCACAACGCAAATCGGTGTTGCGATCCAACAACGGAATTTCATATTTCAAAGACGCCATTACCGTGATCGAGATGAATAACCCTAAGCTCGATACCAATTGTGAAAAAATAAAAAAATAAAAAAATAAAGAACACAAAATTTTACGTGAAACCCTTGGGAAAAAACCACGGGCAGAGGAGAAGAAAATTCACTATGTCGAAAATTTGAATCAATACAAAAGGAATAGACTATGTCTATTTATAGGCTTGTAAAGCCATATTCTAGTAGGATTGAAACACCTTATCCTAGTAAATATAAAATAGATGGAGTTTAATAAGGTTTAAAAAACCTTATTCTAAAATAAAATAAAAGAAGTCTAGTTCTATATGGATTTTACTTTTATTTTATTTTCCATCGTATTTTATTTAAATAAGAATTAGGGTCACTTAATTCTAACAATAATTAATCCAATCAGATAGAGTAGAAGAAAAGAGCCTTATTTGTGCCGAACGCCCGCAATATGTTCCAATTCCAATTACCCATGACATCAGACATATCCGCAACTGTAGCACCTTCATCAATGGCGGTTGGCATAAGACAAAGGCTTTTTAGGGAGTCAATCTCTGAAATCCATATATTTCGTCTAAAATTTGACAAGCTTGCCATCTCCACTCACCCAACTAAGACAATCATGTAAATCTCCCCAAATTTTGAAGTGTTAGAACAATGGCAGCAACGAATCAATATTCAAAAAAAACAAATGCTTGAGAGGCAAAGAAAAGTATTGAACTAAGTTGTGACTGAAATTGAATACCATTTCATTGATAGAATTCAAAATATATGAGTTACATACAAAGTTGACAGTTACCTAATGTTAGCAACTGCTCCCACTAAAATAAAGAAAAATACAAGGTTTGAACTACAAGTAAAACTAAGCTGACATTTCAGCTATTACATCAAAAGCAAATCAACAACTAATCCTACTAACTTTAACGGCAAATTACAAAGAAACTAAGCTGGTTACATTTGAACAAAATGAAACAAAATGGACCAAGAAGCTGCTGCATTCGGTTCTGCTTCATTTCGGGTTAGCTTGGTGAGCTGCTGGTCACATGTTGCATTGCAGGCCAGTGCTCGTCACTCCTCCTTGGACTGTATGCAACATACACCAATCTTGCTTCTCAGGTTTTCGAACCTAGTTGAGCCAAGTGACTTAGTTAAGATATCAGCTAACTGATCTTGTGAGCTGCAATGAACAAGGCTGATTTCTCCTGTCTGCTCAGCCTCTCTAACAAAATGAAATTTAATTTTAAAGTGTTTAGTCTTGCCATGGAAAACTGGATTTTTAGCTATGGCAACTGCTGATTGGTTGTCAACCATGATTTCAGTAGCTTCACTTTGTTCTTCATTCAAATCAGACGATAACTTCCTAAGCCAAATGGCTTGATTCACTGCTGCTGCTACTGCAATATACTCTGCTTCAGCTGTGGATTGAGCAACAGTTTGTTGCTTCTTTGAACTCCAACAAAATGCTCCTGAGCCAAGTGTGCAGAAGTAACCCGAGGTGCTTCTCATGTCATCTGCAGAGCCTGCCCAGTCACTGTCCGAATATCCCACTAGTCTAAGTTCATTTTCCTTCTTAAACATGACACCAAGTTTCAAGGTTCCTTTAAGGTATCTAAGTACCCTTTTTGCTGCCTTAAAATGAGATGTGTCACAATAGTGCATAAATCTAGACAACAAGCTAACAACATGCATGAGATCTGGTCTAGTTGCTGTCAAATAGAGCAAACAACTTATTAAGCTTCTGTACTCCTTCTCATTAACTCTCTCTTGGTTTCCAAAGCTGACCAGCTTCTCTCCTTGACCCATTGGTGTACTTACAGGTTTGCAATTAGACATGCAAAACTTGTCTAGGATCTTCAGAGCAAAAGCCTGTTGGCTAATGAATATGCCATGATCAGACTGAATCACTTCCATGCCAAGGAAGTATGTCATGACTCCCAAGTCTGTCATATCAAATACTTCTTTCATTTGAGTTTTGAAATCATTTATCAAATCATTTTTGCTTCCAGTCACTAGTAGATCATCCACATAAACTGAAACAATTAGCAAAGTTTCATCTTCAGCTTTCTTCACATAAAGTGTTGGTTCACTCAGGCTTTTCTCGAACCCAAGCCTTGACAGATATTTATCAATTCTGTCATACCAGGCTCTAGGTGCCTGTTTCTGGCCATATAAGGCCTTATTCAGTTTATAGACCTTGTCCTCTTCTCCTGGAACTTTAAATCCCTCTGGCTGCTCTATATAAATTTCCTCCTTTAGAAAACCATTTAAAAAGGCTGACTTGACATCCAATTGGTGAATCTTCCACTGTTTTTGTGCAGCCAATGCAAACAGAAGCTTGATTGTATCAAGCCTAGCCACTGGAGCAAAAGTCTCTATGAAGTCAGTGCCATACTGCTGGCTGTAGCCCTTTACCACTAGCCTTGCCTTGTGTTTGTTTAAAGAGCCATCAGAGTTGAATTTGGCTCTAAAAACCCATTTGACACTTATGACTTTCTTCTGGTCTGGCCTATTAACCAAGTCCCAAGTTTTATTCTTCCTGATTATCTTAAGTTCAGCTTCCATTCCTTTCTTCCAGCTTCTATCCCTTGCAGCTTCTTCATAGCTTGAAGGCTCAACTATTGCTACATTGCATCTATGGTAGATGTCAGCAATGGTTCTTGTTCCTCTCACAGGAGGATCATCAATGTTTGCATTATCTGGTTTATTCTCAACTGGTTCTAGATTGATATCAAGTTGGTCTTCCTCAAACTGGCTTGCATCTGAACCTTCCCAATTCCAGAACTTCTTCTCATCAAATTTGATATCTCTGCTCACTAAAATTTTCTCTGTTGAAGGGTCATACACCCTATAGCCTTTTTTAGTACTGCTGTACCCAACAAATATCCCAGGTGCAGACCTTTTTTTAAGTTTGGTTCTTTTTTCAGCTGGAATTAGTACATAGCATACACATCCAAATACTTTGAGAGGGGACACTGATGTTTGAGTCCATGCCATGCCTCAAAGGGTGTTTTGTCTTTTACTGCTCTTGTTGGAAGCTTATTCAACAGATAAACTGAGGTGTTGACTGCTTCTGCCCAAAATCTACTTGGAAGTTTGCTTTGAAACAGCAGACATCTGGCCATATTCATCACTATTCTGTTTTTTTTCACAAACTCTATTTTGCTGTGGAGTATAAACTGTGGTGAGCTAATGATGTATCCTTACAAGCTCACAAAGCTTCTGAAACCTTTCAGACAAGTATTCAGCCCCATTGTTAGTTCTCAAGGCCTTGATCTTGCAACCTGTTTGGTTCTCTACTAGTGCATTCAATTTGCTAAAGGCCTCAAACACTTTAGATTTGTGTTTCATGAAGTAAACCCAGCAGAATCAGGTCAGATCATCAATAAACAACACAAACTACTTGCTACCATTTAAAGAAGGGGACTTCATTGGCCCACAAATATAAGAGTGCACCAGTTCAAGCCTTTCTTGAGCTCTCCAGGCTTAGTTCACTGGAAATAGCAATCTGGTTTGCTTGCCAAATTGACAAACATCACAAACACTGTCACATGCTTCCACTTTAGACATATCCTCCACCAAATTCTGTTTTTGTAACAGATCAAGTGATCTAAAGTTAACATGGCCTAATCTTCTATGCCATAGGCCAGTATTATCAGCCAAGTTTACATAAGCTTTGTTTTCAAGCTTATTTACATCAAGCATGAAGCATTTGTTTATCATGCCTACTGTAATCATTTCTTGACCATGACAATCCTTAATAACACATGAATCATTCTTTAAAACTAGGGAATACCTTTTTTCAACTAACTGACCAACACTCAACAGATTCTGATCAATATCAGGCACAAAGAGCACATCTGAAATGACTTTGTTACCTGAACAAGTGCTGACTGAAACACTGCCTTTGCCTTTGGCTTCAATCAGCTCACCATTGCCAATTCTAATTTTTGAGACATAGCTTCTGTCTAGATCTTTGAACAGACTCTCATCACCTGCCACGTGGTGTGAGCAGCCACTATCTACCAACCAATTGCTTCTGCCTTTGCTCGAAGCTGCAAAGTGGGAGGCTGTGAATACATGCTCCTCTTGAGCTTGAAGGTCTTCAGTAGCTTGAGCTTGAATCTGCTGCTGTGCTGGTGCCTTTGGTTTGTTTTTACAGACTTTCTCAACATGGCCAAACTACTTGTAGCTCCTGCATTGAATGTCTGGCCTAAACTAGCAAAACCTTTCAGAGTGAGTGGTCTTCTTATAATGGACACATGGTGAAAACTTTCTCTTGCCTGAATCTATCCTTGGTTTATCCCTCTTGTCAAGCCAAGGCTTCTTTCCTTTGTGGCTTGTGCTAGAGGTCTCTTTGGCCTTTGCTTGGAAGGCTCATTCAGGATGGTCTTCCTGCCTGTTGGCTCTTCTGTGCTCCAAAACATAAAAGAAGTTCACCAACTCAGACAAGGAGATAGTTGTCAAATCCCTTGAGTCCTCAAGTGAAGAGATTTTAGACTCAAATCTCTCTGAAAGTGTGGTGATAACCTTCTCAACCACTCTGCTATCACTGAAATCTTCACCAAGCAGCCTTATGCTGCTGACAGTGGCCATGATTCTGTCTGAGTATTGCTTAATGCTCTCAGACTCTTTCATATTTAGGTTTTTAAAGTCCCTCCTTAAGTTGATCACTTGTTGCTGCCTCATTTTATCTAACCCCATGAACTCCTCCTTCAGCCTCTCTTATGCTTCCTTAGGTGTACTGCAGGCCATGATCCGAGTGAAGATTACATCTAACACTCCATTATACAGGCAGGCTAAGGCTTTGTGCTTCTTGGTGCTCTCCTCAGCATGCTGCCTAATCTAAGCAATTGTGGGATTAGCCCTCAATAGAGGTGGTTCGATGTCGTTTTTAACTACACTCCACAAGTCTTCAGCTTGAAGATAAGTCTTCATTTTAACTACCCAAATGTGGTAGTTTTCACCAGCAAATATTGGAAGTGGAGGTGCTGTAAAGCTCATCTTGCTGAAACAAACTTAACAGCCTCGATTTCTTCCTTCTCAAGCTTATATTTTCTCAACAAAGCAACCAACAAAACAGAGGCCCTCAAAGACTTAGGCTCTGATTACCAATTGTTAGAACAATGGCAGCAATGAATCAATATTCAAAAAAACAAATGCTTGAGAGGCAAGGAAAAGCATTGCACTAAGTTGTGACTGAAATTGAATACCATTTCATTGATAAAATTCAAAATAAATAAGTTACATACAAAGTTGACAGTTACCTAATGTTAGCAACTGCTCCCACTAAAACAAAGAAAAATACAATGTTTGAACTACAAGTAAAACTAAGCTGACATTTCAGCTATTACATCAAAAGCAAATCAACAACTAATCCTACTAACTTTAATGGCAAATTACAAAGAAACTAAGCTGGTTACATTTGAACAAAATGAAACAAAATGGACCAAGAAGCTACTGCATTCGGTTCTGCTTCATTTTGGGTTAGCTTGGTGAGCTGCTGGTCACATGTTGCATTGCAGGCCAATGCTCATCATGAAGAGGGATTGCTTGACAAAAGAGTATTTGGGTCTGTAAATATTTTCGTGACAACCCTCCACCATGTTATACTTACTGCGCATGACTCTAACCCCAAAGGCATATGTATTTGCTATTGAGTTGAAGCCGAATTTCATAATGGACACGTTACGATCTCTCGATTGTCAAAAAAGAAGGCCACCATTTGAAATTGGTTGGCAACAAGTCTCAGTGGAAGCTCCCCAGATTAAGTTACGACAATGATCAGATTTGAGCCGTGATAAACGATGAACAACTCTCATTTGTGATTAGCCATGGATCAACAACTTATTTTGTGACAAGGTCTAAGTATTCCCACCGTGTCTTCTTCTTCACCCTCTAAGGAATTCTATAGACAATGGTTAAACTAAATATGAAAAGGAGGTATAGATCATTGTCCCTTACAATGGACAAACTGTGAATGATTTACAAATAGCATCCATTAAAATAGAGTTCTTCTAACAAAGTCAAATACCTCTAGTGAATCCTCAAGCTTTGATTCGGTGTTGATACTAGAATCCCAATTACATGATCACCTTATCCGCCTTTACCCGTTAACACAAGTTTGGATGAATGCAAACAAATCCGGATTGTGCTCACGGCAATATTTCTTTTATCAAACTGAACTTAAAATGCTCACATCCTTGACAATTTCACCCAATTGATGGAAAATTAAAAACCATAAATATTATAAAAAGAGAGAGGAGAGTTTGTGAACCTGAGATCAGGTATCAAGCTTACTGAATTAGCATTCGCATCAACTTTATTCGAGCCATTCCTATTGTCCAACTCAACACTACTAGAAAATGTCTTAACAGTGACAAATTTTTTCATCCAAATTTCCATTACTATTATTGTTTATTAGTGATTAGCGACTAATTAATGACAGAAATAACATGTACTACTTAACCATTGATAGAATTTAGTGACAGAGTGTAACGAAAACATGACGGAAATTATATCCTATCACAATTACCATCCCAATGTTTGGAGATTATTTATCAGCAACCTTTTGTGATGAAAATTTCTGTCATAAGTCTTGAAATTATAAATAATGACAGATTTTATGTTGGACTTGTAACGGATTTAATAAAATTATTTTTAAAAAATAACTTTATTTTTTAATAGACCCACATGTTAATTAATTACTTTTAAAATAGATTATTATTTTAAAAGTAATTTCAAAATAAATTTGTAAACCTAAGAAAATCTATTCTAACAAATTTAAATTATAAAAAGAATTTAGCCTTAAAAAAAACATGAATTAAAGAAAACGTGAGACGCTTTGTATTAAAAAAAATTCAAAATAAAATTTTAGAAAAGTTCTGCATGAGACGTTGATCATGAGGTTTGAGTATGGAAAATAAAGAATTCAGTGAGTTGGTAAGTTTCTTAATCTTTCTGTATTCGTGGATTTGAGAAAAAGAGAAGTTAAGGATTTCTGAGATCTTTGAAAAACTTATGCATGTTTCTGGATTATGGGTTTTAAAGCTTGAATACCTTCTATTTAATTGGTATATTGATTATTGTGCTTAGCTGCCAGGATGAAAAAAGCTCTTGCATTTGAAAAAACTAAGCTGGCGAGTGACAAGTTATAAAAGTAACATATTTTAATCCTATTCTTAATGCATTTTTGGATGATTAATTATGCAAATTAGTGAATTTGATGCTCCTAATCCTTTCAATTCATGTTTCTATACTTAGGAAAGCAGTTGAGAGTGAAAAGAGTGAAAAACGAGCCAAAATCAGACAAATAGAGTTGTTTTCAGGAGTCACATAGCCTGGGCATTTCCACACAGGCTAGGTACATGCCCGTGTGAGCCACACGGGCTGGCCACACGTCCATGTGCCAGCCCATGTCAGTTTCGCACCCTGCTTCTCAAATACGTGGAAAAACCTCATTTTTAGGCTTTCTGAGCATTCTAAAGTCTATAAATACCCATTAAAAGAAAACATAATGGGGCAATCAGAGAAAATAGAAGAAAACACTCAAAGAACACCATCGGATCCAACTCGGAAGCAAATCTCCATCAAGATTGAATGTCTCCTTTTAATTTCTTTCGAAGTTTTATTGAGTTTCTTTATGTCTTATGGTTTTTCTAACTTTGAGATGTTTTCATTCAAGATTATGAACTAATACCCTATATACCTAGGGGAGATGAAACCTATGATGAATCCTATTATTTAGTTTTCGTTTTACGCGATAAATACTTGATTCTTATTCTCAATTATGTATGCTTATTTCTTATTTTAATATTCGATATTAATTCATATTTAATGTACTTATTTCAGTGGAGCAAAAAATTTCCTATTTAAGAGTAGATCTAGCATAATTGAGTAGAGTTGCATGCAATCCTAGAAATAGGACTACATAAATCTAATATATTAGAGTCAAATCGAATAGGGGAATCCATAGATCGAATTAATGCGACAATAGGAGTTTTAATTAAAAAGAGATTTTCAATTAATCAACTTAGAGTCAGTTGTTCTTACTCTCGAAAGAGATATTAACATAATTTAGGGACTTTTATGGATCAAGACACAAGTGAATAAATCGTTTAATTTAAATTTATAATAATAGGTGAAGTCTGGGTGAATTCTTTCTTGGGTATTGTCTACCTCATTGGTTGTCTTCGATAATTTTCTTATTTCACTCTCTGTTGTGTTCTTAGTTAAATTAGTTTAGTAATTTTAGATTAAAACACAATCACTCTAATTTGTCGGCTAAATAATAAGAAGACGGTAATTACTAGTACTTTTAGTCCTCGTGGATACGATATTCTCTACTCACCATAGCTATACTACTGTTCGATAGGTGCGCTTGCCTTAGTCGTATTTATAGTTAGTTTAATGACCATCAGCGAGGACGAAGGTTAGTAGGTGAGTTTCTGTACTCCATTATTTTGGGAGCTATTCTGGTTGTTGTGCTGCTTGTATGTTCTACTTTGAGTTCAATTTGAGTTTTATGGTTGAATAAGATTATGGTTGAATGAGAAAGTTAAGCATGCATAAAGCTATGAAATTACATGAATGTTTGCAAGTTTATTCTTTGAATTTCATAATAGAATTATGTATCGATAAATTGATATGTGGCGTACTCCATGATGATATGAATAAGTAATATTGGTTGTAATGATGTGCGTGTTATGGATGATTATAAATATGAAGTATGGAGAGAATTATTTGATGGGTTAGTTGAAGATAGAAAAATTGACGTAATGGAGGAATAAGCGGATTGAATGAGAATAGGAGTCATTGAAATATGATACTGGTCAGTCTTGTGGGTGAACGTTTAGGTGTTCAAATTAACAGGAGGAATTGAGGAGGTTGGTTAGATAAATAGTGTACTGGATCTACGGAGCGGCATCGTGGAAATGATCTGCTGGCTCTACGAAGTGACATCCTAGAAAAAGATTTGCTAGCTCTACAAAGTGACACCATGAAAATGGTTTATTGACTTTTCGGAGTCAAAAGTCCACGGCTAGCCATAGCATGATCTAGTGGAAAACAGATTCACTCTCATGGCAAGAATAAAGTCCACTAAGATAGTAAACAGGGAAACTCGTTAGGGCATATACATGAAAATCACTACATAACCTGTGTGATGGAAAGTCCGTCATAATAGTTATAGTACATACGGAGCGCTGGCAAGTTGCGAATGAGAGGCTCCGCCAAGATGTGAAGGCAAAAGGAATGTATGACAGCGTCTTATAAGTGGATAGACATGGAAAAAGATATTTTCCTTCTGAGTGATTACAAGTATGTATCTGCCATTAAGAATCCGCTAGAGGTAATGAGCAAGCTAGCATTGGTTATGAGAAAATGAGATGGTTCTCTAGATTTTATTTCTAACTGTTTCTTGGCAAAGAGGTCGCCACAAAAGGAAAGTCTACCAATAGCTACCTTATATGGAATGTCCGCCAACGACTAACTACTCTGTAAAGTCCATCAAGGAGTATCGAATGAAAAGGATGTCCGTTAGGACTATCTAGCATTAGGAAGTCCATTAAGGACTATCTTGTAAATGGAAAATTCGTCTTATACGATCCAATGGGAAGATAGACCGCTGAGGACTATCTGATTAAAAGAATATCAATTTGGACTATCTTGAAGATGGAAAGTCCAGTGGGACTATCTTATAAGTATAATTTCGCAAGAAAAACGTAGTACTTAAATATCCGCCGAATCTTATATTCGAAGACCATATATGAGGATGGTAGTAAATGGGTTTTCCCTCAAAAAATGGTATATGCACAAGCTAAGTAATAAGGAAGTGGACAACTGGATAATACAGTAAGTAGATTTGGATTCGACGTGGAATGAAGGAAATCAGGGAAAAGAATTGCCATTCTGGCGAAACGATTGCAAGTCTGCCAATAATAAATGAAGATCTGTACATCTGTTTTCATGGTTATCTTTTGATGAGTCAAACCAGGAAAGTAAAAAAAAATGTTTGAGTTGAAGCTTGACAAGACAAGTCTCAAAAGGAGGTTGACAAAAAGAGTAAGGTTATGTCCAAATCTGCCCCGATATGTTTGCCAGTGATGTGTTCAAGAAGAACATATAGGCGTCGACCACACTAGCAAAATTTCATGAGCTTACATGAAACTCGAAGAGTTATTTATGTGCATTACTTTCTATTACTTGTAATATTAATAATATTAATATGTTATCATTTAATAATTGATGTATGGAATCTCATTAAGTTCATTTGCACTTACGAGTGGTTTACCTTAAGTGTAGGATCCAAGGCTCTTATGGAAAGTGTGGGAAGGGACCAAGGTAGATCTCACGGAATCCTTGTAGACTTTTTTGTTCCAGTATCATGCATATAGAAGGGCGCCCTTATAGGCTACTTAGTTCCAGAATCCTTGTGAACTTGTTCCAGAATTTGTTCCAGAATCCTTGTGAATTTGTAATTAAGCAGAATACAATTTTTCAGAATACGTGTATAAGTAAATTCAGTGGATGAATATGATTGTAAAGAACATTAATCTACTTAGTTAGGTAATCATATAATAAGAGGTTTAATGTGATGTTCATTTATGGAAAGATTATCGATAATAATTAATTGGATTAAAGTTTTATGATAACATAGTATTAAATCTAGCATGAAAATTAAATTTAGCATGAAATTAAATAAATTAGAAATTTGTTGTTAGATAATAGGGTTCAATTATGACGTTCAGTACCCAGACCCAATCGCCTGACGATTGGGTCCATGAAGTGGCAAGGTACAAGCTATAGCTAAAACTTTGGTGCATGCACATTTTATCTAGTTTGCATACTAGTCTTTTGTTTAGTTCCTTGTAATTTCATTTAGTTAAAAATGAATTTGGTTTGCTTTTGCTTTGATGTGTTTAAGTGCTAATTGACAAAATCAACTTATGTGCAAGCAAAGTTTTGCAAGTTACAAGGTTATTAGCGGGAGTAGTTAAAGGTTTGGCATTGGTTTGACAATATATGTTGTATTTTTAAAGAAATGAAATAATAATGTTATAATAGACGTCGACAATAGAACAATTGTAAAATAATAAGGAAAAAAAATATAAATACAAATTTTACATTATTTAAAGGAGAAAAAACTCATTAATGTTAAAAATTAAATAATATAAGAGAAGTTTTAACTACATTTATTCATTATGCGGCATGGTCCCATACTAAACTCTTTAACACATATCATTTGAGCAACGTCTTTGCTGTTGTGTTTGCTCCTTAAAACTATAGCCCTTGGATGATGAAGTTCTGGCTCGGGCTGATCGGATCAATTTGTGTAAATCATATAGCAATTCAAAATTATCAGAAATGTAATAACACGTCAACTCTGAAATTCAATTTGTGTAAATCTTTTCGTCAGTCCAAAACATTTTGATGATGATAATCACATGGAGAAATAGAAGACGGTGTGAGCACGGAAAGAAAGGCGGTCCCGCTTTATGTGATTCTGGCAATCGATGGCTTCATTAGTCAATAGTCAACTCTGAAATTGGTTAGCCTTGAAAGTGACCCACCTTTACTATATACTCGTACACTTTCTATTTTCATATGTGGGGGAGTGCTATACGAAATCTTGCTCCATTGTGAAAGAAACCCAATGCATTGGTGATGGCAGATGAGAATTTCCTCTTTTTTTGCTCTTTCTCTCACAACCTACTGTTCAAGTTCAACAAAAGTGATGGTCCTTTAATTTGATTTAAATTTCCACCTTCTGCAATGATCCAGTCCAATCTCTCTTTGTCTCTTCAAATCCAACTTTGTTACGGTCAAGGAAGTTTCCTTTTTTGTTTACACAATTGAATAGAGTTCCAGTTTTCTCCGAGAACAAAATAAATGTTTCCCATTAACAGTAAAAAGAACGATCGTTTACTTACGTAATCTAGACGTAATCTAGACGTGTTGATGTTGCTTTACATATTATACAACTTTCACGTTTCTAGGCAAGAGATTGATTTTTCAATGGCTTCTAGTAAACCCATTTTTTTCTTCTTCTTCTTCCTCTTGCTGTTTGTCTCATTGAACCTGCAAAGCTCAGTCTCACAAACATGGATCAAAGCTGGTTACTGGGACTCTAGCGCTTCCCTTCCAGTTTCTGATATAAACTCTGCTCTTTTCACTCATCTTTTTTGCGCTTTTGCTTTTGTAAATTCAACCTCCTATCAGCTCTTTATCAACTCCTCAAATGAACAACATTTCTCTAACTTCACCAGCACTGTAAAATTAAAGAATCCATCCATTACTACTATTTTGTCCATTTGGGTTGGAAGAACTGAGTCTACCACCTTTTCTTTGATGGTTAATGAAACTTCTCGTCGAAAATCTTTCATTGAATCTTCAATCAAAACAGCCAGGCTTTATGGTGTTCATGGTTTAGACCTTTATGGAGTTGAGCCTAGGAATGGAATCAATATGACCAGTTTTGGTACTTTCTTGGACGAGTGGCGAGCTGAGGTAGCATCCGAGTCAAGAAACTCCGGTAAGACACAGTTGCTATTAACTATGTCGGCTAATCGCTTGCCGATTGTCAACTCAGTGAGTTATCCTATTGAGTCTACAAAGCTAAACCTGGATTGGGTAAATATTGAGGCATATGACTACTATGTGCCAACATTAGATAGGTTTACTGGTTTTCATGCTGCTTTATATGACCCATTAGGAAGGGCCAACACTGATGATGGTATAAAGGAATGGTTAAAGAGAGGATTCCCTGCTGATAAGCTAGTTTTAGGTTTGCCTTACCATGGCTATGGATGGATGCTTGTTAACTCTGGTGACAGTGGGATTTATTCAGCGGCTTCAGGGCCGGCTGTCACCATTGATGGTTCAATGGGGTATAAGTCAATCAAATCATTCATTCTAAATTATGGTTATGGCGTTGAAGCTGTGTATAATTCTACTTATGTGGTGAATATTTGCAAAATCGGGTCGAATTGGATCAATTTCGATGATGTGGAAGCCATTAAAGCTAAGGTTTCTTA
Source organism: Gossypium anomalum (assembly GCA_025698475.1). Lineage (NCBI taxonomy): Eukaryota > Viridiplantae > Streptophyta > Magnoliopsida > Malvales > Malvaceae > Gossypium > Gossypium anomalum. The sequence continues at coordinate 88,182,080 of CM046968.1, forward strand.
TGCCAAGGTAAAGGGTCTACTTGGTTACAATGCCTTTCAACTTTCCAATGACGATAATTGGGTGCTTTCACAAGCTGGTAAGATGGTTCTCTCCCTATAGAACATATCAAAATTTTCAGAAAATACTGAATTTTCAAACATTGACTTGGAAAAAGACTTCAACTAGCACTATTTCTTGCCTCTATTTGGTATATTTGACTTGGAAAAATACATTACCTGTCATTTCTTTTTGTCTCTTTTACGGCATTTCAGTTGGACAATATGCCACATAAGTGTCTTGTCATTATTATGCCATGTTTGCATGCTAAAAGATTAAAGAACAGAGCTTAAGTTTGCTAAAATTCTGAAATCTTTACAAAACATTGAACTGCAATTAATGTAATGAATAATGTATCGATGTTCCGCAGCTTGTGGAATAGGCAGCAGTCAGCCAAAGAAACATCGATTACTGGTTATTGTTTCGGTTACAGTTGCTGCAATGGTTTTCCTGATGATAGCTATCATCTGTTACCTGCAAAAGAAAATATTCAAATCACAAGGTAAGATTGGACATGTGAGAATCTGCAATGATTCCAAACAGTTATCGAACATTGACTGGACAAGGTTTCAACTGCAGGGCTTTGGTGTGCATTGAAAATGTTGGTTTCTTGGAGAAGAACCAAAATATCAGCTGAAAAAAGGCATGAAAATGATGATCCTAATCTCCAAGTTTTCAGTTTCTCTAGCATTAAAGCTGCCACTAATAACTTTTCAAATGATAATAAGCTCGGAGAAGGTGGATATGGACCTGTTTACAAGGTAATGTACTATTACTCTATTAGCCACTTCCGGGGACTTTGCGGCAATGTATAATGTGTTTGAAGAACCACACGTTTGCCGCTTACGTGCAGGAGGTTCTGAAATTCCAAGTACATTCAAAGGATTAATCGTTTATCATACCTTTGTTTGGTTTTTAAAATTACTAACTGCAATGTGGATTGTGGACTATAACAGGGAAAGTTACCAAACGGGCTGGAAATAGCGGTGAAGAGGCTCTCGAAAAGCTCGAATCAAGGGTTCGAGGAGTTCAAGAATGAGGTCACTCTTACAGCTAGGCTTCAACATGTGAATCTAGTTCGAGTTCTGGGAATTTGTACTGAGAAGGAAGAAAAATTGTTGGTTTACGAGTTCATGCCAAACAAAAGCTTGGATTTCTACCTCTATGGTAACAATGCTTAATTTTTTCAACTTAGTATGAGTGTTAAGTACATTTTTATGGCATGTTATTTCAAAACTTCTTAAGCAAAAATGACACATTGTTCATGCACTTAACCGATGCAGATCCATTTAAAAGGCATTTGTTAGATTGGAGAAGACGAGTCTCGATAATCGAAGGCATTACTCAAGGGCTTCTATATCTCCAAGAATACTCAAATTACACTATAATTCATCGTGACATAAAGGCGAGCAATATCTTATTAGATTATGAAATGAACCCAAAGATATCAGATTTCGGGATGGCTAAGTTTTTCAAGAAGGATGAACTTGAAGCAAACACCGGCAGAATTGTTGGGACATAGTAAGTGAATCAGACGGTCTCAAATGATACATATTCGATTGTTTTCCATCTTTTCCATTGAATCTATACATAGTTATTAATTCATTGATTCAATGCAGTGGCTATGTTCCTCCGGAATACGTTAGGAAAGGAATATACTCAACCAAGTATGACGTTTATAGTTTCGGAGTTCTACTTCTGCAAATTATCAGTGGCAAGAGGAATTCCAGTCTGTATGGATGCCATGAAAACTTGAATCTTCTTGAATATGTAAGTAACTTTGAGACACCTTTTTTTCTTCTCCATTTTGCAGTACGAATATTGGAAAATGTATAATGTTGAATGATAATATCCAGGCATACGAATTGTGGAAACAAGGTCGAGAGGCAGAGTTTTTCGATGCATCACTGGATGATTCATCTTCGTCATGTAAGCTCATTAGATGTATGCAATTGGCACTGCTATGTGTGCAGGAAAATCCTGCAGATAGGCCGTCAATGGTGAAAGTTTTTACGATTCTCAAGAACGAAAACAGTGTTGCAATCTCTGTACCTAAGCAGCCTGCATATTCAATAACAAGATACGAAAGGAAGGAAAGTATAGACATTGGGAGGAAGAAAGTTTTTTCTGTTAACGATGCATCGATAACCCAAGTGGAACCTCGATGACTGACAGCTTATGCATTTGGGAAACATTTATGTAAAAGGATTATGTCTTGTTTTTTTTTTTTTACCAACCTTTGATCATGCAAATATAGATATTAAAGATTGGAGCAAGTTGTTGAATCTATAGCTTTAATGGTGATTGATTTTCAAGCCAAAAAGAAAAGGAAAAGAGGAAAATTTTCATTACAAGCTGAAGTTGGAATAAATAACTGACCTTATATTGAGTCTGGGTTTTCCTTTTTTGGCGTATGAAAGCTGCATGTCCCTTCAAAACTTCAACTTTGTTACACCTCAGGATATTTTCCTCTTTCCTTACAATATTCAAAGATTTTCATATTTTCTTCAACAACGTATATTTTCCGCTATGCAATCACCATGAAAACAGAGAAATAAGGAACCAAAACCCTCGACTCCAAGTCCAAACCACACCGTTAGCAAGAAAGAAGGTATGAACCCCATACCAACAGGTAGTGATGTTAAAATCAGTACCGTATTCATCAGTTGAACTGAAAATCGATAATTAACTATTTACTAATTTGAACTTTGAAGAAAAATGTAACATCTCAATACCCTTAAAATATATATATATAAAGACTATGAACAAACTTATCAATTGTCGTTTGATTGTCTCCTGCTATGATTATATCATCACAAATGATGTTTCATTTGTGAATTGAACAAACATCGATGCATTTGATCGAGATAATGAAAATAATGGTACCATCATTTGATATAGCCCTTAAAGATTGCTTTAACCTGTAAAGTGCCTCATGAAATTTACACACAAGGTTTTACCTCTAAACGTGTTGCTTATAAATTGGAGGTTGTTGCATATATACATTTTCTATAATATCCCCTGTTGATATCTATTTTCTATGGATGGATGGAAATTTAATTAAAATTTTCAAAGCAGTCAATTTTTAAGTTAAACATTTATTTAGTAGTGTATCAAGACATACTAACTTGGAAGCTAAAAATCTCAAAATAATTTATGATTTGTCTCGAAACATAGAGATTCTTGTCTCGAGACATGAATTTAAAATTTAGTATTTGAGTTTGGATTTGAATTCTAACTCTGATATTAACCCATGTAATTCCGTAAATTGATGAAACGAAGTTGTCGAAACCATTTTTTTGAAAAACGGGGATCGACTTTAGAAACAAAAATGAAAGAACGGGAGTCGCTACCAATCCTTTTTTATGAGGTGTGATCGGGTCACCTTGTAAAAGCGGTTGTTTTTAATAAATAATTTGATTTATTTAAACAACGATTTTGGTTCGCGAGATTCAGAAAAACAGGTTCGGGAGTCGGTTACGTACGAGGAAGGATTAGCACCCTCGTAACGCCCAAAAATTGGTACCTAGTTGATTAATTGGTGTCTTAGTGTCGAAAATTGAAAACTTGGAAAACTTTGAAATACGATCCTTCCTTTTGTAAAAAACATTCGAACGTTAAAGACCTTCTCGTCTCGAAGCAACAAAATGTCATATCTAGTGAGTTAGGACACGACACCTCGAACTTTTGAGAATGAACTTGCCTTTTACTTAGAAATCCGTGTATTTTAACCCCTTTTTAAAAGGATATTCGGTTAGTTAGGGTGAACGAGAAAAATCGAAACCCAGTAAGTTAGGGCACGTTTCCTCGAATTTCCAAACACCGAATATTGCCTTTACTTGCGACCGTTATTTAGGTTAAATGAGAAAAATCAAAACCCAGTAAGTTAGGGCACGATTTTCTCGAAATCCCAAATACGGAGTACCGCTTTTTATGAAAAAGTTATTTTCATCGGGTAAAGGTTAATACAACATAAGTTTGTAATAATAAGATAAAGAATGCATAAACGAATATAAATTTCGGTATTGATAGGCATAACAGAAGGAATATAAGGGCGAATGTGTATGATAATGATGATAAGAGCAGAAATAAAATAAATGAATAAAAAGGAAATAATGAATAAGCTAAAAAAAATTTGAAATTAAAAAGAACTAGTAGTAAATAAATAAATATTATGTAAAACTATTTAAAAAATGATAGTAATAGTAGTGATAATAATAATAGTATGAAAAATATAACAATAGTAAAATAATGATATTAATACCTAAATATAAATATAGATATAATACCTAAAATATAATAATAATGAAAATATAAATAAATAAGAAATATAAATAGATGAGTAATAAGAAAATAAATATAAATGAAAATATAATAATAGTCATAATACAATAGTAATAGTAATTACAAAAATGATAATAGTAATAAAATAAGATAATAATAATAATAATAATAATAACCGTAGTAGTTGTAATAAAAATATAATAATAATAATATATTAAATAGCAAAAAAAATAATAGTAACAATAATTAAAAAAAATGATAATAGTAATAAAAATAAAAATAATAGCAATAATAATGGTAATAATAATAAATAGTAATAATAATACATTAATAATAATATGTTAATAATAATAAATTAATGAATTAATAATAAAACAATAAGTAAATAAACACAAAAATAAAATATAATTATAATAGTAATATTAATAAAATAATAATAATAATATATTTAATTAATTAATTTAATTACAATATTAAAAATAACAAAAAAAGGACTAAATTGAACTCAAAGTAAAAGTTCGGGGCTAATTCGGAATAAAAATACATAGGAAAAGACCAATTTGGGCGTGCGGATAACAAGGGAGGACCAAACTGGGCAATACCCCATCCTCCCAAAACGCACAACACCAAGAGGGACCAAATTAGAGGTCAAAATAAATTACAGGGCTAAATTATAAATAATAAAAAATCTGATTTCAAAACGATAAAAAGCAGAGGGGCTAAAACTGAAATTAGCCCCTTCATAAAAACACGCGAATCCCCTGAGACGGGTCGGGTCGGCGCACGGGTCGTCTCAAAACAACACCGTTTTGGGGTTTAAGGACCTAGGCCAAAACGATGTCGTTTTGGCCCTCTATTTAAGCAAATTTTCCCAAAAAAATTTCATTTCAACACCCCCTTTTAAAAAAAATACTTCTCCCTCCCCTTTTCTCTGAAGCCTTTCCCCCTCCAGCAGAGTCCCGGTCGCCTGGCCACCGTTGTTTGTCACCTTCGCCGCCGTCGCCTGCCACCGCATGCAATGGCCGGAAAATCAAAAAGGTACTCTCTTTTTTTGTATCTTATTTTTTTTTATAATGTACGTATATTGTAACACTTCCTACCCTTATCCGTCCCCGGAATAAAGTACGAGGCATTACCGATAAACACGAAACACTTACAGATAATTTAAATACAGTTTCATAACAATTTGTTTCGATTTCATACTATTTCAGATTTAAGCTTTGTTCACCAAAGTATTTGAAATATCATCTTTATGCAAATAGCACACATGAGGTACATAATTCCATAATTATGAATGAACACATTTATCAAACATATTCCATGTTTATATATATATATATATATATATATATATATATATATATATATATATATATATATCATAGTTTCATATTTCCATGTATCAATTACCATCACTTCCTCGTATTTCAGGACAAATCGTGTAACAATTCATAAATATGCAATTCATTAACTCTTCCTACCAATCACGATTTAAATTGCCAAATCACTTATTGAGCCCAATTTCAATGTTCACTAAAATCTATCATATAAATTTAGATGTACGTATTCATCAATAAATTCTATATACAGATATCATCATCTCATATTTCCACAAACATTTACTTTCCACATTTATAAATTCAAATAGCATATACAAGACATACCAATGTATTTCAAGTACGTTCTCATGATATTTCATTTCGAACTCAGATTATTTCATATTAGAAGTTTTCTTATTAACTCATTTGGAATGCCAATTCATACGGATAATACACTCAAGGCGTAGAAATATATAATCACAAATGAACTCATTCATCAACCAAGTTTTATGCTCATGTCTCATCAACTCGTATTTCCTTATGTCACATAATTCCATGTAATACTTATCAAACTTCTTCAAATTAGTGAACATATTACGGAATTGGTCTACACCGGTATGCACTGAATTTCACTGATAATCACTGATGCCATAGTATAGCTATGGTCTTTTCACTAGAATGCCATAGCTCAGCTATGGTCTTATATCTTATACACATATCACACCGATGCCATATTCCAGATATGGTCTTACACAGAAATCACTTGTCACTTGTAGCCGAAGCTACCACTATCCACTGATCAGGTAGCCGGAGCTACCATTTTTCACTGAAGTAGCCGATGATCAGGTAGCCGAAGCTACCACTTTTCACTGATCAAGTAGCCAAAACTACCACTTTTTACTTGTCATTTGTCCTTGATCAGATAAGTGTAGCCGAAGCTATCATTTATCACTTTCATTTGTCCTTGATCAGATAAGTGTAGCCGAAGCTATCACTTATCACTTTCATTTGTCCTTGATCAGATAAGTGTAGTCAAAGCTATCACTTATCACTTTCACTTATCCTTGATCAGATAAGTGTACCCGAAGCTATCACTTATCACTTGTTGCCATGGTCCAACCATGGTCTTTTCCTTCAATTCATCTTGTCACTGAACTGAAATGCTCAATTTGATCATTTATTCATCTTTTATATTATTCACGATTTTATCATCAATACATATGAAATAACACATCATGAAATTCATAAAATTAACAAATGATCACTAAAATTTAGCCATATAAACTCAGAAGTTTAATTTTTGTATTATAACGATAATCATAATTTCATAATAAATATTCCAAATAAAACATTATATCATTTCTAATTCAACACTTATCGATTATAATCGGGCATGTGATCAATTTATACACGAGTCATTCATATATATATATATATATATATATATATATATATGTATATTTTTCCTCCTCCTCCTCTCCATCCACATCCTTAGTATAAATAACACACTTGTAAGTAACATTATCCATAATTTTCACTATTTACTTATGTGAATATTCAAGCTATTCATCCATGTCATAGTCACTAAATTATTTTTATCTTGAGATACAGAACTCCAAATTAAGATCCATAAATTTTCCCAGAAACTAGACTCATATGTCTTATTACCATAAAAATTTCATAATTTTTGGTTGGGCCTATTAATACAGTTTATTCAATGAAGTCTCCCCTGTTCTGTTGTCTGACAGTTCCGACCCTTCTGAACTAAAAATTAATTTTCTCATCGTACAGGATTCGAATGATATTCACGTTTATTTCTATTGAAAATAGACTCATTCTAAACATATAAATTTAAGCTCCTATTTATTTTTATCCAATTTTTTATGATTTTACAAAGTCAGAACAGGAGAAACCAAAATCATTCTGATCGTGTCTCACAAAATTTATCATATCTCGTGATTTACAATTCCATTGCTTACATCATTTCTTCTATAAGAAACTAGACTCAATAATATTTAATTTCATATTTTATTCATCTTCTATTTCCATTTATAAAATTTTTGGTGATTTTTCAAAGTTAGGCTACTGCTGGTGTCCAAAACAGTTTTAGTGCAAAATGTTGATTTCCATTTTGCCCCAAATTTCACAATTCATACAAATTCAGTCCTTGCTCAATTAACCCCTCAATTAAGATAATTTTCTCAATTAATACTTTTCCCGGACATTATAAGTTATTTCATAACTATTGGAATTCAGAATTTCCATATAAAACTCTAAATTCAAACTCTTTAACAATTAGGTTCTAAACATTCAATTTCTATTCAATTCTTTCAATAAAATCAGCATATTAACAATTTAAAGCTCTAATTCCATGCCAAATCATCATATACTTCAAGCACATATTCATAGCAACTTTCAATTTCTTTCATAGAATCAAAAACTAATGAATTCAACAAGTGGACCTAGTTGTAAAAGTCACAAAAACACAAAGATTTCAAGAAATAATCAAGAATTGAACTTACTTGAAGTAAAAATATGAAAAACCAGCTTAAGGGAACTCTTCCATGGCATTTTTGCTGATGAGAATGCAGAAAAATAAAGAGAAATCTAGATAATTTCACTTTAGTCCTAACTTTATTAAGTAAATTTTGCAATTTTCTAATTTTGCCCTTAACTCTCTTTATTTTCTTGCTGATTTCATGCCGTCCAGCCCAAATAGACCTTGGGTCTATTTTCCTTTTAAACCCTCTTTCTTTTATCATTTAAATTATTTAATCATTTCCCACAATTTTGCATTTGATACAATTTAGTCCTTTTTGTTCAATTAACTATCAGAACTTTAAAATTTCTTGACGAAACTTTAATACTAACTTATTAACACTCCGTAAATATTTATAAAAATATTTATGGCTTGATTTAAAATTCCCGATGTCTCGATACCTCATTTTCGATTCTAATTATTTTAATATTTATTTTTAGTACACTATTCACTATTTCAAAATTTTTCCTAACTTCACGTTTAACTTATACTCACTAAATTAATAATATTTTTTACTCATTTGTCAGATTTAATGATCTTGAATCACTGTTCTGACATACACTGAAAATTAGACTGTTACATATATATACGAGGAAAAAGGTTCGAAAATAGGAAAAAAATAAAAACTAAAAATACAAAAAAATCACCTTAGGTTTTGGTACTTTTGGTTTTTCGATATTTGAGTTTGATGTGGTACTACTCCTTTGCTTTGATATTGTTAAATTTGATGGTTTTTTGCTCCTAATAAAATTCGAATACCTCTTCTTATTTCTCAAAATTGCCGACCTTACAAATAGATTTGGCTTGGCCTTTTTAAAGCCAATTTACATCTCTTTTTTTATTAATACTTGTCTATTCTCTGTTTAATTTGCAGGTGCAAGTGGGAGACAAGGCAGTGGAGCAGGCAGGTGGCTGACTCGCATGGGCGATGGGACAGAAACGGCGGCTAGGGGGGCTAGGGTTTCTTGAGAAAAAGTTTAGGTTGTGGCTAAGGTTTTTTTGTTTTGGGCTTGGTTTGTATTGGATATTGGGTTAAAATTGGGTTTGTTTTTGTTTGGGTTAAGTAGGTTTGTTGTTTTATAGGCCCAGGCAAATTGAGCTTATAACAGAAGTAATTGAGTTAACAAATACATATATATATATATGAATTATATGATAATTAAATTAAATGCATTTATACTATAGTAACTTGAGTTGTTTCGACAACATAACATGACATCACATGTTTGGAAACGACAATCAGATCTAGAGTGTTACAAATTCCATATTTACGCACATTATATATTTTTTGACATCTCAAAAAAAGGAATTCTACCGTGACTAAATGTATGAAATTAATCGTATAACATCTCATTTTGACCCTCCGATCCTTTATGAAACAAGAGCCATAAAAAATTTATTAATAAAACGTTTTTTCTCAAAAAAAGTTTTTATTAATAAAAAATGGCATTTGTGAAAGAGAAACATAAGGACTAATTGATGAATATTATATGACACTTGTAACTCTAAACTTTTTTACTTTTATTTCGTTCAAAAAATAATAGGAAATAATCCATTTCTATCTTCCACCATATACACTTTGCATGTCCAGAACATGCAGAATCAATGTTTATTTGTGACACGTGAAAACAAGCATAAAAGAAAAAAGGAAACAGTCCAGCTGCGTTCAAATGAATAAATCTCCATGAAAGCTCCAGAATAAATTGAGAATATTTTATACGATTTCCAGCTTCAGTTGGCTTCTAGTGCATTCGTTCCCATGTATTTGATGCTGTCAAACACATAAAAACATGGCAGACTTAGCCTAGCAGTAAATATATACAGATTAGTGAAGTACTTGAAACTCCATTGAAAAAGGTTATAGTATTCAAATGGAAACAGCACCTAGATGAAAACCTACCAATTCCTGAAAGTGTCCAGTTCATGTCATATCCAAGGGCCCAAAAGAAGTAACCCCCAAGGTTCTGAGTCTTAGCATACTCAACCTTCTTTTCCACTGATGTCGGTCCATCATAACAGATCCAATCGGTTCCCGAGTACGAATATTCCGATACAGTATCTCCGTCATACACTACATGGGCATAGTGTTCATCATTGTATTTTACAATATCACTGTACAACATTATGCCATTGTTTCCCGGCCCAACACCATTAGCAGGCGCTCCGATCCCATGGTTTTTGGGGTGTTTCAGTTCCCACGATTTTCCATAAAGTGGCATCCCCATAACCAGCTTCTTTGGAGGGACACCAGCTTCAATCCATGATGATATACCATAACTTGTGCTTATATTGCTAGTTTTGTCGTAGAGTAGAGCATGTTCACCAGTGACTGAAGTGTCCCAACTTCCATGGTAATCAAAGCACATAGGATTTACAAAATCAAGGTATTTTGCAATGGCATCAGTAGGGTATGTTCTAGGCAGATCTAAGAAAAAGCTTGAAGCGAAATAAACAGCAGCACTTAAAAGAAGGGGAGGCTTGATAGAAGCCGAAGCTTCACTCTCAACAGCCTCACGCCATTCTTTGAAGAAAACGTCAAGGTTAGACATGTCAGTTGAGTTATTAGGAAACTCCCAATCAATGTCAAGTCCATCAAAGCCATATTTCCGTGCTGTAGCAATGGTGGATTTTATGAAAGCGGCACGATTATCAGGGTTACTGACAATGTTGGAAAAAATACCGGAACCGGAATTCGCTCCTCCAATCGCTAACAAGGCTTGTGCCGGTGGCTTTTTGGCATGAAGGGTGGCTGTAAAGTTTCCCATCCACTGATCATCAGGTTGGGTGATGGACAAACCGTAAGAAGAAGCATCAATGCCAACAAAGGCATAAAACACGTGTGTGAAGTACAAGGTAGGGATTGAGGATGGTGGGAGACTATAAGCTAGCCATGAAGGCCAATAGCCACCCTTAATCACATCATCAGGATAAGGTGAAGGACTAGGAGCCGGTTTTGGTGACGGAGATGGTGCTACACAGTTAAGCGTAAGGTCTCGTGTATCCCACGTTGGCTGGTAATTACGAGCAGTGGAGAAAGAGACACTTGCAGCTAGAATTAATACAATAATGGCCAAGAACAATGATGATATTCTTTGCTTGGCCATTTTCTGATGATTTTTAGATAGTACCTTAAATGATTCTTTTAATTACTTTGTAGAATCAATAGAGAGTAAATGCTGTATATATAGAGAAACATATGGGAAAGTGGAATAATAACTAAGCTATGGTATTATCGATTCAATGGCGTTTTCTCTTTGGATGTGTGATAAATGTATGTTGTTTCCTACGTTTGTTATCGGCCAGCTTTCTTGTTCATTTCACAAAGGAGCCATGAAAGTTGAACCTGCTTGAAAGCATCAACTTGTGGTACTGTATTTGCATTAGAATTGGAAATACAAATCTTTTGAATGCCACTTTTTATACGTATATGAATCAATCGAGATAAATTTTGAGTTGAAATGATATTTTTTTTAGCTTCTCAATATAGGGAAGAATATTTTCATTTTTTCCTGGTCATTTCATAAGGATTTTTCTCTTTGGATGAACCAATAAATCCGTTCATATTATACACATAGACTTGAAGATAGACAGGAGCAAACAGCTCAGTAGTCATATGAAAAGAAACAAAAAGCGACCCTTCCAATGTTCTTAACGTTACTCCATTTAATGACGTAACAAAAGTCCAAAATATGGGCAACTCCATTTTAATTCAATCAAAGTCTTAAATATTATTTTTTTCACATGACCTCGTATTTTAATTAATTTTGTAGCTACCAATATTGAAAGCTTATGGTTATAAATAGATATTAATATACTTTATTTAAGTTTATTTTAATTAATCGAGTTAAAACATAATATTAATATACTTTATGTTTATTTAAGTTTATTTTAACTCGATATATAAGTTTAAATTTTTACCTATGCACGTCCATATTTATAAATAACCTTAAACTATTTTAGGCTTACTCATTATTTTTATTTTTAAAAAAATTTATTTATATCATTTTAAATTTAACATTAATAATTATATATTTCTCATTTATTAAAATTATATATATCTTAACATTTTTTAACTATATATTACAATCATTTTAATTTTTATGTATTATAAATTATATAATATATTATACTATAAGCATAAAAGGCAAGTCCGACTGGTCTAGGTATGGGCCTCAAAAGTTTGAGCCCAAGCTCAAGTCATATTTTAAAATGACTTAATTTTTTATTAAGTCTATTTTTTTAGCACAATAATTTTACTTAAATCTTCGAACTTAAGTGAGTAACTTAACCCACGAATAAGTCTCGTAATAGAGCATATAACTTTCAGATCAAAAAATCCTATTGGAAAGGCCCAAATAATGAATAGAAGAAACCCAGCTATGTTTGAGCCGAAAACCATCAACAATCCATGAACGGCTCAAAAAAAATAAGCTAAACCCTAAAATCCCAGTTGGAGTACTAGTTTATTACGTGAACCGCTTTCATTCTCCTTAGCGCCGCATTCTCTCCAAAGCTCCAATTCACCGCCAACCATGGTAATCTCCTCTTCTCTTTTGCATCTTCCTTGAATCGATTCATTCATTTCAAGCTTTAATTGCTCTGTTTTGTTTTTTTTCTTTGTGCAAAAATGGTTGGTTATCTCCCATTATATGTAAACAAAGTTGAGTCTTGAAAGTAACCTATCTGATCTTTTGAATTTGTTTATTTTGACATGGCAGCCTTCACACAAGACTTTCATGATCAAGAAGAAGTTGGCCAAGAAGATGAGGCAGAATAGGCCCATCCCTTACTGGATCCGTATGCGCACTGATAACACCATCAGGTCAATACATTTTTTGCTCAAATTTGCTTAGAAGTTATTGCTTTGGTTTTATTCTTAAGATATTTTCAGATAATTTATTGATAATTTCCTTTGATTTTTTTTGGTTTTTGGATTGCAGGTACAATGCGAAGCGTAGGCATTGGCGCCGCACCAAGCTAGGGTTCTAAGCACCATGAGCTTATTTGGGTTCAAGCTTTTCTTTTTTCCCAATTTTATTTGCAGACATTTTGATGTGGGGTTTAATATAGGAAACTATCAAGGATGAAGGATTCTTAAATTAAAGATTTTGATGAGATTTTTGGCAATATTTCAAGTATTTTATATTCCACTTTTAGTTCCTTATCCTCATTATCTTCGTTTGGTTGCTTGGTATTGAATTCTACTTTTTTGACGATCTTTATGTGCTTGGGAAGGACCTTGTTGAGTTTATCTGAATCTTAATCATGTTATTGTTCTATATCAATGAACTTGGAATTGTTAGGTAATAACCGTGTGGCGAGGTTTCATCTAAGTGTGCTTGCACCTTGCGCCTTACTAGACGGTAAAAATGCCTTAGCCCCTTTTGGTTCTGTTTAATCAGGCACACATGTCTGGCGTGCTTAAGCGTGCTTTTTTTGTGAGGGAACAGGCATAATAAAAACCCACCTGATTGAAGTTCTCTTTAATTTATTTTATTTTTTTCACATTATTGAACTCTATACTTCTCAATATTTCAATATTCAACTATAGACATTGACAGTAAGGAAATCATGGTTATTGACTAATAATAAAAAAGTACATGCAGATAAATTATACCACGTTTTGAAGTTTATTATGTCTTAGCCTTGTATGTACATATATACATGTGTATACACACATACAAAACTCACATGTATATGTTGTGCTTTACATTACAAAGGCTAGTGCTTTCTTTTGTACCTTGTGCTTGAGCCAATATAAGGGTTCTAGCGCCTAGACTGCACTTTGTGCCCTTGACAACACTAGGTAATAATAGTGATAACTGATTCTGTTTAGCCTTGCTTTTCTGAGTGACATGTCTTGCTGCATTAAAAGAGTTATTGGAGGCAATAGGGAGAGTGGGAATTTGGTTTAAAATAGGAAGAGAGCTTTGAATCTTCTATTAATGGTTTGTAGACTGTCATTTTTATTTAAGATGATCGTGAAGTTTTCTTGAAAGTGCAAATGCTTCTGTCATTTTTATTTAAGATGATCGTGAAGTTTTCTTAAAAGTGCAAATACTTTCTGTGTTCCTACGCAAAGGAGAGTATGTAGTAGTTTGTAGAATGTTGGATATGGATGTGTTTGACATGGTTATGTTTTTGTATTTGAAGGATCTATGGATTGTCGTATTGCCTTAATCATGTAGTCGGATATGGGTCTCGAAAAGAGTCGGAGTGGCATATCAATTAAATAGTTTGTATGGTTGGAAAATGAGGCAGATATCTCATAGAACCCAAGTTGTGCAAATGAGTGAGCTTTAGCAAGATTGATGGTCCATAGATCATGGGTATGAAGTAATTGGTTACATGACATGATGGTATAGAGCTGTTTAGTTGATACTTGTTGAATTTGAAGTGCCAATGAACCTTTAGGGAAGGTTGAATTTGAAGTGCTAATGAACCTTTAGGGAAAGGTTGAAGTTGTAGTCAAAACTCATCACTAGTAAATTAATTGAATTTGAGTTTAATTAAAAATTAAATTAAAATTAAGTCATTGAATTGTAATAATTAATCTCAATTGAAGTATTTTTTATTAGGCTTAATTTATGATTTAGCCCTTATCTATACTTATTTTTCTCATTTTGATATTTAAATTTATTTTTTTTTAATTTAGTATTAAAAAGTATCAATTTTATTTTTATTTTTGATCCATTTTGTAATAGCTGTTAAAAAAATCTATTAGGCCACTTTGGTTTAAGAAAAGTGACATGTGGTTTGTTTGTATCAATAAAAAATGTCACATGACAATTAAATTTGATTAAAATAAAATTATTAAATTTATATTAAATATAGAAAATTATAATTTAAATATTAAAAATATTATTGACTTTGATTTATCATTGACTGTCATGATTAATGTTGATCAAGTGTGTGTCTTTCTATATATATATATATATACATATATATATATTATATTAATAAAAAATATAAAAGAATATATATAATATATAAAAGTTTTAAAATTCAAAAAAAAAATTATAAAATTCTAGAATATATAATTATAAATTTTAAAAAGTAAAAATAATATATAAAAATTTTAAAAAGATATTTAAGTTTCAAGTATTTGCAAAATAAAACTTGAAATTCAAATGCTTTCTTAGAATTTTGTAAAAGAATTATTTTTAAATATCTTTACAATTTTTTATAATATTTACAATTTTCTTTTTAATTTTTTAATAATATTATTAATTTCAACTAATTTCTTGTGAAATTTTTTTTTATAAATTATATTTTTTTTCTAGATTTTATATATATTAGTTTGAATTTTGTATATATTTATTTTATTTTTCATATTTTTAATGTGTATATACATTTAATAATATCTATTTTTTTACATAAAAGCTATCACGTGGAGGTTTGTGATTAGCTATCTATCCAAGATGGAGTTAAAAAATATTATGAAGGCATACTTTAGTTACCAAATTGAAAACTAATTTATACTTTAAAAATATCAAATTAAAACAAAAAAGAATCAAATACCAAAATTAAAAAAATAAGTATACTTTAAAAACTAAATCATCAATTAAACTTTTTTATTAATATACTAATAATTAAATAAAAAATATAATTTATAAAACACAAAAATAGCAACACATGGTCAGATCATATAACTACCCCTTTTAGTTGGTAAATATTCTTTATTTTACCGATGCCTTTCTGTTTTCATTGCATTTTA
Organism: Gossypium anomalum; assembly: GCA_025698475.1. Taxonomy (NCBI): domain Eukaryota; kingdom Viridiplantae; phylum Streptophyta; class Magnoliopsida; order Malvales; family Malvaceae; genus Gossypium; species Gossypium anomalum. The sequence goes on from CM046968.1 coordinate 88,197,976, forward strand.
TTCTGTTAATTGAATTGAGAAACGATTATATGAAATAAAATTGATACGTCATATGTATCTCTTTTTCAATAGTTTAATATCACATCAGTATTTTCATATTAAATTTTAACATTTTCACCTTAAAAAAATTAAATCTAAATAAAAATCTTGAAATATAAGATGAAATTGCTAACATAGCATTAAACTATTAAAAATAGATAATATTACTATTTCATATAATCCTTTCTCGAATTGATAGATTCGTATAAAGTGGTAAGGAGGGATGAATGGTCATTTTGATCCATTTTGTAATAGTTGTTAAAAAAGTCTATTAGGCCATTTTGGTCTACAGAAAAGTGACATGTGATTTGTTTATATCAATGAAAAATGTCACATGACAATTAAATTTGTTTAAAATAAAATTATTAAATTTAAATTAAATATAGAAAATTATAATTTAAATATTAAAAAAATTATTGACTTTGATTTATCATTGACTGTCATGATTAATGTTGATCAAGTGTGTGCCTTTATATATATATATATTGATTAAAAATATAAAAGAATATATATAATATATAAAAGTTTTAAAATTAAAAAAAATTATAAGATTCTAGAATATATAATTTTAAATTTTAAAAAGTAAAAATAATATATAAAAATTAAAAATTTTTATAAAAATTTTAAAAAGATATTTAAATTTCAAGTATTTGCAAAATAAAACCTGAAATTCAAATGCTTTCTTAGAATTTTATAAAATAATTATTTTTAAATCTCTTTACAATTTTTATAATATTTACAATTTTCTTTTACATTTTTTAATAATATTATTAATTTCAACTAATTTCTTGTGAATTTTATTTTTATAAATTATATTTTTTTTCTAGATTTTATATATATTAGTTTGAATTTTGTATATATTTATTTTATTTTTCATATTTTTAATGTGTATATACATTTAATAATATCTATTTTTTTACATAAAAGTTGTCACGTGGAGGTTTGTGATTGGCTATCTGTTCAAGATGGAGTTAAAAATATAATGAAGGCATACTTTAGTTACCAAATTGAAAATTGATTTATACTTTAAATATCAAATTAAAACAAAAAAGAATCAAATACCAAAATTAAAAAAATAAGTATACTTAAAAGCTAAATCATCAATTAAAATTTTTTATTAATATACTAATAATTATATAAAAAATATAATTTATAAAACACAAAAATAGCAACACATGGTTAGATCTAATAACTACCCCTTTTAGTTGATAAATATTCTTTATTTTACCGATGTATTTCTGTTTTCATTGCATTTTATTCTGTTAATTGAATTGGGAAACGATTGTATGAAATAAAATTGATACGTCGTATGTATCTCTTTTTCAATAGTTTAATATCACATCAGTATTTTCATACTAAATTTTAACATTTCCACCCTGAAAAAATTAAATCTAAATAAAAATCTTAAAATATAAGATGAAATCGCTAACATAGCATTAAACTATTGAAAATAGATAATATTACTATTTCATACAATACTTTCTCGAATTGATAGATTCGTATAAAGTGGTAGGGAGGGATGAATGGTCACTTTGATAGGTTTAATTTCTAAATTAAACAAACAAACAAAAAAAGGGGAGTAAACTGTAATTTGGAAAACAATTTCAATCAAACGAATTCTAAGGGTTTTTTACTAAAAAAATATAAAAAAAATTAAAAAATTCGAAAATAATACACCTAAAAAACTAAATACGAAAATGGTATGGTCAGGGTGGTCACGCGCCACTCGACAGCGGCACCACTACGACGCGTGGCGTGATGCAGTAACCTCCAACAGAAAAAAAAACTAAAAAAGAAAAAAAAACACTGAAAACGAAAAAAAATAAAAATGGGTCATGTTGGTGCCAGAGGCGGCACCAGTGTTGCTCTGGCAGTGTATATTTTTTATATTAATTTAATAAATAACCCTAATTTTGGTACTTTTTTCGTATTTTTTTATTTTCGTATCTTATTTTTTAAAATATATTATTTTAAGTATTTTATTTCTTCATATTATTTTAGTACATAATGTTTCAAATGTATTATTTAAGTGTTTTTTATATTTTTTTAATAAATAACCCTGATTTTGGCACTTTCTTCGTATTTTTTTATTTTCGTATCTTATTTTTTAAAATATATTAGTTTCGTATTTTATTTACGAAGAAAGTGCCAAAATCAGGGTTATTTATTAAATTAATATAAAAGAAACACTTACATAATACATTTGAAACATTTTTTGCTAAAACAATAAAATAAAATAAAATACGAAAATAATATATTTTAAAAAATAATATATGAAAAAAATACGAATAAAGTGCTAAAATCAGGGTTATTTATTAAAAAAATATAAAAACACTTAAATAATACATTTGAAACATTATGTAATAAAATAATATGAAGAAATAAAATACGAATATAATATATTTTAAAAAATAAGATACGAAAATAAAAAAATACGAAGAAAGTGTCAAAATCAGGGTTATTTATTAAATTAATATAAAAAATATACATTAGTGCCGCCTCTGCGGAGAGGCAACATTGAGTGCGCCTCTGCCGGAGGCAACTGCTGTGTGCGCCTCTGCGGAGAGAGGCAACATCAGTGCCGCCTCGGCACCAACATGACCCATTTTTTATTTTTTTTTTGTTTTCAGTTTTTTTTTCTTTTTCAATTTTTTTTCACTGTTGGAGGTTACTGTTCACCGTCACGTCAGGATGGTGCCGCCTGTCAGAGTGGCTTAACCACCCTGACTATACCATTTTCGTATTTAGTTTTTTAGGTGTATATTTTCGAATTTTTTAATTTTTTTTATATTCTTTTAGTAAAAAACCCAATTCTAAGTGAATAACCCAATTAACTAAACCAAAATTAATAGATTTTTTTCAATCAATTATTTCCATTTTTATTCATATTGGACTATGTTAGAATAATTTCAATATTGAGTTTCGGTGTTTAATTGAGTTTGAATAAATATTTAAAATGGTAATATATCATTCGGGATCTGAAATTAGCTTCAATTTTTAATTTAGTATCTGAGTTTTCTTTTTCAATTTGATATTTAAATTTGGCTTCAATATTCAATTTAGTACTTGAGTTTGTCTGGACCAAATAAGTACTTAAGTTTAGCTTTAATGTTCAATTTAGTATCTTAGTATTTTTTGTCCAATTAAGAACCTATGGTTTTTTTTTTACTAGAACTAGGTATGTGAGTTTTTTCTTTTCAATTTGGTACCTGAATTGGGCTTCAATTTTTAATTTGGTACTTGAGTTTTTTTCAATTTGATACTTGAGTTTGTTTTGACCCAAATTTAGTTTCAATCTTCAATTTAGCACCTTAGTATTTTTTGTCCCTATTAAGCCCGTATGTTTTTTTACTAGAACTTAGGTACCTGAATTTATCTTCAATGTTCAATTTAGTACTTGAGGTTTTCCAATTTGATACTTAAGCTTATTTTGACCTCAATTAAATATTTAAGTTTGGCTTCAATATGAGTATCTGAAGCTTTTTTTCTCCCGATTAAGTACCTATATTTTTTTTTACTAGAACATATGTGTTAAATATTTATTAAACCACACGATACTTTTTAGTTTAAGTACCGAAATAGACGTTGAAACCAAGCTCAAATGTTAAAATATATATTAACCCTATTTTAAAATATCATTTGTCTATTTTAAACCAAATAAATTTAACCAAAAAAGAATTTTGTATCCAATAGATTGCCTAACCCTATAAAAAGCCACCATTAGTTTAGATTTGCGGTTTTTGTTTTGACTTTTCTTTTACTTCTTTTAGCGGCTGTCGCTAAAAAAAGATGTCAATGGTATCATCCTCATCCCTCCAACACCAAAGGAAAAATGGAGTTGACACTTGTTCTTCCCATAAACCATTGAAAACCATTTTACGTTTCAAAACAAACAAAATGGGGGGACGGTATAAAGATATACTCTAAAACAGCTAACCACAAACCTAAAAACACCGAGACTTATGGCAGACCAAAGGGTTTTTCAACATGAACAATCCAGCTTCATTTCAACCTCATTACTAGCTCTCTCTCTCTCTCATATTTACCTTTTTGTGTCTTGTTTTCAAGTTATTTATAAAGAAAGCAAATTTCCAACCAATAAACATTCCTATCCTTCTGAGCATAAAAAAAAAAAAAAAAACAACTGATCTCCTCTTCACATTAATTTGTATATCCATCCCTGTCTAATGGGAGACAGGGAAAACTAAGGTTATACATTGAAGAAAGAAGAAGCTCAAGAGGCATAAAACACAGCGTCTTTGAATCAAGAGTTTTCTTCTTTCTTCTCTAATAAACGAAATAAAAACAAGTTGCTTTTGTCTTTTATCGTCTGTATCCAATGGCTTCTGATGGTGATATCTCTTTGGAGCAGATCAAAAACGAGAGTGTTGATCTTGTAAGCATGTTCTAGTTTAAACCCTTTTTTTTTCTTTTGCATTAAAAAAATAAATAAATTGATGGGGTTATTTTTTTTTCTTTTTTTCATTTTTTGTAGGAGAATATCCCTGTGGAAGAGGTTTTTAAGCTGCTGAAATGCACGAAAGAAGGTTTGACAACAGCAGAAGGAGAAACAAGGCTAAGCATTTTTGGCCATAATAAGCTTGAAGAGAAAAAAGATAACAAAGTACTTAAGTTCTTGGGGTTTATGTGGAATCCACTGTCATGGGTGATGGAGGCTGCCGCCATCATGGCCATTGTTTTGGCCAATGGAGGAGGCAAACCTCCTGACTGGCCAGATTTCGTTGGTATCGTTACTTTGCTTTTAATTAATTCAACAATCAGTTTCATAGAAGAAAACAGTGCTGGCAATGCCGCTGCTGCTTTAATGGCTGGTCTTGCACCCAAAACTAAGGTATATTATACCTACATATATACATACATATATATTCATCGTCATAGTCATGGAGATTCTATCAACATCATGATTCACTTTGTAGGTGCTAAGAAATGGGAAATGGAGTGAGCAAGAGGCATCAATTTTAGTACCTGGAGATATAATTAGTGTCAAATTAGGAGACATTATCCCGGCAGATGCTCGTCTTTTGGAAGGCGATCCACTTAAAATCGATCAAGCCGCCCTCACCGGTGAGTCCTTACCTGTTACAAAGAATCCTGGTGATTTAGTCTTCTCAGGTTCCACCTGCAAACAAGGTGAGCTCGATGCCATTGTCATCGCCACCGGTATTCATAGCTTCTTTGGGAAGGCAGCTCACCTGGTTGACAACACCAACAACGTTGGTCACTTCCAACAGGTACTACTGATAGTGCAAAAATTGACATCATGTCTTGCATTATGTAATAGTAAGAAGTAATAGTAACCCATTAAGTTGCAGGTGTTGACATCCATTGGTAACTTTTGTATCTTCTCCATTGGAATTGGAATGGTGATTGAGATCATAGTGATGTACCCAATCCAGCATAGGAACTATAGAGATGGTATTGACAACCTGTTGGTGCTTCTCATTGGAGGAATCCCAATTGCCATGCCTACAGTTTTGTCCGTAACAATGGCTATTGGATCTCACCGTTTGTCAGAGCAAGGAGCCATTACCAAGAGGATGACTGCCATTGAAGAGATGGCAGGGATGGATATACTGTGTAGTGATAAGACCGGGACTTTAACCCTTAACAAGCTAACAGTAGACAAGAATCTCGTTGAGGTGTTTATAAATGATATGGACGTCGACACTCTTGTGCTGCTTGCTGCAAGGGCTTCCAGGGTTGAAAACCAGGACGCCATTGATGCTTGCATTGTAGGAATGTTGAGCGACCCAAAACAGGCTAGGGAAGGAATCACTGAGCTACACTTCTTACCCTTCAACCCTGTTGATAAACGCACTGCTATTACCTATACTGACAGCAAAGGCGAGTGGCATCGTTGCAGTAAAGGCGCTCCCGAGGAGGTAAGACAACATCCGAAAACTTGGTTACACAATTGTGGTGTCTCAATATCCAAAATCCTATTTTTGGTTCGATGCAGATCATTGATCTTTGCGGGCTCACTGGGGGCTTGAGGAAAAAGGCGCTCAGTATCATCGACGGCTATGCCAACCGTGGCCTACGGTCCTTGGGGGTTGCTAGACAGGTGGATGAACCCAATGCTAATACATACATACGTGATTTCATATGAAAATGCCCATTTTGGCTAAACATTTTACGGTGTCTTTTTTCATAGACAATTCCGGAGAAAACAAAGGAAAGCCCTGGAGGACCTTGGGAGTTTGTGGGACTATTGCCTCTCTTCGATCCTCCTAGGCATGATAGTGCTGAGACTATTAAACGGGCACTTGAACTTGGCATCAGTGTTAAGATGATCACCGGTGACCAGCTCGCCATTGGCAAAGAGACCGGTCGGAGACTTGGGATGGGTACTGATATGTATCCCTCTTCTGCCTTACTTGGCCAGTGTGGGGATGAGGACAGTGCTGCTATTCCTATTGATGACCTCATTGAGAAAGCTGATGGATTTGCAGGAGTCTTCCCTGGTAATTAGATTAATCATCTCAAGTTCATAAGTTTACTATTCGTAGTTTCATCAAATTACTTAAAATTTGTTGTATGCAGAACATAAGTACGAAATTGTTAGAAGACTTCAAGAAAGGAAGCATATATGTGGCATGACAGGAGATGGTGTGAACGATGCCCCAGCACTTAAAAAGGCAGATATCGGCATTGCAGTGGCCGATTCAACTGACGCGGCTAGGGGTGCTTCGGACATAGTGTTGACTGAGCCAGGGTTGAGTGTGATAGTGAGCGCGGTATTGACAAGCAGATCCATCTTCCAAAGGATGAAAAACTACACCATCTACGCAGTTTCGATCACGATCCGTATCGTGCTGGGGTTCATGTTGGTGGCTCTCATTTGGAAGTTCGATTTCTCGCCTTTCATGGTATTAGTCATTGCAATCCTCAACGATGGAACCATTATGACTATCTCGAAAGACAGGGTAAGGCCATCCCCGAAGCCTGACACATGGAAGCTAGACGAAATCTTTGCCACTGGGGTTGTCCTTGGTACCTACATGGCTATTGTTACCGTCTTCTTTTTCTGGCTTGTTCATGACACTGAGTTCTTCACTGTAAGTGAATCACACTCTGAAACTCACGATTACCCTATAAATTCCAAAAAATATATTAACATTGTCTTTGATTTTTGCAGAGGACTTTTGGGGTTAAGCCAATCAATGATAATGAGGACGCACTTACTACAGCTCTCTACCTTCAAGTCAGTACTGTCAGTCAAGCACTCATCTTCGTCACACGGTCCAGGAGCTGGTCTTTCATCGAGCTCCCTGGTCCCTTACTTCTCATTGCCTTCATTTTAGCACAACTGGTAAATCCATAATCATATAAAGTCAAATAGCTCAATTGAATTAATGTGAAACCAACTTAATTGTATAATAAATTCTTGTGACTTGGTAAAAAAGGTGGCGACTCTGCTTGCTGTGTATGCAAACTGGGGATTCGCCAGGATCCAAGGCATTGGATGGGAATGGGCAGGAGCGATCTGGGTATTTAGCATTATCACATACATCCCTCTTGATGTCCTCAAATTCATCATTCGTTACGCTTTGACTGGTGATGCCTGGGGAGACGTAGTTCAGAGCAAGGTCAAACAACACCACCTTTCTTTTTTATTATAAAGTTTATATCTACATTTTTTTAAACTATTTAAATAGTATTTGTCTCTGATTAAACTTGTCCTTAATTTTAGACTGCATTCAAGGGAGAGTGTGAGGTACAATTGATAACAAATTACCGTCCACTTCAAGGCGTCTCGTCACCACCTGAAACCTGGTCCAATGATGAGCATGTTCCAATTGTCTGATTTAGCTCAACAGCAGCAGCCTAAGAAGCGCGCTGATATTGAAAGGTATAGTCCACACTCCACAGCTAGGGATCTAAATTAATCCAAATTTAGCTACAGATATATTTATATATATATACACACGTATTTGTTTGTTTATTTTTAGTTTATTTATTCATATATGTTAAAGAATCTTAAAATTGTGTTTACATTCTGTTCGTCTTTCATAAACAAGTTTATTTGGGAATATGAATAAATCAAACATTCTTATCTATAATTATATAGAGGGAGCTTGAAAAACAAATATAAATGAAATAAAAATCTAAATGTTCATCAAACGCTCTGTTTAAACCCTTGACTTTTCAATCATCACTATTGAGAAGCATGATTTTGCGAGTCTTTTTTTCTAAACAATGATCAGAGTTCGACATAGCTTTGGTTTGATAGGCTAAGGGAGCTCCACACACACAAGGGTGAGATTGAATTAGTGTGAAGCCGAAGACAATTAAAGCTTGGTTTGATCCCAATGCCCTGTAGTATATGAAGCATGTGATAGAGAAAAGACGACATCAGAAAGAAAAAAGTGCCCTGCTTTGTAAATATTTTGTTTTAATCTTTTAGAGGCGGGGTAAATGAGATTAGTTGTTTTTAATTGTATTAAAGGGATTATTCTATCATTTTTTTTTTTATAATTTATGCAACATTCATGTCTTTACAATTCAAAAAAAAAAAAAAAAAAAAAGTTAAGGTCTACTATCTTTATTCTTCCATGAGGTTAGTTCAGAAGGGATAATCTGTTCATTACAAGAGAGGACAGCCTCCGCCGTCAACTTACCTAGCCAACCATGGTACAACAACCCCCTCGAACCGAGCCCTCCAAGTAACCAATACTTGCATTTAAGATCATTGCCTAAAATATTGTTGACACATCCCAAAAGCGGAAGTGATCCGTGAGGAGTGAGCGGTGGCATTGCCCTTAAACCCGCCCTTGCTCCGGCAAAACTCCAGCTTGTTATACCAGGGTAAATAGCAGATGCTTTTGGAAGAAGCTCTTGAAGAGCATCGGAAGCTTCATCTGCTGAGACATTTGATGAAGAATTTCTTGACTTCCATTCCCATGTCGAACCCAAATACAAACTACGGTTCCCCTTGATAGCAAGCCATGCATCTGATAATATTGAAGGTCCATGGTCTGGATAATCTTCCCTGAAAGAACATTAATTTTAGAAATTTGAGGATGAACCCCAAGGCCATATCACTAAAGTTGGTAACTTTAGAATACAGCATGATTAGACGGCATGAACATGATACAAGAAAAATAACTAAAACATATAAACAATGCAAATAATTCAAATGTGTTAAAATCTATAAAAACGAATTATTAATATATAATACATTCAACATGATTATAACACAAGTACCCGAGCTGCCAAATCCAGGTTAGGTTTAGCCGGTTAGGGGTGCTTTATAAAAGCCAAAGTAAGCTAGAATCGTCATTTGCTATGCCATGTTTCATCCTCCATACATGAACTCACACTCAGTAACCATTTTGAGGTTGACTGTAAGTGGAACTACAGTTTCATGTGAAGACTCCAAGCCATATTTCATATCTGAAACTATTACCTGACTTACCAGCCCTCAAGTTTCATAGTGCAAGTGAGAAGCTTTACCCTATATTATCAGGCAGTTGTAAGTGCAAAATAACACCTCTACATGTCCTCAAAGGAAGCTTCCCTGCAAGCTCCGGAAGCAAGTCTGCTTTGGCCCCTAAGCATATTATCACAGCATCATATTCTCCTAAAAAAAAAAAATACAAGCATAGATTAGAGCACATTTGGTTCACTGGAATGAAATGGAATAGCCATTTATATTAGTACAAACATGCTGAAAACAAGAAAGAAAAATAACCCTCCCTGAAATAAACAAAACCATTCTCCGGAGTCCACCAGAATACGAACTTGTTCTCAACATTTTTTCCATCACCGTCTAAGAAAGCATTGCTTACCTTCTAATTCACAGAGTTCGTTAACAGATTTCTTCTGCAAACAAAGATTTTTCTTTCCAAAGCCGGAAGCAGATAATTCCTTCACTATATTTTGACAAGCTAAAAAGAGTGCCTGGTAGAATAACAAAAAGAAAAGGACATTATCAAGAACACAAAAATGGAACTGATAGATAATGTCAAAGAACAAAAGCCTAGTTATCCTTACATTGAGATAATACTTAGAATTCACATTTATAGCTTCAGGCATATAAAAAGCCAAGTTGAAAGGCATGTGTATATGGGGTACAAGCTTTTCAGCAGCATTCTTATCAATGATCTCTATTTTGCAATTGGCAAGGCAGTTCTTAGCATTCTGATTTCACCAAGATAGAAAACCCAACATTAGACAATTGATGATACATATATATATGAACATGTATATAACATACATATATAAACATATATATACATATACATATATATAAATAAATCAATTAGCGCTGCATTAACAAGGGTTGAGGAAATTACATCATTCAATACATTCAAAGTCTTCATGTTTGTGGCAGGTCTTATAATGCCCCTATGAGCACAAATTAATAAAAATGTTAAACCGAGAAAAGCCTTTAAACAGGCAAATATAGTAAAAAGAGGATAAAAATTAGACATTTGCGTGTGAAATGAAGACCAAAAACAAACCTTCTCCGGTCTAAAATCCCACCAAAATCTTGATCAAATTCACCACTTAAGGAAACCAAATCCTCCTCGGAACTAACGGCTTGTTCTGCAATGCTTAAGAGCTTCATACATTCTTTCCAACACTCGACACCTCTCCATAGAAGCTTAACTGCGAAGCATATTCACTGATAAGCTCAACAGGGCAGAAAAGCTACAAAACATGGCGAAAAAAGGACTTGGGTTCTTTTCAAAGCATAAAGAATTTGCATACATTGAAAGGAGTTGATGCAAAACCTTTAGGAGAATAGGGGTGGAGGAGTCCCCCAGAGACTCCTGAAGCGCCTCCACCAATGCCCATTTCATCATACAAGTCAATGTGCAGGTTCAAATCCTTAGGACTCTCCTGGAAAAAGGCAATGCGACAACAATCAGAGAATTCAAAAGAAAACCATTAATGGGAAGTGGTAGAAGATTTAGAATTACAAGGCAAAAGGAGTGTACCTTGAGTAAATGCCAAGCAACGGAGAGACCAGCAAAACCAGCACCAAGAACTGCATATCTGCATCCATAAACAAATGGGGAACGTTGAAGTTTAGAGCTTAAGTGTAAATATGAAGTGAAGGAAGGGATGGAGTAGATTAAAGGAACCTGAGAGGACGATGGGAGAGAGAAGAGAGAAGCAGTGGAGAAGAGAGTTTGGCAGGGTGGGTTAAGGGAGATATTGAAGAATCGAAGAGAACCATCTATTGTTGTGAGGGGCGTACGAGGTTAGGGTTGTAAAGATAATATGATTGTCCTATTGGCTATGCTGGGTTTGCAGGGGACAATGGAACGAGACTCTCCTGCATCTTTTTTCAGAATAACTTGTGGCCTTTTCTAGCCTTCCGTAAATGGAGATAAGCAGAAGTAGTTCTTTTGGGAGGGCAGAGCGGAGGTGATTAGGTGAGAGAGTATGGTGCATACGGGAACTCCTTCCTTCGATTAGATAATTATTAATTGAGTTGTCATTTTGGTGATTTAAGCATTATAATGTAATAATGTTGATGTTAGACAATTTTTTTTAAAAAAAAATCAATTAAGCTCAATTTTCTTCACCCAATTAAATTTCTGAATTAATAAAGCTAATTAAATAGGTCAACATATTGTGTCTAGGTTTATTCGTTTTAAATTCAATTTTTTAAATATTATTAAAACTTATAAAAAATATTAAATAAAGTTATAAATATTTTTTGTTTTTTATAAATTTAAAACGCATCAATAGAATTAAATTATTGTCTTGAATGAATTTGGAGTTGTAGATAATTATTATTAACTTTTATTTTAATTTAATTCTATTGATGCCTTTTAAATTTATAAAAAAAAAAAAAATATTTATAATATAAATAATTTTAATTATTTTTAAAAAGCTTTACACCGAACCGATTTGGGAATTGCTCCTTTCCTCCCTCGGTGGATCTTGAGGTTGGTGACTGTTTGTACTTTTCAGGTTTTTGCCCTCAATTACTTTTTTTCTTAATTGTTGAAAAAAAATAATTCAGTCTCGAGACAATCCATCCACTGAATCCATTAAAATGTAAGATCAAAACAAGTTGCAGAGACGTACAACATAACATTACACAACTTTTTGTTAGTCCGGTCATTCCTGATCAAGACCACCACTACAACTGGAATTTGGAACTTCATCTTGCAATAATACTGCTGCCCTGATAATTTCGGTTCCAAACATTACAACCACAAGATTTATACTTTACGAACGATAATATGCCTTTCTCGTTGATATTCAACTTCACCTCTCTGGTGCATGATTAGAATGGCTCTCCTTACCTGCCAATTATAACATCAACCATGTTACAAATACAAAGCTTACTTTTTTAACTCTTCGCTAAGAATACTAAAATTAAATTCCTACAATGACTCGGTTTTTAACTATACTTACGATTGACTCATTCATCCCCATTCTAGTAAGATCATCAATCAGCCTTCTTTCTGAGATGCGATTTCCGATTCCCAGTCTTCTCTTTATCTGGTTCTCCGCTTGCTATACATGTAGCGAATTTTGTCAACTTAAGAGAAGATCACAAGAATACAAGAACAAGTTCAGCAAGAATGTCTACAAACCTTAATCTCATTGGCCATATCAGGAGTGATATTAATATGTTGGTTTATTCCAGAACGTGCTGCATCCATGGTGGAAACTTTGAAAAGTCTCAATGCTTCAGCTACATCACCTTCAGTGGCAACATGTGACCTGAAATACATTTTAAATGTTAAAATGGGGCAGAACTTTATTCTTTTTATACAAAAACAGGCCACTAAATATTTATCCAATTATCAAAATAAGTCAAGTTCCTGTTTGAATTTAGTTTTAAGCATTCACAACTTGATTTTGCTAGATCCAATACTTACAATTTCATTTTCGCAAGAGCCTCGCTTAACCTTATGATGGCCTCCAGCTGCCTCACAGTGATGGGAATTGCGGCACTCTCTCCGGTCTCATTTGCTTGTTGCCTCATGCCCTACAATAGTAACCCATGTTGATGACAAATGTTAGCTAGCACACTAAAACAACTTGAGATTATTTTAAAATCACTTCCACAAGTTCTCATGATAATGGGCGGTAAGGGCTCCTTGATAGTTTAATTCAGACTTGAAAAAAATAATTCTGGCTAAAGTTTGAGAATACCCTTCTGATGTCAACATAATCACTCTGGAGTTTAGCACATGCAGCTTCTGAAAGCCGAGGATGGCATTCTGATCGACAGTATTGTATATACCTGTAAATTTTGATTCAATTTAGCAGCATATTCAGTATGGCATAAATATTCAACATGGCCAGGTGACTTCATTTTATTTATTAAAAATAAAATGCGACTATTTTACATGTACCTTTTCAGCCAATTCTCTTCTTTAGAAGTTCTACTATCATTGGATACTGTCTGAGCTGATGCATGAACTTTTATGATATGACTTGCTATTGTCTGTAAAAAGGATAATGGAAGTCAAAGCCCTTGGCAGAGGCACTATACATGCAAAACCATAAGTGAGAGCTTTTGTTTTATCCTTGTAGCATTAAAACAGAAAAATTACTGCTTCGTAATCAAGAAATGTTCTGACAAACAATTCTCAGTTAGCTGTCATTGAGGGGGGAATCTAAGGTGAGCTAAATAACAAGAATACCTTGTCTTGGTCATACATCCTGATATCCTTTACGATGAAGATCAAGTCAAATCTTGAAAGAATTGTAGTCTGCAAATCGATATTATCCTGTGCTGTCTGCAAGATGATTACATTTCTTTCAGTTTCTTCGTAGGAATAGCAAGCATAAATTTGAGAACTTGACAAAAAATGAAACAGGAAGTGCAGCTACTGGCCTTAAGATCATCATAACGTCCTGAAGGAGGATTAGCAGCTGCAAGCACTGAAGTTCTGGAATTGAGAACAGTTGTAATTCCAGCTTTGGCGATGGATATTGTCTGCTGCTCCATAGCTTCATGAATAGCAACCCTAGGTAAAACAAAGCAAAACTTCATAAGCATCATAAATGGTAAAGCCTAACAAGTTTTGACATTAAGTTAACCTACCTATCCTCTGGTCTCATCTTATCAAACTCATCAATGCATACAACACCTCCATCTGCCAAAACCATGGCTCCGCCTTCAAGATAAAACTCTCTCTGACATTTCATAGATACATGAATAAATGTGAGAAACTTTTGCATAAAAAAGGGCAGAGGGAAAAGAAGGAAACTTTTCTCCAAATCAAAGAAATTGGTGAAACAAAATTCTTTCCACTAGATGCCATAGCACACGAAGAACTTACAGAGCTACTATCTCGAATAACTGAAGCTGTAAGACCAGCAGCTGATGAGCCCTTTCCAGAAGTGTAAACAGCTATTGGAGCTGTCTTCTCAACAAACTTGAGAAACTTTACAAGGTAACCATAAAACAAGCACCAAATTGTGAGAAGCACTAGAAATTATAGTATGAAAGAACTTCAATTAAAAAAACCCGTAGAAATATCCTAAAATAAAAAGTAGAACAATAAAGACAGGGCAAAAGGTGATGATGGAGCATTGCAATCTATTTCAGCAACCTCACCATCAAAGATACACGTAACTAACCTGTGACTTGGCAGTAGAAGGATCACCAAGAAGCAGCACATTAATATCACCTCTTAGCTTCACCCCATCCGGCAAATTCTACGCATTAATGAAACCAGTTATGATGACAGTAGATAGTAGGAATACTGAAGGGTAGATGTTTAAGGATACGAAACTTACTTTCCTGGCTCCTCCAAAGAGAAGACAAGCAACAGCCTTCTTGACATCTTCGTGACCAAATATGGAAGGAGCAACCTTGGAGCATATGGCTTCATATGTATCTTGATTTGAGGCAAATTTTTTGAACTCTTCTACCTGTGAATGATAATTTACATGGCGATGATGACAAAGGGAATCCATAGTAACTTTAGTTTAGTACTTGGGCAGAAAAACCCAAGTCATACAAGTTAAATTAATCAAATCAATTCATAAATAAGTTGCCAGCAGCAGGAACATAACAGTAGCACGATCATGCATATAGTTCACACAAAAGCAAAAAAAAAGCATGATGAAATGGCAAAAGATGCAGTGAAGTGGGGATGCAACTTCTTAAGAAAACAATATTAATGATCACTTTGATATTTACCTCTTCTTGGGTGAATGTGGCAGGCCCTCGAGAGCTTGCTTCATTCGTCTCTTCCATTCCCACTATCCGGATATAAGGCTGTCTAACTGCAACTGCTCCTTTATGGCTACATAAATCACACAGAATCAAAATCCCTATTAGAGGAGAAAGATGAGACTAGATATACAGGAAACAGTCAATTGAAGATAAAGTGACTTACTTGGCGGATGAATTAGAAGCTTGAAAGATACTATAAATTCCCATTATTGTCAACCTCGAGCCAGGTACAATTGTTTGAACCAAATGACGGTCCACCGAAAGCAACATGTTTCTAGGAAGCTCACCAGTAGGTACATCCTTCAAATTCAACATGAATGCATAATTCAGTCAATTCTATAACTTTTTTTCGTACCTTGTTCTCTTAAAATCAAGAGCATTACCTCTGGGTTCTCTTGCAGTTTCAAGGTTTGTTGATCAACATATTTGCTCTTATCAGGAACAATGAGCCATGGATCAATAGGGCAAGGTTCTTCTCCAGGCTACAAACATTTCATAACTGCTGTCAAAGCTATAATATGAAATAAGTATTATCAACAACTCAAATTTTGATTAAGAATAAACCTGTGGAACATGGTCACATGATCGTGGAACAATTGCCCCACCAAGACCTGGACGGCAGGGAACTGCCCTTGCACTTTTACAGTTCTTACAGATTAAATGCACGTAAGTAGCCTTTGCTTTAATCCTTGAAGCAGCAATGGTAATTCCTGATATCTTAACTAGTTTTGATATATATTGAGCCTAAGAAAATTGAACAAAAAAATCAGTCAATAACTGAAAATAACCCATTCATTTCATACTAATATATCAAACAAACTCTCAAACTTACCCCGAGTGAACGCATAGAAACCGGATCCTCCTTTGACGTAAGCAATATTTGAACCTCGCCTGTCTGTGGCTCCACCATTTCCCCTGAATCTCCTGCTACTTTCATCTTCAAACCCGCTAAAACCTCCGCAGCCGCTGTCTCAAACTGCACCAATTGTTAAGAAGAAAAAACGTTAAGCTAATAGGATATATTTTGATAAAATTGATAGTGAGATTCGTGAGAATGTTTTACCAAAGGCAGGTAATCGGAGGGAGAGGAACGAAGGAGGGAAGGCAGATCGGAGTCGAAGGAAAGAAGGTCCTCAAGATGGACCATTAGGAATTTAGGATTATTGACGAGGCTCTCCCTGTACGGGAACACGTTCTTCTCCTTCTCAAAATTTCTGATGAACTCCTTGAATTTAAGGAGAACGGAGTGGCGGCTTGCCGTGGTGGATGCTGCAGCCGCTTCCGCTTCCGAGGAGGCTTCCGTGAATTGAGCCTGATTGCTGTAGTAAACCGCTCCTTCGTCCCATCCCGACATTTTGTTTCTTTTTTGTTTTTTCCCTTCGATTATCTTCTCTCACTCTCGCTGAAAAAGAAGCAAATATCGTTTACTCAGAGGCCACTTTTTCCCTCTATGTTTATTACCCACCAGGGTTCTTCTTGGCGGGAAAGGTATGGTGTTTTTGGCGGGGAAATGCCTCGCACTTGCATAAGACATGCGTGATTGGAGATTAGGCTGATGTTAAGTACATTTTATGGGCTTGGGCCTGTCATCCTTGTACCATTCCACGAGGCCCGACAAACTGTGATTTTTGTTGAAATGCTAAACTTAAAATAGTAAAAATCATATTATATTAGGTTAAATTTATTGTGTATTTTTCTTTTTTAAATTTTATATAAAAATATAAATAAAATAATAATTTTTATTTTAAAATTTAATTGGTTTTTATTAATTTTACGGATCAATTAAAAACAAATATATAATGCAACGTATAATTGGATAAATATACATTAATTTATTGCATGAAACTTGAATTATGATGAATATGAATATGAATCATTGATGTTGGTAGGGATTAGTTGAGTCTGGTCTGTAATTGCTGTTAGTAGCATTTTCTGTTGAAAATGGTAGCAAACATTTGCTTTATTGGATGAAATGGAAATCTTAATTGTCAAAAAAAAAAATTGATTTTGATTCAATTATACACCTTTAAAGAAATGAGTACAAATATTTATTTTTATATTCAATTAATATAATTATTTATGTATACATTAAATCTACATAAAATGGTGCTAATTCAATAATATTGTTAATGATTTATGAAAATTGAATTAAGTCAAAATTTGATATATAAAAATGCACAAAATCAAAATTATGGATCAAAATTCATGGTGTTATATAAATATATAGTTAATTTCTTGAGATCATCCTCGTAAAATTGATTAAAACTCTAGGGGAATAGTGGAAGATAAGCTTGGAGGAAGAGAAGGAACAGTTTCAGTAAGCTGCATAGACTGTTTTGGACATGCTTGATGCCACGGATACTGAAAATTTTAAGCTCTATATAGTTTCCATGACCACCTTCCCGTTATTTTCATGGATAACCTAATAACTGAAGATGGATTGATATTGGGAAATAAATACACCCCTATACTACCATTAACATTGACCCATAACTTATTACACATTTAGCATCATCACTTAAACAGATCAATGTATGGATACCAAACCAAAATTTAATTTAATCTTTTTAAACAACAAATAAGTGATCATTCTCTCTCAGAACGTTCAGTTCTTCAACTTTTGAGCCATCAGCCATAAGAATAGTGCTCCCTCTCTTTCCAAATTTCTTCTCTGCATAAACCAAATATAACCAAGTTCAGTATCCTGCATTACTAAGTCTGTTAACTTTTCAATCATGTGAATCAATGAAATTAGCTTTCTAAATTTTTTTATACTATATGTTAAGTGCTTTTAGTCTATGGTGTGAAGTGATATGGAAGTCTTTTCTATTGATTTAGTAGGTTTAGCTACTTTGCTTCATGTTCGAGGCCTCAAGATCAAATCTTTCAGCATGCAGTCATGTGATTGATCACCTTCTCTAAGGAATGAGTTTTAATTGGGTTAGCATGTCAACTAGAAGTTCACTAAACAAATGTTCGCTTTTTAAGAAGCTTGTCATACTATAGTACCTGCTAGATTGAAGAGGTCTTGAAGTGAGTCAGGCAAATACACGAGCTTTCCCAATCTGTCACTAGGCGTTCCTTCGCTTGGATGATGCCCATGAATTATCACCCGGATTGTGCTTTCACCAGGAAGACTGGAAGTGCCTGTTCTTCCTGCAAAACGGTGGAATCAGTAAGTTACAAATATCTACATATTATGATTTATGAAAAGAACATATATCTGGATTTATCTGACGAATTGTTCGGTATAGGTATAGCCTGTCGTGCAATCGATGAGCGTGAACTTTTAGATTGACTAGATAGAGAAAACTATTGACATCATTTTAAGATCATTTCTATCATTCAAGGTATATGATAGACTCAATATCTTCCTCTCAGAATTTCAGATTGGTTCATATGCTCAAATATGCTAGTCAAGAGTCAATAATACTAGGGAAAGCAAGTGAATGTGTCGACAGCTTATTATATTATAATAGCCAGTTGCAGCTACCATAGGTTCTACTAATTATCAGTTTAAAGTATGGTTCTTTGCCTGTGCATCCACTTATTGTGTGGGCTTATCATATGATCTAGATGGTATATGCTTGAAATTTCTAACTTCTATTATACATCCTTAATGATGGTGCTCTTTATTTACCTTCTGGATTTGCATCTTGGGAATCCAATGTTTCTCTGTTTTGTTGCTCCTCATTTTGTTCCTTAGGCTGCAAAGGAACATAATAAAATCTCATCTTCTTACATTTCTCTAATAGGTTCAACTTTAGGATGAAAATATACCTTTTGATTCTGGTCTGCCAGCAATTCTGTTAGGAAAGGAATCTCCCGTAGGACATCTTCTTTTAAACCTTGCAAGTACTGTGAATAGAGGAGTCAGAGTAAAGAACTGCTCTTGAATTTATGGACAAGACTATGTATCGCGCTTTGAATTGTTGTGCGGTTTCATTGCTTACTTTTACCACAAACTAATCGTGGAACCATTTATTCAAATTTAAATATCTCTTAACTAAAATGTTTTCTTTAACAGCTTTAGGCTCTATGTGGATGATTTCCTCTAAAAAATTGCTTTCACTTATAGGTCACATCTTGAATCCCTTTTACTTTTGTAATTTCTTTTCCCCTGATACTGTAAACCTAACTATAAACTGCCTATATATGGAGAGAGATGAAGTTTACAAACCTTGATGAAGTTAGCAATAATAATCTTTCCATCTTCACTCTGCGGTTGAATCATTTGTTTGAAATGGTGATGACTTATCCGAACAACTTGGGAGAGCCTCTTCGTTCTCACTGTAAAAGGTTGGGGAATATTGAAAATTACCGCAATTTCTCCTGCCATATCTGCAGCTCCTAGTTTTGACAAAAACTTGAAAAAAGGAAAGGCAGGAACTTAGTTCAAACAAGATATGGAAAGAAAGAAAGAAAGATGCTTTACTTTAACATCATGTGGATGACCTGTTAAGTCTTTTTCACTCTTATGGTCTCAAGAAAGTAATTTCTTATTATCAACATGCATTTGGGTCTCTTGACCAACCATCATAATGTTTCTTCATGATCATGTGTTGTCTTTCCGGTCTATGGTATATGCAGCAATTCATCATGTGCATTTTTCAGGCTATTAGTAAAAGATGTCGATAATTGACTTGCTTCGTTTTTAGTTTCAGGTTGATATTAAAATAAAGCATCCTTCACTTTGTTCATCTTTCAACAATATCTCTGTTACATGCTGAAAATCTTATTTTGATAGAGCCTACCCCACTCCCGCCTCCAGAAACATTAGGAAGACCAAAAGCAAAAGGAAAATCTGTAATTGTAGTTCCCTTCACATTTTTTTTAAGTCAGTCGGAATATTATTTGTTTTTCTGGCTGTCCTTTTTTCTGGAAGTATTCATGTTCTACATCTTAAACAAGATACAGGAATATAACCATTAACCCTCCAATGACCTTCCAAATAGTTACATTCTTGTATTTAACATTTACACCCGAGTATGAGTAATATAGAGAATATTATGCTCCAAGTCTATAAATGCAATCATTATGAAATTATACACTTAGCAAAAGACATACCTGTTCCGTTCCGTTCTTGTATGTCAACAAATCCTGCAATTTCAGAAAGTTTAGGTTTTGCATCTCAGGTTAAATAGTAGGCATAAACATTCGAAAAATAATGATAACATACCACTGCTCCTGAGACTAGAATGTAGAAATCTGTAGGTATTTCATTTTGTAATATAATTTCCACCTTTGGAGGAAAGTATTCTGCTTTCATGTCAGACACCTGAAAGAAGAAAATGCCATGAAAACTAGCTGTTTGGTATCATCATAGCTTTTCGATAGTAAGGTGGACAACTTTCGATTACCATTTCATGACTGACATCCACTGTTAATATTGGAATGTAATTTTATCATGGTGAAAGATATTTTCTAGGTCGATGAGGCGTTGGCCTCTATGCTATTGCTAACCGGATGTGTGTTGGACAAAATAACTAGAACCAGAGTTTGATCTGACTCAACGTTATAGGGCAGTTTTTTTTTTTTCTTTTTTGAAATAAATTAAGGTTGGGGATGAGTGATTTTTTTCATTAAAGTTTGCTGAGTTGGATTGAAGATGGATAAAATGAATTTGTCCAGCTTCACCCTAAGATAAAATGGAAGGCTCTAAATTTGGATCCTCTGCGTGACAACATATAAAAGAAATGGAAATATTGGTACCAGTTGAGAAACAAGGTCCTCGGAGACTCCGTTGAATAGGTAGCTTTTCTCGACAGTTCTACGGAAAAGGTGTTGGGCAATGCTGGATCTTATAGCCTTAGGCAGGTCCTGTAGCACTTCTTCTTGTTGTAACTCTGCTGTCTTGAACTTGAGCTGCATGTGTGCCATCATTTGTTCTCTCAACCCTTCTGGGAGTCTATTTTTGCTTGCATAACGCAATAACTCATTCAGAGAATCTCTCTGTCAAAACATGATCTTAGTTTATTCCCTCATTTATGATATATTTGCATAAAAATGACAGCAGTAGTGTTATGGTTATAGAGTCTGCCATGCATAAAGTTAATAGATTCCCACATAAAATCATCATTAACCTCTTATTTATTTTTTATTTGTATTTCTGGATTATTATATGATGCTAAATTTGTATAGAAAAAGAACCCACATCTCTTATAGTCCCCTATGAAATGAGGCATGAAAGCAAGCCATTATGAGCTCCGAGGACTAAGATGGAAACTTCAAGTTCATATTGGTGATGAGTTGTGAGCCGGAATGAACTTACTTTTTTTCTGTTAATCTATTGCTATATAGAAGAGACTCTTCATTTTCCTTAAAATATTTATAAGAATCTTCCAAATACATGAAAAACCTTGAAAGAATCTGACCACCCAAGTAATATAGTCTAATTTTATGTTAATATTGTCTGTAAATGCAGGGAAAGCGGAAGAGGGAAATACCATGGCAAAGGTTCTGACAGCAGCATGAACGACCAGGTTAGTCATGTTACCGATTGTGTAGGCTGTAAGACCAATGTTGAATAGCATATAAATCATGTTAAATATCTTTTCTCCTGTGTTCACTGCATGCAAATCTCCATAACCGACTGTGGTGAGAGTGACAATTGACCAGTAAATGGAATAAGTGTAGCATAACCACACACTTCTATGCTTAAAATCTTCAACTGCAGTTCCAATCCATGTATTAGCTGGTGTTTTGTGGTGTCTAGCTAGCCAGTAATAGAAGCAACCAGCTGAGTGCACCGCAAATACTATGACCTGCCATTTTTAGTAGATTGAAATTTAGTTGTAAAATGTATGGTTAGATAGGGTTAAAGTAATTAGGCAGTTTTTGTGCCATAGTCAAAAATTATAATGTAGTTAAATATACTATAGAATGAACTAATTCAATCTTTATACCTATGTTATTGGTGCAAACAAGTAAATTTGATAATAAAATATTAAATGTTGACAAATTTTTATTATATAATATTAGGTGAAGGAGAAATATCCGTGTCATCGAATGTCAAACTAAAATTTTAATTACTATTCTAATTAAATTTTCGTGATATATATTGAAAATTTAACAAAATAAATATTAATTTTATCTCGATTTATATTTAGATCTTAAAAGTTGAATGATTCATTTGCACCAATATTAAACATATAAAGATTAAATTACTTGGTTCTTATGGAATTAAATTACAAATCTAACTATAATATAAAGATTACCTATATACTTTAACCGGATTGATGAACAATGGAGAATTAAAAGAAAAAGAAAGGAAGGAAAATAATACTCACACCGAGTAGTTTAAGAAGTCTTGTCCAAAAGTAGCTAAACCTTGTGTCCTTTTCTAACCTAATTGAAAATATTATTCGAATTTAAGTGAGTCTTGGGTAGAATATCTATTTAAGAAGTGTATGTTTAATAAAAAATGAAATGTATTTTGTATATATTTGAAAGATAATATTTATATACAGAGTATATATATAAATTATATGGACAATGTAGTTTAGAATAATATATGTTGTAATTGTTGAGTTGGACATGATTTTACCTTTTGAAGAATTCACTAACACGCCAAAGACGCCATAGACGAAGCAAGTTGAGAAAGCCAAAAACTTCACCATCGTGCCAAGTACCAGTAAAGATTCTAAATATGAACTGATATGGTAGAGTTGATGTTATATCCATAAAGAACCACACTCTTGTCACATATCTGAATAATAGAATTACAAAATTTTATTTAAATATTACAACATCAATCTATGCATACATATATAAATCTTTTTTTTAACAAGTTAAGTATATAAATATTTTAAGGGATGAGAGATTAAAAAATTTATATCTTGTACTACACAAGTGACATTAGTTTGTGCAGATTATATATATATTTGAAAGAATTTACAATATATTTAATTTATTGTGATGGAATAAAGTTATAAAAATAAATCTTTTTAAGGGATGAGAGATTAAATAATTTATATCTTGTACTACACAAGTGACATTAGTTTGTGCAGATTATATATATATTTAAAAGAATTTACAATATATTTAATTTATTGTGATGGAATAGAGTTATAAAAATAAATCTTTTTAAGGGATGAGAGATTAAATAATTTATATCTTGTACTACACAAGTGACATTAGTTTGTGCAGATTATATATATATTTGAAAGAATTTATAATATATTTAATTTATTGTGATAGAATAGAGTTATAAAAGAATAAAATAACTACAATAATAGAATTGGGTTGAGTTAGATGGGATAGACATGTAACTGATACTGCATTGTTTAGCTTATTGTATTGTTGCTAAGGAATATATGAGGGATAAATATAAAGTGATAGGTTTACCCTTAAATTAAATAATATAATTTATTTCTATGATAGATTATTTTGAAGAAAAAAAAAAGAAGAAGAAGAAAGGGCATCCAAATGCCCTTATGTCAAATGAATTCATCAGGCATCAAACAACGATTTTTTTTGGGTAGATTTTTTAAATTGTCACTTAAGTTTTAAGCTGTTTTTATTTTGGTCACTCAAAATGAAATTATTGTAATTTTATCATCCAATATTTTCATTTTAATCACTCAAACCTTAAATATCTAACAACAGTTAACTATACACGCTATATCATGTTTACACTTTTATTTAGCCACCCAAAAAATTTTCATTTTTTAAGTATTAACCGGGATAAAAAAAGTTAAGAATTAAAATGAAAAAGCGGTATAAATCAAAATAATACATTAAAATTTGTTAAATTGTACTTGACTATCCCATTATCGAAAATTCAAAAAATTTTTAATATTAAAATTTTAAATTTTAAAACATCAAAATCAATTAAATAAAGGGTAAACTACATTATTAGCCACTAAACTATGGGTAAGTTTTCGTTAAGTCACTTAACTAAAAAAAAGTTACAGTTTGATCACTAAACTATTCGAAAGTTTTCATTTAAGTCAATGAGTAGTTAAAATCAATGTTATATATTACTTTCTTTGTTTGCACTATCTGCACCAATCGAAAGCTCTCTTTCTCATTTTCTTCTACAGTTTAAATTTTTAATTAAACAATTTTGGACTTCAAGTATTTGCGAATCAAAATTCAACAGTTTTTTTCTCTGGTCTTTGACACTAACTATCAGATCAACTTAGATTTAAGGTATGTACTTCTACTCGTTGATGGACACTGATCCACCATACTGATAATCGAATCGCCTCTTGGAACTCACTAGCGGAACTTTAAAAAAAAACTTAACAGTTTAGCTATTTAAATAAAAAATTTTGAATAGTTTAATGATCAAATTGTAACTTTTTTTATTAAGTGATCAAAACAAAAACTTACACATAGTTTAGTGACTAATGGTGTAGTTTACCCTTAAATAAGTTGTCGAAAAAAATTTTATCCCTTAATAATATCAACTGATTTGTTACCATAATATTGAAATTAATTAATTTAATTTCTTTCTAAATTTTAAGTCTTTATTTTATATTTTCATATTATTTGAAACCAACTCAACTAATACATATTTAATAATTATCTACAAATTTTAAATTTATTTTTAATTATATAATCCTGGATCTTCCATACTAAGCTAAAAGCAAAGAAGAAATCGTTGCTATTAATTAATTAATTGCTTGTTCTTCGTTTGGGTAAAGAAGTAATAAAAAAATTTATAGGTTTTGTTTGGCATGGAAGATAAAATTATTTAATTAAGTGCAAGGACTTTTCTTCTTTTTTTTTTTAGCTTAGCACAGAAGATTTAATATAATATAATCAAACAAAATTTGGGTTTCGTAAATAATTATTAAAGAGGGGTTATTTGAGTTGATTTCGTATAATCTGGAAACTTAAAATAAAAATTTTAAATTTTATAAGGAGATTAAATTAATTAATTATTTAACTAATTTTAAAATTATAGTAACAAATTGGGTAACACTCTCAAGGGGTAAATTTTTTCAATAATTTATTTAATTGATTCTGATGTTTTGAAATTTAAAATTTCAATATTAATTTTTTTTTAAGAATTTTATGTGAAAGGATAAACAAGTACAATTTGACAAATTTTTAATGCACTAATTTAGTTTCTATTTCTACCTTTTTTACTTTAATACATAATATTTTTTTTACCCCAATTAATACTTAAAAAATGATATTTTTGGGTGACCAAAATGAGAGTAACCTAGAAGTTGGGTGGCCAAAATGAAAATCTAAACATGATATAGCGTGTACAATCAACTGTCGTTAAAGATTTAACGCTTGGGTGACTAAAATGAAAGCGTTTTAAAAGTTGACTAATGAAATTGCAATGATTCCATTTTGGGTGGTTAAAATAAAAATGGCCTAAAAGTTGAGTGACCAACTAGACAATTTACCTTTTTTTAATGAGATACTTCATTGATGATTTTGATTTTAAGAGTTTATATATTGAGAGAATATTTGATATAGTGGTAGTGTATTTTTTTTATTTTATAAATAACCTTAAAAATTCACATGAGTCTTTTTTATTTAAATATTTATTTTTAATATTTTATTACACTATTATAACTTTTTAACCCTAATTATTCCACTTACAGTATATTAAATAATTTTCCTTATTTATTACTTTTACCTCAGTAATTCTAAGAAATAAAAGCATAAAATCTAATTGAAAGGAAAGGAAATAAGATATGATAGTGAATAAAAGAATTACCGCAAAGCAATTTTTTTGTGATCATCAACGAGGAGATAGGTTGATTTATCCAAGTAAGCGACGAAGAAGGTGAGGACGATATCGATGGCAAAGAACACATCCACCACCATATCCACAATCAGTAGCGGTCCTCTTGCAGTTTTGTTGAAAGCTAACTCGAATACCGATGCCCATGCCGAGTATAATACCAACACTACCAAAAACGTTTGCCACCATCTGCACCATATTACATTTCTCTTTTTTTTTTTAACTACATCTCACGTAACATAAAATTAAATCAAAATTTTGTATTTGAACTTAAATTAAAATATTTTTTATTAATTAAATTGAATTTGCTTCAAATAGGTCATTTGATCAATAAATAAGTGTAGTTTAACAGTAAAAATATTATGAATGTCTTTTTAGTAAGAGTTAGATTACATTTTACTTACTCAAAAAATAAAAAAATTAGTTCAAACACTTTAGATCCAAGAGCAAATTGATTTTTGTGCTAAAAAACTCATTAAATTGTACTATTAAAAACTAGTCCGTGTAGGTCAACATGATGTACATGTGGCACACCATGTGCCATTGTCCGGTTATTTTGTTAGCCACATCAATTTTTAATAATAAAAATTGATGAAATTTTTAATAGAAATAACCAAATTGCTCTTTTATCTAATGTATAAAACTAATTTATCTATTTTTTTAATAAAAATAAAATACAATATAACTTTTAGTACAAAAACTTCTATAATATTTTTACATAACTGAATCCGATTTAGTACAATTTTATGAGCCAGAATGAGGAATTAACAGCAAGGCAGGCAGCATGTGCGGGAGTCCCAACTATCAAAGAAATTAAAACTCTTCTAGAGAAATTATTTTATAAATTTTTCACATCACATCATTCATGATTTCTTCTAATTAAAATAAGACATAATATCTTGTTTCCCACATTATACGTACATTTAAACTAAATTTTCAAATTAAAGAGGATATATCTTATTTTAATTGAGAGACTATAAATAATACATTAAAATGGGTCTATAAAATATTTTTTTCCAAAATTGAAAAATCCATAAATCATATAAAAAGACTACATACACTGTAAATGCAAAAACTCAAAACCCTCACTTGTCAGTTCCCTGCCATATTTAACCGAATTGATTAATCTTAGAGGTGCATGTGAACATATTTTAATAGCCTAGATTCTAGAGCCTAATTACAAGATCCACAGTTTCGTAATCTTAAATAGTTTTTTATTGGTACAAACGAGGCCTTCTAATGATGTTGATATTCCAACTTAAGTTTGAGTTCTTAGGGTTTTGGTTTTCATCTTTGATTCACTCTTTACATAAATTATGTATGAGATGTTGTATAGATTTATTTAAATTTAGATTTTACTACACGTGAGTTTTATGTAAAGTTATTATTTAGATTATGTTAGATTTGTATTTTATTATGATTAATTCTATATATAATGATTTAGATGTTATTGTTTTTTATCAATATGATGATTTTTGTGTTTTACTTATGGAGTTTTTTAACACCATTCGATGGACCAAGTAATTTTCATATATATAATAGTCGAAATTTGATCCTAATCCTGTATTTGGATCGAATTTGAGGTTTAATTATTATATTTTAAAAGCTAAAAAATAAATATTCTTATATTTTGGATTAAAAATTTTAATTTAATTATTAATATTATTTTTACTTTAACTCAAAATTTATCAACTTAAGAAAAAATTATATTCATTTTTCATTAACCATATCCCACATTATATGTTAAGTTGATAAAATTTGAATAACACTGTTAATAATTTAAGCAACTTAATTTTTATTATATTTTAATAATAAAGACTAAAAATGATAACCACTCATAATATATTTTAGCCTATATATATGAAAAATTATTTCACTCCCTACTAGTGGGAGTTTAAAAACTCCATATGGTTGATAAGGTAACATGTGGGTGTACGGTGTCATTACAATTACATAAAAGGACATGTCATATTTATTTATTATTCGTGGAATTAAAATATTTTGTGCATAATATATTAAATACTAAATTTTATGTCTATACTTATATTAATATTTCTAATTGAGTTATTATCACGAAAACACCAATTCAATTGGGATATTATTAAAAATGTCTTTTTATATAAAAAATAACAAATATTAATGCTTACATTAATACAATAAAATAGTACTATGCTAGAACTTGAACTTGGGTATACGTAAGGGAAAAGCTAAAATATAGTGTAAGGGGCAAATTTGAATAATGATTTTTTAGGGTCAAGAATCTTATAATAGGGTCTAATCTCATCCCAACACCTAATTAAGAGGATAATGCGCTTCAACATACTCAAATCTACGTACTATTGCATTGGTAACAATGTTCATTCCAATAAATCTAAGACTGAAATGAAGCATAATCAATTTTTAACAGTAAAGTATGGTTTTATTCTTATATGAATTTATAATTTAAATCTATTTGTTGCATAAATTTTTTTGAGTGAGTCACAAATTTAATATTTTTAAATAAATAAAATTCTTTAATCATTAAAAAATACAAATGGCAGCGTGTGCAAGCACGCTGTAAACTATCTACACTCTGTATATCATATCTAATTTTGAAGCCGCACAGAGTATATCATATCTATACGCTTTGTTTTTCTTTTTTTGAAAGTATGTTTACGTTTTTTCCAACATAACTTTGTGATGTTTTCGGGTAGTTTTGGCACCGGTTTTTAAATTTTCAAGATAGAATTTTCCAGATTGCAAAGAACTAACAGGTTTCCTAGATCTATATCCATCATTCAAATATGTTTTTTTAACTCATCATAATCCTGCAAATTAATTTCAATCAAAACTAATTTAATTTCACCATTTACGCAAGAAACGGTCGAGGTAACCTAGAAAAGTAAAAAACAAAAAACGAAGCCATGAAACCTTGGAGAATAACAAGAAACACGAAATTTTCAAAAAAAGGTTTTATTTTACCGTATTGTTAATTATCGAAACAGAAACAATATATATGAGAATAAATTAAGAAGAAATTAATGACTTACCGGTATCTCTGATCATAAGGAACAATAACATATTTGTTGAGGTGTGAGTAACCGTCATCAACGACAGTTCCAAACGCCGGCAAGATACTACTCGAAACGGTGGCCAAATTCCTTATTTCACCGCTCGATCGTCGCCGAAAAAGTAACGGTAACGGAGACGATCCTATATCCGCCATTACTGTATGCGACATCTTAAGAGTCTGGAGAGATATTCGAAACAAGGCTTCGGTAGCTGCTCGTTGATTTGTTTTATTAAGAGATAAGTTTTGGAGTTTAAATAATTAAGATCTGAGGAGAGGAAGAAAATGACTTGGACGAAGTTCATTAGAATATTATGGAAAGGTGGCAATCAGCTTTCTGACTTTGAGATTCACATTTTATTGCTTTCCATAAATTAATGTACTTCATTCTATTGGTATTTAAAAAAGGAAAAATATTTGGTATACCACTCGAGTTTTTAAGATTCTATAAGTAAGAGTTAACAAGTATCCTATAAGATAAAGTAAAATATTAGAATGTAAATTTTTTAAAATTTCTTATGGAATATAAAAATATATTGCTCTTATATCAAATACTCACATTCTAATAAATTGGTTAAAATATGTTGACAGTATTTGTACTTAGACAAAATTTAAAAATTAATTTTTTTAATTTAAAAATATGTAAGTCCAATAATTAATATTGTTAGTATTTTATGACAAAATTTAACAACTTGGCATATTAATTAGATTACCGTCATATTACTTTGTATATGATTTTACAAAAAATAAATATGTTGACACATCTGGACAAAAATTAAAAATAGTACAATAATAACTGGACAATTATTTTTAAATTAAAAATCAAAGTATTAAATTTTTAATTTTTTAAAGTATACATACTAAATTTTAAATTTTGAATAAATATACAAATTAATAACATATTTTAACCTCTTAAATTTCACAAGCATATGATCATAAAAAAATAACAAATTAAAATTTGAAAATAAGATATAACATTATTTAAATCTTATTTATAAAATTAAATATTTTACCAATTATAGTTTATAAAATATTAATTTATTTAAAAAATATAAAGAACCAAAAAAAATTTAAGCTCTCGGAGTTAGAAATCCTATAATTTCAAATTAATTGTTGACTCTATTGTTTTGTAGAATTTTGCAGTTTCCTTCTCAACTTTGTTGTAAAAAAAATAATCAAACAATTCCATTATTGATACATACCCCTCTCTACGGATTAGGGTCGGTGACTTTTTTCCATTATTTTAAAATTTAAATATTCATTTATTAATAATATATAATAAAAAAATTGTTAAATATTATATAATCAGATTTAAATCATAAATACTTTTTTTTATGAAATAATAATTTAATGTTATTTGAATTCATAAAATACTTTATCCAATAAGGTGAATAGTCAACTATTCGATTTGTTTAATATATAAAAGTTTTGCTAACTCAGTTGACTTAATTGGCATTAATATTGTTATCAGTGTAAGAGGACCTGAGTTTAAATGCGTTGAGTTGTATTATTTTTCTATTTAGAGGTTGAAGATAGAGGGTTTTGCTAAAATGTTAAAATATTTTATATATAATTTTTAATATATATTAAATAAGATATTGATGTGGGTAAATGATTTTAAAGATTATATTTAAAATAATTGTTAATAAAAAATGTTATATTAATTAAACACAATAATTGATAATTGGTAGTTTTGAATATTGTCAAAACTATTATATTAGTCAAAGACAAGTTATTTAACAATTAATACTACTTAGGGCCTCTTTATATGGATGTTTATTTTCGGTGAGGTACGTTTAATTTTTTTATTTTATTTTACGTTATAGTATCGTTATAATATTTAATTTTACTTTCATCATTATTTTATTCTAACTACAGACAAATGCACCGTCTATCTAAAGGTATCCGTAATTAAGGGTGAAATTAAAATGAGAAAAAATAAAGAAACCATCGTTGAAAAATTAACGATAAGTTAAATAATAATTTCGAAAATATTATACTATATATCATGTAGATTTCGCATGCAACAAACGTCAGAAGGAAGTGGTAGCCGGTTCTTAAAGTCCACGGTCTGGTTAATCTTGGCCACACGTCGATACTTGATTGGATGAAGCGAACATTAGATGTGGGAGGCCGCGCCTTAAGAGTTGATGCCTACATGAACGTTGTCGTGTCAGGAATGTTGACTTTAGGGCGCTCTCTCCGCTCCAATCCATGTGGGCTATAACTTTACAAGTAACCGTAGCGACATTTTGGCCGGTGGTAAAAGAACACGTCTCTCTCGGGTGAAGTTTGAGTAAAGGAGTAAATGAGATATGTTTGCAAATTATTTGAGTTTAATTTAAAAGAAATTTGAACTTAAATTTAATAATTATTGAGTTTAGTAATATTTTATTTGAACGGTTCACGAATATTATTAATTTTTTCATATTTGTATATTATTAAATTATATTATTATTTTTAATATATATTATTAATTTTAAGTATAATTATCGAGTAGAATTTAAGTAAAAAAATTTTGATAAACGAGTTAAAACTTAAAAATAAATGTTCGATCAAAGCTTAAACTAAATATCAAACTTTAGATTTTGAATCGAACTCAACTAAACTCGATTACACCTTTAAATATGAGCTTATTGGTTTTGATCATAGCCTTAGATCCCTTGATCATTTTAACTTTGATTTTTTTTTCTTACTTTAAAATTTCACTTTCTACCTTTAAATTTTAGTTAAATTATTGTTTTTCCATCCTAAAATTAATTGAACTGTTATTTTATTATAGTGTTAATGTGGTAGCTTGTGTAGTAATGTGTACTTTGTTGCTGTTTTATATAATTTTTTCTTTAAAATATGATTTTTTTTAATTTTTAATACTTTTTATTTATGCTTGATTTTTTATGAAGTACACATGGATTAATATGTGAATTGTCAAGTTCATGTCATGAATTTTTTATTTGTTCAAATATCGTTTCAAAGTTTCAATATGAGATTTTATTATAGTGGAATATTTTTAAAATCGATGACTATGGTTAAAAGATAGAAATGAAGAGGCTATAACCATTTGATCAAGTCAAGTCAGAAACTAGAAAATTGTGTTGATAACCTAAAATTTGTTAAATCGAGTACCGATAACATTTCTCAATTTGTTAACCTAACATTGCCTTTATTTGAAAACTAGTTTCTCATTTTCTTTAGTGTTAAAACTGGTTGAATTGGTTAAAAGATAAACTCACATTTCTCAATAAAAATCCTATATGGTATGATGAATGATGGATTGATGTTTCTTTTTTTAATTTATTTAAAAAATCCCACGAGATACTAATATAATGAGATTTTTTAAATAAATGCCACCACTTTTCTATCTAGAAATATCAATTTGATTAAAATTGAAAAGCTGAGAGCCAAAATGATAAAAGAAGAAAAGAATGAAAAAAAAAAAAAAAGAATAAATGTTAATGGTTAAATTTGTATTAAAAATGAATAATATGTGGTGAATTGTTAGTGCCATTTTTTAGACTCCACAAGCAACATTAAAGGGTTGACAAGTGTCTACATAAAAGTATAGTAAATAAAAGAATAATTGGACTAGCATAGTAAATAAAAGAATAATTGGCCTAGCAGGAATGTTGATACCAACTGAGTTTATTTGTTTCAATGAAAATGACATCTGGAAAATGACTTACTTTCCTGAAAAAGTTAATATTTTCTTGTAACGACTCAAAAGTCAGCGGTGTCAAAAAATATGGTTTCGAGACTCCGTTTCCGTATTTACGGAATTATATTAGTGGTGAATTAAATTCCAATTAAGTAATTTTCGTGAATTAGGAGTTATTACAGTATAGGGACTAAATTGCGTTAGTTTTAAAAGCTGAATTATAATTAAGTTATAAGTAAATCATAACTAAAGGACTTACTAAAGGACTTAGGAAGTAATTATACCCTTGTTTCATTTAAAGTGGACGGTAATGATATAGTATATATGTATATAAAATATATATTATGTTAACTTAATATATATGTTATATAATAATAAAACATTGATCATAAAAGTATTAGAAATAAAAGGATGTAGTGGATGGAAAGAGAAAGTAAAACACTTCCATTTGCATGCAATTCGAGCAAGAGGAGAAGAATGGGACAAACAGCCATGGCATTGTAAATTTCTTGGTTAGTTAATTTAGTCATTTTTCTTGTAATTTTTATATTTTTGAAATCCCGATACCTAGAACTAGTTGACTCATGTCCCATTTTTCGGTATTGCTTAAGATTGATGATATTACCATTGTTGTTTAGTTAAAATTTTAGGGATTGAATTGATAGATTATTAGGTTAGAAGTGAAAAATGACTAAATTGTAAAGTAATTATTGATTTTGGGTAATAGGGATTAAATTGTGAAAATTTTGAAATTATTGAGTAAAATTGAAAATTAAGAAGTTAAATTGACTTAGAGTGAAATTGGGATAAAAAAAATTTTAGGTTAATTGCAGAAGTTAAGTTAGTCTCGATTTTAGGGACTAGATTGAAGTTCATGCAAATGTAATATAAAATTTTGAAATTTAATGTGAATTGAGTTGTGTATTATTAATTCCGTAACTAACGTCGTCCCAGAATCTTCGAGTAAGAAGGGAAAAGACAAGGTCAACGTCGAATAGCTCGAAATTTACGGTTTGTGTTTCTATAATCCGAACTAATTTACATTTTGTTGCATATTGTTTTGTTGTTCATGGTAAGCACCAAGGTGAGATTTATTGTTCAATTGAGCTTAATTGAATCAACTGAAGATTATAAAAATTCAATTGTGTATATTTGAGAAATATATGTATTTTTATAAATGTATGAATTGAATATAAATATATATTAGGATACTATGGTTGTTATTGATTTGAATAAATGTATATATATGTTAAGAATAAATGTGGATTGGAAACATTGGTTAGTATTAAAATATGAAACGAAAACCCTATTACCTGTTCTGGCTAAGTCAGATATAGATGACATGTTATAAGATAGGAAGAGTTCAAGGTTACTTCGACCTACGAGTCGATGAGGCACTGGGTGCCAATTTCCTTTGGTTTAACCAATGAGACACTGGTGTCAACTTATTATAGCATTGGGCACAATTATTTGCATCGGATTTTTCCAATGAGGCACCGGGTGCTAAACTGATGTGGTGGTTGGATCCGCGTATCCGTCCGAGTCCAAGTTGTGTTAATAGGGAAAGTAAAAGGTAAACTTGAGTTATCGATTTTTTAAATGAAAAATGTTATTGAAATGAAATTTCTATTGAAAAAGCAAATGATATGAAATGAAATGTGTACTAGAAACCAAAATGGGAAATGGATATTTATGAGTTGAATTTGCCATGTATTAGTATTTGTAAAATGTATAAGGTAAAATAATATTTATATGAAAATGTATATTTGAGCTGATTTTAGCATAGCATTTTCTAGTCTTAGTTTGAGCATTTACATGTATTTATATTTTTCATTTAATGTTAGGATTATAGAAATATCAATGAGTTACTCAGCGTATGGTTTTGTTTCTCGTGCGTAAGTTAAGTACTGTTCGTATTGAACGTGACTCAGCATCCACAGATAGTCCCAAACTCAAGTGTTGGTGAAGTTTTATTTTAATATTGGCATGTACCTAGAGCAAGTTTGGCATTTGATATGTTGGTCTTATAATTGATGGCATTTTGCATCTTGTTGGTTTTTGTGGTTATGTAAATATGTATGGTGTTCTGGCAGAGGTTTTTTTTTTTTTAGTTATGGTGACCTTGGTTGATTGCTAAATTGTTTTCATGGATGAAATGGTATATGTTAAGCTTCATGTTGATGTTGTTTAGGTTTGCATTGTTATATGAGGGGCTTAATTGTGGTATTTTATTTAATGATTTAGGTTAGTTGATTTAAGTGGTGTACTTGATATGAAATTGGTGATTTTGAATTAAGTTATGCATTAACAAATGTACTTAGCATTGCCATTTGAGTTTATGTGAAATTAAGCATGAAATGAACCATTTGAATATAGTTTTTTTCCATTCTTGAACTTAGTTATCGATATTTTTGGTATTGGTAATAGTTTTTAAACAAATAGAATACCAAAATGGTATCGATTTTTATTTAAGTATTGATACTTTTTCATAAGATATTGATGCTATAAAATAATCATCAATACCCTTGTTTTCCAAAGAAAAAATAATTAAATTTTGGTATCGATTTTTAGTTAGGTATCGATTCGATATCGATACCACCTATGAATTTTCAATATTGAGCTTAAAACTTTAAAATGTAACAATTCAGTCTCACTATATGCTTACATCTCATAGATAGGTCCTTATAGAATTCAAATTTTTTAATATGTTTGGTTTTATATATGATTTAATGAATGATATTATTTAAGTTGTGTACAAGCCCAATTTTGGGCCCCAAAAAAACCCTAACCCGTTTGACCCCCTTTAGCCCAGCACCTATTTTCTAACCCCAGTCCAAAACCAAAAAAACAGAAGCCCAAAAAACCAATTAAAAAAAACCAATTAAACAGGCCCAAATACCTGACCCAATTAGCCTAGATTTAGGGTTTCTTCTGAAACCCTAAATCACCTAATCAGCCCCTAGCCGCCTCTGCCCCATCGACCAACCTTCTGACTTCCGCCGCCCCTAGCCTGCGAGCCACCACCACTGTGCCGCCGCCCGAGCACCTGCAAGCATTAATAAGAAAAGACAGTAAATAAGCAAGGAAAAATCATTGTAAAAATGGCTATTTAAAGCCATCTGAAAAACCATTTCAGGAGGAGGTTTTTATTTTTTTCCATTCTAGTCAAAAGATATAGAGAAGATTAACATTCAAAAAGGTTTTGTAACACAAATAAGAATCAGCAGCAAGAGCTATCAAAGGCTGATCTAAGGGTCTATTTACCGTATTTATTTTACCCCTTTTTTACTTTTTCGAATATTGTTGTCATACATCAAACCTATTTTATCAAAAATAACATACATATATTAAACAAGTATAAAATAAGAAAAAAAAAAGAGAAAAATTTACCCTTGGCGATTTACCCCACAGTCGTGTCTGGTGGCGGAGCGACGACTGTCAGCCTTGACGACGACGAGTCTTTGGCGGGACTTGGGGCATCTGCAGAGAAAAAGAAGAGAAGAGAAGTTTTTTTTTTTTAAAGCAAGAAGGAAATGAAAAAAAAAACAAATGTTTGGCTTATATAAGGGTACCAAACGGTACCGTTTTGGCCCTCCCCCCTAAGGTGCAAAACGGCGCCGTTTAGGGGTGGAGCGGGCCGGCCCGACCCGTAGACCTGGGATCCGCGTGTTTTGTCTTAGGGGGGTAATTTCTCTGCAAGCCCCTCCGCTTTTCACCATGTTGAAATTAAGTTTTTTCCATTATTTTAATTTCGTCCGGTAATTCTATTTTGGTTTCATTTTGGTCCTGCGTAAAATGTGGTGTTTAGGGGGATGGGGATATTTTCTTTTTCGTCCATCCATATTGCGCACGTGTTGCAATTTGGCCCTCCTTTGTTTTCTTTTATTTTAATTTCGCCCCAAAATTCCTGTTTAAATCCAATTTAATCCCTTTTTAATTGTTTAGCTATCTTATTAGTTAATTTTATCATTCTTGTTATTATTACTATTATCAAATATTCTTGTTATTACTGTTATTATTTTTATTCCTTTTATTAGTGTTTATTCTCACTATTTATTATTATTGCTATTATATTTTAATCTATATTTATTTTATCTAATTTTATTTGTCTCTTTATATTTATGTCTATATTTTGTGTATAATATCTATATCTATATTTATGCATGAACATTACTATCCTACTATTGCTATCTTTTATTATTTATTATTTATTATTTATTTTTATTATTTTCATTGACATTTTCACTTATTATCATTTTGCATCTTTATTAACTTTATTACTATTATATTTATTATTATAATATCATTATTATTATTATTATTATTATTATTATTATTATTATTATTATTATCATTCTTACTGCCCCTTTTTATTTTCACCATTATTGTCCTACCGTTAAACCCATAAATTTCATATCATTATCATTACATTATATATATAATATATATATTCTTTAGGTATATATTATTATATGTATTATCATTATTATCACAATCTTATTTTTCTTATTTTATTGACACTAGTACTACTTTTATCATTGTTACTTCATTACTATCCTACTCATGTTATTATTATTATTTATTATTTATTACTATTATTATTATTCCTTTTTTACTATCTAACATATTATTATACCTTTTATTATTACTATTATCATTATATTTTCCTTTTTATTGCTATTATTATATTATTCTTATTTTTACTACTATTATTATTATCATTACTATCATATTATTAGCACGTTATCTTATAAACACATTTTTACCTTTTTGTCAACATTATTATTTTTCTTTTACTATTTTATATTTTACTATTTATCATTAAGTTTCCTTTTTACTTACTCTTGTTATCCTTATTTATTTTTATTTTCATTCTCATCATCTTTATTATTTTTATCTGTTACTCTCTTCCTAAGTTACATAGCTTGCTTATTTCTTTCATTTTTGTCATTTATATTACTCATTCATTATTATGCTTGTTAACATCATGATTTATTTCTCTTCGTTTTTTTAGCCTTGTCTCATCCTTTATCCGATCCAAAATAATTTTATCATAAAAATAAGTATTCCGTATTTAGTAACTCGAGATAATCGTGCCCTAACTTACTGGGTTTGATTTTTCTCATTTAACTTAAATAACGGGATATTCTTTTAAATCTGTCTGAGTTTTAAAAATACTTATTTTCGAAAATATGAGGTGCGGTGCCCTAACTTACCGGGTATAGCACTTTGTTATCTTGAAATAAGATTTTTCGCAAATAAAGGTAATATTCGGTGTTCGAAAATTCGAGGAAACGCACCCTAACTTACCGGGTTTCTGTAACACCCCCAACCCGTATCCGTTGCCGGAACAGGGTTACAAGGTATTACCAAGAAGTAAAGAACACTTACAGATCATTTAAATCATTTATCGTTCAAATATTGAGATTGATTATAAAGATTCCTTTATCGAACCTTCGAGGTTCAAATAGTGCATTAAGATCGGGTTGGGACTAAACTGGATCCTCAGAAATTTTTTTTTTTTTGCATCTTTTAAAATTTTTCTCACGTATAAGGGTTACACGCCCGTGTGGTGAGGACATGCCGTGTGGGTAGGCCGTGTGGTCACACACGCCTATGACCCAAGCCGGTGAAGCTCTCGACTTGCATTCAAGAAGAAAATTGAGTCACACGGCTTTGAGCACACGCCTGCCGTGTTGCTAAGCGTGTGCCTAAACTTGAACATTTTGTTTTTCATTTTTATGTACACAATTTCATGTTATGTAATCATAACATATATCAGCCATATCTTTGTAATTTAAATATATTTTCATATCAACTTGTCTTAATTTCATACTATTTTATATTTGAGTTTTACTCACCAAAGTGTTTGAAATATCATCTTTATGCAAATAGTATACATGAGGTACATAATTCCATAATTATGAATGAACACATTTATCAAACATATTCCATATTCATAATTCGTATGTCATAATCTCATGCTTTCATATATCAATAACCATTATTTTCTTGTATTTCAGGTAAATACTTATATTCATAAGCATATAATTCGCTATCTCTTCTTGTCGATCACAATCTCGATTAACAAATGTATATAAGTGAGCTCAATATTATTAACTACTTAAAAACTATCACTTTACTTCACATGTCATTTATCACCTTTTTTATCAAATTAGCGAACGTCTTATGAAATTGAGTATGTCATTTCCTTGTTGCCATAGTATAACTATAGTCTTACACATCATCACATGTCACTTTCGAACTTCAAATATCAATTCAATAAATATGTAATTCGCTAACACATTACGCCATACACAATATCTAATTGATGAAATCATTTAAGCTGAGCTCAATTTCATGTTCACTACAAATTTATCTTTTAAATCCATAAACTCTTTCACTTACCACATTTTGTCAAATTAGTGAACGTCTTACGGAATTGAGTACTTCGTTTTCTCGATGCCATAGTTCAACTATGGTCTTACACGTAATCACATATCACATATCGATGCCATAGCCTAGCTATGGTCTTACACTGAATCACATATCACATACCGATGCCATAGCCCGGCTATGGTCTTACACGGATCACATAACACATATCGATGCCATAGCCCGGCTATGGTCTTACACGAATCACATATCTCGCGATGCCATATCCCGGATATGGTCTTATCTGATAGCATATATCACACCGATGCCATATCCCGGATATGGTCTTATCTGAAGCACATAATCACATCTCTCTCGATGCCATAGCCCGGCTATGGTCTTATACGAAATCACATATCACATGTTGCCATGGTCCAACCATGGTCTTTTCCGTCAATTCGTTTTAGCCATTGAGCGAAAGTACTCAACCTGCGTTCCACTCGATTTGAACATTTAGTTCAATTTTCATACTTTTTCAATATTTACAATTTAATAATGAACATATGAAATAAAACATTATATCATTACTAATTCAACGTTTATTGTTTATAATCAGGCATGTAATCAATTTATACACAAGTCATTCATTTATTTTTCCCCCTCCTCCTCTCCATCCACATCCTTGGTATAAATAACATACTTGTAAGTAACCTTATCCATAATTTTCACTAATTACTTATGTGAATATTTAAGCTATCCACCCGTGTCATAGTCACTAAATTATTTATATTTGGAGATACGGAACTCCAAATTAAGATCCGTTAATTTTTTCTGAAACTAGACTCACATATCTTCTTAACATAAAATTTTCAGAATTTTTGGTTTAGCCAATAAGTACAGTTTATTCTTTAAAATCACCCCTGTTCTGCTGTCTGACAGTTCTGACCCTTCTTCACTTAAAATTAATTATCTCTTCATACAAAACTTGGATGATGTTCTTGTTTATTTCTATTGAAAATAGACTCATTCAGGATTTTAGAAATATAAATTTAAGCCCCTAATTATTTTTATTTAATTTGTTATGATTTTTCAAAGTCAGAACAGGGGAACCCGAATTCATTCTGACCTTGTCTCACAAAATTCATTATATCTCATGATTTACAAATTCATTGCTTACACCATTTCTTTTATGAGAAACTAGACTCAACAAGCTTTAATTCCATATTTTATTCATCCTCTAATTTGATTCCCACAATTTTTGGTGATTTTTCAAAGTTCATCTACTGCTGCTGTCCAAAACAGTCTTAGTGCAAAATGTTGATTTCCATTTTGCCCCATATTTCACAATTCATACAATTCAGTCCTTGCTCAATTAACCCCTAAATTAAGATAATTTTATCAATTAATTCTTTTCTTAGACATG
Organism: Gossypium anomalum; assembly: GCA_025698475.1. Taxonomy (NCBI): domain Eukaryota; kingdom Viridiplantae; phylum Streptophyta; class Magnoliopsida; order Malvales; family Malvaceae; genus Gossypium; species Gossypium anomalum. The sequence goes on from CM046968.1 coordinate 88,238,415, forward strand.
ATAAGTTATTTCATAACTATTGAAATTCATAATTTCCACATAAAACTCCAACTTCAAACTATTTTACAATTAGGTCCCAAACATTCACTTTCTATTCAATTCTTTCAATAAAATCAGCATATAAACAATTTAAAGCTCTAATTCCATGCCAAATCATCACATACTTCCATCACATATTCATAACAACCTTCAATTTCTTTCATAGAACCAAAAACTAATGAATTCAACAAGTGGACCTAGTTGTAAAAGTCACAAAAACATAAAAATTACTAAGAAAAAGTAAAAATTTAACTCACATATGTCAAAATATGAAAAACCAGCAACTTCCAGACCTCCCATGGCGTTTTGCTGAAGAAAATGATGATATCTCCAGATTTTTTAATTTTGTCTTTATTTTATATGTTTAATTTGCAAAATTTCCAATTTTGCCCTTGTTTCTCCTCCTTGTCTTTTGCTGATTTTCTTGCCCAAACCGTCCAGCCCATATAATTTGGGTCTAATTGCCTTTTAAATCCCTCCTTATTAGTCAGTTAAACTATTTAATCACTTTACCAAATTTTGCACTATTTTCAATTTAGTCCTTTTTAATTAATTGACTAACCAAACGTTAAAATTTTCTAATGAAACTTTAATACTAACTTAATAACACTCCACAAATATTTATAAAAATGTTTATGGCTCAGTTTATGAATTCGAGGTCTCAATACCTCGTTTTTAACCCGATTTACCTAATTAATTCTTTTAAATCACAAAATTCACTAATAAAAAAAATACTTCTATAATCACACTTGACTCATAGGTATTAATTTATTAAATTTTTAACTCACTCATCGGATTTAGTGATCTCGAATCCTTTGTTTCCGACACTACTGAAAATTAGGTTGTTACAACTCTCCCCTCCTTTAGGGATTTTCGTCCCCGAAAATCTTATCAGAAAAAGTTGCTTTCAACACTCATGAAACACTTTTACTAACTTCTCAGAATCACAATTCGATTTAACCTCGAATATCTTTTTTCCGTCACCTTTAAATTCTAGAACACAATGTTGGAACATATTGTCAAAATTATGAATTACCCTATAAGAAACACATATACTTAGGTGATCTATCAAATAAAAACTACGTACCTCTTTGAAATGATCATACAAATCTTTCTTTGTCAAATGATTAACCATAAACTAAATAACATTTTCCTTTCCGATGTTAATGACAATCCCAATTCAAAATCTATAGCCATTCTATCTCATAACACACTAGTATTATCATCGATCGCAATAATCCTAAATGCTCTTGATGTTTGGCTTACTTGTTAACAAATAGATATCGAACATGAACTCAAAAATATTATGTAGCGCTCGTGCAATCACTAGTACATCTAACTCACAAGAAGATAATAAAGATCTTGATAATTCCTTAGAGAAAGCGGAGAAAAAACAACACACCACAGGCTACGGACTTCCATCATAATGAGAGAGATAATATATTTCCGCATGTATAAAATAAAATCGTAATCGGTAGAAACACAAGAATAGTCTCATATAAATTTTTACCATCGACTTCATTCTAACATATTAGAATAGAATTCCAAAAGATGATGAAAAAAAAATCGATCATAAAACCCGAGCAGGACCAACGGGGCTTTCGCCTAACATCGTAGTTAACTAACATTCTTACAACATAAGAACTTTATCAAAAACTGAACAACCACACACATATATCTGAGGATAAAAGAATTTATATAATATCTAGAAAAGATCATCATATTCATTTCAACTATAACTGTTACACACATACATCTTTACTACTCAATTATCATTTCTCTGACTAATTCTATCATCATGAACCTGCATCATTCCATTCACTAACGAAAACCAATTCGGGAAAAACTTCAGTAAACACATACTTTAAACATCATATCTAAATAAGTCGAATAGCCATGGTTAACTTTTTCTTTAACCGTGACATTACGTAATCTGAATGATCTTTAGAATAATCTGATATCTTTTTCAAAACTGTATTAATTTATCAAACTATTTTCAACTCCGTCTGCAATATTAATTATTCCACTATTGTACTCTTTAGTTTCACACTTGTGAACTTATGCAACATAATTCTCGTGAATTTTTGTTATAAAATACCACATTGGTAAGGGGGTGAGGTCGTAAAGCCTCTAACTGGACCCTCATAAATACACACATATGACTTAGCATTTATCATCAACATCATATCATCACAATTACATAATTTCCTTCAAGCAAATTAACATACATAATTATGTTACACGAACTTTTCAATTATCTTTTTCAAACAAATGTACTTAAACATACATTCCATGAATTTTGAGTAAGTTTACTCATAGCATTTACTTAATCAAACAAGGTAGGCACATAATATCATATGAATACCACACAAACATAGATAAGCTTACCACAATATAAACTTTCATTTCATTCACGTTTCCACATTTCTCAACTTTTGGTTATCTCATTTCGTACATTATCACATACATATCATGAACTTCTATTCATACCTTTCTAAGTTTTTCGTCTCATCATAAACACATTTTAAATATCTCAATATCATTTTTAATACTATAAAAAAATAGCTCGGTTGGAAAGCATATCTGTCTATAAATAAAACAAAGATTAGATCGGATCATGCAAATCACACTATCATGATTTATAAGGCATGTATTTCTAGACACATTACACATCTTATTTGTTAGAGAATCGGCTAAACCGAAGCTCGATACCACTAAATGTAACACCCCAACCCGTATCCGCGTTTGCGGAACAGGTTACAAGGTATTACCAAGAAGTACAGAACACTTACGGATCATTTAAATCATTTATCGTTCAAATATTGAGATTGATTATAAAGATTCCTTTATCGAACCTTCGAGGTTCAAATAGTGCATTAAGATCGGGTTGGGACTAAACTGGATCCTCGGGATTTTTTTTTTTTTGCATCTTTTAAAATTTTCTCACGTATAAGGGTTACACGCCTGTGTGGTGAGGACATGCCCGTGTGGGTAGGCCGTGTGGTCACACACGCCTATGACCCAAGCCGGTGAAGCTCTCGACTTGCATTCAAGAAGAAAATTGAGTCACACGGCTGAGCACACGCCCGTGTTGCTAAGCCGCGTGTGCCTAAACTTGAACATTTTGTTTTTCATTTTTATGTACACAATTTCATGTTATGTAATCATAACATATATCACCATATCTTTGTAATTTAAATATATTTTCATATCAACTTGTCTTAATTTCATACTATTTTATATTTGAGTTTTACTCACCAAAGTGTTTGAAATATCATCTTTATGCAAATAGTATACATGAGGTACATAATTCCATAATTATGAATGAACACATTTATCAAACATATTCCATATTCATAATTCGTATGTCATAATCTCATGCTTTCATATATTAATAACCATTATTTTCTTGTATTTCAGGTAAATACTTATATTCATAAGCATATAATTCGCTATCTCTTCTTGTCGATCACAATCTCGATTAACAAATGTATATAAGTGAGCTCAATATTATTAACTACTTAAAACTATCACTTTACTTCACATGTCATTTATCACCTTTTTTATCAAATTAGCGAACGTCTTATGAAATTGAGTATGTCATTTCCTTGTTGCCATAGTATAACTATAGTCTTACACATCATCACATGTCACTTTCCGAACTTCAAATATCAATTCAATAAATATGTAATTCGCTAACACATTCTGCCATACACAATATCTAATTGATGAAATCATTTAAGCGAGCTCAATTTCATGTTCACTACAAATTTATCTTTTAAATCCATAAACTCTTTCACTTACCACATTTTGTCAAATTAGTGAACGTCTTACGGAATTGAGTACTTCGTTTTCTCGATGCCATAGTTCAACTATGGTCTTACACGTAATCACATATCACATATCGATGCCATAGCCCAGCTATGGTCTTACACGGATCACATATCACATATCGATGCCATAGCCCAGCTATGGTCTTACACGGATCACATAACACATATCGATGCCATAGCCCAGCTATGGTCTTACACGAATCACATATCTCACTGATGCCATATCCCAGATATGGTCTTATACAGTAGCATATATCACACCGATGCCATATCCCAGATATGGTCTTATACGGAAGCACATAATCACATCTCTCCGATGCCATAGCCCAGCTATGGTCTTATCTGAAATCACATATCACATGTTGCCATGGTCCAACCATGGTCTTTTAAAATCAATTGCGTTTTAGCCATTGAACGAAAGTACTCAACCCTGCGTTCCACTCGATTTGAACATTTAGTTCAATTTTCATACTTTTTCAATATTTACAATTTAATAATGAACATATGAAATAAAACATTATATCATTACTAATTCAACGTTTATTGTTTATAATCAGGCATGTAATCAATTTATACACAAGTCATTCATTTATTTTTCCCCTCCTCCTCTCCATCCACATCCTTGGTATAAATAACATACTTGTAAGTAACCTTATCCATAATTTTCACTAATTACTTATGTGAATATTTAAGCTATCCACCCGTGTCATAGTCACTAAATTATTTATATTTGGAGATACGGAACTCCAAATTAAGATCCGTTAATTTTTCTGAAACTAGACTCACATATCTTCTTAACATAAAATTTTCAGAATTTTTGGTTTAGCCAATAAGTACAGTTTATTCTTTAAAGTCACCCTTGTTCTGCTGTCTGACAGTTCTGACCCTTCTTCACTTAAAATTAATTATCTCTTCATACAAAACTTGGATGATGTTCTTGTTTATTTCTATTGAAAATAGACTCATTCAGGATTTTAGAAATATAAATTTAAGCCCCTAATTATTTTTATTTAATTTGTTATGATTTTTCAAAGTCAGAACAGGGGAACCCGAATTCATTCTGACCTTGTCTCACAAAATTCATTATATCTCATGATTTACAAATTCATTGCTTACACTATTTCTTTTATGAGAAACTAGACTCAACAAGCTTTAATTCCATATTTTATTCATCCTCTAATTTGATTCCCACAATTTTTGGTGATTTTTCAAAGTTCATCTACTGCTGCTGTCCAAAACAGTCTTAGTGCAAAATGTTGATTTCCATTTTGCCCCATATTTCACAATTCATACAATTCAGTCCTTGCTCAATTAACCCCTAAATTAAGATAATTTTATCAATTAATTCTTTTCTTAGACATGATAAGTTATTTCATAACTATTGAAATTCATAATTTCCACATAAAACTCCAACTTCAAACTATTTTACAATTAGGTCCCAAACATTCACTTTCTATTCAATTCTTTCAATAAAATCAGCATATAAACAATTTAAAGCTCTAATTCCATGCCAAATCATCACATACTTCCATCACATATTCATAACAACCTTCAATTTCTTTCATAGAACCAAAAACTAATGAATTCAACAAGTGGACCTAGTTGTAAAAGTCACAAAAACATAAAAATTACTAAGAAAAAGTAAAAATTTAACTCACATATGTCAAAATATGAAAAACCAGCAACTTCCAGACCTCCCATGGCGTTTTTGCTGAAGAAAAATGATGATATCTCCAGATTTTTAATTTTGTCTTTATTTTTATATGTTTAATTTGCAAAATTTCCAATTTTGCCCTTGTTTTTCTCCTTGTCTTTTTGCTGATTTTCTTGCCCAAACCGTCCAGCCCATATAATTTGGGTCTAATTGCCTTTTAAATCCCTCCTTATTAGTCAGTTAAACTATTTAATCACTTTACCAAATTTTGCACTATTTTCAATTTAGTCCTTTTAATTAATTGACTAACCAAACGTTAAAATTTTCTAACGAAACTTTAATACTAACTTAATAACACTCCACAAATATTTATAAAAATGTTTATGGCTCAGTTTATGAATTCGAGGTCTCAATACCTCGTTTTTAACCCGATTTACCTAATTAATTCTTTTAAATCACAAAATTCACTAATAAAAAAAATACTTCTATAATCACACTTGACTCATAGGTATTAATTTATTAAATTTTTAACTCACTCATCGGATTTAGTGATCTCGAATCACTGTTTCCGACACTACTGAAAATTAGGTTGTTACAGTTTCGATTCTCCTCGTTCGCCCTAACTAACCGAATATCCTTTTAAAAGAAGTTAAAATACATTAATTTTAAATAAAAGGCAAGCTCGCTCTCGAAAATTCAAGGTGTCGTGTCCTAACTCACTGGATGTGACATTTCATATTCTGAGACGAGAAGGTCTTTAACACTTAAGCATTTTTACAAAGAAGGATCGAATTTTAAACTCTTTTAAGTTTCTAAATTTTCGATACTAAGACACTAATTAATCAACTAGGTACCAATTTTGGGCGTATCGAGGGTGCTAATCCTTCCTCGTGCGTAACCGACTCCCGAACTCATTTTCTGATTTTCGTAGACCAAAAATGTCGTTTTAATAAATTAAAATCGTTTTATTAAAACAAAGGTGACCCGATCACACTAAAAAAGATCGGTGGCGACTCCCAGTTATTCATTTTCATTTTCAAAACCCAAGTCAACTACCGTTTTACCAAAAAAAATGGTTACGACAAGTTGCATAATTGTTCCTGTTTGAAGATAAGTGCTTTGCTTTGTATTGTATTGGTTAGTGAACCTAAATTGGGTGAAGTAGGTCATTATATTAATATCATTGAAGGTAGTAGTCAAAGTATGATTTAATACTCAGATGCTAATAATTGGAATAGTATTATTATGAATCCAACTTCTAACTTTCAATAAGGGATAAATAGTGATAAGAGTGTAGTCTGTGGGAACCCAGGTTTAGCATTGCATAGCAATTCTCATCACTTAGTTGTCCAAGAGAATGAAGCGGGAACATTAGATAAACATGCTTTGATTACTATATGTTTAATAATTGTTAGTAGTTAACTCGTATAATGGTTTTTGTTTGGAATTAAATGTTTTGTTTTGTATAGTAATGCTTGTAATCCTAATCCAATGACGGAGATGGGTTAGGGGTGTTGCATTTTTGGTGTTTGGATGAATCTGTGTAAAATAGTTTATATTGTTTGACAGATTTCTTAAAAATATTTCATAATAGTTATTTTCAATGAAACAAATATACATTTGAGATTTTTTTATCTTCTTATTATTTAATTGAATTTATTTTATGTCTATAAATTTATATTTTACACTATTTTTGCATATATTAAAAGATATTTTGTTAAATTCATGTTTATTACAATATTATTTTTTAGTTATATGACTACCAAATGAGTATTTTTTATTTAAAAATATGACATCAACAAATTTGATAAAAAATTTAATAATGTCAACAATTGGACTTGATTTTCAAATCTGAAAAGTAGAGGGACTAAATTCTTGAAAATAAAAGTATAGAGACTAAATTACAAATTTGTGAAGAGTATATAGACTTATGACATATTTTAACATTTATACTGCAAAACATTTATTATTAATATATTTATAATTGTAATAAATATTTGTTATTAAAATATTAATATTGAATATTTTCAATAATAAGTGAAGAATATTATTTAAAATTATTATTTTTAAATTTTATTATTAAAATAAATTTAAAATATTAAATAATTTATTAAAATAATAAATTATATTAATTATATTGATAATTTATTAAATGATTAAATATAAACAATTAAATATGTATGTTTAATAACATTGAAAAATATAATATTTTAATAAATTTAAATATTTTTAAAAATAAATATTAATATTAATATTAATATAAAATATTAATCTTGATTTAAGTTAATTTTTATATAAAATAAATTTACCTATAATTTTTTTTCCGAAAAAATGATTTATTTTTTATTAACTCGTGAGTAAATTTCTATTAACCAAATTTATGTGAAATAAACGTAGAAAAATAAAAAAAATCTCATAAAACATTTTATTCGTAAACAAACCGGATCTAAGATTGAATAAAAATAATTGGAATCACTATCAATCAAATCAAGGAAAACGAGATACACATTTACAAGATTCGACGCTATCGACATTATGAGCTAAACTATGCCCTGGCTTCATAAATACAATGCCCAAAACCCAATCCTACCCACTGTTTATCGCCCAAATCCCAAACACTGATTCGTAGATTTACTCATTTTTTCAACACAAGCGTTCCCTCCACGCGAGCACCGCTAGCTGCCTTTATATATACTCAGCTCAGCTCAACAACAACTCAAAGTAACTCCAATTGCATTTTCAAGTTCCACCTAGAGTGAAATGCAGACACTGCAGGAAAAGGCTTCTCAATGGAGCGGTGTTGATACTGCCGATGCCTTTGCCATTGACGACACCAATTTGTTCCAGAAATTGGGACTCCAAACTTTTATTAACCTCTCCACCAATTTTTACACTAGGTTTCTTATATTCGTCTTCTTTTAAATGGGTATTTTTTTTTGCGATAGATTGTGTTTTATAATTGGTTTGGTTGGAAATTGTTAGGGTGTATGATGATGAGGAAGAAGAGTGGTTTCGATCAATATTTTCTAATTCCAAGAAAGAAGAGGCCATTCAGAATCAGTATGAATTCTTTGTGCAACGAATGGGAGGGCCCCCTCTTTATTCTCAGAGGAAAGGTTAGCAAAATTTCCATGATTTCATTGCATTTTATATAATTTTTCTCATCCTTTTATTTTGGTGCGTTTATGTTTTAATTGAACTGTTATTTAGATCTTCCCAGTGGATTTGAAGTTTGTTTTATTAACATAAATTCATGAATTAGAAACTAAAAGGAAATGATTTCTGGGTAAATATTGGAATATGAAATTGATTTCAATTATTCAACAGTAGTAAGTTGAGACCCCTATTGATTTACGCGGATCATACCCGAGTCAACATAAAGTCAACCATACCCTGGTTTGGCCTTTTCAAGAGGTCTTTCTTCAACAAATTATATGCTTTAACCTATGTTATTTGGTCGGGCTTGGATGAGTGTCGAATATGGTATTTATCTGATATGGTTATATTCAATTTTATTCTAAAATTTTCATATATTTAACCTCCTATGTTGTATGTTCAAATTCAGCACGAATGTGGCACACGAATATTTCAAGAAAAATAAAAAAGGTAAAAGTAACATAGTGCTTAAGTGACCTACAAATAAACCTCCAGGCAAATTGTAACTTAAAAATCTATTGGCTGTTACATTATGTTCTTGATTTAGATACATCAGGGTGAACAAAGGGGAAAACTGACCATCTATTGTTTCTTGGGACTTCGGCATCATTCCCTTAATTTTTACTTTCAACTTTCGTACAATTGTGTGTATTTGATAGTATTAGGAGCAAGGCTTGTTTCCTTACAGTCTTTAATGGCTTTTGACTTATTCTTACTTTGTGTGAGTGATGGAAGATAAAGTATCCTTATTGAGGCAGCCTTTAGGGTAACAAATCAGAGAGAACATAGTTTCAGGTTACTAGACCCATTTCTTGTTGCTATTTGCCACATTTTAATCATTTGTTAATAAGGCGTTAAGTGTTGTATATCTAAATTCTTAATTATGTTGGTGTCACGAGTCAACCAAGCACCAATGCAATTGAAAAATTATAAAACATGCCCTTCCAGATTCAAGATCTTAAATATTAAAACAAGGATGTTTTTGTCTTTTCATGTTTTTAACAAAATAATATTATTATGTGATTTGAACTCAAGACACATGAATCTTAAGCTCTTAATTAACCATTTCAACAAAAGTGTTACATGATTTTAATATAAATATATTTTTAACATAGATATTTTTCATCCATATCATGAGTGTGTCAGAAATCTAGTAAATATAAATTAAAATCTAGTAAATATAAATTAACACGTATTTTCAGTTTTTGTTTTTTAGGGTCATACTCCAATATATATATATGAATATATGTTCGACATAAATACTTAAAAGAAAATAAAAAAGTTGTCTAGTCTTTCTCTTAACAAGTTCTTGGAGTTGGGGTTCATTTTGCACTTCTTGGCAGGTCATCCTGCATTAATTGCACGTCATAGACCATTTCCAGTCACACATCAAGCTGCAGAGAGATGGTTATATCATATGGAGAAGGCACTAGAGAGCACCCCAGACATTGATGCTGATTCAAGAGTCAAAATGATGAACTTTTTCAGGTAGCATTACACATTTCTTCTTCTTCTTCTTCTATTTTTTGTGCTTCCTTTGCCTGTGTGGGACTGAGTTATTGTGATCTTATTATTGTTTCAAACTCATGAGACGCTTATAATGTGTTTTTTTCTCAGGCACACTGCATTTTTTCTTGTGGCTGGAGATGAATTGAAGACTCAAAAACAACAAATCCCATGCAAACATGCGGCCAGCAAACCAGCTGAATTATAAACTTATTAACAGGAATCCCCCCCCCCCCCCCCCAATTACTTTGTTGGAAGAAACCACGCATGTTGCCATTTATTCAACTCATCATTGTAATAGCGTTGTAACTTACACGACCTTTTTATATTAATAAAATCCCAAACTGTTTAAGTTACTTGTATTGATGAAAATATTATTGTATATCATATTGATTAAAATATTAGGGCATATACATTTGGTCTGGCTATGAGAATGATTGGTAAAAGTATTGGAAGCATTTGTATTAAGAGTCAGATTGTATTTTGTTCATTTATTCAAAAAATAGACAAATTAGTCTTTATATGTTAGATAAAAGCGTGAATTGGTCTTTCTGTTAATTTTTTTATTATCTATTTTTACTATTAAAAATCAATTTTTATATATTAGCATGAGGTACACATGGCATGACACATGTTACTATCTAGTTATTCTATCATACAAATGGATAAAATTTTTAACAAAAATGATTAATGTAACATATGGGGACTAATTTGTTTATTTATTGAGTAGAGGGAACAAAATGTAATTTAACTCTTAATATAGGAATTTTCGTGATACTTTTACTAAGTATGATCTTCCAAAAAGACCTAAAATTTGTAATATGTATGAAAGCAAATTATTTTTTATATATTTTCTTAAACATTAATAATTCATTTTATGTTAATTTTAATACATTAACAATTCGCTATATAATTTTTTTATTTGAATAGTCTCATTATAGATTCCGATCATATTTACCTTTAGAGACATAATACCTGGAATTACCCATAGTCTCTCCCTAATCCAAAATAGGAAGATAATGTGTTTCAACACACTCGAACTCATATTCTCCTGCATTGATAACAATGTCCACACCATTCAACCTAAAACTCAATCAAAAATTCGCTATATAATTTTGAATTCATTTATTTAGAAATTGAATCATTATATTTTGTTTAACTATTTAATCTGAAGCCTGACAAATAAGCACGTTCTCAATTTTGGCATGCCTGTGTATCATGTTAGTTTTTTTATATTAATGTTATTTTCTCACGGTCTATAAATATGTATTTTTACATTTAATAATTTGTTTTATGTAGATATGATTTGTTGATGTATAATTGGTATATTTATGTTATATTATTATGTATTACTTTTCGTTGCATCGTATGTTGTTATAGTGATAAATAATTATTGTGTTTGTGTTGCATTTTGTTTCAAATCCATTTCGTAGATTTGCATCATTTATTATAGTAGTTTAACTGAAAGGAAAAAAATATTTCATGTTCTGACTATGTTCATGCTATTTTTTCATATATTTAAAATATTATATTTTTTATAAACTTTAACATATTGATTATTGGCTTTATATTTTTTTTATATTTGTATATTTTTGTCGAATGTTAGGTTATGTTTTAATTGGTTTTCCTCGGAAAAAATATTTTTCTTCATGATCAATATCAAGAAGATGCGAAATACAATTGACTTTTTGAACAAATTTGACCAGTAAAACCATTTAACCAATGTTAAAGATTAGAAACTAATAACAATATTGATATGACCATTAACGAATGCCACATCAGCCAACAAATGGTTGGTTAGCATCCAATGGTGGATCTAGAAATACGACTTTGGAAGGGGGGCAAAATTATATTAGTATTATCGACTACATAATTTTTTACTATTAATTTTCACGTAGAATTATTCAATAATTAAAGTACACATATATATATTTATGATTTGAAATATGAATACGATTAAAGTATACATATATATTTTGGGGGGTTTGGGGGATAGAATTTAAATTTTTAGGGGATTTAATGTAATAAAGTTCATCTTAAAGGGGTGTTATGTAAATTTCTAAAAAGCTAGAGGGGTAGTGGCCCCACCTGCCCCCTTGTATCCACCAATGTTAGCGTCAACCTTTGTTGGCTAGTGACGCCTGTTAACAGCCACATTAACGTTGTCTTAGTTTCTAATAATCAATATTGATCAAAGTGTCAGAAGTAAAAAAAAAATTAATTAAAAGGTTTAGTTGGATGCAAAAAGTTAGGAGAGACTTAATTGATTTTTTTGAAATTCTTTAAAGGCCTTTTATTCCATTAAGCCTAAATAAAACTATCCACAACAAATTAAACATAAGGTAAGGCAAACAAAATTTTGTCACTCTAACGATGAGAAATTCCAGACTTCTTAAATTTGATGATAACCACCAATCAGTTAAATGTTTTATTTAAAACCATTGCGTTATAACTTATCTATAACAATATGATAAGGCATCATTATTCCACTCCATGCAAAGAACCCTAATTTTAAAAACTCCTGCTTGCTATAAAACCCACCCACCATACATGATAAATTTCATCAAACAATAAAACCAAAGACGAAGCGAAGGGAAAGGAAGCTACATTTCCCAATAAAGTTTTCTACTTCCTTATTCCTTTCATTTAGTTGGAGAAAATTAACAAATATGTCGAAGAAAGTAATTATAGCTGTGGCTTCAGTCATTCTTGTGGTGGGAGTCGTCGCTAGCGCTATTGCTACAGTTTATCGTAAACGTGGTGATAATACCGATTTGCATAGAAAATTTAATATAGTGTCTAACTTTTGTTTATATACTCTATATCAAGAATCTTGTTGGCATACTCTCAATTCTGTTAATAGCACTAATCCTAAAGAGTTCATTGCCAAAGCTATCTTGGCCGCTGAGGAAGCAACCAATAAGTTTTTCAACTATTCTGACTCCCTAAGTATTCAGGTCGAGAACAATAGCCTCACAAAGATGGCCTTGGAAGATTGTAAAGATATGATGAACTATGCAATTGATTCATTTAAGGCTTCATACTCTAATGTTTATGATAGTGAATTGCACAACATCAATGTCAGCATAAATGATCTTAGGACTTGGTTAAGCGCTGGTATATCATACCAACAATCATGCTTAGATGGTTTCGAACACAACAACAACATGAAAGAAATCATGCAAAAGGGTATTGTTGGTGCTAGTGAACTCACAAGAAATGCTTTGACAATTGTGACAAATTTGCAGAACATTCTTTCCAAATTTGACTTCCAGCTTAATATTACTGACACTCGCAAACTTCTTCCTATTGAAAAGAATAATTATCCTTCATGGTTCTCAGCTAAAGATCGACAACTTTTGACTAGGATTGATAACAATAACTTGAAGCCAAATGCTATTGTGGCTAAAGATGGCAATGGCCAATTCAATACCATTGGTGCAGCTTTAGTTGCTGCTCCTAAAAACTCTAATGTCCGACATGTGATCTATATCAAGGCTGGAATTTATAATGAATACATCACCGTTGACAAACAATACACCAATATCCTCATGTATGGTGACGGCCCAAGGAAAACTATTGTAACTGGTAGAAAGAGTGTCAAAGATGGTGGCGGAATTACCACTTGGCAAACTGCCACTTTCTGTAAGTTTACAAGAACTCAAACCATTTTGTTTTTGCTTAATTAGGATAATTATTTAGTTAATAGAAAAAGCCTTGCATAACAAACAATAAATATACGTAACATGCAATTACAAACTGTCATTTCATAATTGTGTAGAAGACAATTCATGCCAATCAATTATCATGATTCTCTCCCATAATAATTGTTTTATAATAATATGATTTGATAATGGTGTAGCTGCTATTGGAAATGGGTTCATTGCCAAATCCATGGGATTCCAAAACACTGCTGGTCCTGAAAAGCACCAGGCTGTGGCTCTTCGCATTCAATCAGATAAGTCAGCCTTCTTCAATTGTAGGATTGATGCCTACCAAGACACTTTATATAATCAAGTAAATCGCCAATTTTTTCGCAATTGTGTCATTTCTGGAACTATTGACTTCATATTTGGCGACTCCTCCACCGTCATCCAGAACTCATTGATCATTGTGAGGAGGCCAATGGATAATCAATTTAACATAGTGACAGCTCAAGGCAAAGACTACATTGATGAGAACACTGGTACTGTGATCCAAAATTGCAAGATTGTCCCTGAGAAGAAACTATTCAGCGATAGGTTCAAAATTGCAACATACTTAGGAAGGCCATGGAAAAAATTCTCTACAACTGTTATCATGGAGTCTAAATTGGGAGACTTCATTAGGCCTGAAGGATGGATAAGTTTTGAAGGACTTGACAAAAACAATTATGAAGAAACTATTTACTATGCTGAGTACAACAACCATGGCCCCGGTTCTAATATTAATGAAAGGGTTAATTGGAAAGGTTACCACAAGATCAATAGGACAACTGCCATGAAATTCACTATTCTATCGTTCCTTTCGAGCAAAGAAAATTGGTTACCTTTGACTGGTATTCCTTTCAATGCCATGTTAAGATATTGAACATCATACAATTGAATAAATTAAGATAAATTAACTTTTGTAGTGTTCTCTTAATATAATAAAAATCAAATGAAAAAATAAAACATAATACCACATTCTTTTCCACACATGGATATATAAAAGATTGTTAAATTGCATAGCCATCAACCATTGAATAAGATGTAAAATTTGTAGTTGATTGTATAATTATTTAAAATTTTAGATTAATTTATATTTTATGTATCATTATATTAAATTATTTAAAAATACAATAATATTAAATTATTTAAATATTATTGAATATTATATTTAAAATTCTAAAATATTTCATGTATAGTTAAAATTACAAATAATTTATTAATAATTAAAAATTATTTAAAATATATATTTTATGTAAAATTATATTAAATTATTTAAATATTATCTAATTTAATTTATTTTTAATTTTTAGCATCATATCTAAAATGATCATTTTAACTTCCTACCACAATTTTCGATAGCAATGTCAAGCACATTCATATAACACTTTCCAAAAATACTTTTTCTAAATCGAGCATTTCAAAGTCACTTCTCAATCGTAATAGCAATACCAAACTTACATGAAATCAAGATAAAAGAAGAAGAAGAAGAAGAAGAAGAAGAAGAGATGAATGGCCACATCAAGGTTGCGAAACGACAAAAGCCAATAATGACCTGGACTCAGTTCTAAACCATTTGACGAGTTTAAATGAATGCTTTAGTTCTTTAAATGTTTAAAATGCTTTAGTTCTTTAAATGTTTAATTTAGAACAAATAAATTTTAAGTATTTAATTGTTGGTTAAAATATACTCGAAGTTCTTATATTCTTTGTAATTTGGAAATTTACTCACTCCACTTTTATTTCATAGAACTTAATATTTTAAAATTCAGGTCTAATTGTTAATGCCACTTTACAATTCATCTGCCAACTTTGTTGATGTAATATTTAGAAATTAAAAAAAAAATCACTTTGTAGCCATGTAATAAAAAAAAAAAACTAGTTGTAATGATATTGGATTTAACAGAAAAACTTTAACATTGTAAACAAATTTAAATTTTTATTTGAAAAGTAAATGGACTAATTTCTTAGAAATAAAAATATAAGGACTAAATTTTGAATATATATAAAGAATATAGGGA
This sequence comes from Gossypium anomalum, assembly GCA_025698475.1. Lineage (NCBI taxonomy): Eukaryota > Viridiplantae > Streptophyta > Magnoliopsida > Malvales > Malvaceae > Gossypium > Gossypium anomalum. The sequence goes on from CM046968.1 coordinate 88,254,310, forward strand.
CTTAAAACAAAATTTAACCTTTGTAAACAACGGACGGAAATATAAGGACTAAATTTTGAATATATATAAAGAATATAGGGACTTAAAACAAATTTTAACCTTTGTAAACAACGGACGGAAAATTTACATCAATTGATTCTCCATTTTCTATTTAAGTAAAACAAATGATAGATTCCAACGATAATTATTTTATTTATTTTGTTTTATTTTCTATTTTTTTTGTTGGGGTTTATTTGTAAATTGCTTGCCAATGATGAAAGTGGAAAAAGCAATCAAACGATACATTGTTTAATAATTCTATAAGATAGAGTGGGAAAAAAAAAAAAAAAAGGGAGTGTAAAATGATTATTTTATATGCTATTTGATAAATAGGGAAAAAAAATTATTGTTGAATTTTTAATATGGAATTCAATAAATATCTATTTTGAATTATGGAAGTTGTTGTTAGTTAAGTTGGTGCTGACATTATTGTAAGTACAAGAGAATATACTGAAGTACATTTATTCTATTATTTAAAAGTTTTGGAGGAAATTATGAATAGTTTTAGATTTTATATTAAAAAATATTAAATAAAAAAATCATAAAAATATATTTAATAATATTTAAAATAAAAAATAATTAATTTAAATTCAGTGGCATATCTGAGGGGGCTGGCAGGCCCGACCCCCCTAAAATGGAAAATTATTCATTTAGGCTATTTAGAAATTTTAAAATTTTAAATTATTAAAGATAAAATTAAACTTTACCCCCTAAAAATGAGAAAATTTTGATTTAGTCTTTTAAAATTTATAAAAATATAGGCTATTAAAAATTAAAATTTAATTTCGATCCCCTTAAAAAAAATTCTATTATTGTTTTTTTTATAAGCTTTATTTTCATTTTTGTAAGTTGATTCTTATTTGTCTTAGTAAATTCATCTTAATCCTTATATTTTTCAACTTTAATTTTGATCAAATGATAGCTGTTAAATTCTTTAAGTTAAATTATACTATTTCCAAAATTTTATGTGGCAAACATGTTATCATACTTCCTTGTCATGTCATCTTGCTATTTCACAATATACTTACAAAGTGCCACACCATTTTAGTTAATAGATTCAGTTGCTACCGATTGAGACAAGACTAAAATTTTAAAATTCAAGAAGTATGAGGACTAACAATGATAAAAATGAACCGACTGAGTTTTAGCTTTGCTATTGCAATAATTAAGAAGGTATTGGTTCGAAGAGGTGCTTAAACGTATTTTTCTTCGATTTAAGGGTCAGGAGAGCTTATAGTAACAATAGGCTTCTATTAAAAACGATTAAATTGGAAAATAATGACTAAATCCAAAACTTATGCATAGTATATGACTAATATAAAAATTTATCAAAACAAATTTAAGTATTATTGTTTGAACAAAGATTGAAATTTCAAAATTTAAAAAAAATAAGAATTAAAATAGACTAATTTGAAAAATACTTAAGTTAAAATTGATGAAATTTCATTTAATTTACCCATTCTTAAAATAAATACATAAAATAACTAATTTACCCTAAACAAACTTGAATTACACTAGCTACCTAAATATCATAATTTTTAGGGTAAATTTTAAAAATAGTCACCCAACTTTTAATATTTTTATTTTAAGCACCAAAAAGTTTACAAAATGAATACTCATGTTACACAATTTGTTCATTTTGATCACTCTACTCAAAATTGCAAAAGGAAATCCAAGCTTCATTCCAACTAATTTTTTCTCCATCTTGGATATTACAATCCACCTCATTTTGCATTCAAGAAAAATTATTTTCTTTTTAATTATAAATGAGCCTAACGGAGTGACCAAAATAAAAAATTATGTAATGTGAGTGTCTAAATTACAAATTTTTTATTTTGAATGATTAAAATGAAAAATTTTAATCGTTGTGTGACTATCTGTGTAGTTTAGCCTAATTTTTACTTTCAGTGAAGCCGGAAAAGGAAAAAGTGAAAAAGTTAAATACATGAAGGGCGCAATTGCAAATACATAATACTAATATTTTTGAATCACCAATTGAACAGTATCAAGAATTAGAGATTTAAAACTCGCTCTCGCTAGCTCCCGGTCTCTCTATCTCGCTCTCGCTGTGGCTTTCGCCACCAGACTTTCTTGGCGCTCAGTTCGACGATTCGAACATCACCACAACGTCGCATTTGAGACTCCCAACACCATAAAGAAAGATCAGTCTTCGCAGAGTGTGGTCGATCTTTCCTATTTCCGATGATGGCGTCTGGTTCGCCTCGAGAACGCATCGATAAGGTTTCTCCTAAATCATTTTTTTCTCAAAACCCTAATTTTATTTCAATGTTATTTCGTTGGACTCTCAAATATCAATATTTTGATTTGAGAATCGGATTATAACTTAATTTCTTTTTCCTCTTTTTTTTTTTGAATGAATTTATTCTTTTCGATTAATATTCTTATTTACAAACTTGGAAGACATTTGTTTATTACCGAGTGTTGTATTTTGGGAAACCGGTATTTGCAAGAGAATCCCACCTGAGAAAAAAAAATTGCGAGAAAAGTTTATAAAGAAGAGAAAGGCTTTGGATTGATATTTGCTTTTGTATTATTGGTTATGCAGTTTTTTGCTTCGAAGAAGAGGAAAACCCAATCACCTGGTTTGAAGACGGGGAGACTTGAAAAGAATGAAAAAACAACAGTGGAATGTTCTCCTAGTGCCAAAGGCACTTTGAACAGTTGCCTAAGAACTTCACAAGATAATGAAATCGTACACCCTTCATGTACAACTCGTGGGAAAGATCCTATTAAAATGAACTTGGCATCGGAGATTGATAAATCTTTCAAACATGAAAATGAACGCTCCTTGTTATTGGCAGAAACGAAGTCTCAAGCCTTTGAAGAGACTCATAAGGGAATATCTATGGGTTTGTCTGAGGCAGGAAATGCTGCCTTTGGAGATCATGCTGAGGGTGCTCAAATCGGGGAAAATCCAGAATTAAAAAAGTTTGCTACTGATTTTTTGTCTTTGTATTGTAGGTAATACTGTTTTATCTTGTTTATTTCGAAGAACTGTTGATTTTTAGCCTTTTTTTCCTAGTATTTAGATTGTGCCTTTTCTTCAACTCTGCCAAAGAAAAAAAACATCTTATTATCTTATTATTATTCTGGTTGTCTTCATATGTAGTGAAGTTCCAGTAAATGTTGATTCACCATCAGAGGCTAAGGTGAATAATTTAAAGAGACATGGTGGTCCATCTATGTTGAGTGAGGAGGATAAAAGATTCAAGAAAAGGCATCTGATAGCCCAGCAGATACAAACCGAAGATATTTCTGTTTGTTCTACTAAGAAGAATCTTGAATATGAAGCTGGAGAATTCCTTTGCAACCCTTCTCAAGATGTAAGTGATAACTTTGCTCTAATTTTGATGATTGAAATTCTCCCCACTTTTGTTTGACAATTTTTTGTTAATTAAGGTAAACACTAGTAGCAATCCATTTGAGCTTCAAGCAGGCTTAAGAAAGTGCACTACGGCAACCAAATCTGTCCTACATACAATGGAATGCCGTACACCTGGTTCATCAGTTATTAAAGGATGTTCTCATAGGACACCACAGTCAATGCGAGGAAGTTCTATGTTTTCTCCAGGGGAAGCTTTCTGGAATGAAGCTATTGAAATAGCTGATGGTTTGTTTTCTCAAAGTGATATGTTATCTGCTCGAGTTGCCGAAGGAATTAATAATCCGGAGAGCCAATATGAGGTAAAGAATACAGGCAACTTAGGAAATACAAATGTTTGTTACAAATCAAAGGAAATTCCAGATGAATGTGAGAGCAGAGTCAAACTTCAGGGAATTAGTGCTTCTTTGGAGTCAGCTGTGAAGCAGAAGAAAGAGATAGATAAAGAAGTGTCTCTGCTGCCTGTCAAGCATCTTGACTTTTCATTTGAGGACAAAAACTTGGATGGAGCTATCTGCCATGTATTAGAAAAGGACAGTCAAGAGGCTGAAGGCAGTATTATCAATCATATAATGCCACCAACTGTTAATGAACTGATAGATCATGCTGAACTACGGAAAACTGAAGAGGGAGGAAAACTGGAACAGGCATCTATTCATGTGGTACCCAAAGTGGAAGTTAATTTATCAAGTCAAGATAATGATAGCATAACTTCCATGTCGCCAGCTGATGCAGCAAAGAAGTCAATTGGTACTGATGAAGGCAATGAATCCAGTACTCCATTAAGTTCTGTGGCGCTTAAAGACAAGCTAAGTATCAGCAGTTGGCTTCCTTTAGAGATATGCAAAATATATAAAAAGAAAGGAATTGAACAACTCTACCCATGGCAGGTATATTTAAATATTTGCATGACCCTCCTCCCCCTTACATACACCCCTCGTAGGGATCCATTTGGACAGGTTGATTCAGCACTTATTGTTGGGATTTTGTTTTTTTTGGTTCTTAACTAAACCGTGATATGTGGCTTTTTGGGTTTGAATTGTAATTATAATTGCATTTTTCTTGATAATCATGCTTAAATACATGCCAAGGTATCAATATTCAATTATTCATTCTGTAGTTCCATCCTTAGACATGCTACCTGGATATGCGCACACGTTTTTATATATGTTATTGTTTACTTTTGCTATTGATATCTGTTTTTATGTAGTTCTTTTGGCCTACTTTTGGTTAGTCAATCCATTAGTATATTATGTTACTTTTATTGTTTATTTAAATGAATTGAATTGATGGTGCTGTCAAACATTGTTATCTTTTTCTTGGCTTTTTGCATACTGTGTTTGAGTATTTTATTTGCATAAACTTCTCCTTTCCAGGTTGACTGCCTTCAGGTAGATGGTGTACTGCAGAGAAGAAATCTTGTATATTGTGCATCTACAAGGTACTTTATAAGCATTTAGAACTAAGGATAAGTTTTTTCATGGTCATTTTTTGTTCCTCTCTTTGACTGATATTTTAGCAATAATACCTGTTTCTGTGATAGAAAATGTTGTATAGGATTTGTTTGGCTCTTGATGCGTCGTTGTCTTGCATTATATATGCTTAACCTTTTTCTTTCTGCCACAGCGCTGGGAAAAGCTTTGTTGCAGAAATTTTGATGTTGCGGCGGGTGATATTAACAAGAAAAGCAGCATTACTCGTGCTTCCTTATGTTTCAATCTGCGTAGAAAAGGTTGTTGGGCACCAAATATTACTCATTCACCAGATAATAGCTGATACAAACTAGGCCTTCTTGGGCAACTTATACTTATTTGCTTAAACATTCTGCAGGCAGAACATCTGGAGGTCCTTCTTGAACCACTTGGAAAACAAGTTCGTAGTTATTATGGAAATCAGGGTGGTGGCACATTTCCTAAAGATACTTCTGTAGCTGTTTGTACAATAGAGAAGGCAAATTCTTTAGTTAACAGATTGCTGGAAGAGGGTCGTCTGTCAGAAATCGGAATTATTGTGATAGATGAACTGCACATGGTATTTTATGACTAATCTTTTTGTTGGCCTTGCTTATTACAGTGCACCTTGGTTTTGTGAATACCTTTTTCTAATTGTCCTTATTCTCCCTTCATGCTTTTTACATTTTAGATGGACTAATGTTGATAGTTCCCATGCCTATGATTCATGGCAGGTTGGTGATCAGAGTAGGGGTTATCTCCTGGAACTTCTGTTGACAAAACTTCGTTATGCAGCTGGTGAAGGCACGGCAGAATCAAGTAGTGGAGAAAGTTCAGGTTCCAGTAGTGGTAAGGCTGATCCAGCTCATGGTTTACAAATTGTAGGGATGAGTGCAACGATGCCAAATGTGGAAGCTGTTGCTGATTGGCTTCAAGTAAGTGAGATTTACAAAGTATCAGTGTTTCCTTATTTTGCTTTCTCTCTTTCGTTTCAATTGCTCATTAATATCTTTGATCTCATGAATGTTTTTCCTTCATGATATTGATGTCTGCATGGGGATTGTTTATAATGCTGTGAAGCTGTTGGCTGGTGGATGTATCCATGACTTGGTTTTAGCATGTTGATATATTTATATTAAAGTTCACCCAAATCAACTGATTTTAGACTATTGAACATGTGTGCTTCACAATAAATTATTTTTTTGATAATATTAGAATAATAGTATGCTTTATAAAGCTTTTTATAAATATTTGCAGGCTCCTTAATCAGTCAACTGCTTATATTATTTGATTTTTTTTTTTTTTTGGTTTTCTAATAGTTTCTCACGATCCAATTGGATGGATTTTGTTTTAAATATTCAGGAGTTTTATCCTGTCAAGTTTTTGTTAATCAATGATAGAGTTGAAGAAACAGAGTTCTTTAAAAGAATTCAACACCAGAAATATTTTACGTTGAAGGGTCATATAACAATTTTGTTGCCACACCACTTTTTTTTCATATTATTTATGCTTTCTTATGTGCTTACTGGTTTGTCATTTGTTTGTCATCCCTCCGCATTTAGGCAGCTCTGTACCAGACAAATTTTCGACCAGTTCCATTGGAGGAGTTTATTAAAGTTGGCAATACCATTTATGACAAGAATTTGGATCTTGTTAGAACAATTCCAAAGGCAGTTGACCTTGGTGGTAAAGATCCTGATCATGTTGTTGAACTGTGCAATGAGGTTGGAACACTTGGTATTTTTTGCTGTATTAAAATTTTTTTGTACTTCATTTTTCAGGTAAGCTCTAGGTTTTAGGAGTGTTGGCAAATTTTTAATTTATGGAATGTACTCCAGGTTGTTCAAGAGGGCCATTCAGTGTTGATATTTTGTTCTACTAGGAAAGGATGTGAATCAACTGCAAAGCATGTGGCAAAATTTCTCAAGAAATTCTCCGTCACTGCCCATGGTGATAACAGTGAGTTTATTGATATTACTTCAGCAATAGATGCCTTGCGAAGGTGTCCTGCTGGGTTGGATCCAGTATTGGAAGAAACTCTTCCTTCTGGTGTTGCATATCACCATGCAGGTCTCACGGTACTTCCTCCCAACTCTTATATTTGTTATTGTTGTTCTAGTAGTAACTTTTACTTGTTATTTTTTTCCTTTATTACCCTGTACAAGTTACTATAATGTAAGTTTTTAGCCTCTTATTGATTGTCCAATCTAGCAAGTTCTTTTACTTTTTAATGGTCAGTGTGTACTTTTATTTTTGTAAAGGTCGAGGAAAGAGAGGTTATAGAAACCTGTTATCGTAGAGGGTTTGTTCGTGTCTTAACTGCTACATCTACCTTAGCTGCTGGTGTCAACTTACCTGCCAGGAGAGTAATTTTTCGACAACCCCGAATTGGCCGTGATTTTATTGATGGGACTAGATACAAACAGATGGCTGGTCGGGCTGGTCGGACTGGTATTGATACAAAAGGAGAAAGTGTAGGTTCAATAATTTTATGGGTATCTGTTTTTGTCTTGTCATTTTTTATATTCTGCATTTACAGTAATTGTATTGACTCTAATAGTTACAATTGTTCATTTTCATTTCTTTCATTGTATTTGAAATAAGTTTTCTTTTTCCTTTTTGGTTTTCCATTAATTATTAATTTTCTTTCTACCATTTTCACGTGTATACAGGTGCTTATTTGCAAGACAGAAGAGATCAAAAGAATTAAAGGACTTCTAAATGAAAGCTGCCCACCATTGCAGTCTTGTTTATCAGAAGATAAGAATGGAATGACTCATGCAATTCTAGAAGTTGTGGCTGGTGGAATGGTTCAAACTGCCAATGATATTAACCGCTATGTTAGATGTACTCTTCTCAATTCTACAAAACCATTTCAAGAGGTTGTAAAATCAGCTCAGGAATCTCTTCGGTGGCTGTGTCATAGAAAATTTCTTGAATGGAATGATGAGACCAAGTTATATGGTACTACTCCCCTAGGACGTGCAGCCTTTGGCAGTTCCCTTTGCCCAGAGGAGTCACTGGTAAAGCTTATTTTGTTTGTATTGTTTAATTTCAAATTAGCTTTTTTATGGTCCTGCAGTTTTCAGCATTGTTTCTCTTTTTATCAGAACTTTTATGTGTGGATCATATCCCCAGTAACAGGAATAAAATTTGTTATGTTGACATGAAGTATAATTATTTTCCTAATCTCACAGGTTGTACTGGATGATCTTTCAAGGGCTAGAGAAGGCTTTGTGCTTGCATCTGATTTGCATTTAGTTTATCTAGTAACACCAATCAACGTTGAAGTTGAGCCAGATTGGGAGTTGTACTATGAGCGTTTCATGGAGTTGTCTGCTCTTGAGCAGGTGCATTTGCGTCTTGTTTAAATTCTCAATTCTTTTGGATGCATTGCGAATTTGTAATAGCAAATTTTAGCCTTACAATAGGCAATCGCTATTTTTTACTCTAATCTTGAACCCTTGTCTCCCGGTTGCTCCCTTTTTTAGTGATGATTTACTTGGACTGCTTTGGCTCCTCTGCAATTATATTGTTTGTGTTTTTAAGTTACAACTGTTGATTTCTTGAGTCATGCTAAGGAGATATTTGATTTCTTGCACTTTAATCATGTTAATGGAAAGAAAATGAGTTAATGGTGCTCCAGCTTTTTAGAAATGGGATATTTCCTAGTTGATAATACTGAATATTTTAACAGATAGAAAGAGATGATTTAACATTTGAATTCAAGAATATTGTTGTTTCTCAATGATATGAAAGTAAAATTTTCTTCTGTATTTATTGAGATGCAGTCTGTTGGTTATCGAGTTGGAGTAACAGAACCATTTTTAATGCGCATGGCTCATGGTGTACCTATCTCCAAATCTAATGGATTAAGAGATAGCCTGAAGAGGTTACCTGCACAGTTTGGAAATCAACTTGGGATCAACAACAGCACTATGCTTTCAGACGAGCAAACACTTCGAGTGTGCAAACGGTTTTATGTTGCCCTCATATTGTCAAGATTAGTGCAGGTCTCTTTGCCTTTTTTCTCTCCATGTCAATTACACTATTATTGTTAGTGCATAGTTATTACTTCTATTAAACATGTGCCTGTAGTATATGATTATTATGATACTTTGTAAATTAAAGGCACAAATGTTATGTATATGTTTCTGGTAAGTGTAATGCCAGTTGCCCACTAACCTGAGCTGGTGATGGTCCCGGTCAGACGGTGCTACATTTGATGCTCAGAGGTATCTCTGGTGATATGGCTGGTGAACTATAACTTTCTGGAGATCAAACAACTCTGGTGCCCCCATACTGTTGATCTATGTCCTCCAATGACTCTAGGCCCATCTATTTGGTCTAACTATGGTTTATAAATAGCTCTGAAGTATCGATTCCTTTATGAAAGGTATCGAGACTTGGCAGTTTATCGGTATTGATACCCAGCCTTTGGGTATCATTATAAGGATCCCCTAATTTTTTCTTCTTCTAATTTTTCTGTGATGTTTGTAAGTACCGATACTCACCCTTCGAGTATTTAAACTTGGCCTATAAGTATCAGTATTTGGAGTCTAGGTATCGGTACTGCAAAGTCAGTAGCCAAAATAGTGAAACAGGGGAGTTGCAAATTGATGTACTCCATGTAATTATTCCTTTCGTCTTTGACCTACTATGTCTAGTTGTTCAATTGATTGTTCCTTGTACATTAGTCTCTGATCATGCATATCATTCATAATTTTCCCCCTTTTTTCCTGGTGTTTTAAATTCATGTTCTGTAAATTCTTCAATGAAGGAAGCTCCAGTAGGTGAGGTTTGTGAAGCTTTTCGAGTGGCAAAAGGCATGGTGCAAGCCTTACAAGAGAATGCTGGAAGGTTTGCATCGATGGTTTCCGTGTTCTGTGAGAGACTAGGATGGCATGATCTAGAAGACTTGGTAGCAAAGTTTCAAAATCGTGTTTCTTTCGGAGTCAGAGCAGAGATTGTAGAGCTTACTACTATTCCATACGTTAAGGTAATATTTTGTATTCTTGAGTTATAGACTTTGTTACTTCAATTCTCTATTTTAAACATGTGTGGCAGATGTTTTGGACTGACATTGGCATAACTTTTACTCTTATAGACAATGATTATCTATTTATAAGAGAAAAACTTATGAAATGCTAAATTAACTTTTAATGTAAATATACAAGAATATCATCATGCTGATTCATTACTATTTATGCATGGTAGAGTGTCTGATGATCTTAGTTTTTCCATTGCCTCATATTTGCAATTTTATGTCTGATTTTAGGGGGCACGGGCTAGAGCACTTTATAAAGTTGGTTTGCGTACGCCTTTAGCAATTGCAGAGGCATCTATTCCTGAGATTGTTAAAGCTCTTTTTGAATCCTCCTCATGGGTTGCACAAGGTGAAGTTTTTTCAAGGTTTTGATTATATTATTTCCCTAATCAAGGGTTATGGTTATATGGCTTCTCTACTTAAGGGTTATGATTTTGCAGTGATATATTATTCTGATGCACTGTCTTAAATGTTTGATGTGTCCTTAATTTGGGATAAATCTATTATTTTTATTGTTATGTTTTTTTTTCTTTTTTGGTTATCTGGCGTAGGTTTGCTTTCTTGAAGTAGTTACTTTATTATTAAAAACAGCTGCTGTGTTGCTTTTCTTTGTTTTTTTACTTCTCTTTTCTATTTCAATTTTTACCATATTGACAACCTTGATATGTCTTTAGAAAGCCTAGCACAGCGACGCATGCAGTTTGGCGTGGCAAAGAAGATCAAGAATGGTGCACGCAAAATTGTCCTAGATAAAGCTGAAGAAGCCAGGGCTGCTGCCTTCTCAGCTTTCAAATCACTTGGCTATAGTGTCCCACAATTTTCTCGACCTTTGATATTGAACGGAAGTCCAGGAGGACAGGAAGCTGCAAGTACCAGTGCTGGGGATGACTCTCCTTGCAATGTTATTGGGGTTGAGCAAATCCACATGTCAGCCATGCCACTGATGGAAACAGGCAAGAATTTGGAGAAAGTTTCTTCACCTAATGAAGGAATAATGCTGACAAAAGCCTCAGCTGATAACTTAGTGGCTTCAGCAGAAGTAAACATAGATACTACCTTGCAAAGCAACTTAGGTTTGGAAAATCCTGCAGCTGTAACTGGTGACAAGGTAAATGCTGTCGTTGAACAAGGCAGAAGTATAAAGATGGCAACTGTTAGTGAATATCTGGATCAAGGAATGCAGGATAGGCTCAATGAAGATCTCTCTGTTGGCAATGCAGATAGTGCTTGTGCGAAAGGTCCTCTAAATGCAGTTAATGCACCAGGTGGATTTGATTCTTTCCTGGAGCTGTGGGAAACTGCACCGGAATTCTGTTTTGATGTCCACTTCAACAGACGATCAGATGCAAATTCTGTTGCTCCCTTTGAGATACATGGCATAGCAATCTGTTGGGAAAATTCTCCCGTGTACTATGTAAATTTGCCCAAGGATTTACTATGGTTGGATAATAGAAAAAACAATTTCTTATCAACAAGTGCCTCTAGTGATAAATGCAACAGCCTACCCCCAGAGCATATGTTGGAGACGGCTAAATTGCGATGGAAGAGAATTAGTGATATAATGGGAAAAAATGGTGTCCACAAACTTACATGGAACTTAAAAGTGCAAATTCAAGTGCTTAAAAGTTCTGCCATTTCTATTCAGAGATTTTCTGGCTTGCATCTTGGAGAGAAAGATATGGGTCTGGAAATTATCGACAACTCATGCTTGTTATTACCACCAGTTCTGATTAATGATGGAATTGATATGTGCATCGCAGCTTGGATTCTTTGGCCTGATGAGGAGAGAAGCTCTAGTCCCAACGTAGAGAAGGTAATTTGCTGTGCCTGTTACAGAAATTAACAATTTTGGGTTAATAGATTAAATAGCTCTTAATGTTGGTTCTTAATTTGCATTTTATTTTTGGCTAGCCCAACTTATATTTAGACCTTGAAATTGTTAAGACATTCCTTATTGTTCAAGTTATTGTGATCTCTTAGGAAGTAAAGAAAAGGCTATCCAGTGAGGCAGCTGCAGCCGCTAATCAGAGTGGCAGGTGGAAGAATCAGATGCGAAGAGCTGCACATAATGGTTGCTGCCGTAGAGTTGCTCAAACTCGTGCCTTGTATTCTGCATTTTGGAAGCTACTCATCTCTGAAAAACTTATTGATGTGTTTACATATATTGAAACACCATTGGTAAGCTCTCCTATACATTTTCTTGAGGGACTAAAATTAGATCTAGGCATGTCAAACTGTGGTGGTAGGTAACTCTAACCTAAAAAAGGGGTGGGGAGTTTAATGCACTCCCATCCCTGTCCCTGACCTGGATCCCAGATTAAACCCATCTCTGGTGCCTTAATGGCAAAGATGGTTGATTCCTTAAGGGTAGTGCATTAGTAATGTCCTGCTTCGTAGGTGATGCCTTCTGGCATACTGCTTACGAGCAGTTGTTAGTTTTTGACTAATATTTTTCTTGCCTCTTCTAGTGGTTCTAGTGTAATTCATGTTGGTTTCTCTTGAACTTATTCTTGATAATCTATAATGTTGAAATGATAGTTTCTCATCTTAGAAGCTATGGAACAAATATTTTATAATGATTTTGCTCTTTAACTGGTTCCATTCTTGAAGCAATGCACAGTGATATATTAATGTTTAATATTAGGTTAGGGTCCTTGCTGAAATGGAGCTTTGGGGAATAGGCATCAACATGGAGGGATGCCTCTGGGCACGAAACCTGTTGGTTAAAAAACTAAGATATCTTGAGAAGGAAGCTTATAAGTTGGCTGGCATGACATTTTCATTGAGCACAGCTGCTGAAATTGCAAATGTTCTGTATGGGCATTTGAAGTTGCCTGTGCCAGAGGGGCGAAATAAAGGAAAGCAGCATCCGAGCACTGACAAGCACTGCTTGGATCTACTGAGGTATTTCAAAAGTTATTTTCTTTATGCATGTTATAGATGCAGAACCATAAACAGGGTTTCCAAAAGTGTCATAAGGTTGATGCCAATTATTTATGCATTAGAGAGCATTAAACATCCAATTATTAAGGGATGCTGCTTTTATTCTAATATGGATGTGGTTTGGGTTTAGGGATGAACATCCAATTGTTCCAGTCATTAAAGAGCATAGAACGTTGGCAAAGCTCTTAAACTGTACGTTGGGATCCATTTGTTCACTTGCTAGGTTGTCTCGGAGTACAAACAAATACACATTACATGGTCGTTGGCTCCAAACATCAACTGCAACTGGTCGTCTTTCAATGGAGGAACCGAATCTTCAGGTTGTTGCATTCTTACACTTAAAGTAACTTGTGTAGTTTTCTTTTATAAGATTAATTTTATCATTTGTGTTATGAACTATTTTGTTTAGCAGTTTGTTTGTTTCTGATATGTAGTGTGTTGAGCATATGGTTGAGTTCAGTCTGAGCAAAGATAAAAATGGAAGTGATGCCAATACGGATCACTGTAAGATTAATGTCCGTGACTTTTTTATTCCTACTCAGGTAAGGATTGTTTAGCTTGTGCTCCTTAAAGTGCTGCAATGCTGTTACATGCTTTCAAGTATTTACTAAAGAGCTGCTTTTCAGACACCTACCTTATAGAACTGTAGTTAGTTTTACTTCTATAACCTTCTTAAGTTTCTAAAAGTAGATCAGATTGTCTTTGCAATTATGTATAGATCCTAGTGTCTTACAGTGTAAACTATGCTGGAAGATTAGAATCTATGGATCTTCCTTTTGTTGGATGGTTGCTCATAAGGGTGTGCTTGGTGGGTGGAAAAGTGAAAAGAAAATAAATTTTGAGTGTGCTTGGTAAGGAAGAAAAGTGAGAGGAAAAAAAAAAAAGGAGAGATTATCATTTTTAATCCTAATGCATAAAAAACAGTCATTTCAAATTGGAATGATGACAGAAGGGACAATGAGAGATGCGAATGTTAATTTAAAGTTATACATTTTTCAAATATTTTATTTTATTTCCTTTCATTTTTCAACTCTACCAAGCAATGAATGGAAAGAAACTTACTTTTTCTTTCCATTTTTCCATCCTTCCTACCAAGCACACCTATGGAAAGAAAAATTATATTTTCCATTTTTCTATCCCTTCAATTTTTCATCTTTCCAATTTTCTTTTCACTCTACTAAGCAAAGCCAAAAGGTTAGGTCAGTTGATCTGCTGATTGTTGGTTGGTTTAAACTAGAGAGGTGAGACTTTTGTAGACTAGTGGGTGTTGCAAGAGTGGGTTTGAATTTTTAGCACAGACAGCTTTTATAAAGCTGTAAGTGGGGAAGGTAACCGGCTTTTCATTTTAGGTAATGATGGAATTCAGGGGTTGGGACAGAGAGGACAAGGGCCTTTGTCAATGTCTTTGGGGGCACGCTTATTAGGAGTTCTTATTTCTTTTTTAATATTCATCAGAAGGTCATTATTTGGAAGTTTGTCTTACTATGGTGAGTATTTCCCACTTTAATTGCAGGATAACTGGTTACTATTAACAGCAGACTATTCTCAGATAGAGCTGCGGTTGATGGCCCATTTCTCCAATGACTCTGCTTTAATTAAACTCCTTAGTAAGCCACAAGGTGATGTTTTTACCATGATGTCAGCAATATGGACTGGGAGGGCAGAAGATTCTGTCAGCTCCAATGAGCGAGACCAAACGAAAAGGTTAATCTATGGCATTCTTTATGGAATGGGTGCTGACACACTTGCTGAACAACTAAACTGCACCTCAGATGAAGCTAAAGAAAAAATTAAAAGCTTTAAAAGCTCTTTTCCCGGTGTTGCGTCCTGGCTTCGTGAAGCCGTGGCATCTTGTCGTCAAAAGGGGTGAGGAAGTTCTTAATTGTTTCTTCAGAAGACTAGAATCAGTTTCATATGGGATAGCCTTCCAACTAACATCATCTCATATTCTATTCCTTCTCTTAACTCATCAGTTATATATGAAAATGCTGCGACTGTTTAGTTATGACGACTAAAAAAAGGGGAAAAAGGAAAAAGAACTATAAAACAATTATTTTTATTGATTGTCTAATCTGCATTCTCTCCAATTAATTTGTTCATTTCAAAAAAAGAATCTTCTTTCCTTTTATTTCTTATTTGTCTGTTATTGCTCCATATTGAAGGGCTATTGCTTTGTAAACCTCTTATTTGTGCTTCGAATGATTTATATCTGCTTAATGTCTTACTGTTCAGTGTTTTTATCACTGGCGTTAATTGTCTGCATCTCTTTAGTAAAGGCTTATGTAATATCTAATACTTTTGAGAAATGAAAAATCTTAATGTTGCAGCATGCTCAAAATTTAATCTTTATCAAGGAACTCTTATTAATTTTTATTTTTTTTCTCTATATGTGCCTGTAATCCAGATATATAGAAACCCTCAAGGGAAGAAAGCGCTTCTTATCAAAAATAAAAATTGGAAACAGCGAAGAAAAATCAAAAGCTCAAAGGCAAGCTGTGAATTCTATTTGTCAGGTAAATAGCAAATCCCCTCTCTTTTTTTTTCTCTTTCTTCTTTTGCATGTTTGAGGTTACCTTTGTCTATAGGTGACATGAAATCATAGCCTCCTATTTCTGATAGTCTCTTATCTACAGGGATCTGCTGCTGACATAATCAAAATAGCAATGATAAAATTGCATTCCGTCATCGTTGAAGGGGTTGACAGCCTAGAATCTGGTTCTTCAATTTTGACCAAGTTTCACATGCTTAAAGGCCGCTGCCGAATCCTTTTGCAGGTTTTTTTAAGAAATCGCTGCCTTCAATTTATATTGTTGCTTCTATGAATCACTTCCTCCTACCATTCTGCCTCTTTGAGGATAATAATTCATGAAGATTTTATTAAACTCTATGTTCTAAAATGTAGTTGACTGAATCTATGTTGCCATTTTTAGGTGCATGATGAATTAGTGCTGGAAGTTGATCCTTCAGTGATAGATGAAGCTGCATTGCTGCTGCGAATGAGCATGGAAAATGCCGTCTCCCTTCTAGGTAAGTGTTCACATATTTCTTAACTATGTTGTATAACACATTTTCATGTTTCTTTTTATTCCTTGTTTCCAGTTCCTTTGCGCGTTAAGCTGAATGTTGGAAAGACATGGGGCTCTTTGAAGCCTTTCCAGGCTGATCAACAAATGGAGGAAGCTATATCAAATGTTTAGATCAGTAGGAGATATCCGGTTCTCTACTTCGAATTGCAGTTATATCAAATATGAATGGAATATGATCAAGATTTTAACTTGCTGGAGATCTTCTGATTCCGATGTCTTCGATTACAGGTTTAAGGAAAATATCTCTTAAAAGGGAATTTTGGTTGAGTGGAGGTGCAAATGGCATATAGGAATGGTTACTGGCTCAACTTTAAGGACTTGGAAAGCCAAATTCTATGGGATCCATTATGTATATGGTTACGGATTGCTAATGCTTTGGCTTTTGCCAAAGGAACCATGTAAGCGCTGGTTGTTTCTGAGTTGTGGTTGTGGCAATAGGAGACAACTTATACATAATTCTGCTTATGGCACACTAGAGAGATTTCACCTGCCATGCTCTGCACTCTTATCTGCTGTCGTCTACTTTTTGCGTCGGCTTCATTTTTCTACCTTGGTAGAGATCGTGTGAACATTTCCCGAGCTTGGAAGTAGTAAAGTCGATCATGGACTTTAGTGAGGTTGCACAATATTTGTCCTCTCCCTGATTGTGTTCTTCATCATCTCAGCTTCCATTGATCCAGGTTTCACTGAAAATTTGTTCAAAATTTTGGAAACGTTTCTGATGAAAATGGGGAATGTGGCAAGGTAGAGAAGTTGATATTATGTATTTTCAGTGAAATCAAATCATTGCTGCTCCGGAATGCATGCCATTTTTCCAGATTGAGAACAACTATATCTGGATAATCAAAGACTTGAGATTTTGAGTCGCTGCGTGATTGTAAAGAAAGGTTTCTGCTTCACCTTTGCTTACAACTTTAAACAGTCATGTCACACAAGGCAGCTCCTTTGCCTCCGGCGATCACATCAGTGTCACCTCTGGCTTTTATTACCTGCTTTCACATGAGCTACGCGGTTCCCATTGTTCATAGAAGCGTCCCCAGGTTTATCTTTTCCTATGTCGACATTTCAAATCAATCCTCTCTAAATGGAGGGGTGGTTTGAACAATAGAGGTGAGTTAGGTCAAGGTGGGTTTTTTTTTCCTTCTTAAAAGGTATATCAAAGTAATTTTGATATTTGTATTGTTTGCTCTACCTGTATTTATATGTTCTTTTAAAAAGATAATAAAGTAACAATTCATTATACAATCTGAAAGTAAAATATATATTTAAAGGGGGTGAGACAATTATGATTTATTCAATATATGAAGGTAGTGATGGTATTTAGCATTCACGGCAAAACAGGGTGAAGGTTGAGGTGGATTTGATAATATTTAATTTTTGGCTCCAAGAGTTGAATAATTATGAATGTATTCAACATGCATTTATGGTGGTAGTGGTTATATTTAAATCTCAATATCCATTACAGAGCAATTGGAGAATTCAATATATAAGGCAATTGATGATGAATTTTGTTAATAAACTGCCTTTGCCGATACGAAATTACCCGTTGAAGGGTTGACATTCCCTCCCTAGAAAGCTCCTCTGATACATAATGAATGAATCAATTCTCATATTCTTTCGTGATAAGTAGATACATGATGAACATATTCTATTCCTTGTATTCTTCCTGAATAAATGGAAAAAGTAATGGTCAAATTCTGCTACTAGATCCTGTACTTTGCATAATTTGTGGATTTAGTAGCTAGATTTTAATTTGATCAATTTTAGTCCTTATACTTTTCAAAATTTAAAATTTTAATCTTGATCTAATGGTAACAGCTAAATCTGTTTGGTTAAATTATATCATTAGTCCTATATTATGCCTAAAGTTATAGATTTAATCTAGTTCGCCAATTGGATATTCTTAGTGGCTATAATTTATGAATTTAAAAATTTTAATAACAATCATTAAAAGATATAGCATTACACATATAATAATATATTTGACAGATCAAATTTTAAAAATATTATCTTAATGAATTCAATAGTTATAATTTGGTTAGGATTAAAATTTTCAATTTCCAAAAGTACAAGGACTAAAAATGATCAAATTAAAGTAAAGATATTAAATCCACAACTGGTCTAATAGCAGAATTTGACCAAATATAAAACATACCTTATTCTTAGTTAATAAATTGCTAAAACATAACATGGTATTAGCAGTTCAACTTTTCTATTACACAGACTCTAGCCTGATTCCCTTATTACATGGTTGTATTGGTCTGCTCAAGCTTGATCAAGTTTTGAAAATAAGGCTTGATTCAAGCTAAAAATCAAAGTACTGAAACGAAATTCAATCAAATTATTTATCTAATAAATAAAAATTTTGATTCTCATAATCGTTCAAACTTAATCAAGTTATTTAATACGAAGCAAGTTTTAGCTTTTCTATTTCTTGCTTACCTATAAATTTGTCAACCATCTAAACGAAATTCTAAGTTAAGCTACTGAGAAAACTGAAAAGATAAAAAGAAGTTTCCATAATAGTAATAATCAAATAAATCCATTTTGATTTAAGCTTGCACCAAATTGCTAAAAATTCAATTCGACATTTAAGAGCGGGCATGATACAACATTTAGAAGAGGATTACAAGTCAGGAAGAGACATACCTCCAAATCTAAGCTCAAATCATAAAAAGCATCTCTGTCAACTAAAACAAAGTGTATTTTGTTAGTACACAAATGTAAATGAACATTAAGCCCGGACTTACTCATCTCCAGTTGTCTTGTAGTTCTTTCCTCTCGGACAAAGTCCAGGTTACAAAGATTGCTGCCACGAGTGCCACGATTGTTATGAGGAGCAAGGCGTAATTAAAATCGTCTGTGAGTGAATCGTATGTCCTCGATGGTGCAAGTTGAGTAAAAAAGAGGTCCACGCCATGTGCAAAGACGAGGGTTGTTGATTCCAGCTTAGCAGGCACAGTTATTATACCTCGAAGACCTTCCACTCGAAGGGCATGTGTAACATAGGACTGGAAACAATTCATTAATGACTGTCAGTTATGATTCCACATATGCATATGTCCATGGGTGCATGCTTGCATGATACTAAAGGAGAATCTCAATAAAATGGTATTTCTCAACGTAACAATGCTACCACTTAACATGTACGAAAATTAAAAGGAATAAGCTGGCTAATATAAAGAAACTAACCTGAGGAATGATTGGCAATGAATCGGTTAGAGGTATAATGCCCTCTTCTTTCTCTGCTTGTGTGGGATTAACTGTTCGACGAGGATCCAAGAAACGCTTATCAAGTGCCAAAACCTGTAAAACATGGTTGAGTTCATGCAGCAGACAGAAGTACCATACAATGCTATTATTCGTATAAAGGAATACCAACGCTTTTAAAAAGAAAACATGAATAACTCATAAAGAAGCAGTGAAGACAACCCTATTTAACAAACCTGATCACCAATTGTACCGATTAGAAGCTGCTTTGAAGTAATACCCTTTGTGGTTGAGGTCACAGCTATGGCTTTCACAGAATGAGTGAAAAAGTAAGATTGCGATTTTGTTATGACGTCTGGGCGAGAATATAGAGAAATCGGTGAGTTAAGGTTGTGCTTTCCAAGAACAAGCTTCCAAACGTCTTTGTTGTCCTGTAAAATAGTATTTAAGTTGGAAAAAGATAAATTTAACTGAATTAGGATACAGGCAGTTCAACGTAAATGACTCAAGTTCGGTCCACTTACAGCCCGAGATTGGTCATAAATTTCAATAACCGACATCTCATATCTGTGCGCTTTAAGATTGAAGTAGTGATAGACAACCCAGTTCTCACTAAAAACCTACAATAAACAAAAAGCATTATCCATTGCATCCCTTTCATAGCTGCTTGTGACACCAATGTGAGAAAATAATGTAAACTTACAGCATGAACAGGACCCTGTGAGCCATGATGGGTCACTCGGTGCAATATACGGCCTGTTACAGTGTCAATAAGATATGCAACCAACCACGATTCTTCTGGTGTCACAGATCCAATTTCACCACTGCCTTTGAGTGCAACAGTTGCCACAAAAAGTAGATTTCTTGATATATATTTATACATGACCTCCTGGTCTGCTATAACCTTTGCTTGAGTATGTACCACCTAGAAAACTCAAACCAAAAGTCATTAACTATGGTTTATACATGCAAAATTCACAAGAAGGCACCAATAAACATTCAAACATTTAACCAGATTTACCCATCTTCCATAGCCCCCATTAACCACATGACACTACAGCACAAGAAAATCATACAGAACTAGTTTTTAAGAAAATAAGAAGTCAATACAAGTCTCATGCAACGGTTAAAAGCCTAGAGTTGAGAAGTGCATAACCAAAAGCTTAACTTGTGAGAGCAGTCAATTCATGCAATATTGCTGTATACTGCAACTAAGTCCACAAAACTCCTAAGATCACCATGCTGATTGACAGGGGGGAAGACGCTTTACCTCAGTCAGTTTTCTAGTGACAGTTGCAATGATCTTTTCTGATTCTGAGGGGAACACAATTGACCACAACTCCCTGGTGTCAAAGCAGACTTCATCAGCCACTTCACCAGTGCACTTGCCCCTCAAAGCATGCCCCTTGATTATGCCATTATCATCCTCAACAGAGTACCAGTATATGTTTGAAAACTCACGTTCGAAAATACTAATAGCCTCAGGTGTTTTGGGGTATAAATGTGCATGCTTATCAGCATCAATCAACAGATGGAGACGTTGTTCTGTTGAATCAGTATACGGCAGTGGAATAACTTGTGCAACAGAATGAAGAAGACTTAAAGAACTAAGCTCCTTTCCTGTATAAGTGTCAACAAAAGAAAGTGCACCTGGTGCATCAGAACTTGGACCACACTTGCCAATTACAAGCACAGACGGATTTTCATCCATAGCGTGATGATGCGGAACTTGCCACTTGTACAAGTTTAGTCCTATCGGATGTTGACACACCTTTGATTTTTGTAAAGACTGTAACAAGTGAGACCAGACAATATGTCCATCTCCAGTATGCAATGCAAAAAGCTTCCCTGCCCTTGTTAGTACTATAAGCAGCTTCCGAAAGCCATTGTGATCTCGGGTCATTTTGCTCTTCTCGGAATTTTTTAATCTCATACTTTGTATGGCTGCTATATCCTGAGGGTTTGCAAGCATTAGTGTTCCCTTGAGCTTCAGCATATGACCCTTAAGAAAAAGAGCACCTTGTCAACACATTGTTAAAGAGGTTTCATAACCAAAGAAATGCATCTTCAAGTCCATTTGAAATAATGAAAGCAGTTATGGAAGGTTTGAGCGTTTTAGGAAGTTCATGTCTCTAATAACAAAATAGCATAATACTATTTAGAGAGTTGACAAACCACTTAGCGAACTTTGTGGTGAATACACAATGAAAAGAAAAAAATAGGCTCAGAAATGTTTATCCATAATCTTTCCAATATCAGAACCACATCAAAGATTATGGGCACATAATCTTATGTTACCTAAAGGGAGCTCCAAGCCATGGGCTTCTATATCAGAATTATGGGCACACAGGCATTGAATGCTTCACTAATGCAGATTTGGCAGGATCAAAGATGGATAGGAGATTAACTACCGGTTACTGTGTTTGTCTGGGAGGAAATCTAATTTCTTGGTAAAGCAAGAAGCAAAGTGTAGTGTCGCTGTCTAGTGCAGAATCCGAATATAGCGCTATGGAACAATCTGTGTGTGAGATTATGTGGTTACAACAATTACTGGCTGAACTGGGATTGAAAAAGTTGTTACCACGAAAATTATAGTGTGACAATCAAGCTGCTCTTCATATATCTTCCAATCCAGTATTTCATAAGCGAACCAAACATAAGATTCAACAAAAGCTCATACCAACAGGTTATGTCAGAATGGGAGATCAATTAGGAGATATCTTTTCGAAATCTCTTAGTGGATCTAAAATTGATTATATTTGTACCAAGCTAGGCATGATTAACATCAATGCTCCAACTTGAGAGGGAGTGTTAAGAAATGTAAATAGAATAATATAGCTGATTATTAGGTATTATTAGAGATTTGATGATGAATGAGATACAGAATTTCATTCTCTCTTTCTCCTTGTGCCTCGTTAACTATTCTTTCAGGATTTCGTTATGATAATTCAACATGTTATGAGAAACGAAAAGAGTTATCATGCAGTCAACCAACACATTCAGTTAAAATAAGAACAAAAATTATTTTCACTGATTACATAGTAACATTCTTGAAATCATCTTATAAGATTCATATTTCACATACCTTAAGCCATTCAAAGAGGTTATGCTCCACTTTTGCAACAGATACACCATCCCTTTCCACAGGGAGTTCTGAAGTCGTGACATCAATTATTGATGCCAAACCGTCTTCCCTGCTCCAGACAATCTCACCTTGTTGCAATAACAACAATGAATGATCTTCCATCACAATCAATGCCCGAAATCCATAAGACTTATCGGTTCTGATATAATTATTGATGTAAACCTTGTGGACCAGACCACGATGCTGGTCCATTTTAACACTTTCTTTAAGCAAATTATCATCCCAATTGTGAGCAAGCTTTACTCTGAGATGAATCTCGTGGCTTGCATGTTGAACCAATGCAAATGCTTGTTGGCCCTCAGAGATTGAGAGAGCATCACTAATAGATGTTTCATGATTTGTTTTTTCCACCACTTCCAGCTTGTTCTCATCTGTCACTCTAATAACTATGGTAACTGCATTAATTTTAATTGCAAATATTCCTGTAACTGATGAAGGTATTATTTTAGCCGGTCCAAAGGAATCCTTGACAAGATTTGAAATTGGCGTCTGCTGAAAACTAATCTTTCCATTTTGGAAACTTATTGTCAGCAAAATCAACCCTGTGGAATCAAGGGCCACAACTGTCTCCCTGAAAACAGGTGAAACTTCTCCCAAAAACCCACCAGAAAAGGCAGCACTTTCATGCTTCAACAACTCTCCATTCAAGGCATTGATTTGATACATCTCAAACAGGGATGAAGACGCAAATCCTACAACGTATATTAAATTACTGCCAGGAGGCTGAATTACCTGCTGAACCTCGAGACTGCAAGTAGCATGGCGATGTTCATCAATCATACAATTAATCTGAAAGAGGAAGCTGTTAAAACATAAAACATCTTAATGGAACTAACCTTTCTCCTTCAAAATCCTTCTCCCAGAGAACTTCGCCATCTATGCAGGAAACAGCATTAAGATGACCATTGCTGAAAATGATGACTACATTATCCTTTTCAATTTTCAAATTTGTCTGCAAAACATCAATATACTACATAGTCAATCATATGTGCTTCTAGAATTATACAATGAATTATATAATTTCCATGTAAACCACTAAATACAATTTCAAACGGCCTGTCCAAAGGGAAGGTATGAAGTTCTACTGGAAGATATATGTTAAAACAATAATGAATAGATAAAAGTCACGGCAATAAGAAATATTCAATAAAGAACACTTCTATACATATACTAGCCTCATCCTATAAGATATACGGACAGCAATCGAGCAGAGCGGGGGCAAATATTGCTAAATCCATCACTGCTCCACAGTTGGCATGCTCTGCTCCACCACCAGCCCTGCTCCACTATGGATGTATAATCTTAAAAACCTCAACCACTTCCATGGATGTTGGATACATCCATCTCCACCCCACCCCGCTCCTTTTCAATTTAAAATTTTTTAAGCATCTTTAATATTTTCATTCTTTTTAAAAGAATGAGTAAATATTTAAACATATTTTTTCAAAAAAATATTTAAACATCAAATGTATGGATTCTTTTTTCTATATTAAATTATTACATTTTTACCCTTTTAATAGTTTATATATATGAGGATAAAATAGTAATTAAGTAATTACCAAAACTATTCCATACCCACTATCCAAAAGAAAAAATCCACCCCGCCCCGCAGCCAGTTTTCAAAGAAAAATTCCACTCCATTCGAAGTGGATCGGTTCGGAATCCATCGGACGGTTCGGGTTTTGCCTTCCCCAATAGGATGTGCTACATAGTACAGACAACTAAAATCTTTTGGATTAAAATTTAAGGAGAATAATCTTGATTGTATAACAGAAAATCTAGAAAATCTAATAGAGATGATTCCTATACAATCAGCCCATCAGAAAACATCAGAAGCCATGATCCATTGAAAACAGACTCTATCAAAAAATACAAAGGAAATTATGTTAATTGGAAAGATTATGGAAAATGGAAATTCTGATGCTAACCGGCAGTAATAACAATGATTTTGAGTGCTTTGGACCCCGAAGAGAAGATTCCCACACCATCTGCCCATCGGGAAGATTCCATGCCCTCAAAATACTTCCTCCTGATGAAAGGGTAATGACATCTACAAGAATGAAATTTATTCAAAACATAATCAACTCTACAAGCATGAAGTCACGCCTTCCCTTACTGACACCAGGAGAAGAAAACAATAGTCATTCAAACAAAATATCCGATCAAATGCTCAACTAACACAAGTTAGAAACCGAACCAAGTAATACAAGAACAATAAATAACTAAAACCACACAAGTGTTTTGTTTTTTTTTTTTTTTTTTTTTTCTGCTTCTTTAAAAGTAAATTGTATATCAGCATACTTACACTTTCCAAGAGCAATATCGATTCCATCGATAACATCGTTAGACCCAAGAACATGTCTCCAAACTACATAAAAAAACCAGCCATAAACCAAACAAGAGTTCAATAGAAACTGAAAACAGAAACTGAAAACAAAAACTGAAGAAAAAGTATAAATAAAACAAAACGCGATAATTAGTAACTCAAATGAATTGGACTTACAAATCTCGCCTTGGCGGAGATCAAGTGAAGCTACAACGTTCTCTTCAGTGGATACTACAACTCGTTTCCGACCAGTTTTATGAGTGTGGAACACAGCTTGCTTCACTTTCCCCAGGTATTGTTGATGCCTAAGACATAAAAAAATAATAATAATAAAAAACTTAATTTGAATTAAAAAAATTAAAGAAAAAAGAGTTGAAGCTGAGTTTGAATCAAGTTCAATGAAGTAAAAAGAGAGCAAGAATTGTTGTTAAATGTGAAATTGAAGCGAGAAGTTGAGCTTACCAATCCACCAGGCCTACTTGATCTTCGTAAAGAGAAAGGATTGGATTTAAAGAAGAAAAAAAGAAGAGAATAAAGAGAATAAGAAAGGAGCGAATCGCCATGGCTATGGCTACGGCTACGGCGATGGAGGAATATTAGTTATATCTGCTTCTCCCTATTTGTCGGGAAGGAAAGACAAACAGATCTGAGTAAACTCGGAGGACTGTCGACTCTGGTTCATGGGCCTCTAACCCTTATTTCTTTTATTAGTTTTCTAAGCTCAAATTATACCTTTCAAATTAATTATTGAAATTGAACTTAAAGTATAAATTTATTTCACTTAAAATTAAATATAAATAAAATTAGATAATTTTTACTAATTAATTCAATAGTTTAATAAATATAAATTTTAAACTATGAAATTTTGATATTTTTAAATTATTTTATTTTATAATTTATTTCGAACAAAGTTAAAGTTTAATAATTTTCGATCAAATATAAAATATATGTATAATATTTTAAATTAAAAAAAATTAAATAAGAGAAATGTTCGCATTGATGAATTGATGATGTATGTTTTATATAAAATTTTATTGAATAGAAGAGTTAGAAAAATAAATGTCAGGGTTAAGTTGTTAAAAAGGGATACCCAATAATATTAAGTAGGAAATATGTGTTTAATTGTATTCAAATTTATATTTTATTTTTATTTTTATGATCATAATTGTGAGATATAACTAAGGCTCAACCAGAAAATAAAAATAAAATTAATTGAGAATATTATTTATTAAATGATAACTAACATATTTAAAATTTTAAAATATAATATAATTTTTTGTATTTTTTATAAATTTAAAATTTAATTATTATACTTTTATTTTTAGTAAAATTAATATTACATTTTAGATTTCAAAATTTAATTCCTAGCCATCCAAATAATCATGAGAAATATATAATTGTGCATGATATATTCGAACATGAATATTCACCTTACCAATAATTTTTAATAATATCTCAAAAAATACCATAAATGGAAATAAACTTTATATTTGACTAGAAAGTCAATAATCAAACTCCACTTACCAAAACAAAGGTTGAGGCTAAGCTGTAATGGCTAAAACAGCAGAAATGAACTTAAAACTGGTGCGCCCGTGGCGACTGCCTTATCGGGCAGCCATGGATGCCGTGTGCTGCTATCACGTCCTCACACACATGTATTAAAACACCTCAATCTCTTCCATTTCCATTAATAAGAACAAAACTAAGCAAGTAGCAACGGAGCGACAGTGCAGGCTCTCAACTCTCAAAACAAATGCAAATCTTCCACAATTCTGATAGACTGATACATTTTCGTTTAAGACTTTTGGGGTCGAAAATTGAATACCCATTTTCGTTTTCAAGGTAATTCAATTAAAGGTTATTTCAAAACCATTGATATAGTTGCTTAGACAGTTCATTGTAGTTCAACAAGTTTACTTTGGCATTGTTACTGGAAAAAGTTGCTATATATTTAAGTGGCGTACTAGTAAACCTATTTTCTGATAGAATTTGGTTGCTGTTTTGTGGTGATTCTTTACTGATTTAAGAAGTAAATCAGATTAGTGTTGATGGCATCCATTAGAAGAACACTGTCTCCTTTGCCTCGGCAAGGGACTTCGAATATTGGGGAGAAGGCTGAACGTTAAGTTCCTTCTCCTTTATCCAACCCTGCATCATGTAATGAGAACTATCCACCAATTGGTGGTAGATTGCTATCTTCTCTTTTCGGTTTATCGGATTCTCGAGCTTTGATTCTCAGTGTTTTCTCAACAAAATCTGCTCGGCCTTTCGACAGGTCTAAACAGAAGGAACAAGTTTGGAAGAGGGCCCTTTTACATTTCTTCATTTGTTTCATAGTTGGTCTTTTGATTGGGTTAACACCATTCATTTCCATGAACATTTCTTATACGAATCCCAGTTCAAAGGGCCAAGCATTCTCTTATGGGATAGTATCAACAGTTGGTAATTCTCTAAATCTCGATAACAAAGGGATCGATGACAATGTCGGGAATTTAGATAATGCCATGACGAATCCTTCACTTCTTGTCGATAAAAATCAGGAAACTCGTAAGCTTTTGATAGTTGTGAGTCCGACATATACTCGACCGCTTCAAGCTTATTATTTAAACCGCTTGGCATACACATTAAAGCTGGCTAAACCTCCTTTACTGAGGATAGTTGTAGAGATGAACTTGCAATCTGAGGAAACCGCTGACATCCTAAGAAGGAGCAGTGTTATGTATAGACATCTTGTTTGTAAGAGAAATCTGACTGATATAAAAGACAGACAAGTTCACCAAAGAAATGTGGCATTATCTCACATCGAAACTCATCGTCTTGATGGAATTATCTACTTTGCTAACGAGGATAATGTCTACTCAATCGATCTCTTTCAGCAAATGAGGCATATTAGGTATCTTCTTCACATACATACATATATATATATTGATTACGCTTACTATGCATTTCCTAATCAAAACGAAAACGAAAGTTAGCTTATTTAGGTCATGTCTTGGTTATGCTTCTTTTAGTTAGTTCATTTAGATTCACAGCTTGTTTCTTTTCCCTTTTACATGTGCTCACTGCTGTAGTTTATTTCACTCTGGTCTTTGTTTATAGGCAGTTAGGGACATGGACTGTGGCCAAACAAACATGGGACAAAAGCAGATTTGGTTTGGAAGGCCCTGTTTGTAATGGAGCTCAAGTCATTGGTTGGCATCTAAACAGACTAAGTCGGAGATTCCGAAGATTCCATGCTGAAATGTCAGGGTTTGCCTTCAACAGTACCATACTCTGGGATCCAAAGCGTTGGCATCGACCTACTCTTGAACCGATTAGACAGCTTGACACTGTCAAAGATGGCTTCCAAGTTAGTATTTCTTAGATCTTCTTTATTGCCTTTTAAGCTTCTTATTATTTTACCTCGCTGTAGGAATAAGTGAAAAGACAGAAACAAAAACGAAACCTATAAAAAAAGTGAATGGAATTCTTGGAAACTTGGTGTGCAAGACTGAGACTCTGTCCTCCAAAAATTGACCCTTGGAAGAGTTATATGCGCCATAAACTATGTTGAAATGCCTTGGTACATATTTCTTTCATTCTTCTAATTTTCATTGCTTTGAATTGGAAGGTAAGCTCATTCATAGAACAAGTTGTAGAAGATGAAAGCCGGATGGAAGGCTTACCGCTGGACTGCTCGAGAATCATGGTTTGGGAGCTTAGTATTGAATCATCAAATTCCTTCTACCCTCAAAAATGGTCAGTGAAGAATAATTTAGACGTTATTGCTCCACTTGCATGAAATTCCGGATGTGAAAGGAGTCTAATTTTCGTTGTTGAGGTGAGCATCAATTGTTTCTCAAGTAAGCAAAGTATTTGCTCATAAAGTTTAGCATATGAAATGTAAAACAACTTGAAAATAAAAGTTTATATCAACTCGAATTCTGTGTATTCATCTTCCAAACAAGAGCAAAGAATCTGCAGGAACATAACATAAATAGATATAATTTCTCACCGTCGAATGGATAATGAGAAACCAAACTAGTGCCTCTAGACTATCACCAAGCTGACTTCTCTCAATTCTACCTACGTTCGTGTTTAGAAATATAGCAATCGATTCCTAATGAACCAATTCGAGCTTTATTTCATACCGATTTTAGAAAACTTTATATGGATGGAATGATTGATTTTCTATACTAGTGTTCATGTTGAATTTGTTGGATGGTAGGCAAGGTGGCAAATAAGTGCATTTCATTACATATAGCAGTGGCCAAGTATATGGAACACTGATAAACTTACCTCCTAGTCGAAATGATCCGCTATTTCGCATACTGGTCTAAACTGAAACATTATACAGTATATTGTTCTTCTGTTTCCGCAGGTTCGTTTTGGTTGAGAGAAATTTCATTGGCCTAATGAATAGTATACTTTAGTGATATAAGACTGTAGTGTTGCTTTGACTCTCTAACCTATGTTGCTCCGGCTCTTCACTTTTCTTAGTATGCATATGCTACACCTGTGTTCAATCCATACTCGGGATGGGATGGGATGGGATGGGATCCTAAGTATCCTCCAATTACGTGGAAAGTTTAAGAAAATATTAAACATACAACATATCAATATCCCTACTCATATCCTAGTCCGAGTAGTATTATTGCAGTAGTCCCTCCTTGGTAGGATTATGTTATTTGGATTTTTCGTTTTCTAAAGTATCCGTGCTTGACATCTATAATAATCGAATGTTCCGACAATAGTATGGAGTAAGATCCTTCAAATACATGAAAAAATACGAAAATAGCTAATTTAGTGAGAGGACCCCCTGAAAACGATTGCCTGAAATACTGATTCCAAGGCTTATCTTAGTTGAAATCTAAGCATTACAAAAGAACTAACGTACGAACAACCAAACTGAACTACCAACATAAATATTGTCTTAAATTTACTGGAAAAGATTAACTCGAAGCTTCTTCTCGACCCACGAAGGAGACAACACGGGACTCATCTCATATTCCGTCTTCATCTTTGTCTTCGAATCGTTACGATCTGCAAAATCGGAACAAGTTTGCTCTTCAGGCATGACTTTGACCCTCCAAACCTTGAAAGTTTGATCCAAACTAGCACTGTAAACCAAAAACCCCATCACAATTTTCTCCATTTGTAAACAAGCAGCCAAACATTTAACAGGCCCTCGATGTCCATCAAGCACTGCCAAACATTCATGAAAACAACTCCCTTCCTCTCTTCTCCACACCCTGATCGTCGTATCTTCCGAGCCACTGAATATTAACTTCTCAATAGCCACTAAACAAAGAACCGAAAACCGATGACCTTGTAAGAACCCGCCATGATTGAACCTACCGGATGTTTTTTCTTTCTCCCAAAAGTTTACAGTGCCATCGGATGAACCTGAATATAGAAAACAATTGCTCAATGTCGAGCTTATCGCCATGGCATTAACGGGTGATTGTTGGAACCGGAGTGTCATGGTTAAAGTGTGGGAATTTTCTCTATATAATCTTCTCCATATCTTCACTGATCCATCAGATGAACAAGTGAAAACACACCCATCATCTTGGTTAACCACTATGGCATTAACCTTGCTTTCATGAACCACAAATGAGTCCACACATTTGTTATCTACGAGCCGCCATGCCTTAACTGTTCTATCATATGAACCAGTGTACAACAGCCCTTCGGCGTGGTAATAAGCCATGCAAGAAACACAATCTTTATGTTGTTGGCTGCTTGTCTTAGGGAACAAAAGAAACGAGCTTCTCTTCGGGAGTGTTGAGATCTTTTTGTACCCGAAACTATCGGAAACGGTGTAGTTCCAAATCCTGATCTTGCAGTCTCTATGCGCGGTGAAAAGCTTGTTACCGTAAGCTAAAATGGCCCGGATTTCACCGGAACTTGTCTTGATACAACCCCGCTCGATGCATTCAGGCTGCCTCCATACTCGGATACGTTTGCTATCAGAGACAGTGAAAACCAACCCTTTCGAGATTGCAATCGAGTGGATATTTCCGTCTTGTCGATGAAGAGAAGCAATGCAATGGTAGAGAAGAGCAGGGGACGGCGTTTGAAGAGGAGAGAGTGTCCATGGTGTTTCAGGACTACCAGGTGGCAACATCAACTGCAAAGCAGAGGCACTTGATCGAGGGCTCGGTGGTCTTCCGGGGCTGAACTGGGGATCTTGGTCATACATATCAAGGTGAGTTCGAATCGAAAGCCGAGGAGGAGATTGCAATGGATTGCTTTCGTTATCCATGTAGCAATGACCAGTTTTTCTGCCATGGAATTCCATAGGAGAAAATTAAAGTGATATCGAAGGATTATGACTGAAAAGCTTGTAAGAGACAGGCAAAGATATATACAAAGGTATACATTGGCGGTGTAGTTATGAACTTAATTTGGTAAGTTGGGGTTATTGGTATGGTCTCAATGGCACCATTAATGAAGAAAATGTACCAATGGAAGAAAATGAAATGTAGAAATAAATTAACATAAATGAGAAGTTATGTTTCAAGACTAGCATTGTTTCAAGAATCATTTATTTTCCTACCCAATTTTTCTTCCATTTCCAAAAGATAGAATAGAATATGATTATTAAGAATATGAAGTATTAATTAAAATTTCAAGAAAGTGTTGACATGAATTTTAGCTCACTTGACATTGGCATTATTGTTAAGGCAGAAAGATATTAAAAAGTTTAATTCATTAAAATGTTGAGCTTACCCCATCAAATAAAATGTAAATTTTATTAATTTTAACATTTTAGTTGTATTTATAATTAATAAAAAGTTAGTTTATTATTAAAAAATATGTAACTTAATCTATTGACTTGTAAATAATAATAATTTATTTTAAATAAAAAAGTAATACATTTATCTCAATTATTATATGATTAAATTTAAAATAAAATTTAAAATTTTAATACATATTTAAATTAAATTTAAATTGATAGTATTTAAATTAAATTTAAAATTAAACCATTTTCTTGATTTTGTAGTGAAAAAATATTGTATAAAAATAATGAAACAAATACCTTCAAAAATTTTATGAAAGAAATAAATAAGAAAGAAGAGATAATTTTATCTCAAAGATAAAATTTAACTTTCCAATCCCAAAGATAGTGCCTTTAATATGCCAAACACCAAAACAAATCTCCCATTAATTAAATTCTCATGTACCAAACCCCGCCAATCAGTGAATGGGTTAGCTAAGAATTCCGTACCATCCAATCCATGGCCAGTAAATTCTAAACGTATGGGTAGTTCAGACCATTTTATCATTGTTAAAAATGTTAGGCATCCTACTTACTGCACTTATATGTAATGGTAAATAACTAGCCTGGCCGACACAGGTAAAGGAAAACACTATCCAATTTACACAGTTCCTTTGGGGAAATGGTTGTTGTAATAGTTTACTGCATTGACATTACTTTTATGCCGTTTTCAAAATGATCAAATCTAATAATCTAAGAAAGCATTGAAATTACCGAGAGTAAAAACCCTGTTGATTCATTAAAAGACCATTAAAACACTATAAAAATATGACTTCGAGCCAGTTTAAGCGGCCATTTTTCTCCGATTTTAGGGTTTAAAAATTTTATGAGTAAAAATAGGCATTATATAATAAATAAATAAAAACTCGAAATAGTAAGGAAAGCTATCACTTCTCTTGGGAATACCACATTCATTAATCAATAATGGTACTAACAAGATCATAACTTAAAAACAATAGGGGCCATAAAACTACATACCCTTTTCATCAAATTTCTTATACAATTTGGTCAGAGAGGTTGTGAAAGTGAGAAAATGAGAGCTAGAAATTAGTACAACAATGGTTAATGCTAATATCCGGTAAAAAACGAAATTCAACAAACCGGGGAGTCCTCATCGGTTGAGATTATGGGACCGAAACTGCTATTTAAGTCACCCAGCTTTGGATGAATCAGTTGACTGCTGTTGCAAGTTCCTCCTGAGAAAATCAGACAATTTGACACTTGCAGCTCGCCCTCGTTCTAAGCAGTAAAAATAATCATCCACTGGGACAACGGTTTGAATGAGAATATATTAGAATCGAAAGTGGAAAGAGGCCAAAAAACAACATCACAGTTTTTACAGCACCCTAATCCCATGTAAGAAAGACTTCAAAGGCAAGCAATTCTATTTCATTGAAGCTGGTATTAGCAATTCCCAAGTTATTGCTCCAAAATGCAAATTATACACTGAATTTATTTGATAGCGCAGCCTTAAATCACCAAAAAAAATTGCCTTTCTTTAAGATTATATGTGACTCCACAGCCACAAAATAAAATTAACTTGAAAAAGATAGACCAATAGACAGCAATGAATACCTGACATTATACCATGAGTGACAGAAGTAATAATCCCATTTTCAATAGGTTCACCTTCCACTCTTAGTGATCCTTCAGGAAGGACTGAATGGACAGAGTTTGGGAAGACTAAATATGCAAAAGCCTTCATTTTCTGCTATTTTAAAAGACGTAAATGTCAGAAGATAGAAATTAAACAAAATCTACAAGAAGCCAACTACTCAATTCATTCTGTATAAAGCTGCACTCAAATGAAAGCCACTGGTGTCAAAGTATAGTTTATAGTGCAGACTACTTGAATACACGTTGATGTTCATCAACGAAATTTTATACTATTTGTTTTTCCTTTCTTGGGGCTTAGAAGTCTCACACTGAGCTAAGTTCTAGTTAGAGAAGAAATGTGCAGGAAAAAGGAATTCTAAAATAACCTGCTCTTCTAGCTTGGTGGGATCCAATATAACATATCCACTCTTGGCCACACAACAACATATTGCGACTGCATAATTCAGCAAAATATCAGCAAGAAGTCAAGTACTCATTATTGATGAAAGATGAATATGGCTGCATGTCTGCATTGCTTACCAGCAAGATGCTTCATAGGAATCCCTGCGTCTACAAGGGCCATACATGCCGCATTTATGGCACTCGGGAGAAGCTATTTGAGATAATATCAAGGATTACCACAATATCATCAAGAAGATGCATAACATATCTACATACTATCAAAACCATTCGGGTTGGGGGTGAGTAAACAATCACTGAGTCGTAATTTTAAGCAAAAGATAAACAAAATCTCTAGCATGAACACTCTCAAGGGCAATGCCAATGTCTTTAAAAAATTATAGTTTCCCCAATGTAAATCCTGGTTACATGTCTAACAAAGATTGGAATATAAACACTGGAAGACTAATCTTCAGAAAACTGAAACCTAGGGAACAAAGAAATGAAACAGTACAACAATAGTAAGGGAAATGCATAAAGGATACAGCACCATCATCGTTGACAACCTGGGACACAGCATAAAAAACTTTGATCAATGAACAACTCGGCCACAAACAAGAGATACTTTTCACAGATAGTTAACAAATAACCTACCTGGACTATAATTGACGTTGTAGTATTAGGATTAACTGTCAAAATACAAATACTCTCTAGGGTCCTCTTCAATATCATCTCATATTCCTTTTCCGGTTTCCCTAAACACCAATGTAAGATATTTTGGAAAGTCCCAGCATACCAAACTTCAAATGCAAGAATAATTAAGATGGAGTTTAAGAAATCACCTATTTGTCCCGTTTTGGGCTTCCAAATCACTTCAATGCAAGCTTTCTCAGGGTTCTCATTCTTTTTAGTTCCAGCTTTCGGCCCATAAACAGCAGCAAGTACTTTCGTATCTCCTAAATTAATGTATATATCAGATTTATAATCGAAATACTAAGATTTCTCACCAATTTTCATTTTTTTTCTAAAATGAAGTACCTTGAGACCAACTGGCAGAGCCATGAGCACGATGGAGAATGTTGCGAGAACAGGCGAGAGGTCTCAATTGGTTCTGCGAGCGTCCATCCTCCCTATCGACCTCCATTGCTGTCTCTCTCACGCTCAATAAGCAGCTTGTTTGTCCCGGAATTTACTTTAATTAAGTAGATACGCTAAGGAAATGCATTAGAATTGCGAACTTCACAAGGGTTTTATAGTTAGGGTTTTATAAATTTGCCCTTGTTATTATAGCGGCAAAATTAACGGTGGCTATGAGCCAGGCCGTCGGGTTAATAAACCGGGTAAAACTTACAAGTAGACACCCAATTATTAGTAAATTTTTTTTATTACTAAATTATAGAATGTTACAAAATGGTCAGCTAACTATTTAATTTTGTCTTTTTTGGTCACCCAAATTATATAATACGTAAATGTTGAGGGTTAAATTTTCTTAGAATTAAAATTAAATTAACACAATGTACAAATATTAAAGGTTAAAGTTGTTATTATGCTAATTCTAAAAGCTACCACTGTTAGCTAGCTAATGACCAACACAAACAAATTTGAATAGTTAGGTGATCATTTTGTAACTTATTATAGTTTGGTAATCAAAAAAGAAATTTACTAATAATTGGGTGATCATTTTGTAACTTTTCATAGTTAGGTGACTAAAAAGAAATTCACTAATAGTTGGGTTACTACTAGTGCAATTTACTCAACTTATTATTACCAAAAATCAACTTTATATTTGGTCAAATTCTTGTGTTGGTCCATCTACTTTAAGTTGGCATAATTTAATCTCTTTACTTTTATAATGTTATTAAATAGTTTGAATAATTAATTTTGTTAACTATTTCAATTAAAATATTGATCTGAAATTCTCTTTTGACAAAAAAAATTCACGTCAACATAATGAATTGGAAGTAGAAATGCTCATGAGCCAGGCTAAGTTTAAATATAATATTAATATATTTTATACTTGTCTAATCTTGTCCCTACCCGAAGTATGAGCCTAAAATTTTGCCAAAACTCGTTCATATTTGTAAATGACTAGCCTATGTTCATTTTAAGCCTCTCCATATTAATTTTTTTGAATTTTTATGAAAAAATTGTTTTATTTTTAATTTACTATTTTTATTTTTCCCATTTATTAAACTTTTATAAATCTTTTTGATTTTTTTCATTTATTTTTAACATTTTTTAAATATTTACATTATAGTATTATTTATTACTATAGATTTAGTTTTTATGCATTATGCATTATATCATGTATATAAAAATAATATAATTTAATGTTTTATACACATAGAAAAAGAATTGGGTTCAAGCCTTGAGTGTTCGAGTCCAAACTCAACCCATATTTTAAATCGGCTTGATTTTTTTCCCTAGTTTTTTTTGGGGGGCCTAATATTTTGCCCATATCCTTCCAAATTTCAAGCGAACCTTCAGGCTTTGACGGATAACTCTACCTATGAACGCATTTAGTTGGAAGGTAATGGCTTTAAGAAACATTTCACATCAACATTTTGGTCAGAATAGTTAATAATATTAACTATTTGGACTAACCATGACATTATAAAAATAGACATAACAAGTTAGTCAAATTAAAATATATGGATTAAATCTAAATTTTAAACTATTGGAATTAGTGCTCTTAGTGTAGTATTTTCGTCAATGTATACTTGCATTTTTTGAACAAAATTGGTTTAATAAAATATTTATTGATTACATTAATATTCTTTGTATATTGTCCTCAACGAGTTTTACACACAAAGCAAAATGGAAGCAAAATTGGCTCATTGGTTATCTAGCGCCTAACTAATAATAAGTAGTATTACGTGGTTGGATCATAATATGGAAAGACAGGTTGTATGAGTAGATAATCTAAACATGTTCTTAGTTTAATCGAAAACAAGCAAACCAATTGAGAGGCTAATATGTCATCTATCAAGTCCAATTGGTAGAGACTTTGTCTTCAACATCAGAGCATATGACTCCCAGAAGACAATGACATAAATGTAACTAACTGGACTGACAGTATATCGGACAGGACCAAAGTATAATAGATCATAGATCCGTTTATGGATTTATTCACTTGTGATGTTCATAGTGTGACATACCTTAATCTTGAGCAGATGATGGACTATGTATGCATGACTCATATACTTTGATATAGTTTGAGTTCAAATAGACAAGGAATTGAAAGTTGGTGTATTGTGTGTACAATTTCTACAGTATATAGCATTACTCTGCAACAATAGAATTCATAGTCCAACTAAGGGGTAAATGAAATCCCCTAATCAGCATTACATGATAGATGAAAAGTAAACGTGGCAAGAGTTATTTGTTTTTGTGATAAATGACTCGATTACTATTTGATAGTAATTGACATTTAATAATGAATATGTAATAATTATCACGATATAAAATAAGATCATATTAGTAGTACAGAATTATACAAAGAGATTAAAGATATTCTATGAAAGTATCACACTTATGACAAGGTCACTGAATGAGCACTTATTAAGTAGATTTCGTATAGTATATAATTAAGGAAAGCTTAGTCACGAAACATTAGTGAAATGACTTTGTGACTAAATAATTTTATAACTAATATGCGAAAAACTAGAACTTGATTATAAATTATTTGAGGCCTAATTATATATGGCCAATCAATTTCTTCACTACTTCGTTGAAACCAAAAATAAATTGCATATAAAACTAAATGAAAAGAAGCGATGAAGTAAGAGAAATAGATCCCTTTCGCAAATGAATGCATTTTCTCGCTAAGTACAAAAATAACTTGAAAATTAATTTAAGATTTTTAAAATTATTATTTAATTAATTATAATTAAATAATTAAAATTTGAAAATAAATTAAATTGATTAGTTATTATGAATTTTTTAATAAGAAAATTAAATATATTTCCTCATAGATTTTTTTTAAAACAAAGTTGTTATGACTTTAACAGAATTAGAATTGGATTGAGAAAATTATTTGATTGAGAAATTAATTTAGTTAATTTAATTAATTAAATTAATTGAATAAATGATATTTATTTTGGAAATATAAATCAAGTATTGAGTTTGATTAAATTATAAAATGTTGGGTTAAAAGTTCAAGAAACACATATGATTAAACCCAATACATGAGTGGCCTAA
Source organism: Gossypium anomalum (assembly GCA_025698475.1). Classification (NCBI taxonomy): domain Eukaryota; kingdom Viridiplantae; phylum Streptophyta; class Magnoliopsida; order Malvales; family Malvaceae; genus Gossypium; species Gossypium anomalum. The sequence goes on from CM046968.1 coordinate 88,291,918, forward strand.
TTTGCAATCATACATGATACGAGGGGCGACAACCCTAAGGGAAAATAAAAAGGTGTGTCGCCCCCCTCTCTCTCGATCAGGCTAGGAATTTATTTTCTATTAAATAAATATTATTTATCAAATGTTATTCAACAAGGATTCTTATACTTTTCTCTACAAAAAGGTAGCACTGATTGACCTAAAAATACACTTCATAGATTATCGAGTTATCGTTATTCTGCCAGAAAGTTATGAAAATTAATTTACTTTGAATAAATTCTATTTTATGAGAATTACGATCTTTACCAATTTTTATAAAGTGGAATTACTTTCCTAGTGAAAGTAATTAATTCGTTTCTTTTTCGTGATTTGGTTCGTGTTGCTCGAGTCCACATTCGATGTAATTCCCATAAAATCGATTTGGTACGAGAATAAAAAAAAAAAAGATCGTTCGGTTGAAAACCAAGATCGATTTGAATCTGTCTCGCACAAAACAAAGTAATATTCAGTTAGGGTTTATTATAAATATCACAAAACGACTTAGTTTTGTAAATTTTTAAATCTTTCATCGTAACTATAAAACCATTTTCTTAACTGACTTTTCCAACATAAACATAGTAGAAATGTAACGACCCAAAATCCGTGGCACCAGAAAAGTGTGTTATCGGGCCTCCGTCTTAGTGAAATAAGTTCGAAAATAATTATTAAAAATATTTATGAGTCTAGTAGTGTGTTTAATTAGGTTTTAATTAAGTAAATTTAGCTTAATTTAGAGTAATTAGTAAAAAGGATTAAATTGAATAAGGGTAAAAGTTTAATTATAGATTAAAGAAAAACTAGAAGGACTTAAGAGGAAATTAAACCATTTCCTATAGCTGAGGCGGTTTAACGTGGAAAATATCAAAGATTTTATTGAAAATAAAAAATATATATATATTTATTTAATAATTAAGTAAATTATATTATATTATTATTATATATAAAAGAAACAAATAAGTTAAAAGAAAAGGAAATAAAAACGAAAACAGAGAAGAAACAGGGGAGAAAGAAGAAAGAAAAGGGGAAATAGGGTTTATGAAGCTTGGAGTTAATTGGTAAGCTCAATCAAGTCCTTTTCTCATAATTTTGATATTTTAGAAGTCTTAAAACAAGTTTTTGATGAAATTAAGTTGTTAGTTTGGAAGTTCTTAGGTTTTTAAACAAAGTTCATGTTGAATAAAATGATGAAATAGGGGTTTAATTGAATTAAATTCAAGTTTGAATAGGAATAAGGTGTGAATTGGTGTTATAAATTTGGTTATTAACATTTTACATCAAAACAGTTTTGGGAAGTAGCAATGGTCTGATTTTGAAAACTCACTAAAAATTTTAGGAATTGAATTAGAGGATGAATAAGATATGAAATTAAAGCTTATTGGATCTAGTTTCTTATAGTGGAAACAATGTAAGCAATGAATTTATGAATCAAGAGATATTTGAAATTTTGTAAGACTGGTTCAGGGTGATTTTGAGACACTCTGTTTTAACTTTGGAAAATCATTAAAAATTGTACAAAAATTATTATGGAGTGTAATTTATATATGTGAACTCCTTAATGAATATAGTTTCAAAATAAATAAACAAGAACCTTATTCGAGTTCTGTACAATGAGATAATTTATTTTTAGTAGAGAGAGGTCAGAACTGTCAAATGAAATAACAGGGGAGTATTTAGTGAATAAACTGTACTAAATGGCTAGACCAAAAATTCTGGAAATTTTATGGATTGAAGATATATGAGTCTAGTTTTAAGGAAAATTTACGGATATTAATTTGGAGTTTCGTAGCTCAAGATATAAATAATTTAGTAACAATGACTCAAGTAGACAGCTTGATGGTGAAATTATATATATACATTAAAAATGGTTAAATTTGCATGTTTAGGCTCATGAATTAAATTGAATCATGTTGTATTGATGATTATAAATTATTATTTTCATAGCTAACAAAGAACCTGAAGCATCAGCATCGAAAGGAAAGGAGAAAGTCATCGAGGACTAAAACGGGAGAATTACGGTGTGTATTACTATAATTCGAATTTTAATTATTATTGATTGCTGAAATTTTAATTGTTATGTATGGTAAATAAGACTTGAGGTAAGTATGTGAAATTGAAAATTTGAAAAAGTAAAATAATACCCTATTAACTCGTCGGACTAGATTCGATACAAATGGCATGCCATTGGATTTGTGATGTGATGAAGAGATTGTAGTTCGGCCGAGAAGATGTTTCTGTTATTATATACTTCGATTTATCCGAATAGGCATTTAATGCCTTATTGGTGTGTTGGGAAGATATATTATACTGGTGTGTTATGGAGGATTTATAATATTCCAGGTGTGTTTGGGTTGGACATTCTGGTGTGTTTGGGTGGAATCAGCAGATTCTGTCATAGTCCGAGTTTTGTTAATAGGGTAAATAATTGAAATGAAATTTTGAAAATGAGATTATTTGTTTTAGCATTATTAAAAAGTATGAGAAAGAATGTATGAATTAAATTATGAATTGAGTTGGTATGTGAAAAATGAATTATGAATTTAATATTTATGAAGTAATATAATTATATATATATAATTAGTTTACATAAATTTTAAAAATTTATGGTTGATGTTTGAAATTTATTAATGTTAAATAGTCTTGATTTATAGTAATACCATCGAGTATATCCATACTCAAAGATACGGTTGTTTCCGTGCGCGCAGTTAGTAGAAGTCACATGTCCCATTTCAAAGATCCGAACAATCCCGACTCAACACAAATTTGGTGATGTATATTTTCTTTTGGGTAAAGGTGGCATGTACATAGGTGTCATTAGTCACTTGAATATATATATTACTTGGGTAGTGGAGGTTAAATTATCGATTTAGATGGTTAAATGAAATGGTAAGGAAAGTATATGATATTTTGATACATGAACATTAAGTCGTTAAATGAATGAAGTTTTTAATCAATTTTGAATGATGTTATGATAGTTATTAAGTTAAAATTATGTTAATAATATAAATATTAGTTATATGAATGTGAATATTGGTGTTGGTTGTTTTGGTTTGAATTTGCGGGAGGTTTAGGTAAAAATAAGCAGAAATGTTGTAAATTTTTTTATAAAAAAATTTGGAATACTCGAACAAGTCCCGTTCTACTTTTAATACGTGTTTGAATTTGAGAGTCCAAGATAGGGACTTAATTATTATATTATACTATGAAAGTTATATTAATTGTAAATTATTCATAAGTTGTCTGATATGTCAGTAATGCCTCACAACCTCGTTCGCGACGGTTTGGGGTTAGTTAGTGTTGATTGTTGGTATCAGAGCTATCAGGTTTAGCCGATTCTCGGGCTAAAATGGGCTCGGAAGTGAGTTTAGAAGTACATGCCACTGTCGAGTCGAAATTGAGTCGGTATTTTTTGGATGCTAATATATTTATTTGATTTTGTTTTATAGATAAAATGTCAGATGAAAGAATGGATAATGTTGAACAGGAAATGTATACTGGAAGTCAAGAATTAGAAGAAACTGAATCTGCTACACCTAGTGTGAATCCGTTAAATAATCAATCTCCTAACGTAGGGAGAGAAAGAAATGCCTCACAACTGTTAAGAGATATAGCTGATGCATTACAGCAAATAGTGAGAACTATACCTGCTACTACATCTGTACCTTCATCGCCGACAGTGCCCGATTAAAGAGCTACGAAAATATGGTGCCACGGAATTTGTGGATTAAAATGAGATGATCCAGTCACGCTTTGAAAATTGGATGGAAACAACAAAAAAGAGTTTTGCAACAATTAGACTGCACTTCCGAGAGAGTCGATATGTCTTTGTATCATCATTACAAGGAGAAGCGTATCTCTGGTGGGAATCGTGGTTAGACATTTTGCCGGATGATCGTGGATGCGAGATGAAATCAAGATTCAATTGGTAAGTCTCAAATTCATCGAATTTGTTGATCCGTTGAGCGAGCAAAAATGATAGAACAAGTATTGGGCCTGGATAAAAATCGAAATGGGTAAATCATTGGAAACGTATGGGAACTACTAGTTCTAATCCATTACCAAGAGATTCAGAGAATCAAGAAGTGACTGGAGATCCCGCTTTTACTTCGCATGAGGTGGTAGAAGCAGAGGTAAGCAGATGATGACAAGATCTACTAAACCGTGAGAGGTCCATCCCGGAAGTATAGAAATTCCGCATCGTAAGCAATCTGCGGAAAGAAACATTTAGGTGAATGTTGGAGGATAACTCGACGATGTTTTCGATGTGGGGCTCTGGATCATTTCATCCGAGATTGTCCGAAGGTGAAAGTGCCACACCGCAACATCTCAAAGATCGCACTACACTCATTTCGTCGCGGCGGAGGATCTAGTAGGGGTGGTTCGGGATCTCGTGGTTCAGAGGTAGAGGTGTCGGAAGAAACAGCGATATAGTTACACAACAGCCAGAGGCTAGAGCGCGGCCAGAGCGCACGTAGTTCGGACCGTGAGGAGAGGCGATGCACATGATGTTATTTAAGGTATATTTTTATTGTATTCGAGCCTATTTATGCTTTAATTGATCCGGTTCGTCACACTCATATATAAATTCAAAACTAGTCGAATCGGGAAAATTAGAATCAAATGTCTAAAGTTTCTATAGAAGTGTCTAGCCCTTTGGGACAAACGGTGTTAGTAGATAAAGTATGTCTGAGGTGTCCGTTAATAATACATGATAAAATGTTTCTTGTGGACTTGTTGATCATGCCTTTTGGTGATTTTGATATCATTTTGGGTATGGACTGCTATATGAACATGGGGTAGTTTTGGATTGCTATAAAAAGAGGTTTAGTATTCGCATGAGAAAATGGGAATAGAATTGAAGTGAATGGCATCCGTACGGTGGTTCAACACGCATTATTTCAATGATGAAGGCTAATAAACCATCTGCAATAGGTTGTCCAAAGATACTTGGCATACGTTATTAATTTCGATTCGATTAGGAGTCGGTCATGATCAGATTAGGACTGTATGTATGAATTTCCATATGTATTCCCGCAGAAGAATTAAGGCTTACCACCGATAGAGAGGTTGAATTTGCTATTGAGGTGTATCGTGTACAACACCAATTTCTATACCTCCGTATCGAATGTCGCCATCGAGTTGAAAGAGTTGAAGGTCCAGTTACAAGATTTACTAGATCGTGGATTTATTAGACCAAGCATTTCACCCTCGGGAGCTCCAGTGTTGTTTGTTAAAAAGAAAGATGGTTCTATGCGGTTATGTATTGATTATCGACAGTTGAATAAAGTGACGATCAAGAACCCGTATCCGTTGCCTCGTATAGATGATTTGTTTGATCAACCCAATGGAGCTTCGAGATTTTCAAAAATTGATTTGAGATCCGGGTATTATCAGCTAAAGGTGAAAGAAAGTGATGTGTCTAAAACTGCCTTCCGTACTCGTTATGGCCATTATGAATTTTTGGTAATGCCATTTGGATTAACAAATGCTCCAGCTGCTTTTATGGATCTGATGAACCGTATTTTCCATCCGTACTTAGATCAGTTTGTGGTGGTTTTCATTGATGATATATTAGTATATTCAAGATGGCGAACATGATCGCATCTTGAACAATTCTACAAATTTTACGAGAGAAACAGCTATATGGAAAGCTCAGTAAATGCGAGTTCTGGTTAACAGAAATGGTATTTCTGGGACATGTAGTATCTCGCAGATGGAATCCGAAAGTTGATCCGAAAAGATCAAGCAATTGTTCGATGGAAGGCGCCAAGGAATATATCTGAGGTACGCAGATTTTCTTAGTTTAGCTGGGTATTATAGAAGATTTGTAAATGGATTTTCGAAGATAGCTTTACCGATGACCAAGTTGTTGCAGAAGAATGTTCCTTTTATTTGGGATGATCAATGTCAGAAAAGTTTTGAAACATTGAAGCGAATGTTAACCGAGACACCAGTTTTGACATTGCCAGAATCGGGTAAAGATTTTATAGTGTATAGTGATGCTTCTTTGAGTGGTTTGGGTTGTGTATTGATGCAGGATGGGAAGGTAATAGCCTATGCATCTCGTCAATTGAAACCACATGAAAGGAATTATCCGACTCATGATCTTGAGTTGGCAGTTTGTGATTTTGCATTGAAGATTTGGAGACATTATCTTTATGGTGAAAAATGCTACATCTATACTGATCATAAGAGTTTGAAGTATTTTCTTTCTCAGAAGGAATTGAATTTGAGACAAAGGCGTTGGATCGAGCTTCTAAAAGATTATGATTGTGTTATAGACTATCATCCGGGAAGAACTAATGTTGTAGCTGATGCATTAAGTAGAAAAGCTGTAATTGAATTAAGAGCAATGTTTGCACGGCTTAGTATCACTGATGATGGGAGTCTTTTGGCTGAATTAAGAGTAAAACCGGTAATGTTTGATCAGATTAGATCAGCTCAGTTGGAAGATGACAAATTATTGAAGAAAAGAGAGATGGTACAGAATGGCACAGCAGAAAATTTTAGTATTGATGATTGTGGATGCTTGAGGTTTCGAAATCGGATTTGTATTCCAAATACTTCTGAGCTTAAAGAGTTAACTCTACGGGAAGCTCATGATAGTTCGTTTGCTATGCACCCCGGAGGCACGAAAATGTATCGAGATTTACGAGAATTGTACTGGTGGCCTAGGATGAAAAAAGAGATAGTTGAATATGTCAGTAAATGCTTGGTTTGTCAGTGGGTGAAAGTAGAGCATCAGGTTCCTACTGGATTATTACAGCCGATTACTATTCCAGAATGGAAATGGGATCGTGTTACGATGGATTTCATTATGGGATTGCCATTGTCGCAAGTAAGAAAAAATGCTATATGGGTAATAGTTGATCGACTCACAAAATCGGCTCATTTTATAGTCGCGAATGGATTGGTCACTTCTTGAAACTTGCGAGAGGTCTATATTCGGGAAATTATAAGGTTGCATGGTATACCGCTTCTATAATTTCTCGATCGAGATCCTCGGTTTACATCGAGATTCTGGAAACAGTTACATGAGTCTTTGGGTACTAAACTTAATTTTAGTACAGCATTTCATCCACAGACTGATGGGCAATCTGAGCGAGTAATTCAAATTTTGGAAGACATGCTTCGAGCTTGTGTTATTGAATTTGAATCTAGTTGGGAACGTTACTTGCCGTTAGCTGAATTTGTTTATAATAACAGTTATCAGTCCAGTATTCAGATGGCTCCGTATGAAGCTCTATATGGTAGAAAATGTCGATCACCTGTATGTTGGACAGAATTAAATGAAAAGAAGATAATTGGACCTGAATTATTTCGTGAAACAAAAGAAACAGTCAAGAAGATTCAACAGAGATTAAAAGCAGCTTTTGACAGACAAAAATCTTATGCTGATCTGAAACGTCGGGACATTGAATACTCAGTCGGGAATAAAGTGTTTCTCAAAGTTTCTCCTTGGAAGAAAGTATTAAGATTTGGCCGAAAAGGAAAGTTAAGTCCTCGGTTTATCGGACCATATGAAGTTATAGAGAGAGTTGGACCAGTTGCTTACCGATTAGCTTTACCTCCGGAATTACAACAAATTCATGATGTTTTTCATGTTTCCATGTCACGAAGGTATCGATCGGATCCATCTCATATTATCTCTACTGAAAACATTGATATTAGACCAGATTTGTCATATGAAGAGGAACCAGTTCAAATACTAGCTCGAGAAGTGAAAGAATTAAGAAACAAACGAGTCCCTCCGTAAAAAAAAATCGTGGAGAAGCCATAGTGTAGAAGAAGCAACGTGGGAGCCAGAGGAAACTATGAGATCACAGTATCCTCACTTATTTTCAGGTAAAATTTCGAGGACGAAATTTTTTTAAGGGGGGAGGAAATGTAACGACCCAAAATCCGTGGGCACCAGAAAAGTGTGTTATCGGGCCTCCGTCTTAGTGAAATAAGTTCAAAAATAATTATTAAAAATATTTATGAGTCTAGTAGTGTGTTTAATTAGGTTTTAATTAAGTAAATTTAGCTTAATTTAGAGTAATTAGTAAAAAGGATTAAATTGAATAAGGGTAAAAGTTTAATTATAGATTAAAGAAAAACTAGAAGGACTTAAGAGGAAATTAAACCATTTCCTATAGCTGAGGCGGTTTAACGTGGAAAATATCAAAGATTTTATTGAAAATAAAATATATATATATATATTTATTTAATAATTAAGTAAATTATATTATATTATTATTATATATAAAAGAAACAAATAAGTTAAAAGAAAAGGAAATAAAAACGAAAACAGAGAAGAAACAGGGGAGAAAGAAGAAAGAAAAGGGGAAATAGGGTTTATGAAGCTTGGAGTTAATTGGTAAGCTCAATCAAGTCCTTTTCTCATAATTTTGATATTTTAGAAGTCTTAAAACAAGTTTTTGATGAAATTAAGTTGTTAGTTTGGAAGTTCTTAGGTTTTTAAACAAAGTTCATGTTGAATAAAATGATGAAATAGGGGTTTAATTGAATGAAATTCAAGTTTGAATAGGAATAAGGTGTGAATTGGTGTTATAAATTTGGTTATTAACATTTTACATCAAAACAGTTTTGGGAAGTAGCAATGGTCTGATTTTGAAAATTCACTAAAAATTTTAGGAATTGAATTAGAGGATGAATAAGATATGAAATTAAATCTTATTGGATCTAGTTTCTTATAGTGGAAACAATGTAAGCAATGAATTTATGAATCAAGAGATATTTGAAATTTTGTAAGACTGGTTCAGGGTGATTTCGAGACACTCTGTTTTAACTTTGGAAAATCATTAAAAATTGTACAAAAATTATTATGGAGTTTAATTTATATATGTGAACTCCTTAATGAATATAGTTTCAAAATAAATAAACAAGAACCTTATTCGAGTTCTGTACAATGAGATAATTTATTTTTAGTAGAGAGAGGTCAGAACTGTCAAATGAAATAACAGGGGAGTATTTAGTGAATAAACTGTACTAAATGGCTAGACCAAAAATTCTGTAAATTTTATGGATTGAAGATATATGAGTCTAGTTTTAAGGAAAATTTACGGATATTAATTTGGAGTTTCGTAGCTCAAGATATAAATAATTTAGTAACAATGACTCAAGTAGACAGCTTAATGGTGAAATTATATATATACATTAAAAATGGTTAAATTTGCATGTTTAGGCTCATGAAATTATATATATACATTAGAAATGGAGAGAAGAACTGATTGCGCTAAAGTGATTCTTCCCACCATAGTTAGCCTCATCGTATCCCAATTATGCAATTTTTGCCTCACCTTATCAATAACAAAATTCTGTGTATTTCTTGTAACTCTCTCATGAAGAAGAGGTACACCTAAATACTTACCCAGATTCTGAACTTCCTGAAAGCCAAACATTTGAGCGATTTGATTGCGAACATCACCGGTAGTAATTTTGGAAAAGAAGATATTACTCTTCCGAACATTAATTATGTATCCTGAAGTCTCGTAAAACTGATTAAGAATAAAATCTAATAGCCGCGCTTGATCTAGATGAGCTTTACAGAAGATTACCAGGTCATTGGTAAAAAATAAGTATGAGATTGTAGGGCCATTACGAGATAACTGAATAGGTTTCCAATTGCCAATATCCATTTCCGTTCGAATAATATGCCCCAACCATTTCATGCAAAGCACAAAAAGATACGGTGATAGTAGACATCCTTGACGGATTCCTCTAACTGGTTTAAACTTTTGAGTAGGTATACCATTCCAAAGGATCTGCATAGAAGAGGACGATATAGTGAACATAATCACTTTACGCAGAAAGACAGGGATTTCGGCCGCACTCAACAAGTTAGACATAAATTCCCAGCTAACTCTATCATAAGCTTTCTCCAAGTCCAACTTAACGGCCATCCAGTTTTTCCCTTTCCGCTTGCACCGCATGGAATGAATGACTTCTTGAGCAAGAATAATATTATCAAAAATATTTCGGCCAGCGATGAAGCCTGCTTGTTCCTAGGAGATTAGTTTAGGGAAAATCACTTTAAACCGGTTTGCGATCACTTTTATAACCAACTTATAGAACACCGAGCATAAGCTAATAGGTCAGAATTGAAATGAAATCTTTAGGACTCTCTTTTTTGGGAATTAAAATAATCAGCGTGTTATTCAACTCTTACTCAGTCAGTCTTTCAGAAAAGACATCTTTGACCTATTGACACACATCAGCACCGAGAGTATCCCACTGGCTTTGGAAGAACAGAGCATGATACCCATCATTACCAGGCGCCATATCAAATAACGCCCTTTTGATTTCCTCGTTGGTGACTTTAGCTTCCAAAAGAGAGACATCCGAAGGGGTAAGTCTAGGAAAACCCAAACTAGGACTACCTCTTAAGTTAGATGGAGTCTCACCATAAAGTCTTTCAAAGAATTCCACTGCCTTAGTCTGTAAGATATCTTGATCAGAACACCATTCCCCATCATCAATACGTAAAGAAGAAATACGGTTGAATTTTCTTCTCTTAATCGTAGGACTATGATAAAATTTCGTATTTCTATCCCCCAAATGAAGCCAGTCACATTGAGCCTTTTGTCTCCATAGTAAGTCATCATGGTCAAGGACGTTTTCCAACTCATCCCGAACTTCTAATTCTTTCTGAACTAATTGACTAGAGGGAAAATGATCAATGGCCTTTTGAATATTGTTGAGCGATCACATAAGGAGACGCTTGCGTGCACCCAGAAATCCATACATATTCATGTTCCATATTTTAACAGAAGAAGTAAAATTATTTAAAGAATCGACCATATTACCAGTAAAATTCCACTTTTCTTTAACAAAAGTGGGAAAAGTGTTGTGTTGCGTCTATCCTGCTAAAAATCTGAAGGGCCGTCCTTTAGCCATGCCAATGTCCGGCCTAGTGGATAATAAAAGAGGCCGATGATTAGATTTAATACGAGTGAGATGTTGGACTAAGCACTGCGGGAACGTTAGCATTCATTCATCATTTGCTAGAGCTTGGTCTAATCTTACAAAAGTACCACATCATTGCCAAGTGTAAGAGGGTCCACTATACCCTAAATCTTGCAAAGCACAAGAATCAACGAAATTACAAAATAATTCACAATGTTTACATATAGAAAAGGGGCTGCTCTTGTCCGAATAAGATAAAATGATGTTAAAGTCTCCCATAATAAGCTAATGAGTGGGCTGGACTGGGGAGACAGATTTTAACTCTTTCCAAAGATGCTTTCGTTTCAACTATCAGGGCTACCATAAACAAAAGAGATAAGACAAGGCTTATTTAAAATAAAATTATCAACATGAAGAAAAATAAATTGAGGATGGCTACTAATAATTTGAATTCAAATAGAATCCTTCCATCCCACCCAGATGCCACTTGAAAATTCAACAGCTTCAACCCGATGAGAAGAATTAAATCCAAATTGATAAATAATAAAATTAGCTTTTTTACCGCTTACTTTCGGTTCAATCAAACAACAATGTCTGGACTATGTTTCGAATTATATTCTCGAAGTGCCTGCTAGCTCACTTTTGACAATTCCACGAGAAAATTTTTAGGTTCGGTTCCATAGAAATATAAACATATAAAAATAATAATAAAAATAAAATATGAAACTATTCAAAAGAAAAGTAACAAAGCCCAAATAAATAAATCAATCAGGGACAGAACACCAAAACTCAAAAGCTTTATTGACTAGGGTTTAATAACCCCTTCATCTGCACATCATTTTTGTCAAAATTCCCAGCATCAAAATTAGCCGAAATGCTCTCGGCTAAATGTTCCATGGATTTTTTTAACGAAACACGTTGAGAGCCAATATTCTTGAATCGCGCATTGCTGGCATGAATGATTTTATTCTGTCTACTAATTTTGCCTTTAAATTTGTTCCCTTTACCAGATTCGAAGAACCTCACCTGAAGCAAATGACGGTTAGAAGGCAAGACCTTTCAAAGAAAACCACCGCCGAATACTTGCCGGAATCAAGGCTACCAACGTCCACGACCACTTCACCTCTGTCAGCCCCCTTTAAAATCGGGTTTGTCTGGTACGCTGAAAACTCACCTTCGACATATAGTGTCCCCCCACCGATAGGCTGCTCTGGTACAGTTTCCGCCATTAGGGATCAGCTACAGCTACCAAGAGCACTAAGGCTCTATTGTTTCCCTTTGATCTGGGCATCACATCCAATTAATTTCCAGGCCTGTTTAAGCGTAAAATCTTTAAGGCCCAAAGCTGTGGTAATCTCTTCATTAATCTACACAATTTTATTAGTATTCTTATGAACTAAGCTGGGACCCAATTGTTGTCCATTGCCATTTTTTATTACTAGGCCTAGAAGCATGTTGGAGCCCACCTCTTTAGATTTACCTTTATTAATTATCTTGTTATAATCGGACTACCCGTTATTCCGGATACCCAAGTCTCCCTTGATATTGTGACAGCCCTATTTTGACCCTAGTCAGGAAGTGGTTTCGGGACCGCTAAACTGAGTCACCGAAATATTTGAATATAATATTTATTGTCTAAAATATGTGTTTATGCATGTGTGAATTTTTAAATGTTTTAGTTGTTGCAAATTGATATGAAATTTATTGAAATGGACTTGTGTGAAAATTTTAAGAATGTTTTAGGTAAATTTTGAAATGGCTTTGTATTATGTGACTTTAAAACCTAAGGACTTGCATGTCAAATTGACATTTTTAGTATGTAGTGGCTGGCCATGTGGAATGATCATTGAAGTGTATGTAATTTATACATATATTTATATTATAATATAATTAAAATAATATATGTTATTGGTGTTATAATAAAAATAATGAAATAAAAGAGTGAAAGTTGGGGGGGTGAAGAAAACAAAGCTTCATCTTTGTCTTCTTGACCGAATTGAAAGAAAGAATTGGGGCAAAAACATTCGGTCACTTGAAGCTTGAAGAAGCTCAAGAGCAAAGAGGAACTAGATCAGATAAGGGAAAGAAGAAAGCAGTCGAATAGCCTATCCGCGATTGTTCAAAAATATCCGAGGTAAGTTTTGAGTAGTCGCCCTTGGTATAAAATTGATGATGCCTTGACATGTATATACTATACGAATTTTGATTGTTTTGGTTCTATTTGATTTAAGTTTAGTGGTAAATAAACTAATTGTATAACTTATAGTTGAATGGTCAATTCGGGTTAAGTTTGATTGATGAAAGGTACTTGTGATATTTATGCATGATTTTAAACCGAAATGAAAAAAAAAACATGATATTTGATGTGATATCCGGGCTTAAAGACCTGCAGGCTTCGTGCTGGAATGATATCCGGGTTAAAGACCCGTAGGCTTGTGCTAAACATGTGTTTCAAGTCCTAAGACTTGACAGGATCGATGCCAGTAAGTTAAGTAAGATTACGACATTGAATATCCGTGCGAGTAAGTACTACATATATTTTATCTGCTAAGGTACGTACTATGTACTCAAAGTGAATTATTAGTATCGAAGAATGATAGATATGTATATATGTGTATATGTGTATGAATGAATACTGTATTTAAGAATAAGAGAATGACTTATTCGGCCAATAGGTTTTATAACTATTGTACTTGTGAGTTTTCAGCCAAGTGATCCACAAATTAAATTCGGGTTCTTGTGATATTTAATGTTCGATTTTTTTTAAATGACACGTTTTAATTGTTTGAAATACTTAGAACTTACTAAGCCTCGAAAGCTTACTCTGTTCCTTGTTTCTTTGTTTTATAGATTGTTGATTTTGGCCACCGGCTCGGGGATCATCAACAGTTCATCATACTATCGATCTTTTTTTGGTACAGTTATATTTTGGCCTGGATATGGCATGTATAGGTTAGGCCGGTGTCAGTTATGTTTTGTATTGTAAATATTTTGGCCATATGCAAATGGCATATATATATACCTTAAAGATCGATTTCTATTCACAATTTAATTTCTCTTTTTTTGATTGATTATTTGAATAAAAAAATTAAATGTTTGGCTCGGTAATACCTCATAACCTAAACCGGCGATCGGACTCGGGCTAGGGGTGTTATATTTTATTGGTATCAGAGCCATGGTTTAGTCAATTCTAGGACTAACGTAAAGTGTTTGAGTCTAGCTATACATGCCATATAGTATTAATACGATAGTATGATGAATTATGACAGTTAAAAATGTGTTTTCTTATAGTAATGGATCCCATCCCAATCGAGCGGTAGCTGATGATGTTGAGAGTGTAGTGCCTGCTCCCGCGCATGGGACAGCGCCGATGGACTCTCAACCTATTGCAAGTAATCAGAACGATGAGGCTAAACAGGCTTTCTATAGTGTATTGAATGATTGGTTCAACCAATACATTCGAACCAATACGGCTGTTCCACAACCCCCACTCCAGAATAATACACCCCTTGCACCTACGATACCTCCGGTAACTGATCAGATGAGATTAAATAAGCCCCCAGTTGACAGAATCTGAAAGTACGGGGCTACCAAATTTAAAGCTACAGACAGTGATGATGCCGAGCAGGCTGAATTTTGGTTGGACAACACTATTCGGGTACTTGATGAACTATTTTGCACACCCGATGAATGCCTGAAGTGTACCATATCTTTGCTACGTGATTCTGCCTACTATTGGTGGAATACGTTGATTTCTGTTGTGCCTAGAGAGCGAATAACTTGGGAGTTTTTCCAAACCGAGTTTCGGAAAAAGTATATTAGCAAGAGATTCATTGATCAAAAACGGAAAGAATTTCTTAAACTTAAATAAGGTTCCATGTCGGTTACTGATTATGAACGAAAGTTTGTGAGGCTTAGCCGGTACGCTCGAGAATGCGTTTCTTCAGAAGCTGTAATGTGTAAACGTTTCGAAGATGGATTGAACGAAGATATAAAACTGTATGTTGGCATTCTTGAAATTAGAGAATTTGTAGTACTTGTCGAGCGAGCTTGCAAAGCCGAAGAGCTCAGTAAGGAGAAAAGAAAAGCTGAAGTGGGAGCAAGAGAGTTTCGTAAGAGATCTTCGGGAAAGCCCTTTCAACAATCATCGAAAAAATTTAGAGATGATCCAGGCCGATCTAAAGACACTTCGGGCTTTTCCAGACGAGATCGTGATCGACCCCCTGTGAGTACGCGAGTCACTTCGGTTGCCAGTGTTGGAAATGATCGTCGGGACAGGACAGAGTGCCAGTATTGCGGTAAATGGCATTCGGGGAGTTGTAGATTCCATGACCGCTCCTGTTATAAGTGCGGATCAGCTGACCAATTTATCAAAGATTGTCCGAGACTGTCTAAACAGAATGTAAATCAGAGTGGGAAACCGGGTGCTACTACAGCTCGAGGTAGACCATTTAAAAATATGGGGAATGCTAGTGGCGGTCAGAGAGGATCTACAGATGTTACAACCAGATCTGAGGCTCGTGCTCCTGCTAGAGCTTATGCCATACGTGCACGCGAGGATGCTTCTTCGCTTGATGTTATTACTGGTACTTTCACTCTCTTTGATACTGATGTGATTGCTTTGATTGACCCTGGTTCTACTCATTCTTATGTATGTGAGACTTTAGCATCTAGTAAGACTTTACCTGTTGAGTCTACTGAGTTCGTTATTAGAGTGTCGAATCCCTTGGGTCGTTATGTACTTGTCGACAAGGTGTGTAAGAAATGCCCCTTAATAATCCGAGGTTCCTATTTTTCGGCCGACTTGATGCTTTTACCGTTTGATGAATTTAATGTTATTCTCGGTATGGATTGGTTGACCGTACATGATGCAGTTGTGAATTGCAAAAGTAAAACCATTGATTTGAGATGTGCAAATAATGAGATAATCCGAGT
The DNA here is from genome assembly GCA_025698475.1 of Gossypium anomalum. Lineage (NCBI taxonomy): Eukaryota > Viridiplantae > Streptophyta > Magnoliopsida > Malvales > Malvaceae > Gossypium > Gossypium anomalum. The sequence continues at coordinate 88,307,776 of CM046968.1, forward strand.
TGAGTCTACTGATTTGAACGGATTGTCAGCAATAATAATATCCTCGAGTTTGGCTCAAAAATATGTGAGAAAGGGGTGTGAAGCGTATCTTGCATACGTACTTGATAGTAAAGAATCAGAAAAGAAGCTTGAATCAGTGCCAGTGGTTTGTGAATATCCGGATGTTTTTCCTGAAGAATTACCAGGGTTACCACCTGTTCGGGAGGTAGAGTTTGGCATTGAACTTGTACCTGGGACTACACCGATTTCGATAGCTCCGTATCGTATGACACCAACCGAATTAAAGGAATTGAAAGCTCAGTTGCAAGAGTTGATGGATAGAGGTTTCGCTCGACCGAGTTTCTCACCTTGGGGTGCACCAGTATTGTTTGTGAAAAAGAATGACTGAACCATGAGGTTGTGCATCGACTATCGTCAGTTGAATAAAGTGACAATAAAGAATAAATATCCATTACCGCGTATTGATGATTTGTTTGATCAACTAAAGGGAGCCTTAGTGTTTTCAAAGATAGATTGATTTGAGATCGGGTTATTATCAGTTGCGAGTTCGAGACTCAGATATACCCAAAACTACTTTCAGAACGAGATACGGTCACTACGAGTTCTTAGTGATGCCGTTTGGACTCACTAATGCCCCTGTGGTATTTATGGATTTGATGAATCGGATCTTCAGACCGTATTTGGATCGGTTTGTAGTTGTGTTTATCGATGACATTTTGGTCTATTCGAGAGATGAAACCGAACATGCTGAGCACCTGAGATTAGTGTTGCAGATTTTACGGAATAAGCAGTTATATGCTAAGTTCAGTAAATATGAGTTCTGGTTGAGAGAAGTTAGCTTTTGGGTCATGTGGTATCTCGTGACGGTATTCGAGTTGATCCGAGCAAAATTTCAGCCATACTTAACTGGAAGCCTCCGAGAAATATTACTGAGGTTCGGAGCTTTTTGGGACTTGTCGGTTACTACAGACGATTTGTAAAGGGTTTCTCGATGATAGCCACACCAATGACGAAACTACTTCAGAAAGATGTTAAGTTTGAATGGTCAGAGAAATGTCAGAAAAGTTTCGATCAATTGAAAACTTATTTGACTGAAGCTCCAGTATTAGTACAACCCGAATCCGGTAAAGAGTTTGTCATTTACAATGATACATCCTTACTTGGGCTGGGTTGTGTGTTGATGCAAGAAGGCCGAGTTGTAGCTTATGCATCGAGGCAATTGAAGCCGCATGAGAAAAACTATCCTACTCATGATCTCAAATTAGCTGCCATTGTTTTTGCTTTAAAAATATGGCGTCACTACTTATTTAGTGAGAGGTGCCATGTATATTCGGATCACAAAAGTCTCAAATATTTAATGACTCAAAGAGATTTGAATCTGCGACAAAGACGTTGGCTTGAGTTGTTAAAAGATTATGAGCTTGTCATTGACTATCACCCGGGAAAGGCTAATGTGGTTGCGGATGCTTTAAGTCGTAAATCACTGTTTGCTTTACGAGCGATGAATGTACACCTGTCTGTTTTATCCGATAATGTGTTAGTAGTAGAATTAAAGGCCAAACCATTGTTGATTCATCAAATTCGTGAAGCTCAGAAAGTCGATGATGAATTGGTTGCAAAACGGGCTGAATGTGTTTCGAATATGGAATCAGAGTTTCAAATTGATAATGACGATTGTTTGAGGTTCAGAAGTCGTTTGTGTGTTCCAAAAAATTAAGAACTTATTTCGATGATTCTGAACGAAGCTCATTGTAGCCGAATGTCAATTCACCCGGGGAGTACGAAAATGTACAACGACCTGAGACGTCAGTTTTGGTGGCATGGTATGAAACGAGACATTTCTGATTTTGTTTCGAAGTGTTTAATATGTCAACAAGTGAAAGCGGAACATCAAGTGCCTTCAGGGTTACTTCAGCCAATCATGATACCCGAATGGAAATGGGATCGAGTCACGATGGATTTTGTATCTGGGTTGCCATTGTCGGCAAGTAAGAAAGATGCGATTCGGGTTGTTGTTGATAGACTGACTAAGTCGGCTCATTTTATTCCCGTACATACGGATTATTCACTGGATAAACTAGCTGAGTTGTACGTTTCTCAGATTGTAAGGTTACACGGGGTACCTATTTCTATTGTGTCGGATAGAGATCCGAGATTCATCTCGCGATTTTAGAAGAAATTGCAAGAAGCTTTGGGTACCAAGTTGCATTTTAGCACCGCTTTTCATCCCCAGACTGATGGTCAATCCGAGCGGACAATTCAGATACTCGAGGATATGTTGAGATGTTGCATCCTTGAGTTTAGTGGTTCATGGGAACGGTATTTACCTTTGATTGAATTCGCTTACAACAATAGTTTTCAATCAAGCATTAAGATGGCACTTTACGAGGCTTTGTATGGTGGTAAATGCCGTACACCGTTGTTTTGGACCGAGCTTAGTGAAAGTAAAATCTTCGGGGTTGATTTGGTTAAAGATGCTGAGCAGAAAGTAAAAGTAATCCGTGAAAGTTTAAAAGCAGCTTCAGATCGTCAGAAGTCGTATGCGGATTTAAAGCGAAAAGATATTGAATATCAAGTCGGAGACAAAATATTTCTTAAAGTTTCACCTTGGAAAAAAGTGCTCAGATTTGGCCGTAAAGGCAAATTGAGTCCGAGGTTTATCGGGCCATATGAGAGATATCCGAACGAATTGGGCGATCAAACTACATGATTGATTTTACCCCCAGAACTTGAAAAGATTCATAATGTCTTTCATGTCTCAATGCTTCGACGGTATAGATCTGACCCATCGCATGTAATTAGCCCATCAGAGGTTGAGATTTAATCTGATCTGAGCTATGAAGAAGAACCGGTTCGTATTTTGGCTCGTAAAATTAAAGGGCTACGAAATAAGAAAATTTCACTAGTGAAGGTACTATGGATTAAGCATGAGGTTGAAGAAGCTACATGGGAACTTGAAGACACTATGAAAGATCGATACCCTAACTTATTCACTGGTAAGATTTTCGAGGACGAAAATTCCTTATGTGGGGGAGAGTTGTGACAGCCCTATTTTGACCCTAGTCGGGAAGTGGTTTCAGGATCGCTAAACCGAGTCACCGAAATATTTGAATATAATATTTATTGTCTAAAATATGTGTTTATGCATGTGTGAATTTTTAAATGTTTTAGTTGTTGCAAATTGATATGAAATTTATTAAAATGGACTTGTGTAAAATTTTAAGAATGTTTTAGGTAAATTTTGAAATGGCTTTGTATTATGTGACTTTAAAACCTAAGGACTTGCATGTCAAATTGACATTTTTAGTATGTAGTGGCCGGCCATGTGGAATGATCATTGAAGTGTATGTAATTTATACATATATTTATATTATAATATAATTAAAATAATATATGTTATTGGTGTTATAATAAAAATAATGAAATAAAAGAGTGAAAGTTGGGGGGGTGAAGAAAACAAAGCTTCATCTTTGTCTTCTTGGCCGAATTGAAAGAAAGAATTGGGGCAAAAACATTCAGTCACTTGAAGCTTGAAGAAGCTCAAGAGCAAAGAGGAACTAGATCAGATAAGGGAAAGAAGAAAGCAGTCGAATAGCCTATCCGCGATTGTTCAAAAATATCCGAGGTAAGTTGTGAGTAATCGCCCTTAGTATAAAATTGATGATGCCTTGACATGTATATACTATACGAATTTTGATCGTTTTGGTTCTATTTGATTTAAGTTTAGTGGTAAATAAACTAATTGTATAACTTATAGTTGAATGGTCAATTCAGGTTAAGTTTGATTGATGAAAGGTACTTGTGATATTTATGCATGATTTTAAACCGAAATGAAAAAAAAAATAATATTTGATGTGATATCCGGGCTTAAAGACCTGCAGGCTTCGTGCTGGAATGATATCCGAGCTTAAAGACTCGCAGGCTATATGCTGGAATTGTATCCGGGCTTAAAGACCAGCAGGCTTCGTGCTGGAATGATATCCGGGTTAAAGACCCGCAGGCTTGTGCTAGACATGTGTTTCAAGTCCTAAGACTTGACAGGATCAATGCCAGTAAGTTAAGTAAGTTTACGACATTGAATATCCGTGCGAGTAAGTACTATATATATTTTATCTGCTAAGGTACGTACTATGTACTCAAAGTGAATTATTAGTATCGAAGAATGATAGATATGTATATATGTGTATATGTGTATGAATGAATACCGTATTTAAGAATAAGAGAATGACTTATTCGGCCAATAGGTTTTATAACTATTGTACTTGTGAGTTTTCGATCAAGTGATCCACAATTTGAATTCGAGTTCTTGTGATATTTAATGTTCGATTTTTTTTTAAATGACACGTTTTAATTGTTTGAAATACTTAGAACTTACTAAGCCTCGAAAGCTTACTCTGTTCCTTGTTTCTTTGTTTTATAGATTGTTGATTTTGGCCACCGACTCGGGGATCATCAGTAGTTCATCATACTATCGATCTTTTTTTGGTATAGTTATATTTTGGCCTTGATATGGCATGTATAGGTTAGGCCGGTGTCAATTATGTTTTGTATTGTAAATATTTTGGCCATATGCAAATGGCATATATATATATACCTTAAAGATAGTTTCTATTCAGCTTAATTTCTGTCTTTGCTGATTGATTATTTGAATAAAAAAATTAAATGTTTGGCTCGGTAATACCTCATAACCTAAACCGGCAATCGGACTCGGGCTAGGGGTGTTACAGATATATTTCCCTTTACAACTCTAAATATCTTCCAAATCATTGTCTTGAATTTCTTGGTTTAAATCTCTATTATTAAGGCCATTGAATCTGGAACCTACCTTTTTTTTCTCATGATTTCCAGTCAATTTCTGCAGATTATCCCATGATTTATGCCTTGATTTCCTTTCTACAATCATCCAAGGTCCGAAATTTTCTTCTTTCTTCTCTAATCTTTCAACGGTCAGTTTTTGGTTCTCTGGTGCCGGCACAGATGAGTCACCATTCATCTCCACCGTAGAGTTAGCATTTCTAAATTTGCAAATGCTTTCCACATGCCCATACCTTTCACAATGAAAGCAAATAGTAGAAAGAGATTCATATTCTATCTTTTGAATTCGCCCATTGATCAAGACTTGGGACACCAATGGCTTTTCCAAATTGATGTAAACCGCCATTCTAGCAAATCGTCCCCTCGTCCTACTATCAATATTCATATCTAATTTAACCACTTTACCCACAAGTTCTCTAATTTCTGTAATGATTTTGTGGTTGAATAAGTAGCTAAGTAACGCAGGGAATCTAATCCATGCTATTACTACACTTGGGAAAGCCTGTGTAGGATCAAAAGCCATCGTCCAAGGCTAAACGGTCAAATATTGACCAAATATAGTCCACGGTCCTTCGGAGAGAACCTTATCATAATCCATCTTATTTTGGAATTTGACTAGGAAATAGCCATTTTCAATACCCATTATATGAATAAGGGCTGAGGGTCTCCACATGCTGTAAACTTTGTTCTGCAAAACCGAAAAAACCAATGTTACGGCCTAGAAGTTTTACGATCATAATATTATCCATACCTTGGATGAGGATTTTATGAATCCAGTCAGAGAAAGTAATAGAAGGCACGCCATTCACAACAGTCCTCTGAATGTCCCCTTTCAAAATATCAAAAGCTTCCTTTTCATTCGAACCATTAAAACCATTCTTTGAGGAGTGACTGACAAGCATGTCTCTCCAAGAAGTAGGTTGATCTGAGGACAACTCAATCATCATGTCGTTGCTTGTTTCTTCCTCCTTATCTCTGAACCTAACCTTCTTAGGGATCAACTCTTCCACTATGGATTTTCCAGGATCAGCATTTTCACAGAGAGAACTCGACATAACGAACTTCACCTTTTTTTTCTTTTAGAATCCTAAGCTATCTTTCTAGACAACTCTCTTTAAATAATATGTGTGTGGTGTGAGTATGTCCTAAGAAAATATGTGTGAATACTAATCCTTTATATAGTAACAAAAGAAAAATCTTAGCTCTTTTACATTTTGTTACCATGCAAAAAGAAAAATAATATTTAATTCGACTTCTATCCAATAGTTAAATTGTTAGTTTGACATGTCAAGTATTTTTTGTTAGTTTAGTTCATTTACTTTCGTTTCGTCTACCACATTATCCAATCCATTTTTTCCGTTAAAAAAAAAGTGATATGACAATAAAAAGTTGATATATTATTTATGGCTAGAAATCTTATCACACGTCTATGCACATAAAAATCACAAATTTAGAATAAATATGTATGTTTAAGAAAAACATACAATAAATACTGAATTATATATTAAAGAATTATTTTTGGTATAGTGATAAAGAATTTGTTTATAAATTCATTAAATGCGAGTTCAAATTCTAGACATGTTATTTTTAATTCTTTTATTTAAAAATTATATAAAAGTAAGAAAAGATCAAAAAAAAAACCCACCTTTAATAAAAGGGTATATTAGTCGTTTCCTAACTGAGTTGGTATTCAGGCAACTCATTACACCAACTCCATCAATATTTTTATTAATAGTATAAAGAAACCATAATAAAAAGAATTAATAACTAAAAAGTGATAAAGAATGTAAAATTTCTGAATAAAAAAATTATCATAAAATTTTTGAAAAATAGAAAAACTTTCTAAAATTATGTTTTCTTCATGCAACATAGTCTGATTTTTTTAATTCATAAATAATTAATAGTAGGATTGAGAAATCTTTATATTATATTTAAAAATTTAAGAATTAAATAAAATAATACATGTGACAAATTTTAAAATTTTAAACTTGTTTATAGAATTAAAAATTTCCAATATACCAAACGGTATTCCTTATATTTTTAAACTTATAAAATGTTTTCTTAAAATTTTATTGCCAATCAAAACATTTTCTTTGTTATTTAAATACAACCATGTTATTAAAATCAACTTAGAGTTATAACTTATAACATACAAATCGATTTAAGAATTAGAACCATCAAGCCGATTAAATCTTAGCTTGATTAGCATAAGTATTGTTGTCAATATAGGAAGACGTGGGCTCGAATACGTTGAAACGCATTATCCTCCTATTTATGGGTTGGGGATGAGTTATGGGTAATTCTAGGCAATGCGTCAGAAAAAACTGATATAATCAAATCGGAAAATTTATAGATTAGGTTCATGAATATTTTATGTCATCACATTGTAGTCTAGTGCCATCAATATGTTAGATGACAACGTCAGAATATTGTAGCAAATGTTTATTTTCGTTTTTTCCTAGTTAATTAATTTTTCATATTATTTAGGTGAAAAAAAAAAGTCCTTTTTGTCTTTTTTTTTTCTTTCGGAAAAACACTATTCAGAAACTAGCCAACTACTAACAGTAGCACCTTTTGTATTTCCGTTTTAAAAGGGAATGAAACAAGGGTTCAAATATTTTTTCCCCTAAAATGAAATTAGGGTCTGCTAATTTTAATGCATGATCCTTGGTAGGTAAAAGAGTAAGAATTAATTATTTATAATTTAAAATAATAGAATCAAAGGTTAAGAATCCTTTCAAGTAGTTTCTTTGAATGGAATAATTCATTAATAAAATCGTAATATCATACAAAATCATCGAGTCAAAAAAGATTAATATCTAAGCCATCAAGTTTACCATTACATGCATTATTACACCTCTCTATAACATCACTAATGCTTGAAGCAACGTCCGAATTAAAAATAATAGAAATAACAGTGGGAAAAAGCTCTCAAGTGAAACAGTTTATATTTAATAAGGCCGTCTGAATTAGATAATAAGCCCTTTTTTTTTTTTTTTGGCATATCACGGTGTGGAAAGGAAGTACAATCAGCGAAATCAGAATTTTTTTTTTATAAAATGATTAAATTAAAAATTTTATTATTTCGAGTGATTAAAATGTAAATTGAATATATATTAATGCATAGTTTTGTAAAGGATTAATATATACGAAGGTACTTAAACTTGATAATTTGTACCTATTTGATACCTTTTCATAATAAAAATGTATAATTAACCATACTATTAGTCGTCAGTGCCACCAGGGGCGAAGCCAGAACAATTTTTTAGGGGGGGCCGAATAAATTAGAGACAATATAAAACTTTACAAACATACAAACATAGATAATCTTGCACTAAAACCCAATCGTAGAAATATCAAAACTAGGCATTAGCAACCTCCAAATAAATTAGAGACAATATAAAACTTTGTTAATAGTATTAATATTATTGCTAATGTAAAAAGACATGAATTTGAGTGTGTCAAAACATATTATCCTCTTATTTAAAAGTTAAAAAAAATCTTAAAAATATTAATTTTACTAAATTAGTTATGTTAAATAAATTTATTTAACAATGAAGTTAAAACTTCATATTTTTAATAAAGTTTGTAAACACCAATTTCTATATGTTAATGTAATTTTGAATTAATATATTTTTAATTTAATTATATCTTCAGAAAATAAAATAATGTAATATTAATCATGTCACATAAAATAATATTGTGCTTATAAGGTGAAGCCCCCTTACGTGTCATGTAAGAACAAAAAAATTATATGATTAAATTAATTATATATAAAGTCCAAAAAATAATTGGTATCGTTTAAAAAATAATAATAATTGGTGTATTATTAAGGTGTCAACATCATTGTTGGCAGCCAAAGAGTATTATAGGTGAAGGGAGTTTAACCGCCTATATTCCTTCACGTTTTCTTCACGGACCGTGAATCCCACGGCCTCAAACATAACGGTCGCCGTTCATACTATACTTGCGTTGCCCTAAAAAAGGTTACTTTTCCGGGTTTTTTTTAAAATAATATGGAAAAAAAATTATTTAAACATAATCATTGTCTTGTAATATCTTAAATAGTCATTCTGATTTTATCAAGAATAGTACATTACATCCTTTGGCATATTCTTTGGGAGGATAGTGGGAAAATTGATGAAATCAGTGGCATATTTGGAGGCCTATAAAGAGTTCCGATTTTTCTAAAATAAAAATTTTAAATTAATAAAAATAAAATAATGCGTTATTCTAATATGATAAAAATTTAATTTAATCTTTTAAAAATTATAAAAATATAAACTATTAAAAATTACAATTTAATTTTGACACCTAAATTTTTTTTTTAGATCCGCCCTTAGATGAAATCATCAAATTAGTACAAGAGAGGAGAGAAGGATTACAAGTATTTAAGGCCTACTCTTTTAAGAATTAATTTTATTTTAATGTAATTTTTTCGATTTTTATCTTCACACATAAAAAAATAGTCATCGTGATTTAAGATTTCTATGCATAATTTATTTTATTTTGATAATTTATTTTTTATATTATTTTATTTTATTAAAAAAATTATAGTTTACTATAAAGAAATTTTCCATATTAAATTAGAAAGATTTAAATAAAAATAATCAAATATTACAATTTTTTATTAAAATAAAAGATTAAAAAAAGAAGGAAAGATACAACCTAAGGTACTCAAAAGGTAATAAAAATTACATAAACTTTTTATAAATTACAATTTCATTTTGCAATGTTTACTTAACTTATATTCATGATTTAAAGTAGAGTAAATATGGATTTTGGATACAACAAGAATTTGGGTCGATGTTATGTATTAAACGTAAAATTATGGGGCATCTTTGATGGATTAGAGCTATTAAAAAATAGAAAGTATGATGAATTGTTAATCAAAACTGACAACCAGGAAGCTATTTGGGTTATTCAAGAATCATTTTCAAAGATATTCTCCTCAGCATTTGTCTGACGTATTCAACAAGGCTTGATGGATATTGGACATTGGAAGATTGAATATATTTCTCGTGAAAGGAATCTAAAAGCTGATTATATTGCTAAGCTGGCTTTGGACAACAATAAAAGTATTCATTTGATTGATGTAATCCTTTTAGACTTAATTAGACCTTTGTAATAATTTACTTTGTTATCATAAAAATAAAAACAGAGTAAATATAAATATAATATTGTAAAAAATCAAATATGAACAGTTGAAAGAAATTAATTCAACAATACATATAAAATAAATAACCTATAAAAATATTAATAATATTATTTAAATTATAATAATTTAATATTAATATTTAAACTTTGTATTGTTTTGATTTAAATAATTTTAAGATTAAATAAAATTAATATAATTAATTCTAAATTTGTAATAAATTTTTAAAACATTTTGAATTATATTTTTTTTCTATTTTTTAAAGAAACATTAATGCCAATGTATAAATTAATAATTCTAAATTACAAACATTTTTACTATATATATTTGATATATAGAAATTTTGATTTTTCAATCTATCTTTTATGATTTGCTTTTGATTATAACAATATCATTAAATCTAAAAGTGTTATATTTAAGGATAAGAGAGAGAGAAAAAAAAGGGTGGCATCATGTGAGATCCTACGTAATAACGTAAGGGTTTGTTTCATTGATTTTCTCAAAAATTGATTACAAAAAGACAAAAAAAAAAAACTTGTAAATTGAAAGAAAAAAAAATAAAAAAATCAAGTTTTGATTTAAATTGTATAGAAAAAAGAGTGAAACGGGGCGACGGGTCCGTTACTTAAGGAAAGAACTGAGGGGAGCGCCAAATGTGCCGCGCGTGCATTAAATACTGTCGGGTGAGAAGTCAAAAAGGTGGTGGCGTTACTACGTAATATCGAATGAGATGGCAGTCCTTTATCGTCCAAAAAAAAAAATATTAATGCAGACCACGGAATTCACCGTTCCTCTGTATTGCCATAGTTTCATCATAACAGAAGCTGTGAGAAGCATTGAATTTCCCGTTGAGTTTTCAAATCCCCCATGCAAAATTATTGTTTGGCTGCTAAGAAAAGAATAGAAAATCTTTATAAAAGTAAAAGTAAAAGCAAAAGCAAAATCAAATCAAGTGTAGAGAATAGAAAAGAAGAGAAGAAGATACTCTAGCTTTTAGAACTGTCCACCTCTTGGAGAAAATTGCCGTGCTTACTTTTCTGTGAATTTTCGTTCTCATCCCTGCTTTTCTTTTTCACCAAACAGAATATTTGAAGAATGAAAGCTCGGTGATTGAAAATCGTAAGTTCTTTTTTCCTCCTGTTTTAGTTTATTATTGATCTTGAACTTTCTGGTTGTTTTGTTGGTTTTCACTGTATTTTCTGGATTTGCATGTTTGATTAATGGAAAGATAAACAAGTGAAAGAGCTAGTTAGCGATAGATCGATACTTGAATGCTTTAAATTCGATTCGGTCTTAAATAGAAATTTCGCTTTACTTTGATCTTTCTTTTTACTGTACAAACAGTTGATCTTTGGAACCTCTAATTTGAAAACCAAGTAATGTTAAGCACATTTCTAAGCTCTTTTTTATTGTATTATATTTCGAGATTTCCAGTTTATTGCATCTTTTTTCTCTGGCTGCTAAAATCAAGACAGAATCGTTGACTATTCTGAATTTCTTTTTTGAATAATTTCTTTAACACGAATGACTTAGGTTCATGCATTAATGAACGAGTTTCGTTTTGACTAAAATGCAGGGATGATATATAGCGTTTTAACCAATTGATAATCAGTCGAATAGTTTCTCAATGGGGCATGAACTTAAATCTTTGATTCAATTGGATACCAGAAAATTGATTTGGCTTATAGGAATAACGTTTGCCGTGATCGTAACATTCCAGTATATTGAACTTCCATACGGTAACGTTTTGTGGTCATTATTTCCTTCCGGTAAGGTTTCGGCTGATGAAAAAAGTAGCTTCTTAGCTAGTGGTCCGTCGTCTGCTGAGTCTGGTTTCTACTTTAATGGTACAAATGCCGGTAATGAGACAGTTCATGATGATGAGATCTTCGAAGGGAAAGACATAGATACTGATGTTATAACAGAAGCAGATGTGGGGTTGAATAAATCTTCTACATTCGATGAAGGTACCAAAGCTTGGAAGGAGTCTTCGACTGCTGAACCGGTAGAGTTAAATAAGAATTCAACAGTGGACAAAGCCGGTAATGAAACAGCTCATGATGATGAGATCTTTGAAGGGAGAGACATAGATACTGATGTTATAACAGAAGCGGATGTGGGCTTGAATAAATCTTCCACATTCGATGAAGGTACCAAAGCTTGGAAGGAGTCTTCAACTGCTGAACTGGTAGAGTTAAATAAGAATTCAACAGTGGACAACGCTGGTAATGAGACAGCTCATGATGATGAGATCTTTGAAGGGAGAGACATAGATAATGATGTTATAACAGAAGCAGATGTGGGCTTGAATATATCTTCTACATTCGATGAAGGTACCGAAGCTCCTAAGGAGTCTTCAACTGCTGAACTGGTAGAGTTAAATAAGAATTCGACAGTGAACAATGCTGAAAGTTCAAAATCGGAAGAGTTTGAGAAGGACAGTAACATCACAAGTTTAAATAATCTGAACCAAACTGGTGCTGTTAATGAAACAGCTAAAGCAGATGATTTCGCACCAGAAGTAGGCTTGAATAGGTCTTCCATATTAGATAAGGAACTCGATGAAGGAAGCAACATTACCGTGTTGAACATTGCGGAAAGTTCCAATAATAAGAGTGTTGCAGAGGATGTTGGCAAAAGCGAGGAAAGTTTTGCTTCAAAGAATGATACTGTTGATATTAATACTTCAAACAACAATGCCCCAGATACAGGCCTTGTTACAACTAATAGTACCTCGGAGAAAGGTGTTGAGACAAATATCAGTGCTCCTGTTGTGTCTTTCAATTCCAGTATATCTTCAGTGGAGCAACATGTGACACCAAGTTTCGACAAGAAAGAAAAACCGAAACCGATTCAGAATGATTTCACCAAACCAAGTGATAATTCTTCTCCCCGTAAAGCTCCTAAGATGAAGAAAAAGCCTGAGATGCTACCACCTGCAGTAACTACAATAGCTGATATGAACAATTTGTTAGATCAGAGTCGTGTTTCATATGAATCTCCGGTACGCTCATACATTTTTTATTTTCCATTATTACAAAAGTACACTTTAGCTCTATGTTTCAATGTTTCTTTTTTTATCTCCATTTGTTTTTAGACACCAAAATGGTCTTCAAGAGCAGACAAGGTTCTACTAGAAGCAAGATTGCAGATCGAGAATGCACCCCTTATAAAGAATGATCCACAACTTTATGCACCTCTTTTTCGGAACCTTTCTATGTTCAAAAGGTAGATTAACTTTATGCTCCTCTTTTTCATTAGCTATAAACAATTTACATTGTCATTTATCATTTTCAGGAGCTATGAATTGATGGAGAACACACTCAAAGTATATGTCTACAACGAAGGAAAAAGACCTATAGTACATACACCAGTTCTCAGGGGTATTTATGCCTCTGAAGGATGGTTCATGAAGCAACTAGAAACTAATAAAAAATTTGTCACTAAAAACCCAAGAGATGCCCATCTGTTTTACTTACCTTTCAGTTCAAGAATGTTAGAGGAAACTTTATATGTGCCTGATTCTCATAGTCATAAGAACCTTATAGAGTATTTGAAGAACTACGTTGACACGATTGCGGCAAAATATCCTTTCTGGAACAGAACTGAAGGAGCTGATCATTTTCTGGTTGCTTGCCATGACTGGGTAATGCTTTTCATGCTTTCTTGGGTTTTCACCATATATGTTTGTCGGTTGGGTGAGTCTTGTGTATGCATATATGTCTGACATGGATATGTTCAATCTTTTAGAATTTTGAAGTCATAGCCTCGTAACCAGGTTAAGATAGACATTGGTCGCATACCAATAGCTGATATGAACCTTCAAAGACCCTTTTGATACGTTAAAAAGAATTAGAAAAGTTGAACGTACCCTTGTTGGGCAGATAACCGTATTAGACACTCATATTATATGCAATGATTCTCAGGTTTTTCCTAGAACCATCTTCTAATAAGCAGTGCTTTTCTCAGGCACCATCTGAAACAAGAAATCACATGGCCAATTGCATAAGAGCCCTATGCAATTCAGATGTTAGAGAAGGTTATGTTTTTGGCAAGGACATGTCTCTTCCCGAGACTTATGTCCGGAACCCGCAGAAACCTCTTAGAGATCTCGGAGGCAACCCTCCATCTAAGAGACCGATCTTGGCTTTCTTTGCAGGAAGCATGCATGGTTATTTAAGGCCAATCCTGTTAGAGCAGTGGGGAAATAAAGACCCTGACATGAAAATCTTTGGCAAAATGCCTAATGTTAAGGGGAAAATGAACTATATTCGGCACATGAAGAGCAGCAAGTACTGCCTTTGTCCAAGAGGGTACGAAGTTAATAGTCCAAGAGTGGTAGAGGCCATCTTCTATGAATGTGTCCCAGTGATCATATCCGACAATTTCGTGCCTCCATTTTTCGAAGTTTTGAACTGGGAATCATTTTCCGTATTCATTTTAGAAAAGGATATTCCAAACTTGAAGAAGATCCTCTTATCGATCCCCGACAAGCGGTACCGGCAGATGCAGCTGAGAGTCAAAAAGATACAGCAACATTTTCTTTGGCATCCAAAGCCTGAGAAGTATGATATATTTCATATGATTCTTCACTCAGTTTGGTACAATAGAGTTTTCCAAATGAAACCCAGGTAAGTGAGCTTTTAATTTGTGTAAATAGACGACGAGATTTTCATTTTCTGTATAGAATATGTTGAAATTATTTTGCTAGTGGATTTGTTTTTCACATCTTTTAATAATTAAATAAAACATCAATAATATTATGAACCCTGGCTTATGTCGGTCAATTTGACGGCTCAATACAAAAGGTAGAAACAGCTTACATTGATCAATTCGATTCAATGCAATACTCTTATGGTTGGCGAAGAAGAACAGGCAGGAACAGCTTGAGAAAATGCATGTGCCATGTTGTTCATTGCTAATGCTAGTCTATATTACTTCCAATATTTGAGCACCTTCAAATTTTTTTAATTATTGTTTACTTATAAAGTGAGAAATTAAGAGTAATTAATTACTTTAATGTTTTCTATTAATTGTGTATGATTTTTATTGGTATAATAGCAAGTTTAGTCCTCAAAGTTTACATGTTGTGTTAATTTGGTCCTAATTTAATAAATTTATTCTGCAACATTTGTGTAAATGTATCAATGTTAAGGCTGATTTTGTTGAAATTTTTTGAGTTGAAGTTAAAATGACAAAAATATGTAAATATTAAAAGTTAAAATTGTTATTATACCAATCAAAATTATATAGAATTGATTAGTTGCTTATTTTCAAAATTGATACGGATTTATTCAATTTTAAAATTGAAAGAGATTGGAAGGGTCTTTTTACGCCCTTTTTTTAGTTTACTAAGTACAAATTAACCGAACTAAATTCACGCGTAACAAGTGTACACATATAATTACACATGAAAAATCATCAACTTTTGTATCTTTCTAAATGATTAGCATGACACTATCATCTTCCTAATAATGTGTGCGCTGTTAATAAATAGCTAATTACCATAATTTTTTTAAAATGCAAAAGGTAGTTGACAAGATTATCTAAATTAATAAAATATCTTTAATTTATCTTTCCACTATTCTTCACTTCACTACTATTACTATGAAATTCAGTTTTAATTCCATCATTTTTATTGTTACAATAATTAATTTTATTGATGTTACTATTTTTAATTTCATGATTCATCCAAATATACGATAAAAACTTTATCAAGCGAA
Source organism: Gossypium anomalum (assembly GCA_025698475.1). Classification (NCBI taxonomy): domain Eukaryota; kingdom Viridiplantae; phylum Streptophyta; class Magnoliopsida; order Malvales; family Malvaceae; genus Gossypium; species Gossypium anomalum. The sequence continues at coordinate 88,323,469 of CM046968.1, forward strand.
AATATAAAAGAAAAATAAAAGTTAAATTATCAATTTTTTTTTTTTTACTTTTTTTCTTGAAATATTCAAATTTTCTTAAGTTTCTATATGTATTACATAATTAAGTAAAATGTAGAAATAAAATGAATATTAGTTTGTATATGTATATGTTTTATCACATAATTCACATTATTCTTAGAATTTAAATCCATAATTTAGAATCACTACTTAATAAGCTTTTGTAATTTGTATGTATATTTCAAATGAAATATTAGTAACCTCTTATTATTTGTTTTGGTATATCTCAAACAAAATATTAATTTAAGGGCATATTCAAGTATGGTTTAAAATTAACAACTTATTTAATTACAGATAGAAGGTTAAAGGTTGTGTAAAAAAAATAAAATAAAATAAAAAATAAAGAAACAAAATTTTACGTGGAAACCCTTTCGGGAAAAAACCACGGGCAGAGGAGAAGAAAATTCACTATGTCGAAAATTTGAATCAATACAAAAGGAATAGACTATGTCTATTTATAGGCTTGTAAAGCCATATTCTAGTAGGATTGAAACACCTTATCCTAGTAAATATAAAATAGATGGAGTTTAATAAGGTTTAAAAACCTTATTCTAAAATAAAATAAAAGAAGTCCAGTTCTATATGGATTTTACTTTTATTTTATTTACCATCGTATTTTATTTAAATAAGAATTAGGGTCACTTAATTCTAACAATCTCCACCTTGACACAAATTCTCAATGAACAAGTTCTTAATCGTGAACAAGTTCTCCACCTCTTCCATAAAACCCCTTAAGGGTTTAACTTCAACAATGAACACCAACCAAGTCTAAGCAATGCTCAAACTTGGTTATAGGAAGTGACTTGGTCATCATATCTGCAGGATTTTCATGAGTACTAATTTTGCTCACAACAATATCACCACGAGCAATAATATCACGAACAAAATGATACCGAACATCAATGTGTTTTGTTCTCTCATGAAACATTTGATCTTTTGTAAGAAAGATGGCACTACATCATCACAAAATATCAGGTTGATTTGAAGGTCTTCATTTAGTTCACTAAAGAGTCCCTTCAACCAAATAGCTTCTTTACAAGCCTCGATAATCGCCATGTACTCGGCTTGAGTGGTAGACAAAGCGATCGTAGTTTGCAAAGTGGCTTTCCAACTTATTGCACAACCTCCGATTGTAAAGACGTAACTTTGTGAGAGATCTTCTTCTATCAAGGTCTCCAGAAAATCAGCATCAACATACCCAATAACTCCATCTCTTGATTCTTCCAAGCTGTAAGCAAACATCGATAGTACCTCGTAAGTATCTTAAAATCCCTTTGAACTGCTTTCCGGTGTTCTTTAAAGGATTCGCCATATATCCGCTAAGCTGACCGATCGCATATGATAAATGCGGACGTGAACAAACCATAGCATACATGAGAGATCCCCTTTGCACTAGAGTATGGAACATGTGACATGTACTCAATCTCATCATCGATTGTGGAGACAAAGCCGATGAAAGTCTAAAATGGGCTGCTAAAGGAGTACTAATGAGCTTAGCACTCGCATATTGAACTGCAAAGAAGTTTCTCAATGTACCCTTCCGACTTAGGTACAATTTACTTGTTTTTCTATCTGTAAGAATCTCCATACCAAGTATCTTCTTTGCTGGTCCCAAATCTTTCATCTCAAATTCTTCACTTAGTTGGGCTTTGACCTTTCTTATCTCTCCTTTGTCTTTTCTTTGCTATCAACATGTCATCAACGTAAAGAAGTAGATACACAAAAGAACCATCATTGTTTTTCTTAAAGTAAACACAATTGTCAAAACTACTTCTTTTGAAATCGTGAGAAGTCATAAAGGAATCAAACCTCTTGTACCACTTTGCCTTGGTGATCGTGTTTCAAACCGTAAAGGGACTTTTCAAGCAAGCAAACATAATCCTCTTTTTCAAATCAGTAAAACCCTCTGGTTGTTGCATGTAAATATCTTCCTCAAGTTCTCCATGCAAAAATGCGCTTTTTACATCTAATCGCTCAAGCTCTAAATCATGCATGGCCACAATACCAAGCAAAGCTCGAATCGAACTATGCTTCACACAACATCGGGGAGAACACATCTGTGAAGTCCACTCCTGGAACTTGATCTGTAACCCTTTGCAACCAGCCTTGCTTTATATTTAGGTTCTTCAACTCCTGAGTCCCTTCTTTCTTTTAAACACCCATTTACAACTGAGCAGTCTTCTTACCTTTAGGAAGTTTCACAAGATCCCATGTTTTGTTTTTGTGGAGTGATTCCATCTCCTCTTGCATAGCAAACATCCATTTTTACGAGTCTTCACGACTAATCGCCTCGAGAATAATTTGATGGCTCTTGATTCGCATCTATATCTTGACCACATTTAAAGCATAAGCAACTAGATCACCTCAGCATACTTCTTTGGAGGTTTAATTTCTCTTTTAGTTCTGCTTTTTGGCGATAGAGTATTGAGGCGAAGAAGCAACTCTATTCTCAATTTTGTCTTGACTTGAGGAGTCGACTCTGTATTAACTCGATGCTCCACCGCTTTTGATTTTCTTTATTGGAGCAGTCTTTAAGAGATAAGTTAGGAAGCATAGCAGTTTCATCAAAAACAACATCTCTGCTAATCACAACTTTCCTATTTTCAGGACACCATAACTTATACCCTTTTACACCCGACTTTATAACCAAGAAAAACACATTTAATGGATCTCGGTTCCAATTTTCCATTATTAACATGAGCATACGCAGACACCCAAAGATCTTTAAATCGGAATAATTAGCGGGATTACGGACCATACCTCTTGTGAGTCTTTTCTCAATGGCAGCGGATGGAGATCGGTTGATCAAAAAACATGCGATGGTCGTACACGCCAAAACGACTTGGTAAGTTGGCATTTGACAACATACATCGAACCTTCTCCATGATCGTTCGTTCATTCGTTACGCAACGCCGTTTGTCTTGTGGAGTATGACGAATCGTCAAGTGTCTCACGATCCGCCGACTTGCACAATCTATTAAACTCATCGAGCGAACTCTAAGCCATTATGCATGCGGAGGTATTTTATCTGTTTTCCGTCTGTTTTTCAATCATAATTTTCCAAGACTTAAATGCGGAAAACACATCGCTTTTCGCGCCGGGAAGAAACGCCCAAACTTTTACGGAAAAATCATCAATAAAGGTTAGCATATAATTAGCTCCACCTCTCGAAGGCACTCTAGATGGTCCCCATAGATCGAATGAATATACTCCAACGTTTCCTTCGTGTTATGGATTCCTCTAGTGAATCGAACTCTCTTTTGCTTCCCAAAAACACAGTGCTCACAGAAATTCGGTTTGCAAATTCCTTGCCCATCAAGAAGTCCTCTTTTGCTCAATTCTACCATGCCATTCTCACTCATATGCCCTAGGCGCATATGCCAAAGTTTAGTAATATCATCATCGACGACAAGGAAGAGGAAGCGGCATTTGCATCACGATAATAGTAGAAACCTGCAAAACATATAACTTGGCAGCTTTTTCTTTGCCTTTCATCACAACAAGGGACCCTTTGGAAATCTTTAAAACCCCACTTCGGTTTGTGTATCTGTACCCTTTTGAATCAAGAGTACTCAACGAAATTAAATTTCTTTTCAATTCGGAACATACCGTGACGTCACTAAGTGTTCGACAACTCCATCAAACATCTTAACTTTAATTGTTCCAACACTGCGATCTTACACGAAGCATTATTTCCCATCAAAACAACACCTTGTGGATAATTGTTTCGTAAGTTGTAAACCAATCCCGATTGGGACTCATATGGAAGGTGCAAACTGAATCAAGTATCCACTCCTCACTTACTTTAGAATCATTGTGAAGCGACTAGAAGTTCACCATCATTTTGTAGTCTTCTACAACATCGCTTCACCGAAATTTTTCGGTTGTTTTCCCTTTGATTCGCAGCCTCCTTTTAATCTTATTTTGTAGCTTATAGCACTCAGATTTAATGTGCCCTTTCTTCTTACTGAAGTTACAAGTTTTACCTCTATTTGAAGACTTGATCTACCCTTAGATTTACCACGATGATTTCTTTCTGTGTCCTACCACGATCATTATCAGTATTAGATCTTGTCTCCCACGAACAATGAGACCCTCTCCCGAGAGTCGAGTTTAACCACAAGATGTTTCATCTTATCATACGAGGTTAAAGAATCATAAACCTCATCAAGCGTGAGAGACTCGCGGCTATATAAAATCGTGTCTCTAAAGGTTGAATAAGACGGAGGCAACGAACAAAGTAGAATCAACCCTAGATCTTCCTTATCATCTTTGAACCTCCATGGCCTCCAAGTTTGAGAGAATTTCTTTAAACAACTGTTAAGTGTTCGTGTCTGAAAGCACCTTCCTCCAAACGATGAGCATAAAGACGCTTCTTCATATGCAACTTGCTTGTTAGAGTTTTCGACATACATATTTGTTCTAGCCTCTTCCATAATGCGTGGCAGTCTTCTCTTTCATCACATCCTGCAAAATTTCATTGGACAAATGCGGATGCAATTGTGTTAATGCCTTTCGATCCTTACGCTTCTTCTCTTCATCTGTTAATGTCGAAGGCATCTTATCTATCCCTAGCGGGGCATCCTCCAGATCCATCTGCGCAAGAAGCGCTTGCATCTTAATCGCCACAACGCAAATCGGTGTTGCGATCCAACAACGGAATTTCATATTTCAAAAACGCCATTACCGTGATCGAGATGAACAACCCGGAAGCTTCTCGGATACCAATTGTGAAAAAATAAAATAAAATAAAAATAAAGAACACAAAATTTTACGTGGAAACCCTTTCGGGAAAAAACCACGAGCGAGAGGAGAAGAAAATTCACTATGTCGAAAATTTGAATCAATACAAAAGGAATAGACTATGTCTATTTATAGGCTTGTAAAGCCATATTCTAGTAGGATTGAAACACCTTATCCTAGTAAATATAAAATAGATGGAGTTTAATAAGGTTTAAAAAACCTTATTCTAAAATAAAATAAAAGAAGTCTAGTTCTATATGGATTTTACTTTTATTTTATTTTCCATCGTATTTTATTTAAATAAGAATTAGTGTCACTTAATTCTAACAGGTTGTTTGAATGTAAATTAAATATTTAAATACTTATTTAAAGCTAATAGAATATAGGCTTCAATATAAAATTGATATTTAAACTTGTCTACTTCTCTCAATTTAATATTTAAGATTTTTCGTTTTAAATTGGTAATCGAATTTTTCATGTCAAATTTTTCTCTAATGTCATTAGTTTTTTTAATGACGTGACAGCATTAACGAATTACACGGCATCACGTGGACTGCTATTTGTACATTTTTTTTCTTTTTTCATTTTCCCTCTTTCTTTTCCCCTTTTTCTTTACTTCTTTTTCTTTTTCCTACCCTCGTCGCCTTACTTCTACACTGCTGCTAGGCCTACATCCGGCCTCCTCCAGTGAGCTCTTCGACCAATGACGACACCAGAGGACTCCTTTCATCTTTTTTTGTTTATTAATACGAGAGTAAGACATCAAGCAACTGCAAATTTTCAAGGTCTAGGTTGCAAACACCCATTTCAACGACACTGCTTGGGGAACAAAACTAAAAACGACATTGTCACAATGCAAAAGAAATCAAGGACCATCAAGGCCAGCTTGAAGTAATGGACCATGCCAATGCAGCTAATAAGCGCTTCTTAAGGTACAAAGAAGGCACCTTAAATTGCAGTCAAAGTGTAAAAAAAATTGTTGTTTTATCACTATTTTACTACTATTTTATTATTATGTTGGTACTATTTTTTTATTATTATTTGGATATTATATAACTATTGTTTTATTGTTAATTTTATTACTATTTTAAAGGCATTTACATGTTAAGTTGTACCTATCTTAGTCCTATTTAGGTATACACATTTTTAAAAAAATATTTTTAATTTATTGGGAAATATTTTTTTAATATTTTTAGTATTTTTGATATATTATATATATATTTTTTAAAAATATTATATTTTTTTTTAATACAAATAGACTAAACTTAAATCTTTAACATTTTTATCATAACTGGATTTAGACAAAATTTTAAATCTATTTTTTAACTTGAACTCGAGTCTAATAAATAAACCTAAAATTTTGATTGAGTCCAACTCCACCAGGCGATGTACACCTCTGCGACTAATCCCTGTCCGCCCCCACTCGTTAAGGATCCCACCGTATATATACAGATACATAAGTATATTTCCTCGTTCGTTTGCAGTTTGCTATTAATCCCCTTTCCCATTTCCCAAAAAGGGGTAGGTTGGTCAGACGTCACGCGCTTCACTTTTTCTTTTAAAGTTACGTGCACTATCGCGCCTTATGTTGTCTCTTCGGTTTAACCCGAGAGAGAAAAAAAAACTATGCAAATGCAATTATTGTAACTTAATGTTTAAACTAAAATGTGCCAAGTCAAAATTATAACTAAAATATGCTAATTATTAAGTTTAGAGTAAATTACATCATACCTTTATGGCCTAAATTTTATTTTTCAAAAAAATTAATTAAGTTTTTTTTATTTGTCAATGTATCTATTAGAGCGAGCTTAGTAATTAATCTTTCACATTTTGTAAGCTAATTAAAGGTGTAGATGCTGGTCACGAGTTTTAAAGTTGCTCAATATCTAGAGTGAGGATTGAACTCTCGACCACTGTTCAAGGTAATAAAAGTCTTTATCATCTCACCTAACTCTCGTGATTAATTAATTAGATTTTTAAAATATTTTATGACACAAAATATATTTAAACATGTTGGTAAACTTTTAAACACGTCTTTACTCATTTCATCGGTAACTTGTATTATAAAAAAAAAAAACTATTTTTTTATCACGTTATTATTTGATACATGCATTTAAAATATACTTAGTGTCATATTGGACCTAGCATTTAATGCTTAAATTGAGGTTAAGTTGATAGAATAACTTGATTGATATGATACTAATTCTTTGAAGACTTAATTAATACGTTTCGAAGTTTGAGGGGTTAATTTAAAATTTATGTACGTTTTGAAGTTTGAGGGGTTAATTTAGAATTTATGTCATAGTTTAAGGAGGTATAGTGAAATTAACCTTTCAAGTTTAAGTGGATTGTTTATTTGATTTGATTTTAGTTTTTCAAATTTCCCACTCTTTAACAAAGCCTGAAAGGATAGAAAATAATTTGAAAAACCGAAATGCCAAAAAGCTGCTACCTCTTTCTTTTTCTTTCCGGTTGTTACTCTCTGAACAAGTCCAATGTTCTAACTCAGTAACTCGTTTCGCTCTTTGTTTTTCTCTCGTTTCTCAGTGAGTTGATTCAATGGCGCATCTCTTCAGGGACCTTTCACTCGGTCACTCAAAGAGAGAGTCGACGCCACGAGCATCGCCGCTGCAAACTAAGTCTCAACCAATGCCTAGCAAGCTCACATCGGCCGATCTCCAATCTCCATTCGGCCAACTCGCCTCTCAACTCAGTGATTCCGACCTTCGATTCACTGCTTACAACGTCTTCCTCGCGGTATGCCGTACCTCCTCTTCCAAACCTCTATCCACTTCCGCCTCCTTCAATTCCGATTCTCCGAGTCACAACTCGCCTGGTCAAAACCACAACCACTCGCCTAACACGCCCGCGTTGCAGCGCTCGCTTACGTCAGCGGCTACTAGTAAGATGAAGAAGGCTTTAGGATTGAAGTCGCCTGGCTCTTCACCGGGCTCGAAGAAGAGTCCGGGTTCCGGGCCAGGCTCAGGGCAGGGCAAGTCCAAGCGGCCTGTGACCGTAGGGGAGCTTATGAGGAATCAAATGCGGGTACCTGAGGCCGTTGATGCGCGCGTTAGAAGATCACTTCTGAGAATCGGCGGTGGCCTGGTCAGCTCAATTTAAGTATTTTTTAAAAAATAATTTTATTTGGAATTTTAATTGATCCGAGTGTTTTTAATTATTGTTCATTCGATTCAGATAATACTGGTCGTGAGCAGAATTAATTTTAATTATTTCTAATATTAGCGTAGATGCGATAAAATCCGAATCCGATGGTAATATTTTGAAAAAAAAAAATATGATTTTATAATATAATCCTGAATGATGGAATGGTAATGTAAATTCTCGAATATTCTTATTTGTTGTGATATTATTGGTGCTTAATTGATTTACGGTACCTGCCCGCTATTAGTTCATTATAATTTATTATGGTCGATAGGTTGGAAGGCGGATCGAGTCAGTGGTTCTTCCATAGAGCTACTACAGTAGCTCAAGCAATCAGATTTTACTGATCAACAAGAACATGCTGAATGGCAGAAAAGAAACCTCAAGGTTCTTGAAGCTGGTTTACTTTTGCATCCTCGTGTGCCACTTGATAAGTCAAATAATGCATCACAAAGGCTACGGCAGATCATTCATGCAGCCTTGGATAGACCAATAGAAACTGGAAAGAACAATGACTCAATGCAAGTTGTTCGCACTGCTGTTATGTCTCTTGCTTCCAGATCTGACGGGTCTCTTTCTGATTCATGCGTATTCCACTGAATCTTAGACTCTATGAAATTCTTTTGGAGACGTGTTTTGATATTAATGATGAGACATCTATTATTGAGGAAGTTGATGAGCTTATGGAGCACATAAAAAAGACATGGGTGATCCTTGGGATTAATCAAATGCTCCACAACCTCTGCTTTACATGGGTCCTGTTTCACCGTTTTGTTGCCACTGGACAAGTCAAAATGGACTTGCTGTATGCTGCTGATAGTCAGCTAGCAGATGTAGCAAAAGATGTCAAGACAACCAAGGATCCAGATAACTCCAAGATTTTAAGTTCTACATTGAGTTTAATACTGGGTTGGGTAGAGAAACGACTCCTTGCTTACCATGACACATTTGATAGTGGAAATATCTATACCATGCAGGGAATCGTTTCTTTAGGTGTATCAGCGGCTAAGATTTTGGTTGAGGATATATCTACTGAGTATCGCAGAAAGAAGAAAGGAGAAGTCGATGTAGCTCAAAATAGAATTGACACTTACATCAGGTCATCACTGCGCACTGCTTTTGCTCAGGCAAGTCCTTTTTATCTTCTATTGGCCCCTTTACTAGGGATATGTGGAGAAATTGAGTGCCTACCCCATAAGTATAGTATATAAATTGCCATTGCTTATGTACGAATTCCTTAGATATATGAAACTTGGAATGCAACAAATGCATGATGTGTTTAGATATTCTCTCGCTTTCTAGTTTTCCTTTTCATTGGTTTAATGACTATGCATATACTTTTTACTTGGTATGTAGAGAATGGAGAAAGCAGACTCAAGCAGGACAGCTTCCAAAAACCAGCTGAATCTTCTTCCCATCCTTGCAATCTTTGCTAAGGATGTTGGTGAGCTAGCCGTTCATTACAAAATTGTATTCCATGACCTAAGTCATGTTTTATGGGATGGTTTGTATGTTGGGGAGCCATCATCTTCTAGGATCGACTCTCTATTATGGGAACTGGAGCAAAACTTGTTGATCATCTCTGAAACTGTGCATGAAAGAGTTCATACTAGGATTATAACTGATATTATGAAAGCTTCCTGTGATGGGTTTTTGCTAGTTTTACTTGCTGGAGGCCCCTCTCGTGCTTTCTCTCGTCAGGATTCTCAAATTATAGAGGATGATTTCAAAGCTCTTAAAGATCTGTTTTGGGCCAATGGAGACGGTTTACCTGCTGACCTCATAGATAAGTTTTCAGCTACCCTGAGAGGGGTCTTACCCCTCTTTAGAACCAATACAGAGAGCTTAATCGAGCGGTTCAAACATGTGATTTTGGAGACATATAGCTCGTCCGCTAGATCCAGGCTCCTACTACCTCCAGCATCAGGGCAGTGGAATCCTACAGAGCCAAACACACTCCTGCGCATGTTATGTTACCGTAATGACGAGACAGCTTCAAAGTTCCTTAAAAAGACATACAATCTACCTAAAAAGTATTAACGATCCCGGGTTCTGTATATAGCAAACCAATGAAGGCTGCATCTTTCATAACACTTAGTGCCTGGTTGGCTGCAAATGCCTAAAGCTATAGCACGAATCTTGTATAGTATAATTCCAGCTGCTGTTCACCAAGGATTAAATTTATAATTGGTGGGAGATAGATCAAGTTTAAACATGTCTTTGGAAAACTCTCTGGAAGTGGCTGATGGTGATGGTGTGTTTCGGTTATCTGAAGATCGCAACACCAAGAAAGTGAGATTTAAAGATGGTACTGATGGGATTTCTATGGATATGGCTGTGGATTCTGGTATTCCTTTGAGGGTGACAACGTCATGGAAAGACAAACTCTTTGGGAATGGATCGTCTGAGACCAGTCCGGAAATTGTGGGGAGTGTTGGGGAAAATGATGGAGATTTTTTTTCTACTAGATGATGATATCCAGAGGTGTGCATGGGCCGGGCTACCCAGCCCGGCCCGAAGGCCCGCCTGAAATTTGAGAGGGTTTGGGCAAAAATATAGGCCCGAAAATGGGCTTGGACAAAAAAATAAGGCCGTTTAAAAAAATGGGCCAGGCCTCAGTAAGATATTTTTAGCCGAGTTCTGGCCTGCTGCCCATGCCCAAGAACTCACTAAAGGACAAAAAAATCTGCATTTTTTTTTATTTTTGAATATTATTTTCTTGTTGATTTCTCCATATTTTGCTACCATTTTACTATTATGTTGCTATTATTTTATTGTTATTGTTTGGATATTGTATAAATTTTATTTTATTGTTAATTTTCTTATTATTTTAAAGGTATTTGTTAATTTTTTTATTATTTTAGAAGCATTTGCTTGTTAAGTTGCATTTATCTTAGTGTTATTTAAGTTTACATATTTTTCAAAAATTATTTTCAATTTGTTGGGAAATATTTATTTTGATATTTTTAGTATTTTTGATGTCTTATATATATTTAAAAATAATATAAAAATTAATGTCTGGTAGTAGGGCAGGCTCGGGTTTTAGTATTTTTATCCGGGTCGGGCTTGGGTAAAATTTTAAGCTCATTTTTTGGGCCCAGCCCGGCCCGAGCCCAATAAATAGGCATGATTTTTTAGTTGAGCCCGACCCGAACTCGGCCCGGCTCGGCCCATGAACACCTCTAATGATATCATAAATACTACAATTAATGGAATTCCGGCAATTGAATTCTCCGATCAAGTTAAAGAAATATTATACAAGGAGATGGAGTTGACTGTTGTTTTAAAACTTTTAGGCCGAAATATTAGTTGTGGTGTTCTGTTTAACCGAATTAGTATTCTTTGGAAGCCTATTTAACCATTTCAACTAATGGATATTGAGAATGGGTATTTTTTGGTTAAATTTCAAAACAAGGAGGACTATGATAAAGTTTTAACACAGGGGCCTTGGATAATTTTTGGGCAATATTTGACAGTTCAGCCATGGACTAAAGACTTTTCTCCTCTCCAATCATACCCAAGTGTAGTCATGGTGTGGATTAGGCTACTTGGGCTACCGGAGTTTATGTATAAGAGGAAAATTCTCGAAGCAATTGGAAGCATAATTGGCAAGGTTGTTAAGCTTGATTTCAAGACTGATAATAGTACTAGAGGAAGATTTGCTAGAATAGCTTGTTTCATCAACCTGGATAAACCCCTCATTTCCCAGATTTGTGTTAATGGAGAAATCCAACGGGTAGAATACGAAGGTTTGCCTATGGTCTGTTTTACCTGTGGGAAATATGGGCATGTGAAGGAATTGTGTCTAATGTTGAAAGAGAAGTCTGGCAATGATAGTGGTAAAGCGGTGGCCGACGACAGCTCTAGCATCAACAATGGCAGCTTTAGGAAGGACACTGAACCATCTTTCGGGCCTTGGATGCTGGTGGAGCGTCGATCTCGGTGGAAATCGGGGGAATATCGTGAATCAGGCGGTATGGGTGTTGGAAAAGGAAGGATGGGATCCAGGTTTAATGCCCTTAATGACGATGGAAAGAAAACCGGTGGTGATGAAGGGACGATAAAGGTAACTTCAGGGGATCTGAAGAAGCATGAGGTGGAGTCTAATCTGATTATTTCAGATTCTAGTGGAGATGATACTATTAAATGCCTACTTACCTCGCGTACTAAATATGTCAAAAAACTCGGTTTTACTTCAGATACCCATATGAAGAATTCCAATCCAGGCTTGGTCTTGGAAGGCTCAAAAATTATTAATAAGCTAGCTGCCGAATGTGTTAAGGGAGGTACCAGATTGGGTAAAAAAAGTGATAGTTTAAGGCTGAAAAGTATGGGGAAAAGGGCTTTGATAGATAATAGGTTAAATGGGGTCTTGCTTAGGCCGTCGTCTAAAGGAGATTTAAATGGATCTGGCTTGCAGGTCCATTCTTCTTCTGGAGAATATTTATTCAAGTCCAGCTTTTTTACGAATTCAGAGGATACGGGTTTACAAGTTGTTAGGTCGATGGAGAAGCTAGACCAAACCTTGTCTGTTTCTAAGGATGGTAGTGAACAGCAGGCCTTTCCTGCATGCTCAAACTCGAAATATTCCCAGGTTCTTTCTAAAACTAATTTGCTTTCGACTAACTCTGATTTTGGGTCTGATTCGTCAGGTGCAGGTAACAGTGGAAATTATTTTGATTCAAAGTTGCAATCATCTAACCCGAATGACATTAAGGCGCACTTTAATCCTGCCTTTGAAGGTCCGGTTGAAGTGGAGGTCCAGTTGACTAATAATATTTTAGATCGGGAAAAACACTCTGCTGTCACTTTTAAGAATTGTTTTAATTCAACTAGTCAAACTAAAAGGTGCACTTTTGAGCATATGAACATAGGCAATACAGGAAATAAAGATCGGAAGAGCAATGAGAAGCTCGGTATTACCAGGGAAGGCCGCAAAAATAGTATTATCTTAAAGGGACGTGAGAGTCGCTTTAAAGCTTCTGTAAATTTACAGGTTTCCTTAGTTGACTCCATGAAAGAGGTGGCGAAGCTTATATCCTCGGATCTCTCGAATGAAGCTGAAATTAGAGTGCAAGCTAAAGTTGACCCTAGTGGATTAAATGATTCCCGACCGTAACAGTTTGATTTCCTTTCTTATTTTTAATTTTATTATTAATTATGAGTCTCTCAATTTTTTTTTGGAACTGTCAGGGATGTGCTAATGCTAAATTTCCCCGTATTTTGCGTGAGTATAATATGGAACACCGACCAGATATTTTTAGCCTGCTGGAAACTAGAGTTAGTGGGTCTAAGGCCGACAAAATTATAGGTAACTTGGGTTTCAATTTTCACATTGAGTGGAGGCAGTTGGCTATGCTGTGGGAATTTAGATTGGGTGGAACAAGTCTGTTAGAGTTGAAATTATTCGAAACCACCCTCAATTCATTTTTATCCGGGTTTGGCCTAGTTCTTCGTCTAATTCAATTTTGATTGGGTTCGTGTATGGGAGCCCTAATCGTCAGAAGCGACAAGGCCTTTGGCAGGATCTGAGAGCTACTATTCTTGCTGGGCAAACTCCTTGGATGGTAATAGGTGATTTTAATGCTATTCTTTCTTCTGAGGAGAAAATGGGTGGCCTTTCAACTGGCAAGAGATGCTCTCACTTCGGCAATTTTGTGGATTTGGCTAATCTTCATGACTTGGGGTTCAGGGGACCCCCTTTACTTGGCACAGGGGTAATCTGTTTGAGAGGTTGGATCGTGCTTTAGGAAATGAGGCTTTGGTGAACCTTTTTCCTAATAGCTTAATTACACACCTTCCAAAGACTAAATCTGATCACAGACCTCTTCTCTTCAGCCTTAACCCAAATATTGTCTTGCCTAAAGGAAGACCTTTTTTATTTTTAGCAGGCTGGATTGAACATCCCGATTTTGATAATTTAGTGAGGAATCAGTGGATCTTTCAAGGGAATATGTCTGTTGCTTTAGCTAATCTTACTGGTGATCTTAAATAGTGGAATAAGACCACTTATGGTCGCATTGCCAATCGTAAGAGAAGTTTACTACATAAGTTGGCGAATGTTTAGAGGAAAATAGATTTTATAGGTGCTAATCATTTGGCCCCTGTTGAAATGGAGATAAGGAATGAGTTGGAAAATGTTCTGCATCATGAGGAACTTCTCTGGAAACAGAAGGCCCGTTGTGACTGGTTACATATGGGGGATAGAAACACTAAATTCTTTCACACCCATACTCTACAACGGCGTAAAAATAATCGCATCACTGCTATCCGTAATTCTTTTGGAGATTGGTTGTTAGACCTAGAAGAGATTGAGTTGGAGGCCTCTAATTTCTTTCAAAAATTATATGGTGATGATCCTGCTTCTAGGAGACCTCTGCCTCCAAATAGATTCCCACAACTTGAATATACTGATATTGATTTCTTAGAAAAAGCAGTCTCTGATAATGAAATTAAAAGAGCTATTTTTGACATGGCTCCTTTAAAAGCTCCGGGCAGCGATGGTTTTCACGCCATTTTTTTCCAGAAGCAGTGGGATACAGTAGGGCCAGCTATTTGTGATTGGGTTAAAATGGTTTTCAATGGTGGAAGTATTGATTCTGGGCTTAATAACACCTTGATTGTCCTTATTCCCAATATTCAGAATCCTGAAGAGTTTACTCAGTTTCGCCCTATAAGCCTCTGTTCCGTTCTCTAGAAGTTAATGATGAAGGTAATTGTTAACCGTTTTAAGCTTATTTTCCTCAAAATTATTACGCAGGAACAGGCAGGGTTTATTACAGGGCGAAATATTACTGACAACATTGTCATTGCGCAAGAAGTGATTCATTCAATAAAGAGTTGCAAGAATCGAAAATGAATGGCGATTAAAATTGACTTGGAAAAAGCCTATGACCGTGTGCGATGGGATTTTATTGAGGCTTCTCTCTAAGCAGCAGGTATTCCTTGTTATCTCAGAAATGCTATTGTTTCCACTATTTCTAATTCCACCATGCAGGTTATGTAGAATGGAGTCCCCAGGACTAAATTTTGGCCTATTAGAGAAATTAGGCAGGGTTGCCCTCTATCTCCTTACCTTTTTGTACTCTGTATGGAATGGTTAGGGCATTTTATCAGGTCAGTTTTGTCTGAAGGGAGTTGGAAACCTATACGGCTATCTCGTTCGGGACTGGCTTTATCGCATCTTTTCTTCGCCGATGATCTTGTCATTTTTTGCATAGCTGATGAACAGCATGGAAAAATTTTAAAAGAAATTCTAAATGATTTTTGTGAGCTCTCAGGTCATAAGGTGAACTCTAGGAAAACTAATATTTACTTCTCCAGAGGAGTCGAGGAGTCTCTAGCTAACCGGCTCAGTATTTTACTTAGTTTTTAAAAGGTGGATGATCTTGGGCGTTATCTTGGAATTCCTCTTTTTCATAAGCGAGTCACCAACAATACGCTTCATTTCGTTATTAACAAAGTCCGTGCGAAACTTCAGAGTTGGGAAGCTCGTCAACTTTCTTTTGCTGGTTGTGTCACTCTCGCTCAGTCTGTCCTTCTTGCCATCTCAAGTTACTTCATGCAATCCATGATGATCCCCAGGCAGATTTGTGACGAGATTGAATGTCTATAAACCACTGATGGTAAGAAGAAGATGTCAGTAGTTGGATGAGACTCTATCTGTCAGCCCAAGTGGAGTGGAGGTCTTGGCATGAGACAGTTAGGGATCAAAACATTGCTTTTTTGCTTAAACTTGGTTATAAATTGGTTTTTGATGATGAAGCTCTATGGGTTCGCGTTCTCAAATCTAAGTATGGGGTGAACAAATTTTTACCTACTAGTATAGAGAAGGTGAAATATTCTTTTCTTTGGAAATCACTTTCAAAAGTATGGTCCCTTTTACATGATAATTTGATTTGGACTGTTGGTGACGGTAATAGAATTTGGTGCTGGAAAGACCAGTGGATTCCTAATGTTGGTCCTTTGATTAATTATTTACCTGCTCTAGCGAATATTAATACTGATTGTTTGCTTAGTGATTTGGTCACAGAAGAAGGCAATTGGAATCTTAATTTTTTACAGGAATGGTTACTTGAGGAGGTTATTTCCCAAATCATGGGAATTCCGCCTCCTCATTCAACTGAAGGACTGAATAGGCTATCTTGGAGACATACTTCAACCGGAGCTTTCTCAGTTAAAAGTGCATACAAGATGTTTAAGGAGGATTCTTGGAACTCCAGGGAAGAATTATGAAAAACGGCGTGAAAAATCCCGGGCCCGCAAAGAGTTCGTTTCTTTTTCTGGATAGTGCTTCAAGAAAAACTCCTCACTAATGTGGAAAGAGTGAGGCGTGGTTTAGCGAACGATGCTTCTTGTTCGATTTGTGGACATGCTTCTGAGAACATCTTACATATCATTCGGGATTGTACTGTGGCTAAGGAGGTTTGAAAACAGGTTGTTCCAAGAAACCAACAATCTCTTTTTTTCTCTAACCCTTTGCACGAATGGATCTCTTTCAATTTACAAGATACTTTGAGGGTTCATGGTAGGGAAATTATATGGGCTTGCCTCTTTGGATTGTTAGCTTGGCGTCTGTGGAAGAATCGCAAACTTTCTATTTTTCAAATGAAGTCATGGAGTCCCACTGAAATCATTAAAGTCACATTATGCTGGGCTAAACAAACGTCTTTAGATTCTAGAAGTGTCTCGAGCGACTATACTGTTTTAACCCGTAAGGAGCCGACATCTAAGGATTGGATTTATCTCAATACCGATGGTACTGTTTCCAGAACATCCGGAAGAGCAGCTGCGGGAGGAGTTCTTCGGGATAGAGCAAGAAACTAGATAATGGGATACAACTGATTCATTGGGAGTTGTTCGATTTTCGATGCAGAACTATGGGGTATTTTGGATGGCCTAAAGCTTATCTAACGGAGAGGACATGACAATGTGATTATTCACTCTGAGAGTTTGGAGGTAGTCAAAGCCATTCATGAGAAATCAACATCCGCTCTTCTTAGGAGAATACACCAGATTTTGTCTCAAGAAAAACACTGGATTATAAGGCATATCCCCAGGGAAGGGAATAAAAGTGCAGACTATCTTGCTAAAATGGCTCTTGGAAGAGGGGGGATCTTTACCTGATTGACTCTCCTCCAGATGAAATGCTAGTTTACCTTGAGGCAGATAAAGAGAGGATTTTTGTATCTCTCGAAACTTCACTATAGTATATCTTTGTTTTGTCTTTTTTCACCAAAAAAAAAAATCTATAATTGGTGGAATTTCACCGATTAAAAAATCATTCTCTAATGACTTTTCTTTAGGATACAATAATTAGTATATCCGTTTTTTATTTATTAAAATTTAAAGTTATTCACAAAAATATTAAAATTCATATAAACATTTATATTTCAAAATGAATTTTAGTAGACACTATAACGTCCTCTCCATTATCACGGGTACATAATCCAAAACCAATCAATAAAATATTGTTCCAACTTCAAGATTCTTTTCCCAAATATTGACACCATCACATTTATATTTCATGGATTGAGTCTTCATTCGATTGGTATCAATATTGTTGATAGTGTAGGAAGATGTGGGTTTGGGTGTGCTGAAACTTATTATTTTTCCATTTAAGAGGTGAGGAGGAACTATAAATAGTTTTAAATATTATATTAAAATAAACTGATATGACAAGAACTTATAATAAAATTAACATTAAAATAAAATAAAAAATATCCCAACACTAACACATATCCCAAATATGAATTTAATAAATGTGGAATATTGGCATGATAAAAAATGGAATCATTTGCTTTATTCCTTTTTTTTTCTTTTAAGGATAAATCATTTGCTTTATTCTTAAAACACTTACACACCTTTGACATTAAATATTGTTATATCCGACACATACTTTTATTTCATCTCACGTATGCCTTACCTTAGTAACATTTTCCTGATTTTTTTTATATTCATTTTATAAATAAAATAAGGCTCGAAAATCGGTGAATCTTACATAAGATCCAGACATGATAGTCTTCTAACGTTACAAACCAGGTCAATTCTTGTTTTTTTTCAACATTAGTGTAAGGGGAGACTTAAGCTGACAACTTTGGCTACATACCCATGGGTGTCAAACATGCCAGGGAGCGTGATGGATTCATCACAACAAGAAGGTGTCTATCGGCTATGTCAGTACTGTAGACCAAATATAGGCCATCAGTAGTCCATACAGCAATCGCGGCGACCAGCTAGATTGCAGGTTGCCAGAACAGCAGAAAGGCTGTTGGTAATGCTAAAGAAAATCGCAATCCCATATTGGTTAGAAAAAAGTTTTTAAGAGTAATTAATTATAATGTTATTTCCTCTTTTTGGTGAGCAACTGAGGTTAAAGTCCAACAAATGCATACTGTTGTCACTTGCTCAATCAATGGTAACATGTAAAGCATATGTTTCTTTTAAATAAGTTTTTTGTTTTATTTAAACAGAAATATTTTTTCCAGAGGATCTCATCCGGAAAATTTGGTTGGTTGCACCATTTGTGCTGTAATTTTTCTGTTTTGTCCCTACATTTTTATCGTTTTCCTCTGCTTATTTGCTTACTTTCTTTTAAGTAATTCCTGATTTACTTTTTTTTTTTATTCGGGTACACGAATATAAAAGAATTGTGTTAACTTTAAGAGCTATGTCCACGGCACAGTGATTATTTTATTATTTATTTACGCTAAATTTATTTTTTTCAGTTAATGTTAACGAGTTTATTTTTCCATAGTATTTTTCCAACCGAAAACCAGCGCCTTGGTATTGCAAAACAAAAGAATAAGGAAAAAAAAAAAACTCTACACTAATTCTTATATATCGGAACAGACAACAAAAATTTTCGTATTAAAAAAGGATAACATTAAAAGAGAAACTCTATTCCAAGATTAAGCAAAATGGACAACCCGACATCTAATGTTTTAGCACATGTGCAAACCAGACAAGACCTCGTGGTCCAACATTGACTTAGAAGCTTCATCGTTGTTGTTATTGTTACAAAACACAACACTTTCTAAAACATACAACAAAAACCAACAATTTTCAACATCTAGATTTGAGCCCGGACAGCATCTTCCAGTTTCTTCGCCATGAATAGCAGTGTATTATCCAAATAAGAAACAAAATCTTCCAACTTCATACCTTCAATTGGATCAGATATAAACGACCATTCGATCTTGCACCCATCGCCTTCAACCGCCAACACATTCAGGGTGGCGACGTAGCCTTTGAACCCTATGTTATTCTCGACGATCTCGTAGCTTAGCGAGTGGTTGATGGGGTCGATGGTTAAAAGCTTCTCAATGGCCCAGCTGGTCGAGCTTTCGCAGTAACGGACCAGACCAGGCTGACCCGGAGTCCCTTCCTTCCGATAACATGTATCGACTGAAGGGAAAAACTTGTCTATGTTGCAGAACTCAGCTAAGAAGGGCCATATCTGCTCTGGTGTTGTGGTTTTTAGCTCCGCTGTGGACTTTCCCTCCCATTTTGGAACTGTTTCTTCGGCCATTCGAGAGAAGGATAAAGAAATGGAGATGCTTTGGTAATGGGTATGCTATGCAAAGGCAGCAGTTTTATATACTAAAAAAATAATAATAATTTTTTTGAGATATAAAAAAAATTAATCTGCAATATAATTGTTACCGAATCAGCTTCATCATTTCCATTTGATTAGTATTAAAATATAGGATATATACTTTGTGCTTTTTTTTTATCCTATAATCTCTTCGATTATCGTAAATAAAACGTTAAATATTTCGAATTTTAGGATTTTTATCCCCCACTGAAAAAATTAAATTAATTAAAAACTAATATCTTCATTATTTATTTTTAAGCAGTGTGGAAAATGTTAAAATGGATGTAAAGTTATTTATCAATAAATTTTTTATTTTATTTTAACATTATCCTTTAAAATATTTTATTTTAGTAATTTTAATAATAATATTTATCAAATAATTTAATCATATTCCGTACTTAATTTCTTTAAAAATGTACCAAACAGATTTTTTAATTTAAACTCAGTATTTAAAATTTTTTAGTTTGTCAAATATTACCTTAGACTATTAAATTTGAGATTTAAAGTTTATATTTTAATTACCGTTAGATAAATAATAAGGCGCAATACACTTTTAAGGGAAGCGGTCCAAACTTTGAAAACCATATATTATTGAAAGATGTAACCATTAACCCTAAAAAAATTATCTTTATGAACCAATAAATGAACATGAAATATACCTTTGATCATACCCAAAATTTTTTTTTTAATTTAACACATTAATAACTTAAATGTCGTTTTTTTCGAATTGACTTTAACCCCACTACTGAGTTCATGGCCATGTTTAAGATTTAGTTCATTTATTCCAAATTGATAGCCTTGAGGCATCCCAAGCAATCTAAGGAAGAACTTTACCAAATTTGATTTTAGCATTGATCGTGCAAATTCAGAAGTTGTTACAGAACAAATAACATTGGGTGGTAAGGCATATACCTAGGTAGACTAATCATATTATTGGGCGTATTGTAAATATAGTTATAGTGGATGCGGAAGGGGTACATGTCTTGCCAAAAGCCCCTATGAAGTTATTTTAAGCCCTTGATAATGATAAGATTAGTGGTGCTTTTAATTTTGTCAGTTTAGTTTAATTCTCTATGATTTTTCTTTTTACACCAATTTTTTTTGGAACTTTTTAAATGAGGGATTTTGTTGTACGCTTAGAAAAAAAACCACATATCAAAAATTTTAATGCTATACTAAAACTTTTAATGCTACACCAATGCTAAATTTTTTAACACTTTAGTTAAAATTTTTGGTATACATTTTTTTAGGAGCGCACGCTAGAATTTTCCTATAAAGTAGGTATAAAAGAATAATAGTGTAACATCTCGATACTCGATCCGATCATCGGCTCCAAATTACAAGGTGCCACACTCGCCACTAAAGCAACTAAAATCAATTTATAAATTGTTAAACATTCAAGCTATAACTAAAACATATGTATAATACAATAAATCATCAATTCCAAGTTTTATACAGGCTTACAAAAGCCTTTTTGTTAACCCAAGATCAAAAAAGTACCTAATTGTAAGGATTCTAAAATTTTGGGTTGACGTCATAACGCTAGGGGTTTCTTGTCTTGACACAACTTGCTCTATTTTTTGTCACGAAATCAAAAGTTTATCGTCGCAACATGACAATTTGTTTCTTCCAAAATCAACATGTTTACAAGTTAAAAGGGATTTAAGTTTTCATTTATACATATCATACAACAAATTCACATATTCCACATCAACTAGAACCCATTTCAACACAATACCAAAACATTAACAAGAATTATACCATATATGTGACTTAACATTTGAGACTTTTAACATAAGTTTCCTAGGTACATGCTCAAAAGACCAAAATGAGTTACTTTATACAAACTTTGTAGGGTCGAGAATGATAATCTAGATCCTGGCTTCAAGAATCACCTGAACCTGCACAGAGTGGTATATTTATAATTCAAGGCATATAAACAAAAGCATTAACAATTCTACTTAATTCTATACATGTATTTCTATATGCACACATCATCCAACCGACTTATTTTTGTTACCAAACTTACCATCATTAACCTAAATACAGAAATTTGCATATACATTACATACCAATTCATTCAATTATAAGACTTTTCCATAATTCCCTTATAATGTCACATTTTCACCCGTTCCTGGAGTCCACCGACTCATCTATATTTGTCTCAGCCCTCAGGGCTCAGCTTTATCTAGTTGCATACTCAGTTTTGTAATTTCAGTATGTCACTCACATTAAAACACAATTCACTCCAATGATATCAATTTATAACATGTTTATATCATTTATCGAGTTTACATTTTGCAACCCCTATTAGCCTGATTCGGATTTGGACAGATACTCGGATCGTCCAACCAACACATCACACTAGCATCAAAGTGCATTTTCATATAAGTCGAAATAAAGGAAACTAGCATGAAATGTACATATTGGAGCACAAAGCACATACTGGCACACGAAGTGCATTTTGGCACGTAAGCGCATAAACCTGTACACAATCAAATTCTATGGCATGCCAACTATATCCGGCTCTGCTCGAACAGTTAATAGGGTAACCAATTATCCAATTCATCATATAACACAATTTACATTTTATCATTTCCAATTCATGATTCATTTCATCATTTTATTATACAACATAAAATATTTCAGTCAAATTCAAAGTTAATTTCATATTTTCATCAATTTACACTATTTTCTATTCTATTCAATTCAGTCATCTATTCAAATAATCCATACCAATCTCAATCAAAACATGTCATACTATCCATATCAATCTTTCATCTCTCCTTCCACCAATTTCTATTTATATTATGTTTTACCTTAATTAAACTAATTTAATTAAGTTAATCCTTAATTATTTAAGTTTAATCACTAATTATGTTAAGCAAATGTCATCATCCAACACCGCCGACTAACACATATTTAAAACAGGTCTATTTACTATTTTATTCCTTTGGTTAATTGCTATTTAAGTCCTCAATCTATTTACTAATTAAAAATATATAGCGATTAGACTTTACAATTTAGTCCATGGGTCCTAATTAACCACAATTTCTACTAAATTGACTATCCAAATTTCAATTCATTAATACACTAACTCTATAAACATCCCAATTTAATATTTACGAACTCGGTTTGCAGAAACAGGATCGCATTTTCCGAAACCATTGGAAATCGAATCATTACAAATAGTTGTATTAAAAATATGCAATATTGATATCATTAAATTTATACAAATACATGAATATTAATAATAATACCAAATATTAAAATATATATTAAAATATAATAAAATTGATATTATGAAGTTTAACTTTTTTATTTTAGAGTAAAGCATTATGTAAATAAAAATAAAATTATGAAGAATTTTGAAAAAAAAAACACCAGAATTTGAATTATTCAAATCTCCTTTTAGAATTTCTTTCAAAATTTGGAATACTTTATTACTTTTTATTTATTTTTTAAATTTTAAAAATATTGATAGAAATGAAATTTCTCTTCTAAATACCTTAACTTTAATGTATTAATATAAATTTGATAAGAAAACAAGATGTTTGACAATTAAACGAACAAACAAATAAGGTATGTGACATAATTTTGGTATTTTAGTCTTACATTTTAGCGTATGATTGCTTTCAAATTAAAACTTATTACTGACTGAGTCTTAATTCAATTGACATGAGATTGTTGTCAAATATGTGAGTTGAGTGTGTTGAAGTGTATTATCATTTTATTTATGCATTTTTAAATTAAAAAAAAAACTATTACCAAAGATTGTTATTTTAAATTTTTTTAAGGAACATGAGAAATAAATCAATAACATATTTATGCATTTTTCATTTCCCATAAAGCTCTAAGACACCACTTTACTTAACGAGAAAGGATTGTATGAAACAGAGATATTATCCCTATCCAATAATTTAATGCCACATCAGTAATTCCATCCTAAATTTTAAATTTACACAGATGATGTGACGTTACTGTTCCTTTCAATCATTTTCCAAGAAAATTTATGTTATTTCAATGAACATAAATTCTAAGAAGTAATTATTGGGAGCAATATTCATATAAATAAAACTTGTAGGTAAACATTATATTGTAAAACAAAACTTTATATTAATTTATAAATAAGAGAGAAGCAGTATATGATGAATACACACTGTTGAGTTGATGATATAAAATTACCATACATTAGAGCTAAAACTAAGACACGTTATAGTTAACTATCATCAATTCTCTTAGCCAGCCCTTGGAGGCCCCCCTCATACAGCTTCTTCATCTCATCTAATTTCCACCCTTCCACAGGATCAACGGTGAAGGACCACTCGATCACACATCCTTCTTGATCATCAACACCCCCAGGAACAATCTTGACCGTCGAAACATATGAATTGAACCCAATATTACTTTCCACTATCTCATAGCTCAAGCTACGGTTACTATGATCAACGGCTACTAACCTCTCCTTGGACCACTTCTCGGACCCACCGCCTTGGGACGAGATCGAGAAACCCGAGCAGAATCTGATACAACCGAGCTCGCCGTTGGTGCCATGGATGCCATAGCATGTGGCTAAAGTTGGATACCATTTGTGAAAGTTGAAGAAATCTGTATAAATAGCCCATGTTTTGTCTGGTGAAGCTTTTGTTAGCTTTGATGAAACCTTGGCTTCCCATTTAGGTTGTGAATTTTGCTTCATTTTTTTTTTATTTATGAAAAAGAAAAAAAGTTAGAAAATGCTGTGTTGAAAAGCATTTTTTATAGAGGAGGAATCGATCATAAATTCTAACGTGGCATTAACTTACATATTTGGACATATTCCTTGCGTCAATGTCATGCATTGTGATTCTTTTTTTGTCTATAAGGTTAAATACATGCAAACGTTAATTTCGTTTTCCAAATTTAATTAATTGAAACGTTTAATGTGACCCATAAAATGTTGAGTACAGCCTAAACCTAACCATATCTTTGGGCAGGCAATTATATCACATCTGGTTGGTTGGATTAACCAATAAGGTAACATATTATCCACATTTAAAATGCGTGAGGTCAGTAATCATGAGAATTAAGCAAGATGTTAAGGTTTTTTTCTACTTTAATTAGTGGTTGAGTGTTTAATATTCGCTTTAGGTATGGAGCAATTTTAAAATTTGTGATCAGCATCTATCTCCTTAATGGACTTACGGAATGCGGAGAATTAATTACTAGACTCGCTCCGATAAATATCTTAAAAAAATTTGAGATCAAGATCAATAATGCATCAACAATTGTTGGCATCGAGAATTGGAATTGAATTGAAAAATTCAGGGGAATGCATAAATTTTACTATTTTATTAACTAAATTTTACTTAGATTTAAAGGTTTAGGCAATTTTATCAAACCCTAATTTCTTGTGCTAGACTTGATCATGGGGCTTCGAGACGGGTCAATATAAAATTTTAGGCCCGTTTTTTAGGCGCGGGCTAAAAATGGGTCTAAAAATTTGCTCAAGTCCAACTCAAATAAAATTGTTAAACTCGAGCTCAGTCCAAACTGCCCATATTAAATTTTTTTATATAAAAAAAATTTAAAAATATAATACATTAAATATGCTAAAAATATTAAAATAAATATTTCTCAACAAATTGAATACATTTAAAAAATCTTTATACTTAAATAACACTAAGATAATTACAACTTAGCAAACAAATGCCTTTAAAATAGAAGCAAAATTAATAATAAAATAAGAGTTATATAATAATAATATCCAAATAATAACAATAAAATAGTAGTAATATAATAACAAATTTTCATCAAAACAACAATAAACCGCAGCAAGGAAAGATATTAGGCAAATTTGGGCTGGGTCGGACCAAAATAATTTACTCGAGACTCGATCCATTTGAAAAACGAATCTTATTTTTTGTTCAAACTCATTTTTTGAATTTAGATTTTTATCCAAATCCTTCTCTTTTCGGACGGGTGACCCAAGTAGGTTGCTTGGAATAAAGGTTGAAGTAACTTTCGGATTGAGATTTAAATGTGCGACTTCCCTATATATTGTTGGTCACGTTAGGCTATGATTATATTTAGGCTAAAGCTCTTTGGATCTTTGAATGAGATTTTTTTTTCTTTGAAAATTGGCATCTATTAATAAAGGGGTTGGCTTCAATCTGACAACACAAACAGACCAAAAGCACATGAAAAGACAAAAGAAAGCAGAGAAACCACACAAAACAGGGAAGCTAAAGCACAGAGGAAAACCAAAAATCAAAAGAGAAAAACACAACAAAGCCTAGAGCATAAAACACCAAACAAATACCAGCCAAACCTTTCCTTTTCTCCTCAAAAATCCCAGTGTAGCCAAAATGAAGAGGAAAACCAGCTTTGAAAAGACCAACATTGGAGATTCAAAGAACCTTCTCTAAAACTTCAAAGCCCACAAAACCCTTCAGCACCGACGATTCCAATTCGACCAGTCCTCTGCCACTAGACTTTCAACGAAAGTTGGCTCCTCTTCAACCCAGAAACATGGTGAAAGGTGTCGTCACCCCTCCAAAGGCAAAGTATGAGCCGTCCAATTAACATTTCTCGAAACAAACTGGTAAGTCACTTTGTCCAGATATTCCTCAAGTCTCCGAATATTCTGACAAATAGGTCTGAGTAT
This sequence comes from Gossypium anomalum, assembly GCA_025698475.1. NCBI lineage: Eukaryota > Viridiplantae > Streptophyta > Magnoliopsida > Malvales > Malvaceae > Gossypium > Gossypium anomalum. Next base: position 88,349,673 of record CM046968.1, read on the forward strand.
GGATCTGTCTTCCTTAACTATTGTTAGCTTCTTAATAATCGTAAAGGAATCCCCCTCCAATATAACCATCCTAAAACCCATATCAATCGCAAAAAGGAGAGCTTATTCACAGGCCCTGGCTTCCGCGACAAACGCATCTGCAATGCCGCCATGAGGGTGAGTACATGCACCCATAATTAAACCTACTTCATTATTGGCTAGAACAACCACAGTAGAGGTATTAAAATCGCTCTTAAAAGAGACATCAAAATTTAGTTTAATAACCCCAGAGTTCAAAGGCCGCCACAACTCAGTCGGAGTAGTTGTTGGGTGAGCCATTGAAAGTTTACTCAAACTCAACTCATGGGCATAACCCTGCACAAAACCCACCAGATCCTGCTGAGAAAACTTCAAACCTTCATGAACCACTTTATTTCTTTTAAACCAAAAGGCCTAGAAAGAAATAACTAACAATTTTTTGGTATCCTCATCAACAGTTATAAAAGTGTTCACTAACTGATTTTTTGTAATGACCCGAATTTTACCGTTACTGAAAAATTAAATTTTCGGGTCTCCGTTCCTGAAAAATGGATTAGTAAATATTTATTAAAAATATTTACGAAGTTAATCGAGTGGTTAATTAGAGTTTAATTAAGTGAACTAGCTTAAATTAAGGATAATTGGATAAAATGATTAAATTGAATGAAGTGTGAAAGTTTAATTATAGAATAAAGAAAATTGAAAGGACTAAATAAGTAAATAAGCCAAAAAGAGTGCTAAGTATATGGCAAAAACAAAATACAAGTGTAATAAATATAATACACACATTTGTAATACATGTATGTATTTGCTTATTATTTAAGTACATATTAGTGTATTTATTATTATTAAATTAATATTATATGATAAATAAATAAAAGTAAGACAAATGTGTGGTAATGATTGGGTACAAGTGTATTAATAAAAATAAAATACATACACTTGTAATGCTTGTATTTAAGTATTAATAGATATTAATTATTTATAAAAGGTATTTATTAATTAAATAATTATATTAAAAGATTTTTATGTGAAAAATAAATAAAAAGTTGACAAGTGTATGGTATGTATAGTGACATGTGTAATATTAGTATATGTACATTTGTAAAATACATGTATATTTACTTATTATATAAGTATATTATTAAATTATATACTATTATTAAGTAAAAGATATTTATATAATAAATACATTAGTGAAAGACAAGTGTGATATTATAAATGGATACAAATGTTAAAAGAATATTTGTTATTAAATAGATTTTTATAATAGATAATTATTAAGTTATTATATATATATATATATATATATATATAATGGTTTAATGAAAAAAAAAAAAAGAAAAGAATAGAAATAGAAACAGAATAGGCAAAACGAAAAGCAGGGAAAGAAAGAAAGAAATGAGAAAAGAAAGAAGAAAGGGAAAATTAAGGTTTGAAGCTTGAGGTCTAAATAGGTATGTCAATTTAGCCATTTTTACTTAATTTTAATGTTTTAGAAACTTTAGAACAAGGTTTTGATGAAGTTAAGTTGATATATTGTAAGATAGTTGATTATAAGACATTGTTCTTGTTGAACAAAAAGATGAATTAAGGGCTAAATTGATAGAAATTCAAGTTAGAAATGAAATAAGGATTGAATTGTAAAGTGATTCATAAGTTTTATGCTTAAAGGACTAAATTGAAAGAATTTCGAAATTATGGTTTTATGATGAAAAATAGATAACTATGTCTAATTTTGGTTAAAAATTGAGTAGAAATAAAGTATGAATTAAGATAGAAAAGTAAGTGAATTTAGCTAGGATTAAATTGAAATTAAAAGTAGAAAATCAACATTTTGCACTAAGACTATTTTGGACTGCAGCAGTAGTCTAAGTTTAAAAAATCACCAAAATTTTTAGAAATTGAATTAGAGAATGAATAAAATATGGAATTAAAACTTATTGAGTCTAGTTTCTTATAGAAGAAACGGTATAAGCAATTGAATTGTAAATTATGAGATATAATGAATTTTGTGAGACAAGGTCAGAATAAATTCGGGTTCCCCTGTTCTGACTTTATAAAATCACTAAAAATTGGATAAAAATAATTAGAGGCTTAAAGTTATATGTTTAGAATCCCTAATGAGCCTATTTTCAGGAGAAATCAACGGGAATATTATCTGAGTTCCGTACTGTGAGATAATTAATTTTTAGTGAAGAAGGGTCGAAACTGTCAGACAGCAGAATAGGGATGAATTTAAAGAATAAACTGTACTTAATGGCTAAACCAAAAATTCTGAAAATTTTATGGTAAGAAGATTTGTGAGTCTAGTTTCAGAAAAAATTAGCGGGTCTTAATTTAGAATTCTGTAACTCAAGATATAAATTAGTAATGTATTAATGATTATGAATTGTATTACTTTCATAGTTAATGTGGTACCGAAAATCTCGGCTAAGAAAGGACAAGACAAAGTCAACGGGAGTTAGCTCAGAAACTACGGTTTGTATTTCTATAATCCGAACTTAATACTTAAATTGTTGGATTTATTCTTTAATATATATATATATATATAGTAGGTGTTTTGAGATTATTATTTGAATTGGATTGAATATTGATTATATTGAATTGATTTATGAATATATATATATATATATATATATATATGAATGTTTGAATTGAAATGAATATTGATGTGGAAATTGAATAATAAATATTTGTTATATTGGAAAATATATGTAGTTGGAAGTGTGATGAAATTGATAGAAAATTATGATTATTGTGAAATTAAATATTTATTAGTGAAAAGTGAATGGAATTATATTGAATTGAAAATATATAGTTAATTAATTAAAATATGAATTAATTGAAAACTGGAAAATGAATTAAATACCCTATTAACTAGTCGAGCTAGTCGGATATAGTTGGCATGCCATAGGATATGGAAGAGTATGGGTTTCTTGAAACTGCGATCGATCGAGCACTTATGTGCGCGACTCATCATTCTTATTCACGATTCATTCGATTCGGTAGTTTGTGTGTCGAATCATGTTACTATTACCGTTATTCAACACACAAAGGTCTTTGAACCAATAGCGGTAATAGTAGCGATATTCGACACACAAAAGTGCCGAATCGATAACGATAGCGATAACGATAACGATAATCGAGTCGCACATAAGTGCTCGATCGATCGATAAGGCAAGAAACCCATACTCTTCCATATCCTATGGCATGCCAACTATATCCGACTAGCTCGACTAGTTAATAGGTATTTAATTCATTTTCGATTTTCAATTAATTCATATTTTAATTAATTAACTATATATTTTCAATTCAATATAATTCCATTCACTTTTCACTAATAAATATTTAATTTCACAATAATCATAATTTTCTATCAATTTCATCACACTTCCAACTACATATATTTTCAATATAACAAATATTTATTATTCAATTTCACATCAATATTCATTTCAATTCAAACATTCATATATATATATATATATATATATTCATAAATCAATTCAATATAATCAATATTCAATCCAATTCAAATAATAATCTCAAAACACCTACTATATATATATATATATATTAAAGAATAAATCCAACAATTTAAGTATTAAGTTCGGATTATAGAAATACAAACCGTAGTTTCTGAGCTAACTCCCGTTGACTTTGTCTTGTCCTTTCTTAGCCGAGATTTTCGGTACCACATTAACTATGAAAGTAATACAATTCATAATCATTAATACATTACTAATTTATATCTTGAGTTACAGAATTCTAAATTAAGACCCGCTAATTTTTTCTGAAACTAGACTCACAAATCTTCTTACCATAAAATTTTCAGAATTTTTGGTTTAGCCATTAAGTACATGCGATTTATTCTTTAAATTCATCCCTATTCTGCTGTCCGACAGTTTAAACTTCTTCACTAAAAATTAATTATCTCACAGTAGACGGAACTCAGATAATATTCCGTTGATTTCTCCTGAAAATAGGCTCATTAGGGATTCTAAACATATAACTTTAAGCCTCTAATTATTTTTATCCAATTTTTAGTGATTTTATAAAGTCAGAACAGGGGAACCCGAATTTATTCTGACCTTGTCTCACAAAATTCATTATATCTCATAATTTACAATTCAATTGCTTATACCGTTTCTTCTATAAGAAACTAGACTCAATAAGTTTTAATTCCATATTTTATTCATTCTCTAATTCAATTTCTAAAAATTTTGGTGATTTTTTAAACTTAGACTACTGCTGCAGTCCAAAATAGTCTTAGTGCAAAATGTTGATTTTCTACTTTTAATTTCAATTTAATCCTAGCTAAATTCACTTACTTTTCTATCTTAATTCATACTTTATTTCTACTCAATTTTTAACCAAAATTAGACATAGTTATCTATTTTTCATCATAAAACCATAATTTCGAAATTCTTTCAATTTAGTCCTTTAAGCATAAAACTTATGAATCACTTTACAATTCAATCCTTATTTCATTTCTAACTTGAATTTCTATCAATTTAGCCCTTAATTCATCTTTTTGTTCAACAAGAACAATGTCTTATAATCAACTATCTTACAATATATCAACTTAACTTCATCAAAACCTTGTTCTAAAGTTTCTAAAACATTAAAATTAAGTAAAAGGGCTAAATTGACATACCTATTTAGACCTCAAGCTTCAAACCTTAATTTTCCCTTTCTTCTTTCTTTTCTCATTTCTTTCTTTCTTTCCCTGCTTTTCGTTTTGCCTATTCTGTTTCTATTTCTATTCTTTTCTTTTTTTTTTTTTTTCATTAAACCATTATATATATATATATATATATAAAATAACTTAATAATTATCTATTATAAAAATCTATTTAATAACAAATATTCTTTTAACATTTGTATCCATTTATAATATCACACTTGTCTTTCACTAATGTATTTATTATATAAATATCTTTTACTTAATAATAGTATATAATTTAATAATATACTTATATAATAAGTAAATATACATGTATTTTACAAATGTACATATACTAATATTACACATGTCACTATACATACCATACACTTGTCAACTTTTTATTTATTTTTCACATAAAAATCTTTTAATATAATTATTTAATTAATAAATACCTTTTATAAATAATTAATATCTATTAATACTTAAATACAAGCATTACAAGTGTATGTATTTTATTTTTATTAATACACTTGTACCCAATCATTACCACACATTTGTCTTACTTTTATTTATTTATCATATAATATTAATTTAATAATAATAAATACACTAATATGTACTTAAATAATAAGCAAATACATACATGTATTACAAATGTGTGTATTATATTTATTACACTTGTATTTTGTTTTTGCCATAAACTTAGCACTCTTTTTGGCTTATTTACTTATTTAGTCCTTTCAATTTTCTTTATTCTATAATTAAACTTTCACACTTCATTCAATTTAATCATTTTATCCAATTATCCTTAATTTAAGCTAGTTCACTTAATTAAACTCTAATTAACCACTCGATTAACTTCGTAAATATTTTTAATAAATATTTACTAATCTATTTTTCAGAAACGGAGACCCGAAAATTTACTTTTTCGGTAACGGTAAAATTCAGGTCATTACATTTTTGCCATCTGAGGTATGTAAGTTGCAATCAAACGAAAGATTCAGAGACTGCCACAGTTGCCACAATACACCACAGGACCACAATAAATGGCCAGATTCTTCCGACGCCTCCTTACAAAGAGGGAAAACATTGACAACTTGCAATCTTCGTTTGAGCAAGTTACTGAAATGAGGCACGTAATCTTTGATTAATTGCCACATGTGGATCTTTAGTTCAGAAGGAGTCTGTAAATCCTAAAGCAATTTGTAGAATTTTTTTGTAATTGGCTGTAAGTACTAGATTGTAACCAAAGTATTGGCTGTTTGCTATAATTAAGACTCGATACCCACTCTTCACCGAGTAGTCCCCCGTAGCATCGTGACGCCAGACTAACACGTCCTGCACTCCGGAGGTTGCAAGGGGAATGTTAAAAATGCGAGTAGCCTGCTCATGGTCAACAATCCGACGGATTACTTCGTTATTCCAGGTACCATAGTTAACATCAATTAATTAGTTCACTGTAGTCCAATTAGTATTTATACACTGAACTGTAACTCTACTATTACCAGAGCCAAGCAACCAAGAATCATTCCAGATATTCACCGCTTCGCCACTACCAATACGCCAAAGTAAACCGTTTGAAATCAGCTCCCGGGCACTGCATAAGCTTCTCCAGGTAAAAGAAGGGTAAAAACCAATTCTAGCTGACATAATATCTGAAGATGGATAATAACGGGCTTTAAATACTTTTGCAAAAAGGCAATCGGGTGACGAGAGCAAATGCCAAACTTGTTTAGCTAACAAAGCTTTGTTGAACAAAAAGAGGTCCTGAAAACCCATCCCACCTTCAGTTTTAGGGGCACAAAGGTCACTCCAAACACTCCAATGAATACGCCTAGCTGGTTTGCTATTAGACCACCAAAATTTGTTCAAAATAACTTCTAACTTATGACACAAAGTTTTCGATAGAGCAAAACATTGCATAACATAGACAGGAATTGCTTGTAAAACTGCCTTAATGAACACCTCTTTACCTCCTATCAAAAGATACCAAATACTCCAACTTTCAATCCTCCGTCTGAACCTATCCGCAAAATTTGCAAAGGCCCATCTCTTCTTTCTCCCAACCATCATTGGCAAGCCCAAGTATTTCTCCGGGTTTGTAGCCACATTAACTTCCAGAATGTTGGTGATCGCATCCCTCTCAACTTGACCCACACTCACTCTAAAATAAATAAGCGATTTATCGAAATTAACTTATTGCCCCAAGACCAATTCATATTCCTTGATTATATTACAAACTACATGTACTCCATCCACTGAGGCGTCACTAAAAGGATGCAATCCTCAGCAAACAACAAATAATTAATCACAAATTTATTCTTTCCAATCAGAGCACCTCGCATCAGATTTTTATGTTTGGCCTCATTCAGCAATAAAGAAAGACCTTCAACGTAGATTAAAAAGAGATAAGGACTAAGTGGGTCACCTTACCTCAACCACCGTGATGGAGAGAAACCATCGCTAATACCCTCGTTAATACCTACCGTATATGTAACCGAAACAGACACACCGCATGATGAGAACAACCTAACCGGAATGGAAGCCCAATTTCAACATCATGCACGCTAGAAAATCCCATTCAACTCAATCATACGCTTTACTCATATTGAGTTTCAACGTAAAATTACCTCGTTTACACCTCTTTCTCATTTTAAGTGAGTGTAAGACTTCACAAGCGATTAAAGCATTATCCGAAATGTGTCTCCCTAGAATAAAAACCTTTTGAGCTTCGTCAATACAGAATCCTAGCATAACACTCATCCTATTCACTAAAACTTTCGAAATGATCTTATAAATCACATTACACAAGCTTATAGGTTGAAATTGAGATAGGTTCTTCGGTTTCTCAACTTTAGGGATTAATACTATATGCGTTTTATTGATTTCACCCATATCAATCTCTCCATTTAAAATAGATAAATAGTATTTAGAGATGTCAGCCCCCACGAGATGCCAATACCTTTGATAAAACATAGCTGGGAAACTGTCAATTCCTAGAGCCTTTAGAGGCGCCATGGTCTTCATCACTTGCCAAATTTCATCATCCGTAAAATGCTTAAGCAACTTATCATTCATGCTTTCAGTGATTATTTACTCAACTAAACCAAGCAGCCTATCATCTCCTCCAGCTTCAGAAGCTGTAAAAAGATCACCAAAATGCTTTAAAGTGACCTACAACATCTCCGCTATTTGCGAAACCCACCTCCCATTTTCATCTTCCAGCCCCATAATCCGATTACGATTATAACGAGAAGTGGCAACTTTATGAAAAAAGCTAGTGTTTCTATCATCATTTTGCAGCCAGTTCACCTGCGCATGTTGTTCCCAAAAAACTTCCTTTTTGTCAGCTTCCAAATTCAACCCTAACTGTACCTCCATAATTTCTGTCAAAATCGCATCAGTAAGAACCTGATCATAGAGATTAAACAGACGTTTCTCCAAAGCCACTCTATGTCTTTTTTGTTCTTAGGTCCTTGAGCGACTCCAGAACTGGAACTGTCGTCCCGTTGTAGCTAACTTATCGGGGACACTAGCAATAGGATCTTCCCAAGCTTATCTAACGATCGCTTCAAAAGATTGATCAAAACACTATTTTACTTCAAAGCAAAAAAAGCTTGGCCCCAGCGGACTTACGCGTCGCAAATTACCGACCATATTCAAAAGGACCGAACAATGGTCTGAAAATGAATGGCTCAAATGCACAATTGAATAATTAGAAAAAAGAGTTATCTTAGGCTCGCCACGCCCCTATCAAGCCTCTCTCGGATATTGGTGGACCGAAATCTTCCTCTTTCCCATTTAAACCACCGACCAACAAACCCCAGATCATTGAGACTACAATCCTCCAAAGCATTTCTAAACTCAGCCATTTGTTGTCAAACCTAAGGCGACCCCCTTTTTTTTCTCAAAAGAGCTTGTAATCTCATTAAAATCCCCAATCACAATCCAAGGTGTATCCTGATCATTATCCAGTTGACGAAGAAGCTCCCAAGACCTCCGCCGATACCGCTCATCAAGATTCCTATAAAAACCTGTGAGTCTCCAAGTTTCGCCATTTTTGTTATCATGGATGTCAACATCCACATGGAACTGGGAGTAGCTTCTAAAAGAGACCAATGAACTACTTGTCCAACCCAAAGATAATCCTCCTTTGAGCCAAAAGCACCAATGTCAATACTATTCAAAAATTTGTATTTCAATCTAACCATATCCATTTTCTTTGTAGATAATTTTGTTTTCATAAGAAACAAAATTCGGGGATTAATGGCCCTTAATTTATTTCTGAGCATATTTATCGTCTGTGACCTCCTCAAAACACGGACATTCCAGCTAAGGATCTTCATTGTGGTCGGTTGCTTTGTCTTGCAGAGCTAGCCGATATATCAAGAGCACCCCCACATAGCAATTACCCAAAAGATGAACTGAAGCATTCGTCACACGCTGGCGTTTCTTACTTTCCAAAGAAATAATCAGATCATTTTCTTCATCTGCCTATAAATCCATGGGCCCAAACCCATACTCAGCCCCACCTATTTCCCTAGTCCCCATATTTGGCCATTTATCGCTTCCTTTAATTAGCGTCATAAAACCATATCAAAGGGGAGTCAAATTGGGATTAGGACAATCTTTAATGGATTCACTCCCCCAATTACGCCCAGAATCCCTTTCACCATCAAAATTTTTCCCCTGAAAATTTCTTTCATTATTCAATGCACCGCATTCTGACCTATCTGCTTCTCGCAACCACTTATTAGTCATTACATTTCACCGGTGTATCGTCGCACGTAAGGTAATATCCCAACCAAAGACAATTTTGGATGGCTCAATTCTGGTGCGAAAAGGGCAGAAACTTTCACTATGCCCAAGCGTGTCACAAATAAAGCAAAACATACCGAGTTTCTCATATTGGAATCTGGCATAGATGACTCGATCGTTGCCAATAAGAATTTTCTTTTTCCTTTTCAATGGTTTTGACACTTCGAAATGAACCTAAATATGCATGAAAGTTTGAAATCCCATTGACGAAAATGACGTATCATAATCAATAAACTGCCCTAAAAAATTCCCAAACTGTTCAGCCATAGAAACCGTCATCAAGCCTGGGGGAAAATCGTGAATTTGAACCTAGAATTCTGCCAAATTTAACGGGAAAAAAAAAGGATTCTCTCACGGCTGGATCCTATGAAGTAATAATAAGTTATTGTTAAAAAACCAAGGTGTACCCATAAGCACTCTTTGAATGTCAACCCATGAAAGAACTGGAAGAGGAACCGTTTCCCTCCCAAATCTGGAATACAAATTCCCTTGATAGGATGCCAAAGATCCGCTAAAGTATTCCGTAATGAAGGGAAATGAACAACGCTATCAGTCAAACAGCGTCCCACCAGACAAAGAGAATAGTTCTGATTAACAGTCCCTGCATCCTCTTGGAACGTCTCCTCTTCCTTATCAGTCATATTCAGATTAGCCAAATCTTTCTCCATTACAAAGAAGAAAAACCAAATAGAAAAATGCCCACAGCGAAAGCCCTAAACAAAAACTAGAAAGAACCAAAAGAAACCCGTGTCAGTAGACAGACAAAAACCTCATGTCAATAGACAAACGAAAAACTTCTCTCTTTTTTTACTACTCAATCATATTTTTTTTTTATGAAATTTTTATTTTTTTAACTTTTAAATATTTTTAACTTTATATTTTTAAAATTATCTATTGACATAATATATAAAGTAAATAATGTCGTGTCAGTATGAAAATACAAATGAACTTTCGTACAGGTTGCCACACCAACATTGTTAAAAGAATTAATGTTTTAGTCAATATTTCTATTAAAAAAAGAAGCAATTTGACTCTATTTTGAAAGGTTAAAGGTCAAATTTAACTTAAAAAAAAAAAAAGGACTAATTTAACAAAAGATGTAAATATTGAATGCTAAATTTAACATTGTACCATAAATTATTATAAACTAATGCATAATTGTCATATCTATAAAGTAATTTAAAAAACAAATAAATTAATATTAACTTCAACACTAAGATAATTCAAAAACATATCAAATATACTCTTTTAATTGTTTAATCGTTATTGGTTAGGTTAATTATATCATAAAAACATTTATCTTAAAGGTTTGTTTTACATTATATTTTCATCAAATTAAAATTTACCCATAAACATCATATATATGATTAAGTTTTAGCTAAATTCACATTATTATTACATGAATAAAGAGAATATAAATTTAAATGCATTAAATGAGAACTCGTGATGCGCTCTTATTTTTTTGAATAATCTTATTATAAATAAATAGAAGGATAATGCATTTCAGCACACTTGAACCGACGTCTTTTTACATTAACAATAATGTACATGCCAATCGAACTAACACTCAATCGACATATCACGCACACTTTTATCATAAAAGAAAATTAAGAAAACATCTCAACATCTCGCCACATCGTCTTACCATCACATGCATGCAAGTAAGGGCAAAAATTTTCCATTAACATCATTCATTATTTTTTTTCCCTTGATTCTTTTATAAAATATGAAGCTTAATTGTAATTAAAGAGTGTGGTAATGTATAAATTTAAATTAATAATTGTTTTGGGTTCATTTTGAAAAAAAATAGAAGGCTGGAGAGTTTATATATTTTTCTTACTTCTGATTCGTCTTTAATTTTACTATTTATATATGGGGAGAATATTTTCATAGATCATAGGTGAATAATAATATGATATTTCATCATTAAATAAAATAAAAAATAATGGAAAGTTTATAAATAAATACTAATAATTTTATTTAAATATAATTAAATAATTATTAATTATAAATAAATATTAAAACACTAAAACTTAAATTTGAAACCTTAAACCCTAAACCTTTACCTAAATATGAGAATTATTAATATTTATTTATAATTATTATTATTAATATTTAATTGTTTTTTAATAAAATTATTGATATTTATTTATAACTCCTATTTATATTTTTGTTTAATTTAATGATACATATAATTATGGAATGTGTGTAGGATTAATTATATTTGCTAAACAACCAAGGAACAAGAATTTTGTTCTCTAAATTTAAGTTGTTATGGTTTATTATTTAATAATTAAAATATATTATTTTATATAAAATTATTTTAAGTTACAATCCGAACCCATAATTAACACTTGATATAAATAATCTACTAGTAAATTGGTTTAGGTGTAAGCTTTCATTAAGTTACCTAACTAGTCAAATTTATTTGATATGCATATTCTAACCTTCCAGGGATATATTCCAAAGAATTATCAGAAGCTCCATTGACATCGATATTATTGTTAGTACAAGAGGATGTGGGTTTGGGTGTACTGAAGTATATTATCCTCTTATTTGAGAGTTTCGGAAAGACTATGAATAGTTCTAAACATTATATAAAAAAAACATATATGATAAGAACTTATAGTAAGATTAATGTTAAAAAAAATGGAATTATTGAATTATATACAATATATTATCCTCTCTCAACATAAAAAATTATACATTATATTTTATCAAAAAAACATATATAAGTATCTAGCAAAGTATTTATATTTTGAGTAAATTATATTGGTAATCACCTAATTATTAGTATTTTTTATCCCTCGATTATGAAAAATTATAAAATGGTCATATAATTACCGGATTTTGTTTTTTTTTTTTGTCACTAGGTATTAAATTACTAATAGAAAAGATTACTTAATAACTTTTAAAATTGATATAATAGTAACTTTAACCCTTAACTTTTGACACGTGACACCTCGAGCCAGGGAATAATATCTATATATATATATAATGCTCATGGCTTGAAGTTAGGGGTAAGCAACCCATACTTCTCCAACAATTTCTCTCTTAGCCGAAACCTTTCTCTATCTTTTACACTGATCACCCTATCAAATAGCTGTCTGTCCTATCCTAAATAAAATGAACCACCCATTTTCGTTACTTACTTTCTTGAGTATTTTTTTTGGTGTAAATTTAATAAAAAGTAAAATTACATTTATATACATTGAAAGTATTGCATCTATATTCTTAAATAAATATGCTTAACTCGATCAAATAAAAATAATATAACTCTTTGTGAAATTTGATATATCGACTTAATTTTTAAATTATTTTTATGATAATTATTCTATTGATAATGGAGTAAAAATAAAATCTACAAGTAGATTTAAGATGATGCCAAATATATATATTAAATGACATGATCCTAGATAGATGATTTTTTTTATTAAATTATCATATAGGGCTTGAACAGGGTTAGGCCTTGAACTAATTGACAATTGTTCTCACATCAAGGCTTGAACTAGGCAATTATTCTCATATTGGGGATTGAACTTTTTTTTTGGTCCAAGTCAGTCCATGAACTTGGCATTTGTTCTCATATTAGAGCATGAATTTTGCAATTGGTTCTACATTGAGGCCTGAACTTTAGGGTTTTCAAGGAAATATGAGAGATTAATTTAGATAAAAATAAAAGTTTATGTAGCACCCTTTACCTGATTCGATCAACGAGTTCGGTTACAAGTTGTCACATCATACTTACATGACTAAGACCAACAACTAAGTATTTTATAATCATAATTAACTTAATTCGAATATTATCAGCAACAATCTTATCATTTTTGACTAGTTGATCTGCCAAACTAAAACGTTACAGTTACAAATTCCTAGTTTAAATTATTAATATGCAAACTTAAGAAAATATTAACAATAATGGCTTTACAATGTTTAAATGATTACTTGCCATATAATATAATATACTAGGTTCATACGTAGTTACAAAATTTCAGACCTTGACATTCACTCTTTAGGTCACTCCACTATATGCATGTTACAGATAAGAACACCAATTTACCTAAGCTTGAACGAGTTTTGACTTGATCCATCTTTAGCTCCTTATAGAAACCATCATAACTGAGAAACATAACAAAGGCTAAGTAAGTTCAAATGAACTTAGTGAGTTACTAATATAACATACCACTTATAAATTTATAAATTAGAATTCCATGGTTCTGATCTCTTGTTTGACGTCACTTTCACAAGTGTGTAGTTTATACATCTTCGTGGCATGCTCTTGTCCTCCTTTGCATTGGTTCAACTTAAAAATTTATACACTTTCTGCATTGACACAATCTTCCATTTTTATTGTTTGTGTTATCAGTTACCATGTGGAGCCTCCTCAACAATTATTATCATTGCGGATTAACGTACGGTGGGTTGATTCCAAAAAACACGCACATTAAGATTCACACTTAGCGAGCTTTTACATGTAGATTTACATATAAAGTCTTATCTATGTGGATTTGACCTTGGCGTAAACATACTTGCAGACCATATTTGTGAATAGATCTAATCATGAGTCGAATCGAATTTTGCTCACCCAAACTAAAATCATGACTTAAACAAAAAAAATTAAACCTCAATATAAAAATACCTACCAAGTTTAAGTTTCCAAAAATGATTTAATCCTTTTGATAAATAATAAAGCATAGGACAAAATTTTAAAGCATTTACATGTAAAAAATATGGAATATTTGTATTAGATTAGAAACTTCGATTTTAAGTATTATATATAAGATTCCCTTAAGATGCAGATTAAAATGCCTAAATTTATGCTATTACACCTTATATTTTATAGTTTTTATTTTTGCATGACTACCATTTGGCTGATAGCTGACTAACAAGTGACATTATTATTTTATTCTCTGGTCTTGGCTTCGCTATGTTAAGATAAACTAAAAACAAGACAAAATCACTTATGATGTTTTCTTTATCATAATTTTGCTTCGTTAAATACGAGGAACACATTAAAATTTTAAAAGAAATATCATAATAATGAAAAAACCACTGATTTATTTATTTAAAAAAAAAAAATCAGCTTTGCTTACTGCTTAAAAAAAAAAAAAAACTGAAATAACCCCCAAGATAATTCCCTCAAAATAGTTTGTTTTGAAAGGTACACATATGAGGCAGGAAAAAAAAACAGGGAAAAAGTGAAATAAATAAATATATTGTGAGATTCTGATAGATATTATTTTTCATGGATTTAAGTAAAATTATTATGGGTAGATTTATACTAAGAGTTATATTATATTATATTTTTATTTAAAAAATAGACAAATTATTTTTTGTAGGTTAGATCAAAATGTAAATTAATTTTTTTTGTAAAAATTCTATTAATTTTATTGTTAAAAATGAGTCTTTATATGCTAATATGAGATACACGCGACTCGTCATATGTTACTGTCTGATTATTCCGTCAATCACATTATTTTTTAACAATACAGAAAGATAAATTTTTTAATAAAAATCATCTATTCTTCGTATAAAAGTTGGTATGTTGCTCATGGATTTTCAGTTAAAAAGAAATTTATAGTCGGATAAATTAAGTAATTATTATTTTTTGATGAAAGAATATTTTTACATTTAAATATATTTTATAAATGAAAAAAGAGATTTAAGTCAAAGGTAAATTATACATGAGAAATTCTAAACGTTTTGATTAGGAAAACAAAATAGAGAGAAAATTAATGGAGCATTGCTTTGTAAAATAAAGGAAAGTACCCATATTTTCATATCCCTCCACAGATCTCGGGATTTTTACTAAAATAATATGAAAAAAAAAAAAAAAAAACCAAAATGGTATGCCTTTAAGATTATATACCAAAATAGGTCATTGCAACTGATGGAGGGTGGTGCATAGGCGGCACCACCCTCAAATCAAACAAACAATTTGCAGGAGAAAAAAAAAGACGGAAAAAATTAATAAAATGGGGGTGGAGGGTACCCCACAGGCGGCACCAGTGGAGGGTACCCCACAGGCGGCACCATATTTTGGTATAATAAGTAAAATATTCAGGTTTAAAATGATAATAAGTAAAATATTCTAGTTTAAATTATGATATATATACATATATATATATATAATATACCCGGCATGTAGTTCAATATATTTTGGTCTTTATTTTATTTTTAGATTTTAAATTTTTAAAATATATTATTTTCATATTTTATTTTTTTATATTATTTTAGTACTTCCAAATGTATTATTAAATTCAAATAGTATATTTTAAAAAATAAAATCCAAAAATAAAATAAAAAATAAACGTCCAAAATCAGAGTTTTTTATTAAATTAATATAAAAAAACTAAAATAATACATTTGGAACATTATGTACTAAAATAATATAAAAAATAAAAAACGAAAATAGTATATTTTAAAAAATAAAATTCAAAAATAAAATAAAAAATAAACGGCTAAAATCAAAGTTTTTCTGTTTTTTATTAAATTAATATAGAAAAACTAAAATAATACATTTGGAACATTATGTACTAAAATAATATAAAAAAATAAAATATGAAAATAATATATTTTAAAAATTTAAAATCTGAAAATAAAATAAAGACCAAAATATATTGAACTACATGCCGGGTATATTATATATATATATATATCATAATTTAAACAGAATATTTTACTTATTATCATTTTAAACTGGAATATTTTACTTATTATATAAAAAATGGTGCTTGCTCAGGGTACCTCTCCTCTTCCAGTGCACGCTGTCAGGTCTACCCTCCTTTGGTGCGCCGTAGAAGTCTCTCCACCCCATTTTATTAATTTTTCCGTCTTTTTTTTCTCCCGCAAACTGTTTGTTTGATTTGATTTGAGGTGGTCACGCATGCACTGCACCTCCATCATCAGTCAGAATGACCTATTTTGGTATATAATCTTAAAAGATACCATTTTTTTTTTTTTTTTTTCATATTATTTTAGTAAAAATCCCACAGATCTCCAAATTTCCCACACGCCAAACCCTAATTTCATCACTTCCTCTATAAAATTTCCCAAATTTTCTTCATCTAATCTGTCTTTTTTTTTTTTTGGCGGTTTGGCCCTGTCTCTCAAAGCCAGAGATCGAATATATCAGCCGATGATTCAAGAATATTAATGGATTTTCACCACGCTATCTTCCTTCACGGACGAACGTAACACTTCCGATGCCAGAGCTGCATAGCCAGGCTCGCAGAAATCGGGCATCCATTAACGCAAACCCGACTGGTAGACTCCCCCGACCTGATTCCAACAAGTGTACTGTTCGCACACGCCCGTGGAGAACCGCACAGAATAGGAAACCAAAAGACGCGTTCCTTGCTGCTGTTAATGGTAACAAGTTCAACGACAAAGATAACGAACACAATAATATCGTGAGTGGTGCTGGTTTTGAAACGCTGCCGTTTGCAAGGAAGGAAGGAAGGAAGACGAGGATATTAAAGAGCTTAGGGTTTTCGGAGAAGAGGCTGCCGTGAAAAAAGATGGACGAGTTCGATAGCGGCGGCCGTAGCGGTGATAAGGGCCCCGGGGCTGAAGATGAAGGAAGCACCGCTCCGCTTCCCGAGAAGGTAGTCTTTAGTTTTTCGAATTAAAAATATTTTTGCTTTTAGTTATATGTATGTGTGTATACATATTAAAATTTTCTATTAAGGAATCCATAGAAGGAAAGTTTTACTTAGGGAGACTTATTTATTGTCTCTCTGAGTTTTTGCTTTTAGTGCGTTTTTGGTTTTGGGTTCTTTAGACTATTGTATGGTTTGCCGCTACAAACTTCCTTCACATTAGCATTTTAAAACAAGTTTTGGCTTTTGTAGAATTGGTCCTAGTATTAGGTTTCATTGAACGCAAGTAGCAATATGAAGAAAGACCACATAATGTTGAAACTGATATTTTCCAATTTTTATTTCATTATGTTAGTTTGACCTCTGAAGTATGGATTCTTACTCTTTCTTTTTGTTGTAACAGGTTCAGGTAGGCGGTTCCCCAATGTATAGAATAGAAAGAAAACTGGGGAAAGGAGGCTTCGGACAAGTATATGTTGGTCGACGAATTGGCGCTGGTCCTGGAGCTTTAGAGGTTTCACATTATTTTATAGTGGATTCTATTGCATACACTATTGGTTCACTTCCGCAATGTGCTAAATGTGTTATGTTTGAATTGTAGGTAGCTTTAAAATTTGAACACAGAAGCAGCAAAGGATGTAATTATGGGCCACCATATGAGTGGCAAGTTTACAAGTGAGATTCCTATGATTTTATTTCATGAATAGTTATATTTGTTCATAGGCTCATTAAGTAGGCCATAATGTCATTTGAGGTTTTAACTACGGCTTTCATTGCTTTTTGTGCAGTGCACTTGGTGGTAGCCATGGTGTCCCTCGAGTTCATTATAAGGGCCGGCAAGGTGACTACTATATTATGGTACGCATTTACTTTAATGCAGTCTCTAAGTTTTGTGAAACTTATGTATTGGGTTTTGGAGTTTGACTCTGAGATGTTTATTGGAATGTTTTTAACAGGTTATGGATATGCTTGGACCTAGTTTATGGGATGTTTGGAATAATAACTCGCACACGTATGTTCTTTGTGAATTTACATGGTGGATTTTACTTAATTTATCCTCAGATTAGCTGTTTAATGATGGCTTTATATTTTCAATTTCAGAATGTCCATTGAAATGGTTGCATGTATAGCCATTGAGGCCATCTCAATCTTGGAGAAGATGCACTCCAGAGGGTGATGCTTCTTTATTTATTTATTTTGCCTATGATATGCTTTTCTTTGGTACCTAAGTGTTGTTAAGAAAGTTGATGCACTTGGACTGATAACTATTTTGTAATCTATCAATTAGTTGGGGCGTCCATCATTGCTTTTGGGTGGAAAGGGTTGTGATTCTTCCTGCTATATGAGTGTGTTTTTTGTCATTGGAACACATTTTGCACTTTAACACTGATGCTTCTATACGTTGCAGATATGTTCATGGAGATGTGAAACCTGAGAATTTCTTGCTTGGTGATCCAGGAACTCCGGATGAGAAAAAACTTTTTCTTGTTGACCTAGGATTAGGTAAGCTGAAGTTTCCTTATTTTAAGATATATTTTATATGCATATTGAAATAACTTTTAATAGTTTTGTCTCTGTTTTGGCTTGACAGCAACCAGGTGGCGAGATAGTTCAAGCGGTCAACATGTTGAGTACGATCAACGTCCAGATGTTTTCAGGTGATATTCATTACCTTTGCATTCTTTTCTGATCCTCTGTGTGTTGCAGAAATTAGATTTTCTTATCAATCTCATTATCTTGGGGATTCTTTTGCCTTTTCTATTTTTAAGGTTATGTGTATCTGTTATTAATTATTTCTATACTGCAGGGGAACTGTACGCTATGCTAGTGTGCATGCTCATCTCGGTAGAACTGGTAGCAGGAGAGATGATCTGGAGTCTCTGGCCTACACACTTATTTTTCTCCTCCGTGGTCGTTTACCTTGGCAAGGATATCAGGTTTGCATTTCCTTAATATAAATTTCTGTATGTTTGTATTTATCACCTATTACCTTTCTGATCCAAATGTTATTTTAGGGTGAAAACAAAGGCTTTCTTGTTTGTAAGAAGAAGATGGCAACTTCCCCAGAAACTTTGTGTTGCTTTTGCCCTTTGCCTTTCAGACAGTTTGTTGAGTATGTGGTGAATTTGAAATTTGATGAGGAGCCGAATTATGCAAGATATATCTCTCTTTTCGACGGGATTGTTGGTCCAAATCCAGACATTAGACCAATAAATACTGATGGTGCTCAGAAGGTACTTTTTGCTTCTTGTTTCTACATTATATAACATATTGAGAGGAAGACTATATTTTTCTTATTTGGAATTCATTTGACATATATATTTTTGTTGTCTTGAAGCTTATATATCAAGTAGGACAAAAGAGAGGAAGGTTAACGATGGAGGAGGAAGAGGATGAGCAGCCAAAGAAGAAGGTTCGAATGGGAATGCCTGCAACACAATGGATTAGTGTGTACAATGCTCGTAGGCCCATGAAGCAAAGGTGTCTATCTTAAACTTACCATCAAGCTTTTCAAGTTCATGACCAAGAAAAGATGTTGATAGTTTTTATCTCCTATTGTAGATATCATTACAATGTGGCAGATGTGAGGCTTCCCCAACATATCGAGAAAGGTAATGAAGATGGATTATTTATCAGCAGTGTGGCCTCTTGTTCAAACCTATGGGCTCTTATTATGGATGCTGGCACCGGCTTCACTGCTCAAGTTTATCAACTCTCACCGTACTTTCTTCACAAGGTTGATTGTATTCCTTTTGATTTTGAGGCTTTGTCTATCTGCTATAATACATTTCATGTTGGTTGTTTGCTAATTTGATATTTGCGCTTGGTTATATATGTCCAACATTGTTGTAAATAGCTCATAATTTGTGGTCTGGCACAAGTATTAATCTACTCTTTTTTTCTTTTTTACTTCCTGAAGGAATGGATTATGGAGCAATGGGAAAAGAATTACTACATCAGTGCTATTGCAGGAGCAAATAATGGGAGTTCATTAGTTGTAATGTCTAAGGGTTAGTTTAGCTATCCCTGAAGTATCTAGAAGAAATTTCATTTTTTATATTTATATAGTCCATCTTATTTCATTTGCTGTATTGAATGTAGGGACCCAGTATTTACAGCAATCCTACAAAGTCAGTGATTCATTTCCCTTTAAGTGGATCAACAAAAAATGGAGGGAGGGTTTTTATGTGACTGCCATGGCCACTGCTGGAAGCAGATGGGCAATTGTCATGTCACGTGGTGCTCCTTTTTCTGACCAGGTTTTTATTTGATTCAACATTAACTGTTCAATGGCACTCAATTGTCATGAAATGAAAAAGCTTACACCCTACCAATACCCTTGGTGCACTTGCAGGTTGTAGAGTTAGATTTTCTCTATCCTAGTGAAGGTATTCACAGGAGGTGGGACGGTGGCTATCGCATCACTTCAACTGCTGCAACCTGGGATCAAGCTGCTTTTGTTCTTAGCGTTCCTAGAAGAAAACCTACGGATGAAACTCAGGAGACCCTTCGAACTTCTGCTTTTCCTAGCACTCATGTAAAGGTATTTATTCAACTTCAATTACTTGCTTATTTCTTCCCTTTTTCCCCCTAGAAGTGTAGATGTTTACATAGTTTTTTTTCCTCCAGGAGAAATGGGCGAAGAATCTCTATATTGCATCAGTTTGTTATGGTCGAACTGTTTCATGACCCGGCAAAGTTTTGTTCAGATGCCACTCATTTTGTTTGCGCAACAAGGGACAGATCTACTGCTTCACTTTTAGAGAACTAAGCTATTTAGTCAAGATTGATTGATCACAGCATTTGGGAGTTGATGTATGCACATTCTACTTTTTTGCCATGATCATGTGGCATCTATTTAAAAACCTGTGCACTGTCATTCAATCAAGTCAGAATCTCTGTAAGCTAATTTCTGATCTTTTGTCCCATTCGGTGCAACATATGTTCTTATTTGTATAGTTTTGAAATCATAATTTCTTGGTTGAAGGCTAGTGCACAGGTTAAGTTCTAATTGTTGATGGGTGTTTGAGGAAATATCAATGGCGATTTTATGCTTTACTCTTTAAGTGCTTTGGGTCATATGATCTGTATTATGTCTAGTGTCTAGCCTTGTTTTCTGGACTAGAAGATCATTATGATATTTTACCCTTTTCGTGGATGTCTGATTTGATCCTAAAGAAGAGAAAAATGTTACTTATTTTGTATATTTTGAAGCAACAGTATGTAATGGGATATCACATCACTTTGTGCTATAGATGAACCTTATATTCTCGTTTCTCTAAAATCTAATTCAGGACACGCAGCCCATG
The DNA here is from genome assembly GCA_025698475.1 of Gossypium anomalum. NCBI lineage: Eukaryota > Viridiplantae > Streptophyta > Magnoliopsida > Malvales > Malvaceae > Gossypium > Gossypium anomalum. The sequence continues at coordinate 88,371,092 of CM046968.1, forward strand.
ATTCTATTGAATTTCTTGTGGATGGTTGGAGCAAACAAGCGCCTAGAATTGGATCCATTCATTTGCCAAACGCTCCATATTTCGAAGTACTTTTCTTGAATGTTTTCATTCCATTATTTCTTTTCTTCATAAGTGGGGATACCATGCTTTTGTTTTGTCTAGGTGCATGGTAGAGGTGTTGCATTTTGATATTTGAATGTACCACTATCTTGTACCCTACTAGCCTTTGAATCCAATGGTGGTAAATTTGGAACTGTTTGCCGATGTAGTCTGATAATGCAATGTGCAATTTAGTTCATAAAGCTGTACTCTGGAATTTAGACTTGAATGTTATGCATTGATTAGTCCAAGGCTCAAAATTGTGAGCCTGTTAGGTGCTTTTTGTATTATTAGCAGAGATCAAGCTCCATACCCGAGAAATGCAGCTGATGCCCTCTTGTAAGGAACTGCGACCGATTACAGAGACCAGCCAACAGTTGATTTGGTAAGGAACTTTCAATTGTCAACTTGATGCATAATTTTTGGTTGAGACTAGTTGCATTCCTTGACCCTGGCTTTTGTGCATATCAAGTGTTATTTCTATCTGCAGTATATTTTCAGGTACAGCTTCAGGTTAATTCCTCCTTGAATGTTTAAACCATCTGTTTTTCATCTCCGTTAAAAGGGGTAAGCACCGTACGCATTTTGCCTTCTCCAGCAATTTGCACAAGCCACTTTTTACCTTTCGTGGCACCTCACTTCCCTAGGTCAATTGCTTAGAGGCTTGGAATTTGCAACTTTTATTCTTGCATATGAACTTGAATGCTGATCTCAGAATTGTTTTTAACAGGCTGGGATCATATAGCATATTGAGGTAAGCTAAATGAGTTGCTTGAGAAGATGACAATGATTTTCCAACAAAAAGAAACAGAAAAAAAAAAAAAAAAATCCTGTCATGACTGGCATGATCCTTTTGTGGAATATTGTGTTTTTGACTTTAAATCTACCGTTATTTTATTAAGAACAAATTTGACTTGAAAAGAGGTGCTTGTGATTCCTTTGTACAGAAAACCACGCACCCATACAAGTGCAAAATTGAAACTGGATGATTCAAAAGCAAGCATGGTGCAAGCTATCTGAATTTTCATTCTTGAATTCGACAGAGTCTCCTCAAGCGAACTGTCTCCTAGCAAAAGGTAAAAGTAGAAAGATCAGTACTGAAAGCTTCAAATGGCACAATGGTCTGATGTTCGTACAATGGTTTATAATCTAAGAGTTAAAAGCAAGATAACAATGCTTGCCTCAGAGCTGTCGTGATCATATCGGATAAAAAACAGACATCTGCAACCTCTTATGTCATGAGTTTTCCGTTCTATCTCCAAGACATGAGCATCGTAATAGATTGATTGGTCTCTTCTCTCCTGAATATTGAGCCAGAAATTGCAAATTAAGTAACGAAAGAGTGAGGATTATTAAGGACAATGAGTGGAGTTTATATAGTCACCTGCAAGCATAATACAAGACCTCCAACCATCACCTTACAACATTCGGAATGTTCAAATGGGATGGATCGTCCTCGTACTGTCTTTTTTACGTTAACCCATTCATCCTCCTCAGCTCCAAATCCGACAAATCTAACACAAACTTCCTTTAGGAAATAATACATTTTATCAAATAACTAGTAAAATAGAACACTCAGAATCATTACAATAAACTCCTTTTTAAGAACTCTAAGATCTAGCTTTGGCGCAAACTGCCTACATGTAAATTTTGACTCAATCTCACTGGCAATATGATTGATAGCAACAAAGAACAGTTTAATGTTAGCTCAGGATGAGCATCAGTCTAGGCAGTGATCAGAATAATATGATCTAGATACTTACAGTTTCACCGGAACTGGTAACTCGGTGAGACAGAAACATATCAACATCATACCTGCACATAACAAATGCATGTTATTATGCATAACGATAGAAAGCCTAAGTTATGCTATTGAGTTTAAATACTCGTGTTTACCATGCTCCATCTGTTGATGACTTTGCCTCAAATTCTAGTTCTGATAGATCCGAAACCTTTTCTCCCACTGTTGAAACCAAACCTAGAAAGCAGGGAAAAAAAAAATGGTGACCGGATACATGCTTTTCCACAAACATGATGCTTAAGCTGAGTAATAAAAGTTATAATTGGCTTTTTATTTCTAGATCACAAAGCAAAAGCAAAGATGACCAAGAAACGCGTGTAAGATTTATACAGTTAAGAATATAAGAGTAAAAAAGAGCATTAGCAAACAAATGTATACCGGTAGAAGTTCTACTCTACAAGTAAAAAGGAAACCTGATCCTTTGTCTTGTTTCTCGAAGACAGACAAAGATGCCATTTTATGATTTATTGTTACACAGGCAAGGCCAATCAAAAAACAAGTTTTAAGGCCTGGCGAACTTTTAGCTTATATATAACATTACATGCAAATATAAAGTCGGGCTCCTCAATGCTTATAGAGCTTTTATATTTCTGAATCAGGTCACTGCACTAAAGTAAGTAGCAAATTGAACATTTCTTTTTTTTTTTTCAAACTCCTGAAAAGAGACACACCTTTAAGAATCTGACAACTTTGATCTCCATCATTTAGAAGGTAAGTTTGAGGGAGTCCGGACTCATCTTTGTATGTATTGGTCACTGAAGGAACTTTCACTTCGCTTTCTTGCTGCCTAGTTGTGAACCAGTTTTGTACCTGAGAAACAATTATTGGACTAGGGATAATAGGAGAGTTCCTAAACTGTTAATAAAAACAACATAAGCAAAATCAAACGAAAATAGGAGAAATAATAAGAAAACTAATGCAGAAAATGAAAGAAAGAGAGTAAAGAATGACCTCGTTCCATTTAACGATGGGCTTACCAGCACGACCTGAGGATGAACTACAAAGACAACATGCATCTAAGTGCCATCTAATTCATATGGTTAAAATAAAAAGGGGGGGGGGGTGGTCTAAGAAGAGATACATGAAATTCAACTAACCTAAAATTTCTTGCAAGTTTTTGACAAAACTCTTTACTCTGCAGCTCTCTTGATTCCATGAACAATTTCTCCATTTTTTCAATCTGTGCATAAAGAGGTAACAAAATGGAAAAATATCTGTTTCATGATCCCATCAAAGCATAATAGCTTTTCAGAAACAAGCTACATGAGGCATCTAAGAGCTATACAGAAACTCAGTACAATGGTTGCATTGGTCTGCTTATAGCAAACAGTTTAAATCATCAACATTCGAATTTAAAACCATGTGTACATTACCACTATGTCAAAACAAGAAAGATGCCAAGCAAAACATCTGGCAATTAATCGAAACTATCATACACGTGAAACAGAAACTAGACAACTGCTGTAACTTCACGATGCTAATGAATTATGAATAACATTAACGATGTATTCAAGATAGTAAGAAGCAAGAACAAAGGAAACATTAAGATGTAGGAAGCTTTCCACACTGAGAAATCTGAATATATGTAATAATTCCATGGCACCTTTGGTTCCGCAATTTAGACACCATAATTTGGACGGGGATCTCTGAAACTATTCATTCATAAAGACAACTACTAATGATAATATCACATGTTCCCATGCTAAGAAACCTGAAAGTATGTAAAAATTCCAAATCACCATTTGTTGTAGATTCTAGACACCATGATTTGGAGCTAATTTCTAAAACAATTCATTCATAAAGAAAACTAATATTGATAATATCATATGAATACAGCAACGTGAAAAACAAATCTTTAAAAAGAACCATGAATATAAGCAAAAAGTAAGAGCTAAAACTGCACATTTGTTAAGAAATTAAGAAGCTGGTAAAATACCCAGATAAAGAAATGCCATTTGAAAAAGAAAACGAAAGAATTTTATTACCTCAGCTTTGGTAAACCCAGAGAAGACCGGCCTCTGTCTTGGGCGTAGACGATCCATCAAACACTGGAAACAGTTAGTGGGGTAACTGGGATCATACAATTGGAGATTAAGAATGCCTAAATTTATATAATTTTGAAAACCCTAAAGTCTTTAAGTTTCAAAAACAGGGTATATCCAATGCCAGTTTAAGCGCCTTTTTGTAGTTTTTGATTCAATTCTATATGATTGTCTTTCACCTTTTCTTCTTTTTTGCTAACTAGAGTTGCAGAAAAGACTCTTCGCTCAAATATGAATTTTCCATTCTAGCATATGAAAAATTCCCATCTAAACAGAAAATATTGTTGTGAATCATATATATAGCCATCGGTGGAGTTCTCAACATTTGGGCCTTGATCTGGCCTGGGTTTCCAATTATAAACTTTAATGGACTCTGATCTACAACAAGACATGAATTCGGTTCATGCCTCTGATTGACAAAATTGCTGGGGAAATAAATCCCTCCTTTCAAGATTATGGATTTTGAAATCTTGGGCTTTGGTTGTTTGAAATGCATTCGCAGATTTCTACTTGAATCACAATTATAATTTTTGATCATATACCTTCTTTTTTACACAATATCTAGTAATAATGTTCAAAGTTAAGTCTTTATTCATTGAGAAATAATGTTCATGTCAATCAAACTCAGATTCAATCGACTAAATAAGGTAACTTTTTTCGCCTTCTCTTTTGCTTTTGTTTCATTTACAATCGTAAATGATATAATTGAGAAGGTAATAAGACAGCTTCAGAGTTGGCTGCCTAATATAGCAGACATGGATAAACTGATAACTCAAATTTTTAAGATAATAATATAATTAAGAAGGTGTGACGGCTAATGAAGATTAAGGCTGCTGTTCATGGTAATAGATTGTGACCACATTTATAATGCGAGTAGATCCCAATTTAAAAAGTCCAAAAGGGCTCCTCTAAAAGTGAAAAAGGCAGTGATGGATGATATGTGAATGCATAAGGGTTCATTCTTCGGCTATGATAATGATGATCTGCACTTTAGTGTGTATATATGGTACACTATACTGGTAATTAACTTGATAAAACAACTTCACTGCTGTAAATGCTAAACCCCCATCAAAAGAAAAGGTAGGCTTTCTCCACCGATCCATGAAACGTGGATGGCAGAAAGCATGACTTCAAGAGTCAACGTTTATAATGATAGTGACTTCTTCTATCAAGGAGATTAATTTTAGTTCTCAATTCAACACTTGTTTGAAATATTTCCTTTATTCTTGAAATATGGGAAGAGTTCATCGTTATATTACAGTGAAAGGTTAACTATAGTTGCGGATATTATAAGTTGTTATAGTATAAATTCTTTATAATTTGAATAATTAAGTGTAAGATCTATCAAGTAGATGAATTTACTCATTAAGTTTATAAATATGTATATATATATATATGATATTTGATCAAATGTCGAGATGGATCAAGAGTGTTTATTCATAGAATTCATCCAGGTTTGAGTTTTCGAGAAAGTAAATGATAGATCTTTATTTAGACAATTCTTTTTGTACATAATGTATACGTGCGATATAGGTATATCCCTAAATAGTGTATAAATACTAATGATAAATGATGTCATCATGTGCTATGTTCATGTGCCTAGCCAAGCCTAGGTCCTAGGTATGTTGTGCTGCCTGTCTCATCTAATGTCCTATTTTCCATTTCTAGTGTTGTGGGGAGTAATGAAATTTCTCTCTGCAGTTTCCTTTTTCTGCTCTACTTAGTCTCAAGAGTAAACTTGAAAGAAAGTCAAAAGGACCACAACTATACCAGAAACAAATCCTTCAAAAAATACCAAAAAATTTGAACATATCCTTATCGAACACACTGGAGTATCATGTGTATGGTTGTCCTTTTCCTTGGTAACCAGCAAAATTCATATAAAATCTGGAATTCAAGTTCTTTAACTATAATACAAGCAGCAATTTGTATTTTTACTCTAATCCCCACCCTTAGCCTCCATTCAACTAAAAGAACCAATACATAGTTTTCTTTCTGCAACAGATACGGAGGAATATCCTCAGTTGCTGAATCTAAATCTTATGAACAAAGAATGTCTTGTAATAAATCATGACAGAAAGTTGGAGTTGAGTCTTGGTCCTCCAGGAGAATTCTCACCAATCAGAGACAATGCCTCAAATAAAAGGTTGTCATGTTTTTTAAATTTATGATACTTGTTCTTGTAGTATTCGCAGCAAAAAAATTTCATGCTTTAATTCGTCTTACCTGACCTTAAAACTGTCTGAAAATGAGCAGAATTGCATGTTCCCCAGTTGTTGGTTGGCCTCCAATTAGGTCATGCAGGAAAAACCTTGTAATCAACAGCTTGTCAAAATCAAAGGAAAATGGAGGAAAACCAGAAAATCCCTTTGTAAAGACCGAAATGGAAGGGATCCCTATTGGAAGGAAAGTGAATCTCAATGCCAATGGTAGCTATGAAGAACTCTCATTTTCCATAGGTAAACTATTCAGTGGTCTACTTGCAGGTTTGTTTTTACAAACACCCTCAATTATTTTTTCTTACATTTTCTTAACTTGACTGGTTTATTATAATATTATCTAAAAGCTCAAAGAGATACATCTGCAACTCAAAATGGAAACAAGATTGAGAGTTCATTAGCTAGAAATGGGGAATATACTTTAGTTTATGACGATGATGAAGGAGATGTTCTATGACAGTAAGCAAAATTTTCTCCATCATTGGTCTTTAAAAATGAAACCTGTGGCATACATTTGACCCAAGATTTTATAACAACTGTTCTTGTTTTTGCAAAGAGGCTTCATGATTGAAAAGTTCTGAACTTTCAACTCTACAAAGTAAGTTATATACTCTTTTTTTTCCTTTTTGGCATTAGAAGTTATAGAACTGAAAATTGTGTATTTATGTTAGCCATCTTTGTAAGAAATTTGGGAGAAACTTTATTGCCTTTTTTTTTTCAGTTGGTGAGAGTGAGAAAGAAAAGACATCACTTAATCCTGCTGTTCTTATTTGAAAGGGAATGAGAGTTGGCAGTTAAATGGGGAATTTTTTGTTGGTTATGTTCAAGTGGAGAAGTGAAGTTTGGTGGCACAAAATTCTTCAAGCCTGTCATTTTGTAATCCTCTCATGAAAAGTTGATGAATTATTTGGGATTATTTGTTCTGAGTTGTGAGCTATGAAGGGGTTCATACAGTGGGGCTGCCCGGCCCTAAAATGATTTTTTTTTTATTTAGTTGTTTTATAATTTATAAAATTTTAAATTAATAATAATAAAATTATATTTTAGTCCTCCAATAAATATAAAAAAATTGATTTAATTTTTTAAAAATTATAAAAATATAAACTATTAAAATAAAAAAAATTATATTTTTATTATCATAAAAATATATTATTTAATTTTGGCCCCAAAATTTTTTGACTCCACCACTAGATTCATAGAATAGCCGTGAGAATGATGTATTTGCACTTTGTTTTTCCTTCTATTTAGCTCTTTTATAGGTGAAAAACTAGTTATTTTGCATTATTTGGAAATGGAAACTTGATGGTACATAAAATGATGATATCTTAGAGATGTTGTTTTCAAATATAATTAAGTCGCAATATAATTTGATTTATTTCCATATGATGATATATTGAGTATTTAGATTCAAAATCTATCACGTATAATTATATTTGTAGGTTTCTGAATCTCATCATGATTAAATAATTCAATTTGTTAGCTTTAGTTTGGATTGTATCAGTTCTTAATTTGCTTGTGCTGTAATGATTTGATTCTATTTTATGATTATTCAGACAAGTATTTGAATTTGTAGTTGTTAAGCTTGAAAAAAATCATTATATATTCTTAATTAATATTTAAAATTGTAATTATTCTTTAACCTTTTCGCCGTGAGTAGAGTTTCTAGACTTGAGACAGTGACATCTATGATGTATTTTTTTTTTTTATGTATTTGAATTCTTTTACTATATCCTACACCTACATGTCATTCTTCCAACTCTAGGCCTAAAACCTCGACTAATCATGTATGGAATAATTTTATTTTTTAAAAAAATAAAAAAATGAGACATTTATGATTTTTTAGCACACTTGCAAACAAAAATATTACTCTAAGTGTATCAAATAATAAATCTTATTATATATAAAGTTAGTATATTATTTATATACGAGTTTAACTTCAATGTTAAATTTGGTATCCATGCCAATGAATATTTGACCCATGCTTTTTTGAGAAAAATATAACTACTTAATTTGGAAGAAAATAACTCAGATACCAAATTGAGAAAATTCAGGTACGAAAATTAGGTGCCAGATGGTATATTAATCCATATGTATATATATGACAATCATTAAGATGGAGCGAAGGCTTCATGGAGCCCATTTTATATAAAACAAACAGAGAAAACCCAAATCCAAAATGAAAATTATTTTCTAGGGTTTTACTCTTTCCTGCTTGTTTTATAAATAATCTAAATTTTATGAAATAAACCCCTCCTTTTTCTAGTCAGAACTCAAGTTTTCTCCCAGATCGCTACCGAGGTTTTTCTTTTTCTTTAAAGGTATTCGATAATTTCATGTCTGCTAAAAGATAAAGTTATTTCTTTTCTTTTCCTCAGTGATTTCTGGGTTTTGTAGACACTGGTTATTCACCATCTGAAAATTGATTTTATTTTTTTTTCCTGGGATTTAATTTTGCTCCCGTCACGGTTTTAGCTTGAATCGCATTTATGATCGTTTTCTTTGGTTTTTTTTCCATTTATATAATTTGCAATTAGCTGGTTTCTTTAGAAAAGAAAAATTAGCGTAAAAAACATGTGGAAATTTGTCTCCTTGAATTATTTACATTTATTAGGTTCATATGTTTTTCGTGTTGGTTTTTTGGGTCAAATAACGTTAATTTGTTGCGATCAAACTAGATTAACGATTTGTTGAAATTTTTTGGTTTGGTCAGTCCTAAGCTTTTAGTTTATTTCAGAATAATTCTTGTTTCTGGAAATTTGAGCTAATTTTTTCTCTTCAACGGTGCATTTTGCAGGAAATTTTGAAACTTGGGGCGCTGTTGTTCATAGGAAAGGCAATAAGATACTTTGTGAGCCATGGGGACCCCAGAAACTTCTCGAGAGCCATGCCCTGATCGGATCCTCGATGATCTTGGTGGTGCTTTCGGTATGGGCGCTGTCGGAGGGTCTGTCTTCCATTTCTTGAAAGCCACAAACAACTCCCCTAGCGGTTCTAGGTTGATCGGAGGAACTCAAGCAGTGAGGATGAATGCCCCTCGCGTTGGTGGTAGTTTTGCTGTTTGGGGTGGCCTGTTTTCATCCTTTGATTGCACCATGGTATATTTTCGACAGAAAGAAGATCCGTGGAACTCGATTATAGCCGGTGCTGCCACTGGAGGGTTCCTTTCTATGCGTCAAGGACTCGGTGCTGCTTCAAGATCGGCATTGGTTGGTGGGGTATTGCTTGCTTTAATAGAAGGTGCCGGGATCATGTTGAATAAATTTCTCAGTCAACCACAGATGCCAATTATGATCGAAGAACCAGCACCGAATGTGGCCGGTATGCCTGGATTTCCAATGGGGCAATTGCCGAACCAAGCCCCTGCATTGATTGACAGTTCAACGCAGGGTTCACCGGAGACTTCCTCCTCATGGTTCGGAGGAGTTTTTGGTGGTGGAAAGAAGCAGGAACCGGCAGTGCGTAATGGCAGTAAGATGGAGGTTTTGGAGAGCTTTGATGCTCCTGCAGTACCATCATTTGAATACAAATGAAGTGATAGATAAAGCCATATGTTAAGCAATTGGAAATTGTGCTTTCAACTTATTGAAAGCCTGCATTTTATGGAATATATTGAAAGCAATATTTAGTTATTTGTGATTTATTCTTTTTCCCCTATTTATAAAACGTACATATTATTTATATTTTTATATTGATTTATTTACTAAATTTTGATTGCATATTGCCTTGTGAGCCCACTCCTCGTGTGCTGTTATTATTTCATAGTGAAGATAATATATTTATAGCTGACACTAAGAGAATTATAAGAAAAAAGCTCACAGAACTGGGAATAAGGACCAAGCCAATTACCCCACTTTCAACTATCTTGTATTCTCTTCTCTCGAATTTTCTTTTCATCATCTTAACTCTCTTACGGCTCTAATTCTACGATATTCAATCGAGTAACTTGAAATGTATGCAAAATCAAAATGTCAAGTTCAAGCACGTCTATTGAGTAAACGAAAAACTTCAACTACTTTTTAAAACATATGTTACCTTCACCAGCCTTGTAATCTCTCTTTGTTATGAATGAAATGAATTTTGCGGGAAAAATGAAAGAGAGCAAAGCAAAGTTCAATCCCTACAATTAACTTAGAACCAAATTACATATACAAATGAATTCTCTTTAAAACATATTAGCAATATCCCAATTTGTTATTTGCATTGCAACTCCAAAAAACAATAAAACTTGACAAACTTACATGAATGAATGCTGACCCTTCTCACTCTAATAATTTTCTTTCCAACCTTTTTTTTTCTCCTTTGTTTTCTATTTCTACTTGTTACTCTCAAACTACATACAAAAATAGGACAGCAAAAAGAACTGAACAAAATAACCCTTGTTAACGTGTAAGTCTGTATCTCTTTTTAGACATGGTGTGTCTCATGACTGCCAAAATAGGTCAAAATCATTACTATACAATGAACGGTCTTGAATCTCTAGATTCGCAACATGCCAGTTTATGAGTTGTGATTGGAAAAGCTTACACAAAACCAGTCCAGCTGGAAAAATCCACCATTCACTTTCATCCCTGCACATCGGAAACCAGACCGATTATATAGTATTACAATAAAGTTTACTTTGTACCTAAGAACATCAACTTACATGTTAATATTCCATGGCTGAAGGTTCGGGATCTGTTTACTAGATGATGACTGACTCTTATAGTGAATATACCCACAAAGAAATGCAACACCCTGTTGAAAACCGAGGTGATGATAAACATAATTGAAGCCAAAAAAAAAGAGAAAACAGAAGAATCAATGGATATCAAAGTAAAAAGATGAGAAATTGTATAGGTAAAAAACTATATCGCCTTGCCATCAAATACTCCTCGACAGGAGGGCAAGAGGCGGCAATGGAAGGTACAAATTTAGTACCAAAGGGATAAGGGAAGGGAGAACAATGCCATTCACGTCCACCATTATCAACCCTTCTCCATGCTTATTTACTTTCCAGAAGAAAAGCATGTTTATTGAGTGAATAGAGATTGAAAGTTCAAGGAACTTACGACATTAACCAAGGATGTTATGTTCCACAAAGCATAGAAACGTGCAAGACCTGCAGAACGCCTTGGTCCATGACTGAATAAAGCATTTATGCCAGCAGGAAAAGGAAGAAGAATGCCAAGAGGTAAAATAAATAACACCAGAAAGACATCCAACAATGATATTGAATACAAAAGAAGGAACGTGAGCAACACTAAGCTAAAATCTCCTAAAAGTAGCATTGATATGACCAAGCCAACAAGATCCTGCAATCACATAAACAAGGTGTCAAGCGAAAGATTTAAATCCGTAGATAATTTACAAGCAAGAAATAATATAACCCCTTAAATTCATGTGAGCTACCTGGTGGCCAACGGGTTTAGTATTGTGGACTATGAAAGAGAGAAGGTAAAACATATCTCTCTTCTCTTCAAGCATTTGTAAGTTGTTAGTATCTATAAGCCTTCCGTAACTCCTCCTCCGCCTAGCAAAACCATCACTGCTTTCGTGACCTTGGGTTAAAAGCACATCTTCTCCTAGGTGATCAGATTGATTTTGCATGTATGTGGTCCTCACGCTGAAGCAAACAAGAAAATAACAAAGCTAAATTCTATACAATTAAGGAATCAAATGATTCCAGTATACACATGCACAAACATGTATGATCTTTAAAACATTCAACAATTTGAATTTCTTCCATCATAAAAGCACAATATAACTAAATGTCCAAGTTTCGGACAAATATTGATGCCCATGTCACACGCGCATTACCTTGAAAGTAGTGCAGTTTGGACTCTTCCATCGGTATTTCCCGAGGATACAGGTTCGCTTTCCTCCTCAACAGAAGACACCAAAAGTCCATACTGGTGATAACCGTTAGGTGCAGCCTGAAACCGGGCAAGACCAATGCATACGCCATAGATTCTCAAAGCAGGATTAGCATGGGTTTCAAGCCATCGCAGGACAGGTCGAAATGTTACTCTCAGCTGTCCACGACGAACCAAGCGTAATTGTGCATTCAAACCAGCCACCAGTCGATACCAAGTAGTGGGGGGCACTAACTATAAGAGTTACAACAATTAAAAGAGTTTGTTATAACAGAAATTTGAACATGAACACATGCTTTCACCAATTACATGGTTAAAATATGAGAACTGACCTGACTCATAAGACTGGTAAGAATGTTATCATTTTGAAGGCAAAATGGTGCCATATAACTTCCATCACCTCCAAAAATTATAACCATAGGAAACCTTTGTGGGAGGCGAGGAGGAAGGTCTGTTCTCTTTTCATCTCCACCAAGGAAGAAGTCCATATAAGCAAGCATTAAATCAGAAGTTGCAGATACCTACAGTGAACAAATATAAGAATTACAAGTTTGAAGCTACATCCAAGAATTATGCTTGGAAACCAATTGTATAAAGTTAAAAAAACCATTCAAATCAGTAAATACAGAACTAAGTTTAAAGTGTAAGACCTGCTTTTATATGTCCCATTAGATTTTTAGCTCTTTCTACTCAAAGCAACTTTTTTGTTTAAACTAGAAAGAGCTCAACAAATGAAGGAATCTATCTCAATCCTAAGACGTCTACATAGCAGGTGCAACATTTTAGCTTAAATAACTTTCAGATTGACCCAAAAGCCAACTACTAAATGCAAATCAAGTAAAATAAAAACATTATAGCAAAATTAAACCAAGGCTAGAAGTAAACAGAAACCTTAAGCCCCTCATAGAGAGCCCGTGAACGGCAAGAACGTAAGCAAGCATGGTCATACTCTGATCGCACGAACTCACGTAACCGTTGCAATCTCATTCTTCGGCGCCATTGCTGCCATGACCAAGCAAAGGGATATGCAAGAATAGAAAGAATTGTGTAAATTGCACCTTCCCACCACTGGTAAGCAGCTATTGCATTAATCTCATCCACAAACATGTTGTATGCACCCTCATATCTGCCAGGTTAAGCACATCAAATCAATGTGCAATAATAATGATTAATGTTAATGTAGTCTGGTACTCAGCACAATTAGGGATTACATAGTTTTGTATGAGAAGCATTCAGCAGAAAAGGTAGCCAAGTACTCACACAATCTCTTTTATTTCTTCTGGAGGCGTGTGGGGCAGATGCCAAGGTTCACTGAAAGTATTAGGACCCATAAAATACATTCTGTGCACATGACTCTGTGATTCCTCAACTCTGTTCGTTTCCAATACCTGAAAGAACAAAATGGCACAATTGAAGTCAAGCCATAGGGGGTAATGGGAAAAAGAAGGGAATGATAGCCTAGCCAGGGCAAAATGATATCTTAAAGTATATAAATTATCAGCATAGATGACCAACAATCTATGAAATAATAAAAAGAAACAACACAAAAATTTTATATGACCTCATTTAATGACTCCAGAAATGGAAAAGAATGATCTATTTGAGAGCCATGCTGAGTGGGAGCTGGGCCTGGTAATTCATCAACTCCAACAAATTTCATTCGTGCAACGCTTAGCACTAGTGCTAAGAGGATGAGAAGACCCACAAGAAGAAGACAAAATAACCATGGTCCCCCAAATGTGTATATTAACTCTTCAAGTGCTGTATAACAGTGTGGCATGTGATATCTGTCTGAAATGCATTTGTAAGGACAAGGGGTTTCAGCAATACCACCTGTGATGAAAGGAGAGGAAGTTTTCAATATAAATTTACCAAAATGAAGAAACAAATTGAAATTAATTTATGTTAAACAGGACAAGAAATCACAAGAAAAATATCCTTCAACAAAGGCAAAACCAGATATTTTATCTTGTAGGAACCGTTGGATACAAACATGGTCAACTTAAAAGTAAAAAAATTCACTCCGGTGACCGTTCACGTAAATACGACATCAATCATTTTGACTTATAAATGGGCATTTCATATAAATATTCAAAGATTTAAAAAAAAAAAAAAACTAAAGAAAATTTTACCACACAATAATTTCTGCATAAAGATTGTAATGATGCAACTTTATTTAATTAATTTTCTATTATTACAATAAAAGGAAAATATTATCTGTCACCACATAATTGATATCAATATTTTTCTTGATAGCCAACATCCTCTCGGCCTAGTGGCAAGATCATTTGTTGTGTGGCATGAGAGCTTGGGTTCAATCCCTAACAACCCCAACCCTTACCCCTAATTATTAAAAAATTCTTGATGAACTAAAAAAAAGTTCTTAATTAAGGAAATATTAAGTATAATAGTGTTTAATTAAGTAAAGAATTAGAGAAAACCAAATTAATAATGACATAAGATTTAAAATTGATAGAAAATTAATCATATTGATGTACAAATTTAGAAAGAGGTTGCTGAAGCTAAATAGGTTGGGGGACCAAACTAGAGCTTCACCTTTTTTTTCTTAGTTTTGTAAAGTTAATATTAATTGGGTTTTCATTTACTCAGGTGGGGCCAAGGCCCTACCAGCCCCGCCTTCAACTCACCCATCATGACAAAAAATCCACAAACTGCAGTAAAAGAGCAGTATGTCATTTAGATCTCAAATAAGATATAATCTAGTCAATAATGAGTGTACCTCGAACAGCAATATAAATGGCACGATGGGGAAGCTCCCAAGCAGGGCAAGGTTGACAGAGGGAACTATCAGATCCACTAACATTCTTGTAAGTACCAACGGGACATTCCTGTAAAAAAAAAAAAAAAAGAAATGGTAACAAACTGTAGCAGCTGAAAGTGAATAATCAATTTGTATTGGTTCAAAAGAATAAAGAAAAAGGATTCTTACAAACTATTAAAAAGAGATGAATGACAGACTTCTCCAACCATTATGTTAATTTACACAACTATTAGAACAAAATTTACTTCCGCCAAAAGTTCATTCATATAAAATGCCCCTGTAAATTTAGTCACATCATTTGATTGGATAGATTTTTCCCCCTTAAACTGAAGTCAGTCAAGCATTTACATGAAGAATTCATGTTAATTTGGTTATTGTATAATTTTCAATTTCCAAGTGCTTCATATAAAAGTATAGCATCAACAACCAAATTCCTTATTCTATAAGAA
Source organism: Gossypium anomalum (assembly GCA_025698475.1). NCBI lineage: Eukaryota > Viridiplantae > Streptophyta > Magnoliopsida > Malvales > Malvaceae > Gossypium > Gossypium anomalum. The sequence continues at coordinate 88,386,336 of CM046968.1, forward strand.
TCTGAAAATTTTTAGAAAGCAACAAAATTGCCAACTTACCACACAAAATGTCCCATACAGCCCTTTTGGACAAGATTTACCCGTCACTGTTCCATTTTCACCAGAACCACTCTCATCTCTACCTAATCCTCCCCTTCAAAAATTATCAAAAAGTCATTAGGATATCAAAAGGATATACTCTTTAAACAAGCATCCATGACAAGAATTAAATCGCAAGCATAAACTACAAGGCAATGACACAGTTCCTAATTAAATGAAACAGCAAATAAGCACTTTTGGCAAGCATCATGGCATTGGTTGTAAAAATAACCTGTAGTAGACAAGTTCCAGGTAGGTGCTTCAAAGCAATGAAATAATATAAGGATCAACTACTCATTAATGCAACCAAAGTGGCAAATTCAAAAAATTAACATGCTTCAGCATGTGATCACAGCATCAAGATTAGATCTAAGCATACCATAAAATAAAAATTTAAGTAACCACCCAAAAAAGCCCCAAAAACAAACCTTATAAAACAATATTTGCAGTTTAAGTCTTCAATTTAGAATATTCTCATATACCAAAAAGCAAAAAACCATCAGGTTTCTAACATATCCATAAAACATTCACCGTGCAATAATAGTTGGGACTTGACACTTCACAGTTAAAAAAAAAGAGCATGCTTTGATGAATTTCTAAATTCGTTTTCTTATGTGATCAATTTCTAAATTGACTAATGGCTTCAAACAAACAAAAATGATAGAAGCTTTGTGATAGAGGATATGCCATATCCTAGGTGGGAAAGCTTCTTAGCAGTTATCGTACAATATCATTTTGAAAAAAAAGTTACATTGGAAACTAACCTAGCATAGATGCTTCCCTTCACTCTAGCAATAGGCTGGTACACATCTCCAGTGGGAATGTTTGACCAATGAAAATGAATCCTTCCACCTCCTCCACCACCACCCCCTCTGGGACTACCATATCCTCCTACACTTGAAAGAATGGCAGATTCACCAAGAGTCATCGTATGGAGAAACAGAAGTACAGTACCACCAGAGCCACCCCCCGGAGCTATGCTTGAAGCATTAGAGAGAAAATTCTTATATTGCCAGACAGTTTCTGCAAAACCTTCTCCATCAGCCCTCACAGAACCCTCAACAGACAAACTTGATAATGGATGCTCCACAGAACCCATCACTGTTCAGACATAACATCTCATGAAAAACTTACAAACATAAATACCAGCAGTATTCACTAAGGCTATGTTTAGTAGTACGGGTTTAAGACGATACAGCAACTCAAACAAGGCTCATGATCCCCCCCCCCCTTTTCACATATAACAGAATTAGTTAAACCTTTTAACATTACTACCTTACATTTTAAGCTAAAACAATGACACTAAAGTTCTAGCAGCCGAACATGATCAACAAAATCTCACCTGGTTATATAACCATTTCAGAGGAAATAAACACTATTGTAAAAATTGGCACTGAACTTACCCTTGCTAAGACTTGCAATGAAAAAAAAAGAGATAAATATATGCCCTTGGAAAAAAAAAAGACCCCAAAGTCTTACCTATAATACCACCGCCTGCAATTGAATCAGCTGAGCTCTCATTTCCACTTCCACTACCAAGTTCACAGGGCAACTTGGAATTTCCATATGAATTACCACCCCCAACACAACTACCATTATAACATCCAAGGCCTCCTTTACCACCATGGCCACCACCACTGCCAATACCATTGTCTAAAAAGTTCCCTTTGCCAACACCACCTATGCATCCTGCACAAGAACAAAGGCAAGTCCCCCAGGTTAACAAGCTCAGCTGTATTTTGTTCAATTTTCTTCAAGGCAAATAAGAGATAATTAGAAGCTATAAAAGACCTTTATGATGGATGGAGAAGATTTCTGAGCATGGATATGTTTGTATGTGTAGGTATGGTTGCACGTACACAACAGGGTGTATATATAGAGAGAGAGAGAAAGAAATTGAAGAAAATATAACCTAAACCACAACATAGAAACTTACCCATCCCAGAAGCACTGATTATTCCAGAAGACTGCACAGATATCGTTCTAGCCCGATGGAAATGAACAACAGACCCCTTAATAAGACCTTCGACAGTGATGTCCTCAACTCGGCATATCTACAAACCAAACTAATAAAATGGTTAAATAAGCTAAATAAAGCATATTTCTCTGTTCACTATGCACAACTATATTGATAAACACCTGGAGAGTAAAAGACAGAGATGAATTCACATTGCAATCTTCAGGTGGATGAAGTAGTTCAATGGGGCAATCTTGGAGCTCACAATAAAGCTTTGGTGTACTGCCAAACAGAGAGTAACATGATATATTATAAAAAGGGTAGAAACCTTCAACACAAGGGAGATACAACCAAACTAAAGACTTACATAGCATAAGATGATGCATCCTCTAGGGGACCACGTAAAACAGATCCAGGTCCAACCTTCATGCAAAACGGATATAGTTAATTTATTAATTATATGGCACAACTAATTCATACGTATATAACTCTGGCAGAAAGAATTTGTCACAACTGGTGACTAGCATTCATAAGTTACCACACACAGTCATGAATGCATGTCATACCTTTCTACTTAACTCTTATGATGATTAACTCATGCAATGATGGCAAAAGAAGTCCAATTTACCAGAATGAAATTGAATATGGCATCAAGGAGGAGAATTACAAAGGACATCAAATTTACATTGCTGTAGCCTCCAATGGAAAGATAACAGTCGGCTAGTCAAACTCATGCTTCCATCCAGAAAAAGGGTTCCATAAAATAAATAGATATATTTATACTGTGGAATTACAATGAAATCATTGTCCTCAAAACAACTGAAGATAGTCATGGTTCACAAATAAAATGCAAGCTAGGAAGAGCAATAAAACTTAATGGGTGGTCCACTAGAGAACTAGAAAAGAATCCTTATTACCCATAACGGTCGAACCATTAACGCTTAACCATTCCTACACCTTGTCCTCCTGATCAGAATGTTCTTGGCAAACTTAATTTACTTTTAACCATATAAATCAAAATATTTCAACCCAAATGCATAAAATTTGAACCTAGAACCAATCCAATTACCACATTAAACCATCACTTACGTGAATACTGTAAAATAGTGATAGGACCAAACGTTGTGCCTGAATTTTATCTCCTGGTCCAGATAAATTCAATAAACCTTGTCCATGTACTCCCAGGTTTGCATTTGATTGTATAACTGATGATTCCTAGGTACAAAAAAGAGAGGGGACAGAGTTGTCAAGCATCATTACATCCCGAGAAAATGCAATAGAAATATCAAAGCTGTATCAGGTTAAACACCTTGAGAACGACTAAATTACTAGCCTCGAGCCATGAAGTTGCAACAGTTGAATCTTCACCACCATCTATTAGCATTTTTGAATTCCACATCAAGAATATTTTCACAGTCATGCGTAAAGCCCCATAGACCTGTTATGGGTTAAACGGGGAGATCATAGAGTATTAAAAGCATATTATAAATATGAAGGAAAAAAGGAAATAAACAGTCAGCTGAAGCAGAAATAAATAGAAGGAAGCTAAGACAGCTGATACATAATACCCTCATTAGATCTGCTGCTTAAGGATATTTCAAAACTTACAAAGACATGTTCAGAACATAAAAATGCATCGAATGAAGTGGAAATAAATATCCACAATGATACAACAGATAGATAAAACTTCAACTAAAACAAAATCAGCTACGTCAAAAAGGGTATTCGCTTGGGTAAACCACTTTAACAACTGAGCAATATGATGATGATAAGACGTCAGAAGAAAAGTAGAAAACTGAATAGTAAATATGGAGAACATTGACTCACATAATGATTAAAAGGGAAAGGGAATAACAGACTTAATAATTGAAGTTCATAAGACAATGTAACATTACCTTGATTATAGAATCACTCATTAACAGTTCTTCTGCCAATAGTTCAAACTCTGAAGTTGCGTAATGTGCTAGCCCAAAGCTCAGAACCCCCCCACATAGAAGACTTATCTGTCCTTGCACCTGTATAAGGATCAAAACTAGAATTAGATTCATTTTGCCAAACTAAATTTTATATATTACAAGCATAATCATAAAACATTAATGCGGAATGCGGTGATAGGAGAGGCAGCAACTCCAAACGACCTTAAAGAGAAATTTCATTAGATAAAGGTAAGTAAACTTACTATTAGCTCAGAAAACAATCAAAGCAATGAGAACTAAAACCCAGTAATAATCATGTGTTGGGTGATATCTACATTACTTAGTATCTCATTACGAAAAGAACTGAAGTTCTCAAACCTGAACACGACTCCAAAGCAATGGAACACTGGCCCTGGCACAATTTCGAATATAGACATTAGTCCAAAGTGGCTGATAAGGAAACTCTAGAAGGAGCGTTTCTGTATCTGTTGACAAATTATAATTGTTAACATTAAGACTTCGAGGCACAGCATCATAAAGGGTTCCAGCAGCACCAGCATTCTTAGAGCAGCCACGGCTAATTCCTCCTGAAAGATAATTATTAAATGATTACCAAGCAGTCACCATAAATGGACTGAGTGGGAGCAAAAAAGAACAAATACAAAATATTGAATAATGAAATCACAAAGCCTCAATGATAAGTATTTTCCAAGCTTGTCAGCCAACAATAGTTTACGATATGAGAGCAATTCATTTATACCACTATCAAAAGGCATCCAATATTCCAAATTACTATAATCATAAAAAACTTTAAAAAACTGCTTTAACCCATATTTAAAAAACCTAGCCAATCTTTTCGCTCATTGGTTGTGACTCATGTGCATATTGCCCATTCTTTTAGCAAGTTGAAAGTAATCAAGTACCCAAACAGATGTTATATAACAAAAGTATGCTCTAATTTCTTAATAATCTTAACAAATATTGAGCCTTTTCCTATGATCCATCATAATGAACAATGGCAAAAACAAGAAGCATCTTACCATGCACATATATTGTTGGTTCATCGTGCCTGCTGAAAACATCAACCGCAACTCTTCCACCACCTCCACCAGCAAAACCATTACCTCCGCAAGCACTTATCCTGCCACCTCCAGTCCTGCTCTTCACAGAACCACATATTCAATGCTTTAAAACAAGTAATTAACTTCAAAATATGATTTACTCTCAAAATTATAGTTAGCAGCACGGCAACATAAACAGCCACTTACGTACCTAATTTTCTGCAACTTGGTAATCATTTAGTCTCATTATTTCCAAATTCCCGTTTCCACTTACCAAACGAACACAAAATAACCATACAACTATGGAAACTAAATAAACCAAAGCATCACTAAAAAGAATTCTTAAGAAACAACGTAACAAGAGAGAAGCATTACATTTTATGAGCTTTGATATAGACGGAACCACCTGAACCACCACCTCCTTTACTCCCTCCATCACCCCCCTCAGCCAACAAGCTCCCATTCACATCCAGAAACTCTTTAATATCCATTGTTATCCGGCCACCACCTCCTCCTCCGTAATCCACTTCCTTACTCGTTGATCCTCCCTTACTACCATAACTCGAAGGGTTCTGCAATGATGACCAAGAATAAGCATCTCCACCCCATACATCCTCCGGCAGCTTCCCTTCCTCCACTAAACAACTCGCACCTCGGCCCCCATGACCTCCGCCCGCTCCCTCTACACCCTGAGGTGTCCCACTCGTCTGCGGCGGCGGGTCCCCTGCCCACCCCGTAGTGTTCACGGCCGAGCCATTGAAAAAACTAGCGTTATAAGCCGCGAGCTCGAAAGTACCAGCAACTATAGTTGAATTTTCGCCTAAGGAAAAGTTCCCGCTGATGTTTAGGGTTATGGAACAGCCCAAAATGGGGCAATGGAATCGAACTCCGGGGAGTATGTAAAAATTACCCTTTCCCGCTATGTAAACATCACGAGTGAGGTTCAAATCGGCCACAATCTTACACGTGGAATCGAGAGAACCTACCCCACCGAGATCGTCAGTACAAGACACTGACGGTGCGTGAGGAGGCGGTGGAGGAGGTGCTGGAGGAGAGTAGTCTTGGTGGAATAAAAGACCTTCCGAATCCGAATCGGTTATCCAAAAATCCGATTCGAAGCTAGAAGACGAAAGACAGATGACGAAGGTGGTGCAGAAGAAGAAGAAGAAGGTGAAGAAATGAAGCAAACGAGAATGAAAACGAGCCATTCACTGCTGCTGAAAGTCATCACAATGGAGGGTTAAGATCTTGTTTCGGAGGTAAATTCGTCGATTCGAAAACATTCGGGCACCACAACCATTGAAAACACCATTAAAAACAAGCAAATTTCACAATGATTCTAATATAATATTTTTGCGACACTTATGAAAGAAGACAAAGGAATTTGAAAACCCTAGTAATTGGGTTTCCGTGTAACTCTCTGCAAAAATATATATAATTATAATAATTAACAATATGAGTTGCTCTTTTCACAGGGAGGAAGTAAAAAGGATGGGAACCGCTTTATTGTGGGAGAAGAAGATGAGGAGCAAAATAATCAAGTACGGTATTGCTTATGTAGGTTTTTTTTTTTTTGAATCTTGATTGGTTAGGTTGGCAATTTTTCATTTTTAAAGCCAGTCATACATTGACATGTAATCAGGTTATGCTAAGCTTGGATGCTCTAGATCATTTATTAGAAGTTAATGCTCTATTTAACCTTTTGTTAAAAGAACGTTTAAGCTACCTTCAACGACGTCGTAGAATGGGGAGATTTCGAAAAGGCTTTTACCTTAATTGTCTGGCACTGGCAGTGAAGCTTATGGGCAGGGTAGGTAGAACGTGTGAATAATGAAAGGGTCGTATTTAGATAATTTATTAAACGAGTCAATTTTAAAATATTATTAAATTGAAAATGATTTAAATTTTTTTTCAAAATTATGTCTTATTATATTTTTAAACAAATTTAAATAATTTTCCTATTATTATTACACTAAATATACTAAATAATACATTATGTATAAGAAATTAAGAATTAAGTAACCTTATTAACTATTTTTCTTTTATCTCCTTCAAATAGTGGTATCTATATATTTAATGACGTGACATGTTAGTTAAGCTTCATGTATTTAAACACATATTATACTTCAGGCTCAACAAGTATTTATACAATTTTATGTATTAATAACCTCACAGGAGAGTGAGCTTGGCCCATGAACTCATTAGAATCCGGCCCAAATTTGTTTGAATTTTAGGTCGGTGATGATAGTTATCCTAACAATTTTTTTTTTAAGTGAGTGAGCGAGATTTAGATTCTTTTTATTTTATATATTGTGTAAAATATTTAAAAGTGTGGGTAGTTTTTTCATAAGAAAAAGACATACAGAAAAGTTGGTATTATTTAATTTATGATGTTAAATTGGAATATTATTTTAATACAGTAAACATAACTTGCATTAATTGTGTTTATATATTTCTATTATCCTGTCATACTTGTTAAAATTAATTATTTGATTCAAAAGCAGGTTAAAAAATTATAATGTATTTTTTATTGATGTTTAAAAAAGTTAATATTTCGTTTTTTTTTTATATTTCACAATTAACTAAAAAAATTTATCATATATTATTTAAAAAATATATTATTATACCGTTATAAAACATTTGTCAACATCTTGATCCTGCTTGTAGAATTTAAAAACTTTACTGAAAGTGTACCGAATATTTTTCCTTCAATTAAATATTTTTCTATAAAAATATTAAATAAGTTCTTAACCTTTCTTAGCTTACATAATTAAATTAACTCAAACATTAATATAATATATTAAATAATAATTAAATACTAAAACTAACAAAAAAGAAAGTCGATTGAGTCTTAACTCAATTGGCACTGTAACACCCTAACCCGTATCCGTCGCCGAAACAGGGTTACAGAGTGTTACCAGTACATACAGAACATTTACAGATTAATCGAAACATTACTATTCACTTTCTGAGATCATATATATATATATATAACGACCTTTATTTGGGCCCTCGAAGCCCAACATGAACATTAAAATCAAGTCGGATCTCAACTGATGTCTCTGCCTGTGTGGTCAATATCTAAGCTATTTTCCAAGCCTTGGTCAACCTTAATCTCTTACACACTTATACAAAATCAAAAGCATATAACATGGTATTCATTTAATGATTAAACATTCTTAATTAAACTACAAACATAGCATTTGTATGTCATCATACATGTGTCTCTCATACTCATTTTACATTGTCTATTATGGTACCACTTATACTTTTATACCATGATTATTATCTTACCAAATATTTTCAGCTAGATCATATCTTTATAAACTACCACATTTCAGATGCGCGGAATAAAATACTTGCCTTAGACATTTCAATCTAACTTCATACCCAACAAGCATCATATTGAAACTAGTCATATATATACATGTCATGATATGTATCGTTCTCATACTGTTTTCTTATAAACATATATCATTTGTTTTCCTCCTCTTCCTCTCCATTCCACATCCTTAATGTATATAACATTCTTGTAACTACAGTTTCACAATTTACTTATTAATGCTCACATTAAGCTGCTCACACGAGTCATAGTCACTCAATTATTTATAATTCGAGCTACAGAGCTCCAAATTAAGATCCGTAAATTTTCCCTAAAACTAGACTCACATAACATTCTACCATAAAAAATTCAGAATTTTTGGTTTATTCAATTAGTACAATTTATTCATTTAAGTTTCCCCTGTTTCACATCCGACAGTTCTGACCTCTCTTCGCTAAAAATTAATTATTTCACAATACAGAATTCGGATAACGTTTCCGTTGATTTCTATTGAAAATAGACTCATTATAAGCATATAAATTTGAGCCTCTAATTAGTTTTCTCCAATTTTTAGTGATTTTTCAAAGTCAAAACAAGGGAACCCGAATTCATTCTAACCTTGTCTCACAAATTTATTATATCTCATAATTTACAATTCAATTGCTTACACCGTTTCTTCTATGAGAAACTAGACTCAATAAGCTTTAGTTTCATATATTATTCATCCTCTAATTCGATTTTTACAATTTATGGTGATTTTTCAAAGTCAACCTACTGCTGCTGTCCAAAACTGTTTTAGTTCAAGATGTTTATTACCATTTTTCCTCTAAATTTCACATGTCATACAATTCAGTCCTTGCTCAATTAGCTCGTCTATTAAGCTAATTTTTCTCAATTAACATTTTATTCCATCATTCTAAACTATTACACAACCTTTGAAAATCAGAATTTTAACACTAAACCTTAATTCACAATTTTTTCACAATTAGGTCCTAAAATCAATTTCTATTGAAATTACTTGATAAAATCATCAAAAAACAAAATCAAAGCTTCAAATTCATTTTATTTCATCATAAACAACCAAAACTTATCAATGATAGCTTTTAATTTTGTTCATAAAATCAAAAACTAATGAATTAAACACTTGGACCTAATTGTAAAAGTCACAAAAACATAAAAATCTCAAAGAAAAGGGCAAGAATTGAACTCACATATGTCAAAGTATGAAAAACCAGCAGCTTTCAGACCTCCCATGGCGTTTTTGCTGAAGAAAAATGATGATATCTCTAGATTTTTCAAATTTGTCTTGTTTTATATATTTAATTTGCAAAATTTCCCATTTTGCCCTTGTTTCTCCTTGTTTTTTTTTGCTGATTTTCTTGCCCAACCGTCCCAGCCCATACAATTTGGGTCCAATTGCCTTTTAAATCCTTTCTCATTAGACACGTAAGCTATTTAATCATTCTAGCAACTTTTACATATTTTTCAATTTAGTCCTTTTCATTTAATTAACTATCCAAACATTAAAATTTCCTAACGAAATTTTAATACCACATTACTAACATTTCATAAATATTTATAAAATTATTTTTCGACTCGGTTTTACAAGATAGAGGTCCCGATACCTTATTTTACCCAATTTCTTCAATAATTTCTTTTTCTAACTAATCACTAAATCGATAAAATTTTTCTATCAATATTTTCATACGATTTTTCTATCATATAAATATTCATGCAAAAATATTGAAATAAATTTCTCTTTAAATCGGATTTGTGGTTACGAAACTACTGTTCCGATAACTTTGAATTTAGGGCATTACAGGCACCGGCATTGTTATCAGTGCAAATGGACATGATTTCAAGTGCGTTGAAGCGTATTATCCTCTTATATAAAAATATATTAATTTATTTAGGTTTAAAAGAAAAAGTAATAAACACAAAATTATTTAGTTTTAAGGGAAAAGATATTGTTTAAAGTATTAAAATATATTATTAAGCTTTAAAACTTATGGTAAGTATCTACCCGTTAATGGTCTATAGAATGCAGATGATTAGTTATTGGATTCACTCGAGTAGATACCTTGAAAAATAAAAAAAATATATTATTAATATTATTTAAAATTTTAATTATTATAATTTAATTTGTGTGACATCAAATTCAACCAAACTTGATATTGATGCCATAAATATAAATTATATTAATTGTACGAGATATATTATATCAGTTAATTATATTTAAACTTTTAATTGGATTTTTGTCACAAGTCAAACAAATATTAACTCAATAAAAATAATTAAAATATCCATAAATTATAAGGGTATTTTTTTTATCTTTTATATTTTTGATAGAATGCCTAGAGTTACTTATAATTCCTCCGCAACCCTTAAATAGGAGAATAATATACCTTAGTGCACTCGAACCCACATCTCCACACATTGACAACCGATATCAATCAAACTAAGATTCAATAAACAACTCACACATAATTATATTTGAAGCATATAGGAAATTATAATTTTTTTTGTTAAAATGAATTATAAATCCTTATTTTACCATTTTTAATAAATACATTATGACACAATTTTTTCATGAAAATAATAAGTGTATGATAATCTTGTATTTAATATAAACAAAATGATAATAAATATCAAAATTAACCCCAAAAAAATAGAACATTCCTAACGGAAAATGGAAAAAGATTGAACCTCATATGATTATTTGATAATTAAGGGTGTTTATTATTTTAAATGTAGCCTAGATTTAAGTCGTGTTAATTACATTAATGGTTTGAACTTTATCCTGTGAAAGCTTCAGTTTTCCGGACAATTGCAGAGTTGGCCGCAAAGGAGGGAAAAAAGTACAGGAAATTAATTTCCAAACATTTGTACATAAGAATCTAACAATTCTTCTACTTTTTTACAGGCTTTTGCTTTTGCCAAGATATGGTGTGATTCCTTTCCCCACCAACTCAACTACTGTTTTGGAAACACTAAATCAAATAATATTTTGAATTTCCTCAAGTTTCTTTTCCTAATATTAGATAGAAATATTCAAGATTTTCTTCTTCTTCTTTTATGAATTAGAAGATCTTTAAAGATAATAATTTTATACCTTTATTTAGAATTTGATATTTGATTATTGCGTTTCAAAAATTAAAACTTACAATCCTTCTACTTCTTTTAATTTGAAAATCCTAGTCTAGTAGTTTCTGTCAAAGTTTATTAATTTAACATGTTTATTTGTTATTAATTTTTGACAAAAAATACTTTTAATTTTAATGACTAAATTGATATTTTTAAATTAAAAAAAAGTAGAACCTCTATTTAGAATCAAACCACATTACAGTATTTTCTTTGAGTATCTTGTAAGATAGTGTTGTTCCAGTCACATTTCTCTTTTCACTCTATTAATAATTTAATTGGAGCTTTAACCCGAGTTTCGATGAGTCTGAATCTACTTTTTTCATTTTACCTTCCTTGTTTATTTTATCTAATTCTAGAAAAAACTAAAATAAAAAAATAAAAAAGGGCTTAGATTTTAACTTTTTAAATACTTGGTCTAAATATCAATTTTTGTCAAAATACAAGGATTAACAACATAATTTAACCTTTTATCTTTTTTACAACATAAGTTTGTTAAAAAACGAATTAAAAAATAAATTAATTGAAAATTAACAGTTTAAGTGATTTAATTTTTTAAGCACATTTGGTAATACACAATAAAAAATAATGGATAGAATTTTTCTTCAATGAAAAAGTGAATATTTTTTCAATGTAAAAAATGTAAAAAATGATAAATAGATGGAGTTACTTAATGTAAAGTTTTTTAAATTGTTTTCATTTTTCTAGCATTATCCTTTAAATATATTACATTTAAAATTTTAAATTTACATTTGATAAATAATTTAATGATATTTTAAAATTGTAAAATTTTGACTGTCACAACCTTCCTACATCTTTACCAATCTCCAAGTTTAGCATGGCTACCGAATTTCAAAGAGAATTCCATTCCATGACAAGCAAAACAATTAAACTATTGTATTGAAGTCAGAAAATTTTTCAAGTGCACAAAATTAAAATTTTAAATTTTAAAAGATTAAAATATAATTTTATTATGTACTAATTTATAATTTAATTATTTTTAAGGGATTAAATATTTTTTTATATTTAAAGGAGTAAAATGCATTAAGTACAATTTTTTATTTTTAGGAGGTCAAGGACACTCACATTTTAACTCAAGTTAAGCTTTTATCTAATGATCTTTCATCATATATGTTATTTCTTCGAATTACATCTGTTTACCTAATCCGATTCATTTCTACCTCATGATCACCATTATATATTCCACAATAAAATTGATCATTACTTAAATCATTTGTCGAAGACAAATAATGCATGAACATATTTTATTTTCATCATCTGTATATTAGTCGATAAGATGAAATAAATTCCTCTTTTTACCATACAACGATTCTATGTAAGTGATGTCATACTATCTTGACAGCACAGATTTTCAATTTTAAATTCAACCCATTACCTTGAAATAAAAGGTTTTCAATATATCAAATTTCATGAATCACACATGCATTGTAATTAATCCGTTAACAGATTTAGACTGAACTTAACCCAAGTTCTATTTGACATATTATTAGTCCAAACAGCCACATCTATACTTCTATTTTTAAAAGTCAATCCAATTTTGATAACCAAAATAAATTCTCTCTCAAATTGAATTATTCAACAACATATTGTCTTAACACGAGTCAATTACTCAATCTGACCTAATAGACTACGAACAGTTTAGATTAACTACTAATATGGATTGTCTTATTGCATTACAATCCATAACGCAATTTAACATTAGTTAAACCTTAATTAATCAACCCAATTTAATATTATTTAAACAATGAGCCAATATTTACTTCTACATTTTACCTTACATGCAAAATCCATTGAAAATAGGCATAAAAAAATTAAATAATAATGTAAAATAATTATTTATTCATCCAATTTGAAAATTACAAATAAACAATGAAAAATTAACTAAATATTAAAAAATAAATTAAAATATCAAAATCTTATCTAAATACTACAGATGAACATACACCTAAGACCAGAATTTGTTAAAATGGACCACAATATACTGAAATGATCGAAACACACTGAAGAAATTTGAGTCGGAAATGTAAACTTTACGATTCCAATTTAACCAGAATGGCATGTATCAACCAGCATAGACAATAATGAAACAAAATTCGCACGATGACATGTATACATAAATATGCAAATGCCTCAAATAGAATTCTTTTCAGATGACATATAAACATATCAAAATTTAGACGAGCTGGTGTATTCAAGGGGCAAGACCAAATCTGATGCAATAATGGAAATAGTGAAATATAACATGCTAAAAGATTTGTGATGTTTCTTTGGAGGATAGTAATGATGTGATTATATAATACGCTAATTAGAAGGGTGAAAGTCTCTAGAAGGTCCTTGTATTTTAGGGTTTAGATTAAATTAGTCCTTCTATTATTAAATGGATCAATTTAGTTCCTATACTATTAAAAGGAATCAAATAAACCCATATTGTAACAAATGTGACATTTATTGTATAAAAAATGACTTGAAAATTATTTCACTTTCAATTCAATTCCAAACAAAATATTTCACTTATAGAGCCATGAAATCTTTAAAAATGTTTGATCTGTTAAATAATAAATGATATTTTTTAAACATAAAATGTTAATTCTATTTCAATTTGACCTTATTTGATACTTTTTAATAGTACAGGGACTAAATTGATCAATTTAATAGTAGAGGGACTAATTTGATCATGTACCTATAATAGAAGGGCTTTCAGGTACATTCACCTAATTAGAAGCGACATTTTTGGGAACAGCTCTCATCTCCTTTGCCTGTTCGGCTCTAAAAACAACAAATATAAGAGAAGATAGACGCAGGAAATACATAGCAGCATCGAAATGATCACATTGTTGAAACTGAAATAAGCTGTATATTGCATATTTGCATTTACACAAACATTTGTGCATTAAACGTTTCCTTATATATCAGTTATTCGATAACCTAAGAGAGAAGGTAGACACACGGCAAGAGGCCATACCTCGTCTACAAGGAAGACCAAGCCAAGCTAATCCCTAAGATACTGCCTTGCAAACTACTCGAATAACAACTCGAGACACACTCATGCTCCTATGAGTATTATTCCTATATAAAACTCACACTTCTATATCCTAATTTCTCCTATTTGCCTGCTTATATAGTAAGGATCACTTTCGGTTACAAACATGTAAGTAACTTGGATAGTATTCATGCCTTGGGATTCTTCAGTGGAACTGACCTTTGTAATGGAGTTGTTTATTGATAGCAAAGTAGCCTTATATCATTATTTTTCTTCCGCTGTGGACATTTGTCTCTATCAAGTCTTTCTTTGAGAGGTTTATTATGGAATTTGCTATGACTCTGGCACTGGTTTTCATGTAGCCACCTAAAACAAGAAAATGATACGTATGTTATGATGGGTGAAGCTTGAACAGAATCAAACATGTTTTTATGATATTCGTCATCTCAGGTTACATTGAGGATTCATCCAATGTTGGTAATTTCAAACTTAGCTCCAGCAGTCTTGTTCATATATAGTGGAAAGTAAATAAACAATTCTTTCTATTTCTTTTTTCCTCCATTAACACAAAGGATAAGCAGGAGAGCTATATCTTGGCTGTTATCAAAGGAACCAACATCGATCAGTGACTGAATTGAAAATATTTTTCTTAATTAATTTAAGGAGGGCAGTTGTCGTCTTTTGCATAAAGCAAGGCATCGTCTATTTGTTGTCTGCTTCAAGCATAAATATAAAGGTTTGAAGATACGAACCTGATGTGACCATTACAATAGGGATGTTTCTCTCACGAGCAAACCTGAAGACCTTCTCATCTCTTTGGATCACCCCATCTGGACTGACCTGAAAATTATAAGTGACGAGTAGCCGCAAGTGAAAACTAGCAAATATTAATTATGCAGAGATGCACCATCCAACAAAAAGAAATATTTTAAAAATAAAACATGGTGTATTTTACTGAATGCCCCAGAAATTAAAGGGGCAGAGAAATGAACTGCCTTAAGCACCCTTCTTGGTTGTAGTCGTCTCAAACTTTCTTTTACTTTTTGTTTTTCACATGCGACACTCCATCCCTTCACTGCAAGCACTGATACTCCGGATTATGCCAAGCAGCCCATCTAGAATTATATCCCAAAATCTTGTAGGATATTTCTAGAGTTAAACCAACATTTAAGATACAGAAAATCTCTGTAATTTTGCATGATAATCTAATCCTCATTGCTACTTATCTACTTCCCTTTTTGGTTCAAAACTACTTATTTGAAATGAATGTACTATAAATGAAGGCTTTTCTTTCACAGTTTAGTGGAAAAGAACGACCGTTCTAATCTGCTTCTAGTGGTCTGAAGATGCTTCATCCTAATGCAGCGCTGTTCAGTTAACCTATAAGCAGGCAAGTGAAGCTCTGCAGAGTTTGTAGGGAGATGACCACAAAATCTTATATGAATCAACATAACCATGTTAGCACATAATACTAGATAAAACAGGAATGTGTTCCTGCAACCAGCACCAGCTTCCTTCTTTCTGTATGATGTTTAGGCTGCTCTCCACTCTCCAGGGCCATCATTGAAAGGACAATTCTTCACCAAAAGTTAAGTTGATGAATCAGAGACAATTGATTCACAGAAAGCGTGAGTCTAATGAAGATCTGATTTACTTCTCATAGAAGAGGAAAAGTACTGGGAGAAAAAGAATAGAAAGCACACAATTAAGCAAATGGATCCTATGATTGAATTTACCTTTAATCCACCCAGTGGATCTCCATCGAGAATATCAGTTCCAGCATTGTACACAATCAACTCAGGGGCAAAATTACTCCCCGCTACCTGGCATTTGTAACTAATAACTACAATGCGATGACATAAGAACAACTTTTTACTACGGTATTCATAGTACAAAATTAGCTAAAGATAACAAGTAAATGAAAAGAAAAGAGGAGAACATAATAGAGATAAAAATGCAAAGCAAAATATGAAGCCTGAGTTGGCAAAAATGCTGATGAAATCATTTCAGAGTGCACCAGAGTTAAAAAGCATCAGACATTATGACAACAATAAATAAAAGAATAGAGGCAGAGACACAGTATAAGCACTAAATGCATTTGAAATAATACGATTAAAAATAGTAAATGACAAAGTCAAAACTCAAAACCAAGACAGACACATAAAACGGACTTATTTGTGAGTAAAGGTGTCAGGCAAAGATGCATTAGTGTCGTCAGATAAAATACAGCAGATATGGACATCAGAATTGAGAAAAGATCCAGCGGAAAACAGAACAAAGCATGTTGAAGATAGCTGAAAGAAATCTATACCGCAAGTGCTTTATCCAATTGCTTCAAGTATTCATCAGTTGTAGTCCCAGTCTGTTCATATATCAGAATATTAAATCAGCTAAAGACCTAGCCAGCAATAAAATAAGCTAACTTCATTAACAAGATGCTAGATGCTCACCACCACTTCAACCTTCTGGTTAATATAATTTCTAGCAGTCATATCCTGAAAAGATTGAATGAAAAATAATAATAAAACCAGAAGGTGAGGTGAGTTGTCCTCTTAAATTGATATTTCAAGAGAAAAAAGTCAGAACTCATTGCATAGAGCAAAAAAATAACAGTTAAAAGGACAGACCATACTATCGTGTAGGAGAAGAGGCTGTTCAGGTTCAACTAGAGAAGATGCAATACAAATATAGAAAGCAAGCACTTACAAATGGGTAGATTCCAGGATTGTACATATCCAGGATGTACACACGCTCTGCCAGTTAAAACACAAACATAGAAAATTAAAAAAGAAAAAGAAAACCAAGCTAAAGCACCATGAGGAAAATTAAAGCATCCTTACCGTCATTACCAAAATCCCTTTCATGACCATTTCCTTGATGTGCATCTAAATCAATTATCATCACCCTAAAAAATATTATAAAGTATAAGGAGAGTAGCCCATTAATAAAAGATACTGTCAATTGATTAGTTGAGAATAGGATGCCATAAAAGATTGCAAGGACTGCATTTATTATTTTTAATCTTGACATTCTATTACCTTGATATATTTAACCGAACAAAAGCAAAATGAATGCAAAGGGAAATATCTGCGTATGCACAAAATCCACCTCCCCTTTCACCACTGCAATGATGAAACCCTCCCCCAACATTGATAGCCCATCCTTGGTCCTTCGCTAACTTAGCTGCCAGAACAGTTCCACCCACCTGTAGTAATATGATCAGTATAATCCTAGTTTCACAAAAAACTCAATCTCCAATGAAAAAGAAAATGATGTAATTAGCTCCAAGACAGACTATGATTCTATGGCTTTACCTGCCTTCGGAAGGGATAAAGAACTTTCATCTGAACAAGCCAATTGGGTAACATTGCTACAGGAGGAACCTACACACAACACAGTGCTTTGAATCAATCTAAGAAGTACAATAACATCATTTGATACTACTTAGTTCTCAGCCAAAAACATCAAACTATAACAAACATAGCCAGTAAAATATTGGGCATGCAACACAAAAAATTCCCATGAACCCAAAACAGTAATAAATAAAACCAAGCAATCTTGCTATTTTTTTCTGGAGAATCCCATTTTTAAGCAGAGCCACAAGCTCACACTAGATAGTTGCAACTGGCAACGAAATAAGTAAAATCCAAGGAAGCAAAAATTAACTTCATACTAAAAACAACCAAATTATTGCATAAGGAAATTCTACCAGGTACCTCAGTTATCCTGGCAACATTCACGCTGTTCTTCAGGCTATTCAGGTATTCTTCTGTATGCACCTATCCCGAGAATATCGGGGAAGAAAATACAAGCATTAGGTTACAGCGCCTGCTACAGATAGATACCTCATTAACTAAGAGTTATATTTTCCATCACCTATGATCTTCCTTTTTCCTCAATAAGCATAAGCCTCAGTGTATAAACTAAGTGAGTGGAAAAAACATTCAATTACCACAAGTAGATCCTCCGTTGAAGCTTCCAATGGATCAACAATAGAGTTTTTTTCCAGGTAACCTTCCGACATCAAGAACCGGCATATCCGACCCCATTTCGAAGAATCGAACGGATGCCTACATCAACCGCGAATAATTAACTAATTTTCTAAAACCGGTTAATCAAATTTTAAAATAAAAAAATCAAATTCAAAATATCTTACAGTTTCTCAATTCCGAGGAAGCTGATATCGTAATAAGAAGAGTAGATAACTGGAACCTGTAAAATGAAAATTTCAAAATTTCAAGCTAGAAACAAACAATTTATTTATATATATGAAAATTTTATATAATTAACAAGATAAAAGTTACCTTGGAGGAAGCATCAGGCTGATAGAGCTTGCTAGAGTTAATTCGTTGACGGCGGAGAGATTCGGCATCGATTTTGGTAGCGGGTTGAGAGGATGACGAAGACGAAGACGAAGACCAAAACATTGTAGAGGAGTTAAAGCAGCGATACGCAATGAAAGGAGTGGCGAGTGCGAGGAACAAATATAGAGTCGATTTGCAGAGATTCCGAGTTGATTCGGTTGTGTTTGCAATGACTCGGTGAGTTCTAAACTTCCAAAACGGTTGCTGGGGTGAGAGCGTGAGCAAAGGAAACGTCATCGCGTTGGTTTCAAGCTTTTAAATAAATTCGTTTTGGTAATACAAAAGCGGTGGCGCAGATGCAATAAAAAGCAAAAGTAGTTATAATTGGAATAAAAGGAGGGTATGGCTTAAGAGGTGTGGTAAAATTCTATCGATTTCAGATTGTTTATATCAGAAAATATATTCCTTTCTAAAAGGTGGAAGCAAAGAATAAATTTATCAATGGAGTGTTATTTGGATTGATTGGTGTCGGTATTGTTATTAGTATAGTAAAACATGAGTTTAAGCTGTTTATAAGTCAGGTTATTTGTTTAAGTCTAAAAGTTTGCTCGAAATTTAAGAAGATTTAGGCAAAAATATTAGAAAAAATAGGCCTGTTTAAAATATAGGCTAGGCTTGGGCTTGAACATTCAAGGCCCAAGCTCGGCCTGACCCAACTTATGTTATTTTTATATATTATATAATGTAGAATACGTTAAAAAAATAAACTTATATTAAATATATAATATTACTCTAAATATAAACATTAAATATAAAAATTTTCAATGAATAAAAAATGTATAAATTTATTAAATATTAAAATAAAATAAATATTTTTTTAAAAATAATACGAGCGGATCTAAAATGGGCTTGGATTAGTTTTTTATAAATATGGAAGGATTTGAATAAAATTTTAAACTCATATTTCGAATTGGGTTTGGATAAATATAAAGTATGTTAATATCATATTTAGGTTCGACCCGACTTGACCAATGAACATCTCTAAATATTTATTAAATTTAGATTTAATAACAAATAATTAATTATAAATATAATCAATTGAATCCATATGTAGAGAAAAAATCCATGAAAAGTTGAAATTTTTTAATACTATCCAAAATCTGCTTTAAATGAAACTTGATTATTATTTAGCATTGCATGGTTCATTATTTGTTAAAGAAATAAATGAGTTTTTATAGAATTTGCATGGAGTTGTAAGATAATTTGTGTGGGATTCGAATTTCGTTATTTGTTAAAGAAATAAATATAGTGACAAAATAAGGGGATATATTTTCAGGTCAAAGAAAACATGAACTATAGATTTGCCCTCGATATGTTATTCGAAAATTCTTGAGTGAGCTTCTTCATGTCCCAATTCGATTAAATCTAAGTAGCACCATATGAAATTATCTATCATTTTTCTTTAGATATTCAAATTTGTTAAATATTTAAATTTAATTTTGTTAAAATTTTGATTTAATGATAAGGTTGATGTTCGTGATATAAATCATGTGTAAATTCTCTCTAGATTTTATTCTGCTTTTAAGTTTGTGAGTCTTATCTAGATTTATTATGATTTAGATTTAGAACTACACTTATTTTATTTGATATTGGTTAGAATATAGTTTTTCAGCATTTAAATAGATGTAGTCGTAGGCGCAACCTTAGGGGTTGTCTGAAGGTGCGGTCGCCCAAAGCCCTAGACTGAAAGGGGTTTAAAATATTGTTTTCCAGTTTTTAAAGGGTCCAATTTTTTTTTTTACCAACTTTTATGAGACCTAAAATTTTTTTTCTCCAACTTGTAAGGAACCTAAAATCCCATTGTATTGTTTTGCCTAAGGCCAAAAAATGTCAAGAACGGGCCTGTATAGTCGAAACTCCTTTTTTATTATTCAGTTTTCAACAGTGAATTTCTCCTACTTCGCCCATGATTTTTTTTTCAAAGGGTTTTCACGTAAAATCTGTATTTTATTGTTCCTTTTCTTATTATTTTCTGATCGTTCTATTGCCATTATCGACATTTATTATAACACAACCGTTTAGTAAAAAAAAAGTTGATAAAAAAGCTTTAAAAATAAATTAATAGTCTTTTTAGTATAAAAAGTAGTTTTCTTGAGATAATTATGAAATGTTAAAAAATTGAATTTAGTTGGAGAAAAATCTTTAAAAATATTATGAAAACAAAAGTGGGAAATTGTGAAAGTGGATAGTTTCTTAAGGATGTGAGTTCTGGTTTTTAAAGACAATGGGAGTTCTGTTTTTTTAAGTTAAAATTTATTTACATTTTGTGACATCTATATTTAGTTATATTATTATCTAAATTTATCTATTTAATTCTAATGCTAAGTTAATTTAAATAAATATATTAAAATTAAACATGCTTATAGTTAAATATTTATAATTTTGAAAAGTTAAACCATGGATGATGGTTAAAGAAATACAAAGATAAAAAGTATATATTTTTTGTTGTCAATTTTAAATTTAACTTTGTTGAGTACAAGAGAGGGTTGGAGGCTTAGACAATAGAACACACAATGGTAAATGTGTGGTGAGTTGTATTTGGTGAAGGTGATCCTTTTGTTAATTTAGGATTTTGACGTATATATAATGTAAATCTTATTGTGGTCGATCAAGTAGACAACATAGTAGTTTTTTAAATAGATTATGATTGGACAGAAATAGACTAAGCATGGTATCATGTGTAAAGAACCCAACACCTATAATTTACAAGATAAATTGAAGCTGGCCAAAGTTCCATGCCAATGTACTTCCATGAAGTGTTGCTACTTGACAAAGTCATACTAGCAATGTAACGAGCAAGATTACAACTTGACGAGGTTGTGATGACATGAAATGCTCACAAGAAGTGGTAAAACATCAACAGGATTTAGTTATTAATGAAAGACAACTGTAATTTTAAATCATCTCTATCATTTTCCAATAGGAGAATGACAAATCAAATTTTTCTTTCTGATTATCAACTTTTTCCTATCATTCTCCTATTAAAAATGGATAGAAATAACGTGAAATCACAATCTCATACAATCATTTCTCATTAATACAAAGGAACATGTTTGATTGAGGAGGATTCGGAGCATACTTGTTCATAAATCAGACTTGAAAAAAGTTTTTTATGCCTCAAATCTATCAGAAATGAACTTAAATAGTAAAAAATATTTTTAAAATTAAATTGAATTATTTTTAAATATTTTATTAAATTTTAAACCGTGAAACAAATTTTCTAGACGGCCAGTAATTTAAACCTTCTTGTTTAAAGCCTAGTTTCTGGATAAATGCTTCGTTTTAATGTTCTTTTTAAAAAAATGGTCCAACGTGTACATTATTGAGAGGGACACTGACAATACCATTAGAGTCGCATAATAGAATCAAATCGTGCCCATGCAGCAGCATTGAAAGCGATTGGTCAATACAAACTTCCACCCTCCCACTTTTATATCTTCCTTAAGATTCCAAATCAATCAAATCGTGGGAACATGTTACGATGCCAGTGCCTTCTCTCTCCTCAGCAGATTCTCAGGTCTGAGCTCATCCACCACCGCTCTGCTAACATAAAGTCAAGAAACCAAGGATGAGGAAAAATCTCTCTCTAGCTGCTATGCTTTCACCAAAAATGATTTTATTTCGTTTCTACTTTTAAGATACCGATCGATGGAAAAGTGTTTCAAATCTAATTTATCTCAATGTATTATTTAATTCTAATGACGTTTTGAGCGAGTGGACAATACTTGGAATGATTTTTGCGGATGGATCCTTCATGTAATTAGTTTTCATACATAAATACAATAATTTTTTTTAAATGATGGAAAGACGTGCTACGTAGTGTTGTGAATCAATCCTATGTATGCATGAATGTATCTGTGGCCGTATATATATATATATTTCACTTAGCAAATCTATCAGAAACTAGTGGAAATTGCCAAATTGATGTGGCAAAATAAGGATCGGATGTACATTTATATCTATCAAGAAAGAAAGTGACTTGGGTGTTATCATTAGATCTTATTATCACGTTCTTGTGACCTGAAATAATCTCTAAAGTAAAAGAGCAATATAACCATGCTGGGATTCACAGCTAACGGGATACATCATACAAGAAAATTCATCTTAAGAAATGGACCTAGACTCAGCCATTAATGCAAGAAAATAGCAACCAAAAACGGGTTCTGAACTGTTGGCTTTGTAGTTGTGAAATGACCCAAGGCATGAGAAAGAAAATAAAAGAGAGCCTCTTTTTTCACAAATGACTCAAGCCTCCATTCGGAATCCAAATAAGTCAAAATACCAGCGGAGAAAGCGATCAAAAGGTACTTTATTATCAACGCTTTACAAACAAATCCCCAGGAGGGTAAACCCTTAAATGGAACATTATCAGTGTATGAAGAAAATTGTTTAATCAAAAGGGGAAACCCCAAAAAAAGAACGTGGGTGAGGGGAAGGGTGATGCCATGCATTTTTCTATTACTCAAGTTAATGCTACTTACCGTTACGACACAGCTGCCATATAATTCATCTTCTACATCTTTCAGTCACATCAGACACAAGGTTATAAACAGATAAAACCCAGTGGCAGTAATCATGCAAAGCTACAAACTCAAAAAGGCTTGAGAATATGTATGTGTACATTCAATTCGAGAAATAACTACCTGATTGTGCCTCTACCAGTGCCTTGCATGCTAAGATCCAACAGGAGCAACACCTTTGGCTTTAGCTGCAGCAGTTGCTGCTGCGGCTGCGGCGGCTGCTGCGGCTGCAGCTGATGCAGCTGGACTAGGACTTGGTGGTACTGGGTTGGACTGAGGTCCATTCTGTGCTACAATCACCTCTTGATGCTGTTCTTGTTGCTGCTGCTGAGAGTTAACCTGCGCCAGCAGAGCATTAATCTGAGCTCCTGTGAGTGTCTCATGCTCGAGCAATGCATTAGCAAGTGCATGATGTTCTTTGCTGTGGGTAGTGAGGATGGTTTTTGCATTGTTATAAGCCTTCTCCAGTAAGTACTTCACTTCTTTCTCTATAAGATGTCTAGTCTCGGTGCTTAGGCTCCGACCATCATCATTATAAGAATGGGTAACAAGTCCCACTTCTTTACTCATGCCATACTTTGTAACCATGGATCTGGCCAGTTCAGTTGCACTCTCAAGATCAGAGCGTGGACCGGAAGTAACTTCGTTTTCTCCAAAGATGAGCTCTTCTGCAACCCAACCACCCAAGGCAACATCAAGCCTAGCAAGCATCTGTTTTCGGGAGAAGCTTGTTTGATCCACCTCAGGCAACTGGGACACCATGCCAAGAGCCATCCCTCGAGGGACTATTGTTGCTTTGTGAACAGGAAGTGCCCCCTCCGTATGGATGGCAACAAGAGCATGGCCAGCCTCGTGGAAAGCAGTCAATTTTCGTGACTCTTCAGAAATGACAGCTGACTTGCGTTCGCTTCCCAATATGATCTTGTCCTTTGCATACTCCAAATCTACCATTGTCACTTCTTTAGCGCCATGCATTGCAGCATTCACTGCAGCAACATTGACCAGATTTGCAAGATCAGCACCAGAGAATCCAGGAGTACCTCTAGCAATGATCATTAAATCAACATCATCTGCCTTCAATACCTGTAATGGACCAGAATGAATGGTTAGACTTGCATGGCTCAATGATTCTACCAGAAAGATATTACCAATACCACTGGTTAGTCTGACACAACACAAACCTAATATGGGAGAGTCAGACAACAAAATGTTGATGTCATTGAACCAAAATGTAAATTAGCAAAGACATTAATTAGAAGCATGCTTGAAAAGCCAATATCAAGCCAAATTTTATGATATATGCTTCAATGGGGCCTGCTAAACACAGTCTGCACAAAGTACAGCCTAGAATTTGATCAATCAACAACTGACAAATGTCAAGTCAAGCTCGGACTCCAAAAACACATGGACTTGTACACAGTCAACACAGTACCTTTGACATGTGGGATTCCAGAATCTGCCTCCGGCCTTCAACGTCTGGATAAGGAATAATGATGCGGCGGTCAAATCGTCCAGGTCTAATCAGTGCCTTATCCAATGATTCTGGAAAATTGGTGGCTGCAATTAGAATGATTCCTTCATTCTGTTTAAATCCATCCAATTCGACAAGCAACTGATTCAAAGTCATCCTCATGTACTGCTGGTCCTTTGGATTACGGCTTCCACCTATGGCATCTATCTCATCAATAAATATAATACATGGGGATCGCTTCTTTGCAGCAGCAAAAAGATCTCTCACTCTTCGAGCTCCAACTCCAACAAACATCTCTTCAAATTCACTGCCACTGCAGGAGAAGAAAGGCACCCCAGCCTCTCCAGCAATAGCTCTCGCTAACATAGTTTTCCCATTGCCAGGTGGACCAACAAGTAAGACACCTTTTGGAAGCTTGCCACCAAGACGAGTGAAACGCTGCAAGAAGGATAAAGGTAATTAGAGACAGAGAGTGAGAGAGGGGGAGGGGGAGGGAGGCATCTACCAAATCAAAAAGTGCATTCACCTTAGGATCTCGAAGGTAGTGGACAATTTCTTCTAATTCTGCCTTTGCCTCATCAACTCCTTTGACATCATTAAATTTTGTGTTAGATTCTACAACTTGCACCTCTTCGTGTAGACCAAGTCCTAAAACAAGGATACCAGTCAGTCAGAATCCAGGAAAAGGACTATCAGTTTAAACATGGACAATTAATTTAGAAGAAAACTTGTCACATAAAACATTCTACCTTTACTAATCCCTCTATCCTCAATAAGTGCTCCGACACCAGAAATCAACAAGAAGCCAAGTGCAATACTACGAAAAGTACGCCACAATTGATCTTTAAAATTCCCTCCTTCTGCAGTCACCATGTGGATAGGAGCACTAGAAGTTCCTAAGACACCATGTTTTGTCGATTTTCCCACATTTTGAAAAGCTGAAAGGCCACCTTTACTCTCTTCCTCCACTGCTGAACTGGAGATACCTGTAATTTTGCATAATCTATTAGCCAACAAAGATAACAGAAAAGGCAAAGAGCAGAAATTGTTCAGAAAGAAATGGGTTAATAATAGTTTAACAGGGAATTTATTAGCACTATCAAATTAGAAACAACATTCAAAGATCACTCCAGAAAAATGGGGAAAAAATACTGCAAAATTATCATTTTAAGAGAAATTATAGATGCAAGATAGCAAGACCACTCACCTCTCTGCAATGTCTTAAGTAACTCACTTTCATCAAGCCTGTCAACTTTGACTAATGCTTTAACATACTCAGAAAGTGCAGAAGGATTAGAATGTAATGATGGCTGACTTTCAAATAGTCTTATCACTGCTTCAGGATCATTTCTATGGTAAATTTCTCTTAAACTAGCAGCTTCACTAGCTTCATCAGCATCTCGGAGTCTGCGACCTAAATTGACTGCATAGCTTGACCTAAACCTATTTTGGCCACTCAAAAACCTATTACCTGCACTCCAACAAGAGTTCAGTTTAGGCAACAAAGTTTTAAGTTGAGAACACAGAAAACCAGTTATCTTATTAAAAAAATAAAGAAGAATAAAACCATGAAGATAATGATAGAATAGAAAAAGTTCGATTGAAACAAATACAAATACCAGAGAAATGAGCTTTACTAAACAAGTTCCGATATTGTCCCAACTGTGATTGCTGTCTTGATACCTGTTTTAAGATGGAAACGAGGCTTATTGTTTATCTAAAGGAATATACATACAAATTACTCTATAATAAGCAAAAATAACCCACAAAAAGCATTAACTAAGTTTCTCACCGATCCAATTATCGCAAAAATACACTACTTCTAACAATATCTAATGGGAGACGACATTTACAAATATGCATATTAACGAAATGAAAATTGCAAAAGTGTTTGCGCCAATAAAAGACTCAATCAGCTCAAGCAAATGAGTATCTTTTGTTACGACCAATGGAAATTAAAATAAAAGATTCCATTTTTTTTTTAATTTTTCCTACTCCACTAATACATAGCTCGGATTCAACTATTCAAGAGTCAAAGGCAATATCTTTAATTTATTTAAATTAGGGTTCCCTCAATCCCCAAATATTAAAACTTCATTTCATAGAGATTCAATATATAAATAACAATCACTGCACAAATATATATACACACAAAGAGCTAGGCAAAAAGAAGCTCGAAAGAGAGGGGAAATAACCTGAGAGATTAGGCTTCTCCAAGCCATCGCCTTTTTGCAGAGACCAAAAAAAGTCTGATCTTCTTATCCTTTCTATCTATCCCCGGTGCGTGATGGGTTTGTTTGGTTAGCGAGAAAATAAAGGGGAGGGTGAAATTTTATGAGAAAGAGTGCTGCATAGATGGAAAATCTAGAACGCGAGGTGGATCGTTAGATTAATTTTATAATTTTCGTAAAAATGTTTTTAAGCTTTTATTTTGATGATGGGTATTGTAATAAGTTTCTGTCACGAGGAGGAGATCTTCTTTGTGAATTGTCAGATTTACCCTTTCTTCCTTCTGTTTGAAATTTCCTTGAGATTTTTTAGTACTGGGTTTCAAATTTCAAATTTATTTTTTTATTTTTCATTTCTTTCTTCCTTTTTAGTTTTAATAAATGGGACCAAATGTATAATTTAATCTAAAATTTTTAATGGCTTAATGACTAAAATATTATAACACTTTAAGGTAATTGACTAGTAATCTGAAATAAATAAAAATAATTATTTTAATAGTTTACCTTAAAAATAATACAAATTTTATCTATTTTTAATCTAATAATTAAAAAACTTGGGCTTATTAATTTATTTAAACCCAATAACTAATAAATCCATCTAAGGGTGAGTTTAGATATATGATACGTTTAGTCACGGTTAATGTAAAAATAACGATGAAATGAGATTAAATATTGTAACGATACTATAATGTGAGACAAAAAATAAGCTAAACACACTGCATTCCACCTACCATTTAAACCCACCCTAAATTCTAAACCTAATAATTGACTGAACCCAGTATATGTTTTTTTCTTTTCTTTTGAAGCATCCAATTTATGTTATAAACCAAGTTTATGATGTTTTAACCCAAATTTAGACTCTAAGGCATCAATTGATTCCATCTTTCTTTCTCCTCCAAACTTCTCTCCACTTTATTTGCAAACAAAAGGGAGAAGCAACAGAGTTGTTAGAAGGAAGCTGCTCCAATCCAAGCGCTGGCTCGAGTTGAGGGAATCCCAATTAAGAAAGATGAAAGTGGAGATGAGGGATTCGGTTGAGTCACTAATGGCAGCTAAAGAACCTGCTCTGAGGAGGGAATGGCGGCTCCAGTGGCTCCGATGGCGATATGGTTCATCAGCATTTGGTGGGGGCACCGAGGCAGCCAGAAATGGGTTGAATGATGGCACCAAACCTGTTGATAGTTTCTTTTATTTTCCTTGTTTGTTGTGTTTTACTGAATTTATAGTGCTCAACCCAACGGTGATAACTGAGTTTTGGCCCAACGGCTTTGCCCAAGTCTCAATGCTCATCTGAGCGTACTTCAACACCTGTTAAAAACTTGATAATCAACGAATTGTTTCAGGCAGAGGTGCTAGTCACAGGTTCGGATTGATTCTAAACATGATATTAACATATTTTATATTTATTTAAATCTGATTCGAATTAAAATCTGGACTTAAAATTTTACTTAAATCCGTTTATATTTATAAAAAATTAATCCAAATTTATTTAAAACTCACACATATTATTTTTTAAAAAATATTTATATTATATTTATTAATATTTAATAATTTTTTTATTTATTAAAATTTTTTATATAGTTATCTTACAATTATTTTAATGTTTATATTAGAATAATATTATATATTTAGTATAAATTTATTTTTTAATGTATTCTAAATTACATAATATATAAAAATAATATAATATAAAATATTATAAACTTAAAACGGGCAGGACCAGACTCGGGATTTAAATGTTTAAGTTCAAGCTTAACTCATATTTTAAATGAGCTTAATATTTTTTTTGTCTAAACCTATTTTTAAATTTAATATTTTTATTTAAACTCTCTAAAATTTTGAACAATTTCGAACTTGAATGAATAACCCGACTATGAACAAGTTTATTCTCGGAGGCTGTGGCGTTGTTTGGGACCATTGATTTATACTGTTGAATAATATTTTTATTTGTTTTTCCCTACTTTATCATGTTAGTAGGATAAATGTACCCAATGCCTACCTATTGTACGGATGACTCACCATTTCTTTTTAAAAGAATAAGATTGGCTTGGCTGGGCTGAGGGGACAAGCTGGTTTTGCGACTCTAAGCTGTTGTTGGTTCAGATGTGGACCAAGTAATCCACATGGTTGAACCCACAGTCTCATCGCCATGCAAGCAAAGGAATAATAATGAAAATTAAGACCGGAGAGCTGTTATTAATTTCAATTTCAACCCACTTTAATAATAAAAAATAAAAAAATCAATAATTCCAACCTATTTTATTTAAACTAAAAAACATTAGGATTCAGATAAACTCGAGATAATTTGACTTTAAAAAATCATTTCAATAATAATCCGAAATGATTCAAAAATATTAATACTCAAATTCGTCAAATCCAACTAATTTATGTTCTTCGCTTCATAGATCAAATTGAAATTGAAATTTACATTTTAATTTATCATCATATAAAATTAACAAATGTTAAATATAGTAGTAAGACATATTGTACTCCCGAACAAATATCATAATTTCACACATTGAAGATAACATTGTTAAAAGAGACAATCCGTAATCTTGAATATGAATAATAATACATGATATCTAAATTTATGAGTAAAGTCGAAAAACAATTATCGTCTCGAAAATATAATATGTCTTTCTAAATATTTATAATTATATTTTAATTTTAATTATACAAGAAATTAGCCACACGCAATTCAAGCTGATTGCAGCAATAATGAAGTTCATGTTGTAAAAGGGAGGCCTTCATATAAGTCTTACTCAACAATTCTTTCGTTTTACAAGTCTTAGAGTCGGTTTAGATAGGTGGTGGAGTGCAGTACGATACATTTAGTTTACTTTTTATTTCATATTATAGTATTGTTATAATATCTAATCTTATTATCACCGTTGTTTTTACACTGACAGCAGGTAAACGCACCGCTCATCTAAATCCATCATTAATTTAAGATTTTTTTTTATTTTTAATTATTGCAAATTAAGAATTTTTTCTTTTAATCATGACGTAACTTCTTATGGGTTATTGTCCTTGCATGGTCTACATATATATATATATAAATTCTTTACAAGTCTTAGTTTAAGATTATTTTTTTATTTTTGATTATTGCAAATTAAGAATTATTTATTTTAAGCTTAATATAACATTTCACACTTTTTCAGACCTAAATTTTTTTTGTTCAATTCGGTACCTAAACTTGACATTTTTTTTTCTAATTTAGTATCTAAACTTGATAGCTTTTCTTAAGTTGGTACTTGAACTTTTGGGGATCCAATTTGGTACCTGAACTTGACTATTTTTCCTATTTTGGTACCTAATCTTTTTTTTTGTTCAATTCGGTACTTGTCAAACACTTTTACAAATTGCTCCAATATACTAATAATGTTAATTTTTTATGAAGTAGCAAAAATAATCAATGTATGACCGACATTTAACAGATGATATGATATTTTTTTTGTATTTTATATGTTAAATTACTTTTATTTTAATTAATTAATTAATTTATTTATTTATTAATTGAAAATAATGAATTTCTTTTAATTTGGGGTTTTAATTTTTTTCTTATTTAATATTAATTCATTAAGTATAGCTCGATATCTATTTTTTAACATGAATTTCCTCTAGTACTGATAATATTTTTGTAGCATAACAAAATTTTTTTTAACACCGCTAATGTTTTGGGTAATTTGTATAACATTTAATAAATTTAGGTACTAAATTGAATCAAAAGCAAAGCTTAGGTACCAAATCAGGAAAAAAAATACTAAGTTCATGTACTAAATTAGGCCCAAAAAAATTTTAGTACCAAATTAAGAAAAAGTGTCAAATCCAAGTGCCAAATTGAGCCAAAATGAAGTTTATGTGCCAAATTAAAGAAAAAGTCAAAATACTCCTTTGCTCAAATTCTTAACAATTCATGGGTTATTGTCCTTGCATGGTCTTTTTTTATTCATACATGTTTTACAAGTCTTAGTTTAAGATTATATTTTAATTTTAATTAAACAAGAAATTAGCCACACGCAATTCAAGCTGACCGCAGCAATAATGAAGTTCATGTTTGTAAAGGGAATCCATCAGATAACTCTTACACCTCAACACTTGTTTCTTTCTTTCTTTTTTTAGTTATTGCAAATTAAGAAATATTTCTTTTAACCGTGGTGTAAATTCTTACAATTCATGGGTTATTGTCCTTGCGTTGTCTTTTTTTATATATATAAATGTTCTACAGATCTTAGCTTTTGATCTTTAGACAAAACCCATTGGTTCATCTCTTCTTTTGAGAGAACAAAATGGATATATCTCTGTTTCTGTTTGTTGGGTTTTCTTGTTTTCTGCTGATCAATGGAAATAAAGTGGAAGACTGTGATTATCTGACAGATAAGGCAAGTCTTCAATCTTTCCAGGTTTTATTGCAAGCAGAACAGCCTTATAGAACAGCTTATCACTTCCAATCTCCTCAAAACTGGTTGAATGGTAAGAAACTAATCTTGTTCTTGCAACTTCATGTTTTTTTAATAATAATAAAAAACATCCCAATTCTCTGACATTGATGTGTTTATTTTTATGTTTGTTTGGTGTCAATTGATTCAACTGATCTGCTTCAATGGTGGGATGATGAAAATGGGTGATATTCACTACACAGATCCTAACGGTAAGAAAGCAATTTCCTTTTGGTTTCAACTTATCTTTTTTCCCTTCTCCTTTTTGTACTTCAGATGTATATTGCTCGGATTTAGAAAAATCATATCCTTGTACTCATGTTTTAAATTATATGTCTAACACGGATTCGAGAATGAGTGTTGAATAAGAGTATAATTTTTCTTTGTAAATTTTTCATATACGGAGTAGGTATCTAACACGGGTATTTTAAGAAAAATGAAAAGTCCGGATGTACCATGTTAAATCTGAAAACACTTAATTGTTCCATCCATGCATGCAGGGCCAATGTACTACAAGGGAGTCTATCACTTATTCTACCAATACAATCCAAATAGTGCATGGTTTGGTGATGGTATGGTTTGGGCACATTCTGCATCATATGATCTTATTAACTGGTTCGGTCTTGATCATGCACTTGTTCCATCCGAGCCATTTGATGCCATAAGTTGCTGG
Source organism: Gossypium anomalum (assembly GCA_025698475.1). Taxonomy (NCBI): domain Eukaryota; kingdom Viridiplantae; phylum Streptophyta; class Magnoliopsida; order Malvales; family Malvaceae; genus Gossypium; species Gossypium anomalum. The sequence goes on from CM046968.1 coordinate 88,418,507, forward strand.
TCCGGTTCGGCAACGATCCTTCCGGGGGATAAACCGGTCATTTTATACACCGGCATAGATGCCAACTATAACCAGGTTCAAAACCTGGCAACCCCAAAAAACGAATCCGATCCATTGCTAGTAGAATGGGTCAAATACTCCGGAAACCCTCTAATGACTCCACCGGATGGTGTAAAAGGAGATAACTTTAGAGATCCAACAACTGCTTGGCAGGGCCCTGATGGAACCTGGAAAGTAGTCATTGGAAGCTATAGCAATAACCAGGGCATGGCTATACTCTACCAAAGTCAAGATTTTGTTCATTGGATTATGCATCGAGATCCTCTTTATTCATCGTTGAAAACCGAAATGTGGGAGTGTCCAGACTTCTTTCCCGTGTCGATTAACAGCACCAATGGGGTCGACACCTCTGTTGAAAACCCAAGTGTTAGGCATGTCATGAAGGCAAGTTTCAATTCCCATGATTACTATACATTAGGGACTTATGTTACTGAGCAGGAAAGGTTCCTTCCTGATGCTGACTTTACCGGAACCAGTTCGGACTTGAGATTTGATTACGGTAAATTCTACGCCTCAAAGTCCTTCTTTGATGGTAAGAAGAACCGAAGGATACTATGCGCTTGGGTAAATGAATCCGATAGTATGGAAGATGATCTAAAGAAAGGATGGTCTGGACTTCAGGTGATTGACATTACATATTTATTGATGCTGCATGATGTATTAGAATCACACTGATCCTCAATCTCAATGGTTTATGTATAATCCTTTGCAGTCGATTCCGAGGCAGATTTGGCTTGACCTAAATGGCAAGCAACTAGTGCAGTGGCCAGTTGAAGAACTCAATAGTCTACGTGGCAATGAAGTCTGTGTTTATGACAAGCAGCTCGAAAGCGGGTCAGTTTTTGAAGTTTCGGGCATCACTGCTTCGCAGGTGAGTTCTCTGTCGTTGCATATTAATTTCCCATTTGTATTTGAAGTAACTGCATTGTCATGAACAATTTTCTTACTATGTTGGAAGGCCGATATCGAAATAATGTTTGAATTGCCCAAACTAGAAGAGGCCGAGTTCATAGACACCAGTTTGGTTGATCCCCAACTAATCTGTGACAAACAAGATGCATCTGTGACGGGAAAATTCGGACCATTCGGTTTATTAGCTTTGGCAACAAAGGACTTGACTGAACAAACTGCGATTTTCTTCCGGGTTTTCCGAGACCATAAAGACTATAAAGTACTTATGTGCAGTGACCAAAAGAGGTTAGTCACCACTTCTGTCCAAAACTATCCACAATTTAAGCATTAAGTCATCCACATTCATTTGATTCAATGTCAAAACATGTTGTTCGACAGGTCTTCTTTACGGAACGAGTTAGATAAAACCACATACGGAGCCTTCATAGACATCGATCCTCAGCGGGAAATGGTTTCACTAAGAACCTTGGTGCGTTGATTTGTGTTCACCCCGCTGGCCTTTTCGGTATATTTTGATTTTGGTTTCTACCATTTTTACATTTCTTGGTTCACCTTTTTGCAGATAGACCATTCCATAATTGAGAGTTTTGGTGGAAAAGGAAGAAGTGTTATCACCACAAGAGTTTATCCAAAGCTTGCTATTTATGATGAAGCCCATCTTTTTGCATTCAACAATGGAAGTCTCAGTGTAAGAGTTTCAAGGTTGAATGCATGGAGTATGAATAAAGCCCAGATAACTGCAGGGGGGAAAACCGAAACTATATCCGAGGATTTCTCGAGGAAGAAGTAAAGAACATGACCCATTGTTCAGGTCCGTAGACACCCGGTTTTGTCCGGATCATTTTTACAATAAAACAGGCCCCTTAGGGTGTTTATTGGGTATTAAAATTAGGATTTTTAATTGGGTTTTTCTACTTGGATTTTGAATCCAATTCATTAAGGCTCGATTCATTATTATTATTATATACTTTTTTATGCTTCGGAAAATTCAATTCAGTTTAATTTTCTTAAAAAAATTATGTGAAATTTAAAAGTCAAATCCTAATTTATATAAAATAATTAAATATTATTATATAATACCATAAATTTAAGGTAAAAGAAGTTATAATTTTTTTTAATTGAAAAAATATTGATAGGTAAAAGATTACTTACTTAGAAATATTGAAGTATTTGCATGGGAAATTATATATTTGTTTTAAAAATTTTATTACTATAACTTAAAAGTATTGTAATGGTAATATATCGTAATTGTTGTGCTTGATGTTTTTAAAACATCTTGTTTATACTTAGATTGATGATATTAAAAATGTTTGGGGAAAAACCTTTATGAAGATAAATTTTTTTAAACATATTAAATTTAGAATAATATAATAATGTTGATGTCATTGAACCAAAATGTAAATTAGCAAAGACATCAATTAGAAGCATGCTTGAAAAGCTAATATCAAGCCAAATGTTATGATACATGCTTCAATGGGGCTTGCTAAACACTGCCTGCACAAAGTACAGCCTATAATTTGCTCAATCAGCTGCTGACAAATGTCAACTCAAGCTCCAACTCCAAAATCATATGGTCAACACAGTACCTTCGACATGTGGGATTCCAGAATCTGGATAATATTAAAAAAATTATTAAAATTATTTGGGGAAAAACCTTTATGAAGATAAATTTTTTAAAACATATTAAATTTAATCAAATACTTTTCTTTCTTTTTGAGAATGTAAAATTATATCAAATTTTAAAAAATAAAATAGATAAAAAAAAGTTAAAAGAATATCTCAAATATTAAAATAAACTACTAACTCTATAGATAATAGTTAAAGTTTAGAAAAAACCATACGTAATAACTATTAATATAAATGGATAGTTTCTCACTGCACAGCAACTAATAAAGTGAATAAAATGATAATCGAAAAGATCAAACACGTAAATCTTACGTGGAAAAACTCCTTAATAGAGGATAAAAAATCACGGGCAAAAGGAGATTTTATTATCATAAAGATGAGTACAAAAGATGGGAAGAATTAAAAGAAGAATCGAAAGCCCACAAGAAAAACCTTTCGAAACAAAAAATAAAATTCTCTTAATCTAACTAATGTTTTGTTATGTAAAACCTATTGGCTGAAATTCATAGCATATATGACTACGTTTAACTAAAAGAAGAAAAGTCAAAATAAATTTTGGTCAAAATAACAGGCATTCTTCCACATCTACAATATATATTTTGATACATAAAACAAATAAATAAAACAATTGAAAAGAAGATATAAGCAAATTTAGAACAAAGTTAGACCTCTATTGTGTTTCTAGACTTGTTCAAAAATTTTTTTGGAACAATTTCATTATAAATTATGATCATATTTGATATTTTGACATAATACTTAGAACAATCCATAGCCCCCCAACCTATAAATAAAAGGAAAATTTACTTCAACGCACTCAAACTCACGTCCTCCTACATTAACAACAATACCCATACCAATCAAGTTAAGACTCAATCAGTTAGACTTGCTCAAAGTTAAATCTCTATTTAATTTGATTGGCATCGACACTGTTGTTAGTGTAGGAGGACGTAAGTTGAGTACTTTAAAGCATATTATTCTCTTATTTAGTGATCAATGAGGGATTATAAATAATTCTAAACATTACAAAACTTGCAAATTTTTAAAGATTGATGGTTGATTATAATAATGTAAAATTCAAATTCTAGTGATTTCCTTTACTATAACACGTTAGCTATTATTATGATGATGGTAAGCAAATTCTGACAGAATTTAATATATTTAAATAAGTGGTATTAATGTTTATAAATTTAATATATTAAATAGGATAATTATATAATTGTGTTATTTAAATTCGAGTAAGATGGTAGGATATAATTAGATGATTAACATTAGCATGTTTAATTCTTTAATTTTGTTCAATTAGAGTTAATTAAAATTCACGATTATAATAAAAAATTTTGCAAAACTCGGATCTATGTTATTCAGATTTTTTTAAACATTTAAATCTCTACATTCATGTTCGACACATATATGAAAGTTACTAAAGTTAACTATTCAACAACTAAAGAAGTATGGTTAAGCCTCATACCCACAAGATGATGATCTCAGTTTTTTTCAAGTAATATTTTAGATTGGGTAGGGACAAATCTAAGAAATAATGGGTGGCTGCTAAGAGCTAACTCCTTGGGCTACTCTTTTTGATTTGGTAGCATGGCGTCTATGGACGAATGAAACCTTTTTGTTTTTCAAGACTTAGCATGGAATATAACAGAAACCATTAAGATATCAATATGTTAGGCAAGACAGTACATTGCTATCCAAGCATGGGGCCGTTAAAATTTTTAATGAAGACTCAAGACAATCATTAGGAGAAGTTTAGGTTGAGTAGGCAAGTTCATGCAGGATTAGGTTTTTTAATGTAACTAGGTTTTTTTTTTTAACTAAAAGATAAGTTAATTATCTCAACATGATTTATACTTAGATTCCGAGAATTTGCTTAATCAAGGGGTTGATTTAGATGAACTGAAATATAATCAATCGATTTATAAATTCACCTTTAAGAAATAATATTCAATAAATTTAAGATTCAAATATGTATCATATTGAGCAATCAAGAAAAACAGGGGAAAAAAAGTGATGTACTGATAAAGTTACTTAAAAAAGATGCTTATAAATTTTTTTCCAATTTTTAGACCTTAAAACCTTACCCATTAAGGAACTTTCAATGGGATACTTGATTGCCCATTTTTCATCACTTGCACTTATAAAACATATAATTATAGACACCAAAAAGCATTAATCTTTTTCTTTTGATCAGACAAAATTGCTTATTATATAAAGAATCTCAAAGGGATTCTCCTTTTATGTTAGGGTGTAAAGATTCTGGATGGGGTATTCTGTAAAGCCAACACCCTAGCATGACTGCTCAAATATATTAAACTAATTAAGCACAACTTGATTTTGGATGAGAAATTTACCATTAAATATTTAACAGTTATTTTTATGGGAAAGAAAAGGTTTTATAAGTAAGATTAAGATATAAAATGTGTTTATTTTATTTATTTTTAAAATTATAATTATATCTCAAGAGAGAGATATCATTTGAGTGTACCAAATAATACTTCTTAAATTGAATTGAGAGTTCGCTAAATATGTACGTTTAATTGCAACCAAGCTCGGTTTTAGGGTTGTTTGAGAGTAGAATTTTTCAATTTTTTACCATAAATGCTTCATCTTCTAAAGTTCCAAAATTTTTTCAGCTTTTATTTGTATTACATTTTATATTTATTTTTTAAAAAGGGACTCAATTTCGCCTAGGGTCCAAAAATGTCTAGAACGAACCTGGTTGCAATAGGAAAAGTAAAAATAAAATAGATATAAGAATTTTTTACGTAGTCCAGAAGATTTTTTTACATTTGCATCTTTTTCACGAAGTAACCCACTATAAAGTGATTAAAACTTTTCCTTTCTCGTTGGAAGCTTAATTACAAATTGAACATAAAAATCACTTTTACAGAAGACTTTCTTTAAAAGCTTAATTACAGATTAAACACAAAAAAAAAAATATTCTTTAAAATCTTCAAAATAATGGAAGAAATAATCCAAAATGGTTGGACGAAACAAATACCAACAAATATTCTTTAAACTTTGGTTAAAATCGAATTAACCAACCGAATCAATCTAATTTGGTTAATTTGCTGGTTAACCGATCTAGTTCAGTTGGACGTCGGTTAAAGGTTTTTTGAAATTCCGGTTAACGGTTAATTTGATTCGAAATCGGATAATTAACCGAATTAACCGAAATTAATAAATAATATTATATATTATATATATTAGGCTATTACTAATTTGGTTAATTCGGTAAAATGAACATTATCAATTTATTTTTTTGATATGTTTTATATTTTTTTAACAAAAAATATAAAATTCAATTCGGATAATTTTTTTGAAAAAAATATAATTCGGTTAACAATTAAAAAATTAAAAAATTCGATTAATTCGATTATACTAATTTGATTTAGCTACCAAAACCAAATGAGATTATTAATAATATTTGGGTCCACTTAAGTTGAAGAGGATGTTATTCATTTTCAGCTTTTTACCTTAACTCTTTGTTTAATTAACTTAGAAATATTTCAGAAAAAGAAATGTTTTCTTATGATTGCGAAATTTGGAAGAAATAAAAAAAGTAGTAAGAGATCCCTTATTAATTTACTCCTTTGTCATTTAAAGGTTCCAACAAGAAACATTCCCACTTGCTATTGTTTATTTGTTTTAAATAAACAACATCTCAACATGCAAACCAAATTATTTTAGTAGAAAATATGAATAAATTTGGCTCCTTGGATCATGAAATATCCATAGAAACATCATCTAAGATCTGCATGAAAGCTGAAACAAATCATAACAAAAATACAAGGAAAAAAGAAGCAGAACTGATTTCTGTTTTGGAACTTACAATAATAATTTTGATGACAAGAGAAAACCCAGATTAAAAATGGCAACTTGATTATGTATTTTTAATGCTAATATTTATTAATATTAATAACCTTATGTATCATCCCCAGAGAGCGCCAACTTCGACGAGCTTTGGGATGAGGTGGCCACTAAGGTGAAGGGCCACGAGTGATTCGAGGCCGCCGACGCAGGATCCACCAATGAACACGGCGGGTACTGGATTCCGTGACGAGATACCACCGTGACCCGTCGCTGGCGGGGGAGGAGGAGGAGGGAGGGAAGCGATTTCATGGTCATCGAGTTGGATGACAGTAGGGTGAACTCCGATGGTGACCAAGAGCTTTTTCATGACATGACACATGCAACAAGAGGATCGGCTGAAGATGATGACCGGGTGCTCTGATATCAACCGCCTGATTCGAGCCTCCGTCGACTCCTCTTCGTCGAAGGAAAGGGCGGCGCCGGTGAGGGCGGTGGTGGTGGTCATCATGGGTATGGAAGATGAAGAAAGGGGTGGTGGTATGTCAGTTGAGCAACTTCGTAGGCTTTGCATCTGCCAAAAACAAAAGACAAGTGAGCTTTTGGAGTGAAAAGGGGTAATGTCAACGAAGGGGGGGAGGGGGGGGGGGGAAGCAAAGATGTGGGATAAATACGAGTTGCTTACATCATCAAGTACAGTGTTACATAGGATTTAGGGATCATTGAGATTTCGGGGGTACCGAGGATTTAGGGTAAACGCACACGCTTAATGAAAAAGAAAGATAAAAAAAATTCCTACAAAAGAAAATTAAAAAAAAACCCGTCAAATTTAACCCTTTATATATTTAATCCAATTCAGCATTTCTTATTATTTTTAGGCTCTAAAGTTTCGAATTTTTTAAAAAGATTCGAATTATTTTTAAAATATAAATATTAATTGAAACATTAATTTTTAAACATGACAATTCGCATATACTTTATTTTTTATTTTCTTTAAAATAATTATTGTTATAATTGTTTTTAAGTCTTTTGTGTTGACTAGTTAAATTTTTTTTAACACAATGTCACATGACAATTCATAATTGGTCCACATGTTAACTTTTGTTAGAAATTAACACCGTTATGTCTGAGTACTAAAGTGATAGACAAAAAAAATATAATCACCAAAATGAACAAATTAAAAGTACAAGTATCACATTGATAATTTTATTAAAGTACAAGTGTAAATCTTGTCATTATCCCTAAAGATAATAAATTTCAATGTGAGTTGAGCTCGAAGTGCATGATATATACCGCCAAAGCCCAGTACAATTGAGGACATTAAGTGAAGTACTCCCGATACAAAGTATGGAAAAATGTCTATTAACTTCATCGCTAGGATCTAGCACCTAGCCTAGAGTAGCTAGGTAGGGAAGTAAAATTAATCCTTGTTTTTACTGGGGACATAACTAGGGGGCTGACAGGGGGTCCCACCTCCTAAAATAGAAAAATTTTTATTTAGGCCCTTTAAAATTGTAAAATTCTAAACTAATAAAAGTAAAATTACACTTTGACCCCTTAAAAATGATAAAAATTTAATTTAATCCTTTAAAATTATAAATATATCAGCTATTAAAATGGTGAAATTACATTTTTACTATCATAAAGATTACAATTTAATTTTGCTCCCCTTAAAAAAAAATTTTAGCTTCGCCCTTGGTTCGTACATGGGTTTTTCTATGACAAAATAAATCACTTCAAATAGGTTCATTGCTTCAACCCTGAATACAATTAATTTGACATGGGCCACATGAAGCCCCAATAGTTTACCAAATAAAGTGATAAACTGGGCATTCTCGACGTTGAAAAAGTTTGGGTTAACATTAAGTTTTGGGTTCAATCTCCCATCACTTCCACTCCCTTCCCTAGTAAAAAAATTCAAATTCAAATATAATTTAGTATTTATATTTTTTCTAAATACTCAATTTGGGCCGAAACCTTTGAACATTGCTTATATAAATGTCAAACTATTCAAGACGATAAAAAAAAAGGACCATACCTTTTCGAAAGTGCTCAAATAAGAGCTAAACCTTTCAAAATGGTTAAATAAGGGTTAAACATTTTCGAAGATGTTCCAATAAAGGCTTTAAATGTCATATATCAAGTTTCCAATCACATTCTTATTTTTTTTCTTTCCTTTTCAAGTAATATCTGACTTAGTTTCCATGTGTTCTATTTTAAACATATCATCATTCACCTATTTTTGTATTGAAAATGGAGGTGAAGTGTGTGAAAAACCCTTGTTTGGACACATTTGAAAAGGTTTGGCCCATTTTTTTACCATTTTGAAAGGTTTAATCTTTATATAAAAAAACTTCCTGAAATGTTAATTTGAGCATTTAGCTTATATTTTCTTTTATATATTTAGTTACGTGATGTGATGATAACAAAAATGATGGCGAGTAAAATATTTGTAATTTCTTTAATATTTGAATCTAAAAATGTAAATAATTAAATTTTGGTTATGTTTATCATCTACATTAAATTTAAACATTACTATTTTAACCAAAATTAGATTTAAATAATTAACCATCACATATCTAAATGTGCTAAATATATAAATTTAGTAGATTTAATACAAATTTTAAAAGGTAAAGTAGAGAATATATTCGAATATTATAATCCCCATTTGTTATTAGTGAAAGATAAAAGTAGACTCAAATAATAAATATCTAAATTCAAAATTTTTATTTGTAAAAGCAAACTACATTCCAATAGTAAAATATTAGCAAAAAATATCTACATTTGTCTTAAACATGTTGTGAATCATAATTAAAATATCTAAATTCATAATATTTTGATAAAAAAACATATATCTATCATTGTTGAATTGACATTATTTATTGTGATAAGTAAAATGACCTCTTACATCACCAAAGCTTATCGTCAAAGTTGGATATTGTTGCTGTGATAAACAATGATTTGCTGTAATTTGATATGTTAAATTAGGCTCTACAGTATACTCGAGAAACTTATTCTCAAGCAATTTAAGTATTTTTATATCTTTCTGTCGTTTTTAGCTTTAATCAATATTAAACGTTTTTACTTAGTTTTTGACCTTTTTGAGGCCTAAATTGGCCAAACGATGCCATCGGGAACCTAACGATGTGATTAAGTTAGTGAAGGGAGACAATAATGGTCCAACCTCGAGGAATACATCATTTAGAGTGGGTGCCGTGACACCGAGGGCATGGAAGTCGCAACACCAAGATAATTCACTTTGAGGATGCAAAACTTCAACAAAAAATCAACATAGAGCTTATTGTTGTGGGAGTCAAAAATACCGAAGGTAGGATGTCGTAACACCGAACTTCCGAAATCATGATATCCTTGAAGTTGTTGAAGTGAAGAGATTGAGGCCAATTCTAATGATGTCGCAACACCGACCATTGGGTGTCGCAACACCAAGATCCCCCACAACCACAAGTTCACTATTGTCTAGGGTGTCTCGACACCGAAGCCTAGGTGTTGTGACACCACTGCCTGATGGGGAGAAATAGTTGCAGGGGTAATCATTTGTCCAACTCCTTATCCAATCAAAACGCAGCTTCTAAGGGCATTATTGTTAACTTTTTTGGATTGTAATCAGATGTTAAAAGTCATTTTTGGTTGAAACCTAAATGAGCCAACTTTGTCTTTAACTTTCATCTTTTAAGTTTCATAGTTATTCTTCTTCATCTTTTAGGGTTTAGTTTTTAGCTTTTTATGTTTTTAGTTGGATTAGTTGGCGGTTTAGTTAGTTTTTACTGTAGCTTTGTATCAATTGAACTTTGGTACTAAACAATATCTTTGTATTTTCAAATTCATCCAAGACTTTTAATATAATTTAGATCCATTTATTTTTCATAATTAAAAATCCAAACTTTTTTAGTATTTTTCACCTCTATTGTTGCTACCATCATCTTCTTTATGTAAACATTAAGAAATCAGTAGGCTTTCTTTAACCTTATTCTTGTACTTATTTGAATGTATGATTCAAATATGTGTTGGGTTGTTGTTTGTATGAAAATGGTGTTAGGTATGTAATGACCCGAATTTTACCGATGCCAGAAAAGTGTATTTTCGGGTCTTTATTTCTGAAAAGTGGGTTCGTAAATATTTATTTAAAAATACTTACGAAGTTAATTGAATAGTTAATTAAAGCTTAATTAAGATAATTTAGCTTAATTAAGAATAATTAAGTATAATGATTAAATTGAATAAAGAATAAAAGTTTAATTATAGAATAAAAAAAAGTGAAGGGACTAAATAGGCAAATAAGCCAAAAAAGAGTGACAAATGTATGGTTAAAATAGGTTAGATGTGTACAAATATAAATGGTACACATGTATTATACATGTGTATTTACTTATTATATAAGTAAAATAATAATTAAAGTATATTATATTAATATAATATTATAAAGTAATTAAAATAAAAGAAATAAAGAAAAAGGAAAGAAAGAAGGCCACGGTTAGCAAGGAAAGAAAGAAGAAAAGAGAAAAGAAAAATAAAAGGGAAATTTAGGGTTTGAAGTTCCAAGCTTGATTGGTAAGTCAATTTAATCCTTTTCTTAGTAATTTTGATGTTTATGGAATCCTAGCATAAGATTCTACATGAATTATGTCAAAAATTAGAAAGTTAGTGAATTCTTTTTATGATAATTAAGTGAAAAAATTGAAGAATTATGGGTTTAATTGATGGAAAATTAAGTTAGAAGAGGGAAAAGGGTTGAATTGTGAAAAGAGAATTAAGTTTTAATATAGTAAGGACTTGTAGCGCCCCCTTACCCGAGACCGTCGCCGGAGTCGAGCACGAGGCATTACTAAACTTATTTGAGCACTTAAACAAATTCAGACAATTTATATAATATTTTCTAGATAAGCTTTCCAACTGCATCACAATCGCAAAAAAAATCATATCTCGAGTTAAAAAACTCGAAATCCAAATCCGTAAATTTTTCCCGAATCTAGACTCATATATCTACTTACTAATTTTTTTCTAGAATTTTTGGTTGGGCCAATTAGTACAGTTTATTAGTTAAAGTATCCCCTGTTTCAGAGTTCGGCTACTCTGACCCCTGTGCACTACGAACCAAATTTCTCCCTGTACAGAATTCAAATAACTATGATGTTTGTTTCTATTAAAAAAAAAACTCAATAAGAAATTGATATATATATAGTATGACTCCTAAATATTTTTGTACAATTTTTAATGATTTTTACAAATCAGAAAAGCGGAGCTTGAAATCACTCTGACCTTATCTCACAAAAGTTATTGTATCTCATGATTTACAATTCCATTTCTTACATAATTTCTTTTATAAGAAACTAGACTCAATAAGCTTTAATTTTAGATTTTATTCAACCTCTAATTAGATTTTCATAATTTATGGTGAATTTTCAAAGTCAAACTACTGCTACTAACCAAAAACTATTTTAGTACAAAATATTGTTAATAAGTTTATAACATCTTTATTTCAATTCATTTAAACTCTATACATGCCATATAAATCTTTAAACATAAAACAAAAGCTACCAGAATTGATCTGGATAGTGTGCCTTGTTGTGTTGATCCGATCTACCAACTTCACTTTAATTCAATCTACATAAAAAAAAATCAAACACACACAAGTAAGCTTATTGAAGCATAGTAAGTTCATGGGTTTAAAAGTAATACTTACCAAACATAATATTTTCAAACAATACCAAAACATTTACTAAAGTTTCTTACCATTCACAACCACTGTTATAATACTTCACATAGCTGAACTCAACATTAACAACTACTCAATCTCTTTCATTTGGTTCACTTCTCTTGTATTACTTATTATCAAATTAGGAAACGACTTACGAAATTGAGTACGTCGTTGTTCGGTGCCACAATTTATAACTCAGTATGGTTTTCCTCATTGAAATACCATACCTACATTTTACAACTCGGTATGGGAAATGCCATACCCACGCTTTCTTAACTTTCGGTATGGATTTGATAATACCATACCTACATTTCACAACTCAATATGGATGATACCATACCTACATTTCACACTTTGCCATGGAACAACCATGGTCTTATCAAATCAATTCATCACATGTCATGATACGAACATTACTCAATTCTGCGTTTTTCCTAATTTGCATTTCCACATTTATTCTTTCATTAACAAAATTTTCACAATCCCACAACAAATTCATATATATAATAACACATTATATCATTCAATCATTCACAAATAAACATTTAAATTCAACCATATGAACTTACCCGCTAATTTGTAGAAGATATTGAAATTTAAGAACTATTCCGCAACTTTTTCTTTTCCTCGTTCTTCTTTGGATTCTTGATCTATAATATAAAATATTTCCACTAATTAGTATTTATTTGATTTCTATTTCACTTCACAATTTATGCTCTTCAACTTTCAAAATTACACTTTTACCCCAAAATTTTTAGTTTTTACAATTTAGTCCCTACTCAATTCACCCATCAATTGAACTAATTTTTCTCAATTAACACTTTATTCTATCATTATAAACTATTTCAAAACCTTTGATATTCTAAATTTCAACACCAACCTTCAATTCACAACTTTTTCACAATTAGGTCCTAAATACCATTTTCTATCAAAATCACTTAATAAAACCACCTTAATATGAAATTATAACTTAAATTTCATAATAATTCATCATAAACTTCCCTTACCCATCCAGGGTAACTTCCAAGTTCACCCATAAAATCAAAAACTAATGAATTCTATAAGTGGACCTAATTGTAAAAGTCATAAAAACATAAAAATTATCAAGAAAGAGCAAGAATTAAACTCACATGATGTAAAAATATGAAAAAACAGCTTTCTCCAGACCTTCTATGGCATTTCTGAGAAAATATGAAGAGATCTCTAGATTTTTCAATTTTGTCCTTATTTTATATGTTAAAATTGTAAAATTTCCAATTTTGCCCTTACTTCCCTTATTTTTCTGCTACTTTCTTGCCCTTGCCGTCCAGCCTATTCACTTTTAGGCTTAATAGCTCTTTAAATCCTCTTTATTTTAACACTTGAGCTATTTAATCCTTCTAGCAAATTTTATTTTTATTACAATTTAGTCCTTTTTATTTAATTGACTACCCAAACGTTAAAATTTCTCAACCAAACTTTAATACTAACTAAACGACACTCCATAAATATTTATAAAAATATTTATAGCTCGATTTTCAAATTTGAAGCCTCGATAACTCGTTTTTGACCCGTTTGACCTTATAAATTCTTTTAATTCACCAATTCAAAAATTCTTCTAAATTCTTACTTGACTCATAAATATTAAATTACTACCTTGTTCAATCTTACTTGTCGGATTTAGTGATCTCAAATCACTATTTCCGACACCACTAAAAATTAGGCCGTTACAACTCTCCTTCCCTTTAAAAAATTTCGTCCTCGAAATTTGTTACCTGAAAATAGATTTGGATACTGTGATCTCATTGACTCCTCTGTTTCCCAGGTTGCCTCCTCCATACCATGTCGATGCCATAATACTTTAACCAATGGTACTCTTTTGTTCCGCAATTCTTTAACTTCACGAGCCAAAATCTTCACTGGTTTTTCTAAATAAGTCATATCTGGTTGAAGCTCAATTTCAGTATAAGGAATTACGTGTGAAGGATCTGACCTATACCGCCTTAGCATAGACACATGAAACACATTGTGAATCTTCTCAAGTTCCGGAGGTAAAGCCAACCGATAAGCTACAGGACCAACCCTTTTCCACAATTTCATATGGCCCTATGAATCTCGGACTTAATTTTCCCTTTTTACCAAACCGTAACACCTTTTTCCACGGTGAAACTTTTAAAAATACTCGATCACCTACTGCATATTCTATGTCTCTTCGTTTTAAATCCGCATATGACTTCTGATGATCTGAAGCAGCTTTTAGACTATCTCGAATAATCTGGACTTTCTCTTCGGTTTCTCGAATCAAATCAACCCCAACTACTTTTGATTCACTCAATTCAGACCAACACAATGGAGTCTTGCATTTCTACCATAAAGAGCCTCAAATGGTGCCATTTTTATACTAGACTAATAGCTATTGTTATAAGCAAACTCAGCCAACGGTAAATACCTTTCCCAACTGTCACCAAACTCGACTATACAACATCTTAACATATCTTCTAAAATTTGAATCACTCGTTCTGACTGTCCATCTGTTTGAGGATGAAATGCTGCACTAAAATTCAATCTGGTACCTAAAGCTTCTTGCAATTTATTCCAAAATCTTGAAGTAAACCTTGGATCCCGGTCTGAAATGATAGATTCTGGAACTCCATGTAGTCTCACAATCTCTGACACATACAATTCTGCTAACTTTTTAAGTGAAAAATCTGTTCTGACTGGAATAAAGTATGCTGATTTTGTCAATCTATCAACAATCACCAATATTGAATCTTTCTTTCTTGAAGTCATAGGCAATTCTGACACAAAATCCATTGTAACATGCTCCCACTTCTATTTAGGAATCATAATGGGTTGTAATAAACCCGTTAGCACTTGATGCTCTGCTTTAACTTGCTGGCAAATCAAACATTTTTCAATAAATTCTAAAATTTCTCTTTTCATACCAGGCCACCAATATGTCTTTTTCAGATCACCATACATTTTTGTGCCACCCGGATGAATAGAATACATACTATTATGTGCTTCAGAAAGAATATCATTCTTTAAATCAGAATTATTTGGAACACAAATCCTATTATGATAACGCAACATACCTTCATCATCAATACTAAACTCTGAATCTAAATTATCCTGAACCATTTGCCGTTTCAGCATCAATTTTGGATCTTCATTCTACAGCTTCTGAATTTGATGAAGGAACATTGGTTTTACTTTCAATTCTACTAATACAACACCTTCTTTATTAAGAGCCAAATGAGCATTCATTGCCCGAAGTGCAAACAAGGATGACTTTCGACTAAGTGCATCAGCAACTACATTAGCTTTCCCTGGATGATAGTCAATAACCAAATCATAGTATTTTAGCAACTCTAACCACCGTCTCTGTCTTAAGTTCAGTTCCTTCTGAGTTATTAAGTATTTCAAACTTTTGTGATCCGTATAAATATAACACTTCTCACCATATAAATAGTGTCTCTAAATTTTTAAAGCAAAAACAATTGCAGCTAACTCAAGATCATGTGTAGGGTAATTCTTTTCATGTGGTTTTAACTACCGTGAAGCATAAGCCACCACCTTTCCTAACTGCATTAACACACAACCCAAACCATTTAAAGATGCATCACTGTACACAACATATGGTATACCTGATTCTGGTTGAGTCAAGACTGGAGCTTCTGTTAACATTTTCTTTAACTGATCAAAGCTCTGCTGACATTCATCAGACCACACAAACTCAACATTCTTCTGTAATAAATGAGTCATTGGTGAAGCAATCATGGAAAAATTCTTTACAAAACGGCAATAGTATCCTGCTAATCCCAGAAAACTTCGCACTTCAGTTATATTCTTCGGTGTTTTCCAATTCACCACTGCTGAAACTTTGCTTGGATCTACACGAATTCCTTCAGCTGATACAATATGACCCAGAAATCCAACTTCATAAAGCCAAAACTCACATTTACTAAATTTTGCATATAACTGCTTTTCTCTCAAAGTCTGTAGTACAATTCTCAAGTGCTGTGCATGTTCGGATTCTGTCTTTGAATAGACTAATATGTCATCAATAAATACCACCACAAATCTATCCAAATAAGACTGAAAAATTCGATTCATTAAATCCATAAATGCAGCAGGGGCATTTGTTAAACCAAAAGGCATTACCAAAAATTCGTAGTAACCATACCGAGTTCAAAAAGTAGTCTGTGGCACATCACACTCTTTAACCTTCAACTGATAATACCCAGATCTAAGGTCTATCTTTGAGAACACTGCAGCACCTTTCAGTTGATCAAACAAATCATCGATACAAGGTAATGGATATTTATTTTTAATTGTTACCTTATTCAATTGTCTGTAATCAATACACAATCGCAACGAGCCATCTTTCTTTTTCATAAATAAGACAGGTGCGCCCTAAGGTGATTTACTCGGTCTGATGAACCCTTTATCCAATAACTCTTGCAACTGTGTCTTCAACTCTTTTAACTTTCGGTGGTGCCATTTCTATATGGTGTTATTGATATCGGAATTGTACCAAATTACATCAATTACGAATTTAACCTCACGATCTGGGGGTAAACCAGGTAATTCTTTAGGAAACACATCAGTAAACTCATTAACAACTGGTAATTGTTCCATCTTCAATTCAGAACCCCGAGTATCAAGAATATAAGCTAAAAATGCTTCATTACCCTTCCGAATCAATTTTCGAGTGCAAAGGTGAAAT
Source organism: Gossypium anomalum (assembly GCA_025698475.1). NCBI lineage: Eukaryota > Viridiplantae > Streptophyta > Magnoliopsida > Malvales > Malvaceae > Gossypium > Gossypium anomalum. The sequence goes on from CM046968.1 coordinate 88,435,345, forward strand.
AATTCGACATCATTCTTTTTATCCCCAAACTTATTTGAAACTATTTCCTCTCATCGACATTTTAAATCAATTCGTTTTTTCTCACGATTCACTATGGCATCGTGTTTAATCAACCAATCCATTCCAAGAATAGCATCAAATTCTCGAAAAAAGGTAACAACATTAAATCAAAGAAAGAATTCACGAACTTTGTATTTTCAAGTGGACAATTCGACATATTAAATTAACTAACACACTCGCCTAGTGGATTAGTGACTTGTAAATCAAGGTCAGTGGCCTCAATAGTCATTTTCTTTTCTGACACTAATGCAGTGCAAATATATGAATGCGTAGATCCAGGATCAATTAAAGCATACACAGAATCATCAAAAAGATAAAAATTACCAGCTATCACATCTGGAGCAGAAGCTTCTTCCCTTGCCCGGATAGTATATGTACGTGCAGGTACTATTGTTTCTGATTGGGCTGCAGTATCTCTCGTTCCGGAATGAACAGTTCGAACAACACTACTTTAACTCGAACGTTTACTTTTCTGAGGAGTATTTGCTTGCTTCTCCCCTTCTTCTCTATCTTCTTTTAACAATTGAGGACAGTCCCGAATAAAATGATCAGTTCCACCACATTTATAGCAAGCTCCGGTTCTTCCCCAACATTCACCAATATGAAATCTACCACAATTTTTGCATCTAGGTCTTGGAATATTTTGCACACTACTCACACTAGTTGCTGGTTTCTTATTTACTCCGACATCTTGTTGAGTTGTTTATTTTTATTCGATCATTCCGGAATTGTAACAGGTCGACTAGAATCATCTCTGAACTTTTTAACTGGAAAAGTTGAAGTTGGTCTAGAGAAACTTCTTTTGTATACCTCTTTACCTCTTCTTTCTCTTTGCATCTTTCTGTTATACACTTCTTCCATCTTTTGAGCTCGATCAGTTAGAACCACAAATTCTCGAATCTCTGTGCCTCTAATCATCATTCTAATTTCATCATTAAGCCCTTCTTCAAATCTAATGCACATTTCTTCCTCTGTCGGTACAACATCCCGAGCATATCTACTGAGATACACAAATTCTCTTTCATATTCGGCCACTGTTTTATTCCCTTGTCGAAGATCAAGAAATTCCCTCTTCTTCTTATCTAAATATCTCTTTCCCACATACTTCTTTTTAAATTCGTTTTGGAAGAATTCCCAGGTAAGTTTATCTGTAGGTACCACTGCCGCAATAGTTTCCCACCAATTATATGCTTCTTCTTTCAATAGTGAAACTGCACACCTTAGATAGTCCTCCGGAGAACACATCATCTGTTTAAAAACTCTCTCCAAACTCTTTAACCAATACTCTGCTTTAACTGGATCATCGTCTGATCTCCCTCGAAATTTTTCAGCTCCAAACTTTCTGAGTTTTTCAATCGGTGTTCTTTTGCTAGATTCATCTATTAAAAGAGGAGCAACCAGGAGTTATAATCAAGTGACAAAGAGAGGAGGAGGAGGTTGTTGTGCCTGACTTCTTCCTTGTATTGTTTCACGATACCATTGATTCATTAACCCGTAAAACATATTTTTAAGTTCTTCCTCTCTCATCAAAGAAATCGGAACATTACCACTTGTTCCCTGCTCAGTAGTCTGTATTCTACTATTAACTTCCTCTTCTTGACTAGCACCCTCGGGTCTATCAGACATCTTTACAATTTATAACAAAAATTAGTAGTTAGATCGGATCATTCACATTACATTATCACAGATTTATATGACATGTATTTCTAAATACTTTAAACATCACATTCGTTTCGAGAATCGACTAAACCAAAGCTCTGATACCAATAAATGTAGCGCCCCCTTACCCGAGACCGTCGCCGGAGTCGAGCACGAGGCATTACTAAACTTATTTGAGCACTTAAACAAATTCAGACAATTTATATAATATTTTCTAGATAAGCTGTCCAACTGCATCACAGTCACAAAAAAAAATCATATCTCGAGTTACAAAATTCGAAATCCAAATCCATAAAATTTTCCCGAATCTAGACTCATATATCTACTTACTAATTTTTTTCTAGAATTTTTGGTTGGGCCAATTAGTACAGTTTATTAGTTAAAGTCTCCCCTATTTTAGAGTTCGGCTACTCTGACCCCTGTGCACTACGAACCAAATTTCTCCCTGTACAGAATTCAAATAACTATGATGTTTGTTTATCTTAAAAATAGACTCAACAAAGAATCGATACACATATAGTATGACTCCTAACTATTTTTGTACAATTTTTAATGATTTTTACAAATGAGAATAGGGGAGCTTGAAATCACTCTGACATTATCTCACAAAAGTTATTGTATCTCATGATTTACAATTCCATTTCTTACATAATTTCTTTTATAAGAAACTAGGCTCAATAAGCTTTAATTTCAGATTTTATTCAACCTCTAATTATATTTTCATAATTTATGGTGAATTTTCAAAATCAAACTACTGCTACTTACCAAAAACTGTTTTAGTACAAAATATTGTTAATAAGTTTATAACATCTTTATTTCAATTCATTTAAACTCTATACATGCCATATAAATCTTTAAACATAAAACAAAAGCTACCGAAATTGATCTGGATAGTGTGCCTTGTTGTGTTGATCCGATCTACCAACTTCACTTTAATTCAATCTACATAAAAAAAATATCAAACACACACAAGTAAGCTTATTGAAGCTTAGTAAGTTCATGGGTTTAAAAGTAATGCTTACCAAACATAATATTTTCAAACAATACCAAAACATTTTCTAAAGTTTCTTGCCATTCACAACCACTGTTATAATACTTCACATAGTTGAGCTCAACATTAACAACTACTCAATCTCTTTCATTTGGTTCACTTCTCTTGTATTACTTATTATCAAATTAGGAAACGACTTACGAAATTGAGTACGTCGTTGTTCGGTGCCACAATTTATAACTCAGTATGGTTTTCCTCATTGAAATACCATACCTACATTTTACAACTTGGTATGGGAAATGCCACACCTACGTTTCTTAACTCAGTATGGATTTGATAATACCATACCTACATTTCACAACTCAATATGGATGATACCATACCTACATTTCACACTTTGCCATGGAACAACCATGGTCTTATCCGTCAATTCATCACATGTCATGATACGAACGTACTCAATTCTGCGTTTTTCCTAATTTGCATTTCCACATTTATTCTTTCATTAACAAAATTTTCACAATCCCACAACAAATTCATATATATAATAACTCATTATATCATTCAATAATTCACAAATAAACATTTAAATTCAACCATATGAACTTACCCGGCTAATTTGTAGAAGATATTAAAATTTAAGGACTATTCCGCAACTTTCTCTTTTCCTCGTTCTTCTTTGGATTCTTGATCTATAATATAAAATATTTTCACTCATTAGTAGTTATTTGATTTCTATTTCACTTCACAATTTATGCTCTTCAACTTTTAAAATTACACTTTTACCCCAAAATTTTTAATTTTTACAATTTAGTCCCTATTCAATTCACCCATCAATTGAACTAATTTTTCTCAATTAACACTTTATTATATCATTATAAACTATTTCAAAACCTTTGATATTCTAAATTTCAACACCAACCTTCAATTCACAACTTTTTCACAATTAGGTCCTAAATACCATTTTCTATCAAAATCACTTAATAAAACCACCTTAATATGAAATTAGAACTTAAATTTCATAATAATTCATCATAAACTTCTCTTACCCATCCAGGGTAACTTCCAAGTTCACCCATAATATAAAAAACTAATGAATTCTATAAGTGGACCTAATTGTAAAAGTCATAAAAACATAAAAATTATCAAGAAAGAGCAAGAATTAAACTCAAAAGATGTAAAAATATGAAAAAACAGCTTTCTACAGACCTTCTATGGCGTTTTGGCTGAGAAAATATGAAGAGATCTCTAGATTTTTCAATTTTGTCCTTATTTTATATGTTAAAATTGTAAAATTTCCAATTTTGCCCTTATTTCCCTTTATTTTTCTGCTGATTTCTTGCCCTTTCCATCCAGCCTATTCACTTTTAGGCTTAATTTCTCTTTAAATCCTCTTTCTTTAACACTTGAGCTATTTAATCCTTCTAGCAAATTTTATTTTTATTACAATTTAGTTCTTTTTATTTAGTTGACTACCCAAACGTTAAAATTTCTCAACCAAACTTTAATACTAACTAAATGACACTCCATAAATATTTATAAAAATATTTATAGCTCGATTTTCAAATTTAAAGCCTCGATAACTCATTTTTGACCCGCTTGACCTTATAAATTCTTTTAATTTACCATTTCAAAAATTCTTATAAATTCTTACTTGACTCATAAATATTAAATTACTACCTTGTTCAATCTTACTTATCGGATTTAGTGATCTCAAGTCACTATTTTTGACACCACTGAAAATTAGGCCGTTACAGGACTAAATTGAAAGAAATTCAGAATTGAAGTTTTATGTTGAATATGAAAAGCTAAAACTTATTTAAAGTAAGTATAAAGATGAAAACTAAGTTAATTTTTGAAGAAAAAGAAAGGTTATGGTGATAGGACCAAAATGAGATTTATGTAAAAGTTACATGTAAAATTAAAGAATATGACATAATTATTTTAAATATTATGTTAAATTTCTCATAGCTAACGTAGCACCGGAAACGTCATCAAATGAAGGAAAGGGGGAAGTGGACGAGGATATCGAGTAAACTCGAGAATTACGGTTTGTATTTCTATAAACCGAATCTAATAATTATTTGTTGAATTTATTATTTATATGAATGATAAGTATTATTATTATATTATTATTATTATTATTATTATTATTATTATTATTATTAAGGTATTGAATTGAATAAAAATTCATGAATTATTAGTGATTTTTGATATTGAATAGAATATGTGAATATTAAGTGGAAAATTAAAAAATGTATATTGCATTGAAAATTGATTTGAATGTGGATTGATATTGAAAAATATATTGATGTGGGAAATGATGGGATTGATATGAAAATATATGATTATTGTGAAATTTGAACCTCTGATAATGTAAAGTGAATTGAAAAATATATTGAATTGAAAAAATATATTATTAATTGAAATATATACAGATTAAAAACTGAAAGTTTACTGAATACCCTATTAACAATATCGGGCTAAGTCGAATATAGTTGGCATGCCATAGGATTGGAAGTGTTTCGGGATATTCCGACTGTGTGTCGATGAGACACTATATGTGCCGACTCATCGTGGATCGTCTTAGGATTCGTTCAAGAGGTATTCCGCACTGATTGTTCTTTATCTTTTGTTAAATTTGTTCCGATGAGGTACTTTGTGTACCGCCATCGTTATCAGTATTCACATACCCTTACGGTGTATTCTGGCTTCGGCCGATGAAACACTGTATACTATCCCCGGTGTGTGGGTTGGATCCATGTATTCGTCCAGATCCGAGTCATGTTAATAGGGGTAATAAAAAGTATTAAAGACTGACTGTTACTGAATAATTGACTGTTAAAGAGTAAATGACTGATATTGAATAAATCGAATATTATCGATTAATCGATTATTACCGTTGATCGCTCTGCATCAATGATAAAGATCAATTGGTTGTTACCTAAGAATATTGACTGTTATTGAAATGAGATAGTATAGAATAATGAATGAAAAGTGAATAACATTATTATTCAAATGAATTGTAAATAAAAGTATTAAAAAACTAATTGTTACTGAATAATGGACTGCTATCGAATGTCTGAATGATACTGAACACAAGCTATTACTAAATAAATATGAAAAATCGATGGATAATGAACAAACATTGAAATTGTATACATTTCATCGAAAGTGATTAACAAGATCTTAGCATTATATTTAAAAAACAAATGATTGAACTATTAGAAGTAATAGATTGAATTCTCAAGGTTCATTGATATATCATTTATTATTGACTTAAGTATCAGTTTATAAAAATACCACTGAGTTCATACTCAGCGTACGGTTTGTTTCCGTGCGTAGGTTAGGTTAAAGACAGATCGTCGAATCAGCATCATAAGCCGATCCCGAACTCAAAAAGGTAAAGCATGTTAATTGTCAGTAATGGCATGTACCTAGGATGCCTTAAGTGTGTTATATTGGATTGTGATTGTAATAACTAAATAAGTAAATTGATAATGATACATGATAAGTGTTTCAAAATTAAGTATTGGATAGTATATAAAATGCGTTTGGTTGCAGGATTGGTAATTTATAAAATACAAGGTTCATTTCGAGTCCTCATGGTTTGTCACACGGGCGTGTGCCTTTCTTGCCACGGTCGTGTCTTAAAGTCAGTTTAGTACACGGGCAGGCCACACGGACGTGTGTCATGGTCGTATTTAAAAGTCAGTGTTGCACACGGGTTGAGGGCACGGGCGTGTCCCATGCCACACGGGCATGTTAAATTTGCCACCCGGGCGTGTGGTACTGTTCAAAAGAAGTGAATTTGAAATTGAACGAGAAATTTTCTAAGCTTAGGATCGAAACCCGGATTATTTTAATTACACTTGTAAAGTACTGTGGACCCACTAATAATTATATTTAGATGAATATATTGCATTTATACTCGTTTATATGCAAATGTACTGTAATGACTGGTAATACTCAGTAATCCTGTTCCGGTAACGGGACGGGGTTAAGGGTGTTACATTTAGTGGTATCAGAGCTAACCGGGTTTAGCCGATTCTAGGATTAAGTCGAGTACTGAAAGGAGTCTAGAGGTACATGCCATAATTAAGTCGAAATTGAGTTAGGATCGGATGTTGGTATATTTGTTTGTTACTGTTTTATAGTTGAAAATGTTAAATGAATATATTGATGGTATTGATTACGAAATGTATACTGGAGACGAATGGTCTCGTGAATTAAAAAGGGAAACTGAATTGGTAATATTGAGTATTAACTTAATAAGTGATTAATTACTGAATGATGACTGATGAAATAATAGAGATTGAAATTATACATAATTATTTAGAATTATGACTAATGCTCTACAGTGAATTGAAGGAACTATATTTGTTACGATATCTACCCCTCTTGTTTCTCAATCGGTTCCCGAAGTGCTTCAAGAAACAGAGTCTGTCTGAACAAGTAAGTTATCTATTGCTAATACTCTGTAAACTTAGTGTGGAAGAATTGAGAATTTTAGCTGGAAATGATCTTGAAAGAACTGAAATCTGGTTAGAGAATATTATCAGGATTGTCAATGAATTATTCTGTTCACTGATTAGATGTTAGAAAGGAATGGTATTCCTGTTAAAAGATTCTGTAACACTCCTAACCCGTATCCGCTGCCAGAATAGGGTTTCGGAGCATTACTACCATTTGCAGATCACTAAAAAAAATTTTTACTTAAATATTTACCAATTCAATGCATCAATAAATATATTACCATTCAATCAATGGCTTGGCACTTGCCCAAGCATCAACAATCAACACTTGTTAGTGTACTTACACATATTTCATATAAATTCTTATTTTCTCAATATGTCATATTTGAATTTAATACTCGTCTTAACTTACATATTTTCCTTATGTTAACATATAAAAGATAATTTCATATGTACATGTCATGATACATATCATTCTCTTACCGTTTCTTTAATAACATATATCATTTATTTTATTATATCATCATTTTATGCACCATCATTTCCTTATATCTTAGGTATATTTATTTTGGTAATAGTTAAGTATTAAACTTAACATAATTTAAACTCCATGTACCTATACTTATTTCATTTATCTATCTTATTAATTATTTCATACAACTATTTTGTACATTTATTTCCATATGACCAATTCTCGTAAACATTTCACATTACCATTTTGTATAACCATTTCATTTAACCATTTGTTATATTTACGAATATTAGTTGTTCATGAGATATCTTGGCGTTTCTCTTCCACGATCTTATTTATCTTCGACATGATGCCATAGTGTCTTTCAACTATGGTCTTACTCATTTTTCTGTCATGTTGCCATGGTATCTTTCAACCATGGTCTTATTCGTTTCCGTCATGTTGCCATGGTATCTTTCAACCATGGTCTTACACATTTCATGTCACGTTGCCATGGTATCTTTCAACCATGGTCTTACACATTTCATCTCAGTTGCCATGGTATCTTTCAACCATGGTCTTACACGTTTCATGTCACGTTGCCATGGTATCTTTCAACCATGGTCTTACACGTTTCATGTCACGTTGCCATGGTATCTTTCAACCATGGTCTTACACGTTTCATGTCACGTTGCCATGGTATCTTTCAACCATGGTCTTACACGTTTCATGTCACGTTGCCATGGTATCTTTCAACCACGGTCTTACACGTTTCATATCAAAGTTGCCATGGTATCTTTCAACCATGGTCTTACACATTTCATCTCGAGAGCACACTCTCGCTGAACCTCATCCTTACGGTGGGATTACAGTCCAGCTAAATCCTCAGTAATATAAACTCATAGAGTATTGTCTGGATTTACGATCCAGGCTAAATCCTCGCAACGACAATTACTCTAATGAGCTTGGATCCAATTACGATCCAAAGCTAAATTGGACCTAATTCGGATTACCCTTCCAAGGGCTAAATCCATTTTCCACATATTCTTCGGGAGGGCTATATCGAGGATAGGATTACCCGTCCGGGCTAGATCCTTTTTTTACGTCAATTCCTTTCGAGATCCATCGAATTTTCCTTTCATTCAACGGATTTCTTCCCTTTATATCAAATAATCAATGTTTCATCAATTTTCATACAATGAACATTCAAATCATATTCACATCAATAACATACATTTCAAGTATTTAAGAATATAATTCAAGTTACATGAACTTACCTCATTGCTTGTTTGTGTTTATAATTTCATTGATCCGATATCTTTTCTTTTTCACGATCGAGTCTCATATTTGAGTCGCCCGGATCTCTTTTAAATAAATTGATCATCATTTTCATTCATTTCATATTCTAATGCATTTAATTAATGCTCTAAGCAAAATTACCATTTTGCCCCTAACCTTTTAATTAATGACAATTTCATCCTTAGGGTCAGGAAAATAAAATTCTTGCGATTTAATCCTTATTTCCAACTATTATTCTTATATATATTGATAACAGTCCATGAATTCTATAAAATATCAAAAATTTCCATAATTTCAACACTTTTCAATTTAATCCCTAAAACATGTTTTCCCCCGATCTTGAACTAAATTGATAATTTCGTTAAATTTTACTAATTTAAATAATAAAATAATCTATTTCATGCAATTTAGTCATTTCTGACATTTTTACAAAATTGCCCATAAAGTTTTACTTTTATTCAATTTAGTCCCTGAGCCTAAAACATGCAAATTAGCCATGCTAGATGAATATTCATACATATTTTCCTCCTCCTCCTCTCCATTCCACATCCTTAATTTATATAACATGCAACAAGTAACATTATCAATAATTTCACTATTTACTTATATGTACATTCAAAACTGTCCATTTGCGTCATAGTCACTAAATTATTTATATATTAAGATGCAGAACTCGAAATTAAGATCCGTTAATTTTCCCTGAAACTAGACTCATATACCTTCTTACCATAAAAATTTCATAATTTTTGGTTGGGCCAATTAATACAGTTTATTCATTAAAGTCTCCCCTGTTCTGTTGTCTGACAGTTCCGACCCTTCTTCACTAAAAATTAATTATCTTCTTGTACAGGATTCGAATGATGTCCTCTTTTGTTTCTCTTGAAAATAGACTCATTCAGGATTCTAAAAATATAAATTTAAGCCCCTAATTAATTTTATCCAATTTTTGATGATTTTCCAAAGTCAGAACAGGGGAACTCGAAATCATTCTGTCCTTGTCTCACAAAAGTTATTATATCTCATGATTTACAATTCCATTGCTTACATAATTTCTTTTATAAGAAACTAGACTCAATAAGCTTTAATTTCATATTTTATTCATCCTCTAATTCGATTTATATAGTTTTTGGTGATTTTTCAAAGTTAGACTACTGCTGCTGTCTAAAACAGTTTTAGTGCAAAATGTTGATTTCCATTTTGCCCCAAATTTCACAATTCATACAATTCAGTCCTTGCTCAATTAACCCCTCAATTAAGATAATTTTCTCAATTAATACTTTTTCTAGACATTATAAGTTATTTCATAACTATTGAAATTCAGGATTTCCATATGGAACTCTAACTTCAAACTCTTTTACAATTAGGTCCCAAACATTCACTTTCTATTCAATTCTTTCAATAAAATCAGCATATAAATAATTTAAATCTCTAATTCCATGCCAAATCATCATATACTTCCAGAACATATTCATATCAACTTTCAATTTCTTTCATAGAATCAAAAACTAATGAATTCAACAAGTGGACCTAGTTGTAAAAGTCACAAAAACATAAAAATTTCAAGGAGAAAGAAAGAATTAAACTTACATGAAGCTAGATTATGAAAACCAGCTTGAACCCTCCTTCATGTCTATTTTCCAGCTGATGAATATGAAGAGAAATGAAGAGAATTCTAGATATTCCAATTTAGTCCCATTTTTATTTAACCAAATTTTGCAATTTTCCAATTTTGCCCTTATTTCATCCATTTCCTGATTTTTCTCAGCTATTGCCGCCCAAAATATCTCCTTTAGGATTATTTTCACTTTAGGTCCTTCCTCATTTGACAATTGAGCTATTTAATCCTCTAGCAACTTTTACACCCTTTTCAATTTAGTCCTTTTTATTTAATTAACCACCCAAACGTCAAAATTTTCTGTCTAAATTTTAATACTACCTCACCAACACTCCATAAATATTTCTAAAAATATTTATGGCTCGATTTATGAAGTCGAGGTCTCGATACCTCACTCTCGACCCAATTTACCTAATTAATTCTTTCAAATCACCAAATTCACTAATTCAAAAATGCTTTTATATTCGCATTTGACTCATAGGTATTAATTTATTAAATTTTTAACTCACCCGTTGAATTTGGTGATCTCAAATCTCTATTCCCGATACTACTAAAAATTAGGCTGTTACAATATCTCTAGCATCATTATTACTTTCTAGATTTCTCTCTCTTCCAATTGACCATTTTGCCCTTCATTATCTTTTAAAATTCCATCCTTGAGTCATCATTTAATTTGGTAAAATTGCAATTTAGTCCCTTATAGTTTTTCATCTATTCAATTTGGTCCTAATTCATCCATTTTCCTTAGTTTCTAGATCATTCCACTCTAAAATATTTACACTATTGGTCCTTCAACTTTTTCTTATTTACACTTTAATCCTTTAAATTTTGAGTATTTACTCTTGGGCCACAAAACTTTTCTCACTTTTACAATTTAGTCATTTCTTGAATTAATATATCATAATATACTTCTCAATATTGACATAACTCAAAATTTCTCTTTTTGTCACTTTATTTCCTTATTTTACTATATTACTGATAATATTTTACTGTAAAAATTTCGGGATATTACAGATTCAGTTTACCAGTAGTAGAAAATATTGATTTATGTTGTGATTAAGAAAGGGTTATTTGGAAGACTTTCTGAAATGAGTTCTGAAAGAAATGTATATACCAGCCAGAGATTTCCTGATCAGAGATGTGTAGAAGTCTTGAAGCTTAAACAGAGTTATATGATTGAAACTGTGTATGAAATGGATTTTTCTGATTGAATAAATATACTAGAGAGTGTATTCCAACAGAAACTGTAAGGTACAAATGGTTTGAAGATGGTTTAAATGAAGATATAAGTTGAAGAACGTAGAATAAAGAGTGGAATATGTGTTGGATATGATTTTTTTGATCATTACCTTAGTGATTGCTTGGAGAAGTTGAAAAATATATTATTCAGAGTTCAAGACCGAGTAACGCAGTTATCAGAGGTAGGTCACCCTGTAATCTCAGAAATACAAGTGAAAGCCGAAGTGTGACAAAAGACTTCACTGTAAAATCTAAAGAATGAACATTAGCTAGGGCATATGTTAATTGTATATAAGAAGATTTATCTCTATTGGATGTTATTACTGGTACTTTCTTCTTTATTGACACTAATATGATTATTTTAAATTGATCTTGGTTTGACTATTCCTATGATTACATGAGTTCAGTATCTATTAAAGATTTGCCTATTGGGTTTGCTGAAATTTTTGGGTTGAAGCATTAAATTTTCTGGATTAGTATTTTTGGGCTAATAAAATCTGTAAGAACTATTTAATAATGATACCAGAATACTATTTTCTGTCCGATATGATGTTATTATTGTTTGATATGATCTTGAGAATGGAATGGTTAATTCTACATGATGCTATGGTAAATTATAAGCGGAAGTATGTTATATTGCAAAAGCCAGATGATGAAACGATTTGTTCACCAGAGAAGACTGAATGATTTGTCTATTGTGATATTGAATATGTCAATACCGAAACGTGCCGGAAAGGGTTTATGATATTTACTCTGCTTATGTATTGGATATTAAAGTGTTCAAGTTAAAATTTAAACTAGTGACAATAGTACAAGAAAAATTTGATGTGTTTCTGGAAAAGTTACTCGAATTACTGTTGATTGAAGAAGGATTCTGGATGATGTGGTTACTACAGAATGATGTGGAAATTGGAATGATCTGATAAACGTCAATAAGATTCTGAAAGTTCCGTTAACTGAAGTATTAGTTCTGGTTCAGTCTGAAATTCGGTAAAGAAAACTTGTGATTTACAGAGATAGCAGTGTTTGATGCAAGAAAGTGAACTAAGGGTTTATATTACTAAAAATTAAAGTCACATGGGAAGAATTATCAGATACACGATTCGGAAGTGGTAACTATTACTCTTGTGGCAAAAGATTAAGATATGATAAATGGTTATCATCCGGGAAAGACAAATGAAGTTATGTATACTCAGAAATTAAAGGTTTTGCTTAGTGTTATGAACTATGAACATCCGACTATGATCATCTGAAGATGGTTCCATTCTAGTTGAGATAAAAGTTAAATTGATTTCTATACACCAGATCTGCAAAGCTCCTGAATATGGTAATGAGTTACTGGTTATATGGTTATAGTGTACAAATGACTTTTGATTAAAAATTTCAGACTGAATCTAATGATTGTCTGTTAATTACAGACAGAAGCTTTACCAAAGAATTCAGAACCTTATACAGGAGATTTTGCCTGACATTTATAATAGTACTATGTTTATGTATTCAGGAAGGAATTAGTTATACAGTGATTTGGACCAGACGTGCTGATGATTTGGAAGAAAAAGTGATACTTGAACTTGTATATGAGTGCTTCTATGTCAGTAAGTTAACATTGAACATCAGATACTGATACTTTCAGAACTGTTACAGCTAATGATGATATTAGAATGGACATGGGACAAAATTTCTATGGTTTTGAATTGGAATTATCTTTATCTGCAAAAAAGGAAAGATGATATTTGAATAATCGTCGAAGGTATGGCGAAGTCTGCATATTTTATTCCAGTATAAATAAGTTTCTTACTTAATAATTATCTGAAATGTAGGTTTCTGAGATTGTCAGAGTACATGGTATGGTAGTTTTTATTATTTCTGATTGAGTTAAATAGTTTATATTTTGATTCTAGAATGAATACAAAAAGTCCTGGATACACGATAATAATAATTTTCAGCACTGTATAAAGCTTTGTATGATTGTGAATGTAAAACTGCACAGTATTTGATTGAATGTAGCGAGAAAAAGAATATGTGGAGTTGTTTCGATTCGTGAAACTGAAGAAGAGTGGAAGAGATTGAAATACATTGAAAGCAGCTTTAACATATGAAAATTATGTATATCAAGTATTCTGCTAGTGATAAGGTATTTCTTAAGTTGCATGTTGGAAGAAAATCTTGAGATTTGATTGAAAAAGTGAAATTGAGTTCTCGTTCTGTTTGGGTATATGAGACTATGGAAAGAATTAAACTGGTAATGAATTGACTGGTTTTACTTCTGAAATTACAGAAAAATTTATGAGATGTCTAGGATTGGTGCTTAGAAGTTATAGATCAGATCTTTCACTTGTTCTTTTGACAAGGGATATTGAAATTTGAACTGATTTGCTGTATGAAAAAGAACCGATTGAGATACTAGCTTGAATGGTAAAGTCAAAATGTTAAGGAAGCAACACGGGAACCGAGAGAAACGGTGAGATTTCTGTACCCCCACCTCTTTTCAGGCAAATTTCGAGGACGAAATTTATTAAAGGGGGGAGAATTGTAATGACCCGAATTTTACCGATGCCAGAAAAGTATATTTTCAGGTCTTTATTTTAGAAAAGTGGATTCGTAAATATTTATTTAAAAATATTTACGAAGTTAAGTGAATAGTTAATTAAAGCTTAATTAAGAGAATTTAGCTTAATTAAGAATAATTAAGTATAATGATTAAATTGAATAAAGAAAAAAAGTTTAATTATAGAATAAAGAAAAGTGAAGGGACTAAATAGGCAAATAAGCCAAAAAGGGGTGACAAATGTATGGTTAAAATAAGTTAGATGTTTACAAATATAAATGGTACACATGTATTATACATGTGTATTTACTTATTATATAAGTAAAATAATAATAATTAAAGTATATTATATTAATATAATATTATAAAGTAATTAAAATAAAAGAAATAAAGAAAAAGGAAAGAAAGAAGGCCACGGTTAGCAGGGAAAGAAAGAAGAAAAGAGAAAAGAAAAATAAAAGGGAAATTTAGGTTTTGAAGTTCCAAGCTTGATTGGTAAGTCAATTTAATCCTTTTCCTAGTAATTTTGATGCTTATGGAATCCTAGCATAAGGTTCTACATGAATTATGTCAAAAATTAGAAAGTGAATTCTTTTTATGATGATTAATTGAATAAATTGAAGAATTATGGGTTTAATTGATGGAAAATTAAGTTAGAAGTGGGAAAATGGTTGAATTGTGAAAAGAGAATTAAGTTTTAATATAGTAAGGACTAAATTGAAAGAAATTCAGAATTGAAGTTTTATGTTGAATATGAAAAGCTGAAACTTATTTAAAGTAAGTATAAAGATGAAAACTAGGTTAATTTTTGAAGAAAAAGAAAGGTTATGGTGATAGGACCAAAATGGGATTTATGTAAAAGTTACATGTAAAATTAAAGAATATGACATTAATGATTTTAAATATTATGTTAAATTTCTCATAGCTAACGTAGCACCGGAAACGTCATCAAATGAAGGAAAGGAGGAAGTGGACGAGGATATCGAGTAAACTCGAGAATTACGGTTTGTATTTCTATAAAACGAATCTAATAATTATTTGTTGAATTTATTATTTATATGAATGATAAGTATTATCATTATTATTATTATTATTATTATTATTATTATTAAGGTATTGAATTGAATAAAAATTCATGAATTATTAGTGATTTTTGATATTGAATAGAATATGTGAATATTAAGTGGAAAATTAAAAAATGTATATTGCATTGAAAATTGATTTGTATGTGGATTGATATTGAAAAATATATTGATTTGGGAAATGATGGGATTGATATGAAAATATATGATTATTGTGAAATTTGAACCTCTGATAATGTAAAGTGAATTGAAAAATATATTGAATTGAAAAAATATATTATTAATTGAAATATATACAGATTAAAAACTGAAAGTTTACTGAATACCCTATTAATAATATCGGGCTAAGTCGAATATAGTTGGCATGCCATAGGATTGGAAGTGTTTAGGGATATTCCGACTGTGTGTCGATGAGATACTATATGTGCCGACTCATCGTGATCGCCGGATTCGTTCCAAGAGGTATTCAGCACTGATTATTATTATTATTATTTCGAATTTGTTCCGATGAGGTACTTTGTGTACCGCCCTTTATTCATTATTCTTGTTACCCTTACGGTGTATTCCGGCTTTGGCTGATGAAACACTGTATACTATCCCCGGTGTGTGGGTTGGATCCATGTATCCGTCCAGATCCGAGTCATGTTAATAGGGGTAATAAAAAGTATTAGAGACTGACTGTTACTGAATAATTGACTGTTAAAGAGTAAATGATCGATATTGAATAAATCGAATATTCTTGATTAATCGATTATTCTTTGTTATTGCTCGTCTTGAATGATAAAGATCAATTGGTTGTTACCTAAGAATATTATTTATTATTGAAATGAGATAGTATAGAATAATGAATGAAAAGTGAATAACATTATTATTCAAATGAATTGTAAATAAAAGTATTAAAAACTAATTATTCTTGAATAATGGATCGCTATCGAATATCCGAATGATCATCGAACACAAGCTATTCTTGAATAAATATGAAAAATCGATGGATAATGAACAAACATTGAAATTGTATACATTTCATCGAAAGTGATTAACAAGATCTTAGCATTATATTTAAAAAACAAATGATTGAACTATTAGAAGTAATAGATTGAATTCTCAAGGTTCATTGATATATGATTTATTATTGACTTAAGTATCGGTTTCTAGAAATACCACTGAGTTCATACTCAGCGTACGGTTTGTTTCCGTACACAGGTTAGGTTAAAGACAGATCGTCGAATCAGCATCATAAGTCGATCCCGAACTCAAAAAGGTAAAACATGTTAATTGTCAGTAATGGCATGTACCTAGGATGTTTTAAGTGTGTTATATTGGATTGTGATTATAATAACTAAATAAGTAAATTGATAATTGATAATGATACATGATAAGTGTTTTGAAGTTAAGTATTAGATAGTATATAAAATGCGTTTGGTTGCAGGATTGGTAATTTATAAAATACAAGGTTCATTTCGAGCCCTCATGGTTTGTCACACGGGCGTGTGCCTTAGTTGCCACGGCCGTGCCTTAAAGTCAGTTTAGTACACGGGCAGGCCACATGGACGTGTGTCATGGCCGTGTTTAAAAGTCAGTGTTGCACACGGGTTAAGGGCACGGGCGTGTCCCATGCCGCACGGGCATGTTAAATTAGCCACATGGGCGTGTGGAAAGAAGTGAATTTGAAATTGAACGAGAAATTTTCTAAGCTTAGGATCGAAACCTGGATTATTTTAATTACACTTGTAAAGTACTGTGGACCCACTAATAATTATATTTAGATGAATATATTGCATTTATACTCGTTTATGTGCAAATGTACTGTAATGACTGGTAATACTCAATAATCCTGTTCCAGTAACGGGACGAGGTTAAGGGTGTTACAAGGTAAATAAATCTATGGTGGTTGGTTGATGGAAATGTTGCTTGGTTAGTTTTTGGTATAGTGACTAAATCAAATAAACTACAAAACTTAAAAATGATGCCTCTAGATAAATAATTAGATAGGTGAGACTAAGAGGACATCCTATTGAGCACCAATTTTGCTGTCATGGGTTAGTTGGTGAGGTCGAGAGTTAAATTGGACTAAATCGTCTAATTTGGTAAAATGTTGATTGAGAGGTAAAATTTAGCCAATTAGAAATTTAAACCATTTAGATCCCTAATCTAAAGACTAATCAACAACATAGAAGTCAAACAACCGCTTCTATGTATTGGATTGTTAATTGCTTAATTTTGACAGTTTTACAATTTTAATATTCTTAGTGTTATGTAGTTGATTAGTGTAATTTACCTTTAATTATGAATTTTCGTAATATATTAATTATCGAGTAGTTAGCTAGACTTCTTATTTGTCTACTTGTTGCTTAGGAATCACTTTGTCTCTGAACTCTCTTAGGTTTGATCCTTGGAATATTCAGGTGTTCCATTATAACACTACAAATATTACAACTCGAACAGTCATACTTGTAGTACACCGCTAGATTATTATTTGTATTTGAGTTGATTCATAGCTCCGGTGCATACACGGGGTACGATTAGACAATTAGCACTACTTCCTTTGAAACATAAATGACTTCATTTGCAAAAGCCATAGAATCTATTGTAATTAGTATAAAGGGAATGAATGACAAAAACGCTTTCATGGTGGCTCAATTTGAACGCCTAAGTGGAAGCAACCAAATCCTTGCCAACTAAACTCAACATCAAACTCTTCAGGAAGTTGGTGAAATTAAGACTGTGAAGGACTTCAAAATGTCTTTCCAAATTAACTTAAAGAGCTTATCAATGAGGCAATCAAAGGTTAAGTTAAAAATATTTCTCCACCTTCATATTTATACGCAAAGCCATACATTCGAAAGATTATTATTTAAGGATGCCCAACAGTTATAAGCCTCCAAAGTTTCAATAGTTTGATGGCAAAAGAAATTTTTGTCAACATGTTGTGCACTTTGTGGAAATTACTTGTAATAGCGCCAGTATTGATGAAGTTCTCATGATGAAGAAGTTCATCTAATCATTAGAAGAAAATGCCTTTGATTAGGACACTACTATTAAGCTCGAGATGATTGATAGCTAGGAAGAACTTGACTTGAGTTTCTCAATCGATTCTACAACACTTATCACATTGTTAGTATAATTGAGCTTACAAGCTTATAATAATGGATATGTTAGCTAGTAATTGATTACAACTATGGTGGAGGAGTCTGAGTTTTTCAATGCAAAAAAATAAAAATAAATAAATAAATAAAATTGTTGGAGTCTTCTACCAATCTACATGTACCTATAATGCATAAATTGATACTTGCGTTTCATTTTCTAAGGCATCAAGCCAAAGTCCTTTGGAAAATTAGCTACTTGAGCTCATGACATGGAGACAAGAATGAAAGTTGTTAAGAATCAAGAAACTTATCAGGAAGAAACCTATAAAGGAGGGATTTTGTTGAAAATGAATAGGTTAATCTGTCCATAATTATAAACATGAAATCTTTTTCTGTTCATGCCAAAGGCAAAACAAGAGTCACAATTAAGTGGAAGTAAGAAAAGAAGTATTTTTTCCTTGGCATCGATATTCCAAACATGTTTGAAGAGCTTTTAAAAGTTAAGTTGATTAGGTTCTCAAAAATAAAACAATCAAAAGAATCTAATTGGGCATATGATCCTAACTATTGCAAATATCACCACTTGATTAATCACTTTTGAGAAGCGCTTTATGATAAAATAGAAGATTATGCAACTTAATGAAAAAAAAGGGAATATCAAGTTTGAAAAAGAAATGACATAGTAAAACTTGACATTTGCCACTTTGATTTCTCAATCCAATATAATAGATGGAGCCATGAAATTTAGCTTCAATCTTATTACACTAGCTTCAATCACAAGTAATGTAACACCCCCAACCCGTATCCGTTGCCGGAACAGGGTTACAAGGTATTACCAAGAAGTACAGAACACTTACAGATCATTTAAATCATTTATCGTTCAAATATCGAGATTGATTATAAAGATTCCTTTATCGAACCTTCGAGGCTCAAATAGTGCATTAAGATCGGGTTGGGACTAAACTGGATCCTCAGGAAAAGTTTTCGCAGCTTTTAAAATTTTTCTCACGTATAAGGGTCACACGCCCATGTGACTGGGACACGCCCGTGTGGGTAGGCCGTGTGGTCACACACGCCCATGACCCAAGCCCGTGGAGCTCTCTGACTTGCATTCAAGAAGAAACTTGAGTTACCCGGCCTGAGCACACGCCCCTGTTGTTAGGCCGTATGCCTAAACCTGAACATTCTGTTTCTCATTTTTATGTACACAATTTCATGTTATGTAATCATAACATAAATCAACCATATCTTTGTAATTTAAATATATTTTCATATCAACTTGTCTTAATTTCATACTATTTTATATTTGAGTTTTACTCACCAAAGTATTTGAAATATCATCTTTATGCAAATAGTATACATGAGGTACATAATTCCATAATTATGAATGAACACATTTATCAAACATATTCCATATTCATAATTCAGTATGTCATAATCTCATGCTTTCATATATCAATAACCATTATTTTCTTGTATTTGAGTGTAAATACTTATAACAATTCATAAGCATATAATTAAGCTATCTCTTCTTGTCGATCACAATCTCGATTAACAAATGTATATAAGTGAGCTCAATATTATTAACTACTTAAATACTATCACTTTACTTCACATGTCATTTATCACCTTTTTATCAAATTAGCGAATGTCTTACTTAAATTGAGTATGTCATTTCCTTGTTGCCATAGTATAACTATGGTCTTACACATCATCACATGTCACTTTCCGAACTTCAAATATCAATTCAATAAATATGTAATTCGCTAACACATTACGCCATACACAATATCTAATTGATGAAATCATTTAACCGAGCTCAATTTCATGTTCATTACAAATTTATCTTTTAAATCCGAAACTCTTTCACTTACCACATTTTGTCAAATTAGTGAACGTCTTACGGAATTGAGTACTTCGTTTTCTCGATGCCATAGTTCAACTATGGTCTTACACGTAATCACATATCACATATCGATGCCATAGCCCGGCTATGGTCTTACTGAATCACATATCACATATCGATGCCATAGCCCAACTATGGTCTTACACGGATCACATAACACATATCGATGCCATAGCCCAGCTATGGTCTTACACGAATCACATATCTCATCGATGCCATATCCCGGATATGGTCTTATCTGATAGCATATATCACACCGATGCCATATCCCGATATGGTCTTATACTGGAAGCACATAATCACATCTCTCCAATGCCATAGCTTGGCTATGGTCTTATACTGAAATCACATGTCACATGTTGCCATGGTCCAACCATGGTCTTTTTTTCATCAATTCGTTTTTTAGCCATTGAACGAAAGTACTCAACCCTGTGTTCCACTCAATTTGAACATTTAGTTCAATTTTCATACTTTTTCAATATTTACAATTTAATAATGAACATATGAAATAAAACATTATATCATTACTAATTCAACGTTTATTGTTTATAATCAGGCATGT
The DNA here is from genome assembly GCA_025698475.1 of Gossypium anomalum. Taxonomy (NCBI): domain Eukaryota; kingdom Viridiplantae; phylum Streptophyta; class Magnoliopsida; order Malvales; family Malvaceae; genus Gossypium; species Gossypium anomalum. The sequence goes on from CM046968.1 coordinate 88,456,318, forward strand.
AATCAATTTATACACAAGTCATTCATTTATTTTTCCTCCTCCTCCTCTCCATCCACATCCTTGGTATAAATAACATACTTGTAAGTAACCTTATTCATAATTTTCACTAATTACTTATGTGAATATTTAAGCTATCCACCCGTGTCATAGTCACTAAATTATTTATATTTGGAGATAAGGAAATCTAAATTAAGATCCGTTAATTTTTCCTGAAACTAGACTCACATATATTCTTATCATAAAATTTTCAGAATTTTTGGTTTAGCCAATAAGTACAGTTTATTCTTTGAAGTCACCCCTGTTCTGCTGTCTGACAGTTCTGACCCTTCTTCACTTAAAATTGATTATCTCTTCATACAAGACTTGGATGATGTTCTTGTTTATTTATATTGAAAATAGACTCATTCAGGATTCTATAAATATAAATTTAAGCCCCTAATTATTTTTATTTAATTTGTTATGATTTTTCAAAGTCAGAACAGGGGAACCCGAGTTCATTCTGACCTTGTCTCACAAAATTCATTATATCTTATGATTTACAAATTCATTGCTTACACCATTTCTTTTATGAGAAACTAGACTCAATAAGCTTTAATTCCATATTTTATTCATCCTCTAATTTGATTCCCACAATTTTTGGTGATTTTTCAAAGTTTATCTACTGCTGCTGTCCAAAACAGTCTTAGTGCAAAATGTTGATTTCCATTTTGCCCCATATTTCACAATTCATACAATTCAGTCCTTGCTCAATTAACCTCTCAATTAAGATAATTTTATCAATTAATTCTTTTCTTAGACATGATAAGTTATTTCATAACTATTGAAATTCAGAATTTTCACATAAAACTCCAACTTCAAACTATTTTACAATTAGGTCCCAAACATTCACTTTCTATTCAATTCTTTCAATAAAATCAGCATATAAAGAATTTAAAGCTCTAATTCCATGCCAAATCATCACATACTTTAATACTAACTTAATAACACTCCATAAATATTTATAAAAATATTTATGGCTCAGTTTATGAATTCGAGGTCTCAATACCTCGTTTTTAACCCGATTTACCTAATTAATTCTTTTAAATCACAAAATTCACTAATTAAAAAAAATACTTCTATAATCACACTTGACTCATAGGTATTAATTTATTAAATTTTTAACTCACTCATCGGATTTAGTGATCTCGAATCACTGTTTCCGACACTACTGAAAATTAAGTTGTTACAACTCTCCCCTCCTTTAGGGATTTTCGTCCCTGAAAATCTTATCAGAAGAAGTTGCTTTCAACACTCATGAAACACTTTTACTAACTTCACAATTCGATTTAACCTCGAATATCTTTTTTCCCGTTACCTTTAAATTCTAGAACACAATGTTGGAACATATTTTCAAAATTATGAATTACCCTATAAGAAACACATATACTTAAATGATCTATCAAATAAAAACTCAGACCTCTCTGAAATGATCATACAAATCTTTCTTTGTCAAATGATTAACCATAAACTAAATAACATTTTCCTTTCCGATGTTAATGACAATCCCAATTCAAAATCTATAGCCATTCTATCTCATAACACACTAGTATTATCACCGATTGCAATAATCCTAAATGCTCTTGATGTTTAAACACTTGTTAACAAATAGATATCTGAACATGAACTCAAAAATATTATGTAACGCTCAGTGCAATCACTAGTACATCTAACTCACAAGAAGATAATAAAGATCTTGATAATTCCTTAGAGAAAGGAAGAAAAAACACTCGCTATCGACTCTAGACTTCCATCATAACAGTAGATAATATATTTCCGCATGTATAAAATAAAATCATAATCAGTGAGAAACACAAGAATAGTCTCATATAAATTTTTACCATCGACTTCATTCTAACATATTAGAATAGAATTCCAAAGAGATGAAAAAAAAATACTGATCATAAATCGAACAGACCAACAGGGCTTTCGTCTAACATCAATAGTACATCGTAGTTGTTACAAGTAAGATGATGAATTTTCAAGGGATTGGGGCACTCATTTGTTCCTAGTATGTTAGAATGATCATGATTTGACTACAATTTCATGTCCAAGAAGCTAATAAAAAAGCAACACTCTTAGGCACAAGCTTAAACTTTTCATCCAAAATATGATGCTTCTAAGTATAAGTTTAAATTGTTAATCCAAAATATGATGCTTCTAAGCACGAGCATGATTTTTTAGCCCTAAAATGCAAAAGTGCATGGGCGGTTTGGTTTCATTACCAAGTTAAGCCAAAATGAAAAAAAATAATAATTCTTGATGACACTTGAAACTTGTAAATCTTGTCAAGATAGTTTCAAAGATGAATTTTGACATAAGAAGAAAATCAAATTTCAATACTTGCCCACTTTCTACACTCAACAAATGTCATGTACATAACCAACTCTTGAAGGGACAATTGTAAAAAGAAAAACTTTGGACCAATCAAAATTCATCATGTGCCGTTATTGTTATCTCTAATTAAATTAAATTAATTAAGAGATAAGTCAAGAAATTAAACTCTTTTACAGAGAAAATTTGTAACACCTCGATACTCAACCTGATGGTCGGGTTTGAGTTACAAAATGTCACATTTGTTTTCGAAGCAACTACAATCAATTACAATAAATTTATACCTTTAAACATTCATTTATGAGTATTATAAACACATGATGCGATACACAATCATTTTCGGGTCTTATACGAGCTTACGAAAGCTTTAATGCTAACCCAAGATCGAATTGAGACCAAATTGTAAAGATTTCAAAGTATGGGGTTGACATCGCGTCTTAGAGGATTCCTTATCATGACACAACTCACTAGCTAGACTTGTCGTAACCTTGAGCATGCGTCATCGCGACGTAACTCTGGTTGATCTCATTGCAACATTGAGAGTATGTCTTCGCAACATAAATCATTGTTTCCAAAATGGCCAGTTTGAAACAAGTTTGAAAGACCTGAAATAACACTTAAAACATCTCAAACACAACCAATTCAATAATATACCAATCGCATTCAAGCCAAAATATGTCAAAATGATACTTCAAGATAACATTAATAAACCAAATTCCAAATCCGACCATTTATAATACAAAACTGGTTTAAACCCTAGGTACATGCCATATACTAATCAAAAGAGAACTTTACAAGCTTTTCTGAGTCGGATAATCGTTTCTTGGATACTGGAACTACTACTAGTATTCCCGAGAATCACCTACATCTGCGCATGTAGAAAACAAACCATATGCTGAACGATAGGGCTCAGTGGTACATTTATGATTCAAAATAATATAACATAAGGTATCAATAACAATATAACAGGCTACACATACACCAAATATCTATTAATACATATTCTTAAATGCAGTTAATATGTATATGCAACAATTCAAAATGATCCAAAATCATAAATGTACAAATTGTGGTCTTGCGTCACTCGTCGACAACTCTTGTTTTTCCTTTTCCTCTCAAAGGTTTCGCATTTATGTTAGCTACGAGTAGTTACAAACATATCACACAATCAATTAGCAGCAAATTCATAACCAAATATCAATTTATGCAGATTTTACAATTTATTCAATTTAGTCCCTAAAATTGAGACAAACATAACTTTCAATTTAAAGCTTCGGATTAAAATTTGATTTCATATATATTCATTAGGGACCCCATAATTCTTATTCCTATCAAAATTTTATAATATTTTTTTTATTTTATTCAATTTGGTCCCTAATGTACGTAGCTAACAATTAAGCTTTACAATTTAGTCATTTTCTTAATCTAAGCTTAATTTCTAACAACTTCACACCTAATTCATTCAATTCTCAACAATGGAAACTTTCAAAACCTTTAATAGTTTCACAAATTGATACATGGGCTAGCTAAATCAAGCTCCCATAACTTCAAATCTATAAAAATTAAAGAAAAATGTTTAGAGACTTACTTGAAATCAAGGGTCGAATGTTCCAACTAGGTTTTAAATATTCTTTATTCTTCTAATATGGTGGACGGTGGCCTTAGGAAGAAGATGACATCTTCTGTAATCTTTTTCCCACTTAATTCACTTATATATTTGAGTTAATTTTAATTAAGCTTATTTAATTAAATTAATTATGATTAATTAGGCTTAAATATTTAATTAACTTAATCTAATGATAATTAACATCACATCCCACTAACATGTAACACCCTAATATTTGGGATTTTTGTAATTTTTGAGAATTTGGTAAAATTTTTAAAATTAGGTATTTGGTTGTGAAATTCATAATTGGAGTGTGTAAATGGGCCTATGGTAGGCCCATGTGTTGCCAAAACCCGGTAGAATTTTTGAATTTTGGACTTAAGGAGTTAGGGGCATTGGATAGGTGGCCTTATTAAAAGATGTGGGTAAAATGCAACACAAGAGAGCTCCTGGCAAAGTGGCTAAGTGACGCCACTAAGGAGCTAAAAAAATGGCGTGTAAGTGGTTGAGGGAAGGCCAAGGTTCGATTCACTAAGCTAGCAACTGTGTTGCTATTTTTATGTCTTGAGCATACAGAAGTTTGAAGTCGAATAGGACTCTACTGGAGAGAGTTTGAATTAGTCAAATGCTTGAATTAAGGAGTGATAAGGGGAGAGATTTTGGGGATTTGAAGGGTGGCTTAGATTTGGCCGAATAGAGGAAATTAGAGAGGAGAAAACGGTTGAGGGGTTTTAGGTTGGTATTTCAGCATTAGGGGTTTTTGATGTGCCGTTTTCCCTTGTTTTAACATCAGAGGATTAATTCTTTTCTTTCTTTTCTTCTCTAGCCGAAATCATCATTCTTTCAATCCATCTTTCTTCTTTTTCTTTTCCAAAACCAAACAACTATTTACCTTTTCATCACCCTTGCCGAATAGCCACAAGAGCCGAAACCTGTGAAGATTGTTTGTGCCGATTGCATTTAGACCAGCATCTTTCTTATTCTTTTTATTTGTGGTGATCGATCCTTTCATCTGGTAAGTACTCGCTCTCCAAGTCGATTCAATAGTATAGATATTAAGAAAAGTCGAAACCCTCTATAATTTAGGGAGGTTGTCGATTTGAGGTATAGGCCTTACTGGGCCTTTTCGTTTGACTTTTATGGTTGGTGTAGTGAAATAGACAACTTTGTAGGAGCAGCAAGGCTTGGAGTATCAGTTTTGGATAAGCTTGAATCGAATCATCGGAGCCCGTGAAGGTAAGTGATCTATGGTTATTAGGGGTCCTTTGGCCGAATATGGTAAGGTGGATTTTGAGTTTGATAAGCTTGAATTGTAAACTGAGAATTGTGGTGGTTAATTGTAGGTTGTTGTGGGAGACTTTGTTAGCAAACGTCACAAAACAGGTGTGTAACAACCCTCGTAGTAGCTTAACTTAATATTCACTGAAAAGCCGAAATACTAAAATTTTGGTATTTCGGGAACTTGTGATTTTGCGTCTGGTTGATATGATTGGTGTTGGATCGATGGAATAGGTAAGAGCGCAATTTTTTGCACGATGGTGAGTTGGGCCTCAATAGGCTGGAATTGGGCCCAATGGGCTTTCAAGCCCATTTGGGTAAAATTGTTAGAAAACAGAATTTAGAAAAAAATTATTGTTTAAACACACGGAAAAATTGATAATTGTTAATGAACATGGAAAACCCATGATATTTGGTAAAATTATGAAATTACCCTTATAATATGAAAAATAACTATTTTGCCCATAGGTAAAAATGACTATTATACCCCTAGGGTTTAATTATGAATGTGATGCATGAGATATTGATATGACATGATATGCACATGATATGTTATGAGATGCACATGATTTGCTATGATATAATCATTATATGCATGGGTTGGGTTTTTATATAAATGGAGGAAGTACAAAAAGGGCTTTGCCCCAATTATTAAATGAGGCTAGGCCTCCAGTTATATGATAAAGTAGCTATGCTGTTAGTGGAGAGTTTGGTTGGGTGGGTTGAGTTATTCCCCACATGGAGAGCTTGGCTGGTACGGGTGGAGAGTAGCGGATGGTGGGTTGAGTAGCCTCCCTAGATGGGCTTGCATACATCCATTGATATTACATGTGTTATTGAAATGGGCCTATGGGCCATACCGTTCACAGTAGAGGCTTCGGCCCAGTGATATGATTATGAAAAGGCTTCGGCCCAGTGATAGGGTAGAGCTATAAAACAGTAGGATTGAGACTGTAGCTAGGCTACGACGTAGCGAAAATAATCCCTGAACCGCTATATTTCTATAAGACATCTCGTAATAAACAACTGAAATATTAAACTAATGTCATAAAATTCGTAAACCGATTATTCGATATGAGTACAAGAGGAATTCGTGGACGAGGTCGCGGACATAGTCGCGAAAGAGTGCAAGCTGAATCTTCATCCTCAGGGCATAAGCCAGCTGATGAGGCATTCGTGCCACAGGCAACTGAGACTGGCTCACATGATCGGGTTGTAGGGGACGATGCTTTGTCCCAAGCAATGTTAACGGTTTTGGAAAGGGTTGCTGGAGCTAGCGCATGGACAGTGAATATGGGATCCATCTCTGAGCGACTCCGGGCTAATGGAGCAGAGGTTTTTAGGGGCGTATCGGGAGTAGCCCCAAACGTGGCTGAATATTGGCTAAAGGCAACAGAGTAGATCATGGACGACCTAGATTGCTCTGTGAAGCAAAAGCTGAAGGGGGCCGTGTCGTTGCTACGAGATGAGGCATACCAGTGGTGGATCACTGTAAGGGAGAGTACCCCGATCAAACGAGTAACCTGGGAACTGTTTAAGACTACTTTTAAGGGGAGGTATGTTGGAGCTAGTTATGTGGATGCCCGTCGGAAGGAATTTTTGAATCTGGCTCATAGTAATAAGACTGTTGCGGAGTATGAGGTGGAATTCTTGAAGTTGAGTCGATATACTAGCGGGATAGTTACGACTGAATATGAGCGCAGTGTTCGATTCGAGGATGGCCTCCGCGATGAGCTTAGGGTGCTGCTAGCTCCACAGAGGGAGCGTGATTTCGCTGCATTGGTAGAGAAGGCTAAGATATCTTAGGAAGTAAAACAAACTGAAAAGCTGAATCATGAGAGGGATCGACCTAGATTCATGAGGGACTCTGGACCCTCGGGAGCTACATATAGAAATGCTAAAAGAGCTAGAGGGGAAGAACCGGTTCGATCAGTTCTGGTGAATACCTTTAGACCGCAGGCTTGCAGGGACTGTGGCAGAGCGCATATGGGGGAGTGCAGAAAACGAACTGGGGCATGTTTTCGATGTGGGTCAAAAGAACATAAGTTCAGAGAGTGCCCTCGGAGAGCAGCTCAGGATCAAGTTGCAGAGCAAAGAGGTGTCCAACTGCTGCGAGGAAGACCACCACCATAGAGAGGTCATGGGCAAGGTAGATGTGGCAATAGTAATGGATGAGGACGTGGGGCACCTGGTAGGGTGCTGGACATGCTGAAGCTCGACAGCTGGGGTTGGTTTATGCTGTATGGCGTCGTGAGGAGGGTGATGCACCTGATGTTATAACCGGTATGTTCTTTATTCATACCACGCCTTACACTGCTTTGATTGATGTGGGTTCCACTCATTCATATGTTACCTATAATGTATCTGGGGCGTTAGGCGTGCTTTCTGAGGAGACTGTGAGTGGGGTATCAGTTATGAGTCCTTTGGGACACTCGGTTAAGGTAGATAAACTCTTTAGGGAGGTGCCTTTAGAGACACAAGATAGGATATATGCTAACTAAGCATAGGGCAACGTTGGATTGTGCTGTTAAGAGCATGGTGCTAAGAACTGCCAAGGATGAGGAGATAATGGTTGTAGGAGAACGAAGGAACTATTTGTCCAATGTTGTTTCAGCTTTAAGGGCTGAGAAGTTGATTCGGAAAGGTTGTGAGGCATTTTTAGCATTGGTGAGTCAAGCTAAACCTGAGGGGAGGACTGTGGAGTCAGTCAGGACCATCAAAGAAGTTCAAGATGTATTTCCTAAGGAGCTTCCTGGACTACCTCCGAACAGAGAAGTCGAGTTTGGAATCGACTTGTTACCTGGAACGGCTCCAGTGTCTATTGCACCTTATCAGATGGCACCAAAGGAGTTGGTGGGACTAAAAGCGCAGATTCAAGAACTGTTGAATAAAGGGTTTATAAGACCAAGTATTTCTTCATGGGGCGCACTAGTGTTGTTCGTAAAGAAGAAAGATGGGACCATGCGGATGTGTATTGATTATCGGCAGTTAAACAAACTGAAGATCAAGAACAAGTATCTTTTGCCAAGAATCGACGATCTGTTCGACCAACTGAAAGGAGCTTCAGTATTTTCTAAGATCGACCTTCGGTCAGGATATCATCATTTGAGTCAAGGAAAAAGATATTCATAAGACGGCATTCAGAACTCGATATGGTCATTACGAGTTTCTGGTTATGCCCTTTGGGTTGACGAATGCACCGACAGCATTCATGGATTTGATGAATCGAGTATTTCAACCGTACTTGGATCAGTTCGTATTCATTTTTATCGATGATATCTTGGTGTACTCAGAAACAGAAGAGAAGCATGATGAGCATCTTCGTATTGTGTTGCAAGTGCTAAGGAAAAATCAACTCTATGCAAAGTTTAGTAAGTGCGAGTTTTGGTTGAGTGAAGTAACTTTTCTGGGGCTTATTGTATCTAATGAGGGGATCAAGGTAGACCCTCGGAAGATTGAGGCGATTCTGGAGTGGAAGCCACCGAAGTCAGTAATAGAAATATGAAGTTTTTTGGGGTTGGCAGGGTAATATCTAAGATTTGTGGAAGGATTTTCTGTGTTGGCAGCGCCGTTAACGAAACTTATAAGGAAGGGAGCACCGTTTGTTTGGTCAAATAAGTAGCAAGAGGCTTTTGAGAAGTTAAAGAAGGTTCTGACTGAGGCACCAGTGTTGATTCAGCCAGAGTCTGGTAAGGATTTCACTATGTACAATGATGCGTCACATGTAGGTTTGGGCTGTGTGCTGATGCAAGAGGGTAAAGTGGTCACTTATGCTTCACGACAACTTAAGCCTCATGAGGTAAACTATCCTACTCATGACTTGGAGTTGGCAACGGTGATCTTTGCACTTAAGATATGGAGGTACTACTTGTATAGGGAGAGATGCATTATCTATACGGATCATAAGAGTTTTAAGTACTTGCTGACTTAAAATGAGCTGAATCTTAGATAGCGAAGGTGGATAAAGTTGTTAAATGACTATGATTGTTCGATTGAGTACCATCCTGGTAAGGCAAATGTCGTGGCTGACGCGTTGAATCGAAGGACTGTGGCGGAATTGAAGGCAATGTTCGCTCGTTTAAGCTTGTATGATGATGGAAGCTTATTAGCAAAGTTACAAGTAAGATCGACTTGGGTGGAGCAGATTAAGAAGCAGCAGTTGGTGGATGAGTCATTGGTTTCTCAGTTTCAGCAAGCTGAGAAGGGAGAGAATCTAGACTTTGAATTAAATGATGATGGGGTTCTTTGTTTTCGAGGAAGAATTTGTTTGCTGAAGGACTCTGATTTGAGATTGATGATTTTGAAAGAGGCACATGGTAGACCTTGTGCTATGCATCTAAGAGGCAGTAAGATGTATCGAGACTTGAGAGAGCTATATTAGTGGCCTGGGCTTAAGCGAGAAGTGACCGAATTTGTGGGAAAATGTTTGACGTGTCAACAAGTAAAGGCCGAGCATCAACTGCCTTCAGGATTGTTGCAACCAGTGAAGATACCACTTTAGAAATGGGAAAGGGTAACCATAGATTTTGTGAGTGCTCTGCCATTAACACCTTCCAAGAAGGACTCAGTTTGGGTGATTGTGGATAGGCTGACGAAATCTGCCCATTTCATACCTGTCCGAACCGATTACTCACTTCAGAAGTTGGCCAAGTTGTATGTGGCAGAGATAGTGCGGTTGCATGGGGTGCCTGTATCGATAATTTCTGACCGAGACCCAAGGTTTACATCTCAGTTTTGGCAGAAGTTGCATGAGGCGTTGAGAATGCGATTGGATTTTAGTACGGCTTTTCACCCTCAATCAGATGGGCAGTCAGAGAGGGTTATTCAGATTCTAGAAGATATGTTGAGGGGTTGTTTTATCGACTTTAGGGGCAGTTGGGAGGATTATTTACCGTTGGCGGAGTTCGCGTATAACAACAGTTACCAAGCAAGTATTCAGATGGCTCCTTACGAGGCACTGTATGGGCGAAGGTGTCGATCGCCTACTTGTTGGGCAGAGTTAGGGGAAAGGCAAGTACTTGGACCGGAGTTAGTAGCGGATACTGAAGACAAAGTTAAGGTGATCAGGAATCAGTTAAAGGAGGCAGCGGATCGACAAAAGTCTTATGCTGATCTGAAGAGTAAGGATATTGAATATGCTGTAGGGGACATGGTCTTTCTGAAGGTTTCACCTTGGAAGAAGATATTGAGGTTTGGTAAGAAGGGCAAATTGAGTCCACGGTTCGTTGGGCCTTATCGGATCCTTAAGCGGATAGGGCCAGTGGCTTATCGGCTAGAGTTACCTCCAGAGCTGGATCGTATTCACGACGTCTTTCATGTGTCCATGCTAAGGCGATATCGTTCTGACCCTACTCATATCGTGCGATTCTGAGAAATTGAGGCTGATCAAATTTGACCTTGAAGAAGAACTCGCATGTGATATTTGATCGTGACGTCAAGGTGTTGAGAAGAAAGTCAGTCCCACTGGTGAAGGTACTTTGGAGAAACCATGGCAAAGAAGAAGCTACTTGGGAGACAAAAGAGGCAATGCGTCAACAATACCCTCAACTGTTTGGATCAGGTAAAATTTCGAGGCCGAAATTTCTTTAAGGAGGGTAGAGTTGTAACACCATGATTCTCTGGATTTTCGTAATTTTTGAGAATTTGGAAAAATTTTTAAAATTAGGTATTTGGTTGTGAAATTCATAATTGGAGTGTGTAAATGGGCCTACGGAAGGCCCATGTGTTGGCCAAAACCCGATAGAATTTTTGAATTTTGGACTTAAGGAGTTAGGGGCATTGGATAGGTGGCCTTATTAAAAAATGTGGGTAAAATGTAACACAAGAGAGCTCCTGGTAAAGTAGCTAAGTGATGCCACTAAGGAGCTAAAAAAGTGGCGTGTAAGTGGTTAAGAGAAGGCCAATGTTCGATTCACTAAGCTGGCAACTGTGTTGCTATTTTTATGTCTTGAGCATGCAGAAGTTTGAAGTCGAATGGGACTCTGTTGGAAAGAGTTTGAATCAGTCAAATGCTTGAATTAAGGAGTGATAAGGGGAGAGATTTTGGGGATTTGAAGGGTGGCTTAGATTTGGCCGAATAGAGGAAATTAGAGAGGAGAAAACGGCTGAGGGGTTTTAGGTTGGTATTTCAGCATTAGGGGTTTTTGATGTGCCGTTTTCCCTTGTTTTAACATCAGAGGATTAATTTTTTTCTTACTTTTCTTCTCTAGCCGAAATCATTATTCTTCCAATCCATCATTCTTCCTTTTATTTTCCAAAACTAAACAACTACTTCTTTCCTTCTCATCACCCTTGCCGAATAGCCACAAGAGCCGAAACCTGTGAAGATTGTTTATGCCGATTGCATTTAGACCAGCATCTTTCCTGTTCTTTTTATTTGTGGTGACCGATCCTTTCATCTGGTAAGTACTTGTTCTCCAAGTCGATTCAATAGTATAGATATTAAGAAAAGCCGAAACCCCCTATAGTTTAGGAAGGTTATCGATTTGAGGTATAGGCCTTACTGGGCCTTTTCGTTTGACTTTTATGGTTGGTGTAGTGAAATAGACAACTTTGGAGGAGCAGCAAGGCTTGGAGTATCAGTTTTGGATAAGCTTGAATCAAATCATCGGACCCCGTGAAGGTAAGTGATCTATGGTTATTAGGGGTCCTTAGGCCGAATATGGTAAGGTGGATTTTGGGTTTGATAAGCTTGAATTGTAAACTGAGAATGGTGGTGGTTAATTGTAGGTTGTTGTGGGAGACTTTGTTAGCAAACGTCACAAAACATGTGTGTAACAACCCTCGTAGAAGCTTAACTTAATATTCGCTGAAAAGCCGAAATGCTAAATTTTCGGTATTTCGGGAACTTGTGATTTTGCGTCTGGTTATAGATGCGATAAATATGATATGATTGGTGTTGGATCAATGGAATAGGTAAGAGCGCAATTTTGTGCACGATAGTGAGTTGGGCCTTAATGGGCTAGAATTAAGCCCAATGGGCTTTTGAGCCCATTTGGGTAAAATTGTTAGAAAACGGAGTTTAGAAAAAAATTATTGTTTAAACACACGAAAAAATTGATAATTGTTAATGAACATGGAAAACCCATGATATTTGGTAAAATTTCGAAATTACCTTATAATATGAAAAATGACTATTTTGCCCCTAGGTAAAAATAACTATTATACACCTAGGGTTTAATTATGAATGTGATCCATAAGATATTGATATGACATGATATGCACATGACATGTTATGAGATGCACATGATTTGCTATGATATATTTATTATATGCATGGGTTGGGTTTTTATATAAATGGAGGAAGTGCAAAAAGGGCTTTGCCCCAGTTATTAAATGAGGCTAGGCCTCCAGTTATATGATAAAGCAGCTATGCTGCCAGTGGAGAGTTTGGTTGGGTGGGTTGAGTTATTCCCTATATGGAGAGCTTGGCTGGTACAGGTGGAGAGTAGATGGTGGGTTGAGTAGTCTCCCCAGATGGGCATGCATACATCTATTGATATTACATGTGTTATTGAAATGGGCCTATGGGCCATACCGTTCACAGTAAAGGCTTCGGCCCAGTGATATGATTATGAAAATGCTTCGGCCCAGTAACCGTTAAACGAAAGGCTTCGGCCCAGAATATGTCGAGACTGAATTTGGGCTTAGGCCTAGTATGCTGATATTAATTTGGGCTCCGAAAGGGGCTTGTTGCACACTGAGTTTCCAAACTCACCCCTTTATTCTTAACCATGCAGGTGAGCCTTGATGAGGAGACTTAGAGCCGAAGGGGATTCAGAGTGGCCATGGTGATTGTTTCGAACTTTACAATAAGTAACCAATTTTTTAATTATTATTATTATTCGGTTTTGGGTTGTAATAAGGCCATTTTAATTATTTTTCTGGAATTATTTTTTTTATACTCTATATTTTACTGATAATAATTCAAAATGGGTTAGACTTAGGGCGCAGTTTCAAAATGATATTTGTCTTCTAAATAACGCGACGATATAATTAATCAGTTTATCAAAAATGTCTACTTAAATGAATTCCAACTCGTTTTTTTTCAAAACCTAACCTCGTACCAAAGTGTGGCAATAGTTGTGGGCATGTCTAGGATTGGATCCAATCAAGAGCTTGGTACTGAAGCAGCCTTCATGGCTCACCTCCTCTGTTTCGGATACCTACCTGGTGCACAGCTGCAATTCACTTTGTTAACTTAGCAAAGACTATCTTTTAAAACACTAAGAAGGGCATTGGAAGAGGCTTGGGCTTTCTTAAAAACTTTAGTGTGACTCGTCGGATTCGACCATAACGTCTGGGCCGGGTTTGGGGTGTTACATAACATCTATCTCAAATTGGTCAATTTTCTATTTTGGCCCTTTGTATAATTGCTATTTAAGCCTCCAAGCCTTTTTCTAATTAAAAATCTATAGGAATTAAACTTTTACAATTTAGTCCCTAAGCCTTAATTAACCATATTTTTTTTACTAAATTGCTTATCCAAATCTCAACTCATCAATATAATAATTATGTAAATATCCCTATTTAATATTTATGGGCTCAATTTAAGAAAGTGAGGTCTTGAAACTACATTTTCTGACTCCACTAGAAACCAGGTAGTTATAAAATCTTTTATAAAGAAACTATAGTCTTTAAGAATTATTTTCTCTCTAATTAATTTATATTAATAAAAGAGGGTTACCTCCAAACCATTCAACACAACTTTAGAAATTCACGACTTCAGAAGTTTAAAAATTGAAGCCTGAATAGAAGATTTTTTAAGATTAGAAGCTTTCTACAAAATCTAATATTTTTCTAAAGAACTTGTAGAAATTCTGAAGAGCGCTACATTAGTTTTGAAAAAAGCTGCTCTTTGATATTGTCCACTAGTCAACAAAAAAGTAGATAAGATCCATTCTTCAGTATCAACTTTAGAATACCCTTGAAATTGAATCACCCATCTAAGATAAAGCCTCGAAGACGCTTGGATAAAAACTTTTCCCAATTTGGTTACATCAACTCAAAGGAAATAAAACTCATTTTCAAGATCAATTCTTGACGAGCCTTGAAGTGGAAAACATCTACCCAATATCAAGTCTAAATTAATCTTGGATCGAAACTTTATTGCAGAAAAGAATCTAAGGATTTATCCAGAGACTGTAACTTATACATTCATAAATAAAATTCTTTGACTAATTCCAAACATTTCCAGATTTTATTCATGATACAGAATTTGTTTGTACATGAAAGCACCATTGATGTCTTATGTTATGATCATATTTTTTCATATAATAATTGTCGATAATCCTTAATTGATAATCTTAAAGGTAAATAATCATGAGAGGTTGTTCTTTGGTGCAATAATCAAAATTATCTATCTTGGAAATATGGGGGGATGTTTAAATTGTTGGATAAATTTTGTGCTAAGGTGAAATATATTTCTTTCCTTAAAACCTATCTAGAGGTGAGTAGTTTGCTGATGCGATTGCAAAGGCTGACATTAATAGAAATTCTTACTTCCCTGTATGCTAATTTCTGTCATGATTTTATTTTGGCTTTCAATTGTAGTGTGCTTCTGTTAACATGTTTTGGTGTTTATGCTTCATGTTCTATTTATAGTTTGGTCGCAATTTACTTAGGCAATGTTTGTACCATCTTTCTTCCTAATGAAATCATGTTTTAGAGAGAAAAAATAAATATATAATTATTGATGTGTGAAACATAACACAAGTCAAGAAATGTTATCTTTTGAGTTTCTTCATGTTGAAGAGCACCCACTGAATAGCATTATACTCTTAAGGTTTTGTCTACTGACCCTATAGAGAAATTAGGGACATTTCTTTAATGCTTAAACAAGCAAAGCCATAACCACTAAAGAACTTTATACGTCGTAAGACTTGAACCTATGACTTCAAGGACATAAAGGTGAAATAGAAAAGTATGGTACTACTTGGGCTTCAAAGTTGAGTCGGCACATCGCTTTTCAATGCAATGACGCTTTTATGGTGTTTCACACATCTTATTAGGGAATAAAACTTTGTGAAAGCACAATTTGTGACATCCAAATAAAATAATACCTTTATATTACTAGCATAATACACTACCAATCATCTAACAAGATCATAAAAAATTAAGTCAATTATATTGGAAAAAGGAAAAAGAAGAAGAAGAGAAAACCATTAAGCTGATTACAAGAATTTCTTGTTGCAAATGGGAAGGCCACAAAGTCAATATCTTCGCATCAATGGTACCAATCGAAAGTTCTCATTCCTCTTTTATTTTACAGTTCAAATTTTTTTATGATACAACTTTGAACATCAAGAATTTGCAAACCAACATCCAAACAACTTTTTGCTCCGAGCTTCGACACTAACCTCAAATTGATTTGGATCCAAGATATATTCTTCTACTCATCAATAGATACTGATCCACCATACCGATTATTGAATAATTGTTCATAGCTCGCTAGCTAGACTTTTTTAAAAAAATTTAACAACTTGGTGACTTAAATAAAAACTTTTGAATAGTTAAATGACTTAAATAAAAACTTTCAATTTAACGACAATTTTATAACTTTTTAAAATTAAGTGACCAAAATATAAACTTATTAATAATTTAGTGACCTCGAGTAGAATTTATCCTATTTACTTATATTTTTTTCCCTAAACATCAAATGAGTTTCGTTGACTAATCAAAGCTAACACATAGGTGACGCTAGCTGATGTGATAGTCACGTGTCAAATGGTAGGATTGAGCGGTGTCATGCTCTGAATCCCTGTCGGCTCTTATGTAATGTAGTAAGTTTTGTAACACTCCTAACCCGTATCCACCGTCGAAATAGGGTTTCGAAGCATTACTAGAATTTGCAGATCACTTAAAAAAATTTTCAATTAAATACTTACCGATTCAATGCATCATATAAATAAATATATTACCATTCAATCAATAGCTTGGCACTTGTCTAAGCATCAAATAGCAACATTGTTAGTATATTAGTACATATTTCATATAAATTCAACATTGATATACTTATTTTCTCGACATGTCACACTTGAGTTTAATAATTGTTTTTACTTACATAATTTCCTTGTATCAACATATTAAAGATAATCATATATGTACATGTCATGAAACATATCATTCTCTTACCGTTTCTTCATAAGTATATATCATTCATTTCATTATATCAATATTTCATGCTCCATAAATTCCATATATTTTATGTATATTTATTCCGGTAATAGTTTATATCAAACTTAGCATAAATTATATTCCATGTACTTATACTTATTTCGTTTATCTATCTTCATAATTATTTCATACAACTATTTTGTACATATATTTCCATATGACCAGTTCTTGTAAATATTTCACACAATCATTTCATATAATCATTCGTCATCTGATACATATTACATGAATATCAATAGTTCAACAGATGTCATAGCGTCTCCCATCCATAGTCTTATTTATCTTTGACATGATGCCATAGTGTCTTTCAACTATGGTCTTACTCATTTCCTGTCATGTTGCCATGGTATCTTTCAACCATGGTCTTATTCATTTCTCGTCATGTTGCCATGGTATCTTTCAACCATGGTCTTACTCATTTCTCGTCATGTTGCCATAGTATCTTTCAACCATGGTCGTACATATTTTATTTCAGAAAACACACTCTCGCGAACCTCATCCTTACATCGGGATTATCAGTCCAGGCTAAATCCCCTGTAATATAAACTCATAGAGTATTGTCGGGATTACCAGTCCAGGCTAAATCCCCTGCAACGACAATTACTCTAATGAGCTTGATCCGAATTACAGTCCAAAGCTAAATTCAGACCCTAATTCGGATTAACCGTCCGGGCTAAATCCATTTTACACATATTCTTTGGGAGGGCTATATCAGGATAGGATCACCCGTCCGGGCTAGATCCTTTTTACCGTCAATTCATTTTCGTTCAACCGGGATTTCTTCCCATTTTTATCAAATATATCAATGTTTCATCAATTTTCATACAATGGATATTTAAATCATATTCACATCAATAACATACATTTTAAGTATTTGAGAATATAATTCAAGTTACACGAACTTACCTGGCGAAATTGCAGAAATATCAAGATATGGGCATTTTGGTAAATTTTCCATTTTCCCTAATTTTTACCCAATCTTGATCCAAATTAATAATTTCATTCAATTTATTAATTTAATCAATAAAAAAATTTATTTCATTCATTTTGGTCATTTTGACATTTTTACAAAATTGCCCCTACAGTTATTCTTTTATTCAATTTAGTTCCTGAGTCTAAAATATACAAATGATCCATTTTAAATGTAAACCCTTGCTATCTGAAAATTCATATACTTATTTTCCTCCTCCTCCTCCTCCTCCTCCTCTCCATCCCACAGTCTTAATATATATATATATATCATTCTTATAAGTAACATTATCTATGATTTTACTATTTACTTATAAATTTATTCAAAGCTGTCCATCCGAGTCATAGTCACTAAATTATTTTTATCTTGAGCTAAAGAACTCCAAATTTGGTTCCTACAATTTTTCCTGAAACTATACTCGCATATCTTCTTACCATAAAATTTTTAGAATTTTTTATTTAGCCAATAAGTACAGTTTATTCTTTAAAATCACCCATATTCTGCTGTCTGATAGTTCCGACCCTTCTTCACTAAAAATTAGTTATCTCTTTGTACAGGATTCGAATGATGTTACCGTTTATTTCTCTTGAAAATAGACTCATTTAGGATTCTAAACATATAAATTTAAGCCCCTAATCATTTTTATTCAATTTTTTTATGATTTTCCAAATTCAGAAGAGGGGAACCCAAAATCATTCTGACCTTATATCACAAAATTTATTATATCTCATGATTTACAATTCCATTGCTTACATGATTTCTTCTATAAGAAACTAGACTAAATAAGATTTAATTTCATATTTTATTAATCCTATAATTCGATTTCTACAATTTTTTGTGATTTTTCAAAGTTAGACTATTGCTGCTGTCTAAAACTGTTTTAGTGCAAGATATTAATTACCATGTTTATAACACCCTTATTTTCTTTTTCTACACTATTTCTCATCACTTTCTTTTATTTTCTCTTCACTAACATATCAAGAATATAGAACCATATGTAAGGAAACTCTACATTAACATTAATCCCATGCCTTTTCAATAATATTAAACTTAAAAATATATTGAAATCATGATGTTCTTATCTTGTTCTATTGATTTCAATCTTCATCTTGATTTTCTCTCTCCTTCAGCTTCCATTTCTTGAATCCAACTTGATATTCTAACTTCCCATAGTCTCCTTGACATTTTTCTCTCTTGGTAACTATGGAAATTCTTTTGATTTTTGGGTGAAAATGGTGAATTTTTGGTAAATGACCAAATTGTAAAGAAAGCAAAACTTTCTTTCTTTCTCTCTTCCTCTCACGTTAGTGCATGGGAAAGATGATGAAAATTCTTCATGGGAAAGATGATGAAAATTCTTCATCTTTCCTTCCTTTTATACTAAATAAATAATAAAATAATAAAATATCTCATTAAAATAATATTTATCTAATTAAATAATTACAAAATATCATCAACATCATCATTACTTTCTAGATGTCTCTCTCTTTCAATTGACCATTTTTCCCTTTATTATCTTTTAAAATTCCATCCTTGAATCATCATTTAATTTGGTAAAATTACAATTTAGTCCCTCATAGTTCTTCACCTATTCAATTTGGTCCTAATTCATCCATTTTCCTTAGTTTCTAGATCATTCCACCCTTAAAATATTACACTATTGGTCCTTCAAATTTTTCATATTTACACTTTAACCCCTCAAATTTTGAGTATTTACTCTTGTGCAACGAAACTTTTCCTACTTTTACAATTTAGTCATTTCTTGAAGTAATATATCATAATATACTTCTCAATATTGACATAACTCAAAATTTCCCTTTTTGCCACTTTATTTCCTTATTTTACTATATCAAGGATAATATCTTACTGTAAAAATTTTCGGGGTATTACAAGTTTCTCTCTCTTACCCTTTTACTGGAAAAGGGCGCGTGGATGTTCATATGAAAGATAAATAGTTCGTCCTATAAAAAAACTGTCTAATCTGAACTGAACACGTGGAAAGTCGTAGATATGGCAGATTGGGTGTAATTAGTTGTGGTGGGGTTGATGGTGATATCATGGGGTCAATTGAATTATGTTATATTATCCTTAGGTTCTAACCATACAAATATAATTGATAGGTCTTGGGAGCAATAATTATTGATATTGAATTGTTAAGTACACATTTGTCAAAGAATCTTCATTGTTTTGATTGAATTTTTTTTATTTCATTATCTTCAAATTAAAATTTTGCTTTAATAACAATGTATTTATTTGTAATTAATGTAAAAATAACAAAGACAGTAGAATTAAATATTGTAATAATATTATAATGTAAGACAAAAAAAACTAAATGTATTACACTGAAATTAAACCCCATCTAAAAATATAAATTAATTTTAATTTAATTTTTTGCATGTAAATCTAGAAAAAAATATGAAATAGGACGGACGGTGTGGATGGTACAAATTTAAGTTGATTAAGAAGGGTAATTCCGAGATACCTGGAGTGTTGTCTTGTCTTTTTCTAGAGAAAATGATCTTCATCGTTCATGTTAGCAGCAAAGCTGAAAAAAGGAAAATTTTCAGTGAATGAGTGATGTAATTTCCTTTATTTATATAATGGAAGAGTAATGTGGGTTTGGTTGGATAACTTTTTTGAATTTTTTAAATCGTGTAATTCGATTCGGTTTGATTCGATTTTTATTTTTTATATTAAATTTTTTGGTTTGAATCTTTAAGTTTATTTTGAAAAAATGAGTTTTTTTTATTATATATTTTAAATATTATTTGAGAAAATTTTTAAGTCTTTTTCATAATATTTTTAAAATGTAATAAATTTTCAAGAAATTTTAAATTATTTTTATTATTTTAAATATAAAATATTTATTTTTATATCATAAAAAAATTAATTATAAACAAAATAAAAATTGATTCGATTCGATTTAATTCAATTCAATTTTGAGTAATTGTATTTTTATACCATAAAATATTGGTTTTTTTTATACATAGTTATAGAAGATTTGTGTTTAAATCTTTAATAGTAGGGAACAAGCTAGGGAAATTTTTCTTAAGCTCCTTTCAAAATTTCAAACAATCAATTTAATCTTTTTTAGCTTTTAATTAAATGACAAAATTGGTAAAAACTCCTCTTTAGCCCCTCCCAATTTTGATATTGAGCAAATTGGTCTCTGTAATAAAATGGAGCAATTTAATCTCTGTCAATTTTGGAAGCGAGCAACTAAGGACAATTAATTACATTGTTAATGTTTCCTGCTAATTGTACATAATTTTGATTTGTAGAATAACAAATTTAGTCTTCGATGTTTATATATTATGTAATATTGATAGAATGTGTAAGTATTGCGGGCTAAATTTATTAAATCAAGATCAAATTAATAGAATATGTAAATGTTATGGGCTAAATATGTTAACTCAAACCAAATTGACAGAATGTCTGAATTTGAGGGCTAAATTTATTTTTATAAAATATGTATAATTGACAAAACATATTAACGCTACAACTAATAGTTCTTAATTGATTACTTTCGAGATTGACATATAATTTTAGGGGGTCCAATTTGCTCAATATTGAATTGAGAGGGATCGAAGAAGGCTTTTTACCAAAAAAATTCATTAGGTAGGGCTCTTGGCCTCCTTGGCTAAAGGGGAAATTTTCTTTTGACCTCCTTCCAAAAATTCAAACAATCAATTTAATCCCTTGAATAAAATTCATTAAAGTCATTTTTGACTTCTTTGAAAAATAATAATTTCATTTAACACAAATTTTCTATTTTTCTCCTTTCAAAATTTTATAATAATTTTATCTCGAGCTGTAAAATAAAATTTGCCCTTGAATTTCGAGTTGGATCCCTATACAACCCCCTGACCATCCCTTTATTAAGAAAATATATAGCTTTGTAAATTGCAGTTGAGGTCCAAGATGAGGGACTGAGTCGTTGGCCCAAATTGGCTTTCATGAGGAACGAAATTGAGTTCGATCCAATAATATAAAAAAATCTTGGAGCTTGGACGAAATCATCCATGGAAGCTCAAAACCTGACATAACAACAACAGCAACAAAAAGCCCATTTTTCTTCATTTCCTTATCTAACAAAATCCTTGAAAATATCTAGCAACTTCCGTGGCAAAATCTTATGCAAGGAAAATATCATGTGGGCCCAACAATTCAGACAATCGACGGCTGAGGAAGGAAGACAAGCTCCTTTCGGCATCTGAAACGACCACTTGTGTGGAAACATGGAGAACTTTCGAGAACTTTTGTTTCCTTTTCGACAAATGGCAGAAACTTCTTACAATGCCTTAACACATAATCTCTCTCTCTCTAGAACCTTCTTCTCCACCGCCTTATATATATATATACGTCACTCCCTTGGTTTCTTTTCCAATCTGACACGTAACGAACACTCTCTCAGAGTTCATTGTTTTTCCTTCAAAATTTGATAACTTTCAGACAGAACATCGAAATGAAGTGAAGTGAAAACGAAGTCTCAAATGGAAGGAGTTGTAATAAAAGAAGAGGAAACTCAGATGACGTTTTCAACAGCTGTTGGGACTACTGCTGGGTTGTCTTCATCTTCATCGTCATCAAATGTTACTCCTCAGCCGAAGGAAGGGCTTAACGAGGTTGGTCCGCCGCCGTTCTTGACTAAAACTTTTGATATGGTGGAAGACCCTTCGACGGATTCGGTGGTTTCATGGAGTGAAGCTCGTAATAGTTTCATTGTTTGGGATTCTCATAAATTTTCAACCACGTTGCTTCCTAGGTACTTCAAGCACAACAATTTCTCCAGTTTCATTCGTCAGCTCAATACATATGTAAGTACTTCGCTTCACAAATTGTTCAATTTTGATGCCGTTTTCATGATGTGTTAAATGATTTCAATGCTGGGTTTTAATGCAGGGTTTTAGAAAAGTTGATCCAGATCGATGGGAATTTGCTAATGAAGGGTTTTTAGGAGGGCAAAAGCAGTTACTTAAAACGATTAAGAGGAGAAGGAACATAGTGCAAAGCTCACAGCATCAAGCCGGAGGAGGAGGAGCTTGTGTTGAGTTAGGACAATTTGGATTAGATGAAGAACTGGAGAGATTAAAGAGGGATCGAAGTGTTTTACTAGCTGAAATCGTGAGATTAAGACAACAACAGCAGCATTCAAGGGACCAGATTGTTGCAATGGAGGATAGGTTACAGAGCACAGAGAAGAAACAGCAACAGATAATGTCGTTCCTTGCTAAGGCACTTCGAAACCCGACTTTCATACAGCAACTTGCTCAGAACAGACAAGCTCAAGGCGTCGAAATCGGACGAAAACGGAGGCTCACGGCGAGCCCCAGCGTGGAGAATTTACAACAAGCAGCAGTCCCTGTGGTGGTTGATAATGATCAAGTTGAGGAACAAGAAGGATTGGCAACTATTGAGACTGAAATTGAGACTTTTTTCAATTCTGCAATGGATGATGAATCAAGTACTGAAATCAAGGATCATATACCAAGTCCAATGCCATTATCAAGTGTGACTAATAATTTGGGTGTTAATGAAACATTATGGGAAGAGTTAGTACATGAAGACTTATTAGCTGGTGAACCAAAAGAGGAAATTGTGGTTGGTGATCAAGCTGAAGTTGATGTTGAAGTTGAGGATTTAGCAGCAAATCCTATTGATTGGGGTGATGATTTGCAAGAACTTGTGGATCAGATGGGTTATCTCAGGTCAAATCCATGACCAAAAAACTAAACACATTAAATGGAATGTAATGGATGATGTTGTTGTTCTAGCCCTTTTGAGTTGGTCTCTTTGACACCATTCCTTGTTTTCTAAAACCGGTATGTTCCATCAATCTCAGCTTGTTGTACAGGTTGTTTATATGTTTTGTTTGTGAAACTTGTATATTATTTCATATGCAGCAGGGAATGGTGACAGTTGCCAAGGGGCCAACGGATATGTTCCTGTTATTCACTGTATCCTTTATTTAATCATCAAAATTTGTCTTCAATTTCCTTTTCATAGACTCCTTTAAAGCATTACATTATATTTATTGTTTTTTTTTTGTAATTTTTCGCAGGCGAAGTAAGTGAACAGAGGTTTATGAAGGAACCCTTTGAAGCCATGCATCTTCAACGGGCTTCAAGTTCCACATTTTTGGTGTTTCTGCTCTAACGTTTGATTGGTTTCCATGTTAATTTCTTATTTGTGTTTACTTCATGTATATATGGTCCATGTATGTATACATTGTGATTGGCTGGTATTAGTAATGGATTGAGGATTGATTATTTTGAAAGTTGTTTGATCAAGTGGCATAGGTCTCAGTCATGTAAAGAAAGGAAGATCAATCCATGTCACTGAACTAAATGAACAAAAGTACAACATATCCGTGTTAGACATATCTGTTTCCAGCATTCGTACACGGATATAGTGGTCGAGACATATGGACATGATTGTTGCGAGATCTTTGTTTTGCCTTGGTAGATTCTGTCAAGTTCATATAATCTGGTCTACTATTGCCACTTTGTTCTGTTCTATCTGTACTTTTCAAGGTAGTGTTTCCAGAAACAGGTGTAGAAGACGTGCATATTGAAGATGAAGCTGAACTTGAATTGAACCGAAACTCCGAACTTGGACTCGAAGAGGAATGAGTAACTTGCCCAATACATGGAGGCTTTGCAGAAATCCTTGTGCTGATATTGTTCTTTCTGACTTCCACAAAGCATGGGGAAGAAGATCTCGCATTCTTTCCCTCTAAGGAATGTTTTGATGGTGGGGTTGTATCTGAAGGATCAGATTCAGCCTGTGATGGTTCCATCAACCTTGTCTCGCATGGCCGGGCCGCCATCCAACGTTCCAGCCAACTCCAACCCCAACTGTTTTTGTCGAATTCTTGATATTTGGTATATAAACCTGAGCTGTTTGTTTGGCTAGTTGAACTAGGCTTTGATCTCCATTGCTGTAAAATTAAAGAACTTTGAACTACTTTCGGTATCTTTCAGTTTATGATGTAAAGAAGCGTACGGAATTTAGAACGTTTTGATACCTTCTGAGCAAGAGAATAAGCTAGAGCTCTTTCTTTCTTGAAGGCTCCTTCTTGCTTCATTTGCAGCTTTGTTTTAACATCTTCGAGTGTTCCTTTGCTATCACACCAGCCATCCTGAGAACGTATAATGGAGTAAATTTTTCACGCTAACTAATAATGACTATTAGCAAATTGAGTGGTACTACCTCTGCTTGTTTCAAGATATCATCCTTGCTGTGGCATTCATCGAGTATCTTCTGAACTGCCCGTGCTTCTGTTGACATCCGCACACGACGAGCCCTAACACGAGCTTGGACACGAACGAGAGCTTGCATGCACCGAAGCGTTACGGTGGCCTGTTTCCTTGCCTGTCGGCCGCGAACTAATGCTTGAAGCCTCACGATTCCTTTTAAAGCTCTCAAAGCTCTTCTTGCCTACATGGACAAAAAAGAGTGAACCGAAAATTTGAAAATCAAGAGGTGGATACATCAATACAGATTTGACATCACTGTATCAGTTTAGATTTTATTTACTATATGTCAGTTTTGCTTTGATTTACCAACTGTTGAAATTTAAGAAACTTTCTTTTACTTTCTTTCACTTTCACGAACACCAAACAATGAAAGAAATGAAAATTATGAGACTAAAACGGGTGTTTGCAATTTACCAAGAAACCACGAAAAGCAGTTTGGATGCGGATGGCAGCCCCTTCTTGCCTTAAAACCCTGAAATCTTTAGCAGGAGCTCGGGCTAGTGCTGCCATTGCAGCAGTCCTTGGTGAAGAATCTGATCTGAACTTCCCTTTAGAGCCCCATGGCTTCCATTTCTTACTCTTGACACCCTTTTTTCCCTTCATAACAAAGAGCTTTAGTGCAGAAATGTAAATAATAGTAGCTGTGCAACAAAGCAGAAAAAACCGGGAGCTTACTTGGTCTTCTTTTTCATTCTTCTTGACACCCATGAGAGATTTCACCCAGTTCCTTGAAGAACCCATCAACAGTTCAATGTATATATATTTTCCCAAAGCTTAAGAAAAGAGAAATGGAATAATTCTACTCTAAACTAGCCCCAAAGGAGGCAACTTGGTAAGAAAAGGAGGATTTTTATTAGTGGGAAAATTTTGCTCTTTTCGTAGAAAAAAAAAAAAAAAAACAGAGCAGATTGAGTGAGAACTTGAAACAAAAATCTGGGATAACAATGAAGAACCGTGCTACGCAGGTCTGGGTTAACAAGGTCTAAACGTGGGTTCAATATTTTGAAATTCAAAACAAACCAACGGGTTGATGTTGATCCCGCCTCTCAAATCCATATCTGCTTGTATTTCTAATATTCTTGTTCATTTTTTTATTGATATCTGGACACGTTCCCTTTGTTACACAGCACATGAAAAAAGTTCACATAAGATGTGAAAAATTGTAATAAAATATTGATTTATGCCAATCATGCATTTGAGTGGATTTAAATTAATTGGCATTAAATCCAAAGTTCAATGTACATCATTAGTCAACATAATGTTTTAACCATGTTAAACTGGTTTTAAATAATTCAATAAAAATGAAAAACTTATTACACAGTACTGAGATTTGGAACCTAAAAACCAAAGTGACCATTGTCTATTGTTAACAATCAAATCCTACTCACATTAGCACTAGTTGTGCTAGTGTAATAGGAGTGAAAAGCAAGTTTTGCTACAATTATAAACCTTCAGTTTGTGTTGGTGTAGCAGAACAAACCCGGACCTGGAACTTTTAAGAGATGATATTCGATAAAATTGATTCTGATTTTCAGTATGTATTCAGCTTTTGTTTTTCTTCACCTATGCTTTCTCTTTCGCTGGTGTTGAAATCAGATGGTGCAATGTGGCGGCTGGGATAACAGCACTCGGACTAGGGTCCTTGACTCGAAGAGAACCTGATCGCCTGAGACTGAAGTTCCGGTCCACTCCACTCGGTATTAAGTTTCGTAATGGCCACGGAATGTGTCGCATCAATCTTGTTGAACTCACAAGCAAAATTACACCCATCATGATAAATAACCTGCAATGGTAAGATTCATGGCAAAAATGTTGAATTCGAGCTACAAGAACATGACATCACAAATGGTTGCACCAAATACTATTTATAGATATCGATCAAAAAAAAAAAAAAAAAAAAAAAAAAAAAAAAAAGATGTAGCAGAATCGGATTCAAAATTTTTTCTAGTCTTTCAAAAGAAAATTGCAGTAGAGATGTTAAAATCTATCATATCAATCATAGAAGCTTTTCAATGCATTAAGATGCCTATGGTATGCAACAGATTAGCAAGCCACATGCTAGAATATTCACAAACCAAGCATTGCGGAATTCCGGAATAAGGACACGATATTGTTGTGCAATCCAAGTGTAAAAATTAGGTTAGCATCATATACCATCCAAGAAGAAGTGAAAGGCGAGCAACTGGTGCTGAAGGCAACTGTTCACCCAATGCAAGCATACCAGCAAGTACACCAGTCACGATTGATGCCACGGCAGCACAGGTGGAGATCACAATTGCTCGACCATGCTTTAGGCCATGTGTCTGCTCAAAAGGTGTAAACAAGATTATGTTACAATTAGTCGAGAGGATAATACAAACATGTAAAGGTTATTTAAAGACCCTTTTAAGACATAAATGTCCCGACAGTGGAACATAATAGAACCATGTTAAACATAAGACCAGAAAATTACTGGACCATGTTGAACACAAATTCCATGAATCACACACATGAATATGACCTTGTTACAAATAGCTTAAGGCAATGATATCGATGTGCTGAGATGTCATCATTTAGGCGGCTGATGTACCTGATAGTAAAATCCAGTGCCGCTACAACAAATGCTGATTGAGATACATAGGGGAATCAACATTTTGGAGAAGCCCTGCTCCACAAAGACAAATCCCATCTTCGATATCACTGATGCCATTCTGCAAATAGGTGAAATCATTTAAGTTGAGCATTTGAAATCACAAATCTCGATGCAGAGACATATGAAAGCTACATAAATTTTGCAATAAATGGATAAAATATCCATTACAAGATAAATTATGACCCATGAAGAGCAAGAATAAGATGTACAATAATAGTTGCATAGGTGAAAAAGGGTACCCAAATAAAATTCCTGATTCCAGGCCATATATGATTTCTTCAACGACTTCATACTCTATCTGCAGGAGAAAAAAGTTACAAAGCACTCCAGTCAGGTGGGAACAGAAACAAAATATTATATAAGCGAATACTATTGTAGAGTAAACACAACATAAATCTTTAAAATCGAGAGAGAGAGTATATACCAGCTCTTGTTCTCTCCGTTGACGCTTGTAGATGCGACGCCAGCCATTTAGGAGTACCTGTATAACCATATATCAGGTATCAAAGCATTATCATATATAGCATATTCATGACTACAATGACGTTCAAGAAACAGAAGATTTTATGAATCCGAGGTATCAAAAAGCATGGATACCAAGTTCCAGTGAACTTTAAATTACTAAATTTTAAATTCAGTAAAAGTAAGCCTCAATCAGAACTGGTTTTTGATAAGAAATAGATTCAGTATTGAATGTTAAAAAATAACAGCCATCAATAATAGCCATCATCATGCAGCTCTAGTATTGCACCTTGAAGGAGGGAGACACCAGCAACAAATTAATCACAACTGAGGCCATGTGTCTAAACTACAAAGTCCTATTTCGTTCTTTACAGGCCGAGTATTATGACTTGGTTTATTAGATTAGTAAAGTAGAATTTATTGCTCAGAGATGTCCTTCAGATAACTTCTTGAAGTTCCATGTAAAAATAACACTTTTTTTCGGCATAATCCATCAAAGCTTTGTATCTCTAAAAGTAATGATATATGCTCAACTGAACTTAGGAATTTATTATTATAAGCTTCAAGTTTGCAAGACAAGAATTTATTGGTCATGAAATACACTGAGAATCTCATAGAGTCTAACATAATACAATATTAATATAAAAAGAATGCTATTAGTTAAGAGTAGAGGAAAAAGGTACCTACAAACACGATCACGACAACGAATAACAACCACGGTAGCTGTAAAATCGATACTGCCGAAGACTCTTGCTCCTCTCCACCAGCACCAACGCCTGAATCAAAACAAAAGAAAACCATTACCTTATATAAAGGGTCGATGGTAGTCTATGGGGCTATCATAAGGCTAAACTGGATGCTGCTGCTTGTTGCAGAAACTATATGCATAACCCATAAGGAGAGGTTGCATTTTAATTAAAACCCTTAAATCGTTGACATGCAACACAAAGATGCCAATGAGGAAGGTTGTAAACAATTGCCTCATGGCTTTAAACTAAACTGA
The DNA here is from genome assembly GCA_025698475.1 of Gossypium anomalum. Classification (NCBI taxonomy): domain Eukaryota; kingdom Viridiplantae; phylum Streptophyta; class Magnoliopsida; order Malvales; family Malvaceae; genus Gossypium; species Gossypium anomalum. The sequence continues at coordinate 88,485,073 of CM046968.1, forward strand.
GAACTATCACGTCAAAATGTACTCACTTTGAAATACAAGAACCATGACAAAAACTTGCATTACCTATGGTGCCAATACCAGCTAATGTAATCCCCATCCAGTCAACAATGTTCATCACTTCTTGCAGATAGAAGTGTGAAAAGATCGAAAGAATGGCAAGCCCACAGCCAGAGACTGGTTGAATGACAGATACCTGAATAACAATTTCTTCATTATAACCAATAAAGAGTTCAGAAAATTTACGCTATAAATCATCATATAATAATGCTCAATCAACCAGCAGCAAAACATCGGCCATCATGTAGCCAAGGCGGGAATCTCCTATATCAATAAATTTATAAAGGAACATCAATTCGGTTCATTACATAAAACAAATATTCATTAAACATTAGCTCACCGGAGCCAAAGATAATGCTCTCAACATCAACAAGGCACCGGAAATATCCATCAGAAATCCTATCACCCAAAATTTATTAACAGCATATGTTCTTATCACCTACACACACAAAAAAAAAACATGTACACTTCGTCAAAAACACCTAAACCCAACCCAATTCTTGGAAAGGTATAAAAAAGTAACCCTGTTTTAAAGTTAATTTCAAGCTGCAATTCCTGAGGCTGAACAGTAACCAAAAGTCAGTACCATTCTTTTTTTATGATCAAAATCCAAAAATTGCACAAATTATCGAACCTAAACCTGCAGTTTCATAACCAAAAAAAAAAAAAAAAAGCAAAGGAGAAATTTGCCTTGAGCTTGAAGGAGAGAGGAGGGAGGATAACAGTGCCCTTCTTTTGTAGAACTTTGCCTATGTTATTACCCGCTGTTGCTACCAATGTTAAACAAATCGATTCCCACATTTCTTCTTCTTCTTCGCTATCGCTCTGAAATCAATCAATCAAACAAATAAATATACCCAAAAAAAAACCTTGTTGAGAATGAAAATTTTCTCTTCTCTCAATGAAAATTCTCTCTCGCTCTCTCTCTCTTTCTGGTGGGGGTTTTTTTTTTTTTTTTTTTTTTTTTTTTTTTTTGGATTGGTACCCAAAAACAGGAATGTATGGGTCAGCCAGTGGTTTTGTCGGGGTTGGGGGGCATTGGCTTGCAAAGGATGTCGTTTGCTAATTCCGTGGCATGTTCGCACGTGCGACTTGGTAAAATTGTAATATTAAATTTTTTATGGATTTGATATTTATTTATTTATTTTTAAATCAGAAACAGAACAGGTTAAATTAGAAAGCAAAAGGGTTACGGTACATCACTTTCCCCGCGGCCTCGGCTCGCATAATCGGGATTAACACAGTCCGGCGGCTGTTGACATACAACAAAACAAGAAGAAACAGAAGATAAGTCCGATTAAGAAGGATCTGAAAAGTTGCTTCCAAGCCTAGCAAGCGCATCTGCACACCGGTTATCCTCTTTGAACTTGTGCTTGAGCTGATAATGAGGAAACTGATCAAGCAATGTCCTGCATTCAGTTATCAGTGCAAACAACAAATGGTTAGAGATGTTCTGATTACAAATAAGGTTAATAACACTCGTAGCATCCCTAGCAAGTTTTAGGTCATCGGAGAGAGAGCCCAAACTTCAACTTGAACACTAGTAGCTAGGGGTGAGTATTTGATCGAGTCAAGTCGAATCGAGTAAAAAAATTTCGAGTTAGTTGAGTTGACGAATCTAGTTTTAGCAATTGAATTCAATTTGAATTTTTTTCGAATCGGATCGAATAGAGTAAAAAATTTCGAGTCAAGTTAACGAATCATATTATTTATACTTAATGTTGCATTTACATGAACAAATTATTTAATTAGTAAACGAAGTATAAAATTATTTAACTACATAAATAATATAATGGTTTTTCTTTTTAGCTTAATGGTTTTGACTTTTAACTTTAGAAAAGGTAAACATTTATCAAAATGGCGTAATTTTAACTTTTCTTATTCGGATTTTCGGATAACTCAAATTGTGTAATTCATATTCGAGTTAAACCGAAAAACTTAACTTTTTATTCGAATTGATCCAAATAACTTGATTAACTCAAATAACTCGAACTATTTAATTTAAAATGTGAAAATTTTATTGAGTTTTTCGAATCGAATCGGATTTTGCTCACCCTTACTAGTAGCATCATATGGGATATGTCTATAAGCCCCAATAACCCATTCCCCATTATTGTCTCTGATAATCATGCCAGTTCCGACTTTACCAGGGTTCATGACAGCGGAGCCATCCGTATTGAGTTTATACCACCCCACCTAAGGTGGGTGCCATTTAATTCCAACAGAAGAGGGTAAAGGAATAGTTTGAGATGGACTAGACATGGCAAAGTATTCAATAGCTTTATGCCACGCATGTTGAATCACATGACAATGCACATTTTGGTTTTTGAAGATTTTTGCGTTTCAGGCAAGCCAAATTTGCCAAAGGACAAAGGGGAGAACTTTTCAAGGAATCTTCTGAAGTTGGTGCCAAACGTTTGACTTCAGATTAATCCATTCCTTAAACTCTAGTTGATCATGATGGCTAGCATGGTTTGAAATGTTAGATCACCACAACTAGGTGGTCGAACAGTCCCTAAGAATATAAGTAGTTGATTCTTGTTGTTGGTTATAGAAAGGGCATGAGACATTAACTTGGATTCCTCTTCTAAGGAGAAACACTCTAGTTTGGACCACATTATGAAGACATTCCCATTGAAAGAATTTGATTTTGGGGGAATTTTTGACTTCCAAACAACATTCCATAACTCGTTCGCACCATCTATCTGATTGGCATCGTCTATCATGTAACGACCTAATTTTCAGTAGTGTCGGAAACAGTGATTCGAGATCACTAAAATCGACAAGTGAGTTAAAAATTTAATAAATTAATGCCTATGAGTCAAGTGTGATTATAGAAGTATTTTTTTAATTAGTGAATTTTGTGATTTAAAAGAATTAATTAGGTAAATCGGGTTGAAAACGAGGTATCGAGACCTCAAATTCATAAACTGAGCCATAAATATTTTTATAAATATTTACGGAGTGTTATTAAATTAGTATTAAAGTTTCGTTAGAAAGTTTTAACGTTTGGTTAGTCAATTAATTAAAAAGGACTAAATTGAAAATAGTGCAAAATTTGGTAAAGTGATTAAATAGTTTAAGTGACTAATAAGGAGGGATTTAAAAAGGCAATTAGACCCAAATTATATGGGCTGGATACTTTGGATAAGAAAATCAGTAAAAAGACAAGGAGAAATAAGGGCAAAATTGGAAATTTTGCAAATTAAACATATAAAATAAAGACAAAATTAAAAAATCTAGAGATATCATCATTTTTCTTCAGCAAAAACGTCATGGGAGGTCTGGAAGTTTCTGGTTTTTCATATTTTGACATATGTGAGTTCAATTTTTTACTTTTTCTTAGTAATTTTTATGTTTTTGTGACTTTTACAATTAGGTCCAACTATCTAATTCATTAGTTTTTGATTTTATGGGTGACTTTAAAAGTTACCATGAATAAGTGCTGTATTATTATGGTGAATCATTATGGAATTGAAGTTCTTATTTTATTATATGATGATTTTATTAAGTAATTTTGATAGCAATTGATTTTAGGACCTAATTGTGAAAAAGTTGTGAATTAAGGTTTGGTGCTGAAATTCTGATTTTCAAAGGTTTTATAATAGCTTAAAATGAATACATAAAGTGTTAATTGAGAAAAATTAGCTCAATTGAGAGGCTAATTGAATAGGGATGAAATTACTATTTATTAAAAGTTTAGGGGAAAAATGGTAATAAACAGCTTGCACTAAAATAATTTTGGACAGCAGCAGTAGGATTACTTTGAAAAATCACCATAAATTGTAGAAATCGAATTAGAAAATGAACAAAATATGAAATTAAAGCTTATTAAGCCTAGTTTCTCATAGAAAAATGGTGTAAGCAATGGATTTGTAAATCATGAGATACAATGAATTTTGTGAGACAAGGTCAGAATGAATTTGGGTTCCCCTATTCTGAATTTGAAAAATCATAACAAATTGAATAAAAATAATTAGGGCCTTAAATTTATATTTCTAGAATTCTGAATGAGTTTATTTTCAATAGAAATAAACAGGAACATCATTTGAATCCTTTATGAAGAGATAATTAATTTTTAGTGAAGAAGGGTCAGAACTGTCAGACAGCAAAATAGGGGTGACTTTAAAGAATAAACTGTACTTATTGGCTAAACCAAAAATTCTAAAAATTTTATGGTAAGAAGATATATGAGTCTAGTTTTAGGGAAAATTAGCGGATCTTAATTTGGATTTCTGTAGCTCCAAATATAAATAATTTAGTGGCTATGACACGGGTGGATAGCTTGAATATTCACATAAGTAATTAGTGAAAATTATGGATAAGGTTACTTACAAGTGTGTTATTTATACCAAGGATGTGGATGGAGAGGAGGAGGAGGAAAAATATATGAATGAATTGTGTATAAATTGATCACATGCCTGATTATAAACAATAAAGATTGAATTAGTAATGATATAATGTTTTATTTCATATGTTCATTATTAAATTGTAAATATTGAAAATATGAAAATTGAACTAAATGTTCAAATTGAGTGGAACGCAGGGTTGAGTACTTTCGTTCAGTGGCTAAAACGAATTGACGGAAAAGACCATGATTGGACCATGGCAACATGTGATATGTGATTTTCGTATAAGACCATAGCTGGGCTATGGCATCGGAGAGATGTGATTATATGCTTCCGTATAAGACCATATCCGGGATATGGCATCGGTGTGATATATGCTACTGTATAAGACCATATCTGGGATATGACATCAGTGAGATATGTAATTTGTGTAAGACCATAGCTGGGCTATGACATCATTATGTGAAGATGTGTAAGACCATAGTTGAACTATGGCATCGAGAAAACGAAGTACTCAATTCCTTAAGACGTTCACTAATTTGACAAAGTGTGGTAAGTGAAAGAGTTTATGGATTTAACAGATAAATTTGTAGTGAACATGAAATTGAGCTCAATTAAATGATTCCATCAATTAGATATTGTGTATGGCAGGATGTGTTAGCGAATTACATGTTTATTGAATTGATATTTGAAGTTCGGTAAGTGACATGTGATGATATGTAAGACCATAGTTACACTATGACAACAAGGAAACGACATATTCAATTTCGTAAGACGTTTGCTAGTTTGATAAAAAGGTGATAAATGACATGTGAAGTAAAGTGATAGTATTTAAGTAGTTAATAATATTGAGTTCACTTATATACATTTGTTAATCGAGATTGTGATCGACAAGAAGAGATAGCGAATTATATGCTTATGAATTGTTATAAGTATTTACCTGAAATACAAGAAATAATGGTTATTGATATATGAAAGCATGAGATTATGACATATGAATTATGAATATGGAATATGTTTGATAAATGTGTTCATTCATAATTATGGAATTATGTACCTCATGTGTACTATTTGCATAAAGATGATATTTCAAACACTTTGGTGAGTAAAACTCAAATATGAAATAGTATGAAATCAAGACAAGTTGATATGAAAATATATTTAAATTACAAAGATATGGCTGATATATGTTATGATTACATAACATGAAATTGTGTACATAAAAATGAGAAACAGAATGTTCAGGTTTAGGCACACGGCCTAGCAACACGGGCGTGTGCTCAGGCCGTGTGACTCAAGTTTCTTCTTGAATGCAAGTCAGAGAGCTCCACGGGCTTGGGTCATGGGCGTGTGTGACCACACGGCCTACCCACACTGGCATGTCCCTAGTCACACGGGCGTGTGACCCTTATACGTGAGAAAAATTTTAAAAGTTGCGAAAAATTTTCCTAAGGATCCAGTTTAGTCCCGACTCGATCTTAATGTACTATTTGAACCTTGAAAGTTCGTTAAAGGAATGTTTATAATAAATCTCGGTATTTGAACGATAAATAATTTAAATGATTTGTAAGTGTTCTGTACTATTTGGTAATGCCTTGTAACCCTGTTCCGGCGACGGATACGGGTTGGGGGTGTTACATTTCATCCTTCCCTCAGCAAGCTTATAAGTTGTTGACATTGAAAAGATGCCCTTAGTGAAAAGATGCCCTTAGCATCAAAGTTCCAATAGAAAGTATCAGGTTTAGGAAGGGCCAAAGAGCTCGCCATTGTAGCTTGAGACCTTAGATAGTTTTGTTTGGTCATTTCTCTTATTGAGCAATCTCTTTTAAAATTTTATTTGGAACCACATTTAAAACAAGCTCCACTTTAAACCTACACCCACCTATGTGATTTCTTCCACAATGTTTGCGAATCGTCTATCCATAATGCGAACATTTCTCGCGTTAATCACAAAATCTCTCGACTTTTTAGGTGAAGGTATCAGAAATGACCTGGTTATATTGCGTTTTCTAGAATTTCAGATATTGGACCCATCTTTCTTTTTCTCATTACTTATGTCTTCCTTTTTGCCTTTAAATTTATCCATACTACATTCACTGAGTTTATCAACTAGTGGACGACTTTTAGATACCAGATTAGGACCTTGAGAATGAAGGAGTACCACAGAAGACACAATCAGGAGAGGAGGGTGCATTTGCAACTACGAAGTTGAAGGAGTAGCTCCCAAGTATTGGGGTAGCTCATTGGTTAATCAACAGGAAGAAGACATCTCTTGCCTCATTCCTTAGCCTTTATAGAATAGGCAAACTAACAGCAGCTCCCTGCTCAGAAGCAAGAATACTACTTTCAACTTTATCAGAAACGACTCGATTTGTTTTAGCCGACATGGTTTATCTATAAGAAAAATAGAGTCAATTGAGAGAGATCAAGAATTCTCACTATTTCTTAGATTCATGGACCCAATTCAATTCAGTTCATAAAAATAAACAACAAATTAATCAAAGATACCAAGAAAAAAACTATATTGATAAAAATCATTTTTCTGAATTTATTGCAAGACATCAAAAAATGACTGAAAATAAAGACAAAAATCATTATGATTTGTTTGTTCCTGAAAATATTTTATCCCCTAACCACCGGCGAGAATTGCGAATTCGAATTTCTTTCAATTCAAGGGATAAAAATGGTATGCATAGAAATGCAGTATTTTTAAAAGGCATCACACTATCACAGGTTATTGTGGTATGTATTTCTACACTCAACATGCATTGATGCTATGTTTCAGTCTGAGAATCAACTAAACCATAGCTATGATACCATTAAATGTAACATTCCTTACCCGACTCGATCGCCGAGTCCAAGCTGTTGGATGCTACAATCATTGTCAGAGCAACTACGGACAATTAACATTCACATTAAAACATAATTCATGCAAGCATAACCATTTCAATTCGTAATCATCAAATACAACCTTTTTCCCTTTTTCGGATCTTATATGAGCTTACATGTGTTCTAGAATTAACTTGGAATCAAATAAGAATCAAATTGCAACATTTTCAAAATTTTAAAACGACGTCGTGACGTGAGTGGGTTCCTTGTCACGACATGACATACTAAGTCGCTTCGTTGTGACGACGGGGTTCTTGTCACGTCATGGCTAAAATCAAAGTCTCGTTGCGACGACCATTGCTTGACATTGCGATGTAGATTCTGTTTTTGGCACAACTTAAGCCATTTGATACCTATTTCATATTAAACTTTCAACCCAGCCAATTAGTGCATTTTGCACAACATTTACATGTACAAAATCACTCCAAAATAAAACCAAAACAACACATTTTAGCCAATTCTATCAATCAATTCAATATGCTAAAATTTGGCACCAAAATATACCAATTCCACCTATTTAAAGTCTAGAGGTGTGCATGGGCCGGGCCGGGCCGGGTTCATAAAAAATTTTTGGCCCGTTTTCAAGGCTCAGGCCCGGCCCGGCCCGAAATATGGGCCTAGAATTTTGTCTAAGCCCGGCCCGAGAAAAAAATGATAGGCTCGAGCCCGGCCCGGCCCGGTCATATTAAATTTTTTTTTACTTTTTTTTATTGAATAAAAAACTTTAAAATATAATAAATCAAATGCATTTAAAACATAAAAATAAATATTAAAAAAAATGGGACTAAAATAATTCTTAAAATAACATATAAATTAAAAATATAATAAAAAATAATTATATTAAAATTAAAAAATTGAAATAAATTAGAACTAAATTATATTAATAACAAAAATTTTACAATATCAAAATAACATTAAAAACAATAAAAAAAACCTAAAGTAAAAAAAACTAAAGTTACTTAAAATTTAAAATAAAAAAATTTTTAAAAAAATTTAATATTAAAATCGGGCCCGGCCCGGGCCAAAAAAAATCTTGCCCGAGGCCCGGCCCGTTTTCTAAACGGGCCTCTTTTTTTGCCCAAGCCCATTTTTCGGGCCTATATTTTTACCCAAACCCTCCCATTTTTCGGGCTGGCCTTCGGGCTGGGCCGGGCCGCCCGGCCCATGCACACCTCTAAATTTAAACTTATCTTATACTATATTTCCTTTAAACCATTAAATATCATCCATTTCCATGTTATATCATGCCCGATTATACAATTATAAATATCATTCACACGGCGCAACACATTACCAACTCACATATTCAAATGGACATTAACTTCACAAGATTAGACAATATGCAAAGTTCAAAACAACTCATCATTTTAGGTTAACAAAACAACATCTATGTACATGCCACATAACCGAGCCCAAAAATGATCAAAAGACTACCAAATCAATCACGGGATAGTGTGAGTTTTACAATGATCTGCATTGCACGTTCCGTAAGTTAACAATCTATAGGAAAAAAGGAAAACAAATTGGGTAAGCATTTCGTATGCTTAATAAATTCATTGGTATTTAGACAAAAACTTACCTCATTTTACAATTAAATAAAACTATTATTTAGCTTGACAAAGTTTGCCTAACATATCAAATCAAAAAATTATCAACAAAATTTAGTTAGATAAATTGTGATAAAAACTTCGACATTAAATAAGTGAGAGACAATCACTTCAATTGATATATTTATACAATTTATAGTCTCTACCCCATCTATAAATAGGAGGATAATACGTTTTAATGCACTCAAACCCGCATCCTTCTGCATTGACAATAATACTCATACCAATCGAGTTAAGACTCAATCGACATTTGATCCATTGTTAATATATAATTTTATGCATTATTAATAAATAATAATATTATATTTCATGAATAAATGAAAAAGAAGAAGGGATAATTTATAAATAAATACTCGCATTTATTTTTAAATTTAAAAATAGAAAACTTTAACAGATCCAAAACCTACGAAGGAGCCATATCATAGACGTGCAACTCACACTGCCCCTGCTCAGCAAGCTTAGCCATCTTATCAGCAATCTGGTTTGCTACCCGAGGGATGTGGTGAAATTCACCTGCATATTCCTGGAACAAAACTGCTTAATATCTCTAACTAGGGAAAATGGCGAGTCATGATCTTGGTGATTCTGCAACATTCCAATTGCAGCCTGACTACCACAAGCTTAGAACACCCTTTTGCCCATGTCACCTGCACCCCAACCCAGATAGCTAGTTTTATTAGGGTGTAGTGCCCTCTCTTTGATTCCAAAAGAAAAGGAAACTCCATGTGATAGTTTTAAAGAAAAATAAAATCCTATGTATTTTTAATCACAAATAATTATCTCTCTTATATAATTCTAACTTTTTTCTATTTCCAATCTAAAAGCTGATTTGGAAGGTTTGTTGTTCTTGCGGCTGATGGTGCATCGGCTGTTGGCGATGGATAAGAAGGTTTGTTGAGTTGGAACTGGGAAAGGAGCTTTATTCACCTTTGTTAGGAATGTTTGGGTCAAAAACATAAAGGGTAAACAGACTCGATTTCTTATCATCATTATCATCATCATCACCACAACCACAACCATCACCATCGTCATCTTGGCTTGATTAATTCGTACTTAATCATAAAAAATGTGATGTCATAAATATATGTATTTAATCAATATATTTAGAATGAATAAATTTAGAAAATTTAGATGCATTAATATACTTACCTAACTATATATCAATATCAAGAATTAATGGTGCTCATGGCCGGGCCGGTCCAAATAATGGGTAAAAACTTTTATCCAATTTTGACCCAGATAAAAATGTTAAAATTCTAGTTCAGCTCGGCTCACTCGTATTAATTTTGTTATAAAATTTTTAAATATATATAATATATCAAAAATACTAAAAACATTAAAATAAATATTTATCAACAAATTGAAAATAAATTTTAAAAAAGATGTATACGTAAATAACACTAACATAGATGCAATTTAACAAATTAAAAATAAAATAAGTGTTATACAATATACAAATAATAATAATAAAATATTAGTAATAGAATAGTAAAATAGTAGCAAAATAAAGAGAAAACTACAAGAAAATAACATTAAAACAACAAAAAAATAATATTTTTTGTTATTTGTGAATCTGGGCCAAGTCCATTGTTAAATATAACTTACTTGAAGCTAAATTCTTTTTTTAAACGGACTTTATTTTTTTACCCAATTCATTTTTCGGGTCTATATCTTTATTTAAACTCACTCACAATTCGATTAAAGAAATGCAAATCTCAAATGTATATTTCATTATTCATTTACATGATAACTTAGTAGACAAATCAACACTCTAAAATACACTCCAAACAAGCTTGGGAGAAGGAAAGAAAAGAAAAGAGAATATATATATATAAATATATAAAGTAATGCATTGGGCTTATTTGTTTGCCAACTTCTTGACAGCCTCGGCAAGATCTTTATCATTTCGAATGGTTTGAACCCACTTGGAATTGATATAGATCTGTTCCATGCTTTGTTTCAAGGTTCTAACCTTTGAAGCCTCTGACCTACCAAAGAACGTCCCTATTTCCTTCATTTTCTCAGATGAAGCAAACTGTCAAAGCATTAAAAGACGTAACAAAGTTAAAAACACAACGAGCCTCAGAGAAATCTAAAGATTGTAATAGATACGACAGGGACACAAACCGACGACACGATTGGACCGACAAATCGAGTTAATAGTATCCCAGATCCATAGGTTGTCCAGATTTTATCCCAGTTATTCTGTTTTTGGCAATTAAAAAAGAAATTAACATCAGCTAAACAAGAAGAACAAGATCAAGATCAAGAGTGTTATGGAGTGGTGTTGGTTTTATTAGTTATTACCTTGAGCCATTTCCAAGCAACTTCACGTCCTTCTTTACTAACAGCAAGTCCAAATACAGCATCTTGTTTGCGAACCTAAACAACATTGAAGATTGGATATTTAGTTTTTTATAAAAGACAAATTGTTAAGTTTTGAACTAGGAATTCTAATACCTCGGAGGACAATGCAAAGTTTAAAGCTTCATATACTACACTCTCATCAGGACAAGATGCCAATGAACCTACAAACAGAGGGGGAAAAATATTATAGATTTGAATAGTCTGAAAGTGTCTAAAGGATATTTTACCTAAAACCCGGGTTTTTTCTTGGCTTATATCAGTTTCTCTATAAACTTTCAAAAGAGATTCAAGGCCTGCTTTGTTTGATGAGGTGACTTTCTGCATTACAGCTACATATGCAGCCTGGAACCAAGCATAAATGGAGGATTAAAATCATTGTTTAGCTGCCATGAAATTCTTTATTTTTTTAAACTTGAGATCAAGTAACCTTTCTTATGTCAGGATGGAGGAGAGGTGTGTTTCGGTCGTTCAAGAAGGCATTAAATCGCGAGTTCGCTTCGTTTATCGTCTCCTCGTGACCGAGCACAGCGAGTGCAGTGAAAATATCTCCTCTCGACATCGCATCCAGATGACTCTCGCCTTGTTTTGGGTCCCAACCGAAGTTCCTGTAAGAAAATTACAACGAAAACAGGTTTGGTTTTGGTCATTACAAACTTCAATATCTGAATAACTTACGCAGCAGCATGTAGGAGAAGGCCAATGAAAAATTGTTTGATGTAATTCATTAGTTCGGGTCTTGCATCTGCAACAATCCTTTCAATTTTATCAATTATCTGCGAAACACAGGATCCAAAATCAGGGCTAGCTAGAAGCATAGTTGAAGTAAGATTAAGAAAGATAAGAGGTAACTCGTAGCGTTCGGGTTTTAGGACGCCTCCCCTCATAGCCATACACACCGGGATTTAGCCATCACCCTTCATTCAAGGCCCCTCGAGCACAAGTACCTCCCTTGTTTGCGTACGGTAACACGAGAGAGGTGTCATAAAACCTGCATCGTTACTTCATATTACCTTAATCAAGTTAGATAGCACAGTATGCTCAAGTTCCTCCCTGTAGGCAGCCATGAAGGTAAGCAAGGAAGTCAAGGACATTTCACGTGCCATACAAAGCGCAAACGAATCATCCAGAATGCCTGTTGAACATAATACATAACATTACGACAGTATTCGTTACATCCACAATGTCGCACTATCAAAAAGATGTATGCAACTGCAATTTACGTCATATGTGTTCAAACAAGTACCAAGTCTGTCTGTTACTGATAAGCATTTGTGTTCTATTGCATATCGAAGTTTAGCTGCCAGGCCATCATCATATTTCACCCTGAAGAATCCAATCTGTTCAACATTGAGCTTTATCCAAGAACGTGCTGGATCAGTAACGTTGGAAAGCAAATCCTTAATATCATAAGTTTCGGATTTTTTCTCCATCAACAAGCTTATCAAGCTATCATAGTCTCCGCAGCAGTAAGTGATTGGGATAATCCACTGACAACGATCACGAGAACCGGCATATAAGAATCGTGACTGCCAAAATCAAATCATCAATACAATGAAACAGTTCAAAGTGAAGTTCATGAAAATAGACAAAACATGATTAAACCTGTTTAATTTCCAATGTCTGGTTTTTCATTTTCACAGACAAAACTGGATACCCTTTTTGTTTTGTCCATGAATTCATTATCTTGTCCATTGTTGGCTCGTTACATTCCTCCTTAAGAACAGCCCACAGATCATTTGTCCTTGCATTTGACCATGCATGTCTCTTTATATATGTAGCAAGTGAGTTCTGATATCAAGAGATTAGATGAATCAACTCTGAGTTTGAGATAAAACTTATAAATAATATCAGAATTAGGTTCCAGTATTTAGCAACCTGAAAATGTGGACCTCCAACATAGCCTTTAAGCATCTGGATAATTGATGCACCTTTTTTGTAGCTTATTGTATCGAATATTTCATCAATTTCAGAGGCATGGTTTACCTCCACCTTCAAAGTAAAACAACATATATGCTGAAGATCAAATATATATTGTTAATTATATGTAAAAAGATATATATATATGTATATATTCACCTCGATAGGGTGGGATTCTGCAAGTCCATCCAACCTAAGACCTTCACTAGATTCATGATCAAAGAATTGTGTCCATATTTTCCATTCTGGGAACAACTTATCTTTTGCCATGTAACTCATCTGAAAATACACAACCCTTAGCAATATAAGAACACTAGTGCTAAGTGGCAATAACAAAAGTGAGACCTAGAACCCATACCCAAGTTGCAAAGCCCTCTTTCAGCCACAGGTCCGTCCACCATTCCATTGTTACAAGATTTCCAAACCACTGGTGTGCCAATTCATGGGCCACCACTGTTGCTACCTTAACAGCAACCAAGTACACTAGTCAAACATTTTCTGCACCTATACATACATATAGAGAGGTGGAACAGCATATGTACTAACCCGCTGCTTGTTGGCAGCAGCCGAATGGTGATCATCGAAGAGCAAATCCTTTTCACGATATGTAACTAAGCCATAGTTCTCCATTGCCCCCCCAGCAAAATCAGGGATTGCAACCATATCCAGTTTGGGAAGAGAGTATGGCATTTGAAAATAACTGTAAAAAAACTTATTACCAAAATGTCAAACAGATTGTAAGCAAAATTTCCCACTTTATAGAATATTTACATACTCTTTATAAAAACCAAGTGTCTGCAAAGCTACATGGAGAGCAAATTTCCCTTGATTTGCCTTCCCAACTTGAGAGTACACTCGAACTTTGATCCCATCTGGTGTATGATCCTCAATGTAATCAAACAAACCAATAACAACAGCAACCAAATATGTAGACATCACCGGTGATTCTTGATAATAAACTGTTTTCAGGTTCCCATTCAGTTCCTCCTCATCCACTGGCATGTTTGAAAGGGTCACTAGTTCAGATGGAACATCCAATAATGTGATATTGAACTTTGCCTGTTAAAAAACATGAAACAAATTAATCAACAATGTCAACATGAAACTTTGAAAGGAAAGTTAAAAGAAGACGACCTTGAAAGATGGTTCATCCCAACAGGGAAAACATTGCCTTGCATAAGCTGGCTCGAATTGTGTCACTGCCATATTCTTCTTCTCACCATTGTGATCATAAGTACTGTAGTTCAAATTATGAAAATTTCGTTCATATAGATTCTAAAAACATTAATGTGAAATGATGAATATATATATATATATATACCTTATATAGAATCCCTTCATTTTGTCATTTAAGACACCCTCAAAGCCAATAGTTAAAACTCCCATACCCTTGGGAAGTGTCTCAGAAAATTCCAACACCAAAATCTCATCTGCTTGGACCTTCCCTACTTTCGGCTTCTCAAATACCTGTTTAACATGTAATCAGCCAAAGACAATTATAGTTTCTTTATGACTAATATATATATATATATCCTATTAAGTTGATTAAAGTTTTACTTGCATGTAGAGAGCTTGACCTTATTAGAGTTAGGATCGGAGAAGTAGACTGAATCAGAGTTAATGTGGAGTTGAGCAGCAGCATTGAGGACAATGAAACGAGTGTCGGCAATGATGTCGATAACGATGGAGACAATGCCTTCGAACTTGCAGGCCGCGAGGTCGGGTTTCAGTTGAATATCGTAGCGTTTGGGGACAGCGAATGTGGGGAGACGAGGTTGGCCTTTGAAGTCAGTTGTTGGATCCGAAGTTGAGGGTGGGGCACCTTCAGTTTTTTTCCTGAAACAGGAACAGCACTTCTTCAACAGGTTCATGCTGTAAATTAATCTGTCTGAGAAAAAAGAAGCAAAACTTTGAGAGAGATATGGAAAAGTACAAGGTATAAGGAGTAAGGATGATAAATAGGGGTTGCCATAGATATCTATATATTAGTAGTTTTTACATGCAATGGGAAACATATAGATATTTAATTATACATCCTTAAATGGATTATTCTTCAAAAATCAAAATATTGTATGAATAAATACTTTGATATTAGTATGATTATTCTTTTTAAATTGATATATATATTGCTTAATCCCACTAGATTCATAATTTAATATAAAAAAATATTGCCTAAGAATGGGTTTTAGAATAAGAATATTATCAACAAATTTTAATTAGATAAATAATGATAAGAACTTTGGTATTAGATTGCTTGCTTAGGGAGAAAGGCAGTCTTTACACTTTATTTTATTTTTAGAAAGAGATGTATCCATCTTTATTAATATATTATATGGAATCAAAACATAAAGACTGTTGCTTAATTGGTTCTTGAAAAAGAAAAAGAAAAAGAATATTTAGAAAAATAAAAACATTAATTAATATATTTGGATAATGTTGACGTCTTTTTTATGATGTATTTATTTAGGTTTTTAAGTATTAAATATATATTTTTGATAAAAAAATCCCGTTAAGGAAGGTATTTTCATTATTATATTCTTCTTTAGAAATCTAACATACAAGAATTAAATTGCAATAAGATAGTGTAAAGTTTTCTTGCAAGAGGAATGTGATGCATAATTTTAACTTCGGGTTTTTTCTAAATATATGTTGGATATATATATATATATATGTTGAACTCAAACATTTAAAAACATAAAAGAGAGATAACTTTTTAAAAAAATAAAATTATATTTTTGTAACATATTATTATTATTTATATATTTCATGTGGATGTTCAGGATTTATTTTTCATATTTTTTTTTCTTTATATCTCAATTTTGTTTGGGGTCTTGATATGCCTACTGTTATGTCTACATTATCAAAGGTTAAGGCCCAACATTAAAGTAAGCCCAAAGACCCCAATGGGATCTCTCTCTGCTACTTCATATAAGTGAAATTTACACCCACCCAATTGGTGTCAATTTAGTAGGGATTAAGTCTGAAATGTTGTGTTTGATGGACACCAAAATATAAATATTCTAAGGGACTAAAGTCAGCAATTTTGTATGAAGAATTGGGAAAATATAAAAATTTTATTTGATATATGAATTTTGATTTGAGGCAATTATATGCATGAAACTTTGATTGTAATTAAATGTATACATGAAATTTTGATTTGATTTAATCGTACATATTTAAATAAATAAAGACATCAATTTATTTTTATATTGAGTAAGTATAATTATTTGGGTATGCAATATATAGATGTAAAATGATAATATATCAATAACGATGTTAGTTGTTTGTGAAAATAGAATAAAATCAATATTTCATATATAAAATTGTAAAAAAAATTAAAATTTATATATAATATTACACGAAGACGAATCAAAAGTGATAAGAGTTCTATTAAATCGATAGGGCCCAACTAAAAGATGATTTTCTTTGTTATTATCTTTGCAAAGCTTATTTTTGTTTTTTTTTAAATAATCTCATCATAGGTTCTGATCATATTTATTTTTTTTTACACAATATTTAGAACTACTCATAACTCTATCCCTAACCCATAAATAAGAGAATAATATACTTCATTGCACTCGAATCAACATTCTCATGCACTCGAATCAACATCTCTCAACTATTCTTGGACTGAACTAATCATCACAAAATACCATCAAACACTTATTTTGTTATTACTTAAAATCCTTAAATTGGAGGCTGATTGAGATGTTTGAGCAATATTCATTTAATCAAAGCAGTACATCAATTGAATTTGAAAATGACTTGGACTTGGGAATGGAGCTAACATATATATAGAAATAACTTGAAAAGATAATCCAAATGTATATACCTCGCTTTCAGCAACTTGTATCACTTACAATTAAAATAATAAAAATGGTGTCGATTGAGTCTTAATTTAATTGATATAAATATTATTGTTAATGCGAGAAATAGTGAATTCAAGTGCTTTAAACCACATTATTTTTCTTTTTATGAGTTAAAAAAAAGTTACGAGTATTTTTAAAAATTATATAAAAAAATCGGAATGATTGTTAAAAAAATAAGAATTATTATTCTATTTTATGAAATTATAGGCACTGACAAGTGACAACTCAACTAACAATGGTAGCCTGATGAAGCAGCTCACTCAACCTATGGGCGCTGAGTGTTGCTGTTGCATCCGTGAAGACACCACACCCATAGTTAAGTTCCAAAACGAGAGGGTAGCACACAAACAAAATGGTTAAATTTTGTTATTAGTCCTTGTATTGTATGTTTGTTGTGCTTTATTTTCTTCATTTTTAGTCTTTGTATTTTTCAAGCTTTTAATATTTCAATTTTGACCAAATAGAAGCTATTAAGCTCATTAGGTTAAGTTATGTTATTCTCGAAACCTAATGTGGCGAATATATTATTGTATATGTAATATCATGTCAATTTACATCATGACTGAAATTTTAAAATTAGAAAAAGTATAAAACTAAGAATGATTCAATTAAAGAACATAGATGAAATTTACAACTTTATGCAGAATATATGAGTAATAGCATAATTTAACAAAATGGATTTAACTGTTATCGTTTGGGTCATGGCTAATACTTCAAAATTCGAAAAGGTATATAGATTCAAAAAGTATAAGACTAAAATTGTTGAAATTAAAGTATAAAGATTAAATCCATAACTTACACAGAATATAAGGACTGATAGCAGAATTTGACCCCAAGCAGAAAAAGTCTGTGATATTATCTCCATCCTCGAAACCGTTTGCTGAAAACTATGATCTTGTCCCCTTTCCTCTCTGCTACTGTTAAAGCTCTGTCTTTCCCCATTTTATTGACTTTTTTTTTTTGGGTAAGAATCAAATATAAAATCTGGGATTTTTGGATTAAGTTTGCTCTCAAATTTAGCTGTTTCAAAAGCTTAAAAGAAACCAACAAAAAAACCTTCCAATTTTCCATTTCACCCATCTCAAATCTTCAATTTTTCTTTGCCTTTCGGTGATCATCTTCTCCACTCACACAAATCGGTAGCTTCAATTGTATAGAATGAAATTAAGTGCAAGTGAGGATGATTTAGGGTCAGACATTCATGTTCCAGCAGATATAGATTGGCATATGCTTGATAAATCTAAGTTCTTCTTCCTCGGTGCAGCTTTATTTTCAGGTGTATCAGCTGGTCTTTACCCTGCAATGCTGTTAAAAACCCGACAACAAGTTTCATCCACTCAAATCTCTTGTTTCAAAATGTCTTTCTCTATTATGAGATGTGAAGGATTAAGAGGATTCTATAGAGGTTTTGGTACCACTTTAATGGGAACAATCCCAGCTCGAGCACTTTACATGGGAGCCCTTGAGGTAACCAAGACCAGTGTTGGCAGTAGCACTGTTAGGCTAGGATTTTCAGACACAACAGCCACTGCTATAGCTAGTGCTGCTGCTGGTTTAAGTTCAGCCATGGCTGCACAACTTGTTTGGACCCCAATCGATGTTGTGAGCCAAAGGCTCATGGTTCAAGCCCCAAATGCGAGTCCTTGTAGATATAAAAATGGCCTTGATGCCTTTAGGAAGATCCTATTTGCAGATGGTCTTAAAGGGTTGTATAGGGGATTTGGGATCTCAATGTTGACATATGCACCATCTAATGCTGTTTGGTGGGCATCTTACTCTGTTGCAAACAAGCTCATTTATGGTGGTCTTGGTTGGTCTGATAATATTAGGCGGTCTGAGTCAAAGGCCACGGCGGTTGCTGTTCAAGGGCTAAGTGCAGCCATGGCTAGTGGTGTTTCAGCTTTGATCACCACCCCACTTGACACCATTAAAACAAGGTTACAGGTCCTGGATAAAGAAGAGAATGGGGTAAGGAAACCTTTGACCATGTTACAGACAGTGAGGAATATGGTTAAGGAAAGTGGTTTGGTGGCTTGTTACAGGGGATTAGGACCAAGGTGGGCTTCAATGTCATTGTCTGCAACAACCATGATTACTACTTATGAGCTTTTGAAAAGGTTGTCAGCTAAGAACCAAGAAAGCTTGACATCATGAACATGGCAGCTGATGAGAATTAGTAAAACAGATAGGACACTAACTGTGAATTTTTGTTGTTTTGGCATTTTTTTTATTGTGGAACATGAATCTAAGATCTAGCAGTTTTGCTTTCTTTTTCAATCTGACACTGTAATAAAATGCATCTTTCATGTTACAGATTCACCCAACACATCCAATGACTGGTTCAATGCATTGTGTATATAAGAAATGAATATGTGCTGATGACAGCTGTCGAAATCATTTTTTTTTTAGTTTAAAAATAGGGATCGACTTTGGTTTTGAAAACGAAAATGAACATGAGAGTCGCCACCAATCTTTTGTTTAGGTGTGATTGGTTCACCTGATGAAACATTTTATTTCATTTAAATCAATTTTGGCCTAAGTAAATTTGAGAAAACGGGTTCGGAAGCCGGTTACGTGTGAGGAAGGATTAGCACTCTTACCACGCCCAAAATTGGTACCAAATTGATTAAGTACTGCCCTTATGTCTGAGATTTGAAGCTATTTTTGAAATATGGTTCCTTAAAAAATTTGAATAGCTCAAGTTGGTCGTCAAAATTCTCTTTTCTCAAAGGAATGCAGCATCATATCCAACACGATAGGACACGATACTTTATTCCCTTGAGAACACGATAAATTTTGGCTTCCAAAAATTTATATGCCGAAAACTACAAAAGGATGTTCAATTATTTAGTCCAACGAAAAACAGAAACCCAGCACGGTAGGGCACGATTCCTCGAACTTCCAAACATTGAACATTGCTTTGTTTTAGAATTTAAAGAATACGAATGAAATTCTAAAGGAATGTTCGATTATTTTGAACAAACGAGAAATCGAAACCCAGCACGATAAAGCACGATTCCCCGAATTTCCAAATATCAAACATTGCCTTGATTCAGAATTTAGAAAAACACGAGTGAAATTCTAAAGGAATATTCGATTATTTTGAACAAACGAGAAATCGACCCGGCACGATAGGGCACGATTCCCCGAATTTCCAAGCATCAAATATTACCTTCGTTTTAAGGAATTTTCAAATGAATAATTGTAAAGCCAGTTTAAAACGCATTAATTTTGGTTTGAAATAAAATGGAATCATGAATTTCGAATCAATAAGTTGAAGATTACAATGCGATAATTACGAATGAAAGGCGAATAAACATGGAACAATATACATGGATAAGATACTATGCAAATGGGTGATAATAATATGAAAATACGAACGAACGAATTATAATACACATAATGACAATAATCACTCAATATACATTATTTATATATTAATAATTAAAGAGAAATGAAATGAATAATACGAACAATTAAAAAAATAAACAATGGGACGATTCTAGACGAATAACATGTAGGTAATACAAGCTTGAAATAGACACTATGAAAAATGATTTAAAGTAAATGATATTAGTTAATTTAAAATCATTAGTATACAAGATAACAAAAATAATATAAATAGAATAACTAAAAATAATAACTCAAAAAAAAAATTTTAAAATTGTGTATGAAAGTTTAGAATGAAGATATGTACAACAGTTTAACATAAATAACATGTGAAATTTTAAAATTAATAGTAGTAGAAAGGTTTATAATAAATAATAAAAGGAATTTAACACATTTGTCATACAAACGATACAACTAAATAATATATAATAACTTTTTTATTTAAAAAAAAACAATATGTACGTATATATATTAATTTGAAATACAAAGATGCATATAAAAGTTTCAAAATATATACTACGTATGATAGTTTAAAAGAAATTATATATATAATATTTTAAATTGATAATAATTTAAAATACATGATATGTTCAAAAGTAATTACAATGATTAATAATAATAATGTGGATAAATACAAAAAAGAACAATATATATATATATAATATGACAGAATCAATATAAAATTAATTAGCTTTATAATATGATAATAGCAATAATAATAATATAATAATAATAATGTAGAGAATGATAACAACACATTGATAGGAATAATAATAGTATATTAGTAATAACAAATAATAAACTAAGGAATAATAATAATACTAACAATAATATAAATAATAATACAAATTCACAAGAGAAATAGCAACAAAAATAATAAGAGAACGAACGTAATAATAATAATAGCAAACAATAAGCATAAAAATAAGATATGGTTATAGTAATAATAATATTAAATTAGTTAATAAAATAATAAAAAAGATGAAAAGGGACCAATTTGAACTTACAATAGAAATTCGGGGCAAATCGGAACTAAAAATAAGAGAATAGGACCCATTCGAATATGCGAACAACGAGGGAGGACCAAATGGGTAATAAACCCGTCCCCCCCAAAACGCGCCGTTCGACCAGGGATCAAAATAAAATAATAAAGAAATTTTAGGGGTAAATTAAAAAGAAATAAAAAGGTAACGGGACCACATTGAAACCGGCCTCAAAAGCGGAAGGACTGGGGGAGCAAATAAACCCTCAGTCCAAAAACACGCGGATCCTAGACACAGGCGGGTCGGGTCTTCGGGTTCCTCCCCCAAAACGACGTTGTTTTGGACGCTGGGGGAGGTGAGTGAAACGGCGCCGTTTCACTAGGCTATAAAAGCCAAAAAAAATTCAGAAATTTTCATTTTCACCCTTCTTCAAAAAAAAAAAAACAAAACAGTTCCCCTCCCCTCTCTCAAAGCATCCGGGGCCAGGCCAGGTTTCAGGTCGCCGGACCGCCGCAAGGTCGCCTCCGGCCACCGCGCGAACTCCGAAAGGTACTCTCTTTTTTTTATATTTTTTTTGTGTTTTTTTATGAGCTTTTAATATATGTATATACGTGAGGGAATGGATTCGAAAATAAGACAAAGAAGAAAATAATAATAATAATAATAAATAAAAAGAAAATCACCTCAGGCTTTCGATTTCGTTTTTCGGTATTTTAGTTCCCTGATTTAGTGTTATTCGCGTGCTTTGGTATTGCCATAATCACCCTTTTTTGCTTTTGTGTTTCAAAATCAAGTGCTTTTTTATTCTTTCGATTGCCAACCGTTACAAATGGATTTGGCTTAGCCCTTTTAAAGCCAATTTACAACTTTTTTTTTATTAATACTTGTCTATTCTCTGTTTAATTTGTAGGTGCAAGTGGGAGACAAGGCGGTAAAGCAAGTGGCTGACTGGCATGGGCGATGGGACAGAAACGGCGGCTAGGGGGGCTAGGATTTTTTGTTTTTGCCACAATTTGTTTAGGTAGTGGGCTGATGTAAGTGGGTTAGGGTCTGTTTAGTTTTGGGCTGTTGGGTAGGTTTAGCCTTTATTTGGGTTGGGGTAGGTTTAGGTTAAAATGGGCCTGGGTAAAATTGGTGTGTAACAACAGCCATATGTCTGCAAAAAAAAAAAAAAACTAAATTCTATGGGCAAAAACAACCATTAAAGCTACACATCCACACATTCAATGGCTGTTATTCACCAATCAAACTATGGACTTACTCTTTTTTTTTTTTTGGTAAACTAAAATAGCATAAGCGAGACAAAAGATCACCCTAGTTCAATGTAAACAGACTAGAATCCGCTATAAGCAACTCACTAATCGAAGGCGAAGGTTACTCCAATAGATGAAATCACAATGGCTCTGGATCTTTAATTTTGGCCAAAAGATCTGCCATCGTATTCTGCACCAAAGGAAAATGTATGACATGAACCTCCCAAGTTCGAATAAGCATGTGATGTATCAGTTGGAGTTCCGTCAGCTTGCTATCCACAACACCACCTACAAGAATAATCTCAACCAACAAAGCGTTATCACACTCTAATTCCTACTTTCGAAATCCTTTTATTTCATGCTAAATGAAACCTTTAAGAATCGCCTTTTCATCACCTGAAATATTATACATTCTCCAATTAATATTAAAAAACCATATAGTAATACTTACTTTTTATTTTACATCTTAAAGGCCTACTTTAAGCAAATATTGTGCCACTAACTCCCTAATAGTAAAAAGACAAATGATTTATGTTGTTTAAATCTTTGTTAATATCAAAATTTATGTTTAAATTTGGACAACTCCCTTCTATTGCCACAAGAGATAGGGGCTTTAACTCCCAAAAATACTAGAATTTCATTTTAGTTTTTTTTAAAAAAAATTAAAAATATAAATTAATATAATGATAAAATTGCATGATAAATTTTTAATTTAATTTTTTTAAAATTTTTGAAATAATAAATTAATAAAATAATAAAATTATATTTTAATCATCTTAAAACTTTATAATCTAATGTCGGTGGTTTTAAAAAATAAATTTTTGATTCTCCTTATTCAAGATAGGAAAATGAAAAGTAAAAATACCATAAAGATCTCTGTATTAAAAGTCAGATTGCATTTTGGTTCCTCTACTCAGAAAATGGATAAATTTAATCTTTGTCCGTTACGCTAAAGAGCAAATTCATCATTCTATTAAAATTTTTATTCATTTTTACTATTAAAAACTAGTCTTTACATATTAATATAAGATAAATATGAAATGTCACGTGTTACCGTTTACTTTAATTCGCGTTATTTAACCATTTACTAGACATCTGTGATGCAGGGGAGTATTAAATTATGCTTAAAAAAAGTGAGGAACATAATCAATGATTAGGCTGTAGATTTTCTTCATAGTGGGAAGAAATATTGCATAAGTTATGATGCCTTGGGCCTCGTAATGGCGTAATCCTTTTCTTTAGAACAACTTTTGCTTAAAACAGGCCAGGATAGATGGCCGAGCCCATGCTCCTTCTGCCTTTTTCTTGCTACACAATATATTTATCAGTATGTTATTCGCATCTGGGTGTGAATATGGGATATATATTTGATATGGGTGTTGTTAAATATTTAATTTATTTTATATCTTTAGAGGTTATATCTTTATATTAGAGTTGATTATAGGTCGGATCGGGTCCAAAAAAAATTGTAAACTCCTTATCTAGGTTCAGGCTTAGTTTACTCGTATTAAAATTTTTTTATATTATTTTTTATATAAAAAATTTAAAATATAAAATACATTAAAATAACATTAAAATAAATATTTCTCAATAAATTAAAAAAATATTTATACTTAAACAATACTAAGATAGGTACAACTTAGCAAGCAAATGCTTTTAAAATAGTAGTAGAACTAACAATAAAATAAGATTATACAATATCTAAATAATAACAATAAAATAGTAGCAATATAATAGCAAAATGATAACAAAACAGTGGCAAAATAGCAACATTTTTTTTTGCAAATTTGGGTTGGGCCAAGCTGACCAAAAAAATTTACCCGAGGCCCGACTCGTTTTTTAAACAAACTTTTTTTATTGTCCAAACCTAATTTTCAGACTTATATTTTTACTCATACTATCCCACGTAACTTTATGAAAAATTTTAATATATATATTCATGTTATATACATATATGACATCCGAATTGAGCAAACATAAATGCAAGGCAACAATAAGCAAAGATTTCGCATCACCTCATACTTTGTCTTTGATGAAACAAACAATATTGCTGTTGTGGTTGTGGTTTCGGTCTTACAACTAGTTGATGTTTTAAGTATAATATTAAAAAATTTAAAATTTGATTGTATCGATTTTTTACTCGATTCAAACTATTGATATCAATTCTCAATTCAACCAATTCAAAATCTTCCTTTAACCAACTCGATCGACTAATTCAATCCAATTTAAACATCATTGCAAAAATCCCCCCTTCAATGTTATCTTTGAGTTGAATATCAACATCTACCTTGTACAAGCACATCATTATTGTTATTATTATTTATGAATGCTAGGGTTCATAGGCCGTTCATTCATATGTATATGTTGCTAGTAAGTGAACTCATTTCACATCAACACTGTCCACTGACCAAAAGAGTGGAAATTTTGGTCAGTTACCACCACCTTTTGTCTCCAATTTATCACAATCCCTAATGTAAAAAAAACAAAATGGTATATCACAGTAAATTCTAAAGGACCACAGATATCAAATTGGACGGTTCTGATTCATCCAAAATATGCTTGAGTTTTGATATGATGTTGAAACATGTCAAGGGTGGAAAGTGCATGAATAATTAGAAGAAGGTAGGAAAAGATAGGTGGGTTTGTACACATCAGTTCAAAAATCGAAATGAAATGAAACTAAAGAAGATAAGCCACCATAAAAAGAAAAAACATGAATAATGACAGTGGAATTTTGAATGTTCAAACCCTAAATCATTGTAATGAAATATTATTCTTGTCAGTATTGGCAGATAGTGGATTTTTACTATCCATTACTTGTTTGATAAATATTATAATTGTATATAAATTTTGATTTAAATCTCGTACATGAAATTTGATTTTAATGTTATTTTATATATAAAATTTACATTATTACAAGAAAATACTTTCGTTTAGGTAGACAAATTATGTCTTTGCCTTTGTGACTTTTTGTATTCATTTGTTCACATCAAATAAAAAAAAGAAAATTGATGTCACAAACATCCATAGCTCCAATATTTTCCACCTTAATTATAATATGTCTATTATCTAACTACCAAAAGATGATATCTTAATAAACAATCTTACGAAATCTATAATGAAATATGGTAAAAAAATCAACAGATTTTGCTTCACACAATCTCATATATATTGATGGATAGAACAAAACCCTAATTTGTTGTATAAATAATATAGAGCATGTCACGTAAATTCTAATCGCCCGATATCTATGCTAGTCATTCAGTTAATCAAGGTCTCCTGATCGCTCGACACATGTCCTCGCTACTCATTCGGCAAGGTATGGTTCAGCTAGCCAAGGTCTTGATCACTACCAACTTGACTAGCTGACCAACAGCTTGCTTAGTACGTGTGCTCGCCACTTGCATGGTCTTACCCTGTTTGCCCATATCCTCTAGGGGGTATCTGGGACATGTGTAACCCTCAGGGGAGTAACGTGTTGACACGCATGGCACTTAGTTACCCCTAGCACGTCACATCAGTGGGTCATGCCTTATATATATAGATGAGCCACTCTAAAGGGGCTACAGAAAAACAAACGCTCGACATAATAAATTCAAAATAGTTTCTTGTTATAGTTTGATGTCATGAACCGGAAAGCTGCTAAGAGGATAGGCGAGGGCTCTAGCCCCTCCAAGAAATGGTAAATTATTATTTTAATCTCTTAAAGTTTTTAAAATTATAAGTTAATTTAATGGTAAAAATACACTTCGACCTCTAAAAATGAAATCTTTTCAATTTAATCCATTTAAAATTCTAAAATAAAAGCATATATAAAGATAAAACCATACTAATTTTAACCCTTTTAAAATTCTATAATTTAATTTAACCCAAAAATAAACCTCTAACATCGTTGCTTAATCTTGTAATTTACATCGAAAACAACGAATTTTGGTCCTAGACATAGCAAGATGTAAGCAAATAAAAGGTTAAGAAAAATGGCCTTAAAACACGTCTCAATCAGAAAGGCAACGTAAAAACCCGATCATATGACTTGTTTTGTTTATATATTTATCAAATAAAGAACTTCTTGTAAGGTGATTTCGATGGAATCAAAGGAAGAGTGGTGCGATGTGAAAGCAAATCAAGAGCTAAAGATTACATTACAATTTAATAATACATGGGGTTCTTTTCATTATCTGTTTGCCTGTGTAAGGATGTAGATACATGATGGTCTTACTAAGTAAAATAAAAGTGCAAAAGTGGTAAAGCTAGGGTTTGCTTTTTCCTAGAATAAACGCAAAGAGAGTTTTTTTGAAAAGGCTACCATGAGCTTAGTAGTGCACATTGTTGGACTTATGGTGTACAAAAAAAGCATGTTTAATCACCACAAATCCCTTATTAAAAACTTTGGGAATTTTCTAATTTCATCTAACTTTTGTTGCCCACTTTAATTAAGTCCCACAACAATAGACTCCTATACGATTTCTTACTTAGAGTTAAAAACATACTTGGTTAACAATCATGCATCCAAGTTTACTCCAACATATGCATCTTTTACAAATTCTTAATTTCATTTGAATCAGTACTTAATCAGGAAATTTTAGCCCTAATAAAATTTTGGTATTTTTTTCACTTGATTTATTATAATTTCTTTGAAATTTATAAGTATTAAAATTTTTTTTTATTCCGTCACTGAATATACTTGGAGTGAATGAAAATTAATGTGAAAAAATTAAATGATGCTTATGTGGTCGAAACCTCTGCCACCCAATTAAAAATTGATTTAATTAATTTAGGTATGCCAAAATGATAGCATGGTCCTTGTCATTGTGACCATTGTGCCCCCCTTCCTTTCTTTATAAATGAAAAGGATATCGGGAAAACAAAATTAGTAAAAGCCATTAAAGACAAACAAAAGGGGAGGTAGAATTTGTCAACATTCAATTCTTCCTAATTGCCAAAGACATAATTACAAAATTATTCTATTTTTTGGGCCGGAATTAAATTTTATATTTTTATAATAGTAAAAATATAATTTCATTGTTTTAATAATCTATATTTTTATAATTTTTTAGACGACTAAATTAACTTTTTATCATTTTGAGGGCCAAAGTACAATTTTACCATTATTAATTTAAAATTCTATAAATTATAAAGAGCCTAAATGAAAAAAAATTCATTTTAAGAGAGGTCAGAGCCCCTGCCAGTCCCTGGATCCGCACCTAACAAAGTTTTAACTATGGACATACAAAAATTTACAAAAACTAAATTTTTTTAATCAATTCCTTTCCTATCCTCTATATAATAACTAATTAAATCATATCATGAATGAACCTATTCCTAACATCAAAACAACAATCTTGAATGGCATCAACTACGATATTTGTTTGGGTGATGACAAGGGAATGTAAAGTATAGAAAAAAATAAAAAAAATAAATGATACACGTAACGATTTTTTAACTCTACTTGCGAAATTAGAAAAATATCTCAACCCTAAATTTTAATAATTTTGTTATTATTAGATAATCAAACTAATAAACTTACATTTGATCATGTTTTGTTTTTTTTTTTGTTACAAAAGAGAAAGTTGAGTTTAAGTCTCAACCAAAAAACTAAAACCATTACGTAACGCTGATTTTGTAACAAAATATCCTATACCATTGGAAACGATTGTGTGGAGACATGCAATCGGATTATGTAATCCTAGCCTATTTAGACATCGCATCTGTCGCCATGTTCGTCGTCCTTACCACGTGCCTGATTTCAACCTACCAATCAACTAATAAACTTACATTTGATCATGTTTAATCAATGCTTACATATATGAATATATGATTAGGTAGCTACAACTTTATCCTAAAAGAATAAAAGTAAACTTATTTCACTAAATGAATTAAAAAGGTAAAGGTTTAAGCTTTATACAACCATTAATTCTCTTTATCCTACTTAATTAATTAGATGGGTTGTTGTTGCAAAAAGCTATCCCACATATTTGATTTGTGCTTTTAAGGAGTTATGATGCTATACCTCGGATTCTCATGTCTCTTTGTTTAATTTATTTATTATTTTATTTATCATTATTATTTATTTAATTATTTTAATTCTTTACATGCTGTGGCTTATATAACTTCTTTCAACAGTGCAAATTTTAATAGTATAATTCATGTATCTATATTGATATTTTTTTTATTATACTTTAATTACTTTTTCATATAATATTTACCTGTCCAAGTTCGAAGGCCCGCCCAAAATTGAAAGAATTTGAATTAAAATATTAAGTCCATTTAAAATATGGTTCAGGTTCAGGCTTGAACATTCAAGGCTTCGAGCCTGGCCCGGCCCAGCCCATTTTTAAGTTTATAGTAATTTATATTATGTAATTTAGAACACATTAAAAAAATAAACTTATACTAAATATATAATATGTAAAGATTAAAATAATGTTAAGATGATTATATAAAAAAATTAATAAATAAAAAATATATGAAATTATTAAATATTAAAATAATAGAATATAAATATTTTTAAAAAATTAAAAAATAATGTGTGCGGGCCTACAATGAGATTAGGTTAGTCTTTTACAAATATGGACGGGTTTGGGCAAAATTTTAAACTCACATTTTGGGTCGGGTTAGACTTGGACAATTATGAAATATGTTAATAAGATGCTCAAACCCAACCCAAACCCAACCTATGAGCACCTCTAATTTATATTGTATAAAAAAATATTAGATTTACAATTAAGATTTTACTAGTAGAAAACCCTAACATGTTTTTCACTCTTACACATACTTATTATTAATATTAAAGCTATAATTGCGAGGGAAAATATTAAAAAGGTCGAAAGCTTATTATTTTATTTTATCTAAAAGTTTATTATTTTATCATTAGATTTAATGTATATTATATGTATTAGATTAAAAAAAAAGTTATTTTCATATATAAGATTAATATTAACAGGTGTTTACAAACATTATTCAATATTTTCCTTAATTAATTAACAAATAATATAAAACATACATATAAGTATAACTAATGAAATTATGAAATGAATAAAAAATTTACCGGCCAGTAGTCGAATTTTTAATACTTGGTAAAAATGTTATAGAGGCACTGTATTAGGAGTTAGATTGTATTTTACCCGATTTACTCAAAAAATAGATAAATTAATCGATATACATTAAATTAAATAGCAATTTATTTTTTATGTTAAAATTTTCTTTGATTTTCACAGTTAAAAGTAGATATGTCTGATGGAATAACTAAATAACTGCGTTCATATGACCAGTTTTTAGCAATAAAATTTGTTGAACTTTAAAAAAAAATTAATTTACTCTTTGATATAACGTGCTATATTGAGATTAATTTACCTATTTTTTTAAAATAAAAAACAAAATACAAATTCACCAAAAAGTAACCTAAAATTCTTGTATGGGTTTATGAGTTTTCTTTCCTTCCCATTATCCATTCAGCCTAATTATGTAGTGTTTAGTAGTCGAAGGCTTCACTCATGTTAATTAAATATTTATTTTTAAATTCTTTTTGTCACAATCATATAAAATTCATTGACTTATAACTATAAACTATATCTCCGTTGAGTGTTGACTTATTAAATCTTCAAATATAAATCATTAATAAAAAACAATATATTCATTAGCAAAAATCTAAACGAAAATTTTAAAATCTTTGTTTTTTTAATATATAATTTAAATAAATATAATTAGCATGCTCCAAGATCTCTGTTTTTATATTTTAGTCCGGTTTAACACACACCTTCAAGGTCATGCGGGATCCACTCTCATATTTATTGAAGGAATGACAGAATGAGCCCATGGTGCACGTTCCTCACACATTGGATGAGGATAACTTTCCCTTAGCAATCTTCCACATCACACTAATGGACAAATGTATCTCTCCTATAAATACCATGATCAACGATGAAGAAGGGATCAATTTCCAGCTTAGCATGCCCTCTTATCCTTGTTCCAGCTCTTAGTCTCCTTAGGTAAACTAGCCTCCATAACACCACCTCACTCTTGTCCTTGTTCCTTCTTATCTTTCTTCATTGTTGTACATTATATCAACAATTGGTGCAATGAACGTAGGCCAAAAATGTCTCAGATTTAGAATGATGCTACCCACAATCTTTTTAATGAAAACAACAATATTAACCCTGCCAACTCCTCTACTCCAGCAAATGACGACGATGCCACCAACACTGAACTCCCTTCAACCTAAACCAAGAACCTTGCCACTCAAACAACACCTCGACCAATTGTTACCCCTATTGAGGATTTATCCCAATTCATGTTTGCTCTTAATATCTCTCTTCCACTTCCTTTACCAACCTTGCTATTATTACCCCACCAATGGTCTTAGGCATTCCACCTCCTCTTGCTATTGCGCAAGATCTCAAAAACGACCTTTTGAGGCAGATGTTCTCTTGTCTAATTTCTCAACCTCAGCCAATTGTCATTATTACCCCCACCAAATCAAGCATCTCAACTACAGCAAATTTTTGGCCCCCAACACCACGACACTAAGATACGTGTTAGCATCAGATGTAACGTTGACCTCTTTATTGACCCTATTTGAAATTATGCCTTAACGAACCAGTTGTTTGGATTAAGGGAGCACCAACTTCCCACACCCTTGAGCAACCCTTCTCAACACCCTGGGGAAAGGCCATCCGCTCATCTCAGAAAGAGTTAGCCACCCATTTTTTAGGTGTGAACACTCCTCAAGTGTAAACACACCCATAAGGCCCACCCGAACATAACAACCTCATGCTAATCAAAGGAATAACATAATAGGCCCCATGGCACATGTTCTTCACATATTGGATGAGGATAACTTTCCCTCATAGCAATATGTTATGTCATACCAATGGGCAAGGGAACCTCTCCTATAAATATATTGATTAGAGATTAAGAAAGGATCAATTTCCAACACCCTGAAATTACTCTAACCAATTGTCGTCTCATACAACTTGTCCTCTTGTCCTTGTTTCGACTCTCGACCTTTTTAGATGAACCAACTTCCATAGCTTCACCCCCAATCTCCTCCTTGTTCCTCCTTAGTTCTACCTTGTCTCAACAATTTTCAAAATTAAGTAAGCAATCAACTATTACTTGGAAAAGCCTACTCGGAGTAATAAAGATCTGTGCTCAAAATTTTATTTAATAAGAATTAAAAACATGTTGATATTCGAACAACTCTTATTCTTTAATTCTTATAAAAATATTAATTTAAAAAATATATTTAAAACTAATTACACTATATACAGCATTAAAGTTTATAACATCCCAATTTAGTACCAAACCATAGCATAATAGAATGCATATCATGACCAAATCATATTTATAATTTTTTTTATTCTGCTTTCTCATATTTCGCATACCCTAAAACAGAAATTATATATTTTCTTTCGTTTTTATATTTATTTATTTCTAATTTCCAATTATTATTACATTTACCTTTTATGTTTAGTATTGATCTTTTTCCCATAAAATTAAAGGGAAGTGGCAGACAGTATGTCAATAGTTTTTTATTAATATATTTTAAAATTTATATATTTTTAATTTTAAAAAATAATATAAATATGATATTTAATTAAAAATTAAAAATATATAAACTTACTAGAAAAATACCTCTAAAAATGAATCTGGACAAACAGATGTCCAAGTTCATCTCTGATGTGAAAAAATTGTTTTTAATAATTTATGTATTTTAAAGATTTTAAATTTTTATTATATTTGTCGCATCTCAAACTAAGAGACTACTATGTGTTATTGTCAAATTGATTATTAATGTCACGTCAACACAAATTAATGATATTAATACGAAAATATCATATGTTTTCAATTTCTTTTAAGAATTAAAAATATATATCATTAAAAAATAAAATATAACTTTTATAATCATATTTTAAAAGAATACATTAATATTTTTTTTTGAAGAGGGTATATTAATATTTCGATTCTAACTAATTAATATAGTTGTTTCGATATCACATGACTAAATGTTATAATTCTGGAGTTTTAAGTTTATAAATGAGAGGTTTGTTATGAATTGATTTAGTTCGATTGATGTGCGATTAAAATGTAATACTAAACTTCAAAATTTTGTCTCATCAACTCGAGGGGGGTTGATTTATTTATTTACCATGCATCGCAGGGCTTAAATTCATGTACTGTTTCCTTTATATTCACAAGTTTAAAACAAACAACTTAGCTTCCCTTGTAGTTTTTTTTCTTCCTCTAATATCTTTCTTTTCTTTTATTTTTTTTTTAATTTGTGTAAAAAACCAAGAGAGATTGAGAGAGAAACAGAAAACAGAAAATTGATACAGCAAAACAGAGAACAGTTACCGGCGATATTCCCATTTTGCGACAAAGTCTTCAAAGATGATAGCTTGTTTGGGACGAATCGTACAGGACACCGACGCCGATTCCATACCCGACGACGACGTTTCCACCCTATCCGAATCCCTCGACCTCCAAGGCACCATCGAGAGCGGCGGAATTACCGGCGTAGCTGATAAAGATTTCGGTGGTCTTTACTCTGTCAAGCCGTTAGCTTTGATTAAACCGTCTGGGACCGAGGATATAGCTCGGGTAGTTAAGGCCGCTTCACAGACTTCTCACCTGACGGTTGCGGCAAGGGGTAACGGCCACTCCATCAATGGCCAGGCGATGGCTGACGGTGGATTGGTGATAGACATGCGTTCGACGGAGGAAAACCATTTCAAGCCGTTGACAATTGATGGCTCTCATTATATCGACGTCTCCGGCGGGGCATTATGGGAAGACGTCTTGAGACGGTGCGTTTCGATGTTCCGTTTGGCTCCGAGGTCGTGGACCGATTATCTCAGCTTGACGGTGGGCGGGACGTTATCCAACGCTGGCGTTAGTGGACAAGCGTTCCGTTTTGGTCCCCAAACATCGAATGTAACGGAATTGGAAGTTGTAACTGGAAAAGGAGAAATAACGGTTTGTTCCGAAACCCAAAACTCCGAACTCTTTTTCGGAGCCCTCGGCGGACTGGGTCAGCTCGGAATTATAACCCGAGCCAGGGTTAAGCTTCAACAAGCTCCGGACATGGTGGGTCATTTTAGTATATTTTAACCAAAAAAAAAAAAAAAAAAACCTTTTTTAGTGCATGACTGACTCGATTACGCTACGTAATTTAGGGTTTATTTTAAGGGTTTTTTTTTTTTACTCGATTTAGGTAAGATGGATAAGGCTAGTGTATACTGAGTTCGAAGAATTCACTCGGGATGCTGAGTTTCTGGTGACTCAGGAAGAAGGTGAGTCGTTTGATTACGTGGAAGGCTTCGTATTCTCCAACAGTGACGACCCAATCAATGGCTGGCCATCCGTACCATTAGACCCGGACCATGAATTCAACCCGGCTCACATCCCTCAAACCGCCAGCTCAGTCCTCTACTGCCTCGAAGTGGCTCTCCATTACCGCAACAGTGACCGCCCTTCAACAGTAGATACGGTAAACAATGTTTTTTTTGCTTAATAATCTCCTGCATCAGTTCTTATCATATCAAAATAGAACCTTGATTTGGTAGCCGTCGATGACGGATTAGATGAGGAAAAAAAAAAGTCTTTCGCCGGAATTTGGAAACTGTGGGACCGTTTCTAAATGGGTCCCTTATAAAGGTGGGTCCGTCCCTATCCCCGCCGGAACAGTAAAAGAAGTTCACTAGTAAAACGTTAATCTTTTGGCCAATAATATTTATTTTTAGAAAATAATAATAATTTCTGAATTATTACTATATAGTTTTGAAACTGACCATACAGTTCATATATCTTCTATTGGATTTTCTGACACAAAAAATAAAAGCTGTTGAAAGTGCCCATTCTATGGGGGTTTAATTACAAGACTGTGAACGCTACTGTCCCTTCTCTCGTATTTTCCGGGTTCTGTCACTTTCGTGAAATCGGGAATTTGTCGAGGTTAAAATAGTAAATAAAACAGCAGTATAATGCTTGTAGCTGGCTGATCATTGAGATTTCGGCTGACGTTTTGGTCCCCGGGGTCCGCAAATGGCCAAAAAGCCCATATCTTCTGGAATCTGTAATTTCATTAAAATGACATTATTGCCACTGATCATTTTTATTTTTTCCTTCTTTTTATTTTAACCATTCATTGTGCAGGCCGTAAGCAGACTTCTTGAACGGCTAGGATTCATCCAACTGTTGAAGTTCCAGTTGAATGTTAGTTACGTGGAGTTTTTATTGCGTGTGAAACAGGTGGAGGAACACGCTAAAGCCAATGGCAATTGGGATAGCCCTCACCCTTGGCTGAATATCTTCATATCCAAATCAAGTATAGTTGATTTTGATCGAACGGTGTTTAGAAAGATGTTGAAAGATGGTGTCGGTGGGCCCATGTTGATCTACCCCCTCTTGCGAAGCAAGTAAGTATTCCATTTCACCCCAACTACATGATCGTAACACGTGTGAAGGACCCACGAGAGTACCATTTTATTCTGAGCTAAACTGTACTTGATGTTAGCGTATAAGCAGACGTAGAGGGAAAAATAATAACAATGTAGGTACGTAGTGGGACAAAGATACGGGGTGGGTCCCGGTGATGATAAAAAAGAAATTTACTGTCCGAATTGTTTGAAATTCAGACAACAAATAGGGTAGTTTGGTCATTAGGATAAATCTTTTTATGGGAAATGAGATTTTCCAAGAGAGGTAACTTTCAGAGTCAGTCTTTTGGCCATTTGATAAAACGACAAACCAATTTATTCGCCAACTAAGCTATAATGACACCATAATTTGTCTGGGCTCCAGCAACTATTTTCTCCCCTTCAGGATTAATTTAATCGAATTTTTCAGAATTTTTTGAATTTAGATAATTATTAAATTTATGTTTAAGCTATTCTAAGTCAAATTTTAGTACTTTTTATAAGCATAGACCTTTATTGTTGTCTGTAATTGATTTATGGATGGTTGGTTTTAAAATGTGTTGACAGGTGGGATAGTCGGACATCGGTGGTGCTACCGGAAGGCGAAATATTCTACATAGTGGCGTTGCTCCGGTTCGTTCCCAAGGGTCCAACGGTGGAAAAATTGGTGGCACAAAACCACGAGATCATCAAGTGGTGCAACAAAGAGGGTTTGGATTTCAAGCTATACCTCCCTCACTACCAGTCAAAAGAGGATTGGAAACGACATTTTGGGAATCAATGGACACGATTTGTGGAGAGGAAGACCAGTTTTGATCCAATGGCTATCCTTGCACCTGGACAAAAAATTTTTAAAAGGACCCATATCATCAAACCTTAATTAGTGTACCCAATTTGTATTTTTTTTTTTTTTGTTAATTCTGCATATGAAATTTTATCTTCTTTGATGTTTCCCATTAAATTGGTGGGTCAGCTCAAGTTGGTTGATAATCAATGTTTGAAAGGAAAAAAAAAAAAAAAGAATCATAAAATCTTGACTAAATACGCTGATTAATTATGTTTTAATTTATTTATTGGCTTTTTCAAAAGCCAAAAAGAAAACAGAAAACCTGGATTTTTTCAACTATCAAATGATTTGACTAACAAGCTCTTACTTCATTGGTGTGGAGACTAAGTTGTCATTGATGTACCTTCGAACATGACATGTTTCACTATACAAAATATGATATAAATACAATAGAAATGATTTGTATTAAAAAGAAAACCTTAAAAAATATGCAATAAAAATACATTAACATTATCTTATATTATATATTACTACCTATAACCCAATCCATATGGACCGTTCAATTCTTGTCACATATATACATTCACCAAGTGGATTATTGTTTTGAGTTCAGTTTAATATTATTTCTCAAAAATATTTTTAAGATAAAAAATATTTTTGAGATAAATATTGTTAAAAGTGCTATTGAGATAAAATGCTTTGCTAAAGCTTTTTTTTTTTTTTACCAAAAAAGATAATCAGACTTCAACTTGTCAAAATAGATTTTTTTTTTAATATTAGTTTATTTTTGACACAATTCCTAGAATTATTCATAGTCCCTCCCTAATCCATAAGTAGGAGGATAATACGCTTCAGAGCACTCGTACCCACGTCCTCCTGCATAAGTAACAATGCACATTCCAATCGAGTTAAAACTGAATCAATTAACATTAGTTCATTAAAATATAAAACTCAAAAAGATGTGCAATATTATTTTTAAAGTATCATATTCTCTTTTTTTGAAAAATTGTTTTTGAGGGTTTTCTAAACATTTGATTATAGGCACGATTTAGATATTACTTTTTTTTTTAAAAATTTAAACATTTTTATGGTTAATAAATTACTTTTATTTTTACTGTCAAGTTTTGTTTGAAGTTACTGTTAGAGTTTCCATTTGACATTTAAATGACAGATTCAAATCTTATCATTTATTTTTCTCTCTCTCACCATTATAATGATAAAAAAATACATTATACATACTAGAAATTCTATCACACATGTATATTGTAGAAACTATAAAATTTAGAATACAAATGTGTGTTTAAAAAATATATAATAAATAATAAAACTTATGCTTTGAAACTAATTAATAATAACACATGAAATATGTACGTTATTAAAATAAAAAATAGATTAAATCATTTATTATAGTGTTGCCATCAATCTTGTGGCACCAACTCAATCAAGTGTACATAATAAAATTAAAATGTATAAAAATATTAAAATAAAGTTTTAGCTGAATGATAAACTAAAGGTTTTATTGATGTAATTAGCATGAGTTCAAATCTCATTATACGTATATTTTTATTGGTATTTCTAAAGTGAAAAGATTAAAATATCCTCAATAATATTACTTATTTTAATCATAATTTTCTAATCGAATTGATGATTAATTAACTCGTGACACCAACTCGATTAGGAGATTAAATAATAGTATAAATATTAAGTTTAAATTTAATTATCTTCATTTTTAAGAATATGGTAGCTGCTTTTTATAAACATAACTTTAGCTAAGTCGTGTCGCCAGATACCGATTAACATTTATCTTCCCTTTTTTTAGCATTTTCCCAATGTTTTGTCTTCACCATTTTAGGGTTTCCTCGGGGATTGATTGCTTCGAAAGTTGATGTAAGTAAATCAAATCCACATCGTTTTTTACTCCAAATCTTACTTTTTTTCTTTTTTTCACCTTCTTTTTCCCTTCCCTCTCGTTGTTAAAAGCGGAGAAAAGTTGAAAAAAATTGAAGGAGTTCCATAGCAGCTTTAAAGCTTCAATTATAAGAACATGATTTCTCGTAATCTTAAATATCCCATGCAGAGCATCCTATACGTTCTTTGGAATTCGTGTCATGCATCGACGTATCCTTATCCACTTTTTTTTTTTTTTTCCATCTTGTCCTATACTTTCAACCTGTTTTGCATGCAATTTTTTAGAGCTAAAGCTGCTACTTCTCTATTCGTAGATGAAAAGGTTCTAGCAGTAATAACCTTTTTTTCCCTTATTAGTGACCAATGAAAAATGACAAGATTAGTTGAACCGAACTTGGAGCTTAACTAAGTTGGTTCAAAAGATGATATTTAGAGGGTTTGGGTTGGAATGTAACCCTAAGTAACTTATAACTTAACTCAATCTACTCATGTAATAATTATTATGGTAAACTATAAAAATAGTCACTTTTGTTTGACTTAGATTACATTTTAGTCATTTATATTTGAAATGTTACGTTTTAGTCACTTATGTTATCATTTTGTTACGAAGTGGTTACTCTACCGTTAAACTCCATCATTTTCCTAACGGCAGTCTTACGTGGCAGTTCAAATGGGTTTTAAATGCCAACTTGGATGTCCAATTGCTGGGATTAAAAAAGTTTTTGTTTAAATAAATTTAACTAAGACTGCCACATAGGACATCCAAGTTGGCATTTAAAACCATTTGGGCTGCCACGTAAGACCGCTGTTAGGGAGGTAACAGAGCTTAACAGTAGAGTGACTATTTCGTAACAAAACGATAATATAAGTGACTAAAATGTAACATTTCAAACATAAGTGACTAAAATGTAATTTGAGGCAAACAAAAATGACTATTTTTACAGTTTACCCTAATTTTTAGTAAATGCAATTTAGATTCGATTACTATCACATGCGGCATTTTATTTTGATATAATCACAAATATTCTCTTTGTGGAAGAATGACTCTTATTTTGACTAAACAACACGCGACATCTAGACGAGCAGCACATCTTCGTCCGGATGACGCGATGGTTATTTCGTCTCGACGACATATCAAGTCATGTCACGATGTGGCGACGTGCAATTCAAGTTTTCGGCTTTTTTTTCCCAATTAAATCCTATTTTTAGTTTCTCACTTAAACTCTGATTAACTTAGAGTTATTCTAGTCAAATATACTACAAATTTCAGCCTATAAATAGGCCTCAGTCACTCTAGGTTTATACACAACAAAAATATTTAGGTTGAGAGAATTATGCTTTTTGTTTCAAAGGGCATTTCTTGTAGGGTTTCGAATTTTCTTTTAATTCTCTCCATCTTTTGTAATCTACTTTATTACAGTGAAATCTATTTTGGCCCATAGTTTTTTATCCTCTTTTGAAGAGTTTTTTTCTCGTTAAATTTTGCATGTTCGATCTTTTGAAGGTTTTGGTTGGAATGCAACCCTATCATATGCAGCATTTTTTTAATATAATCACAAATAATCTCTATTATTTTACGTTTAACAGGATCAAAGTTTAAATCTGAATACCTAGAATCCTTTTCTATATCTTCATATAATTATAGATTCTTTTGTATAAAAATATATGCATATTGTAGCCAATTCCTCACGACCCAAAGTAATCTTAAAAACTAAATATAAAGCTTCTAATGGTTATTGCAATTAAATGAGAATGAAGACAATATCGACAAACATGTGTTGGAAATAGGAATTCTATTTATACTATCTTTGACTTTTAAGAAATCAAGGAAGATTGTGCACATAATTCATTTAACAAAACTTTTATTTTATATAATTTCATATCGATTTCAACATTGTTATCGATATAACATCATTTTACGTTATTAGATTATCTATACGAACAATTATATTTATTCAATTTAATTAAAATCGAGATTTTATGTATCAATACATCAAATCAAAGTTTATGTATCAATTTAAATTTAGCAATGATATATATATATTTGAATTTATAATATTGATCCTCTACGAGACACGTGCATGGGATGCTTTATAGCATGCAAATCGTTTGCTTTATCAAAAGACTAATTTCCCCAAACACTACATTTATATGAGAGCTAAAAAAGTAAAAAAGTTGATTTGGAGTATTCTACTTAGATTGATATTTCTATGTATTATTTATATGATTTGAATCTTAAAGCCAAAAGGTACGGAATCTTTTAATTAACATATTATTATTGTTTGAAAATCCGAGACAATCAAAAAAACAAAGTTGGACCAAGCCGCTGCCAAATCTGCAGTAACTAAAGTCATGTTTGAAACCTACAAACTTTACAGTTGTATACATGGTTTCTTTTCCTACACATATATATATATATGTCTTTGATTATTCATTATATGATGATGGATATGATGATAACGATAATGACACCCATCACACGTCAAACACGAATCCGACTTCGATTTATGAACACGAATCATTAAAAAACATGATCTTGATACGTGAAAAAAACACAACATTTTTCGAAGAATGGTTAGGTTTAGATGGAGGTTGGACCACTTAAGCACTTCCTATATAGTTCTATACAACTGGCTCGACCAGGAGAGGGCCATGGAAATGTTGTGGTTTGGTGTGGGGTATAATAAAGGCGATCCAGCTTAGAGAAAGCTACATTGTCTTGTATGAATATTAATAAGCTTGATTTTGAAGTAGGTTTTTTTTTTTTTTTTTTTTTTTTTTTTTTTGTAACGTATCGTCCTTAGATTTTCATATGGGGAAAAGTCTTGGAATCCCACTAAAAATTAAAAGAAAAAAAAAAAGAACAAGACAAATCTCTCTGATCGTATTGATGGGTGACATGTGTATAGATGTATGATAACAACCTTTGTTTATTTATTTTCATTGTTTTGGTTTTTTTTTTTTTTATGACTATAAGTAAAATTTACTGCCCTACTATTCTTGATTTGTTGTGTAATGAACCCCACCTTTAAAAACAACCACACTTTTAAGCTTATGTTATATTTGGCATTACTTGGTCCAATCAGGATATCAACATCTAATAATTATTATTATGTCAATTGAGTCTTAATTCGAGTAGTATATATGGATATTATTGTCAATATAGGAAAACGTGGGTTTGAGTGCGCTGAAGCGCATTATTCTCCTGTTTATAGGTTTGGGAGGGATTATGAGTAGTTCTAGGCATTATGTCACAAAAGAGTATGTAAAAAAAAAAAATAGAACATCGGTAATGACAATATATCATAAAGAAAAGAGAAATAAAAATAAAGAACACACAGATTTTACGTAGAAACCCTTTTGGGAAAAAACCACGAGCAGAGGAGAAGAAAATTCACTATGTCGAATTCGAATTAATACAAGAGGAATAGACTATGTCTATTTATAGGCTTTGTAAAGCCATATTCTAATAAGAGTGTAGTAAGGTTGAAACACCCTATTCTAATCAATATAAAATAGATGAAGTTTAATAAGGTTTGAAAAACCTTATTCTTGTAGAAGGCCCATTTCGCCCAGGCCTTTAGACTTATAAACCAAATGTAAAAACCAAAAAAAAAAAAAAAAAGTCCAATACAAATTTTAAAGCCCAAGTTTAGATGCCAGCCCAAAATACAAATTCGGCCCAAATTAAATAGGCTCAATACATTGACCCAAAGTCCAAGCCTGATTGTCAAGCCCAATACTCAGGCCTAAACAGTTAGCTAACCTAGGAAAAACCTAGCACCCACTCCGCAACCTCCACACTTCAGCTCCACCACGCAGCTGCTGCCCTGTATCCCACGCCACTCGGGCCTCCAACGCCCGCATCACTCGAGCCTCCATGTCAACGCGCCTCCACCTGCGAGAAAAATGCAGCAAAAACAGAAGTTTGTTGTATTTTTTGCTATAAAGAGCCTGAATAATCATTGTAAAAAGGAGGGCTTCTTGTTCTTTTTACGAATACAAATCGAATACAAATACACACAAGATACTGAATGAAAACAAAAAATAGCAATTGAATATCAGCTTTTATTTTAAAGTGATTTCAGATTTTAGTTTCTTTCTTTGCTCTTTCTTTCAGCTCTTCATATAGATTCTTTTGCATACTAAAGTATAAGAGGAGAGAGAGGGGTCTTACTGGACTCGTGCTCACGTCGGCGGCGGCCTTGGCGCATGGGATCTCCGACGAGGGCGGTGCCGGCTGAATGGGGGAGGAAATGAGGAATTCTCCAAAGTGTCTAGGGTTTTTTTTAAACAATGGCTAAAATGTTTTTTTAAAGCAAAAAAAAAAAAAAGGTTTAAGTAGCAGAATAAACAGCGCCGTTTAAAGGGAGGGGGATCCGTGCGTCAACCCGCTCCAGCGCCCAGATACGAGCCTTTGCGCTTTAAATGGGAAATTTGCGCGTCTAGTCCTTCCCCTTTGCGCCAGCTTTCAATTAGCCCCTATTGCATGTTACTTTTTTTTTTTTAAATTTTAACCTGAATCTTGCGCGCCATTTCAATTTAGCCTGAGCCTGGGCGCAGCATTTTGGGATTTGGATCATTTGCGTTTTTGGTCCTCGCGCATTTGGGCGCATTGCGCTTTGGCCCATATCTCACTTTCCATGTTTTTTTATTTACTAATTGTCTCTTTAGGTTTGCTTTTATTTCAATTAAGTTTTAGTTCATATTTTATATATATATTTTTATATTATTGTAATATATATTATCTTGAATTATTTTATTGATTTTGCACGGTTCCAGTTTTCCATTTTATACTTTTTTTTTTTTGTTTTTCTCTCCAATTGTTTTATTTCACAATTTATTTATTTTAAAGTCTTCTTTTATATTTCTTTGTGTTCTAAAGATATCTTAATGCTATTGTTCATACATTTACATTTTTTTATTCTAAATTTATATCATTGATTTCATATTATTTTATGTAAATATTTTCTTTTAAATGTATTTTTATGTATATCTATGTATATATGTCTTCTTTCAAATTTATTTATGTATATATTATTGACGTTAAGTTATTTTATATGTGTATTCTCTATGAAAATCTATTTATATAGTTCATTTCCTATAAAAACCCTATTTTATTGTTTTTTATCATTTCAAATACTTTTATTATTTATATTTATATTTTTTTTCCATTAAATTTATTTATGTGTAATTTTTTTTCTTTTAAGGATTCTATTTTAAATTGAATATTTTATTTATTTTAAACACTTTCATATATTAGCATCTTTGTATATACATTATTTACATTAATTTTTTCATTTTTATATATATCATTAGTTAAATCAATTTGTTTTATTTGAAGTTATGTTATATACTATTTATTTCGAATTTCTTCTTACATAATATGTATTTTAAATAATCATTCATATATTATTAGTTTTTATATGCATATAAGTTATTTCGAATTCTAGCATGTGTTATCCTTCTGTACATATTTGATAGTCTTTAAACCGTTTATATCACATTGATACTTAGTTTTCGTATGGTCTTGCATATCATGTGTCGTTATCGGCATTCATATTCGCATATTATTGTTTCATGCATGTAATTATGTTTTTATTTCTTGTTATTGCATCATGATTATGATTCCCATATTCTCTAAATATCGATTGTCTTTTATCTCCAAACAAACCAAACAAGTATATTTTGACTCGGTTTTTATAATAGATAACTTGAACCCTCTCAACATAAGGAACTATTTCGTGTTTGGAAGTTCGAGAAATCGTGCCCTATAGTGCTGGGTTTCGATTTTTCATTCAACTAAAATACGGAATATCCTTTTGAAATTTCATCCATGTTTTCTTAAATTAAAATGAGGCAATATTTCGTGTTTGGAAACTCGAGAAATCGTGCCCTGCCGTGCTGGGTTTCGATTTACCGTTTGACCAAATAGCCAAATATCCTTTTAAAATTTCAAATGCATGAGTTTTGAAAAGCATGAGATGATCTTGTATCGAGGGTTCGAAATGTTGTATCCTACTGTGCTGGATATGATATTTTATTCCTTCTGAATGAGAGAATCTCAATATCCAATTCAAGTTATCCAAACGTTTTTAAATGAATTGTATTTTAAAATCTTTTTCAAATTTTCAACATTAGGACGTTAATTGATCAACACGGTACCAATTTTGGGTGTTGCGAGGGTGCTAATCCTTCCTCGCGCGTAATCGACTCCCGAATCCGTTTTCTAGTTTTTCGTAAACCAAAAATGTTGTTTTCATAAACCAAAATGCTTTATTAAAATGATCGATCACAAGGTGACCCGATCACACCTAAACAAAAAGGATTGGTGGCGACTCTATACCTCGTTTTAAAGTAGATCCCTATTTTTTCAAAATAAAAATGGTTTCGATAATTCTAAAATAAAATAAAAGAAGTGTAGTTCTATATGGATTTTACTTTTATTTTATTTTACTACTTTATTTTATTTAAATAAGGATTTGGGTCACTTAATTCTAACAATCTCCACCTTGACACGAATTCTCAATGAACAAGTTCTTCATCATGAACTCTCAACGAACAAGTTCTTCACATTTTCGATAAAACCCCTTAAGGGTTTAACTTCAACAATGAACACCAACCAAGTCTAAGCAATGCTCAAACTTGGTTATAGGAAGTGACTTAGTCATTATATCTGCAGGATTTTCATGAGTACTCATTTTGCTCACAACAATATCACCACGAGCAATAATATCACGAACAAAATGATACCGAACATCAATGTGTTTTGTTCTCTCATGAAACATTTGATCTTTTGTAAGGAAGATTGCACTCTGACTGTCGCAAAATACTGTACTGATTTGAAGGTCTTCATTGAGTTCACTAAAGAGTCCATTCAACCAAATAGCTTCTTTACAAGCCTCATTAATCGCCATGTACTCAGCTTCAGTGGTAGACAAAGCGACTGTAGTTTGCAAAGTGGCTTCCCAACTGATTGCACAACCTCCAGTTGTA
This sequence comes from Gossypium anomalum, assembly GCA_025698475.1. NCBI lineage: Eukaryota > Viridiplantae > Streptophyta > Magnoliopsida > Malvales > Malvaceae > Gossypium > Gossypium anomalum. The sequence goes on from CM046968.1 coordinate 88,529,861, forward strand.
AAGGCATAACCTGTGAGAGATCTTCTTCTATCAAGGTCTCTAGCAAAATCAGCATCAACATACCCAATGACTCTATCTCTAGTTCTTCCAAACTGTAAGCAAACATCAGTAGTACCTCGTAAGTATCTTAAAATTTATTGAACTGCTTTCCAATGTTCTTTACCAGGATTCGCCATGAATCTACTAACTACACTAACTGTATATGATAAATCTGGATGTGAACAAACCATAGCATACATGAGAGATCCCACTGCATTAGAGTATGGAACATGTGACATGTACTCAATCCCATCATTTGATTGTGAAGACAAAGCCAATGAAAGTCTGAAATAGGTTGCTAAAGGAGTACTAACAGGCTTAGCACTCTACATATTGAACCTGCAAAGAACTTTCTCAATGTATCCCTTCTGACTTAGGTACAATTTACTTGCTTTTTTATCTCTAAGAATCTCCATACCAAGTATCTTCTTTGCTAGTCCCAAACCTTTCATATCAAATTCTTTACTTAGTTGGGCTATGACATTTCTTATCTCTTATTTATCTTTTGCTGTTATCAGCATGTTATCAACATAGAGAAGTAGATACACAAAAGAACCATCATTGTTTTTCTTAAAGTAAACACAACTATCAAAACTACTTCTTTTGAAATCATGAGAAGTCATAAAGGAATCAAACCTCTTGTACCACTATCTTGGTGATTGTTTCAAACCATAAAGAGACTTTTTCAGCAAACAAACATAGTTCTCTTTTTCTGAGGCTGTAAAACCCTCTAGTTGTTGCATGTAAATATCCTCCTCAAATTCTCCATGCAAAAATACAGTTTTTACATCTAACTGCTCAAGCTCCAAATTATGCATGGCCATAATAACAAGTAAAGCTCGAATCAAACTATGCTTCACAACTGGAGAGAACACATTTGTGAAGTCCACTCCTGGAATTTGACTGTAACCTTTTGCAACAAGCGTTTCTTTATATATGGGTTCTTCAACTCTTAGAGTCTCTTTTTTTATTTTTAAACACCCATTTACAACGAACAACCTTTTTACTTTTAGGAAGTTTCACAATATCCCATGTTCTGTTTTTTGTGAAGTGATTCCATCTCCTCTTGCATAGCAAACATCCACTTTTCTGAGTCTTCACAGCTAACTGCCTCAGAATAATTAGATGGCTCTTGGTTCGCATCTATATCTTCAGCCACATTTAAAGCATAAACAACTAGATTAGCCTCAGCATACTTTTTTGGAGGTTTAATTTCTCTTTTAGTTTTGTTTTTTGCGATAGAGTATTGTAGTGAAGAAGCAACTCTATTATCAATTTTTGTACTGGCTTGAAGAGTCGACTCTATTTTAGATTCTGTATTAAACTGATGCTCTACATGTTTTTTATTTTCTTTATTGAAAAAGTCTTTACGAGATAAGTTAGGTAGCATAGCAGTTTCATCAAAAACAATATCTCTGCTAATTACAACTTTTCTATTTTCAGGACACCATAACTTATATCCTTTTACACCAGCTTTATAACCAACAAAATCACATTTAATGGATCTCGGCTCCAGTTTTCCATTATCAACATGAGCATATGGAGGACACCCAAATATCTTTAAATCAGAATAATTAGCAGGATTACCAGCCCATACCTCTTATGGAGTCTTTTTCTCAATGGAAACGGATGAAAATCGGTTAATAAAAAAACATGCAGTAGAGGCTGTTTCTGCCCAAAACGACTTTGGTAAGTTGGCATTTGACAACATACATCGAACCTTCTCCATGATCGTTCTGTTCATTAGTTCTGCAACACCGTTTTGCTGTGCAGTATGGCGAACTATAAAGTGTCTCACGATCCCTTCTGACTTGCACATTTTATTAAACTCATTAGAACAAAACTCCAAGCCATTATCTGTATGGAGGTATTTTATTTGTTTTCCCCTCTGTTTTCCAATCATAGTTTTCCAATACTTAAATACGAAAAACACATCACTTTTCTGCTTTAGAAAGAACGCCCAAACTTTATTGGAAAAATCATCAATAAAAGTTAGCATATAATTAGCTCCACCTCTCGAAGGCACTCTGGATGGCCCCCACAGATCAAAATAAATATACTCCAACGTACCCTTCGTGTTATGAATTCCTCTGATGAATCGAACTCTCTTTTGCTTCCCAAAAATACAGTGCTCATAGAACTTTAGTTTGCAAATTCCTTGCCCATTAAGAAGTCCTCTTTTGCTCAATTTTGTCATGTTATTCTCACTTATATGCCCTAGGCGCATATGCCAAAGTTTAGTAATATCATTATCTGACAAAGAAAAGGAAGCGACAGTTGTATCACCAATAATAGTAGAACCCTGCAAAACATATAACTTGGCAGTCTTTCTCTGCCCTTTCATCACAACAATGGAACCTTTGGAAATCTTCGTTTCAGCTGTGTATCTATACCCTTTTGAATCAAGAGTACTCAACAAAATTAAATTTCTCTTAAACTCTAGAACATGTCGCACGTTACTAAGTGTTTTGACAACTCCGTCAAACATCTTAACTTTAATTGTTCCAACACCTGTAATTTTACACGAAGCATTATTTCCCATCAAAACAACACCTTCAGATATTGTTTCGTAAGTTGTAAACTAATCCTGATTGGGACTCATGTGGAAGGTGCAGCTCGAATCAAGGATCCACTCATCGCTCACTTTAGAAATGGTTGACAGAAGCGACTAGAAGTTCACCATCGCTATAGTCTTCTATAACATCAACTTCACCAAAATTTTCTAGTTGTTTTCCCTTTTGATTCACAACCTCTCTTTTGATCTTATTCTATAGTTTATAGCACTCAGATTTAATGTGTCATTTCTTCTTGTAGAAGTTACAAGTTTTACCTCTATTTAAAGACTTCGATCTACCCTTAGATTTACTGCGAGGATTCTGCTCCTATGTCCTTCCACGATCATCATTAGCATTCCGATCTTGTCTCCCAAGAACAATGAGACCCTCACTTTGAGAGTCGATTTTAACCACAATATGCTTCATCTTATCATACGAGGTCAAAAAATTATAAACCTCATCAACTGTGAGAGACTCGCGGCTATATAAAATAGTGTCTCTAAAGGTTGAATAAGACAGGGGCAATGAACAAAGTAGAATCAACCGTAGATCTTCCTTATCATACTGAACCTCCATGGCCTCCAAGTTTGAGAGAATTTCTTTAAACACTGTTAAGTATTAGTGCACAGATGCACCTTCCTCCAAACGATGAGCATAAAGACGCTGCTTCATATGCAGCTTGCTGGTTAGAGTTTTCAACATACATATTTGTTCCAGCCTCTTCCATAATCTAGCGGCAGTCTTGCGCTTCTTCTCTTCCTCCGTCAATGTCGAAGGCATCTTATCTACCACTAGCAGGGCTTCCTCTAAGTCCATCTGTGCAAGAACTACCTGCATTTTTATCTGCCACAATGCAAATCTGGTGCTGCGATCCAACAGCGAAATTTCATACTTCAAAGATGCCATTATCGTGATCGAGATGAACAACCCTGAAGCTTGGATACTAATTTGTAAAAAAAAAAAAAAAAACGTCGATAATGACAATATATCACAAAGAAAAGAGAAATAAAAATAAATAACATGCAAATTTTACGTGGAAACCCTTTCAAGAAAAAATCACGGGCAGAGGAGAAGAAAATTCACTATGTCGAATTCAAATTAATACAAGAGGAATAGACTATGTCTATTTATAGGCTTTGTAAAGCCATATTCTAATAGGAGCGTAGTAAGATTGAAACACCTTATTCTAATCAATATAAAATAGATGGAGTTTTATAAGGTTTAAAAAACCTTATTCTAAAATAAAATAAAAGAAGTGTAGTTCTATATAGATTTTATTTTTATTTTATTTTACCACTGTATTTTATTTAAATAAGGATTCGGGTCACTTAATTTTAACAGAGTAGATATGATCAAAACTTATAATGAGATTGTTCAAAATAATAATAATTATTATTATTCGAATCTAGATCCAAATGAAATACAATTATTTGTTAATATCGGTATTGTTGCCAGTGTAAGAGGACATGGACTTGAGTGCGTTGAAGCACATTATCCTTCTATTTAAGAGTTAGGAAGGGGTTATGGGTAGTTCCTTGTTATATAGTGTCTAAAAACTAAAGGTTAAACTCTGCTATTAGTCCATATACTTTATAAAACTTGCAGATTTAGTTTTCATACTTTAATTTGATCAATTTTAGTCCTTTTACTTTTTTATTTGTTCAATTTCAGTCCATATATTTTCGAATTTCAAAATTTTAGTCCTGACCTAAATAATAGCAGTTAAATCCATTTGATTAAATTCAATTACTAGTCTTGTACTAAGCATACAACTATAGATTTAGTTCATATTCTCCAATTGGATCATTATAAATCCTTATACTTTTTGAAAACTTTAAATTTCAATATTGACGCAAATGACAACCGTTAATCCATTAACTAGATTTTTAGAAAGTAATATATGAAAATTGCAAGCTGACATGACACTACACATATGATAGTATGTGTAATGTATCATATTTTGGAAATAGTAGAATTTAACTTAATGAATTTAATGATTATCGTTTGGTAAGGACTAAAATCCTAAATTTTAAAAAATATAAAGACTAAAAATAATCAAATTAAAGTATAGCAACTAAATTTCCAATTCATAAAATATAAGAACTAATAACAAAATTTAACCAAAACTAAATACCCCTCTCAAAAAAAGAAAAGAAAAGAAGCAATGTTATCCATATTGGTAATAAACCATAGGTTAATATCAGCATTCACTTCGAATGTAGTACGAATAATCATTTAGCTATGAATAATAATTACCATGTCCAAATTTGTCCCAAGAAAAAAATTTATAAATATATGTTATACAAATTTAGATGATTGATATTCGATAGGATAGGTGTTCAAACTTCGGCTAAAATCAAATTAATTGACTGAATCGATTTAATTCGGTTAGCTGATCTAATTTGATCAGAGGTCGGTTAAAAATTTTTTAGAATTTCGGTTAATGGTTAATTTGGTTCGAAATTGGATAATTAACCAAATTAACCGAAATTAATAAATAATATTATATTTAATATGTATTAGGCTATTACTAGTTCGGTTAATCCAGTCAAATGAACATTATAAATTTTTTATATGTTTTAATCTTGTTTTAACAAAACAAAGACAAAACATATAAATTTCGATTAATTCGGTTAACCGACCGAATTAACGAAATATTTCGATTTGGTTAAAATTTTTTGAAAAAATTTCAGTTCGGTTAAGGGTTAAAAGATTAAAAAATTCGATTAATTCGATTAATACTAGTTTTATTCGGTTAACTGTTTGAAAACCCTTATCTACATCCACTCCAAATTTCCTACAAATAATGATTATAATATTCATTTTTTAATTATTTTTTTCTTTACTGTGTCTAAAGACTAAAATACCCTTAAAATTTTGATTTTTAAGTTTAGATGGTTATGGGTAAAGTTGAGGACTTTGGGGTCCAACAACCAGCTGACAAAGGGTTAAGCCCAATTATGGAGCTCAAGTAAGCCCACATAAATGGGTTATGGGTTGTTTGAAGAAAGTGAAGATAGTTTGGCAAATGAGCCTCTTTACAAAAGAAATAATAATAAGGTTAAAATATGCTAATAGTCTCTGTACTTTTCTAAATCTAGGAATTTATCCCCTGTACTTATACTTTTAGGAATTTAGTCCTTATACTTTTTAGATTTCAAAATTCACATCCAACCGTTAATATTGTTAATTTCTTTTTGTTAAATTCAAGTTAATTACAATATATTTTTTTTAATTACATGGCTGCTAAATGGTATTTTCTTTTATTTCAAAATATCATAGCAATAAATTTAACAAAAAAAAATAATGTTAACTGTTGAACTTGAATTTTAAAATTTCAAAAGTAAAAATACTAAATTCTTAAAAATATAAGTACATAGACCAAATTCCTAACTTTTAAAAAAGTACAAAAACTATAGACATGTTTTAACCTGATAATAATAATAAGAAAATTATTTGATTCGAGAGTTAGAAAAAATTCTACAACCAAGAGTAAAACATTATCACGTTTATTTTTTTTTTAAGCATTATCATGTTTAATTTTTTAAAAATTACATGTAAAATTAAAAACAGCTAATATTTTAATAACCATGTTCCTAAAAATTAATATGCAAGACTACAACTTAATTATTCAAATAAATACAATTATATAGTGATATCAGTATAAGTACCTTATATTAAAAGTCGAATTGTATTTTATCTCTTTTATTCAAAAAATGGGTAAATTATATTATATTAAAGAGCAAATTAAACATTTCCGTTACAACATTCATTTATTTGTACTATTAAAAACAGGCGTACTTGACAGAATAACTAGACAGTGATATGTGACGTGCCACGTGTATTTCATGCTAACTTACAGGGATCAATTTTTAATAACATAAATGAATGAAATTTTTAACCAAATGACTAGTTTGCTCTTTAATTTAATATAAATTAACTATTTACTTATTTTTTGAGTTGAGGAGATAAAATATAATCCGAGCCCTAAAACAATGACATCTAAATATTTGTTGTTTCCAATGGAAAAAGGTTGTTTTGATTTAGGTTTCCTTATTAGATTTGTTTTTCGTAGATCGGTAATGTCGAATATAAATATTTAAGTGAGTATTGAAGTAAATGAATCTATAAACGTGTCTATATTTATAATAAATTTAATGTCTTTTAAATAAAGTTTCAAGTCCACATCGAAAAATAATACTAGCAATAAAAAGAAAAGTAAATAGGCATTAACTCTGCTTCATTTCCTGATCAAACTTATGGAATCAATCAGCATAAATCCAGTGAAACCATTTTCCCTCGAACCAAACAGAAAATTTTGAACACAATTTGAAACAATTCTACGTACAATCACCAAATTAAAAATAAAAAATAAAGAAGCTTCCATTTTCTTTTATTTTAAGCACAGGCACAAGTGCTATTAAGACCAGCAGTTTGATCATCGTCTTCGCCCCTGAAAACCAAATACCCAACCGTTAACCCCAAAATAACGGCCAAAAACACGCCGCCGTTAAACGACATAACTGCCAGCATCAGCAAATACCCCAGAGCCGAGCTCAACCCGAATAGCACCCCTCCGGCGATCTTCCCCACCATCCCAGCTCCCTTCGACCGCAACAAGAAAGGCTCTTCAGCCGTCCCCTCCGTCGGCTTCCCGCCACGCCTGACGCGATACCTTACGTACTCCAAGTACTGGTAAACAGCAGAAGCCAAAACACATGCTAGGAGAGTCAACGCGTAACTCGGCCATGAATCGGTTCGCCAGGAGGTGAACAACAGAGTCACCTGTCGGCTCCAGTAAAACGTCATATGCATCATTTTTGGCTCTTGATCGTAGAAAATTGCAGTTAAATCAAAAAGAAAAATTTCACTTTCCCAGAATTTAAAACAGAAAAAATATAAGATGAAAGCTGGAAGAATTTATATAGGTGGAAAGAATTGAAAAAGGTCCTAACTTTGAACTTGGAACAAGACTGTACTATACTATATTTTTAATACATTAATATTCATTTTTACTATGGCTAATAAAATAACTAAATAATGACATATAGTATGTTACATGTATCGCATGTTGACATGCAGAAAATTAATTTTTAACAGTAAAAATAGATAAAATTATTAACAGAATGATAATTTACTATTTGATCTAATTTACAAATATTAATTTACTAATTTTTAATAAAAAGACTAAAATACAATTTTAATTTTAATTCAGTGGCATCTATAATACTTTTACATTTTATTTTAATTATGGTTAAGAAAATGAATTTGGGAATCGCATTTTATTACTTTTTAGATTCAAAGTTCTAACTTTCAAGAAACCGGCCGTAATTTTGGTTTAAAATAATTTATATAAAATGCATTATCAATCACGAATTTGTCGGGTAATCGATTGATAGAGGGGTTTGAATTAATTGATTCGAAAATCGGTAAGGATTAGTTGAATCGAATGATTGAATCAGAATTTCTTATTTTAAATTTTTAATAATTGTTTAATCAGATCAATTGAATTAATTAAATTGGTTGGACTAATAAACTGATGATATGGTCAATTCGACTACCAATCCGATTTAAAAAACATTGATATATTTACTAAAATTTAGATAATGTCAAATATTAATATTAAGAAAAAACACTTGAATGAATATAGTTTATAGAGTTATCTTCTGTTAGGTCTCAATACATTCTTTTTTTCTTTAGTTTAATTTTGTTTTTGAGTTGAATTGGCTCGAGTTATTAAATTGTTCAAAATTAAAATATGTAAATAATTGCAAAATATGTAAATTCTTAAGCTATTTTTACTATTGAAATTTTCTAGAGAACTTAGTTTGGTGGATCAAATGTGAAGGTAAAAAATTATGTTTAAGTGGGAGAATTTTAATTCTACCCTAATCAAGAGAATTCTTCAAGTCCTGATTATGTTTAAGTAGTGGAAGATTCAACATTTGCCTAGAGAAAAGAACTCAAGTGCAGATAGTTTGGCTAAGTTAGTTCGCACTAGAAGCCTCGGTTTAAGATTGTTTGAGTATCCTACTTTGTTGATCTAGTTTAGTTACTTTGTAATTTTAATTTTTTACAAAAAAAAATTATGTTAATATTTTCCTATAACATTAAGTGGTTTTACATGTTTTTAAAAACATGGTGAATTTTGTATTGCTTATTCTTCAAACCTAAAAATACGGAGTTCTCACAACTCATTTTGGTACTTTTTTCATTTTGATTATAAAAAACTCTCTCAACCTAGTCATTTGCTTAATCTTCTTCTCGGTCATACTTTCTACACTTCAATTTTATAGGGTCTATTCCAATCTTTCTCTCTTCCTTCTCCTCGTACATTTCATTCAATGAAGGGCGAAGTCAAAAAATTGTTTTAGGAAAGCCAAAGATTAATCATAAATTTTGGGAGGGCAAAATGTAAACTTATTATTATAGTAACTTATAATTTTTTTTTTTTAAATTTTGAAGGGGTTATAAAGTAATTTTGTAATTCTCTCAACCTATTCATTTGCTCAATTTTCTTCTCGATCATACTTCCCACCCTTCAATTTTATAGGGTTTGTTCCAATCTTTCTTTCTTCTCCTCGTACATTTCATTCAATCAGGATTGAAGTAAAAAACATTGCTTTACAGAGACCAAAGATTAATCATAAATTTTGGGAGGGCAAAATGTAGATTTACTATTACACTAACTTGGAATTTTTAAAATTTTGAAGAGGTTATAAAGAAATTTTACCATTTTTGAGAGCCAAGGCAGACTCCCACCCCTCCTATTTACGCCACTCCATTCAATTGTTTACAATGTTTTCTCTCTACCAATCTCTACAATAACTTTGTCGAAACCATTTTTTTCGAGTTTAAAGAAAAACGGGGAATCGATTTTTTTGAAAATAAAATACGGAGTCGCCACCGATCTTTTTGTTTTGGTGTGATCGGATCACCTAAGAATTTATTTTAATAAAACCCTTTGGTTTACTAAAACAATGATTCTGGTCTACGAAAATATGAGAAAACGGGTTCGGGAGTCAGTTACGCATGAGGAAGGATTAGCACCCTCACTACGCCCAAAATTGGTACCAAATCGATTAAATACTGCCTTTATTTCTAAAATTAAAAATGTTTTCAAAATGTGATTCTTTTTTTTTTAATAATATTCGGATAACCCGAGTTGGTTGTCAAAAAATCTTCTTGTTTCGACTTCAGGAAGTTTATAATTCGAAAAATTACAAGAGGATGTTCAACTATTTAGTCCAACGAAAAATCGAAACCCAGCACAGTAGGGCACGATTCCTCGAATTCCCAAACATTGAATATTGCCTCATTTTGAAAGATTTTAGGAAATGTGAATGAAATTCCGAAGGGATGTTCAATTGTTTCGAACCAATGAAAAAGCGCGACCCAGCACGATAGGGCACGATTCTCAAATCGCCAAATATTGAACATCGTCTTCGTTTTTAAGTACTCTTTTTTAACATGAGTGAGAATATAAAGGAATGTTCGATCGTTTTGAGCAAACGAGAAATCACAACCCGGCACGATAGGGCATGATTCCCGAATTGTCGAACGCTGAATATTACCTTTGTTTTAAATAATTTTGAAAAGGCATGAGTGAAATCTTGAAGGGAAGCCCGAATATTTTGAGCAAACACAAAATTGTAACCCAACACGTTAGGGCACGATTCCGCAAATTGCTAAATACCGAATCTCATCTTCGTTTGAGGGATTTTAAAAGATATGAATGAAATTTCGAAGGGAAATTTGATAATTTTGAGCAAATGTGAAGTTGCGACCCAACACGTTAGGGCACGTTTCCGCGAATTGCCAATCATCAAATTTCGTCTTCGTTTTGAAGAATTCTTGGATGAATACTTAGAACATACTAAATTAATTTGAAATAAGATGATATTAATCGAAAAAAGTTATGTTCTAGAACCACATTTCGAAAATCAAAAGGAAAACAATGAATGGGGTAATGGACACATATGAGATACGACCAACTAACAAACTAATAATTACATATAGCGAACCTAAAAATGTAATTCAATTACAAGAGCGCATGGAGAATAATTAACATGGCAATATAAAATAATGAGCAAATAAATAATGCAGGGATAATATATATGTCATAATAAAAAATGATTACTATTAGATGCACAAAACAAAATACAAATCGAAGAAACAGTATGGTATGAAATCATTCTAAAGTAACGTCGAATAAAATGGCACCTAAAACGTGGATTGAAAAATTAGCACATATATAAAAACTAGGGCTAGATATATATATATTGAAATGGATATTAAGGAATGAAAATTTGAATCAAGTTGCATGTAAAACAATTTAAACACAAATTCATTTAAAAATTGACAAAGTACATGATAACTTAAATAATATATATAATATGAAAGAATAATAGAATACGTGATGTAATATAATACACAAACTAGATTTACAAAACATGAATAACTTTGAAAATAATCATTTATATTAAAAAACATAGAAATACATACGAGGTCAAGTTAATTTTAGAATTGATTATATAATAGTTTTAAGAATACGTTTGTATATATATATAGAAAACTACATGTACAAAATAAATAAATTTAATATATAGATCAAACATAGGTGTCAATAAAAATGTATATAGATATAATAATAATTTAAAAGATACATTATGTAAGATTGTATAATAAAAGATGAGAAAAATTTAAAAGAAAATATATGTGTAAAATAATACAAGATTAGTAATATGCATAAAATAAGATTGACCTTATTATAAAGTATATGTACGTGTATGTATATAAAATAACATTTTAAATAAACAAATTTAAAAGAAAGCAAATAAATTGATATATATATATATATATGTATATATATATATATATATATATATATATAATTATGTATAGATATATATACACATATATGAAAGTATGAATAACGAACTAAGACCATGTAAAACTTAATAAAATACCCCAAGGCAATATATTAAACTATGAATAATAAGTAAATTTTCAAAAATAAAAGGGTTTCAAAGAATAAAAAAGGGCTAAAAATAAGGGATGGATAAAAAACTCAATTGAAACAAAAATGAAACTAAGAGGGCAATTAATAAATAAAATCAGTTGCTGAAATTGGGAGAAGGATTAAATTTTAACGCGCGCGAATACAAGGGACTAAAGCTGGCAATATATCAGAACCCAAAATGATGCGTTCAGGCGCGGGTCAGATTGCAACAAAGCATAAATTATAAGCCTAAATAATAAAAAGAAACAAGGTGCACAAGGCGCAATCGAAGGCTCGCGTGAATACGGAGGACCCAACGCGCAAATTTCCCATTCCGAATGAAAAGGCGCAGATCCGGGTTGCTATTCGGGTTGACGCGCGGACCTCCAATATCCCAAACGGCGCCGTTTCATCTAATTCCTAAAATTAAAGGCCATTGAATGGCAGTTTGCTGTCATTTTAGCCATAAGCAGAGAACCCAATTATTAGGGTTTCAACACAGCTGATTTCGATGCTTCCCTAACCCTCTGTTCGACCGTTCGGCTACCACATTTCACCATTGAAACTGGTGGAAGATAGCTCGCCCTAAAGTCGTTTCATTTTCCTACTTAAAACCCCGCCCCCTAAAGGTAAGATTTTTGGCCCGAAAACCTCCCTCAAGCTTCGATCTCAACGAAGAAGAGATGGTCTTCAATGGCTCAAATGCGCAGGTAGATCCTTTTGTCTTTACTCTATTTACATTCGAAGTAAAAAAAATAAAATAAAAATAAAAAGAATAATCACAAAGAAAGGAAGCCCGGAGATTTAGATCGGAAAATCACCTTCCGATATCGTTTGCTTTTTGTATTCTCTTTTTTTAATCGTCTGAATCTGCGTTCGTAACCTCTTTACATAGACTAAAACTATGGCTTTATAGCCGAAGAAAAAAAGGAAAACAAAAGGAAAATAAATTAAAAAAATTTCATTTGCTGTTCTGCTATTTTGTTCGTGTTTTGCTGCTGTGTGGATTGTCCTTCTTGCAGGTAGAGTACGGGCGTGCGCTGGCCCTTGGCGTGAGGCGTACGGGGCTGTGTAGACGTGGTTCTTTGGAGACTGAGCGCGTCTGAGGCGCCCGAGGCTTAGGTGGGTTGCGGCGTATGGGAAAGAACCTAGGGTTTCTAAAATTTTTAGGCCATTTGGGCTCATTTTCAGTATTGGGCCATCAGATTTGGGCTTGTAAAGGGCTAGGGTATTAATTTGGGTATAGGTTTAGTTATTGGGCTAAGGTCTGTAAATAGACATTTAATGGACTGTTTAAGGTTGACTTATTTTATTATTTTGTATTCTGGTAGGCCCGGGCTAAAATTGGGTATTACAGCTGCCCCTCTTTGCTCATTGTCGTGTAACGAGAATAGAGCAAAGACTATAAAAGGCCAATTTTGCCCGGTCTGGCTAAGTCTCAAAATCTTGATCCTCATCTTCTCCAAGGTATTCTAATGTCTTCAGGATTGTCAAATAAGCTATCCTCAATTTGCTTCTTGAAAACTCGGTAACACCAATCTGTTATTTTCGATCTGCTCTCTGTCAATACAGAGATGCCCAACCTGCTATCTCTGATTTGCTCTCCACTAATACAGAGACGCCAAATCTGAAATCTTCGATCTGCTCTCTGCCAATACAGAGACGCCAAATCTAAAATCTTTGATCTGCTCTCCGCCAATACAGAGACGCTAAATCTGAAATCTTCGATCTGCTCTCCGCCAATACAGAGACGCCAAATCTGCTCTCTTCGATCTGCTCTCCGCCAATGCAGAGACGCTAAATCTGCTATCTTCAATCTGCTCTCCGCCAATACAGAGATGCCAAATCTCCCATCTTCGATCTGCTCTCCGCCAATACAGAGACGCCAAATCTGAAATCTTTGATCTGCTCTCCGCCAATACAGAGATGCCAAATCTGCCATCTTCGATCTGCTCTCCGCCAATACAGAGACGCCAAATCTGCGGGATTTACCAATGTCGCCATACTGTCTCCTAAAGACCTGACGTGTAATATAGGTTTCCTGTATCTGTGTATGTCAAATAACTAGGATGCTATGATCGAGATGAATCAAATGTCCCTAGCTAGATGTGGTGTTTATATCAAACAGTTAAAATGCTATGACCGAAATGAATCAAGTGCTCCTAACTAGATGACTGGTTATGAATGTAGAAATGTTATGAGGGTGATTTCCCTTTTTTAAGCGTTTAAGGTATCATTGCTCATAATGCATCAGGGTGCTAACGCGTTTTCTTGCTCAGCCACTATCTTTGACAGAAAATTTGAAGACATAGTCACAATTAGGACCCCTCTCTGTCGAATGTTTCCAAATTTGAACCTGGTTAGTTCTGAATAGTGGCCCTGTTTTAGGTCCTTGTACTATTTAGAGACTTCTCTAGAGTAATATGCATAACATCTTTTGTGCGAGTATTACGTGTCCAAAAATCGTGATTTCAACGAAGATGCTCGAAAGAGACTATCATTATGGACAAAATGGAGTTTTATTGAGTAAAACTCGAACTGAATACATTAAACAGGATAACAAAATTGCTAAGGTACAAAATAAAATGAGAAACGAGGTGCCCCAGATATCGCGGCACGAGTTTCACTATTCCAGCTTCCCAAAGGCTCCTTCGAACTAAATGTGTGTTCAGGAGATCCCGCGTATTTTGGTGATGCTCCAAGGTATAACGTTCTTCTGTCTTGCTGATTTTGAGAGGACAAGACCATCATATGCCCTATATTCAAAATTTGAGCTGCCCGTTTTCGGGTTTTCAACTCAAAGGCCCCTTTGGTTCCAAAGTGCCCTTTGCGGGTTTTCACTTTGGCCTCTCTCTCTTTTTTTTTTTTTGCGAATTCAGAGCGCCGCTGCGGGTTTTCACTCTGACCGCCCTTTCTTCAGGTGAAATACTTCTTGACCGAGTCTGACTTTACAGGGTTGGGCAAGTCTCTGCCGTCCATCTCGGTTAGAATCAATGCTCCTCCAGAGAAAGCTTTCTTTACCACGTAAGGCCCTTCCCAATTAGGCATCCATTTCCCTCGAAAATCATACGTATGGGAAGGATCTTTTTCAATACCAGTGTCTCTTCGTGGAATTCTCTTGGGCGGACCTTTTTGTCATAGCCCGCATCATTCGTTTTCTGGTACATCTGACCATGACGGATAGCTCTTAGCCTCTTTTCTTCAATCAAGTTCAGTTGATCGTATTGGGATTGGATCCATTCTGCCTCGTCCAACTTTAACTCAGAGAACACTCGAAGTGACGGGATTTCGACTTCAATCGGCAACACCGCCTCCATTCCATAGACTAAAGAGAAAGGGGTTGCCCCGATTGAAGTTCTGACTGACGTTCGATAAGCAAAGAGGGCAAACGGTAACTTCTCATGTCAATCTCTATAGGTCTCGATCATCTTCCCCACAATCTTCTTAATGTTTTTATTGGCGGCCTCCACTGCCCCGTCCATATTCGGACGATATGGCGACGAATTGTGGTGTCTGATCTTAAATTGACTGCAGACCTCCGCAATCGTACTATTGTTCAAGTTTAATGCATTGTCAGATATGATCTTTTCCGGCATCCCATATCGACATATGATCTCTTTTTTTAGAAACTTGCTCACAGCCGACTTTGTCACACTAGCATACGAAGCGGCTTCTACCCACTTGGTGAAGTAGTATATAACCACGAAGATGAACCGATGCCCGTTAGAAGCCTTCGGCGATATTGGTCCTATCACATCCATGCCCCATATAGAGAATGGCCATGGAGAAATCATGACATGCAACGGTGAAGGAGGTAGATGAATTTTGTCTCCGTAGATTTGGCACTTATGGCATCTCTTGGTGTAATTGATACAGTCTCTTTCCATAGTGGACCAATAGTACCCGAATCTCATAATTTGCCTGGCCATTGTAAAGCCATTAGTGTGTGTCCCACATACGCCTTCGTGGACTTCTTCCAAGATTTTCTTAGCCTCTATAGCATCTACACATCTCAGTAGCACCTGATCCTTTCTTCTTTTGTATAGTATATCCCGTCTAAAACATAGTCGATGGCGATCTCCTTAGCGTTCTTTTGTCATTCTCGCTTGTTCTGTCAGGGTATTCACGATTCTTCACATATTGCAGTATATCGTGGTACCAATGGTGATCTTCTCTCTCTTCATCTTCTTCAACATTGTAACAGTGAGCCGGGATTTCATAAATACTAATCCGGATGGGTTTGACATCTTCTTGTTTGTTCACTTTGATCATGGAAGCTAAGGTGGCTAAAGCATCGGCCATCTGATTTTCGTCCCTGGGAAGGTAGCAGAAGGTAATGTCATCGAACTCTTTAGCCAATTCGAGGACCAGTTTTCGATAGCCAATCAACTTGGGGTCTCTAGTCTCCCATTCTCCCTTGAGTTGATAAATTACTAGCGCAGAATCCTCATACACCTCTAGCACTTTAATTTTGCGCTTTATGGCTGCGCGGACACCCATGATGCACGCTTCGTATTCTGCCATATTATTTGTACAATCAAAATCCAATTTGCTAGAGAATGGATAATGATCTCCATTTGGGGATACCAAGACTGCTCCGATTCCGTTACCCACGGCATTTGATGCCCCATCGAAGTTTAGTTTCTAAGGAATTTCTTCCGGAGCATCTTCTTCAGTGGTGGCAACACACATCAGGTCTTCGTTCGGGAAGTCGAAGTTCAGGGGCTCGTAGTCTTCCGAAGCTCTACTAGCCAGAAAATCTGCTATTGCGCTCCCTTTTACTGCTTTCTGGTTTACATAGACTATGTCGAATTCGGAGAGCAGAATTTGCCATCGGGCCATCCTTCCATTCAAAGCCGTTGACTCCATCATGTATTTTAAAGGGTCTAATTTCGATATGAGCCAAGTGGTGTGATACAACATATACTATCTCAGCCTTCGGGTTGTCCAAATTAGGGCACAACATAACTTCTCTATCGGCGGGTACCTTGTCTCACATTCCGTGAACTTTTTACTAAGATAGTAAATAGCCTTTTCTTTCCTTCCTGACTCGTCATGCTGACCCAATACGCACCCCATGGAATTCTCAAATACTGCTAGGTACAGTATCAACGGCTTATCGGGATTAGGTGGTATCAGCACCGGAGCGTTGGATAAGTACTGTTTGACCTTGTCGAAAGCCCTTTGGCATTCTTCATCCCATTCACCCGGATTGTGTTTCTTGAGGAGACGGAAGACGGGGGCACATTTCTCGGTTAGTTGTGAAATAAACCGGGCAATGTAATTTAATCTTCCTAGAAAACCTCGAACCTCCTTCTGGGTACGCGGTGGGGATAGCCCTTGTATGGCTTTGACTTTGTCTGGATCGATCTCAATTCCCTTTTCACTAACCACGAATCCGAGTAAATTTCCAGACTTGACTCCGAATGTACATTTGGCCGGGTTGAGTTTTAGTTGAAATTTTCTCAACCTTAGGAACAGCTTCCTCAAGACTTGTACGTGCTCCTTCTCAGTTTGGGACTTTGCGATCATATCATCGACATAAACTTCGATTTGCTTGTACATCATGTCGTGAAAAAGGGTTACCATGGCCCTTTGATACGTTGCCCCCGCATTCTTTAGTCCAAACGGCATAACCTTGTAGCAGAACGTGCCCCACATGGTTACGAACGTGGTCTTCTCCATGTCTTTAGGATGCATCTTGATCTGGTTGTATCCTGAGAAACCGTCCATGAATGAAAACAGTGAGTGTCCTGCTGTGTTGTCCACTAGGGTGTCAATGTGAGGCAGTGGGAAATTATCCTTCGGACTGGCTTTATTCAAATCCTCGTAGTCCACACACACATTCGCACTTTTCCATCTTTCTTGGGATGGGGACGATGTTGGCTACCCAATCTGAATATTTTACCACCTTCAGAAATCCAGCGTCGAACTGCTTGCGAACCTCCTCTTTTATTTTTAGCAAGACATCGGGCCTTATTTTTCGGAGTTTTTGCTGAACTGGCTTACATTCTTCTTTTATGGGGAGTCGATGCACCACGATATCAGTGTCTAACCCAGGCATATCTTGGTACGACCATGCAAAGATATCTCTGAATTCTCGAAGTAATTCAATGAGGTCTCGCCTCATCTCTGTGGTGATACATATTCCGATCTTCACCTCTTGCCCCTCTCCTACGCTCACAATTTCAACTGATTCTTTGTGAGGTAGGATTTGTTTCTCATCTTGTTCTACCATCCTCAGCAAATCAGGAGATAGGTTACAGCCTTGATCATCTTCAAAATCCAAGGAATCCTCCATACACGGGTCTCGCTGGAAAGAAAACTCTGAGTCGCTAGCAGGGTCACTCGTATCATTGATATCTGGGGACATGTTATGCGGGTGAAGGCAAATACAAATAATCAAAAGAATTCGAAACATTTATTTGTAGTATGATTATGAATGACGCATGAAAGAATATTTAGAAGAATGTTTTAAGAATGAAAGAATGCGAACGTAATCATTTGTATGGTTGTGAATGAGATTGAAAGAATAAGAGGACATTTGCTCAAAAATGATAATAACTGTGCATTTTATTGAAATAACGTTTTTAAACATCGGCCTATTTCACAAAAGATTCATATTACTCCTAGGCCTAGAGCAATAAGTGTGTTTTGGACATTACTCTGAGTCAGTTCTAAAAACTACAGGAATCTCTTCCATGATCCAGCTTATCCAAAACACTTCCAGGTGTGTAGGGGGAAATGCCCGACAGATTTTCTCTTCCAGTCTCCTCTTCATATATGGCGTTGATGCCCAAGCTTTCCAACCTTTCTTCAATAACTCCCTTCATTGGCGTGCCTCCCTCAGGGTAAATAACCCCCCCGGACACAAAAGTTTTCGAGATGTGGGGGAATATCATTGGCTCCTACTTAATTTCTGCCCCCGTTAATCGCGCTCTCCTTCTTTCTTGCTTCTTTTCCAGCTCTCTTTTCTTTTGTTTCGCGTCCGGCTTAAATCCTAAGCCGAAGCGGTCTCTCTTGTCCTTCAGGATGGGCGTTTCAGTCCTTCCTTGTAGATGTCTCCCGAGTCCTTTTTCGGGTAGGGCCCCTTTTCCAATCGTTAACCGGAGGCTCATCCTTGTGGTTTTGGATAGTTTCGACACCAGAATTTTGCTTCCCTCAGCGATAAATGTCGCGTTAACAAATTCCAAAGATCGAAATGAGCATTCGATTGCTTCGTCATCTGTCTCCAGATAGGGTGTATTATTGCTCACAGTTGCAATAATATCTTCTTCTACCTTAATCGTTATCAACCTTCCCTCCGACACCAGCTTCAATTTTTGATGTAACGAGGACGGCACCGCCCCAGCTGAATGTATCCAGGGCCTCCCCAATAAGCAATTATATGAGGGCTTGATGTCCATTACAAGGAAATCCACCTCATATGTGTTTGGCCCAATCTGAAGGGGTACCTCAATTCTACCCATCACCTTCCTTTCCGTGCCATCGAATGCTTTCACGATGTTCTGGCACTCCTTCATGTGAGAGCTGTCTATGGGCAATCTGTTTAGAGTGCTCAATGGCAAGACGTTCAAAGCCGATCCATTGTTAATCGATGACGCTCGCAAACGTATACCCTTTTACGGCGTGGTGATATGTAGAGCTTTAGTCGACCCCATGCCCCCGGGTGGTATCTCGTCGTCGTTAAAGAAGATATAGTTATCGGCACTGATATTGCTTACCAAACGGTCCAGCTTGTTAATAGAGATGTCATTGGCAACATATGTCTCGTTTAAGACCTTCATTAGCGCGCTACGGTGAACTTCCGAGCTTAGAAGTAAGGCCAGCACCGAGATACGGGCCGGTTGTTTGCGTAGCTGCTCCACCATACTGTATTTGCTATGCTTTTGGAATTTTAAAAATTCCTTTGCCTCTTCCTCGTTAACTGGCTCATTAACCGGCTTGACTGTTATTCCCTTCGTTTCTTCGACCACCTTGGCTTTTCCTTTTGTGGGCTGCGCCTCTTCATTTGTCGTATCATAACGCTTCCCGCTACGTGTGTAGGAACTTCTATCTTGATCCCCTCTTAAAGCGTCAGCCGGGCCCTCTTTTCCTGGTATCGTCACACTACAATCATAATTTCATGGGACCCTTTTGCTGTCTTTGTAGGGGAAGACTACAGGTCTTTGGATTATGACCCTCGGTGGCGTTTGTACTCCAGCTTCATTACTCTTGGGTCTCGACATGATCACCACGGGATAGTGAGGTGTTTGATTTGGTATCGTCGAATCTCCCTCTGAAGCACATATATCTCCCTCTACGGGGTCTTCGGTCTCTTCGTAGAACTCTATTTCTTTGTTATCTATCATGTTTTGTACGAGAGCCCTGAATTCCTTGCACTCTTGGATTTCATGCCCCACCTCGTCGTGAACCTCACAATAGGTTCTGTTCTCCTCGGATTCTTCTCTCGAACCCAACGCGATCGATCATCTCCTTGCCATCTCTTTTCATACTCGCCTCAACGGGGTCCTGATTTCTGCAACCTCATACTTGGTCTTCTTGTTTAAGCCTTCACATATCTCATTCACTTCCTGGTCGGTGTGATTGGGGAGCGGGTTTCCCGTTATATTAGATGAGGCTGGGTCGTCAAATCTCACGATCCCCATCTTAATGAGTCTTTCAACTAATTTTTTAAACGCTGCGCAGTTTTCGATAGAGTGCTCAGTGATTCCTGCGTGGTACTCACATTGGGCGTTCGCGTCATACCATTTGGGATACAGGGGCTGCAGTGGCTTCAGGTAGAAAGGAGAGACCACATGAGCGTTGAACAAGTTCTGGTACAATTCCCTATACGTCATGGGTATAGGGGTGAATTGTGGTCTTTCTGTATTCTCCCTTGTGTTGGCTTCTTGTCTTGCAGAGCTTTGTTGATTGGTGGTCATCGCCTTGGGTTGATTTACGGTGAATGACTTAGGCTGTCCTTTGCTAGATGTGCTCGTGTTGTTTACTTCATTGTCTCTTTTCCTCGGGCTGTCTTCCTGGTATTCTCTCCGGCTTCTATCTTGCCACTCCTTACAGCATTTTCAATCATTTCACCCGTCATCACTATGTCTGAGAAGCTCTTGGTGGCGCTTCCCAACATATGGGTGATAAAAGGTGCCTTCAAGGTGTTGATAAATAACATAGTTGTCTCTTTTTCCAGAAGTGGCGGCTGAACTTGTATGGCCACTTCTCTCCACCTTTGCGCGTACTGTCTGAAGCTTTCACTTGACCTTTTCTCTATATTCTGGAGAGTAATTCTATCAGGGGTCATATCCGTCACGTGATTGTATTGCTTCATAAAGGCCTGGGCTAGGTCCTTCCACGAGTTAATCTTAGAGCGACTTAACTGGTTGTACCACTTAGACATTTGCTCAGAGCGCATCGTCTTGAAAACAGTGGATTAATAGCTGGTCGTTGTTAACGTATCCCGTCATTCGCCTACAAAACATAGTGATGTGGGCTTCAGGGCAGCTCGTTCCGTTGTACTTCTCGAATTCGGGCATTTTGAATTTGGGAGGAAGGATCAAATCTGGGACCAAACTCAGGTCCTTGGCGTCAATCCCTTGATGATGGTCCGCGCTCTCCATGGCTTTGAATTTTTCCTCGAGCCATCTATACTGTTCTTCTAACTGTTTCTGCGATTCTATCCTTGCTTTCTCTTCTTCAGCAATTAAGTCCAGATTGGGCACGGGCGGACAGTTCGGGTTGTTGACAAAGTTAGAGCCTGAGTCATTTTGGAAATGCATTGGCATCGAAGCTCCGGCCTGAACCTGCAGGGGCATGATCGTGACAGATGGCTTCAGTAGATTAATCTCGGGCTTTATCGGCACATGAGTCGAAGTGAAGCCAGGGGGTATTGAGGATCTTCATTAGTTTCTTCAACTTTGTCCATGGGGCCCTTTCCCTTGTCGATTCCTCCCAACAGCAACTGGGATAACTGACTCATCATTTTCCCTTTGGGACTCCATCATTTGTTCTTTCATTTCTCTTTGAATCTTGGCTAGCTGCTCTTGCATCTGAGACTGCATTTGTTCTTGCATGTCTCTTATCCATTGATTTTTTTCTTGTGCCGTAGGGGTGCGTGGTTGGTTAGTTTTCGTTGGTTTCCAGGTTACTAAAATAATTTTTAATTAATTAATTAGAAAACTCTTATGGCCTTTAATGCATAATGATATGATGCAATGCAAATGCATGAATGCAAAGGAGGCATCAATTTTGATTCAACTGCCCTTAGAAAATTTCACTTGAAAATAAAATCTTTTACATAAAGTCGAGTTACAAATAAAATTTGGCTCTAACACCCAAGGTCCTAATTCTTCTAAGTAACGAGGCCAGCTCTTGCCCTCGATCTGACTCTAGCTCATACTTTACGCTTTGTGTGTCCGCCTGAACCGCTAAAGTTTGCAGGTAATCAGCTACCTCCCGAATCTGGGTTATGGCTTCACCCATCAGGTAATTTCTGTTTCTGACTTGGTCCTGCGCATGGTGAAGCTGCCCTTTCCAACGTTCCTCATTTACCTCGAAAAACTGGATCCGCATCTCGCAGTTTTGAAGTGACGCCTCTAGCTCCTCTATTTTTCCTTTCATTTCCTCTATTTTGCTCAAGCTTGCCTTCAATTCTGTTGCGGTATTGCGGTTTCGGTACTGATGCAGAGATTTCTCGAGTTCTGCCACTCTAGCCCTTAATTCCCCTCGCTCGTTTCTGCTTTCTGATAGACTCTTCTCCAAATCTTCGTTTCGCGCCTGAGCTTCTCGGAATTTCCTTTCCCACCGGTCGGTATTGGCCTTTTCTTCTCGAATTTCATGGCGCCACTGTTCGGAAGTCTTTCCTAACCCCATGATCCTCATAGATAAGCTTGACTTCTTTTGTAGTCCGTCTTCAAGCTATCAGATCTTCTTCGGCTTTAGTTTTCCCTTTTCTCCATTTTTCAGCCTCTGACCTCTGGACATCAGCGTCTAACCTTAGATGCATCTTCTCTTCTTCCAATTGTTCGATCTTCTTCCCAAGTTCTGAACTCTTCTTCTCGAAGTCTTGTTTTATAATCTCCAATTCTGACGGGGCGACTTGCAATTGTTCCCCGATAGGTCGAGCATCTTGCAAGCTGGGCCTAGGAACATTATCATTAACCTTCTTCTTAAACCACTCGCTATACTCGGGCGTTACCATGGAACCGACGGCTAACCTCTTCATCCAACACGTTTGTTTCCAAGCATCCGATAACTCCCGAACCCTTTTCTTATAGTGAGCACCCTTAAAAGAGAATTCACTCTGAGCAAGTCCGTAGGTCGTGGGTACAAACTGTCTCGACTTATACTGCCTCAAAGCTAACAGTGGAGTATACCCGGTAGCTCCCCAAATTCCTAACAATGGCACCCAATCGAAGTTACCGCATTTGTACATGATCTCATTAGGAACCAACCAATAAGCTCTCCACTCGATGTCCCCCTCCTTGAGGTTCTGAAGAATGTCCATCCATTTCTCCTCCGAGATATCTTCTCTCCTTTGTATTGCTACCTCTTCCTTTAGCGGAGAGTAACCCTCAGAAAAGACCCGATAGGAGACCTTATCTATCTTCCAAAAGTGCCCATAAAACCATACCATCAATAGTTGAGCACATCCAATAAATCGCCCCTCGCCCGTCTTCCGACATGAGCTCAAAGATCTGAACGTTTTCGCCAAGATCGCTGTATGCAGGTGTGATTCCCTTCTCAAGGCGTTCGAATAAATCAATGACTGCCTCGTCCACGTGCCTCAAAGTCTTAGGAAAGATCACTAGTCTATAGATGCTTAAGGCGAAGATGTCGACCCTCTTCTTTTCGTCTGGGTGAGTCAAGATCAAATCTCGTAAATTTTCCCATGGGATACACTTACTATCGCCTTTCTGCTGAACCCGAGCAGTGACCCAAGGCTCGCTCATCCCCGAAATACTCATCAATTTCTTTACGAAAATCTGATTACTGAAAACCCGAGCATAAGTCTTCCGGACTGAATTTTTGGACACCTGAGCAGGGTAGTGTATTCCTCTATAGTAGGTACTAGATCTACGTCTCTGAAAGTGAAACACTTGTATGCAGAATTCCAAAACTGCACCAAGGCTCGGAACAAATGCTTATCCACTCTAACGTCTAGCAGGTAAGATATATCACCATAGTTTTGGTAGAACAATTGCTTGATCCTTTCATCCCAACTAGCCCAAATGTCTCTTAACTCTTGTAGCTCATTCTGTACTACGTTGATGCGAGTGTAATCTTGCAACTCGGAGATATACCCTTCTGCCAAGCCGTCCCCTTTTTCTGATTGTAGCTTCTCTGACCATACACGAACGGCCGCGTTATCCTCGACTTTACTAAGAAATTCATTCTCCATGTCAAATTTCCTAACTTAATAATTGAATGCTGATTAACACCTCCTTTAGTATGCAATGTCATGTAAAAAGGCAATCAAAACAAAACATCAGTTAGTATTACATAATAATGATAAAATGCAAGCACATAAACGATAATTAAAATGCCGATACGGGTTCATGCTAAGGCTTAGCGCGGCTCCACCCAAGGATAGCTCCTAAGGTTCACTATATGTGGTTTAGTTCTAGAGTAAGGGTACCCGAACCAGCAGATTTCTCAATCCTCACCCATTATAGGCTCATATAGATCGAGTTCAGTTCGGGGGAATACATTTCCCTATGACCATGCGGAGATGAAAATCTCACGAAATCATAGGTACGGATGTACCCCGGAAGCAATCCACTAGCCCATGCGGAGGTGAAAACCTCACGAAAGCGTAGTTTCTTACTCCCACTTAGAAGGTGTGACCACGGTGGTCATGCAATGGAATGCAGTACTAATATGCAAGACCCGCACCAAAACAATCATACAATCGAATGCAATCAAAGGATACATGATTTTTAAAATACATTTTCGATTTTTGACCAAAGGACAGTAAATAATCGATTTTCATGGCTCGACTCTCAAGTCCCCAGCGGAGTCGCCAAGCTGTCGAAACCATTTTTTTCGAGTTTAAAGAAAAACCATTTTTTTGAAAATAAAATACGGAGTCGCCACCGATCTTTTTGTTTTGGTGTGATCGGATCACCTAAGAATTTATTTTAATAAAACCCTTTGGTTTACTAAAACAATGATTCTGGTCTACGAAAATATGAGAAAACGGGTTCGGGAGTCAGTTACGCATGAGGAAGGATTAGCACCCTCACTACGCCCAAATTTGGTACCAAATCGATTAAATACTGCCTTTATGTCTAAAATTAAAAATTTTTTCAAAATGTGATTCTTTTTTTTTAATAATATTCGGATAACCCGAGTTGGTTGTCAAAAAATCTTCTTGTTTCGACTTCAGGAAGTTTATAATTCGAAAAATTACAAGAGGATGTTCAACTATTTAGTCCAACGAAAAATCGAAACCCAGCACAGTAGGGCACGATTCCTCGAATTCCCAAACATTGAATATTGCCTCATTTTGAAAGATTTTAGGAAATGTGAATGAAATTCCGAAGGGATGTTCAATTGTTTGAACCAATGAAAAAGCGCGACCAAAGATTTACGATAGGGACACGATTCTCAAATCGCCAAATATTGAACATCGTCTTCGTTTTTAAGTACTCTTTTTAACATGAGTGAGAATATAAAGGAATGTTCGATCGTTTTGAGCAAACGAGAAATCACAACCGACACGATAGGGCATGATTCCCGAATTGTCGAACGCTGAATATTACCTTTGTTTTAAATAATTTTGAAAAGGCATGAGTGAAATCTTGAAGGAAAGCCGAATATTTTGAGCAAACACAAAATTGTAACCCAACACGTTTAGGGCACGATTCCGCAAATTGCTAAATACCGAATCTCATCTTCGTTTGAGGATTTTTAAAGATATGAATGAAATTTCGAAGGGAAATTTGATAATTTTGAGCAAATGCGAAGTTGCGACCCAACACGTTAAGGCACGTTTCCGCGAATTGCCAATCATCAAATTTCGTCTTCGTTTTGAAGAATTCTTGGATGAATACTTAGAACATACTAAATTAATTTGAAATAAGATGATATTAATCGAAAAAAGTTATGTTCTAGAACCACATTTCGAAAATCAAAAGGAAAACAATGAATGGGGTAATGGACACATATGAGATACGACCAACTAACAAACTAATAATTACATATAGCGAACCTAAAAATGTAATTCAATTACAAGAGCGCACGGAGAATAATTAACATGGCAATATAAAATAATGAGCAAATAAATAATGCAGGGATAATATATATGTCATAATAAAAAATAATTACTATTAGATGCACAAAACAAAATACAAATCGAAGAAACAGTATGGTATGAAATCATTCTAAAGTAACGTCGAATAAAATGGCACCTAAAACGTGGATTGAAAAATTAGCACATATATAAAAACTAGGGCTAGATATATATATATTGAAATGGATATTAAGGAATGAAAATTTGAATCAAGTTGCATGTAAAACAATTTAAACACAAATTCATTTAAAAATTGACAAAGTACATGATAACTTAAATAATATATATAATATGAAAGAATAATAGAATACGTGATGTAATATAATACACAAACTAGATTTACAAAACATGAATAACTTTGAAAATAATCATTTATATTAAAAACATAGAAATACATACGAGGTCAAGTTAATTTTAGAATTGATTATATAATAGTTTTAAGAATACGTTTGTATATATATATAGAAAACTACATGTACAAAATAAATAAATTTAATATATAGATCAAACATAGGTGTCAATAAAAATGTATATAGATATAATAATAATTTAAAAGATACATTATGTAAGATTGTATAATAAAAGATGAGAAAAATTTAAAAGAAAATATATGTGTAAAATAATACAAGATTAGTAATATGCATAAAATAAGATTGACCTTATTATAAAGTATATGTACGTGTATGTCTATAAAATAACATTTTAAATAAACAAATTTAAAAGAAAGCAAATAAATTGATATATATATATATATATATGTATATATATATATATATATATATATATAATTATGTATAGATATATATACACATATATGAAAGTATGAATAACGAACTAAGACCATGTAAAACTTAATAAAATACCCCAAGGCAATATATTAAACTATGAATAATAAGTAAATTTTCAAAAATAAAAGGGTTTCAAAGAATAAAAAAGGGCTAAAAATAAGGGATGGATAAAAAACTCAATTGAAACAAAAATGAAACTAAGAGGGCAATTAATAAATAAAATCAGTTGCTGAAATTGGGAGAAGGATTAAATTTTAACGCGCGCGAATACAAGGGACTAAAGCTGGCAATATACCAGAACCCAAAATGATGCGTTCAGGCGCGGGTCAGATTGCAACAAAGCATAAATTATAAGCCTAAATAATAAAAAGAAACAAGGTGCACAAGGAGCAATCGAAGGCTCGCGTGAATACGGAGGACCCAACACGCAAATTTCCCATTCCGAATGAAAAGGCGCAGATCCGGGTTGCTATTCGGGTTGACGCGCGGACCTCCAATATCCCAAACGGCGCCGTTTCATCTAATTCCTAAAATTAAAGGCCATTGAATGGCAGCTTGCTGTCATTTTAGCCATAAGCAGAGAACCCAATTATTAGGGTTTCAACACAGCTGATTTCGATGCTTCCCTAACCCTCTGTTCGACCGTTCGGCTACCACATTTCACCATTGAAACTGGTGGAAGATAGCTCGCCCTAAAGTCGTTTCATTTTCCTACTTAAAACCCCGCCCCCTAAAGGTAAGATTTTTGGCCCGAAAACCTCCCTCAAGCTTCGATCTCAACGAAGAAGAGATGGTCTTCAATGGCTCAAATGTGCAGGTAGATCCTTTTCTCTTTACTTTATTTACATTCGAAGTAAAAAAAATAAAATAAAAATAAAAAGAATAATCACAAAGAAAGGAAGCCCGGAGATTTAGATCGGAAAATCACCTTCCGATATCGTTTGCTTTTTGTATTCTCTTTTTTTAATCGTCTGAATCTGCGTCGTAACCTCTTTACATAGACTAAAACTATGGCTTTATAGCCGAAGAAAAAAAGGAAAACAAAAGGAAAATAAATTAAAAAAATTTCATTTCTTTGCTCGCTATTTTGTTCGTGTTTTTTTCTTTGTGTGGATTGTCCTTCTTGCGGGTAGAAGTACTGCGCGCATGCTGGCCCTTGGCGTGAGGCGTACGGGGCTGTGTAGACGTGGTTGCTGGAGACTGGAGCGTACGGAGGCGCTGAGGCTTGGCTGGTTGCGGCGTATGGGAAAGAACCCTAGGGTTTCTAAAATTTTTGGGCCATTTGGGCTCATTTTCAGTATTGGGCCATCAGATTTGGGCTTGTAAAGGGCTAGGGTATTAATTTGGGTATAGGTTTAGTTATTGGGCTAAGGTCTATAAATAGACATTTAATGGACTGTTTAAGGTTGACTTATTTTATTATTTTGTATTCTGGTAGGCCCGGGCTAAAATTGGGCATTACAAACTTACTCGACTCTAGCTAATTAATTAGAATAAATCTGAAGGAAAAAAAACTTGCACATTTCTATAATATGAAACTCAAATTTAGAATCTCAAAATTCACAAAAATCTCACCCTCGAAATAAAAGTATATTTAATAATTGGGGGTAAACATAAGATTAGCTGAAAGAGAAAGGATTAATGCCATGATTAATTGAAGCAAAGACTTGGATTAGCCGCCAACCCTTTTTGACGTGCACTCTTGGTCTTCACCAATAAAATGACAAGGGAAGGGACATTGGTGTTATCAGATCAAAATCATTATTTTCAAACAAAGCTTATCAACATTCATCCTTAATAAGAATTTAATGTGCCATTTTTCTTTTTCTTTTTCCTTTTAATTTTCATTTTGTTATTAGAGAATTATGGAATTTTGGATGGCCTATGCAAAATTGTAAATCATATCATAATCTAGTTTGTCTCTTCACATTAAAAATGAAAAAGAAAAAAAAAACAAAACAAAAAACAGACATGGTTTGCATTACAAAAGAAATAGAGCAAGTTGTGCTTTGTACAGCATACAACCTTGTCGCTCCTTTGGATTTATTACAAGGCAAAAGCAAAGCTTCATACGTTTGCTTTAAGACATGTTCCAACACTGGGTGGGTCGGGATTAATTTTGATTTAGCAATTTTTTTTATTTAGATTTATGCTTGATAGGGAAAAAAATATTGGGTGAGGATTAATTTGATGCAAAATGGATGTCAATAAAACGGGACGAATGATTTTTTATTCCAATCTAATAGTACAATAATTTTTTCGATTTTGTATCATCTCGTCACAAAATTTTAAATAATATTTTATAATGCATAAACTTTTGTAAAATTAAATCAAGGATATACCTTATATTATTTAATAAAAGTATAATGAAATTTAATTTTATTATAAAATTAAAATACACGTTATAAATTGTTATAAAATTGTGAAATTATAATTGTTATGGTGTTCGCCATCACCAACATGCTATCCGATTACTCGGTTGGGCTCGACCTGCAGCCTACATAGTTCACATATAGAGGTTCGCATGTGATGAGTTCGTATCCTCTCGTGAACTGACACAGGGCGGGTTCGACTATCATGCAGGCGAATCTCCCACTTAGAAAACATGTGTTAGTCCTAAAATAGGATAAGCATTGAAATGCATAAAAATTTACCTAGGACGTCATATTCAGAAACAAAAATCATATTATATAAGTACAGAGTTTAATCCCTTCTTAAATGATATATACACTAAAACACTCAACAATAATTAAAAGACTTATGTCATGATGTGACACCTACGCTATAAATGTAGGCAAGAAAAAGATTTCGATCTTGATAAGTAAGATAATGGGAAGAAAACATTCTAAAACTTTACGTTTCTTTTCTTGTTGGAGGAGGAATTTCATTCCTTTGTAAATTGTTAAATCAAAGGAAAAAGGGCCTGAAGGACACTAGTAATTGGAATTAAGCCTCAAGAAAAAAATATTTAAAAGAAAACATGATACGAATACTTGATTGAAAAAAAACTCATATCATAAAAACAACTGATTCTAAAAAGAAATACTAGTAAGAACACGAACGACATAGATTTAAAGCTACATAATTAGGTGTTTAGCCACTAAAATATATCATATGAATTGATGTATTGGATCCGACACGGACAATGTTATCTCTCTTGAACCAAATTCTATAAAAAATTAAATATTCTAAATCAAATGTAAACAAATAATAAGTTGGCTCAGACTTGAACAACCAAGTCAACAATGACTCGACATGAGTCTTCACCAACTCGAAAAAAGCCTCCCTAACAGGAGGAGCCCTTGGTGGTCTTAAGGGGAGGAGAAGGAAAGAAAAGTGGAAAAAAATGAGAAAAAAGACAAAAAGTAAAAGGTGGACGGGAGGTCAACGTGTACCGCCGGTCAAATGCTAGTGTCGCTGCCACCATATAGGCTAAAAGTTTTTAAGGGAATAAGGTTAACAAAAACATTAACTTTCATGTGCTAAAAGTTTTAATTAATTTCAATTTAACCCATTTTTTAAAATTAACAATTTTTTATTAAAATTCAAATTACGATACATTTTTTTTTGGTAGATTGGGAAGCTAAATACATTTAGCCATCACAAGAATTATATCTGACATCAACACTGTCTTGTGGAATCTCTATTTCGATCATCTTATGGGGAACATCATAAATTCTCAAACCAATAGGAACATTTCTTTTTAATGCTACCATGGAATCTGCAGCCATGTTCGTTGTGCATGGAGTAAACTTTACCTTCACATGTCAATCATTTGCTAACAGCTCTCTGATGATTCGTGCTAAATTCCCCTCTGTCTGACCATTAAGCATATTGATCGCAATCAAATATTTTTATTAAATAGTTACAGACATTAACAATTCATATTTAAGGTCATTCTGCATACTAAGAATCAATTATTGCTTACATATATATTTATTAACTATTATTATTAATTATTACATTATTAACTGCTATTACAAAAACTATTAATTATTAACTATTAACCATTAATTACTACATTTTTTAATTATTTATTATTAAAAATATTATTTTTTAATTTAAATAAATTATATTTTTATTTTAAGACTTTACTTAATTAAACCGGGTTTACTTAGAACTCATTATGAATTGCATATATTTAAGGACTCCAAAAAGGTACCCAAATAGCTATTATAGTGTCTATGCATTCCTAAACTTGTATGAATTACCCAATAGCCAAAGTTTTTTTAATCAGGATGAAATTAGAAATTTTTTAGAACTTTAAAATAAAATTATAATTTTTTGTGAAAAATTAAAATATAAATTTACTATTTTAAGGATTAAAAGGTAACTGTTATCCTGAATTAACATATAGCTTTACAGATTTTAAAGAGGTTAAAATAGAATTTTTTTTAATAACTGAATAATAATTATGCAAAAACTTATTTTAAATGTCTTAAATTGGTAAGTTTAAATATTTATTAATGATTTTAATTTGAATTTTGGGTTAAATAGGTAATATATGCCTTTTTTAATTGGTTAAATAGATTTTTTTTAAGATTTAGAGAAATAAGCTGATTTTGAAGAGAGTGTGTGAAAGCGCATCCAGCTGGGCGTGCTTTCTGCTGATATGTCGAAAAAGTACGTCCAGCTGGAAGTGTTTTCTGAAAATTTCAAAGAAAAAACTTTTCTGCCAACCGTATGGAAAGCTCGCCTAGTTGGATGAGTTTTTCTGCCAACTGTACAGAATGCATGCCTAACTAAATGCGATTTTCACACACACTCTTCAAAATCAATTTATTTTCCTAAATCTTCAAAAAAACAACCTAATTAACCAATTAAAATAAAATTCGACATATATAACCTGAAATTTGGGGTAACTTCAAATTTACATAATAATTATCATTGAGTCGAAAGAGACCAGTGACGTTTTCTTTATTTGGGAGATCAAAGTATGCATTCAAGGACAAAAGTCTGAAAGTTTTAGGTTTCAAATTAAGGAAATTGTGGCTTTTTTTTTTTTTTTTCATCACACTACCCAACTTGAAGAAGCACTTTTGGTTTAACATAATTACTATCAATTCAAGGTAAAAACTCGAAAAAGAATTGAAACTTGAGTTAAACACGAAAAAATAATTAAAATTCGAGATAAATTCAAGGGAAAAGGAAAATAAATACATTCAACTCATTCGATTAAAAAAATAAAGTTCGGTTTAATACAATTTTTAAACTTTATTATTTGTACTTGATTATAAAATTAAAATTAAATGGAATTATTAATATTAATTAAAAAAAGAGATTTGATTAGACTGGTTAACCACTCAAAAATCAAGTTTTGATACATATAGGTGGAGCTTTAGGTTGTTTTTCCGGTTTGGGCCCTTATTTTGTTTTTATTTTTAAAAGAAGAAAATATAAGCAAATAGCACATGAACAAACTGCAAAGGCTGGCCTTTGTGAGGTGAACTCCGATGCCAATCTCCAGATATTTTTCCAAACCTACTCACGGCTAAATGGTTAATTATTTTTTATTAAGGGGATGTGAAATGTGGTTTACTAAAAATCAAGGTTTAAATATATTGTAAGCTCGGTAATTTAATTTTGAGACATTGAGTCTTTGTATCTTTTTTTTTTTTTTTTGTTTAAAAATTTTGGTCTTCCTGTCTAATTTTGTCGATAAAGTTAACGATATTAAAGGTAAAATAATTGTTTTAGCCCCCAACATTTACAATTTTTTGTTATTTTGGTTCCTAACATGATTTTTTTTAATTTTTTTAAAAATTATTTGTTTTCATATTTTAAATAAAAACATAAAAATATATTTTCAAAAAAATAATGAAAAAAGTAAAATTTTTGAAATTTTCATATTTATATTCTCAACATCCAAGCTATCAATTTGTTCCATGATAACCCTTACTGTGGTGTGATTCACAAGTCCCTGACATCTCGACTGATAGTCAGTCGATCCTCCCATGTATTTCATCCATCGTTTGTGCGTTAAGTTAATGTTGATGAATCTCACATTCCTTAGTAGTTCACTTTTACAACTTGATAAGAAGATACCATTTTCGGAAATTGCGGAGATGTTTACGTAAGTTCAAGTTGGAGATAAAAGCATATGATGAATATGAGTGTTGTGGGCAAGTGGTGACATAAATCTACTCCACCCTCCCCCACCATGACACCTCAGTCGGTTCCTAATTCAATCAGTCTGGCTTAGATAATAATAAATTTTATTTTTTTATATTTTTAATTTTTAATTTTAATTTTAATTTTTTATTTTATGAATTTTAAGGATTTTTTTATTTTTTGAAATTACATTTTTATGTTTTATTTAAAATATGGAAAAAATAATTTTTAAAAAATTTCAAAAAAATTAATATACTTTTAAAAGATAAGAACCAAATTGACAAAATCCTATAAATGTTGAGGGCTAAAAAAGTTATTTTACCTTTGACACCATTTACTTTAACGGCAAAATTAGATGGAGGGGCCAAGATTTTTAAATAAAAAAAGTACAATGATTTACTGTCTCAAAATTAAAGTATAAGGACTAAATTTTAAATTTTAAAAAAATATAAAAACCTTTAGCATATTTGAACTTAAAAATCAATAAATTAAAATTGGTATTGTTTTCGGTGATTATCTTGTCACTCGACTTTACAAAAAATCTAATTATTTGAAGTGACGACAAATTAATAAAGTGGAAGCAACTCATAGAGTACATTTACTATGACTAGATTTGAACTCATACCATATAACTTATACGGGCTATTAAGTTTAACTCAAATGGTAACATGTTTACCAATGAATTTTTTATAAGCTATAGGGAATGAGTGCGAATCCAAACTTGTAAGAGTTTCTATTCCAATGAAGCACAATTTTGCATTGCTTGCCTTCTCAATCATAGGATGAGATGCTCTCATTTTGTAAACTAATTACTATTTCTTCGTATACTTAGGCTCTCGATAAAATCATCCTATGAACTTATTTAAGTTCTCGATAGTGTTGAGAGGCACCTTTATTATAGAAGATAATAATGAATTGTAAAAGAGTCAACAATCGAAAATTTCTCAACAAATTACTAATATTTACGTAGAAAAATTCTACCAATCATATAGTCCTATACAACTAGAATTTTTGTAACAACAATGCTTTTTTTTACCAAGGAAAGTTAAAAACCACAAGTTCAAGGGTAAAAATAGCTTCTGTCTCTTTCAATTTTGATATTTAACAAATTAGTCTCTCTTAATAAAATTGGAATAACTTAATCTATGTGAATTTTAATAGTGAGTATCTAAGGACAATTAATCATATCATTAATGTTTTTCATCAATTTAACATAATTTTGATTGGCATAATAAAAATTTAGTCCTTAAAATTTATACATTCAGATTATTTGTATATATTTATATGAAGCTAAACTTATTTGTATATATATATATTTTTAAAAACTATATATTTTTAAATATTTATTTTTAGAATCATGATCAAATTGATAAAACATGTAATATTGAGGACTTAAATTGTTATTATATCAATCAAAATTATGTACAATTGATAGAAGCATTAATTGTCATAATTAATTATCTTCAGTTGCTCGCTTTTAAAATTAACATTAATTAAATTGCTCCAATTTTTTTGAGAATGACTAAATTACTCAATACAAAATTTAGAGTGATTAATGAGATGGTTTCACCTAGCTCAAGAGAAGTTTGAACGTAACAGATATAAGTAACTTCACAATGGATTTAGGTAGTGATTGGAAAATTACTTAGTAATTAGATTTGTGTGTAACTGCTTATAATTTATACAAGGGTGACATGTTTTGGCAACCAATGTAATTGGTAGGCCCCGACGAATTGGGTGTAATTGGAGCAGCCCAATTCTTAGAGGAACGACAAGAATTGGAGTAATTACACAAATAATTACACTCAAATTCAATTTTTTAAAAATATTTTTATACAAGTTATAAAAATTATATTATAAGCATGAACACGTATGAGTGCTTGGGATGATTATAAATGCGACACCTTATACCCGACCCAGTTATTGGATCCGAATATAAAATGTCACATTTCGTTGCTGAAGCAACTCATTTTTCCTTTTTTTTTTTGCTAAAAAGGAAACGCAGTGGTTAAATTATTTTATAAAAATTTTGGAAGCATTTTTGCCTATTTTACATAAAACCCTGCAAAATTTAGATTTTCACAAAATATCCACATTCAAATTATCTCTCAAATCAATTCCCAGCACTAAGATTTCTCAAAACATATCAATAAACTAGATTTCTACACTTTACTATTTTATCAAAACATTAGTTATAAAATACTAGCTAAGAAAACATAATGAAAATATTTAAATTCAATTTATGACATAATATATATATATATATATATATATATATATATATATATATATATATATATATAAGCCTAGATACATGCCATTTACATCAACTACAAAGTAAACTCTTCACTAACATTATTTGAGCTGAACTTCGGTTCATCGGATGCTGCTGGAACGATTTAATGAATCTAACTACCTGTGCACGGACAAATAGACAAACAGCACGCTGAGTAATTTTTTTATGCTCAGTGGTTCTAATATCATATAAATCATTACATATGTATTCGACACAAATTAATTGATAGAAATAAACTAAAACATGATTATAAATATCATTAATAACATCACAATAAAAGAAAATTCTAATATTAATAAACTTTAATATTTTGATATTGACAAATTGAATAAAGAAAATAAACTTTTTAATTAAATTCAAAATCGCGAAATTAATTGAATTTGCACAATATGGAAATTTAAATAAATTCAAGTTTTGTTTTTGCTTTCTTTCAATTTAGACCCCGTACTAAAGTTTAGACTCGTAACCAGATACACGAATCTGCCACCCCGAGTTGTTCGACAACGATGGCTATCAAGTAGTCCACGACCCTCTGAGAATTGAGACTGCCCACGACCCTCTGGGAATTGGGGCTAACAATAATAACAACTGACCGACTTGGCCTTTTCTCCCTCGACCCTCTGGAAATTTTGGAGGTTTAAATTCTCTAACATAAAGACTCTATAGCATGCCAACTATACCTGAATTAGTCTAACTTAGTGAAACCGGGTAAAAATCAAATTTCATGAACAATTTCAATTCTATTTTCATATAATTCTCATTTCAATTATGTTTCATATTCAAATCACATATCACCTAATGTAAAATAGGCTTCCAATTTGAAACATATTAAATATTTTCTTAATCATCTAAAATCGTA
This sequence comes from Gossypium anomalum, assembly GCA_025698475.1. NCBI lineage: Eukaryota > Viridiplantae > Streptophyta > Magnoliopsida > Malvales > Malvaceae > Gossypium > Gossypium anomalum. The sequence goes on from CM046968.1 coordinate 88,565,794, forward strand.
ATACTCAAATCCAAATCATAACAATGAATTCACTAATTTAGTATTATGAAAAACATAGTATTTCATCTCGAAACATAATTTTATAAATATTAATTAAATTATTCAAGCTCATCCAAAACTCATAAAAATAAAATAAAATAAATATAACTAGTCATATTAAATTAAATATTCTAAAGCTTTATGTAATGAAAATAAGATATTAGCACAAACCGAAATTTTAATTGCTTTACTCCTTTTCTTCGTCTTTCTCCTTCAAGATGTTCACTTCGTTTTTAGCTACAATAGGAGCAATTCATTACAAAATAACATCATTCATCCATTCTAAAACTAATAAAAACAGGCTTAAATATGCATGATTATTCATATTGACAACTTAAGTTTTCTAGTTCGAAATTCGCATATCTTTCGACTCAATTATCTGTTTTCAATTTTGTTTTCACTAGAGTACTCACTGCTTCACAAGCTACCATTTAGCACCAATATTACACAAAGTGCCCAATGTTCTCTACTTCCCCTTTAACATGACTAAATATACCAAATAAAATTTTCATCCATTTTTGTTTCTTTTTCACACTTCAAACAAGTTAGAACTCATCTTCTAATAATTTCCTATCCAAAAATATATCTATTTCGTTTAAGTTTTCTAAACTTCTATCAATATCCTTTAATGACAACTTCCAAAATACTTGATAAAATAAAAAAATTATTGCTATATATATGTAAAGCAAGCTTCAAAGATAAAAAATTTTTTGAAGAAAACCACACCTTAAGCTTGAAATTGAAGGAAAATGATGAAAGGTTTTTTTTTTTTCAATCCTTCTCCAGAAAGATGAGAAAGAACATCTTTCTCTCTTTCTCTTATATATATATATATATATATATATATATATATATATATATATATATATATTATAATATTTAATAAATTACTATTATTTTAAATAAAATGTTAAATAATAATTATTTAATGAGAATATCATTTAAAGTCGTTATGAAACTTTTGATTTTTTAAGCAATAGTAAAATTGCCATTAAGTTCTTTTCATCAAAAGAAAATAGGATAATTGCACTTTAGTCTCTATACTTTTCTAATTTATTCAATTTAATCCTTGAACTCGATACTGAATTTTTAACTTAACCACATACTACTAATAATCCTCTGTGTTTTCATGTCTGACGATTTTCTCTAAAAACGTTCACAATTTCTTATACTATTATTTATTTATAAGTCATTTATTCAAGGACTTCTACCATAGATATTCTTCTTCTCTTCTTTTTTATTTTTTTAAAAAGCGGGGATGTTATAATAATTTTTTATATTATAAAGTTATAAAAATTTATATTATTTAAATCCTAAAAAAATTCTGAAGTTATAAAAAAAAATTATCATAAAAAATAATTTACATATTATAAAAGTGTTATAATATATTTATTTATAAAAAGTTATGGCCAAGTATGAACGTAACTTATCCATGGTATATATTATAAAAATAATATGCTTATTCATAAAAAAATGTTATAGCTTTTTTTATCATAACTTATTTGTGAAAAATATATTTTTTAAGTTATTGAAAGAAATATGTTATATAAGTTTTGGACAATTTGTAAAACCTTCTTATAAATATTATATATTATTAATTTTATATTATTTTGACTTAATTTACATAATATAAAAGAGATTTAACATGGCATAAGTCTTTTTATAAAATAAGTTTTTATAATTAAAGTTATAAATTATTTGGACTGTGAACTCAAATATTATAAGGTTAATGTTAATTATGCAAATAAAAAAAAGTTTTCTTGCAACATATGGTAGGTTATGATATCATTTGAGAGAATGATGTTAGACACAAGCATCATAGACAACTCACAAACTCTTTAATTTAAGATATCCCGGGCTTCAAAATATGGTTAGAAATAAATTTATTGTTTGTATTGACAATAGAGTATATTAGCTACTCTAATATTAATAATACTTTCATTCAATTGATCATAGCCTTTTAAGAATTTTGTGAATCTACGATAACTTTTAAGTAATTCGCATTAGAACTTCCATGTACCATTGGATGGAAAATTAGTTTAAAAAAATACTTCGATTGGAATTTTGTTAATATCTCAAAGGAGATAAGAAAAATACAAGTTAACTAAGTTAATAACATTTGTTATAGATACGGATTGAGTTTTAACTCGATTGTTATAGGAGGACGTGAGTTTAAATACGTTAAAGCGTGTTATCCTTCTACCTAAATATTAGAAAAAATTAATTTTATTAAAAAAAACAAATACCACCAGAATGTCGATATTAAAGAAAAACATTTGCCATAAAACTTATTGAAAGCACGAATATTTATTTCAACTTACATAGACAGAACCTGAAACCTCCTTTTTAACTTTCACCATCCGAAAACCTGGAAAAACAGGTTTTGGATCGGACAAACGACGACGACCCGTTGTTGTTCTTCCTCGGAGAATCCAAACTTCTTAAAATCAGATGTCTCATCGCAGCGATCAAATCTTCAGTAGGATTTGCCGGCGGACTCGACGACTTAAACTGTTCACAAAACTTCATGTGTCGAACCAACGCTTCGTTGATCGTAATAATATCTTCCGGCGACGACGACCTAATCCTCTCATCTTTCACCGCCTCCGAACAAAGCCCACAAAGCCATCGCCCTTCGAATTTTTCACGTACACGAGCAATGTATGCCGGCGTACACTCCTCTGTTAGCCCACAACAATCGCACTCAGCGAACTCAACTTCGATTTGGTTGTTTTTGTTTTTAAAAGGCTCCATTATCTTGGTCGCCATTGAAGCTCACCTGCAAAAAAGAAAAAAAAAAAAAACTAAAAAAACTCGAACTTGTTGTAATCAAGCAAATGGGTTTTTGATTTTGATTCAAACCCAGATGAGGAAATTTGTTTTATCTCTCCTTTTCCCACTCCCTTTCTTGAACGACAGCAACGAACATGTGAAGAAGAAGCGAAGATTTGATATACATTTCAGAGCCGAAATTGGCTCGTACTGTCTATTTCTTTTTCTTGATCGGAGTCTATTTAAATTCAAAGATAAAAAAATGGAGAAATAAAAGCAGATATAGATATTGATTGCATGGATGCAAAGAGATTATATTTCTCCGCGTATTTCTCTCCGGCTAAATGCCCTGTGATTGATTTGTTTTCCTTTTAACAAATGAATGTGAAAATGTTTGTTTATATAAACACAACAAATAAGGAAAGAAAAGAGATAACGCAATACCTCAATCATTGGCGGCTTGAAGCCACTCTAATTGTTTTCCACGTCACTATTCAATTTTTTATTTATATTTCACAATTCCTCTAATTAATTTTTTTCGAGATTTGTAGTTATTTTTAATAATTTTAAATTATAATTATTTAAATATATATAATTAAACTAGTTATAATAAATATTAAATTAAATAATTAACTTAATTTAAATTAATTTATTAAAATAAATTTAATATATAATTAGATTTCAACTTTCAAACCTCTAATTTATTAAGATTCTCTTGTTCATTTTATTTCAAGTTAATGTACTTCTTTTTAGAGAGTAAATATATTAATTTTATCGGATAATCTATACAGATAGTTATTTATCTGTAAAAAAAAAATCTCCTTTAAACTATTTAAAATAAAAAGTTTGTAATTCCGACACTCACATTATATAATTCGTTTATTTTGATCACTCCTATTAAAAATTCTAACGAAAATCAGATACGATATATTTTAATATGTAAACCAATCACTGAATGTCACATAACATAATTTACCATGTTGTAAGTGTTGCATGCGACTTTAAAGGACTAAAATATAATTTATCCAATACTAATTGTTAACCAAAATAATAATAAAAAGGCTGAAAACCCTCCCAAAAATCCAAACACCATCTTCATCCTCAAGTATTAACTTGGAATTTGAAAAAAAAACAAAAAAACGTAACATATTAGAAAGAACGGCAAGATGAGCCAACAAATAGCGACATCAGATACGACCTTCATCCACAATAAGCTCTGCAGAAATTATATCAGCTCAAAAGAAGCATTCAAATTTTCTTTTTTCAATATTTCTTGATTTCTCATCCTTTGAAAAAAATTCCATTTTCCTCGTCAATTTTTGTTTTGACTTTAAATAAAATGAAAAAGAAAACCCGTCAGAGATTTGCAATTGAAGTTTTGAGTTCTCTCCAACATTTTTTTATAAGAGATTCGGATTTTTTTTTTCCTTGGTGATGGGAAATTGGAGATGCAAAAAAGAGTTTTTTTTTTTTTTTTTAAATAAGAGTTAAAATGATAATTTTTTATTTTATTTAAATGACGTGGAAAGTCAAAATTTTAGAAATAATTTTTAATAAAAGTTTTAACAGTAATGACTAAAATGAATGAATTATGTAATATTAATTTCTAAATGTGATTACTTGGATTTTGATAATTGGTTTGAATATTTTAGCTACACTATTCAAACATTCATTCAATTTTTCTTCCTATATAAATTATTATTAATGTTAAAAAAAGTGCTTTTTTAAAAAAAAAATTCACTATCAATCAAAATTTATTAAATTAAAATATAAAAATTAATCACAAATTTTTAATATAGTAAAGGAGCAAATCATTAATTTCACAAGTGGGACATTGATATTGGTTGCTATTTTCTATTTGCAATGGTTTGAGCAGTAGGCGATTATAATGCCAAAGTGCGGGTTCTGTTTCTGTTAAGACAGGATCTGCCGTTGCCAGCTGTCAGGACAATTACCGATCTTATGGGTTACCTAAGCTAAACGTGCTCTTTACAGATTTCTCTTCTTTCCACTATCTTATCTTTCCCCACGACCAGATACCAGCGCGTGTCGTCTACTAATGTTTGGTTCAACATGGCTGCCTAGTTTTCCCTTTGGCCTTTTTTGTTTAAGAGGTTTGATTGGTCCCGCCTAGGAGCGTACCTTCAGAGCCTCACGTGCGCGTCGTTCTTGGTGCATAAGTATTTCTTTTGTCATTACTTTAGTATAACTCGCACCTCGCCTTCTAATTTGTTTACATTAAATAATTATTTAGAATAATATTTTTATTAAATTAATATCCAAAGTTAAAGATACGTAAATAAAATAATATTTAATATACTATAAAATTGAAAATTTATTTTAATTTATCGAAATTTTTATTCATATTTTATAAAATTAAAAAGTTAGTCCAAGCAATATTATTAAACTTTGACATTAAATTCTTGATATAAAAATTAAAGGTTCAACAATTTATATGGATAAATTTTAAAAAAATTAATAATTTATAAGTAATAAATTAATAAAAATAATAATTTAAATATGATAATTATTTAATACATTAATGGTGAATTTTTTTAATCCCACCATTTATTTTTAAATTATATTTAAAAATTTAAAAATAATAGAACATGTGAAAAAATATCATTAAAATTTTCACATAATTACACATTTGGATACATAATTTTCTGCTTACAAACTAAAAAAGAAAAAAAGAAAAGAAAGGTCAAATCGAGTGGCGAAGGGCTGTATTGGAATTGGATGAATTGTTTAATATTTTTGTGGTAGTTAAGCTACTAGCAAAAGCCATTTTTCGAACAAAATAAAAATCTCAGAAATAAAAATAAATAAATAAAGAGAACAAAAATCTGAGATAATATACTGCTGCAAGCCAAAGCGAAACAAAAACCAAAGCTCAAATCCCTATAAAATTAATTTAAAAAGAAAAAAAATATCTGAAACTCTATCATCCCATTTCTTTAACCATGAATCCTTTCTATTTATTTCGAAAAGGTATAAATTTCTTCTTAGATCTCTCGATTTTCGTTTTTCTTTCTTCGTTATGTTTATTTTAGTTTTTTTTTTAATTTTTTTATGGATTGACTTGAGATCTCTGATAATTAATGACTTGGATAATGCAAGATTTATAGCGTTAATTTATGCTTGATTTTCGTTTGCAATTATTTGTTTAGCTAGACCATCGATTTTGTTTTTTTTTTTTTTAAATTTTTGGAAATCTGAGTTTGTTGTTTTTATTATTAATGATTTTTACTGTAAATGAGTTCGCTGTTTAATTGTTTGCCTGAGGAATTTGTGGCTTTCCTTTTCCAGGTTTAAGTCTTGTTGAAAAGTGGATTCTAGGGTTTTGAACTGTATATTGGCGTGATTTTGGTCTATTTAATGGTTTTGATTTAATGAAAAACTTGTTGCTTAGCTCCTAATCTTGAATTAAGCATATCTTGATGTTGTTTTTACGAAATTGATTAACAGTAGTTGCCATTCAGCTGTTAATTAGGCATAGTATTATCTCTAACGTTTGTTTCATTTAAAGCAATGGCTTTGCATGCATGCCTAAGAGTCAAATATGGTTATTAAGACTTCTATTATTTTCGTCATTGCCATCGATATCATCCGTATTTCCATGGAAATGGTTATTGTAAAATTTTCTTTAAAGAGTGATGTTGAGATTTGGTGGTTTTGGGGTGTCAATCTCATTCTAGATTTGGTTATTGGTATAATATTTGTTAAGGATTGGTATCATGCACGTATTTTGTCTTCGATTTAGGTTTCTTTTGTAAGTTCGACTTATTGATAATGTGATATGATGGATGGTTTTGCAGGTTTTGGTTAGAGTTAGTGGAACTCGAGGGTGTATCCTCTGCTTTAGTTTCTTTTATCTATGCAGAATCTACTTTTTCCTTTTTATACATTTAGTAAAGAATGAGCTTATCTAAGAAAGGGATCCAAATTAGTGACACAAAACTGAATACCCCTAGCAAGGTAACAACTTTGAATCCTAATGCAGCAGAGTTCGTTCCTTTTTCTCTTAGGTCACCATCTTCATCAGGAAGTACTATTGCGGCTGATGCAACAAGGTTTGCTATGTCTAGAACCTTAGGAAAAGCAGTTCTTGATCGGTCTGAGTCTTCTATTTCAAATAATTCCGATGATGAGGCTCATCAGTTCTGGCGTCGCCAGCTCCCTGATGACATTACTCCAGACTTTAAGGTTATTAGTGAGGATGATTCTCAAGGAATTGGAACTGGGAGCCTCTCTTTAGCAGGTTTATCCTTGCATGGTGATAGTGAAGCGTCAAGGTTTCCTGCTTCTGCTGGTGGTGGATATATATTTGGTAATCAGCAGCAACTACTGCATCATAATGGTAATGGCAGTAACATCGCTGAAAAATTGAGACATCCTGCTTCATCTTATGGAAAGAATCCTACTGCAGCTAGTTTTCTACCTGTGCAAGCCAAACCTTGGGACAAGCAACTTGTTAATAGTGATCAGCTACTTAGCAATCGGAGGGAGGGACAACCATATAGTGGAAATTCTAGACATAGATTTGTTAATGATTTGTTGGGGGAGCAGACCATTATGGATGGTCCTGAAATGAATCCTGTAGAATTTTTAGCTTCTCAATTCCCCGGACTTGCTGCCGAAAGCCTTGCTGAAGTTTATTTTGCCAATGGTTGTGATTTAAATCTGACTATTGAGATGCTCACACAACATGAGGTGAGTGGAGGTCCTTAACTGTTTTTAGTTGAGTTCTAGTGCTTACTTTTTATCCTTTGTTTGAAGATGTAGTGATGTGTCAGTTATTTAGGTCTTGAAGTATTATATTTTCCATTTCATGATTATTGTTATCAATTGTTGGAGAGTTGCAGCCACTCTAAGAAATGGTTTATGGTCTAGATCAGGATGCGGAAGTTTTTTCTTAAGTTTTTAATTTTCCTTTATTTATACACACTGGAAATGTTTTTAACACCCCCCCCCCCCTTTTTCCTTATGCTATATTTACGGGATGTTGGTTATCTGTTGTGGATCCTGGGAATGTTAATGGTTTGTATGCTAACTGTGGCTTGACGGAAAAGCTGGCTCCTAATGAAGTTTTGAGGTGACTCAATTCAACCACAGCATGTAGCTTCTAGTTCATAATATTATGAGGCCTGGCATGGCGAGTAGTTTTTCTTTATTGGGGTTTCTCCTTGTGGTTTTTGAAGTCATATTCTCCTTAGGTTGTTTTTACATGCTGTGGCTCACAGGTTTCCAGCATCCTCACAAAGTTTTTAGAATTTTTGCCTTGCTTTTTCTCTTTTTAAGATCTTTTAGCATCTCATGGATCATTTTGATTTTTATTGCAGCTTCAAGTTGATGGTGGTTTCAACCAGAACCTGAATTCAAAAACCTTGTTGGCTCCCAATCTAAGTACGCTAGGCTTCCCAGTTACTGTATCAGATGATCAGAGCAGTGCTACAAAATATGCAGGGGATGATCTTCAACTTAATGTTGATCCTTATCTATCATCTGACAAGGACAACATTCTTATTTTCAAATCCAACTCTTCCCTTCCGTCTAGAGGTGCCATAGATTTTGTACCAGCTATCAGGAAAATGGCATCTCAAGATTCTGGAGTATGGAAGTATGATAGAAATGGTTCTGCCAATTCGACTGTTGGGTCCAGTAGAAGTTCTCATGGGTTGGCTAATACCTTCAGTCTTGCACCTGGAAGAGGGGTTTATGCTAATAGGTTGCAGACACGTGTTCATTCAGATCCTGCTTGGCTTGAAACTGGAGATGCAGTTGGTAAAATTCTGCGTTACTAAAGTTTCATGTGTTTATACAGCTTTTAATGGGAGCAATCAATGTCTTTGTCCATATCTATTTGTTTTAATATTATTGAGCTGGCAGCAAATTTATACCCTGAACTGCGGGAAGACGCTCAAGACCATGCACGATCTCGTAATGCATATTTTGACCAGGTATCTCCTTGGAATTTTATTGCATATGTTTAAACTGATACAAATATAGGTTTTACATTTTTGTTGGCAAGCAATGAATAAGGTGCTCCCTATCTTATCCTTTTATTTATTATTCATTTATTTGCTCTCCTCTTGCAACCCTGGGAAATGAGTTTTTGCTTCAGCTACTACGACTACCTTTTCTTCTTACAGTTGTCAACCAAGTTATATCAGGCATCGATTAACTTAGCTAGATATGCAACTAAATAGACATAATTAATAGAATATGTACTCCAATAGTGGTCCCCTCCATTCTCTCTTAAGGTGAGCTTCATTGTATTTCATGTTTGGTAATTTAGCTATCCGAATTTCTTAAGTTGGGAAGTCTATAAGTCTAGTAATAGTGGCAACAAATAATCAGTCACAATCATCCATTTCAATATCCTGAATCCCTTGCTTTTCAAAGTTGATGGTACTGTAAAGAGCACAAAGTGCTTCGAGTCATCGACCATTAGACAGGTAGAATGCAAATCTCTGAAGTTTGATTGCCATGTCTACTCATGAATGTGAATTTTGCTCTAAATATTCATCTCTCTCTCTCCTCTCTTCCCTACTGAACTTAGTCTGCTCAACTTATCCGTATTGTTAACTGATACTACTTTATATATATATATATATATTGATATAATTAGGCACGTCAAGGATTTCTCACTGGCAATAAGGCTTTAACAAAGGAACTTAGCGTGAAAGGACAACTGCAAAATATGCATATGAAGGCAACTCATGGAAACACTCAAGAATCTTTATTTCGCCAGAGGTTTGTCATTTCTTTCCTGTCGCACTTGGTTCCTCGTGATGGTGGTTAACAGACTTAAACCCGTTCTTTTGTTGCTGGTAATGTTATTGCTTCTGAGATCTGTTTATCAGTGATTACTGACATTGAGGTTAAGTGTAATCGTTCCATATCCATCACTTCTACAATACCTTATCTCCTGTCTCTATTTGTTTATGTACCTGAGTTTCTGGGTTATGAATCTTAGTAATTGTTTGTTCTTATTGCGGTATCTAAATCAGTGTTATATTATTTTGGTAGTCTTGATACTTTTCGACTGGTTATGAACTAATATAGGAACCAAGTTCCTCCTGAGATTGTTGGAGGGCAGGAACGGATCATAGACCTGCATGGATTGCCTGTTAGTGAAGCCATTCATATGCTGAACTATGAACTATCAGTGCTCAGGAGAACAGCTCGGGCTGCAGATCAGCGCCTTCAGGTTTACATAAGTGTTGGAACTGGCAACCATGCTAGGGGTTCTCGTATTCCAGCAAGACTTCCGGTTGCCATACAACATTATCTCCTTGAAGAAGAGTGCCTTGACTTTACCGAACCACAGCCGGGACTACTTCGAGTTGTGATATATTGAAGACCCGGACTCCACAGCACGAGTTCTAGGAGTTTTTGACACAACAAGAAAAAAAAGAAGGAAAAAATCCGTTGAAAAGTAGCCATTTTTGTATCTATACAAGGGAAGGAAATGGAAAAGGAAGCATTTAAAGTCCGAAAAAAATTGAAAAAAAAAGGGTTGGTAAAAAAAGAAAAAATGAACAGAAGTAGCAGAAGTGTATGATTAATGTTTAAAAAGGTTAGATGAGAATAGCAAATGCATTTTGGTAGAGCATCAGGGGAGGGCGAGGCTGAGTCTAGCCGATAACTTGTTTTTCTCCTTTTTGTTAATTTTGTATCTTAAATTTATACTTTGTTAAATTACTTCTTGAATTACATCATGATTGTATGATTCATGAAAATTAAACTATTGTGCTAAATGCTGAAAACTTTTCATTATTACTTTTTAGGTCTGTATAGCTGTATAGTATTCAAATTCAAGCTCAACTCGCCATTCGAAGTTCATCTCGAGCTTGGTTGAGTTTCGGTTTAAGATAAAAATTATATTACTTTTGAGTCTATTTATTTAATCTGCTTTATGCGGGATTATAAACTTGGTTATTTGTGTTTGAACTTAAATTCGATTTAAATCCATCATTAGAACGCTTGAATTTAATTTATCCTATAGTTTGAGTTCGGCTTCAATAATAGTGGGTAAAATTACAATAGAGGTCTTTGTATTAAAAATTACATTGTATTGTATTTCCATTTTTTAGAAAATGGGTAAATTAATTCTTATACTTCAGGTAAAAAAGTAAATTGATCATTTAGTTAAAAATTTTATCTATTTCTACTATTAAAAATTAGTTCTTATACATCATTATGAAGTACATGTGGCACACTACAAGTTACTGGTTGATTATTTTATCAATCATGTTAATTTTTAATAGTACAAATGGCTAAAACTTTTACAAAAATAACCAATTTACTATTTATTCTAATATATAAAAATTTAATTATCTATTTTTTCAGTAAAAAATAAAATGCAAAACCTTCTTAGTTTTATGATAATAGTTTAAAATACATTTGTTTCACTCTATGCCATAGCAGAGGCGGATAATGAGGGCTGGCAGGCGTTTTGGCCTCTTAAAATAGAAATTTTCAATTTAGGCCCTTGAATTTTCTTTTAAATTTTAAATTATTAAAAATAAAATTATACTTTAGTCCCTTTAAAATTATAAAAAATTTATTTAATCTTTTAAAAATTATAAAGATATAGATTATAAAAAATTAAAATTTTATTCTCTTTGATTTCCCCTTTGTGCCATAGGGCATTATAACGTGTCCACTCATGATTGGGCCTTTATGTGCTTCTCCCGATGGCACGTAAATCAAACAACTTTCGTCCAAGTATTTTAAACAGCTTCGTCTGAATATGGAAATTTTTTCCTTTTATGGTAATAAACCTGGAGCTTTCTAATACAACAAAAAAAAATAAGTTATTATACTTTTCATAAATTTAAAATTTAATCTTTGTATTTTTATTTTTAAAATTTTAATCTATTTTATTTTTAAAAATTTAAAATTCATTAACATTATTAAAATTATTTGATTAAATTCAAAGTTTATTACAAGATTAATTTTTAATTGAATGAAAACTAAATAAATATTTTTTATTTCAAAATGTTTTATTATTCGTTTTTTTTTACCATAAAAATGGTGTGAATTTAATGGAATCAATGTCGTTGCATTGCACAGTCTGCTTCGCACCTCCATTTTCTCATTTTTCTCACTGAAATATTCGTTCTTTTAGAACTTCACGTATATGGTAATTTTCATCTTTATCCTTTCTAGTCGTTATCATTTCAATGATAAAATATTTATGTTTGTCTTTTCGTATAAATACTCAGCATCCAACATGCATTCTCCCATGGAAGAAGAGCAGTGTAACCCTCTAAAAACAACCTTCAGTGAAACACACTTACACCCACCTCAGATTATGGTTTCAATCAATGACGATCATGCTAAGAACCACCACCCTTCTTCATCTTCAAATCCTGATCACTCTAGCCCAAGAGGGTTTGACCTTTTCTTCCTCTTTTTCTTTTCTTTTTTTCATTTATTTTTTCAGTTTTTGTTAATTTTTCTTTTTTTTGTGTGTGCGGTAGGCATCAGCTGCAGGTGTATGAAGTTGCAAAGAGAAGAAATATCATAGCAGTGCTAGATACAAGTGGAGGGAAGACAATGATAGCTGTAATGCTTATCAAAGATTTTGTTCAACCTATCAACTCCATTGATAAAAAAAAGTTGATTATTTTCTTGGCCCCCACTGTTCATCTTGTTAATCAGGTTTACTTCTTTTTGTTTTTCCTGGAAAGTTTAGAAATTTCTTCTGGTAATGCAAAAAAAAATGATCATTTTAAGTTATATATCTATGTATATATTGATGTATATATATATTGTGTGTTTTGCAGCAATTTGAATATATAAAGTTCCATACAAGTTTGGATGTTGAACAATATTATGGAGATAAAGGGGTTAATGAATGGAACTCAGAGTATTGGGAGAAAGACATAAAGGAGCATGATGTAAGTTCTCCTTTTAAGTTATGCTAATTCACTAAATCTCTTATTTATTTGTTTGCTATGTTAATTCGAATCCGAATCTAAATTCGAATCCGAATCTTTATTTTTCTCAAAATACATATATTTAACACCCGTATATATCCGAACATTAAAATCTTGAAAAGGAAAAAAACTGAACATACTCATGTCCGACTCTCACATCCGATTCCGAGTAACATGTTTTCACTTAATTGTTCATATCAATAATTTTATTATGTTCTTGATCTTGTAGGTTCTTGTTATGACACCCCAAATTCTGTTGGATGCCTTGTGGAAAGCATTCTTGAGTTTAGAAATGGTGTCCTTAATGATAATTGACGAGTGCCACCATGCTACCGGTAACCATCCTTACGCGAAAATAATGAAGGTCGGGAATCCGAACCCTGTTTTTGCTAGAACTTGATGACTATTACTTTATTTTTGATATTTTCATCTGTTTGTTTTCTGATTAATAGTGGTGAGATTGTTGTGTTCTTATTTCGGGTTAGGGATTCTATCACAAATCGAACAACAAACCAAAGATTTTCGGGATGACGGCATCGCCCGTAGTTAGCAAAGGTAAGTTTTTGTTATTGCTTTTTTCTTTCCATCTTATATTGAATTGATCTTATGCTTTTAATGGTTTTTGGTAACTCAACTTTGTGTAGGTGCATTATCCAACAATGATTGTGAGGAACAAATTTCAGAACTTGAAAATGTTATGGATTGCATGGTATTCATTATTTCTGTTCCTTTAAAATCTTTTTCGTTAGATTGAATCGGTTTGCTCAAAAAATCGTATGTTAATATGTATTGCTACAGATATATACAATTGAAGACATGACAGAGATGGAAACAAATGTTCCTACAGCAAAAGAAAGTTGTAGGTTTTTCGATCCAACACGATTTTGTAGTTCGGGTTTGAAAGCAATGATCGAAGCCTCGTGGCTAAAGGTATCTTTTCACTTAATATAAGTGATGCAAATGCAAGTAGGAATATATTTTGTTAATGTGAATATATCTTGCAAATGTATATAGATGGACGCTTCATTATCAACGTTGCAAGGCTCGATTCAAACTTCTTATACAGACATGGATGATAAGTTTCAGGCCGTCCATAAACGGTCATCCAATGACCATGCTAAGATTCTGCATTGTCTCGACGATCTTGGTCTCATATGTGCGTATGAGGTATGATCATGTTACGCTCTTGTAACACAAACACGGTTTGTTCAGGCTTTACATTGTTTGTTTCGTGTTACTTCTTTCATAGGCTGTTAAAGTCTGTCTTCAGAACATCCCTGATACAAAAGAGGAGTGTGAAGCATATAAAGAAGGTGTATTGCAGTGTAAAAGGTTCCTCAACGAAGTGCTACAGATAATCGGGGAATCCCTTCCCCTCGGTATACTATGCTGTAACTCTTATCCTACTTCATTTGGTTCGCACCGTATTTAGAGAAGTTAACTCATCTCATCTCTGCAGGTGATGAAAATTTTCTGAATTCCGGGTTTGACTACTTAAAGGCAGTAGATTCTGGCTATATATCTCCGAAACTGCATGAACTAATTGAACTTTTCTTATCACTCGGGTAATATGAAGCCTTAATGGTTAGTTTCTTTGAATATAATAACAATGTTGGCTTAATCTTACTTACTTTTCGAGGTTGCAGAGAACCTAGTCAAGTACTGTGCCTCGTTTTTGTTGAAAGAATTGTTACAGCTAAAGTAATCGAAAGATTTGTGAAGAAAGTAAGTTGTTTATCGTGTTTTGTGGTTTCGTGTTTGACTGGAAGTAATACGTCAGTTGATTCCATGGCACCAAAGATCCAAAAGGAAACTTTGGAGTCATGTCAATCCGGAAAGGTATGAGATCTATATGATATTTTACTTATATGCACTGATGATTAGATATTTTATGGTCAATGATTGTGGAGTTTGCTCAGGTGAATCTATTATTTGCTACCGATGTGGTCGAGGAGGGAATTCATATACCAAACTGCTCATGCGTGATACGTTTTGACTTGCCGAAAACAGTGTGGAGTTATGTACAATCTCGAGGAAGAGCTAGGCAGAGTGGTTCCCAATTCATCATGATGCTAGAGAGGTAAAATCGTGTTCCTTGTTATGCATGCATGCAATGCTCGTCCATTATACTTCCAACTCTATTTACGGTACTACAGCGTAGAATCTAACCGATGCATTGGCAGGGGAAATGAGAAACAAAGAGATCAACTATACGATATAATTCGGAGTGAACATTCAATGACGAATACAGCTATGAATAGAGGTCCTGATCTATCTCTTCCGGAAAACCGTACAGTGGAAGAAACAAATGTTTCTATCGTGGCTGCTACTGGAGCTTCCGTTACTGGAGCTTCCATTGAAGAAACTTTCAAAAATCGTTGTGCTTCTAAAGGAAAAGATCCCATTTTCGATTCAGGTGCAGGTATATATATAGATAAACTTTCGAAGTCTAAAACTTGTGTTTAACGATAGAATATGGCATGTAATAAGTATTGTTGTCTTGTGTCCAAACCGGAACCATATGGCTCATTACTATTATCGATTTCCGTGTTCGCTTGCTTAATTTCCTCATGTAAAACTGTGCCCAGGTCGCCTTAGTTATTGCTTTTGCTTTTCGTAGTAAATTAGCTTCATATTCCTTTCTTTTGTGTGGTTCAAAGGAACTACAAGACGGAAGGAGCTGCACGGAACAACTCAGATTCGTGTATTATCCGGGAGCTGGGGAGAAAAAGCCGATGCGGTTTTCTTTGCCTATAAAATTGACTTTTCATACAACGTTGTTAGCGTTGTTTACTCCGAATTTGTTCTTCTAATAGAATCGAAGCTTGCTGATGATGTGGGGAACACCGAAGTAGATCTTTACTTGATCGGAAAGATAGCTAAGGCTCGTGTTTCTTTTTATGGGAAAGTACATTTGGATGCTGTACAGGTATAACCATAGTGTTAACATTGTTCATGTTTTTAACCCCTGATGAAGTACTTGCAGTTAATCTTGTTATTTGTTTTTAATTTTCTTCACTCTAGATTACGGCAGCAAAGCGTTTTCAGGAAGTTTTCTTTAATGGCTTGTTCGGGAAGCTGTTTGTTGGATCATCCGGAACATCGAGGGAACTTTTATTTCATAGTAAAACGAGCTTGTTGTGGCATCCATCGAACATGTATTTGCTTCTGCCCCTAGAGGATAGTTTGAGTAATGAACTGAGAATTAACTGGCCTGGGATTACAGCTTGTACATTAGCTGTAGAGTTTTTAACTGCTGACGGTAACAGAGGTAATCCGTCATTGAACCAAACTGATTCATCCGTGACAAAACACAAGGAGACCAATGTAATCCACTTTGCTAACAGATCTATAGATGTTAACAATATCAGTAACATCGTAGTCTTGGCAATTCATACCGGAAGAATCTATTCCACCGTTGAATTAGTTCATGATACATCCGCCAAAAGTTCTTTCAATGACATTGTTGATATGAACTCATCGAAGTTCGCGACCTTCTCCGAATACTACAACAGAAAGTAAGTCATTGGTGATTTTAGCAAGTGTTGTTTTATCCACATGGTTTTTAGGGTTCCACTGACAACAATAGCTTTGATCAGGTACTGCATCGTGCTGAAACATCCGGGACAACCTTTATTGCTGTTAAAGCAGAGTCATAACCCGCACAACTTGCTGGTTGATTTTAACGACGAAGGTTGGTTCATTTGCTACCTGTAATCTGTCGAAAAATGGTACTAACTTATTATACCTTATGTTCTAATGATTTCTAATATTTTCCCTTTACTAAGCAGATTTTTCAGCACAAGCGTTACAAGCAAACTCGGTTAATGAAAAGTCACGGAATAATATCCACATGCCACCTGAGCTTTTGCTCGTCCTTGATGTCCCGCTCTATGTTCTAAAAGCCTTTTACTTACTACCATCATTGATGCACCGGCTCGAGTCCTTAATGTTGGCTAGCCAACTTAGGGAAGAGATCGATTTTCGTTCAAGCAACTTCGATATACCGAGCTCATTGGTTTGCTTTATTGCTTTCATAACTTTGATTGTTTTGGAAACAAGTCTTTCCTTTAATAATAATTTGATATCTTTTTACGCTATAGATCCTGGAAGCGTTAACAACGCTTAGATGTTGTGAAAGCTTTTCGATGGAGAGGCTGGAATTGCTCGGGGATTCACTTCTGAAGTATGCTGTGAGCTGCCACCTCTTTCTTAGAGATCCCGAGAAACACGAAGGAGAATTATCAATGATACGTTCATCGGCACTGAGTAACTCGATGCTGCATAAGCTGGGAACTGACCGCAAATTACAGGTTCGTATTTTGTTGTATCTGTTTGAACCCTTCTTGCTCATTACAGGGATATCATGGTTTTTAATGCTCATTGTGCGTCTAATATCTCGACATATTGTCGCCTGTATAATATGTTTACTTCCCGTTGTTGCTATTATCGAATGTTGGAGTCTATAACTAGGCAATGAAGTATCTGCTAATTGGCTACATTGCTTTGATTTCCTATATAATAGGGTTACATTAGAGACAGTGCTTTCGACCCCCGACGTTGGGTAGCTCCAGGACAACTACGTGTTCGGTCTTTTCCTTGTAACTGCAGGGTGGACTCTCAAGAAGTTCCTTTAGATAAAAAGTTTCAGACTGAAGACCTGGAAATTAAGGTCAGAATATCTTGTGATAGAGGCCACCGATGGATGTGTTCGAAAACCATATCGGATTGTGTTGAAGCTCTCATAAGAGCATACTATGTAAGTGGTGGACTCATTGCTGCTCTTCATATGATGAAATGGCTAGGGATCGATGCCGAACTTGATCCCTCTTTGGTAGCTGAAGCCATTAATCGTGCATCCCTACAATCTTATGTCCCTAATGATGAAATCCAGATTATAGAATCGAAAATTGGATACAAATTTTCTATGAAGTTTTTCTTACAGGAGGCCTTGACACATGCATCGGCAAACGAGTTTTACTGTTACCAGGTAGTTATGGAACTTCTCTACTTATCTTTAAAACTTCATTGAGTTGTCAAATTGGCCGAATAATATAGATGCAAGTGCATGGTTCGTATGTGAACTCAACTTCTTTTACTTGTTTAAAATTATCTATAGAGGCTTGAATTTCTTGGTGATTCCGTGTTGGACTTGCTGATAACCCGATATCTCTACTGCAATCACACCGATATAGATTCAGGAGAATTGACTGACCTCCGATCGGCTTCAGTTAGTAACGAAACTTTTGCTCAAGTTGCTGTCCGTAATGACCTTCATAAGCATCTTCGACATTGTTCAACTTTACTGTTGGACCAAATAAGTGAATATGCACAGTCCTTCCCTGAATCTTGGGACACTACACGATCAGTACCCCGCATAAAAGGTCCAAAGGTATGTTCAAGTATCATCTTTTTTATACTAAAGAATTAGAGATACAGTTTCCATTTTTTATGCAACTTCCATGTGTACCATGTGGCTACTAGTACATTTATCAGCCACTCGAGATTGTACTTTACGGTCTCTACTTTCTTTGCAACAGGCTCTTGGAGACCTCGTTGAAATTATCGTCGCGGCAATCTTGATCGATACAAACCTGAACCTTGACGAAGTTTGGAGAATTGTTGAGCCACTGTTATCTCCGATCGTGACTCCTGATAAGCTCGAGTTGCCTCCACTTCGAGAACTGAATGAATTATGTGACTCTCTCGGGTATTTCACAAGGGAAAAGTGTGTTAATACGGGAGAAATGGTGCATGCCAAGCTTTGGTTACAGCTGGATGATATTTTGTTGGTCGGAGAGGCATTCAATCGAAGCAAAAAGGTAGCAAAAGGAAAAGCAGCTTTATATCTATTGAAGGAACTCGAGGTATGTGCCTATTACGATTTAAAGCTTTCCAAGATACGAAAATGAGTGAGGGTAGTAATGTTGAGATCAACAATTGATCCATAAGTATTTTTTAGGATAGAGGGATCTCCCGAAAGAGAACGAAACAGGGTCATGCCGGTTCGAGTGGAACCACTGATGATGATTTGTTAGAGCCAAAAATGTGTAAGAAGCAGAGGATAGCTGAGATTCCTTCTCCGACTAACGATTCTTCAAGGACAGCATATGGAGCTGAGATTCCTTCTCCGGCTAACGATTCTTCAAGGACAGCATACGGTTTTAGCTCCGACGCCCTAGGTATGCAACATTCAGTTTAGAATTTGGTATTGAAACCGTATGATTTTCTACTTTTCGTCATCATGAAGATCTGCATTATGCAATCTACCATAGTGAATTTAGAATATAACGAGTACATTTCTCTCTTTCCGTTTTTATAGTTATTGCAAGAATAAACACGAATAAAGGACAACCGAGGGCCACTCTTTACGAGATTTGTCGGAAACAGTTATGGCCTAGGCCTACATTCGAAACAACAGAAGAAAGATCACGGTATGTCCTTCTCGTTTCTTTATTTTAAGGTTTTGGTTTTTGATCTGCTACCGCTTTCCCCTGCAGTTCTCCTATGGAAATCGGCAAAGGTGCAGACCAAAAAATCAGGTTTAACAGCTTTGTAACGAAGATCACCTTGACTGTACCGAGTTCAGGCATTATTGAATGCACCGGAATGTAAGAACCGATAAAAAGAGCTCTTGTGACTCTGCAGCAATCCTTATGCTTTACAGGCTTAAAGAGCTAGGGAAGCTCATCATCCGCGAATCCTAGTTCCGAGACATCAAGAACGGTGTAGTATCGTCCGGCAGTCATCGACCACTGCCTTAAAATAATAAAATAATTTTTTTCAATTTAGACAATCATATTTATTTTCGACCAGAATTCGAATAACATTAGTTTTCTATCATATTTAGCGGCTTACATTAATTAAGTTTAAATACTTTGTTAGTGAAATATATTGAATGCTTTGATGGCAGCCATTGATGACTGTGATTAAAGCTTAACTGCCAACTACAATTAAACATTAACCAACCAATACATGGACCATTAAAATCTTGAAAGCTACTCTTCTCTAATTGCTGTCAATTTGTCCACTGGTTTTTTTCTTACTTTTTTTTTTTTTTAACAGTATTGATGATGAGACACGTAATATTCGGACATAAATACGAAAATATGAGTGTTATTTTTTTAAGGTAAGTAGTTAGTGAGCATATAAAGTACCATAGCATGAAAATGAAATTGAAAATTTATCCAATAAGGAGTTTATAGGAATGCGATATATGTGAGACTATTGAAAAAGATCGTATAGATAAGATATTAAATTTAATTTTGATGGTCATGTTCACGGTGAGCAATGCCCACTGTCACTCTCGCTTAACTTCTTCAAACGTACTTGGTTTCGTTATTGTGTGTGGCAGCCCGCTGGCCTGTTTAAAAAAAAGGAATGAGAGCTTTCGATTATCGATTGGTGCAAGCGGTGTAAATAAAGAAGGGCATATAACAGCGCTTTTAACAGTCTAGTAGCTTAAATAAAAACTTTTCAATAGTTAGTGATCATTTTACAATAATGTTTTGAAGTTAAGTGACCAAAATGTAAACTTATTAATAGTTAGTGACTTTAAGTATAGTTTGCCCTACAAAATGTGCCTCAATACAATTTTACTAAAAAAAATTTTACACATGTTCTTAACATACATAACATGATGTATTATTAGTCTTATCAAAATATCCATTGAAATAGAGGAGGAAAAGGAGTGCAAGTCAAATTTGTTCTCCTCGTGACAATATGATGTAAGATCTTTGAGTTTACGTATTTCAATTTTGAATATTAACTTTTCAAATATTGAAGTAACCAATGCTCTAGTGATTATATAAGCCAAATTATCACTTGAATGGATTTGTTGAACATCTCTATCATTATTATTTTAAAGGTACATGTAAAAAAAAACTTTAGGAAAATATGTTTCATTTGATCTCTTTTAATGCATTGTCATTTCAATTTATCTTTATAATTGTTGTTGAATTTTTTTTATTAGTAAGAAAGAGTAACTTAGGCTAAGGACTATCAAGCATAATAAACAACGGTTACCTCAGATAGCGCATGATGCATGCCTGCTTCTAAAGTTCGTCGCACATAGCAAGGTGGATCATAAAAAATAATCAATTGATCCAAATTACCTGTAGCCTCCTTCACTATGCAGTCAACAACTTTGTTACTATCTCTCGAGATGAGCCTATACCTCTTGTCAATTTCATGTATGAATCATCCTAACTTCAACAACACTATTGGTTTCAGCTAATCCATTTCACAGGATATCGACTAAAAGAGTGTCGAGACCATCTTTGAATCGAGTTTTTGAAAATGGGAATCGACTTTAAAGACGAAAACGGGAGTCGCCACCAATCTTTTTAGGTGTGATTGGGTCACCTTTAAAACATTTTTTTGTTTTTTTAAAAATATCATCGGTTTTGGTCTACGAAATCAAAAGAACGGGTTCGGGAGTAGGTTACGTACGAGGAAGGGTTAGCACCCTCGTAACGCCCAAAAATTGGTACCAAATTGATTATCAAATGCCTTTAAGGTTGGAATTCAGAAATTTTAAGATGCAATCCTCTTTGATTTTGAAAATTGGAGTTTACTCGTATCAAAATATTGATACTGAGTTAGCCTTTTGGAAATCCCTATCTCGAAACATCAAAACGCCACATCCAGTAAGTTAGGACATATTGCTTTGAAATTCCAAGACAGTCGCTTACATTTTGAAAACCTTTAAAAACTTAGAAGGGTACTTGATTATTCGAACTCGACGAGAAGAGTCGCAACCCAATAATAAAAATAACATTTAACACATACTTGATACATATAATATAAAAATATCTAAAGGAACTAAAAAAATAAGAATGATTGATTACTAACAAATAGCTACATAATTAAAGATAAGATATTTCATAACAATTTTAAAATAGTATTTAATATATAATATATAATATAATAACAAGAATATTTACAAAAGGAATAATAATTATATGGTAATATATTGGTTTAAGAGTATATAAGAGAATTCATAATATAACAATATTAATTTAAAATGAAATAATATATAATAAATAAATAAATAAGTAATAATGAAATGTGTATATAATATGAGTTTAAAATATGATTTAATAATAATTTACAAATTCTAAATAATATATATATAAATAATATAATTGGTAATATGTGATATATAATATTTATAAAAATAATAAGTAGTGAAAAATAAAACATAATAAATGTTATATGATAAAATATATGGGAAATAAGGAATATAATAAATATAATATAAAATAATGAAAATAATAATATATAAATAACTAATAAATATATATAATATTTATGAAAATATAATAATAATATATAAAAAATGATATGCAATAATATTTTTGAAAGAATAATGTATAACAACTAATAGTAATAATGCTTATAATAAAATAATCTTATAACGTGTGATATAAAAATAAAACAAGTAACAAAAAAACAAAAAAAATATATAAATAGAATAATAAAAATAAATATAGGATTAAATTTAAAGTTCAGTAAAATGTCAGGGCGAATTTCAAAGAAACCAAAACTGGATTAAGGCCTAATTTAAAACGTGCGTAAAATTAGAGGGACTCACTGAGCAAATTGCCCTATTCCCAAAACGGCGACGTTTTCCAGAATATAATTTAATAGCCATCGGGACTAAATTAAAACTAAAACAAAATATTGGGCCAAATCATAAATAAAATAAAGTTTGATTGTAAATACAAAAATAGGCAGAAGGATCAATTGGGTAATTAACCCAATTCTAAAAATGCGCGGATCCTCCACGGGTAATCGGGTCAACGCGCGGATCCTAGGGGTCTAAAACGTCGACGTTTCACAGGGGCTATATAAACCAAGACTTTAGCCCAAAAATCATTTTACACCGTTTTTTTTAAAAAAAAACTTAAAATTCTCTCTGAAATGAGAGGAGAGAGAGAGAGTGCTTGACTCCGGCCTCCGTCGAGCCGAGCCTTGGTCCTCGGCCTCACGCGCCCACACGCCGTCACCAACTCCTCCCCGTACGGTGATCGGAGGTCCAAACTTTGATTTTTAACGCAAATAAAGGTTCAACCTTTTCCTTTTTCATTATTTCTGATTTACATATATGTTTATGTATTAGAAATTTCACCTTTGTATACTTAATCAGTGAGATGCTTTTTGTGTATATATATGCGAGAACAAATCTTTGGTATAAATCGTATTTTTATTGATTATATCTGTATGTATTTTTTTAACGTAAGTCTTTACAAGTGAAATGAAAGGCTTTGTAGCCTTGGTCCCTTACATATTCGGGAAAGAAATCCATGATTTCTTTTCATTTAAATGTCTGCAGATGATTTTCCCGCCATTTTCCGCTCTGTTTTTCGTGTATCTGCTTTGTTTGCTTCCTTTTCTTGCAGGTTCCCCGAAGATCCCGGCAGTGGTCGTGGTGTTCGTGGCGCGATTCGGGGCCAGATAGAGGGACGACCGATGATCAGGGCACTGATGGGCATTGAAGGCGCGTCAATAGTGCATTGATGGCCTCGATTTTAGGAAGTCGAACAGCTGTTCTCCGAAACTTCCAGAATCTCTTGCGGCGCGAGGAGAGGGCTAGGGTTTCTAACCCTAGCCAAATGCTTCTAATTTGGGCCTCTGAGAGTTTGAGTTAATTGGGCCATTCTGGGTCTAGGTTAGTTCAGGGGTATTGGGTCCGTGTATTTGGGCTAGTTTAATGTATCTGGGTAAGATGTAAACAGGCTTAGCTGAATTGTTTTGGTTTTGGGCCCATGATTTGGGCTTTGTAACCTGGACTGTTTAAATAAACATTTGTTATTTATTTTTAATTTTGGTTTTTCAACCCGGTCAAATTTGGGCTATTACAGCTGCCCCTCTTTGCTTATTGCTGTGTAACAGGAATCGAGCAAAGACTTATAAAAAGACCAAATTTGACCAGCCCTATCAAATCATGATATTCCATTTTTTATGTCTGCCATGTTGATATCTTTGATCTGCTCATTGCTGATCGTAAAGATATCGAATTTGCCTCTTCGATTTGTGGGGATGCCAAATCAACTTGAATCTGTTTGAGAACGTTTGAGAGTCATATCTGCCATGTCCTCAATTTGTCCCTTGTAAGTACAAGGATGCCAAACCATCTTTGATCTATTTTGGGAACTTTTGAGAGTCATATCTGTCATGTCCTCGATTTGTCCCTTGTAAGCACAAGGATGCCAAACCATCTTGAATCTATTTGAGAACATTTGAGAGTCAAATCTGCTATGATCTCGATTTGTTTCTTGTGAACACAAAAATGCCAAATCATCTTGGATCTTGCTTCAATATAGATATCTGAAGGTTAGATCTGCCATATCTGAGAACATCTGAAGCCTAGATCTGCTATACTTAGAACCTCTGAGAGTCAAATCTGCTACGTCCTCGATTTGTTCCTTGTAAACACAAGAATACCAAATCATCTTGGATCTGGTTCAGTATAAACATCTGAAGGTTAGATCTGCTATATCTGAGAACATCCGAGAGTAAAATCTGCTATGTCCTCGAATGGTTCCTTGTAAACACAAGAATACCAAACCGTCTTGGATCTGCTTCAGTATAAACATCTGAAGGTTAGATCTGCTATATCTGAGAACATCCGAGAGTAAAATCTACTATGTCCTCGATTTGTTCCTTGTAAACACAAGAATACCAAATTATCTTGGATCTGCTTCAGTATAAACATCTGAAGGTTAGATCTGCTATGCTGGGCCCTATTACCCTACTGTTTAGGGAATTAAAACATGCTATCTTTGATGACTTGTAGAATGATTATGCTTGATAATTAAGATGCTATACTCAAAGTGAGTTGAATGTCCCTAATCAAACATGTTATGATGCAAAGTGTTATAAATATGACCCCTATCCTAAGCGTCACCCTTAATTCTTGCATTTGTCTTTTCTTTTCTCAAAATTTCATTCTTACTCAGCTTGTAGGCCTTCTTCCAATGCTACGATCTACTGAGGATGTCTGTAAGAATTGAATCATTGGTTTTGTCCATTTCCTTTTGGACTGGAAGAAAGAAATTCCTCGAGTTCCTTCATCCCTTACTTACGTGAATTTTGTAACAACCTAATTTTCAGTAGTGTCGGAAACAGTGATTCGAGATCACTAAATCCAATGAGTGAGTTAAAAATTTAATAAATTAATACCTATGAGTCAAGTGTGATTATAGAAGTATTTTTTTTTATTAGTGAATTTTGTGATTTAAAAGAATTAATTAGGTAAATCGGGTTAAAAACGAGGTATTGAGACCTCGAATTCATAAACTGAGCCATAAACATTTTTATAAATATTTGTGGAGTGTTATTAAGTTAGTATTAAAGTTTCGTTAGAAAATTTTAACGTTTGGTTAGTCAATTAATTAAAAAGGACTAAATTAAAAATAGTGCAAAATTTGGTAAAGTGATTAAATAGTTTAACTGACTAATAAGGAGGGAATTTAAAGGTAATTAGACCCAAATTATATGGGCTGGACGGTTTGGGCAAGAAAATCAGCAAAAAGACAAGGAGAAACAAGGGCAAAATTGGAAATTTTGCAAATTAAACATATAAAATAAAGACAAAATTGAAAAATCTGGAGATATCATCATTTTTCTTCAGCAAAAACGCCATGGGAGGTCTGGAAGTTGCTGGTTTTTCATATTTTGACATATGTGAGTTAAATTTTTACTTTTTCTTAGTAATTTTTATGTTTTTGTGACTTTTACAACTAGGTCCACTTGTTGAATTCATTAATTTTTGGTTCTATGAAAGAAATTGAAGGTTGTTATGAATATGTGCTGGAAGTATGTGATGATTTGGCATGGAATTAGAGCTTTAAATTGTTTATATGCTGATTTTATTGAAAGAATTGAATAGAAAGTGAATGTTTAGGACCTAATTGTAAAATAGTTTGAAGTTGGAGTTTTATGTGGAAATTATGAATTTCAATAGTTATGAAATAACTTATCATGTCTAAGAAAAGAATTAATTGATAAAATTATCTTAATTTAGGGGTTAATTGAGCAAGGACTGAATTGTATGAATTGTGAAATATGGGGCAAAATGGAAATCAACATTTTGCACCAAGACTGTTTTGGACAGCAGCAGTAGATGAACTTTGAAAAATCACCAAAAATTGTGGGAATCAAATTAGAGGATGAATAAAATATGGAATTAAAGCTTGTTGAGTCTAGTTTCTCATAAAAGAAATGGTGTAAGCAATGAATTTGTAAATCATGAGATATAATGAATTTTGTGAGACAAGGTCAGAATGAATTCGGGTTCCCCTGTTATGACTTTGAAAAATCATAACAAATTAAATAAAAATAATTAGGGGCTTAAATTTATATTTCTAGAATCCTAAATGAGTCTATTTTCAATAGAAATAAACAAGAACATCATCCGAGTTTTGTATGAAGAGATAATTAATTTTAAGTGAAGAAGGGTCAGAACTGTCAGACAGCAGAACAGGGGTGACTTTAAAGAATAAACAGTACTTATTGGCTAAACCAAAAATTCTTAAAATTTTATGTTAAGAAGAAATGTGAGTCTAGTTTCAGAAAAAATTAACGGATCTTAATTTGGAGCTCCGTATCTCCAAATATAAATAATTTAGTGACTATGACACGGGTGGATAGCTTAAATATTCACATAAGTAATTAGTGAAAATTATGGATAAGGTTACTTACAAGTATGTTATTTATACCAAGGATGTGGATGGAGAGGAGGAGGAGGAAAAATAAATGAATGACTTGTGTATAAATTGATTACATGCCTGATTATAAACAATAAACGTTGAATTAGTAATGATATAATGTTTTATTTCATATGTTCATTATTAAATTGTAAATATTGAAAAAGTATGAAAATCGAACTAAATGTTCAAATCGAGTGGAACGCAGGTTGAGTACTTTCGTTCAATGGCTAAAACGAATTGATTTGGAAAAGACCATGGTTGGACCATGGCAACATGTGATATGTGATTTCAGTATAAGACCATAAATGGGCTATGGCATCGGAGAGATGTGATTATGTACTTAGTATAAGACCATATCTGGGATATGGCATCGGTGTGATATATGCTACTGTATAAGACCATATCTGGGATATGGCATCAGTGAGATATGTGATTCGTGTAAGACGATAGCTGGGCTATGGCATCGATATGGGTTATGTGATCCGTGTAAGACCATAGCTGGGCTATGGCATCGGTATGTGATATGTGATCTGTGTAAGACCATAGCTAGGCTATGGCATCGATATGTTATATGTGATTACGTGTAAGACCATAGTTGAACTATGGCATCGAGAAAACGAAGTACTCAATTCCGTAAGACGTTCACTAATTTGACAAAATGTGGTAAGTGAAAGAGTTTATGGATTTAAAAGATAAATTTGTAGTGAACATGAAATTGAGCTCGTTAAATGATTTCATCAATTAGATATTGTGTATGGCGAGAATGTGTTAGCGAATTACATATTTATTGAATTGATATTTGAAGTTGAGAAAGTGACATGTGATGATGTGTAAGACTATAGTTATACTATGGCAACAAGGAAATGACATACTCAATTTCATAAGACATTCGCTAATTTGATAAAAAGGTGATAAATGACATGTGAAGTAAAGTGATAGTTTTTAAGTAGTTAATAATATTGAGCTCACTTATATACATTTGTTAATCGAGATTGTGATCGACAAGAAGAGATAGCGAATTATATGCTTATGAATATAAGTATTTACTGAAATACAAGAAAATAATGGTTATTGATATATGAAAGCATGAGATTATGACATACGAATTATGAATATGGAATATGTTTGATAAATGTGTTCATTCATAATTATGGAATTATGTACCTCATGTATACTATTTGCATAAAGATGATATTTCAAACACTTGGTGAGTAAAACTCAAATATAAAATAGTATGAAATTAAGACAAGTTGATATGAAAATATATTTAAATTACAAAGATATGGCTGATATATGTTATGATTACATAACATGAAATTGTGTACATAAAAATGAAAAACAAAATGTTCAAGTTTAGGCACACGGCTTAGCAACACGGGCGTGTGCTCGGGCGTGTGACTCAATTTTCTTCCCGAATGCAAGTCGAGAGCTTCACCGGCTTGGGTCATGGCGTGTGTGACCACACGGCCTACCCACACGGGCATGTCCCGATCACTGCGGGCGTGTGACCCTTATACGTGAGAAAAATTTTAAAAGTTGCAAAAAAAAAAAATTCCTGAGGATCCAGTTTAGTCCCGACCCGATCTTAATGCACTATTTGAACCTCGAAGGTTCGATAAAGGAATCTTTATAATCAATCTCAATATTTGAACGATAAATGATTTAAATGATCTGTAAGTGTTCTGTACTTCTTGGTAATACCTTGTAACCCTGTTCCGGCAACGGATACGGGTTGGGGGTGTTACAAATTTCTCGAACAATTGTCCTGTTTTAGTTTCTTGCATTATCTAGAAATTCTGAAGTAATGTGCAAAACTTCGTTTGTGAAAATATTTTAGTTCATCTATCATTATTTCAATGTAACATACTTTAATGATATCGGAAGATGAGTAAACCTTTAAGAATAATTGGATTTGAATGAATTGTTAATAATACAAAGGAAATAAGTCTGATAGTATATCTTTAAGAAGAAATAGAATCTAAAGATAGAAAAGAGGATAAAAGTTAGATGCTCTAAATATCGCCGCTTGAGCGTTTATACATTAGTTCCATGAGATCTTTCTTGAGCTCAACATGTGTTTAAAAGATCCGAAGTACTTTGTTGATACCCCAATGTACATCATGTTTTACTCTCTGCCGAGTCAGATATAGCCAAATTATTGTATACCCTTCAAAATTTGAGCTGCCCTTTCGGGTTTTCAACCCAAAAACCCCTTTGGCCACAAGGTGCCCTTTGCGGGTTTTCACCTTGGCCTCTCCATCTTTTTTTTTTTTTTGAAAATTCAAGCCGCCCTTTGCGGATTTTCACCTTGGATTCTTTTCTCCTTTAGACAAAGTACTTTTTGACTGAGTCTGAGTTCACCGGATTGGGTAGGCTCTTTCCATCCATTTCTGTCAAAATTAATGCACCGCCAGAAAAAGCCTTCTTCACGACGTATGGCCCCTTCCAATTTGGCATCCATTTTCCTCTAAAGTCCTTCTGGATGGGAAGGATTTTCTTTAGCACAAGGTCCCCCTCATGGAATTCCCTTGGATGAACCTTTTTATCATAAGCTTGCATCATACGCTTCTGGTACATCTGACCATGTCGGATAGCTTTCAGCCTCTTTTCCTCAATCAAGTTTAGCTGGTCATCTCGGGACTGAACCCATTCCGCTTCATCTAACCTTATCTCTGTTAAAATTTGGAGAGAAGGTATTTCTACTTCAATAGGTAATACTGCTTCTGTCCCGTAAACTAACGAGAATGGGATTGCCCCAGTAGAAGTTCTGACAGATGTTCGATAGGCCAAGAATGCGAACGGTAGCTTTTCATGCCAATCCTTATAAGTCTCAGTCATCTTTCCCACTATTTTCTTAATGTTCTTATTTGCAGCCTCCACTACCCCATTCATCTTTGGACGATAGGGTGAAGAGTTGTGATGCTTGATTTTGAACTGGTCGCAAACTTCTGCTATCGTTTTGTTGTTCAAATTCAAGGCATTGTCGGATATGATCCTCTCAGGCATTCCATACCGACAAATGATTTCCTTATTCAAAAATCGACTTACAGCTGACTTAGTAACATTTGCATAAGAAGCAGCCTCTACCTATTTTGTAAAGTCGTCAATCGCTATGAAGATAAACCGATGTCCATTCGAAGCTTTCGGCGATATTGGTCCGATGACATCCATGCCCCACATGGAAAACGGCCATGGAAACGTCATGACATGTAAATGTGAGGGTGGCACATGAATTTTGTCCCCATAAATCTGACACTTATGGCATTTTTTGGCATAGTTGATGCAGTCTCCTTCCATAGTGGCCCAGTAATAGCCAAACCTCATGATTTGTCTTACCATCGTGAACCCATTTGCATGCGTACCACATACACCTTCATGAACCTCTTCTAGAATTAGCTTGGCTTCCACAGCATCGACACATCTCAAAAGTACTTGGTCTTTCCTTCTCTTGTACAGAACCTCCCCATCCAAAACATAGTCACAAGCTAACCTTCTCAAAGTTCGTTTGTCATTTTCGGTTACCTGCTCTGGATATTTACGATCCCTTACATATCGCAATATCTCTTGATACCAAGGGTTATCATCTTTTTCCTCCTCCTTAATGTTGCAACAATGAGCTGGGGCCTCATAGACACTCATTTGAATTGGTCTCATCTCTTCCTCTTTGTTTCCCTTAATCATTGAAGCCAAGGTTGCTAAAGCATCTGCCATCTGATTCTCATCTCGTAGGAGATAGTTGAAGGTAATGTCATCAAACTCTCTTAGTAACCCCAAAACTACCATTCGATAATTGATCAATTTAGGGTCTCTTGTCTCCCATTCACCTCTTAGCTGATAGATTACCAAATCAGAATCTCCATATACTTCTAGGGTTTTTATGCCTCTTTCTATGGCTGCTTGGAGCCCCATGATGCATGCTTCGTATTCAGCCATATTATTTGTACAGTCAAAATCCAACTTGCACGTGAACGGGTAATGGTCGCCATTTGGGGATACTAAGACTGCCCCAATTCTATTTCCGACTGCATTAGAAGCCCCATCAAAATTTAGCTTCCATGGAGAATCTTCAGTTGCTGCTATACACATTAGCTCCTCATTCGAAAAATCAAAATTCAATGGCTCGTAATCCTCCAAAGCTCTACTGGCTAAGAAGTCTGCCACCGCACTTCCTTTGATAGCTTCTGACTTACATAGACTATATCGAACTCTGAAAGTAAAATTTTCCATCTCGCCATTCTTCCATTTAGAGCCGTTGATTCCATCATATATTTTAATGGATCTAGTTTTGAGATGAGCCAAGTAGTATGGTATAGCATGTACTGTCTTAATCTCCGTGTGGTCCAAATCAACGCATAGTACAACTTTTCGATTGGCGAATATCTCATTTCACAGTCAGTGAATTTCTTACTGAGATAATAAATTGCCTTTTCCATTTTCCCTGACTCGTCATCTCGACGTGCACATATCCCATAGAATTCTTTGAACACCGACAAGTATAGTATTAACGGTTTATCTGGACTAGGTGGAGATAACACTGGAGCATTCAACAAATACTGCTTTACCTTTTCCAAAGCAATTCGGCATTCTTCATCCCAAGTACCTTGATTGTGCTTTCTGAGGAGGCGAAAGATAGGATCACATTTCTCAGTCAATTGTGAAATGAACCGAGCAATGTAATTCAACCTTCCTAAGAATCCTCAAACTTCTTTTTGAGTAAGTGGTGGAGGCAACTCTCGTATGGCTCTGAACTTGTCTGAGTCAACTTCAATTCCCTTTTCACTGACTACGAAGCCTAATAACTTCCCCGATCTGGCTCCAAAGGTGCACTTTGCTGGATTGAGCTTCAACTGAAATTTTCTCAACCTTAAGAACAATCTTCTCAATACCTCTATGTGTTCTTTTTCTGTTTGTGACTTGGGAATCATATCATCAACGTATACCTCAATATCATTATGCATCATGTCGTGAAACAAGTTTACCATGGCTCGTTGGTATGTTGCCCCTGCGTTCTTCAGCCCAAACGGCATTACTTTATAACAAAAGGTGCCCACAATGTTATGAAAGTAGTTTTATCCATATCCTCTAGATGCATCTTTATCCGATTGTATCACGAGAAGCCGTCCATGAAGGAGAACAACGAATATCATTGTGTTGTCTACTAAAAAGTGTCGATGTGTGGCGAGAGGAAAATTATCCTTTGGGCTTGCTTTGTTTAGATCTCTGTAATCAACGCACATTCGTACCTTCCCGTCCTTCTTAGGGACAGGTACAATATTAGCTACCCATTCAGAGTACTTCACTTCCTGCAAGAATCCTGCATCAAACTGCTTCTTGACGTCATCCTTTATTTTCAGGACAATGTCTGGCCGCATTCTTCGCAACTTCTGTTGGACAGGTTTACATTCTTGTCTTATCGGAAGACGATGTACTACAATGCCAGTACTCAATCCGGGCATATCCTGATAAGACCATGCAAAGATATCCTTGAATTCCTGAAGCAACTCAATCAAGCTACGCCTTGTGTCATTAGTGATCAGTGTTCCAATTTTCACCTCCTTCCCTTCCTCTAGGGCTATATTCTCTATTGCCTCTTTTTCATATGACATGATTTGTTTCTCCTCCTGTTTTACCATTCTTAATAGATCGAGAGATACGTCACAATCTTAAGCATATTTAAAATCTTGAGGCTCCTCTAAACACATGTCTTGCTCACAAGAGAAATCAGGAGCGGCAGTATTAGCGCTCATATCATTGATATCTAGAGACCTGTGAGGGGTATGAAAGAATATACAAAGAATGAATGAATTTAAGAATGATCGTTTATGTGCTATGAATAAAAGAATAAGAGTTGTTAGAATTTAAAGGAATATTGGTTGATAAAAATGAGGCAATACTCTTTTAAATTGGTAAAAGTTATGTTTTATTTGAATAATAATAGATGTACATAAGCCTATTTTCACAAATGTAATCTTACTACTCCTAGGCCCTAGAGTAATAAACATGTTTCGAGAATTACTCTGGAAAATTTCTAAAGACTACAGGAAGATCCTCCGCAGTCCAATTGTTCAGAGAGCTTCCCGGTTCGTAAGGGCGAATACCCTCAAGGTTTTCCTGTCCCAACCACTCACTATGTACAACATTGATTTGATGATTCTCTTCTACTAGCAATCCTCCTGACTTAAAGGTTTTGGATATAGTTGGGAATGTCATCAGTTCCCACTCTACTTCTCCTCCGTTCAAACGCACCTTCCTTCTTGCTTGACGCTTTTCCATCTCCTGTCTCCTATGTTTATGGTCTGGCTTGAAACCCAAACTAAAGCGATCCTTCTTCTCCGTCAGTTTTGGGATTTGAATCCCTCCTTGCAACTGTTTTCCTAGTCCTTTTCCCGGTGATACCCCCTTTCCTATCATCATTTGCAGAGCCATCCTTGTAGCTCCAGACATTTTGGGAACCGGCACCTCGCTTCCCTCCGAAATGAAGGTAGCATTAACAATTTCCAAGGAACGAAAAGAACACTCGATAGCCTCCTCATTTGTCTCCACATAAGAAGGTTTACTAGTGACGGCTGCTATAATGTCCTCCTCTGCATTGATGGTTATCAAGCGTCCATCTATCACCAACTTCAATTTTTAGTGCAGTGAAGAAGGCACCGCTCCTGCCGAGTGTATCCATGGCCTCCCCAACAAACAATTATAGGAGGGCTTGATATCTATTACCAGGAAGTCAACTTCATACGTATTTGGTCCAATCTCCGAGGATGTCAATTCATCCCATTACTTTCCTTCGATTCGTCAAAGGCTCTTACCACATTATGACATGTCTTCATATGCGAATCTGTCGATGGGTAATCTGTTCAATGTAGATAATGGAAGGATGTTTCAGCGGACCCATTATCAACGAGTACACTTGGAAGCGTGTATCCTTTGCAACGAGTGGTGATGTGCAAAGCCTTAGTTGACCCTATGCCCCCAGGTGGAATTTCATCATCATTGAAGTAGATGAAATTATTAGCACTGATGTTATTTATCAACCGGTCCAACTTATTGACAGATATATCATGAGTGACATATGTCTCGTTGAGTACCTTCAACAACGCTTCTCGATGCACTTCAGAGCTTAGCGATGAAGGCTAAAGCGATATTCGTCTTTTGGTTGCTTACGAATCGCTTTCGACCACACCAGTACTCACTATGCTTAAGGAACTTTAGAAATTCCGTAGCTTCCTCCTCCTCATTTGGCTCGTTAATGTGTACTTCACTCTTTTTCTCAATTTCAACATTCTTGGGTTTTGTGGGCTCTACTCTGACGTCCCCCATATCATAACGCTTCCCACTCCGCGTATGAGAACCTTCATCTCGTACATCTTTAGATACACTGGCTATATTTCCTTCTTCTGGCACCGTCACGCCACAGTCATAACTCCATGGTACTTTCTTGCTATCCTTGTAAGGGAAAGGAGTAGGTATATGGATAATAACCTTGGGCGCTGCTGGTGTCCCCATTTCATTATTCCCTGGCAGGGAGATAATGATCATTGGTCTGCTGGTTCTTTGCTGTTCATTTTTCAGCAAACATACTTGCTTCTCACTAGAGCTACCTTCATAAACCTGTAGCTCTTTGTTGTCTATAAAGCTTTGCACCAAGGCCTTGAATTCCTCGTAATCTTCACGGAACTCACCGTAGTCCCACGTTCTTTCTTTCGTATTTTTAGAGGTCAACATACCTCTTTTCATCATCTCCTCCCAGATTACCCTCATAGGCATCCTTATCTCATCAACATTTTCCTTTTCCCTTTTTCCACCGGCTTCACCAATGGTATTTACTCCCTGATTGTCATGGTTCGGTAAAGGATTCTCAGTATTTGAGGTACTCTCAAATTTCAAAACCCCATTCTTGATCAACCTCTCTACGGCTTTCTTAAATCCAGTACAATTTTCGATTGAGTGCCCCGATATTCTAGCATGATACTCACATCTGGCATTTGCATCATACCATTTAGGATACGGAGGTTGTAATGGTTTTAAATGGAAAGGGGCTATAGCATGCGCATCATATAGATTTTGATAGAGCTCCCTATACGTCACAGATATATGTGTAAATTACATTCTCTCATGCCTAGTGTTGGATTCCTGCTTTTGAGAGCCTTGTTGCCCAACTGTGGCTACTTTGGTCATTTAATCATGGATTGCTTTTGAATTAAAACCACTTGTATTGTTTACCTCACTGTCTTTTCTTCTTGGGGCTGATCTTTTGGCTTCTTCCCCCTCAATTCTTCCCCCTCTTATGGCATTCTCTATCATCTCTCCTGCCATAACTATGTCCGCAAAACTTTTAGTAGTGCTTCCAATCATATGAGTAATAAATGGGGCTTTCAGAGTATTAATGAATAACATAGTGGTCTCCTTCTCCAATAGTGGTAGTTGAACCTGCATCGCTACCTCTCTCCACCTCTGTGCATATTGCCTAAAATTCTCATTAGGCTTCTACTTCATGTTTTCAGGAGGTAATCACATCGGGGATCATGTCATTACATGATTGTATCTTTGTTGCATGAAGGCTTGTGCAAGATCCCTCCATGAACTTATTCTAGCCCGGCTCA
Organism: Gossypium anomalum; assembly: GCA_025698475.1. Classification (NCBI taxonomy): domain Eukaryota; kingdom Viridiplantae; phylum Streptophyta; class Magnoliopsida; order Malvales; family Malvaceae; genus Gossypium; species Gossypium anomalum. The sequence goes on from CM046968.1 coordinate 88,600,870, forward strand.
ACTGATTGTACCATCTGGCTGTCGCTCCTATCAAACTATCTTGAAAACAATGGATCAACAGTTGATCATTGTTTACATACCCCGTCATCCTTCTGCAGAACATTGTGATGTGGGCCTCTGGGCAAGTAGTGCCATTGTACTTTTCAAATTCTGGCATTTTGAATTTGTGAGGTAACACTAGGTTTGGGACCAGACTTAAGTCCTTGGCATCAACCCCATGATTATTGCCAGTGCCTTCTAAAGCTTTGAACTTTTCTTCTAACCATCTGCAGTGTTCATCTAATTGCCTTACAGCTTCGGCCTTCAAATCCTCCTTTTCCACCATATATAGATCGGGAACAAGAGGATTAGTAGGATTGTCACCCATATTAAACCCTAAACCAACCGGGAAATTCACATAGACACTAGCATCAATTGGCTCATGCTGAGGCCTCACAGTAGTAGATGGCCTTCTAGGAGGTGCCTCAGTTTGCAATGGTACATGCGGCGGTGTAAAACCTGGAGGAGGACCCTCATTTTCCTCTTCAGTGATGGCCATAGGAGCCTTTCCCTTATCAGTGGCCCTCAGTAACTGAACCATTTTGGCCATCATATTCCTCTGAGCTTCCATCATTTGCTCCCTCATCTCATTCTGCATTTTAGCTAACTGCTCTTGCAACTGGTCTTGCATATCCTTTTGCAACTGCTCAAACCTTTGATCCATGTTCTTAGTTTTAGTGCGAGTGCCGTAAGGATGTGTGATTTCTAGATTTTCTTTTCTACCTTTATAAAGAAACTTTAACTAATTAGGGTCTTTCTATAACCTTGAATTCATATGATATGATGTAATGCAAATGCATGAATGTAACAAAGGCATCAATCTCGATTCAATCTCATTTAGAAAACTTTATTTATAAAAAGCATATCTTTACATATAAATGGATTACAAGTACGCTTTCGCCCTAATGCCCAAAGTTTTAACTCTATCTAATAAAAGGGCTAACTCTCTTCCTATGTCTGACGACGACCTACACATCAGACTCAATACATCTGCTCGTACTGCCAAGTCCTGCACATATTCAGCAACCTCTCAAATCTAGGCTATGGCTTCTCCCATGACATGATCCCTTTCTCTAACCTGCCCTCTAGACTGATGAAGCTCTCTCTTTAGATAATCTCCTTGCGTCTCGAGTTGCTCGATCTGAAGTTTACCTTCCTGCAATGCTGCTTCCAAATCCTCAACTTTACTCTTTAGCTCTTTTAACTCGACCGTAGAATCATGGTTGCGATGCCAACGAAGGGATCTTCCAAGCTTAGTTATTTTAGACTTCAACCCTTTATTCTCTTCTTCTAATGCCAAATTCCGCGATTGCATCTCCTGAAACTTCTTCTCCCAGTACTCAGCTCTAGCATTTCCTTCTTGGACCTCTTTCTGCAACTGATCTGAAGACCCTCCTACTCTCGCTCTTCTCAAGGATACCTGTGCCTTTTTGTAGTGTTCCTTCAAATCATCTCTATCCTCTTCAATTTTCCTCTTTTTCTTTCTTTCTTTTTTGACCTCCATCTTCTGGACATCGATATCTAAACTCAAGTACATCTTTTCTTCTTCGAGCTTTGCTATCCTTTTCTCAAGCTCTAAATTTTTCCTCTCAAATTCTTGCTTCATAATTTCCAACTCCGGGGGCATCACTTGCAGATATTCCTCCATCGGTCGAGCTCCTTCCACATTTGGCTCAGGAATATTATCATTGATCCTTCTACCTCTCCATTCAACATATTCTGGAGTCGTAGCAGGGCCAATAGCTACTCCTTTCAACCGACACGTCTTGTTCCAAGCGCTAGAGATCTCACTGTCCCTTTTCTTGTAATCGGCTCCTCTATATGCAAACTCACTTTGAGTTAGCCCATGAGTTACTGGCACGAATCGCCTCAAATCGAATGCTTTCAACATGAGCAAGGGGCATAACCAATGGCACCCCAAATTCCCAATAAAGGAACCCAATCGAATCGCCGCATAGCGGTAAAGAATCTCACCAGGAATCATCCACGGAGCCTTCCACTCAACATCTTTCGACTGAAGATTTTGAAGTAGTGCTATCCAATTCTCCTCTGGAACATTAACTCTCCTAGTTGAAGCGGCTATGTCCTTCAGTGGTGAGTAATCTTCGAAGAAAACCGATAAACGACCTTATCTATCAACCGAAAATGACTATAGAACCAAGCTAGAAGCAATTGTGCACAACCAACAAACTGGCTGCACCAGCTTTCCTACATGTGCCTAAGGACCCGAATGTCTCTTGCCAAAATTACAGGGGGATGTAGTGACCCTCTTCATCGAGTCTATGAAAAAGATCCGTGGTTGCCTCATCCACATATCCCAAAGCCCTAGGGAACACCATCAATCCTTACAAACTTAAGGCAAAAACATCTACCCTTTTTGTTTCATCGGGATGCGTCAAAATCAGACCCTTCAAAGCGTCCTATGAAATGCACTTGCACTCACCCTTCTCTTTAATTCTGGCCGTAATCCACTGCTCACTCATCCCTGTAATAGTTATCAATTTCTTCCAAAAGGTAGGGACATTAGCAGCTCGAGAATAGATTCTATCAACCTGGAACCTGGGACAACGTAACAAGGCAGTGTACTCCTTTACAGTAGGCACCAAGTCTACCTCCCTGAAAGTGAAACAACTGTACGCTGGGTTCCAAAACTGGGCGAGGGCTTGGAACAAGTGCTCATCTATTTGAACATCGAGCAAGTAAGGTAAGTCTCCGTAATTACCGTAGAATAACTGTTTGGTCTCGTTGCCCCATTGATCCCAAATCTCCTTAAGCTCTTGGAGATTATTCTGCGTGACACTGATGCGAGTATATCCCACAGACTCAGACATATATCCCCATGACTATACTATCTCCCTTTTCTAATTGAGTTTGCTCGGACCATCTATGGACGTTGGCATTGCCCTCCACTCTATCAAGAAGTTCGTTCTCCATAACAAAACTCTCTAACTTAGAAACTGACCGTGAATCGATACCTTTGTAGAATGCAAAATGTTATGCAAACAAAAGAAAAGAAATAGTCAGTATCACATGATATCAATAAATCTCAACAATAATTTATAAGGGTAATATCTAAAGTTTAACTCTAGCTAAGTTGGGCTCTTACGGTTGTTTCTATGTGAGGTTGGTTCTAAAGTTTGAAGTACCTGAACCAACAGATTCCTCGATCCTCACCCATTATAAGCTCATTTGAATCGAGTTCAGTTCAGGGGGACACATTTCCCTATGGCTACACAGAGATGAAAATCTCACGAAACCATAGGTACGGATGTATCCCGAAAGTGATCCACTATCCTGCACTAAGGCGAAAACCTCACGAAGGCGTAGCTTCTCACTCTCACTTAAGGGTGTGACCATAACGGTCATGCAAATGCAATGCGTATTAGAATATAACAACACATGCAATAATACAAACACATGTAAATGCAAAGAGGATTAAATTTTAAAATTTTTAATTTCCGACATTAAGACAAGAGATAATCAATTACACGGCTTGACTCTCTTATTATTCCCCAGTGGAGTCGCCAAGCTGTTGAGACCATCTTTAAATCGAGTTTTTGAAAATGGGAATCGACTTTAAAGACGAAAACGGGAGTCGCCACCAATCCTTTTAGGTGTGATTGGGTCACCTTTAAAACATTTTTTTTTTTTAAAAAAAATCATCGGTTTTGGTCTATGAAATCAAAAGAACGGGTTCGGGAGTCGGTTACGTACAAGGAAGGGTTAGCACCTTCGTAACACCCAAAAATTGGTACCAAATTGATTATCAAATGTCTTTAAGGTCGGAATTCAGAAATTTTAAGATGCAATCCTCTTTGATTTTGAAAATTGGAGTTTATTCCTATCAAAATATTGATATTGAGTTAGCCTTTTGGAAATCCCTATCTCGAAACAACAAAACGCCACATCCAGTAAGTTAGGACATATTGCTTTGAAATTCCAAGACAGACGCTTACATTTTGAAAACCTTTAAAAACTTAGAAGAGTACTTGATTATTCGAACTCGACGAGAAGAGTCGCAACCCAATAATAAAAATAACATTTAACACATACTTGATACATATAATATAAAAATATCTTAAAGAACTAAAAAAATAAAAATGATTGATTACTAACAAATAGCTACATAATTAAAGATAAGATATTTCATAACAATTTTAAAATAGTATTTAATATATAATATATAATATAATAACAAGAATATTTACAAAAGGAATAATAATTATATGGTAATATATTGGTTTAAGAGTATATAAGAGAATTCATAATATAACAATATTAATTTAAAATGAAATAATATATAATAAATAAATAAATAAGTAATAATGAAATGTGTATATAATATGAGTTTAAAATATGATTTAATAATAATTTACAAATTCTAAATAATATATATATATAAATAATATAATTTGTAATATGTGATATATAATATTTATAAAAATAATAAGTAGTGTAAAAATAAAACATAATAAATGTTATATGATAAAATATATGGGAAATAAGGAATATAATAAATATAATATAAAATAATGAAAATAATAATATATAAATAACTAATAAATATATATAATATTTATGAAAATATAATAATAATATATAAAAAATGATATGCAATAATATTTTTGAAAGAATAATATATAACAACTAATAGTAATATATATATTAAAAATAATGCTTATAATAAAATAATCTTATAACGTGTGATATAAAAATAAAACAAGTAACAAAAAAACAAAAAAATATATAAATAGAATAATAAAAATAAATATAGGATTAAATTTAAAGTTCAGTAAAATGACAGGGCGAATTTCAAAGAAACCAAAACTGGATTAAGGCCTAATTTAAAACGTGCGTAAAATTAGAAGGACTCACTGGGCAAATTGCCCTATTCCCAAAACGACGACGTTTTCCAGAATATAATTTAATAGCCATTGGGACTAGATTAAAACTAAAATAAAATATTGGGCCAAATCATAAATAAAATAAAGTTTGATTGTAAATACAAAAATGGGCAGAAGGATCAATTGGGTAATTAACCCAATTCTAAAAATGCGCGGATCCTCCCCCGGTAATCGGGTCAACGGGCGGATCCTAGGGGTCTAAAACGTCGACGTTTCACGGGGACTATATAAACCAAGACTTTAGCCCAAAAATCATTTTACACCGTTTTTTTTTAAAAAAAAAAACTTAAAATTCTCTCTGAAATGAGAGGAGAGAGAGAGAGTGCTTGGCTCCGCCTCCGTCGAGCCGATCCTTGGTCCTCGGCCACGCGCCCACGCCGCGCGTCACCAACTCCTCCCGTCACGGTGGTCGGAGGTCCAAACTTCGATTTTTAACGCAAATAAAGGTTCGACCTTTTCCTTTTCATTATTTACAATTTACATATATGTATATGTATTGGAAATTTCACCTTTGTATACTTAATCGATTGAGAGATGCTTGCTTTGTGTATATATATGCGAGAACAAATCTTTGGTTAAATCGTATTTTTATTGATTATATCGTGGATTTTTTTGAACGTAAGTCTTTATAAGTGAAATGAAAGGCTTTATAGCCTTGGTCCCATATATTCTCGGGAAAGAAATCCATGATTTCTTTCCATTTAAATGTCTGCAGATGATTTTCCGCCATTTTTCCGCTCTGTTTTTTTCGTGTATCCTTTGTTTGCTTCCTTTTCTTGCGAGTTCCCAGAAGATCCCGACGGTGGTCATGGTGTTCGTGGCGTGATTCGGGGCCAGATAAAGGGACGACCGATGATCAGGGCACCGATGGGCATTGAAGGCGCGTCAATAGTGCATTGATGGCCTCGATTTTAGGAAGTCGAGCAGCTATTCCCCGAAACTTCCAAAATCCCTTGCGGCGCGAGGAGAGGGCTAGGGTTTCTAACCCTAGCCAAATGCTTCTAATTATGGGCCCCTGAGAGTTTGAGTTAATTGGGCCATTCTGGGTCTGGGTTAGTTCAGGGGTATTGGGTCCGTGTATTTGGGCTAGTTTAATGTATCTGGGTAAGATGTAAACTTGCTTAGCTGAATTGTTTTGGTTTTGGGCCCATGATTTGGGCTTTGTAACCTGGACTGTTTAAATAAACATTTGTTATTTATTTTTAATTTTGGTTTTTCAACCCGGTCAAATTTGGGCTATTACAAAGAGCATTATCACTCTTCACTTCCACCTGATGGAAACCACGTGCCCAAGCTATCTTTAGACCTTCAAGCATTGCTCTAGCTTCAACCTGAAATATATCAGTCAATCTTCTCACAATTTCAAATCCCACAAGCCAGCCCCTAATAGGTCCTCTTATTGCTCCACCTAAGGCCACCCTCGATCTTACCGTTAAAACTAAGCCATCCACATTAACCTTGGCCCATCTGATATCTAGAAGTTGCCACCACCTCCTTAAACCAGATGTAGCTGCCCAAGCTTGAGACAAACCTTTGGTGTTCAAAAACTCAGTCTAAGTGGCCACCGAAGAAATAAGATCATGATTGTTACCACTAGCATGATTAAAGATAAACTCATTTCTATTCTCCTAAAAGAATCAACAGACAATTGAATAGAATAAACCCCACTCACCACTTTGGAAATTCAATTTCCCCACATTTCTAATATTCCAAATAATCCATTTGACAAGTGGAAGGTTAAAGAAAACATTCCAATTAAACCTTGGAACCACAGATTTTCAAACGACTTGAGCAAATCGACAATCTCTAACAACATGAGTTGTAGATTTCACAAACAAGCCACAACATTCACTGAAGGCATAATTGGACATACCTCGCCTTGTACGTTCCTTATCAGTTAAGAGTTTCCCTGGGCAAATAACCAAAGAAAAAAAAATGAACTTTTTATGGTGCCGAAAGTCTCTTAATCCCTAAACCCCCAGTAAAACTTGGTGTACAACAAACATCCCAGTTAACTGGTAACACCTTCTTTTCTGATGTTGATGATCCCCACAAAAAATTACTAGCCAACTTATCAATTTCATAGCAGACTGACATTGGAATTCTAACAGTAGTCATAAAATAGTTAGGGATCGTAACTAATCCACTCTTAAACAGAGTAAGACGACTAGCCAATGAAAGTTTTCAAAAATCCTAGCCATTAAGTTTAGATCGAACTTTGTCAACTAGCAATTGAAAAGTGCTAACCCACACCCTATTATGAAAGAAAGGGACACCAAGATACTTGCCTAGATTGATGACTTTAGTAAAACCAAGTTTAGAATTTAACCTTGAAGATACCTCATCAGGAACATTCCTTGAGAAAAATACTTGGGTTCTCAACCTATTCACACGATGATCTAAGTAATGATAGAAGGTACCCAGGATATATTTGAGACAATCAACTTCCCTATCATCAGCTCTATAAAAGAGCAGAAGGTCCTCTGCAAAAAGAAAAAAAGAAAAAAAAAAGAAGATAAAGGAGAACATCCACGAGAAAGTAACAAAGGTTCCCAAGACCCCTTTTCCATAGCCACTTCAATTATATGCCCAAGCCTTTTCATTACTAACACGAACAAATAAGGAGAGAGGGGATCCCTCTGTCTAACTCCTTTCGATGGAATGAATTTCTCTATTGGAACATTTTTCTATCAAATTTACATAGATGATGACGTGACACAATTCATTATTACACGAACCATAACTTTCGGCAAACTAGCATCGTATAAGGTATCTTGTAGGAAATCCCATTAAACTCGGTCATAGGCTTTCTCCAAATCATCCTTGATTGTCATTTATCTCTTTTTGCTTTTAGTTGTCTTCATCATGTAAAAAGCCTCTTGAGCAATAATGATGTTATCAGAAATGGAGCGTGAAGCTATAAAACTTGATTGACTCTTTTTCACAAGAACTTTCAACACCTGTCGAAGACGAATAATGATCATCTTGGTAATGGTCTTATACAAAACAGTACAAAGACTGATAGGTCAAAATTGACTTATAGAATCTACATCGAGAACTTTCGAAATCAAAACCAAAAGGGTCCTATTAAGATCCAAATCCAACTGCCCACCCGTAAGGACATGCCTAACCATCTTCAAATCGACAGTCGATGTAAACTAAATTATATCGTTGGATCTGAGTGAGCTTAATTATAAATAGAGACTTTCTCCTCATTTGTAATCATCCATTGTATTCCATTCAAAGCCAGCAAATATATTTTGAGAGCATTTACTCAAACACCTTGTAAGTGTTGCTTTCTTGTGGATTTTTCTGTTCTTTCGTTGCTCTTTTATCTTTGAGTTGCTTTCGCTTTATTTTTGGTGCCTTGGAGAATTTCTATCGAGAATTCTCATTTTGCGAGAGTTAGGTTAACTTAGACGGATTTGAAATAAAAAAATCGCCTAATGTCATACGGATTGTAAGACTAAAGTTCTAACTCCATGATACAATAAATAAATTGAAAAAAAACTAGAAGGTGTTTTGAGTCCAGTTGTCTTCAATATTATGTCCGATACTCTTTCCAACTTCATCTGAAAATAAAATATGTATTAAATAAACATAACTTTTAAAATTTTTTAAAAATATATTTAAATTTTTTTGGTAAAATATTTTATAAATCAACTTTAAAAAATATATATTACAATAATAAATCTGATTTAATATATGAAAAATGAAAATACCCATTAAAAAATTAAGGGATAATATTTTATGTACCTCAATGCATAAATCTCATACACTATTAATGAATCATATTAAGCCACCTCATTAATATAATTAACATGTAAAACCTAAAGAAAATAAGGACAAACCTACCAAACTCACGCATCTCTTTTTCTTGTTCTTTATGCAATTCAATTTTTGTTGAAAGTATTTATTCACAGATTTAGGACGTACATAGTTTTGGGGTTTTAGGTTTTAGGAATTCTTTTCAAAAAAAAATTATTTCATTAATTTTTAATCATTGTTAAGCTATTTTAATAGAGATCTAAACTTAGTAAGTATGGCTCTTCCAATTGATTCTTTTCCAAGATTTTAGAAAACAGTTATATGTGTAAACTATAAATCACATATGTGCTTTGTGGAGTTGTGCTTCGTATTTTTTGACTTTTTTTCTTCCAGTTAAGCTCTGTTTTGGTACTTTAATTAGTATAGGTTATTTTAATATTATTTAACCTATCAATTTAGCCTATTAATAAAGAATTTTGTTTTTACATTTTAAGGGTTTTTATTTCGGGTTTTGGGGTTTAGTTTTATATCTATTTTTTGTACTCTTCGTTTTTGCCGTTTTAGTGAAATTATTTTTATCTATAGTTTTTTATCCTCTTCGGAGAGGTTTTTTCATGTAAAGATTTGTGTTCAATCTTTTCAATCACTTTGTTATTTTACTTGTTCATTACTTAAATTAAGTTTATTCCCGATAAACTGGTATTAGAGCTAGTTCAATTTCCACAATCAACCCGTTCAGAGATGGCAATAACAATGTTTGATATTAATAAGTTTAATGGCATCACAAATTTCAAACTGTGACAAATTCGGATGACGGCAATTTTGATTTAGGGTGATCTTGAAAAGGTCCTTGCAGAGAAAAAACCAGTAGACATGGATAAATCAGAATGAGATAGGTTAGATAAAAAAAAGGCTCTATCCATAATTCAATTATGTCTAATAAATAATGCGTTACAGGAGGTTTTGATGGAGAAAATGACATTCACCTTATGGAAAAAGTTAAAAACCCTTTACACGACAAAGTCTCTGACTAATTGATTAGAACTGAAACAACAGTTGTACACGTTCTGCATGAACGAAGGTAAACACCTTGGAGATCACATCAGTCAATTTATTAATCTTTTGAATGATTTAAAGAATGTTGAGGTTCAGATTAACGATGAAGATCAGACTATGTTATTATTGTGTTATTTACCTCATTCATACAATTCTTTTAGGGAGACCCTAATTTATGACAGAGATAATCTCTCATTCGAAGATGTGAAGGATCATTTATTGAGTAAATAGAAACTCGGCAATTAGTTTGGTTCGGATAGCAAGTCAGATAGGCAAACCTCAATTTTGGTAGCATCAAGGAAGTGAGACAAGAGATGTCGTTATTGTAAGAAGTTAAGTCACATCGAGGCAGATTGTTACAAACTGCAAAATAAAAGGGCTGTTGAGAGCAACAAGGAAGATTTATCTGGTGCTAATTTAGCAAATGACAATGATGATGATTTCTTGTTTGTGTCAACAAGTAAAAGCTCCGAGCTTACGTCCGAGTGGATCCTGGATTTGGGGTGTTTTTTCCACATATGTCCCAACAGGGATTAATTCTCCACATACAGTTCGGTTAAAGGTGGATTTGTGTGTATAGGGAATGATTCATCCAATAAGGTAATCGATATTAGTACTGTTCAGATTAGGATGTACGAAAAGACAATCAGGACACTGTTAGAGGTTAGGCATGTGCCTGACTTAAAGAAAAATCTCATCTCCTAGGGAATTTTGGACTTGAAGGGTTGTAGAATTAACATCGAGTCAAGCGAAATTAAAGTATCTTATGGGGCTCTCTTTTTTATGAAAGGCAAAAAGATTAACAGTCTTTATACTTTGGAAGGATCAATGGTGATCGGTGAAACAGGACGCCCCTCTTCTGTTAAGGAGTTGATGTCGACTTGTTTGAAGTGGAGACAACTTGGTTATAGGATGAAAAAAAAGGTATGATCGTTTCGTATAAGAAAGGTTCTCTTTTGGATGCATGTGTAACATCCTCAAAACCCCCTTAGTCGTAGGTAGTATGAGATAAAATTTTAGTGAAATAAGGTATAAGATCAAAAAAAATGAAAGTTGCAATATATCAAAAGAAAGTTAAATCAAGAAGCATTACATGATGTATAATTGATTTCTCGATAAAATGAGAATATGATATAAAGATGATAAAAAAGAATATTGATGAGTATTAAAAAAATAATAATAATAATTAAGAAGTAGGTTTTAGTATATTGATTTAAAGTAAGGACTAAATTGTAAATATGTAAAAAGTTTCTAGCTCAAGTGTAAATATTCAAAATTTAGGGGATCAAAGTGTAAAAATAAGAAAATTGAAGGACCAAAAGTAAAAATAATCCAATTTACTATGGTATGGAATTGGCATGCAGGGATCAAATTGAATAGGTGAAGAACTATGAGGGACTAAATTATAATTTTACCAAATTAAGTGATGATTCAAGGATGAAATTTTAAAAGATCATAAAGGGAAAAATGTTCAATTAGAAAGAGAGATAACTCTAGAAGGCAATGATGATGTTGGAGATATTTTGATGATATTTTATACTTATTTAATTAGATAAATATTACTTTTTTAATATTTTAATGAGATATTATGCTAATATTTTATTATAAATAGCTAGTATAAAAGGAGAGGAAGATGAAAGAAAGAAAAAAGAGAGAGGATCCTCCGATCCTTCCAACGTGAGTGAGGGGGAGAGAAGAAGAAAACTTTGTTGTCTTTACAATTGGTCCTTCCACCAAAAATCTACCATTTTCACCAATAATTTCAAGAAATTTTCATAATCACCAAGAGAGAAAAGTGATAAGGAGACTATGGAGAACAAGAAAATCATCTTGGATTCAAGAAAATGGAAGTTGGAGGAGAGAGAAAATCAAGTTAAAGATTGAAATCAATAGAACAAGGTAAGAACATCAAGATTTCAATATATTTTGAAGTTTGATATTATTGAAAAAGCATGAAAATGATGTTAAAGTAGAGTTTTCTTATATAAGGTTTTATGTTCTTGATATGCTAGTGAAGAGAAATAAAAGGAAGTGGTGGGAAGTATTGTAGAGAAAGGAAATGAGGGTGTTATCAACATAGGTATCAACATTTTGCACTAAAATAGTTTTGGACAGTAACAGTAGTTTGAATTTGAAAATTCATCGAAAATTATAGAAATTGAATTAGATGTTAATTAAAGTATGAAATTAAATCCTACTGAGTCTAGTTTTACATAGAAGAAACGGCGTAAGCAAAATAATTTCATATTATGAGATATATGAATTTTTGTGAGACTAGGTCAAATTGATTTTGGGTTCCCCTGTTCTGAATTTGAAAAATCATAAAAAATTGTAAAACAATATTTAGGGGTTTAAATTTATATGTTTAAATTATTAATGAGTATATTTCCAAGATAAACAAAAGGAAACATCATCCAAACCCCGTACTAAGAGATAATTAATTTTTAGTAAAAAAAGGTCGAAGTTGTCAAACAACATAACAAGGATAAATTTGAAGATTTTACTGTACTTTTTAGCAGAATTATAAATTCTGAAATATTTATGGTAAAAAGATATTTGAGTCTAATTTCAAAAACATCAAGCGAATCTTAATTTAGAATTTTGTAGCTCAAGATATAAATAATTTAGTGACTATGAGTCAAGTGGACAACTTTGATATGAACACATAAGTAAAGAGTAGAATTATACGTAATGTTACATATAAGCATGTTATATACTAAAAGCTAAATATTCTAACAAATATATACATAAAGAATGTGGAATGGAGAGGAGGAGGAAAAATATATGAATATATACATATATATAGTAGATGAATTTGAAATGTTTTGAAATGGTTGTAGGTGATGAAATGATTTATACATATGAGTATGTTTAAACAAATTGATAACATAATAAGTGAATAATTGTTAATTGATGTGAATTCCTTGTTAAAATTTTACGAATAATTAAATTGATTGGCACAATTTAGAAATAAATATGAAATATATATAAATTGGGTAAACTAATTTTGCAAGTGCAAGTCCTCCAATGGTCTTATTTGTAAAATTTTAATATTTGTGTTAATTTTATAAACTTTGTTATATTCAATTGAATATCGTGTTTTTATGATGACTTGAGATTAGAAACAGATGCAAGTGGATGATATGTAAAATGAAGTGGTGGTTATGACATCTAAATACAATTCAGGTAATGATATATATGAAATAAATAAATAAAAATAAAGCATGGAACTTGTAGGAAATGGAGACGACGTCACGATGACAAGTTCACCATGTCACAACATGGAAACCTCAACGTCGTGACGACAGTTCAAAATTTTTTATGAACTTTACAATTTGGTCTTTGATCAATTGTGGATGTTTTAATGAGCTCCTTTAACTCATAATTTTATTTGAGAGTGCACAAGTAGAAGACTAGAAGACTTTCAACTTCTAAGCACAACTTCGACTTAATTAATATCTTGCATAGTTCGAGATAAGCCCGTGGTGGGCTTTGGCAAATGAGGCATTGTGGAAATACGAGTTAAGGTGGAGATTTGTGGAGTTATGGCTCGTATTTTTTGGTTTTTTTTTCTCCCAATTAAACTTTATTTTTAGTTTCCCACTTAAACTCTGATTAGTGTAGGTTATTTTAATATTATTTGACCTACAAATTTAGCCTATAAATAAGCCATTTTTTCACCCTAGAAAGATAACCCATTACACATTTAGGTATTAGCTTTTATAAACTTTCAGAGAATTATGTGTTTACGTTTTGAGAGTTCTTATTTCGGGTTTCTGGGTTTCGTTTTATCTCAGTCTTTTATACTCTTCATTTTTTTCCGTTTTATTGAAATTATCTTTACTCGTAGTTGTTATCCCCTTTTGTGGGATTTTTCAATATAAAATATTTGTATTTAACCTCTTCGTTATTTTACTTGCTCGTTATTTAAATCAGGTTTATCCCCAACATGATTTTTGTGGATTATCTGTAATTAGTTATTCCTATTATTGTCGATTGAGTCTTAACTCAATTGGTATGGGTATTATTGCTAATGCGAGAGAATGTGAGTTTGAGTGCGCTGAAGCACATTATCCTCCTATTTATTGGTTGGGGAGAGGCTATGGGTAGCTCTATGTATTGTGTCAAAAAAAAATAGATATGAACAGAACCTATAATGAGATTGTTCAAACTCTTATTGATTTTTTTAAAGATTTTAGAAAACTTTAACTGAAACTTCAATTTTGTCCATTTAGTAGGAAGGAGATGAGAAAATAATACTTTAATTTATTTTAATTATACGTAAATAAATTTATTAATATTTATTTTTAAGTCCTCAAAATTTTTTTATTTTACTTATTGATGAGGTGACTTAATATAATTCATTGATAGTGCATAAGATTTATACATTGACGATGCATTAAATATTATCTCTTATATTTATTTATTAAGTAGCATTAGGGATGGCAAAGGGACGAGGTGGGGGCAAGGGCAAATGTTGCTAAATCCACCACCGTTCTATAGTTGGCTGCTTTGCTCCATTACGGATATATAACCGCCTCCATAGATGTTGCACACATCCATCCTGCTCCGCTTCAATCTAATTTTTGCTACTTATTTTTCATGTTTCTAACCTTTTTAAATTCAAGTAAAGATTCAAAGATAATTCTTTAAAAGAATATGAATATAAAAAATATGAATTTTTTTCTATAATAGGTTACTATATTTCTACCCTTCTAATAGGTTATATATAAGAATAAAATGATAATTTCATATAATATAGTGAGGTGGGATAAAATGAGATAAGACAAGCAATTATCATGATGATTTTTCATTTTGAGAAAAAATATCTTAATTCGAAATTTATTGGATGGTTTAAGTTTTGTGGCATATACATTTTAACCAAAGAAAAAAAAACCATGCAGTGGGCTATTAATGGAAATCCAACCGATTGCCTGAATCTGAACCATACCCTGAACTTGAAATCAGGTCGGATTTCCTGCTCCACAAACCCCCATGTTGAAAAGAATCCAGAACCTTCTTCTATTCGGTGTGCAAGTGGTGCTTTGTGGTCTAGGCCTTAAATTTTGCTGCTACTTTACTACTACCTATTTATTTCAAGTAAAGATGGTGGTTATGTATTTTTATAGATATGTGCAACTAAGGCTTAAACAGCTTATGCCAGCTGCTACCTTCAAAAGGAGAACCTCCCAACTACTCCCTCCAATGCAATCTTAATTATGGGTTTATTTGTCTTTGCACATAATTTGACTGCAAAAACAAAATGGAAGGCAAAGGATAAGACTGAATATCCATAAAAATTTTCACAAGAAAATGTAGGTTCCACAAACAACTTTATATCACGCATACATGTATTACCTGTTGGTAATCGTAATAAACCAAACAAAAACCCTGTTTTATTGGCTTTGAATTGGACTAGATTTCATTTAATGAAAGAATTCATGGCGATTTCAAAACCTTTCAACTACTTACCACCGGTCCAAGTTGGTGTAAACATTAACTATATCCACCCACCACCTTACATCCCACATTAATGCATCCCTCTCTCTCTATATATATGCATGTATGATGGTGGTTCTTCACCGTTACACCAGGTCTTTAATATGGCTAGAAATGAGCAAGATCTGTTGTCAACTGAGATTGTCAACCGTGGGATCGAATCATCGGGACCGAACGCCGGTTCGTTAACGTTCTCGGTTCGGGTTCGAAGACGACTACCTGATTTTCTTCAGTCAGTTAACTTGAAGTATGTGAAGTTAGGGTACCATTATTTGATCAACCATGGTATATATTTGGCTACCATACCTGTTTTGGTACTCGTTTTTAGTGCCGAAGTGGGTAGTCTTAGTAGGGAAGAGCTTTGGAAAAAGCTTTGGGAAGATGCTCGTTATGATCTCGCCACCGTGCTGTCTTTTTTCGCTGTTTTTGTGTTCACCGTTTCCGTTTACTTCATGTCGCGCCCTCGTTCCATTTATCTAATTGATTTCGCTTGTTATCGTCCTCACGATGACTTAAAGGTGAAAAATAATGAACAATAAGGAACATATGTTCATGCGTGCATCTCGTCAAGTATATTTCTCTATATGGCCTTAATTTTTTTTTTCCATTTTTAGGTGACGAAAGATCAGTTCATTGAGCTTGCAAGAGCATCAGGCAAGTTCGATGAAGCGAGTCTTGAATTCCAGAAAAAGATACTGAAATCTTCAGGGATTGGGGACGAAACATATGTTCCGAAGGTCATTATGTCTAAAGAAAACTGTGCCACCATGAAAGAAGGCCGTCTCGAGGCGTCGACTGTGATGTTTGGTGCCTTGGATGAGCTCTTTGAGAAAACCAGGATCCGACCCAAGGATGTTGGGGTCCTCGTTGTGAACTGTAGCATATTCAACCCGACTCCGTCCCTCTCGGCGATGATCATCAACCATTATAAGATGAGGGGTAATATTTTGAGCTACAACCTCGGCGGGATGGGGTGCAGTGCGGGGATTATTGCGGTGGATTTGGCTCGAGATATGTTGCAAGCTAACCCGAATAACTATGCTGTGGTGGTGAGCACTGAGATGGTGGGTTATAATTGGTACCCTGGACGGGACCGGTCCATGCTTGTCCCGAACTGTTTTTTCAGGATGGGATGCTCCGCTGTGCTTTTGTCTAACCGCCGTCGTGACTACCGCCGTGCTAAGTATCGGCTTGAACACCTTGTACGGACGCATAAAGGTGCCGATGACCGGAGTTTCAGGTTTGTTTCCCTGTTTACCTGATCATGCGGGATTAATTACAGCTAACGTTACAATGTATAGCTTGGTAGATGGTTAAATAAATGCAAAACAAGATATAAATATTTTAAAATTTATATTATATTAATTATTAATGTAGTAAATATAAATATAAATTAATTTAAGCAAAATTATAATATAATAAAATACATTAATAACTACATTGATGAGATGCTTAAATATTTGTGAAATTCATACTTATATACTAATTTTATTTAAAAATTTACTTGGAATACTTGGAGAAAATTTGAACTTTTCCAGTATTTATTATAATATAATAAACATTTTTATTCAAAATAGTATTTATTTTTGGATAAACATTTGGATCAGGTCAATCTACCAGGAAGAAGATGAACAAGGTTTCAAAGGTCTTAAAGTCAGCAAAGACCTAATGGAAATCGGCGGCGACGCCCTCAAAACCAACATCACAACATTGGGTCCACTCGTCCTCCCCTTCTCCGAACAACTCTTCTTCTTCGCCACCCTAATTTGGCGCCATTTCTTCGGCGGCGATAAATCCAAAACCTCCCTATCACCGTCGTCGAAGCCATACATCCCCGACTACAAGCTCGCCTTCGAACACTTCTGCGTCCACGCCGCAAGCAAGACGGTGCTAGACGAGCTGCAAAAGAACTTGGAACTCAGCGAAAACAACATGGAAGCATCGAGGATGACCTTACACCGGTTCGGCAACACATCGAGCAGCAGCATATGGTACGAATTGGCTTATTTGGAAGCTAAAGAAAGGGTTAAAAGAGGGGATAGGATCTGGCAAATAGCATTCGGTTCTGGGTTTAAATGCAACAGTGTGGTTTGGCGATCCATGCGTCGTGTGAGGAAGCCTTCAAGGGATAACCCATGGCTTGATTGCATTGATAGATACCCTGTAAGAGCTTAAATTTACTTCAATGGCCGCTGGTTGATAATAATTATGATCTTTTTGTGTTAATCATTCTCTAGTTGGTTTACATTTTCAGAAGAAAAGGGGGGGGGGGGGGAGAATGATTGGAAATTTGGCATATCTTTGTTTCATGGTTTCCGGAAACTTTTCTCGATGAATTTAATTGTATGAAAAAAGTGTTAAAATCATGTAGTCTAATGTTTTTATATTTTAAAAGAAAGAAATGAAGAAAACATTGTATTGTTATTTTTTTTTATTAAATTTGTCCACATTTTGAAATTAGCAAACCAAAATTTTCAAAAACGTTTTTTAATTTGATATTTCGATTGATTCTAAATTTGAGCAGTTAGTTCATTCATGTTCAAATAGTATTGTAAAAAACTGTTTATTTAATAGTTATATAATTAAAAAAATGTAATTAACTTAAATTAACCAAAAAAAATTATCAATATTAATAATTAGGCCTAAATTCTTAGAAACACAAATATAGAGATTGAATTCTTAATTATCGACAAGTAGAGAGACTACATGCATAGTTTAACCTTAATTTATTTGTATGAGACAATGGGCCTTGAAGATAAACAATTGGGCTCAGTGGGTTGGATTAATGGGTACTTATAAACATTTTTGGTAAAACATCTCTATAGTCCCTTTAAATTTTGATATTGAGCAAATTGATTTTATTAAAAGAAATTAAAGTAATTTAGTCCCTTTCAATTGATTGGGATAATAGGACTTCATGGTTACATAATTCTAGTTCTAATTCTAAAAAAATAAACAAATTTACCCTCAATATATTTACATTTCTGATTTTAGATTTGTTAGATGTCCAATTTATTTATTTTTTTAAGAATAAAAATATTTGTTGGGGACTTTTTTGAAAAAAAATTAGAAAATTCTTGAAATTTTATACCATGAAATTCCAACTGAATGATGAAACCAATAATAGTCTCAAAGCAGAATCTCATGAATACATTCAACAAATTACATCATAATATGATTGTATGCCAACTTTTGTGGGCTAATGTGCTTAAACAATTCAAATAACAGAACAAATACTCGATGAATGCTAGAAATAACAAAATAAAATGAAGCAATGTCAATACTCAAATCCCTTTTAAACCATTGCTTACAATTCACACCATTGTTTTTTTCATACCAAAGCCTCGATCCTCGGCTCAAACGACAATGCAGACATGAACTCCAACGATTCACCGTTCACCGAGCATTCGGGCAATTCCACCCATCGGTTCGTCACGAAATCGTACAGAACATAGCTGCAAAGCTCAGCAGAGCTTAAGCAGATAAAGATCTGATCACCAGCACCAACACAGTTTATGTCCAACTTCTTGTCGTAAAACTCATTTGACATTGCAGGCGGCATCGCTGCAATCTGATTCCATGTCTTCGTTTTTGGATCACATCGCCATACCCTAAGGCTAGAACTTTCGAAGAATTCGGATAACACTATGACTAACATCTCTCCTTTACACTCCACCACATCGATGGAGTACTCGGAGAAGACCGGCAACAGTCTTGGGTATTCGGAGAAACACTTTCGGGTAAGATTGCAAGCAATTACTCTGCCTGAGGAGGTGAGGAAATAAACAATCTCTTCACCATCTTTAAGTGTAAACACTGATGAATATTGCTTGGAAGGGCTTCTTTGCATGTTGGTTACCACTACGTTTCCGGCTGTACTAAGGAAGTAAACGGCATCATCGTCGTTGTCGTTGGATTTGGTACAATCATCGGCGTTTCTCCTCAACATAATCTCTTCTTCCCAGCAATCAGTAATCGAGTTATAAACTTTAAACGAAAGTTTTGGAAGATCACCAGAGACCAAAACTAGCTTGTATGAACCATGGTAGTTGGAATATGCATTCATTGCAATAGCAAGAAGGGACTGACCCGGATCCACAGGAGGCAGTTCGCGACAAGATCCAGTCACAGGATTGCATACAATGTAACCACCAGACATGTTTCTAAAACAAACAAGGCCACCGGACGCTGCAACCGGGATGGAGTCGCGGTTATGATCACGCAATAGTAGAGACGGATGGTTGAGTCTTTTCCAACTACTCTTGGCGGAATCAAAGACAATCGATCGATTAAGATCGGCATCCACCATGTAAAACCATGGATCCCTTGAAGGAATCCTTGAGCAAGCAAGCTTGAAACTTTGAGAATCCGCCATTGATTTCCATCTCTTGCACACTGAACCGAGGCGAAACAACGTTGAAGTTGGCAGCCATGAAAGTACCCTTTCTAAAAGGTCTTCATTAAGCTCATCCAAGGACCCTTCTTCAACTAACTTTCTCTTCTTTGAAATGCAGCCATTACCAATCTCCATTATTTCAGAAAATTAACTGCAATCAACAATAGATTATCAAATTATACCATTAAACAAAGGAATCAAAAGCAAAAAAAGAAAAGTTCCCCAAATCTATCACCATTTTAGAGAATAAATGTAACACGGCAAATGAGGGCTTGAATATCACATCATTAATTATATTAGGCAAAATTTGACAACCTAACTAACACGTTAGCCATTAAAGGTCCACACACATGATAGAAAGCACTAAGAGACTCTAGTTTTGTTCCTATTTTCTCGTATTAAAACCGAAAATTTAGTTTCTATCAAAAAGGTACTGTAATGAAGAGCTGAAAATAGTGCTAACATTAAAGAAGTGATAACAACAACACCATACCAATTGGGTAAGAACAAAAAAAGACCATAAAAAAGCCATTGTTTCAAAGCTCCACTTGATTTTCACTTCTAAATTCTTGAAAAGAAGATTGGATATCCATCAATTGAAGTGGGAAAACTCAAAAAACTAAAAAAAAAAAAAAAAAAAAAAAAAAAAATTTTTCTTTAAATTGTAACAAAAGATAAAACATAACCCATTAAAGAAATAAGGTTGGAATGAGAGGAGAAGTACCTGAGATGAGAGTGTAAGAGAGATTGCAAGTGGGTGGAAGGAGAGCATTAAGTGAACCTTGGTGTGACTTTTGTGGGTTTTAAAGAGTTGAAACAGACCCTAAAGCAAAGCCTAAAAAAGAGAAAGCAACAGTAAAGATAAACAAAGTAAAAGGGGGTATTTTTAGAGGGAGGGGAGGGGAGGAAACTTCCTTTGAGGGGGTGGTTGTTGCTCTTTTTGTAAGCGTTGACACACTATAAGACAAGGAGCGAGCATAACGAAGCAGAGCAAAGATTTTTTTTATAATTTTAACCCAAGAAACAGGAGTAAAAGTGAAGCCTCACTCACCTCACACACATACATACGCACGGGTAAAGAGATAAAGAGAGAGACAGCAAATGAAACAAAAAAATTCTAGGTTAAATTATCTCGATTAAGTCCTTATACTTTAATTTGATTGTTTTTAATTCTTATATTTTTAAAATTTTAAATTCTAGTCCTAATTAACTAAAACTGATGGAATGGAAAGTATAAAACTAAATTACAACTTTATACGCATGACCACAATTACAGATTTTAATCAAAGCGGATTTAACCACTAACATTTGGGTCAAAACTCAAATTCTAAAGTTCAAAAAAGGATGGGACTAAAACTGACCAATTCTAAAAGAACAAAAACTAAATCTATAATTTATACATAATACAAGGACTAATAGCAAAATTTGACCAAAAATCTAGTAGAAGTTGACTCTTGGAACTGGACAGTGCATTAGATTCTGGGTTAAGGCCAACTAACCTATGAACTTGAAAAGAAAAGAAAAAAAGCAGGAGGATTTGGATTGAGCTGTTTTCTTTGCACTTTAAGCATAAAAGAAAGAGAAAACACACGTAGGTTTAGGGTTGAGTAAAAGAGAAGGAAGGAGAAAAAAAATTGGGGTTTGGGCATTTCCATGTCAAAGCCTGACTCAAGAGCCTCTCTCGGCTGCATTGCTGACCTTTGTAAAGCAAAAGCATAGAAAGAAAGATACTTTGGTGTAGCGTTTTGCTTTCTTTTGTTTTTCGCCTTCCTCGTTGAGGAATCTCTTTTGGTTCTTTCTTTCTTTCTTTTCTTTTCTTTTCTTTTCTTTTCTTTTCATTTTTTTGTATTAAAAGTCAAAATGTTCCCCCAGAAACAAGAATCCATTCATATATCCATGAAACCCTACTGATAATAATGAAATCAACTATCAAACAATCACCGGTGAGGGATTGAAGTAATAGATATTATGTATAGATTCAAGTATCTGAGCGTGTAAAAACAACGACGACCGTGAGATTAAATACGATAAAATAGTATAAATTTATGTTTTAATTTTGAGTGCATTAGAAGAATTGATTAATTTTTTAATAATTATTTGAATGTGGTTATTGGAACTGTAACTAAAAAGATTAAAAGGAAAGAAGAAAAGCCGTTAATTACGTTTGTTTCCTTTGTTTAGGCATTGTGTTTTTCAAAGAGACACGGATTTCGATGCTTATATGTTACATGGTCGGGTCAGCCTGCTTTCTTCTATTTAGCCCATTTTCCTGGCCCTCTCCATCTTATCATATCATTTACCAACAAATATTTAATATTTAATATTTCTAAAATATCGATAGAGTCTTAATTCGATTGATATGAGTATTATTATAAATATAGAAACACGTAAATTTGAGTGCAATAAAACACATTACCGTCCTATTTATGGGTTGGAAAGGAGTTATGGATAGTTTTAGATATTGTTTAAAAAAAACACAATATAATCAAATCCTATAATTAGAGTATTAAAAATTAATTTTTTTTCATTTAAAAATCTGAATTCAATCATTAATATTGTTAATATCTTTTAAAAAATATTTATCAACTTAATATATTAATTAGATTACCTTTATATGACATAATATGTAATTGATGAAAAATAAAACATGCTGAACTTGATAAATTCTTATGGAAATTACCAATGATGATGGTAATTGTATTAGGATTTTAAAATTTAAAGTTTACAATACTTGAATTTTATAATTTTTAAAATATAAGGATTAAATCTTAAGTTTTGTAAAAGTATAAGGACTAACAACATATTTTAACCCCATATATATATATATATATATATATATAAATTTTAGTTGCCAGGACTTAAATCCTAAATTATTTTGATTTAATACATTTTTATTCTCATATGTTTTGCTTTTAATTGTATCTATACTTGTAAAGTTCAAAGAAAAATGTTAATAATGTTTTTTTTTTTTTTTTTTACAATATTAAGGATAGGAGATAAGGATAATATGATTTAAACCCGTGTTAAACGGGTGTCTAACAAAAAATTTAATCACTCTTTTATTCAAGTCAAAACAAATGTTAATAATGTTTTAATATAATTTGTCAAGTGCATTTATGATATATGTAATGTTTTGAATGGAGATGCTATATTAATCACACAAAATAACTTAAATTCATTTGCAAAAAAGGATTCCCTGATCGGTGTGAATGGGTCGGGTTGGTTTGGTTTCAGGCCGGGCCCAACCAAATTTTTTGACTCATTTGTTAGACTTAAATTCAGTCCATTCAATAAAATAAGAGTTATGCAATATCTAAATAATAACAATATAATAGTAACAATATAATAATGAAATAATAATAAAATAATAACAAAACAACAAGGAAATAGCAGCAAAATAGTAAAAAGGAGCAAAAAAACAAGAGTTTTTTTTTTTTTTTGTAAATTTACGTTGGGTTGAGGTTAAGCTAAAAAATTCTTATCTAAGGCCTGATCCGTTTTTTAAATGTACCTTATTTTTAGTATAATTTTATTTTTCAAACCTACACGCTTACTGACAGTTATAAACTTAACCCGAAACTTATAGTCGTTTGCAGGCCTGAGTCCAATAAAAGAACAGTTGAAGGTTGAAACAGGGAAAGGAATAATTGAACAGAAAGCTATCCATGATCATTTGATATTACAGGGAAATCTACCTCAAACCAATACCAAAGCAACAAATATTAAACCAGTTGTTAAACAAAGGCTGAATCCGAACAAAATTTTAAAGGATAAGAAAAAGACCTTTTTTCATCATCAAACCAGACAATGATGCGTAGTCCTCGTTGGAAAGTTTTCACAAACATTCCTTCCATGTTGGTTTTCGACATTTGTCTCAAAATATTACACACACGTAATGTTTCTTCCAACATCTTCATACTCTATACCTTTCGTGATTTGCATTTTCTCTTTATATATTATTTATATTGATGATTCAAACTTGGGTTTTTGCATTTGGAATCCAGTTCTTTCCCCTTTTCTTATCCCTCTCGTAAAAGCACATTTTTCCTCAAACCTTTATATATATATATATGTCGCTTTAAACTTCAAAACCAGACATCCAAGAACAACTCCAACTTTTTTCTTTTTTTCAGACAGTCATTGTTGTTTAAAAAGAATGGGTGAATTTCGTTTGTTTTGGTTATTGTTTGTTTGGGTGTTGGGAATTGAGAGGGGTGTATCTGGTTTGGCCTGCAACTGGGGGTTGCAGTCGACTCATCCATTGCCGCCTAACATAGTGGTGAAGCTACTTAAAGACAATGGATTCGATAAAGTGAAGCTGTTTGAAGCTGATCCAGGTGCACTTAAGGCACTTGGGAAATCGGGAATTCAGGTTATGGTGGGGATACCGAATGATATGTTGGCACCGCTTGCTGGAAGTGCTGGAAATGCTGAAGCTTGGGTTCAACAAAATGTTTCTAATTATGTTTCCAAATATGGAACTGATATAAGGTGAAAACCTCTCTTCTTTCCTATGTTTATTTTTTGGGTTAATTTCGTTATATGTTCTTGAAATATAGGTTAAATTTTAAATTGATCCTTAAATTTTAAAATATTTTGATTGAATCTTCAAATTAAAGTGTTTTCTATTAGGTCCTTCCATCGGTTTAGAACTTTTGCCTTTAAGCTGACATTTTAATAATAAAAAAAATTGATTGGAATGATATTTTAGTTCAAGGATTCAATTAAAACCTTTTAAAATTTAAGATCAATTTAGAATTTCTTTTATAATTTATGGATGTTTGGTGGAATTAAAAAAATCTAAGAATTCGATACCCAATAGTTACATTTAGAGATCAAATATGCCGAAATGACCCAACAGAAAAATTTTAATTATAAAAAATATATAAAATTTTTGATTCTATACCTAAGAAAGAAGTGAATTTTTGTGGTTTTTATTTTGAAAAAAATTTAGGTAAACTATCAAAATAGTCAATTTTGTTTACCTCGAGTTATAGTTTAGTCACTTATATTTGAAATACTACGTTTTAGTCACTTACATTAACGTGTTATAATATTTTACTCACTGAGCGTTAATTGCCGTTAACGGTGTAACGATAAGCTAACGTGGCATGTTAAATCATCATTTCAAATACAAATTTTAGGTTAAATTCTATAATTAGTCCCTATATCTTTTGGTTTTGAGCAATTAACGGCTTACCATTACACCGTTAATGACAATTAACGGCTTAGTGACTAAAATGTTACAACACGTTAACGTAAGTGACTAAAATGTGATATTTCAAACATAAGTGACTAAAATGTAATATGAGGTAAATAAAAGTGACTATTTTGATAGTTTACCCAAATTATGTGTATTTGTTTTAGTTTAATTTAGAAGGTGAATTGAGAATAGGATTTGTGATTTTTCAGGGTTGTAGCCATTGGCAATGAACCTTTTCTTCATTCTTACAAAGATATGTTCACCCAAACAACATTACCAGCCCTTCAAAACATTCAAGCAGCTCTGGCCAAAGCTGGCCTAGGCAAGAAGGTGAAGACAACAGTACCGTTAAACGCGGATGTCTACCAGACCGACAGTGGCTTACCGTCCGGTGGTGATTTCCGACCCGATGTCCGTGACCTTATGCTTAAGATCATCAAGTTCATTCAAGACAATGGTGGCATTCTCACCATTAACATCTACCCTTTTCTTAGTCTCCAAGCTGACCCTAATTTCCCTAAAGAATTTGCCTTCTTTGACAACAAGGCTAATCCCGTCGTCGATGGTCCCATTGTTTACACCAATGTTTATGATGCCAACTTCGATACCCTCATTTCGGCTCTCGAAAAGAATGGATTCGGACAAATGCCGGTTGTCATTGGGGAAGTAGGTTGGCCAACTGACTGTGACCCTAACGCGAACATAGACAACGCCCGCAGGTTCAACCAAGGCCTTCTCAACCGTATCATTCGAGGCCAAGGCACCCCAAAACGTCGTGCCCCACCTGACGTGTACATATTTTCTCTCATCGACGAAGACAACAAGAGTGTTGAGCCTGGGAACTTCGAGAGGCATTGGGGTATCTTCAATTACGATGGAAGCATCAAATATCCGTTGGATTTGGGAAAAGGCAAAGCACTCACCCCAGCCAAAGGCGTCAAGTACTTGGCCAGGCAATGGTGCGTGTTATCGCCTTCAGCGGGCGTTTCCGACCCCAACGCGTTGGCTCAAAGCATTAGCCAAGCTTGCCAGTACGCCGATTGCACAAGCATTGGCCCCGGATCCTCGTGTTCTAATCTAGACCCCCAACGCAACGCTTCATATGCGTTCAATATGTATTATCAAACCATGGATCAAAGGAAAGATGCATGTTCGTTTAATAACTTATCAACGGTTACAACCGTGGATCCATCTCAGCCACCTTGTCGTTTCGAGATCATGATCGACATTGGGAAACACGAACTCTCTCTGTCTAACAAAGTTCCAGCAGCCGGATTTGGAAGCCTGCTACTTGTATCTCTGATGCTGGTATTGGGTTTGGCTAATGGTGTCCACTGATTGGAGTCAATCCTTTGCCTTTGATGCAGAGTCAAGCAGGCAAATGATATGATCAGTTTCATTTCTTTTGTTTGTTGATTTTAAAATTTTCCTAGAACTGCATTGATTATTTAATGTGACTCCTTTTTACATTGTAAAATAACCATTGATTCTATAAATTTATTGTTGAATTTTTAATTATTTTTAAATAGGGATGTGTCAATTTTTTTTTTATGATTTTCTTATATTCAAAAAATTATAATAAATTATACCATCATCATGATTCTTGGAACTAGATTAATGGTCGAATCGGTCAAACTATCAATCTTTAATTAGATCATCGGTCCAGTTTAAATTAAAATAAATTATTAAAAATTCATAAAAATCAAAGTTAAATATAAAATTATAAAAAACCAATTCAACCGTTTCAACTATTAACTCAAATAGTTTTTTTTTTTTATCTCAGTCCATCCAATTCAAATTAATTCACAGTCCGACTAGTTACGATTCAACAGATTCAACCGGATTATCTAATCCAATTCAACAACTATAATCCTCTTATCTATTTTGAAATATTCTAAACTAAAAAAAAAAAAAGTTTCCCAACAATTTGGCTGATCTGTTCTACTTGGGTCTATAAAACAAAGAAAAAAAATCCTCTTAGTTTAATGGCTTCCTCCATTAAAACAATATCCATCGTGTTCATCACCATCTTCTTCTCGTCAACCTTGGGTCTCTTAACATTTCTTCAACCAATTCTGTAAGCCCAAATCTCACTTCAATACAAAGCATCTGCCAATCCACTCCATACCCAGATTCTTGTTTCGATTCATTGAAACTTTCTATTTCAATAAACATCAGTCCCGACATACTCACTTACCTACTCCAAACCCTCCACACTGCGCTATCCGAAGCTACAAAGCTAACGAATCTCTTCTCCAATGGCGGAAACAGCAACGATATTGTGGAAAAACAAAGAGGGACACTGCAAGACTGCAAAGAGCTCCGTGAAACCACACTATCCATATTGGAGAAAACAGTGTCAAGCATCAAAGATGGGGATTCAAAGAAGCTAGCCGATGCAAGAGTTTACCTTAGTGCAGCATTAACAAACAAGAACACATGTTTAGAAGGGTTGAATTCAGCTTTGGGTCCATTGAAGCCGGTTACTGTGAAATCATTGATTGGTACTTATAAGCACGTTAGTAACTCTCTTTCTATGCTTCCTAAGTTGGGAAAACGGCATCGGAATCGTAGACTATCTCGTCAGGTTTTGCGAGGAGTTGACGACGAATATGATCCGAGGGAAGTGGTGACCGTTGCGGTCGATGGGACGGGGAATTTCAGCACCATTGGTGATGCTATAAGGTTTGCTCCGAATAAGAGTAAAGAAAGGGTGATGACCTATGTTAGGGAAGGGGTTTACGAACAGAATGTGGTGATCCCCAGCTGTAAAACCAAGATTGTTTTGATCGGAGATGGCAGTGATGTCACTTTCATCACTGGGAACCGAAGTGTAGTTGATGGTTGGACCACCTTCAGATCTGCAACTCTTGGTAAATCCTCCATAACTCCTTGCTCTTCTTGCTTATGAATTTTTGTTTTAGTTGAATGCTCGAAACTATCAACTTTCAGTGACAAAACCACAGCTTGAACGAACCGTGATACTAGACTTATCCATAGGTCACACATGTTCCATTAAATTTAACTCGTTGCTTTTGTAACTTATGTTGCAGCGGTATCAGGGGAAGGATTTTTAGCTTGGGACATAACGATAGAGAACAGGGCAGGGCCAGAGAAGCACCCAGCAGTTGCATTAAGAGTAAGTGCAGATTTAGCTGCATTCTACAGATGTACCATCAATGGCTACCAGGATACATTATATGTCCATTCTTTTCGACAATTTTACCACGAATGCAACATATCCGGCACCATAGATTATATATTTGGGAACGCCGCTGCTGTGCTCCAGGCATGTAACATAATATCCAGGATGCCGATGCCGGGTCAGTTCACTGTCATTACAGCTCAATCTCGAGACACCTTGGATCAGTACACTGGAATTTCGATACAGAACTGTTCGGTTCTCGCCACGAATGAACTGTACAACAATGTTAAAAGCTACCTTGGGAGACCATGGCGGCTATATTCCACAGCAGTTTTTCTAGAATCCTACATTGATGACTTCATTGATCCTAATGGGTGGAGAAAGTGGTCTAGTGATGAAGGCTTAGACACCCTTTACTACGGAGATTACAATAATTACGGACCAGGTTCAGTCACGGATGATCGGGTTGCTTGGCCTAGGTACCATATAATGGATTATGAGAGCGCTTATGATTTCGCTGTCTCGGAGTTTATCACCGGTGAAGCTTGGCTGGATTCTACTTGGTTTCCATATGATTATGGTATTTGAATTTTACCAGTCTACATTATTGTGATGAGTGATGAGAATCTAGCAGATAAGCCAATCAAAGAGTTTTTCACTTTTACAGGTCAGATCCACGTGGATGTCGAGTCCTGTCTCTTGGTAGGTTCCAGTTTTCAAAGCATTAATTTGTACTTTAGAAGTGTAACAAGTGAAAAATGCCAAGCAGAATTTGTCCATGGCGACTTGATTTAACTGCAAACACTGTACATTGTTCTGGCTTTATCTTTGCTTTGTCCGAACATATTACTACTTGTGAAAATGATAAAATAAATCATGTGAGTATTCAGCCTTGAAACCTGTGTCCACCTTTTTAGAGACGGGTACAGTTGAACATATACCTGTACCTACACTCACCAAGTCCGTTCATGATGGGATTTTTTAAGAGCTTAGGTAGGTGTACAGTGCTAAGGTTGAACTTAGGATGGACGTATAAAAATCAGATAAACATATACTAAGCGGTAAAACTATCATAGAAGCCGTTATATTAGGAGTTAAATTGTTTTTGCTCCGTTTACTCAACAAATGAGCAAATTAGCCTTGTATGATAGATCAAAAAGCAAATAATGTACAGGGATTAATTTGCCTATTTTTTTTAGTAGGAGTAAAATGCAATTCAACTCCTAATACAAGGGCTTGTATGGTACTTTTACCTATTCTAGGCTGATGAAGCGAAAGTATAAAACTTTATAAAATGAAAAATATGATCAACAATGGTAGCCAATATATGAACGTGAGAAATGAAAATTCTGAAGACTGGACAATTTTGTATGACTACGTTTTTCTACTTATCTATCAGTATAACCTTATGAACAGACTAAACCAGGGTATGTATTAGCCAAAATTTACTAAAGAAATCCGAGTCGAGTTGAAAGAATTTGATTGACCTTTTGTTAGCTCCTTACAAGAGATTGTCGAGCTGTGATTCCAGTTCTTCTATTGGGACCATGTTGATTGTACGCTTCTCTTCTGGAGAATACTCTGCTTTTAAAAGAGATTGAATCTGGATATGGGCTTCCACAATATTTGTCCTGCATTAATAAAAGAATCACCATGTTGCTCCGACAGATTACAAGACTTAAACATGAAAGAACAAGTTATTCTTTCCTCAGGTCTTTCTTAGTCTTAGATTATGTTACTCAGACTTGAACATGTTTTTTTTCAAGTTTTTCATGTATTTGGAGAGTCCATTGTAGAATTATATCTCCATCCATGTCTGGATATGCTTCGAACATTAGTGTTGGACACAAGAACTTCATAGATACATAGGTCTTAGATACACAACTATAAAGTTCATTTTGAATTTGAGAGAAACAGCTTACTTGATAGGTTTGAAAAGAATTGTTCTTGTTGATGGGTTCTGTAAATAAAGTTTCATCTTTGCTATCACAACCGGAAGTTCTCGCTGAATAGCTGAATGTACCTGTTTAAGAAACGTAAACAGTCAATCACGTGAACCAAAACATTGAAATTATTAACAAATTTGTCGCTGAGTGCTGCAATTTTAATTCAGACAATTATACATCTTGATGCATACTCTAAACATATATATTGATGAATGAAAATTGTCTATGACAATATCAGCCTTGCAAGTCAACAAGAAAGGTAACAAATAAGTAGTTCCAAAGAAAAAAAAAGGGGATTATCGTAGAAAACTCCATGAATGTAAAACTCATTCATGCTACATATCAGATGAAAGGGCCCGACACAATGGTATTTTTAAGGATAAATAGGCATGGCATTAATGCTATTTTAGGGAAGATATATACCTAATTCCAGTTCATACTTAAAATGTTAATCATGCTCTCATTCTGTCTTGAAGCCGTCCACAATAGGAGTTGGTTTCATGCTTGTTATAATCAGTATTTCATTCAATTGGGAGTTAAATCTATCATGGATTTGTTCTTTTATATGCATAGAGACATACATCTAGATACAGACAAGCACTACATGCATAAATAAAGTTTGTATGTATCCATACATGTATGCTCCAATGGCATACTGTAATGACCAAGTACACTGGCAAAACATGAATTAAAAATGTGACACCTTCTGAACAAGTTCAGCCACTGCTTCTGGTGTAGCAAAGGCTTGTTCCTTGAGTGGCTTAGCCATTACTGAGTCTCTTTTTTGATTCTGCGTGCCAGAAGATAATGCAACTTTTACAGCTGTTACCTGTAGGAACAAATAGAAACCTTAGACAATGATGCATCAATGCAGGAAAAAGAACATCACTATCAAAGTTATGCTTTGATTCACAGAAGTATGAATACAAGGTATTCTGTTAAATATCACACCACTAGTTGAAGTAAATATTCATATCCAAGCTCAAATTTCTGACATTTCAACTGGACTTAATACTTTTTCAAGCTGTTCCAATCAAAGGAAACTGGACTTATTTCGCTAGCAAGAAATATCTACTCCTTTTAGCTTCTAATATCTTAAGTTGTGGAAAGGCTAATTGAGGAGAAAAATATGAACCTTGGTAACAAATGAAAGCATAGGATCCACTACTTGCTTAGTGACTGCCATAATAAACTCTTCACAAGTTGCCTTTAAGATTTTCTCCAGTTCCTGCATGTAAACGAGCCCAGAAGACATGTTATGCTAATGATAAAAGCAGAACTGTCAAGCCTTGAGATTACTAGATAATAAAATCATAGTTTAGAAAAGCAACAGTTTCTGAATGCTGAATGGCATTAATTAATGGTGAATTATAATTAAAATAATGCCTAAGGCAATGAAGAGTTTTGACAAAAGGGGAGAAAAGAGGAAAAGGTGGGATGCAGCAATGAAATAGTATAATAGTTGCAGGACCAAATAACTTCACAAAAATATAGGTTATTTGCTAATAAGCAATAATTTGCTTCAGGGAATAAGAATTAAAATTCATATATTACTTTATTAACTTTTCACAAACTCTGAAATTTTTCATTTCCTAGACCTGAGAATTAATGCGTTGGGTTGAGGATTATTTTAGGAACACATGCACCCAACATGGCAAATGGCACTTCATCATTAAGGACGGTAAATAAAGTTATCAAAAGGTAAAAAATGGCAACCTTCTTGGCATCTACTTGACTTTCCAAAACACGGGGAGATAAGGTCCTTGCTAATGATGTTGATCCAGACCAGTCAAACAATGAGGTCTGACCTCTAAGTATGCGTCTCAGGTTCTCCTGTCAAAGACATTTGAAAACAAATCTGGCTTTAATTCCATGTAAAAGAAAGGTAAAATATGAATGAAATTTCAGAAATGGAAAAAACTGAAGGTTGAACAACCTAAACAACAAAGGAATCTTAAGAAAATAAGTATTATACTATTTTTTATTTGTCCCACTATCATGCTGAAACAAAAAAACAAGCTTCCTCCTAGGAATGCTAACGACATAGAAAAGATTGTAAACACCAAGCAGTGTGTTTCAGTTAAAAGAAAGTTTAGCCTACCAGCAAATGAGAGAAATCAAGTTCTTTGTGTGTAACTGAGAACTCTATGTCAAATGGTGCTATCTGCAAGGCCAAAATCCATTAAAAGTTACATCTTATTAATTTTTGAGAAAAGAAAAAGAGGGGTAAAAAAGATAACCTGTTCCCTTAATATCAAAAGGTGCTTTATAAGGAAGAGTTGCCCATCCATTGGTGTGGATCTCTTTGCAATTAGTTTGCTTGCTTTCTATGTACAATTGAAAGATAAAAGAGGGACAAATACAAGTAGTTAGAAAACCAACCAAGCCCATGGCATGTTTGAGATCATGTTAAAGAGGGAATAAGCCTTCAAATTCATCATAGAAGGGATAACATGATTTCGTTAAAAATCTAAAACCAAACTTATCCGCATATAAAATTTGTTTGAAGTATAGAGCAAAAACACACTCAAAAAAACAAAAAAATTAAGAACTTAAACAGTTTGATTTACTGTTTGTATAGCTAACTTACTTGGATTGAGACAGAACAAACTTCCACAGCTTCCTGAGAGAAAAAAAACAGCGCAAAATTAATCCTTTAAAAGACAAATCAGCAAAGGAAATACTACTAGAAATGCAGTAGATAAGAACTAAACAGGAGTGAAAATCCGAAGACTCAAAGCACCTGTGCCAAGCCAGTGAAGACAGCTGGTTCCAAAGAACGATACAGTTTTGAGATAAAAGATATGGTTTTCTCCAAGGGTGTATACCAAGTTTTGAATACATCTGGGTTTGCATTAGTCTGCAGACAGAAAGGAAAAATCAATGCAATTAGTAGTGTTAATTGTGGCACAATTATATTTTTAGAAAAGGGAAAGAGAAATTCAAGCAGACATGAGCAATGTACTGCTAATCGTGCCAATGTCAATATCCAGATATGTCGAAGATGCAGTAATTGACACAGCATACTTCACTAAGTGATTATGGTAACGTGTCATCAATTAGGTTGTTTCCAACCAACTAGGACAAACCCATAAAAGATTTCAACTGTGTACCGGCAACTACATGTACAACTGTTAGGGTGTTAAACAATCCAACAAATTGGCTAAACACTTAAAAGTTAAGCACAGGAGGAGGAGAATAACTCAAAACAAATTGTAGAAATCAAGTTAGGTCCTATAAATAATGGTAATAAAGAGCATTTACATGAGGGTCTGAATTGACTTGCAGGAAAGTAGCTTTCCACTGTCTGGCAATCGATGACAAATGCAGAATGCTCTAGTTTTGTAGGATAACCCAATCTATAAGAGAAGCAAAGAATTGTTAAGAAAACTTACAGCAGTTTCGGACACCACATCTGCAGAATGTTCCAGTTTTGCAGGATAATCCAAGTCTTCGTTAATCGGGATATAATTTGCAATCTGAGTATTCAAGAAGACAATATGTTCAATGTTGGGATGTGTGGTATTAACTCAGACAGGCACATTCAGAAAGCACAATACAGTTTCTCCCAACATAGTAAAACATGGAGTGCAACTGTATGCAGTTTTATTTTTAAATCTCAAAAGATTGACAAATAAAATAATTTGTTCTTTCAAAAACAGAGAATAAAGTGTTATGTGCCTTGGCGTAGGATCGAGTCACAGGTCTAGACGAGAAAGAATTCTTGCTTAGACCTATGGTTACTCAAAAGGCAAATTCGTCCTTGACTGAACCCCTTCTCAAAATAACGTTTCTTTTTGATAGAATAATTGCTTATCTCTTTATTTCATATTGGCAGCCTTTTATAGACTGTTAATAACAAAGGAATGAGTCCTAATAGAATTCCTAACTTAGAGTTTATGAAGGAAATAAAAACCTAATATAATAGAGAAATTAAGTAAAACTAAAACTCTTAATAAAACCTGATATAAGAAATGAATAAAACTAAAATTCCTATTGCAATAAAAGCGTCCATATCATAAAGTCACAAACATATACATGAAAGCACACATAAGCAATAACAAACCTCATCACGGATATATGTTCGAGCACGAAAAGTCAAGCGTTCATGAATGTCTGCCAAAATTCTTTCTAATGATGGGCGTAACCCTGCCAATGACTCACTCTTTCTACTAAGCTGTTCTCCCAAGACTTCAACTTTGAGGATATCAACCATTTCACAAAGAAAATCAACATTTGCTTCATGAATGAGTTTTGGCCGCAATGTGTCATACAAGTATGTAGACCTGCAACAAATCCAACTTAGTAATACAGCAAAATATTGATACTTAAGTCAAACTCTGGATATTATTTTGATAAATTTCAATAAAGCATCATTAAGCGAACTAAAGGAAACCATAAAAAAATGGAAACAGGGAAAAGAAAGCTGTGCAACATTGAACTACAAGAGAACTTACAAAGGATCTATTAATGGAGCCAAACTTGAAACATCCTCAGAAGAAGATGGGAAAAAATGATGAAAGAGTTGATGCTCAAGTTGACACACCTACATCAATCGAAACGTGTAGGATGAAGTTAATAAAGACAGTGCACGTTTCTTCAATTTAAAAACACCAGTTTAAATAGAAAGCAAACGGCTGGGCTAGATTTTATCATCTCTAAATATCACCAAATAAAATCAACAATGCAAAGGACGCCAAACTCAAATAACAAATCTAGCTTTAATTGAACAAAATTTCCAAAAATCAACTCCATATTCAACTGCTAAATATGACAGTAAGTTCACTATACCTGCATTAAGTATGCACATCCTGATCTAGTCAATGATGGCAAACCCTCTTTCTTGGCAAATTCAGATATGCGCTGGTGCACTGTACCTTTTATCTTTAAAAAAATAGTATATTAACAGACATTAAAAACCAATTTGAATATTGAAATAACGGTGCATGCATGTGCGGGGGTAATCACTCACCAAAGAAAGCCTCTGTTCACAGTACAATTTATGGCATTCTGCAAGAAGATGAACATATTCTTTCCTTGATGCTTTGCTTTCAATTTCCTCTAATATAGGCTTAAGCTGCAAATGTTTAAAAATGTTAATTACCTCTGCTGAGGGGGGATCTAATTGTAGTATATGGTCCCACTTCATATAGAAGAGATATAACTCTACTTGCTATTAAATTGGGAAAATATTCAGATTTGACAAAATGTGACAGTTTCCACATCAAAAAATGAAATCATTACCTCACTAGCAGCTGCCTTGAAACGAACATAAATTATAGATGCCTCAACACCCTCAGAAAAAGATTCTTTGCTGCCCCCGCTGCTCCAAATTGCTGCCTGGACCTAAAGAGAGAAAGAACAAGCATTTTGGGAGGCATTCATTCCATACAGAAATACATGCCGATATACGCAAATTTCTTCTATAGGTGGATATTTTACCTGAGAAGATGCGCTTTTGAGAACAGATACTACATGAGAACGGATCATACCAAGAGCCCGAGACTGTAAAAAAAGGTTCCAGGAGCATTTAGTCAAAACATCTACTTATATGCATGCATTTCATTCACTTACCAAAAGATAAAATAAAAATAAAAAAGTCCAAGATTGTACCATTCCTTCCTTACCTGGAGTTGACGGAATTTTAGCAAATAAACACTGGATTCTGCGTATTGTGGATTATTCTCAACATACCTACAAGGGAAAATTTTGATTAAAATATTTCGATGATATGTGCTCATATGGACAGTTATTACACGATTGTCAAACAGTTTGCACATGCAGACTAAGTTCAAATGCAAACTTACAATATGCACTCATCGAGCCGTTTAAGAAGTGGAAGAAAGTTTGCATTTCCAACATTCATGTTTGGAGAATAAAAGTTGGAAGTAATCTGTATAGAAGAGGTAAAATTAGACAAACCATAAATTCCAGAACTACTGCACCAACGGCAATTCATCAAGAAACATAAAGTTAAGCATAAACCCTAAAGGATAATAGGATAATAAGCAAAGACAAGGAAGTAACACTTAATTAAACTGATTTCTAGTTAAGATAGCATTCAAACCTTACATTCTCCAACTCATCAAAATACTTGAGCTTACTGCGAAGTGCTTCAGCAAACTCAATCAGCCTTTGCTTCTCCATTACCTGCAATGAGAACAAGCTTGTGAGGCAATGAATCAACCAACTCAAGACAAATTTTCCATCTCAAAAATAAGTGGATTACAGCCATTTAAAATAAAGCCAAAGTGAATAAGCTAGAAACAAGAAGATGAAACTAAATCCAAAGTCTTCCAAATGAAAACCATACCAATCGATTGCATGCATCATGAAGAGTTTTAGTTTTTGTTTCTACAGCTTGGTGTTGCAGTTGTAGTTCATTAAATAGGTCCAAGGTCTCATCCACCTACACAGAAGTACTTGCTAGCCATAAAATCTTTGCGTAAAATATAGACATAACCAATAAAATAGCTAGCAAAGCAAATGAGAATGCATGGAGATATAAAAGAAAAAGAACATACTTGTCGAAGTATATCATCACAAGTCTGAATGCGGTCTATTAGAGTATCAACATAGTGCTGATACTTCTCCTCAGTCTGAAGGAAGAGAAACAATGAGATGCAATAAATAGATATCTAATTAAATCACTCCATGTTCATAAATATCGCACCAAGAAATTGCTACTAACCTCAGACCTCAGGGCTGATTCAAGATCCGTGAACCATTTATAAAACTGTACCAGAAAGTGTGGAAACAAGAAAAACGAATCAAATGCATTAGATCCAAATCTCATCGATGTCATAAAACCATGGTAGCACTAGATCACTCAAAGAGGAAAATAAAATACCATCCACAAAAGTTCAGATCTCCTCATCTCCATTTCACTCAAGAAATACAACAAAACTAATATACCTGATTTGAATTAACCAAAATTTCATCAATAGCTTCAGAATCTCTAAAATTGTCATCCGTTGTAGAAATGGACAAAACTTTATCTTGCCCTGAAGTTCGCTCTTGAGCCTAAACACCAACATAATCCAATCAAAACATTCAGAATGAAATTTAACACCCACATACACATATATTACCAACAAGAAACAGAATTCCTCACCAAATTGGCTGGAAACGGCCGTTCAGCAACTGCATGAGATAGCATCTGTATTGCTAGTTGCTGCTGCTCCGTCAAAGGTGCATTCTACGGAGAAAAATCCCCAAAAGAAATTAAATCAAACATAATTAATCCAAATTAAAGCTTCCGGTTCCACTCCACAGATCCAGTATTCAAACTAAAATGTTTTTCAGCTCTTCAGATTATAATTAAAAGATATTATTATCACATTTCGGTTACTTCTATGGCTCGAGTGAAGAGATAGGATCCATTAATTACTAAAATTAAGAATGAAATGAGAGAAAGAAATCGAAATAGAAAAGAGCTAGTCGATTAAAAAGCTGGTTTTCCTCTTCCCTTGAAATTCACAGTTATAAGTTCACTAAGATCAAATTATAACAGATCTAAACAATAAGAGATTCAATTCGTAACGTGAAGGCAAACATCTGTGCGTTCGAAGAGCAAGTTATGTAAAAAGAAAACATACCTGTTCCCAAGTAGAAGCAAAATTGTAGCCTTTGGAGATGGCTCCGGATTTAGGAAGTTTCGAAGGTGCCGTTGCTGGATTTGTTGCCATTTTCTCTATCACGGAAGGGGTCTGGTTCTGATAGACCGGACGAACTTTAGTTAACTTGCTCGCTGAACGACGGCGTTTTCTAAAAAGCAAATTGCCTTTCAAGACGCACCATTCTATTTAGCAGAGAGCGGCTTCTGGTTTGCGCCATCTATTTTCTGGGTCAAATAATATAGGTTTAGATTGGAGACAACGAAAAGAATCTTCAGCCATTGAACCCATTCTAGATATGTTTGGGCAAAGTCGAGTCTGAAAACAGAGCCCAAAAGTAATTGACCCAGAAATTAATTTTTTCTTTGAACATATGATCGTCTACTTGAATCTTCGTATTTTTGCTAAATGATAATCTATCACAGATGATAATAATTGTAGAATATATTCATATGTTACTCTACTAAATTTTATCATTAGCTGATGTCCAAGCTTTTTTAGTTTTTTTCTCTCTTTTCAAATACAATGTTGCAGCTTTCATGTTTTTTGGAGGGCATTTGGAAGATCTTCCATTCAAAGTAACTGAAAACATTGAATCACCAAGAATAAGAAACATTTACAGTTGACTGGTTTATTTCACAAATGTTTAATGCATATTTGGTACAATGCGTAATTTGGCTTATAAAAGGTACTCGTCCTTGAATTGCATGTTTACTTCATGCACATCCACATAACCCTGAAAGGCAGGCTACATTTTGTACAGTCAACAAGGCAAGATGTGCACCATGTCGGTCATGTTGTTCCTTGTTTCGAGCTGCAGGGCGGGATAATGTACCCAAATGGTCTGAACTAACAATTTAGGCTAGAGTAGAGATCATCCAGAGCAACATACAAGGGCTCAGCAGCCTTTGGCCGGCTCACAGTCCCGAGTAATATGTCAGTAGTGGTGAGATAAGGATCACCATAGAACCGTAGGTTGGTATCCATTCTTGTTGCAACGATGTTCCCTTCCAGTGACACACCAACAAATGCCCCTGCAAAATTTTGTGATAAATTGGATAGCTGAATCCACAAACTAGTGAAAGGAGTGCAATACATTACAGGATGGAATACCTTTACTACAACTGTATGTGTAACACATGCCGGAGCCTCTATCTCCTGCCCGAAGATCTGCTTCCAGCACTCTCCCCACAGGTCCTGCAGCAGCACTGCAGCCAGCACCAAGAGAAAAATGCATGCGACTACAAAATGTCTTCACGGCTTGTAAATCATGAAGCACGATTATGAAATCCATGAGCTCACCCCCAATCTATGAAATGCATAAAAATGGCATTTAGCTAATAGATTATACATATAAATACTACGGAACGTGGGAGGGAATCACTCCTTAGCTGCCTAGATGTGTAAATTCTGCTTGAACAGGTATATATTTTTCTCAGTCAAAAGTTTACCTGAGCACCCCATCCTAAACCAACAGAGAATATAGCTGATGGAGCAGACCATGTTCCATTGGACCTTCGAGCAATAACAAGACCAGTCCCGAGCTTGTATGCTAAAATAACTCCAGCTTTAACAACGGTTAAAATAGCTAAGCCTTTGGCTCCTTTAAGAACTGCCAGTGGTATAGATTTCTCTGGACTCAACCGGGCAACCTGTCCGTTTGAACTACTTTTATTCGAAGCATCTCACCATGCCAAAATATATTGAACTACTTTTATTCGAAGCATCTCACCATGCCAAAATATATTCAATTATGTAGCTCCAATATGTGAGAAATTAGTTTAACTCGATTTTTAAAACTGAAGAACTGGCATGTGCTCCGGTTGAGCAAGACCAATCACATGAAAGCTCAATCTAGCTGGTAAGTATGATCTAGACAGAAAAACAAAGCTATTGTCTTGTATGAATAATTAAAACTAGGCTCAAACCTGGCAATAGCTTCTCAAGGTGGTGGATGCTTTGTAGATCTCATGTTCCATGGACAAACCAACCGGCAAGTTCAACCAACCTCGAGTGCACGTCCAATCCATGACATCATGTTTTGCTACTTGTGCAGCATTGCTAATGGAGTTAGTAAGAACACCCTGCAATGGATCAAGTCTATCATAGCAAGAATCACACACCCTCTGGGGATTTCTATCCCTAAATTTAACAGGTAGCAAGCACCTTCCCTTAGAACATGCTCTACAGAAAATCCCTCCACAAAACCGGCAATGATGTCTGCCACGCGTAATTGCTGTAAAGAGAGAACTGCACTGCATGCAAACAGTGGTAGAACTATCTGGAAGCCACTCCGGAGGCTCAGCTTCCAGCACTTCTTTATATGCATTATAATTTATCCCACTTGGCTCCATAAGCGGCGGGGCACTCGGTATATAAACAGAGGATTGCAAACAGGTATCCCCATTGTTTCCAGACCCCAGAAATGAGACATTAGAACTTTGGCACTGCTGATTCACCGAAACACTCGGAGAGCCTTTATTAGTCCCGGTTACAATTGCAATTAACCCACTCAACACATTCTTCAAGTTCACCTCTGGTTCCAAGCCACTCGGCATGGATACACGGACATCATCGCTTGAATCATATCCTCCATCGATGAACTCATCAGAATCAGCAGGAAACTGATAAGGATTACCTTTATTTATCGACTTTGAGCCAGATGAGACGATACTTTTATCTTCTGGCACAGTCCAATCAGAATCAATATAATCATCATCAAATTGATAGGCGTTATTATTATTCTCCTTTTCTACCTCTGAAAGCGACGAATACGAAACCCTACCCTCAAATCTTGCCATTCAACCACACAACCAAGAACCTGATTCCTAAATCCAACAACAACAAGTAATTTCACTGAAATTCAAAAATTAACACCCGTCTTAGCCGCCTATCAAAAAGAAACCCTAAACAACAAATTAAGTCACGAAATAAATATATCTCATCAACCCAAAAGAAAATAGAGGACCCAACATATATTTTTTTTTTCGTTCTCCTATGCACAATTCAAACGTAATTGTTTAACATAATCAAAATACAATAACTTCGTTTAGAACTAGGGTTTCACAAATCATGGTTGATTTTTCATCCTAATTCATTGTTTGAAGGAGGAAAATAAAAATAGAAATTGAGATTAAAAATAAAAATAAAATTCGTACCTTTTTCGCTTGCATATGGGAATTAGTATTACACGATTGAAATCTTTAAGTTCGAAACGCCACGAGAAAGAAAGGGTGACAATAGGGTTTGACGATGAGGGAAATTGTGAAGAGGGAAATATAACGAAATAAAACTCAAGGGAAATTGGAGGCGGTGACAATTAAATTGAGATCAATTTTGATTATGATTATTATTATGATATAATGTTATGGTTTTGATTGGGATAATATAATTTTTGGCCCCTTACTTCGGTAATTAGATTCAATTTGGTACTTGTATCTTTTTTCTTTTGTTCACTTTGATATCTCAATTTGGCAATTAGATCCATTTTGATCCCTGAAATTGGATTCCGTCAAGATTTGATGATGTTACAATTCCTTTGGAACTTGACTGAATTGGTTGGTAAAACGAATTGGATCGAGAATCGACTAATATACTGGTTCAAACAAAGAGGTTGAACCAATTAAATAGGAAACTGGTCAAAATCGGTAAAAGCAAAAATTGGGACAGAAATCAGTAGTTGAATCGATTTAATTATCTATTTGTATTTTTTTAAGTTTTTTTATGAATTTTTAATTATCGTTGATTTTATAGTTGAACCAATCAAATTGACTAAATCGAGAATCAATGATTTGATCGATTCAACTAGTGATTCAATTATTAGAACAATATATGTGACACTCTAAGGTTGTATCATGTCATCAATTGAATTTTTATATATATTTTTTTAAATTTTCAAGGGATGTTGTGGCACAATATCATAGTACCATGTCATTGAACTTGTATATCTTTCAAGTTCAGGGACCAAAACGACCCAAGTTGTCAAGTTCAGGTACCAAAGTGAATAAAAAATGTAACACCCTGATTTTGGGCCTAGTCGGAATAGTGATGTCGGGACCACAAATTTGAGATAGAAATAATTATTTTATGATTATTTTGAGGTCTATGATATGATTGCATGATTGTGTGAAAATTTCGTGAAGAAATTCTATGCATAAAGTGATTAATTTGAAGTTAGAGACTAAATTGAATAAGTTGCAAAACTTGCATTCTAGAAGTTTCTAGTATGAAATTGCTTTAAAATATTAATTAGGAGGTCTTAAATAGAAATTTGACAAATTTCTAAGTTATGGACAAAAATTGGACATGGTTGGAATTTTTGAAAGTTTAGTAACTAAGGGCATTTTGGTCATTTGGATATTAAATGAAATAAAATGGGAAAAATCAAGCAAAAATCCATTCATCTTCTTCATGTTGCTGCCGAATTTTACTTGCTACCATAGCTAGGATTTCTTCAACTTCTAAGCTCAATAGTAAGTGCATTCAAGCCCCGTTTTTAATGTTCTTTACATTTTTGAAATCCTCGTAGCTTGGTTTACCTATTTCTCCCAATATTTTGAGCTAGGGTTTATATTTAAAAATTTACCCATGGATGATATGCATGAATTTTGATGTTTTATGGTAGAATATGAAGTTTGAGATTGTGTTAAACAACTTTTGCTAAGTGATTTTTAAGTAAAAAGCGAGTAAAACGGCATAATCGGTAAAAATATCTATTGTTCATAACTATGTGTTAGAGTGAGAATTTGATGTTGCCATAGAAGGGAAAAATGATTAGTATGTCATAAAACATAAGAAAATAGGATGAAGTTTAATTTCCGAACCTTGGGGCAAAAGTGCAAATATGCAAAAGTTTAGGGGTCAAAATGCAAATTTGTAAATATATGATTTTTGGACCCGTATGAATAATGTGACTAATTATTAGGCTAAATGTGATATTATAGATGAAGGAAATCGAGATTCGGGCTTAAATCGGGAAAATACAAGGTTATGGACTAAAATAGTAAATTGCCGTTTCTGAATCGAGGTAAGTTCGTACGTTAATAATAATGCAATACCATGCATGAATTGTAATTCTCTATTGATATGGCATAAATTGTATGATTTAATATGTTTAAAAGAAGTTGATGGATGGTATGTATATATATAAAACAAAAATGTAATGCTAGTTGTGTCATGTGAAATTGAATGGAAAATTATTGTTACATGAATTAAACGTTATGGTGCCAAGTTTATGAATTGCTTTAAAAATATGTCTATGGTACATGAAGTGCATTGAATTATCATACATAAATGTGATTTCTATGATTATGGATATTATGAGCAATTGTAAGTTCATATGATTTTTAATAATGCAATGTGTAATTTAATGTTATTGCCTTGATATTAAATGAGATGTAAGTTTATATGTAAGTGATACATCAATTTTACTTGTATTATGACATTTTATAATAATATTGGAAATATGTTTGTTGATAATTACTTGATTAGAAAAATTGTTGGAAAAGAGAGAGAAATCCCAGTTGAACCTTCGGAAAGATTGGATGATACAGATGGTATGTAGCTAGGTCACATGTATGGTGCCGAGTGCACATCATGTGTACAAGAGAGCTACGAGACATTATGATGTAGCTCGGTCGCATGGGTGATACTATGTGTACACCATGTAGACAATAGAGCTACGAGATAAACTGGCTAGGTCACATGGGTGGTACTAAGTGTTTACCATGTGTACAAGAGAGCCGAACTTTATGATGGGTGGAGCTATGTGCGGAAACCACCAAGTATCGAGGATTGATCTGAAGTGTTCAACGGGAGACTTATTATGTACTGCTTTGTGAGTTTTGTGATGAATAAGTGCAGGAACTTGGTTATGTGAATAATGTGTTCATTAAGTGATCGGGTTGTGGTAAGGTTATAAACAAGTAAGTTATACATGAGGATGATTTTACGGTGACCTTGTAATCATGGGCCTATACTTGTGATGTATGAAATGTGGTGAACATGATTTGTGATATGTATGTTAAAATGAGGTTAATACAAAGAAAGTGTGAAAGAGTAAATTAGCAATAAAATTGTCTTGGACAGCAGCAGTTGCGTGACTTTGAAAATTCACTAAAAATTGTGGAAGTTGAATAAAAATGCAAATGATATATGAAAATAAAGCTTAATGAGTCTATTTTCACATGAAAGAAACAGGGGAAGCAAAAGAATTCTATATTGTGTGATATTTGAATTATTGTGAAACAGAGTCTGAATGAATTCAAGATCCCCTGTTCTGACTTTAGAAATTCACCATAAATTGTACAAAACTTATTAAGAGTCATACCTTACATGAATGGATTCCTTATTGAGTCTATTTTTAAGGGAAACAAACGTCATGGTCGTTGGAATTCTGTACAGTGAGAAATTTGGTTCGTAGTACACAGAGGTCAGAGTAGTCGTACTCTGAAACAGGGGAGAATTTAACTAATAAACTGTACTAATTGGCTAAACAAAAAATTCTGAAATTTTATGGGAGAAAGATATATGAATCTAGTTTCAAATAAAATTAACGAAACTAAATTTGGAGTTTTTTAGCTTCAGATATGAATGATTTAGTAACTGTAACTCAATAACACAACTTAACCTGAATATGTGTAATTGTACAATTATAGTGTTTTATCTTGAAAAGCATGGTAGTAATTGCTTATTATTTTCATATGAACTTACTAAGCGTAAAGCTTACCCATCCTCTCCATTTCTTTAGTATTGACAGGTCGGCTCGGGGTTGGAGATCGTCGGAGGCAAAATC
Source organism: Gossypium anomalum (assembly GCA_025698475.1). Lineage (NCBI taxonomy): Eukaryota > Viridiplantae > Streptophyta > Magnoliopsida > Malvales > Malvaceae > Gossypium > Gossypium anomalum. The sequence continues at coordinate 88,645,235 of CM046968.1, forward strand.
ACACTATCAAACTATCATTTTTGGGAGAATTAATTCAAATATTAGAAATATCAAGTGAGTGGCATGTATAGGAAGTTGGTTTGTGATATGTATTTTTATTATGATTTTGATTGTACGTATTAGTCTGCATTGAGTTATTGTATATGATTATGAGATGTGGTCTTTATTCATTGTGGTTTGTAAGTTTTAATTTTGGGAAAAAACTTGGTGACTCGATTTTATATGTTTGTGAATGTTTAAGTCCAGTAACGCCTCGAACCCTGTCCCGGAGTTGGATACGGGTGAAGGATGTTACAAAAAATACAAGTACAAACAAATGCCAAAAATTATATTATCCCTATAAAAAATTATCAAATTAAATTCTATTAATTTGGATTAGTTCAATAAACGAGACACCGATTCTAATAAACTATTTGGAATTTATTTTAAAAATTTGAATTCAAAATGGTAATTATCGAGTTGAGTTCAAGTTCAAACAACTCAAGCTATTGATATTTGAGTAAGGTAATATTTGATTTGAGAGGCTCACGAGTTTAATTTAACTTTCTATTTTAACTGCCCACATTAGATATATAGAAAAAACAAGTACAAACGAATTTAATCAAGCTTGAATTTGAACTTGAGTATGACAATTGATAAACAACTTTAATCGAACTAAAGTAGTTCAATTAGGTCTCAAACCAAGCTCTCGCTTAAAAATTGATGTTTGATAAAACTCGAATTGAGTATAGAACCTTGAAGTTCAAATCCAACTTGAGCTCGATTTTGCTATTATTCAAGTTCAATTAAAATGTTAAATTAATTTTTATATAATATTTTATGTTTTTAATTAATTTAAATATAAAATAATTATTTTTAAATTGTAAAAGATAAAATAATAATAAACAATACCGATGGAAACATTTATTTAATAAATTTTATTAAATTTAAAATAGTTCAGAATTTAATGTATTGGATTCAAATATCCAGTTATATTTATATACATGTATTTTTTATTTTTAAAATAATATTTTATATAATTATAGATCTATATAATAAGTAAATTGAAGGGCAATTTAAGGTTAGCACTACAAAAAGCCCAAAGAGTGTCTTAGACCTTAATTAGATTAAAATCATGGATCGGATTTCAATAGGATTTTAGGCCTATTTTTTATGTTTGGGTTTGGTTTGACCTAAAAAATGTGTTTAGAATTTTACTCAAGTTTGACCCGAATAAAATATTAGAATCTTATCATGTCCACTCATATTAGAATTTGTTTACATTATTATTTTATATAAAAACAAATTTAAAAAACTAATAATAAATCAAATACATTAAAATAAATAAATAAATATTTTCCAATAAATTTAAAACAAGAGTTATACAAAACCATATAATAACAACAAAATAATAATAATATAGTAGCAAAACCAAATCAATGACAAAAGAATGAAAGGAAAAGGCAACAAAATTTTCTTTTTATAAATTTGAGCCGAGCCCAAACCAAAAAAAAATACCCGAAACTTCTCGTATTTTTATCTAAACTCATTTTTCGAATTTATAATTTTACTAAAATTCTCTCACTTTTCAAAGTTGAACCAGAATGAGGTACAGGCTTTATTTCCTTTCCCTTTCCCCGTAATAAACAAATAAAAAGGATTTGCTTTGCTTAACTGCCTGAAACAGGAACACGCAACCCCGAAAGGTAAAAGAAACTTGGATTCTCGCCAAGTTTAAGGTTGTCTACTCCTCTTGACTTCAAAAAGGACTCCTCCTCAGATTTCGCTTCTCTTCCACTAACCTCTTTTCAACTTTTGACTTACTGCTACTAATTATTCCATTAAATTTAATTATTGTATTTATAGATTATGAGTTTGAATTTAAATGTAATTATAAAGTTGAGGTGAAAGTAAAAAGTAATCACTTTAATTATTTTTTTAAGGTAAATATGAATGGTTTTGTTAATTAAATTTTGATTGTATTAATAAATTGAAATCTGATTTTTTTTTTAAATTGTGCACTCTAGTTTTTAAAATTTTAAAAGACTTCCTTTTTATTTTATTTTTAAATAATTATATTTTCTGTATGTGATTTTTGTTTTAAAATTTTGGTATTACTTGATGTTGGGTTGAGATAGAGGTGTTAATGGGCCAGGCCGGGTTCAACTAAATTTTATGCTTGTTTGCTAAGTTTGGGCCCAACCCGAAAAATAAGTCTAAAATTTTATCTTAGGTTGGTTCAAATAAAAATGTTAAAACTTGAGTTCGGCCTGGCCTGCCCATATTAATTTTTTTATATTATTTAAATATATATATGATATATCAAAAATGCTAAAACATTAAAACAAATGTTTCTCAATAATTTGAAAATAAAATTTAAAAAAAATATTTTTAGCTACTGCTTGTGACAAAAAAAATGTTTAAGTATCAAAATGAGAAAAAATTATAGTTTAAGTACCAATTTGTAAATTAATAGTTTGACTAACGAAGAAACTAACTTGAGAAAAAAAGATAATTTAAATACTACTTATCACAATATATATATATATAGAGGGGGAAAAAGGTATAATTTAAGTAAGCCAAATGAAAGAAGAATTGAAATGTTAAAAATGTGGCACAATCAACTACAATGATTGAAGGCTTAAATGCAAAATTAATCCTCAAACTTATACCCTTTTTAAACTTAAGCATTTTAAATTTTTACTATGTATGAATTTTAATTTATTGTGTAATTTGATATATCAATAAAAACATAACACGTAACATGTTTTTTTTTGTTTTTTTATATTATGCATATTCATTTTATCGTTCATGTTCAGGGTTCGGGGCTACCTCTCCCAACAATGTTGTTTCTAAGATTTGAACCTATATTCTTCACTTGGAAGAACAACGTGTCTTACTATTACACTCAACCACTTATTGGTCATAATATGTATTTATTGAACATTGTACAATTTTTTAATAAAATAAAATAAAATAAATAATTTAAGTATAATTTATAAAAAAATTATTTAAATAAAAAATATATATAATTTAGGAGTCAATTTCGTAACCATGATGGAAGGGTATCAATAATTGAGCACATGGTGATGGTGGCATATACCAGGAATCGAAGCAGCCATTTAAAGGTATTTAGGTGATAGTCCCCCCACCTCCGTCCCTACCCAAATGGTTGCCTCATATTTGGTGCAGATGCGTCTATGGAAATATATACATAATTAATTCTTTATTCAATATGTAATATAATATATAGAATTTTAATTTGATGTGATATAATTTATGTATATAAATTTTATGATATCTTTTTTTATTTATTTTACTGTTTATATTTTATGTTTATTATTATTTCTCTTAATAATATTATTTTTAAAATTTGAATTAATATATATTTTTTTAAAATGCTATATATCTCATCACTGCACTGACTTAATGGTTTAAAAGGTTTTCAAAATTTTTAGAAAAAATCAATTAAACCCTACGACATTTTTGTACCCAATTGAACCCTTAGACTAACAAAACTTATTAAATAAGCCATTTGACTAGCATTAATTGTTATAGCGCTGATTTGGCCTTTAACGATGCTAACGTGGTACTCTATGTCAGCGACAGTTGCTGACGTGATAGTGTCACATAACAAAAATATTTGTCTTGCAAAAATAAGAAAATCAAAGCTTAATTTTTTTAAATGGGTTTTATTAATTTTTTATTTTTTGAATTTTATTTAATATTTTTATAAATTTCAATAATAATTTAGAAATCTATAAAATTAAAAAATATATATATTAAAATTTTTAAAAGAAATTAAGCTTTGAAATGAATGAATCCTGATATCTATGTGTCCAGGTTCATTTTAGCAAAAAATAAATTTTGTATTTTTTACTGACATGACAATTGTTGCTGACATAAAACCCCACTTTAACACCGTTAAAATATTCCATAATAAAAATAAGTAAACTAAATCTTTACAAATAAAAAGATCATATTCCAAACCTACGAAAACATAAAGATTTATAGTATATTTTAGTATAATATATTTAATAATTAAACTTAAATAAAAGTTATTATTATTATTAATCAATAATTCAAGCCGCCAATCAGATATTCAGGTCAGATCAATTCTAACCTGAAAAGCCTTTGTCTGGAATTTAACCTTTCAACAAGTCTTTTCAAGCAATTAAAATCTACATTATTGAAAGCTATTTTTTTTATTGACAATTTTATTTTTATAATGAAAATCAAATAACATTTTATTGTTTAATATTTATCCGCATAATCACAAATTTAACATTTAACATGTTTTGTCAATTTGATTCTTAATTATTTGTTTTGAATTAAATTAAACTCTTAACCTTTTAAAAAGAATTAAATTTGACATCAATTTTTCAAAAATAGTCGAAATATTATTTTAACAAAAATACTGATTAAAATGTTAAATTGTCAAACATGGCAACACACATAACAATTCACGAGTACTTTATGCAAATTTTTAACTTTTTATTTTTGAAATTTATGATTTTTTTGTAATATTTTTATAAATTTTAAATTACTTGTTAGCGTGGCATATAAGACGGATAATATAATGTTTGCATAAAGCATATGTGAATTGTCATGTGAATTATTATGCCAATATCGTTAAAAATATAATATTTTAATCAAGATTTGAGTTATATGAGCAATTATAATTGGTGCATATAACAATTGAAGAACAACAATACAAGACAATTGGTTACTCAATTAAGTAATTATCAACGTTTGTGGGCAAGGACGAATGTAAAGGGGCAAGAGTGTGCATTGGCCCCCCAAAATAGATGATTATAATTTTGCTCCCTATAAATTATTAAATTATAAATTTATACATGGTAAATTTGCACTTTGACCTCCAAATGGGAAAAAAATATGTTGTCTTTTTAAAAAAATGATGAAATTATAAATTAATATATGATAAAAGTTATATTTTGACCTGTTGAAAATTTATAATTCAATTTCAACCCTCCTAAATTTTTTTCTAGATTTGTCCTTATTTATGGGCCAAGAAAGCTAGTTCACTATCTTCAACCTCGTAGAAAGAATGATTTAAGTCCTATCACTCACCAATGTAATAAGCTCAAACTTGAACTTAAAATCTAGAATTCTCTCCACTAAATTTGCCTCTGAAATCTTAGTTTATAAAATCAAATGACTCAATTGTTTTACTTACAGAATGCACTTACTAAAACAAGCTCCAAATTGCGCTAAAACCCTCAATTCATATACCCTATACAAGTCTTGAATATATAAGTATTATTGGACTTGTTGATATACAAATCAATTACAATGTTAATCCCCACCAAAGTAGCCAATAAATTAGGACTGCTAACATCCTAATAAAGTCCATGGAAAAAAAAGTTAACTTTGGATATTATACAAAAGGGCTATCCTGATTTTTGATCAATGTCAATTAGGTCTATTTTCATTTATGCCTTTTTTTGTTCACTTTGGCATCTGAACTTAATAATTATGTCCATTTTGATACCTAAAATTTGGATTTCATAAAAGTCCAATGACATGACACTCTTGTGTTATATTATCACATTTTTTTAAATATATATAATCTAAAATTTTTTAAAAATATAGATATTTTTTTAAGTTTTAGGTGATGGCGCTACACAATCTCTAAGTGTTATGTCGTCACATCTACAAAATCTAAGTTCAAGTACCAAAATAGACAAAGCTACAAAGTTCATGTACTCAAATAGACAAAAATGGACTAGTTGTCAAATTTAGGCACAAAAAAATACATTAACCTTGTAAAAAATAAGATGCAAACATATACGATAAATTTGATAAAAACAACACATACATTAGAGTTAATTTCATCATATATTCTCAAACTATAATCTTCATTCTAAATTCGTCCCCAGACTGTGAAATATTGTAATTACATTCCTAAATTATCGAAGTTGTATCAATAAGGTCGTTTCATTTCTTAAATTGTTAACTTAATCAATAAATGAGATGTAAAATCTTATGTGGCGTAGCTTAAAACGAAAAATTTAAAGAAAAATGAATATTGTAAAGATATTGGTTTTGAGTTTTTTGAAACTTTTTATGAAAGCTTTATCGTTTACTATCTATTTTTTCGGTTTTACTTTATTTGCAATGTAACTATTAAAAGTTGTGCAGCACTGCTTTACTTTTTATTTTTTACTTTAAATTATGTCACATAATGTTATTTAACAGTTAAATTAACATTTTTAATGATAGAATAACCTAATTGATATAACATTAATAATTTGATATGTATGTAATTAGAACGTTTGAAGCTTGTGAACCAATTTAGCCTGAAAATAATATTTTAAGAAGCTTTAGTAGATTTAACTCAATACACTAAATTAGTGAAAGAAACAATATGTTTAAGTAACATTAATATAATAGTAACAACATCCATTATTCAGACGAAAAAATATATATAAAAAATAAAGTGAATTTAAGTTATGGCTTATTGATTGGGTGTTGATCGCTATCACGTGTGCGCATAAAAACAAACAATTTTAAAGGTGCAATTTTAACTGTAAGATGGCAATATTAGTTATAATATTTACAGTGTCCGATAGAATATCGGAGTATTCCAAGGGGTCGAACCTAAAGGTGTGAAATAACTTATAATGTCTAGGTAAAGTATTAATTGAGAAAAATCAGCTCAATTGAGAGGCTAATTGAGTAGGGATGAAATTGTTATTTATTAAAAGCTTAGGGGAAAAATGGTAATAAACAGCTTGCGCTAAAACAGTTTTGGACAGCAGCAATAGTCTAACTTTGAAAAATCACCATAAATTGTATAAATCGAATTAGAAGATGAACAAAATATGAAATTAAATATTATTGAGTCTAGTTTCTTATAGAAGAAACGATATAAGCAATGGATTTGTAAATCATGAGATATAATGAATTTTATGAGACAAGGTCAGAATAAATTCCGGTTCCCCTATTCTGACTTTGAAAAATCATAAAAAATTTAAGGAAAATAATTATAGGCTTAAATTTATATTTATAGAATTCTTAATGAGTCTATTTTCAATATAAATAAATAAGAACCTCATCTGAATCTTGTATGAAGAGATAATTAATTTTTAGTGAAGAAGGGTCAGAACTGTCAGATAACAGAATAGGGGTGACTTTAAAGAATAAACTGTACTTATTGGCTAAACCAAAAATTCTGAAAATTTTATGATAAGAATATATGTGAGTCTAGTTTCAGGGAAAATTAGCGGATCCTAATTTGGAGTTCTGTAGATCAAGATAAAAATAATTTAGTGACTATGACACGGATGGATAGCATTGAATATACATAGGTAAATAGTGAAATTGTAGATAATGTTACTTATAAGCCGGTTATAAACATTAAGGATGTGAAATAGAATGAATGTGAATTCAATACTGATAAGTGAAAAATTTTATATTATAGATCGAGAAATCGAGGATAAACGAGGAAAAGAGAAAATTCCGGAATAGTTTCAGAAATCTCTACAACTACTGCAAATTGTTAGGGTAAGTTAAATGCAGTTAAATTATTAAATTTCAATATTATTTTATTAATGGTGATTAATATTTATGTATGTTAATTGTTGAAAATAATTAAATTATGTACAAAAGTTACGAAATTGAATTGACTATTTCAGAGGAACGGAACGCAGGAAATGAGTATGATCGTTCGGTGAAAAAGATAAATTGACGATAAATTACCCAAGTAAACCGAGATTCAACATTTGTTGCGAATTCTCGTGTTTGCTTTCTGTTTAGCTCTTATGAGCTTCCGTTAACTCACATGAGTTTCAGTTAACCCTTGTGGGGTTTCAGTTTAGCACTTATGTGCTTCAGTTAGCCTTCGGGCTTCCGTTTAGCACTTATGTGCTTCAGCTAGACTTCGGGCTTTAGATCACGATGTACTCAAATCCGTAAGTCGTTCCTTAAATGGACAAGTTGGTAAGTCGTAATTGTAACGTGTGGAAAAAGAAATGTAAGTAATGCTATCATTATTATTATTGAGCTCAATTAAGTAAATTTATTTTAAAATGAGATTATGACTTACAGGATGAAAGCAACTTACTTGAAATATCCATATGATTTGAATTTTGAAAAAACTAATATTTGATAAGATTTAAGGTTAAAGCCGACGAACTTACTAAGCTATAGTCAGCTTACTTGTAATGTTTATTGCTCTTTGTAGATTAACGGGAGGGTCAGAGGATCGGATCATCACGCTCAAGTCACACTATCTCGATTTTCCGGTAGATTTTGTTATAAATACTTTAAATGGTTTATATGGCATGTATAGGAGTTTATATGACTATGTTTTGTATCAACTCATGAATATATTAGTTAAGTTAATATAAGTTGATATATGATATAAATGCAAATTAACTAAGATGTTTAAATACTACTTGAAAGTATGAATGGATATAATGTTAGATAAAATAATGATTAGTGATATTATTATGAAACGAATGTGATTTGGATGAAGATTGTATTTATTAAGTTGTTGTTGTGTCGATTGGTTGCAAATTTGAAATTTGCAGGGAAGGTTAGATGTCTCTAAATGAGTTATATTGAATTTTTTTAAAAAAATAAAAATAATAATAAGTATATTACGAAAAATTTCTGAAGTATTTGAATAAGTCCCTATTCATTTATAATACGTGATTTAGGCCTCGAAGGTTCATAAAAGAAACTTAACGATTTAATTTTAATATATTTGTTGTTTATTCATGAATTGTTAGTAAATTAACCAATATGTTCGGTAACGCCTCATAACCCTATTCTGGCAATAGTTTGGGATTAGGGGGTGTTACATTTATTATAGACCCAAGGTCTATTTGGGCTGGACGGCATGGGGCATGAAATCAGCAGGAAAATTGATGAATTAAGGGCAAATTTAGAATATTACAAAATTTACTTAATAAAGTTAGGACTAAAGTGGAATTATCTAGATTTTTCTTTATTTTTCTGCATTCTCATCAGCAAAAACACTATAGAAGGGTTTTCTTAAGCTGGTTTTTCATATTTTTACATTTATTACAATTTAGTCCTTTTAATTCAATTAGCTATCGGAACTTTAAAATTTCTTGACGAAAATTTAATACTAACTTATTAACACTCCATAAACATTTATAAAAATATTTATGGCTCGTTTTACCTCGTTTCCGATTCTATTTTTTTAATATTTATTTCTAGTACAATATTCGCTATTTTAAAAAATTTTCTAACTTCACATTTAACTTATATTTACTAAATCAATAATATTTTCTACTCATTTGTCAGATTTAGTCATCTCAAATCACTGTTCCGACACCACTGAAAATTTAGGCTATTACAAAAGGAGTCAGTGATTAAGTAATTCCTAAACTATAAACATGCAATTAAAGGAGTCTAGCTAACTACTCACTAGAAACTCTATTACGACAGACCATTCACGAGTTGAATTACACTAATTAATTACCTAACAACAATGAAGGACTAAATTGTAAATAAACAAAATATGAAACTAGCAAACAATCAGTGGTTAATTGATTTCCATAAGGTTAGTTAACATTTGAATTAGGGACCTAAATCGCTATTATTCCTAAATTGGTTCAATTTTACCTCTCGGCCTCAACTTTACTAATTTCGACAAATTAGTCTAGTCTATCTCTTGAACCCATTAAACTAATCGGGGACTATTAAATTGATGCCTGATAAGATCTCCTCTTGGTCTCACTTATCTTAATTTTCCTTTAGGGTCGTCAATCCTAAGTTTTGAAGTCCATTCGATTTAGTTCAATTTTTATGATGTAGTTCTTGAACCCAAAAATCAATTACTCATCACTTCCATCAACCAACCACTTCGGATTTACCTACACATAAACATATTTAAGCAAAAAAAATCCAACAATCATATAAACTAAGCATAAATGTTAAATGCAAAGAAAATGATAAAGGTTTGGGCTTTTCTTGAAAAAGCTTGAAGGCAATAAAAATGGTAGCAAAGGAAATGTAAAATAGCACTTAAAAATTAGATTTTTAATGGCGAAACAAAAAGGAAACTGAGCTATATTAATACTAAGGATTGAACTGACAATACAAGAAGTTTAAGGGGCTAAGCAAGTAAACAAAGTCTAGCTACAATAATAATTAGGTTAACTAACTACCACAATATAAAGAAAAACCAAAAGGAAGCATAAAACTAAACCCTAAACTATGAAGAAGAAAACTAAACCCTAAAAGATGAAGAGAATGAGAAAGCTAAGCTAAAGTCTCATGTCTTGTGTGTCTTCTCTCTGAAGCCAAAAATTGGCCTTTTTTAGTAGGCACCAAACCATATTTTTGTTGATCAAAATGTCCCTTGACATGTGTCTTTTATTGGTGTTAAAGTCGGATAATAACTACTTCTGCAGTCATTTTTTGTCCTCTCACGACAATGGTATCGCGATACCTTCATTAGTCTTGAAATGGGGGGTCTTTGGGAGGTTAGGTATCACGATACCATTGTAGATGGCTTCAACCCTCTTTGTTTCAGTATTATCAGGGGTTTCACAACTTCCATGCTTTGATTTTGTGATGCCCCCCTTCTAGGTGATATTTTCGTTCACGTCCGGGCTACCGTTGACTCCCTATAACACTCAATCAACCGTTAGGGTCCTTAGAACGTATTTGGCCAATTTAGATCTCAAAAGTAACGTAAAATACCTTAAATCACTTATTAGATCAAAAAGTTAAAACTAAGTAAAAACATGACAAAAACACATAACTTGCTCGAGAATGAGCTTTTTAAATGTAATGAGGAGCCTAATTTGACATATCAAATTGCAACACATAAGATGTTTATGGTTTTTAGAAATTGTACGACCTCACATCTTAGTTGTAAAAAAATATAAAATAATTTAAAAAATAAAAATATTGTGAAAATATTTAAATACACTTAATATACATAATTAATGAAGTGTATTTTTTTCTAATCACAGGAAACAAACTAAGAGAAATGAGAAAATAAGAGAAAATTATATGAGAGGATGAGGGAAAATAGAAAAGTGATTTTTATTTTTTAAATTTTTATTTAACTCCACTAATTTTTTTATATAAATTTAAATTTTTTATTTTTTATTTGAGTCGGTATTTAATCAATTCGTGATATAAACTCAAAATTTTAATATAATTTAGGTTAAAATATGTCAAAATTTTTTAATTCCTCACAAAATTAAAATTTAATTCTTATACTTTTATTTTTAAGAATTTAATATTTAAAATTTTCAAAATTTAAAATTTAAGTTACATTGTTAAATTCTCTTAGTATAATATAAATACTTGATATAAATTGTATTTATATTTAAAAATAGTGAATATTTAAAATATAATGACATATATATTTGATAAAGACATTTTATTTACCTTTTAATTTCATTTTACAAAATTAAAAAAAAAAAAATAGCGGTCAGCGAGGTTGTGGTTTTCGTTTGCCCTTCTTCAGATCTGAGGAAGAATAACTAAGGGGGAGAATTTCGGTTTTTAATTTTTCTTTTTAAAAATAATATTTTAAACCCGACATCATCATCATCATCAATAATATTAAAAAAAGAAAAGAAAAGAAAAAAGAAACAGCTATACGGAAGCTAAAACACGAATAACATAAAAAATGAGCCTTGCAGCTACCTGTTCATCCAAATAAATAAATAAAGGAAAATAATTTTTTCCGAACCTGGGAAAATTTATTTTAATTTAATCGTCGTGTAATCTTTTGTTTCCATTATTTTCGTTTATAAGCCTTTTTTTAATTTCTTTTCACGTTTAATAAATAAAGAAATTTGTTTTGATTGATTCGATCTCTGTAATTTCATCCGTGACTGGAGAAGATCACAAATTCTTGTGGAAAATCCGCTTTTAGCATTTGTTTTGTTTGGTTGTGAATGGAAAGATAATCGGGGCTGGATTAAGGAAAGGTCAAACATCAGTTTTATTTTATTTTTCCTGAATTTCCATTTCGGTCAAAGAAGAAAAATGTTGTATTTGAAGCAGCCAAGCTCCATTATTTGCAGGTAAGATTGTTGTTTGGCAAGAGCAAGGTAATTTTTGGGACAAGTTATGGAAATTTCTTTCAGCGGAAACGAAGAATAATAGAATTTCCGTCGTTAGTGCATGCTATTCTGATAAATTCCCTGAGCCTGGGGCTCGGGGAGATCTGAAGCAAGAGATTGAAAACGGACACCGAAGAAGCTTATCATGGAACCAATTGCAGCAGAAAATAATAGTGATAATATTAACAACAAGGAGAGCTCCTTCCAATTTCAAACGTCTATTTATATGCAGAAATTCAGACTCTATGAAACTTTATCGGTAATTTTTTATCCTTTTTATTTTTTTTATTATTTGCTTTGATCTCATTGTGATCTCATTAAATTTTGTTCTTAGTAACTTAATTTTTTATGTAATTTTACTGAAAATAGCGTTGTTTTAATGTTGAATTATCAAATTAATGGCTGAACTTTGTTCTGAATAAATTGCATTGTGATTTTTCTTTCATCAGAATTTTTATATGATTGGAAGGAATAAGAGTAGAACTTATTGGAGAGTATTAAAAATTGACCGGCTTGATCCTTCCGAGCTGAACATTCGTGAAGATTCTACCATTTATACTGAGAGTGAATGTTCTGAGTTGCTGAGGCGAGTACATGAAGGAAATATATCCACTGGGGGATTGAAATTTGTTACTACTTGTTATGGAATTGTTGGTACGGGTGGTGTAATTTTGTCATTAATTTTTAGAGGACTAATTCATGTTATGTAAATGCTTTTCTAATTATTTATTTTTCTTTTGTGTTTTAGGATTTATTAAATTTTTGGGACCTTACTACATGCTGCTTATTACGAAACGAAGACGGATTGGTGTGATTTGTGGTCACAATGTATATGCGGTTTTGAAAAGTGAGATGATTCCCCTCCCAAATTCGACTGTTAACTCGAGTATAAACGACAAGAATGAGATCAGGTCTGCTTCTATTCTATGAGCATTATGCTTTGTCTGCTGCTTGGAAGTCATGAAAATTATGTTGATGATGTTCTTTTCTTATCTTTCTTTATGTTCATTGTTTAAGCTAAGTGTTTTTCTTCTATGCATTTCATGCATGTATATGTTTTAATTTGTATTAATTGTTTTTTTCATTATTTAGATACAAGAAGCTCCTGTGCTCAGTGGATCTTACAAAGGACTTCTTCTTTAGCTATTCATACCATGTTATGCGTAGTCTTCAAAAGAACTTGTGCAATAGTGACCCAGACCAAGTTCTTTATGAGACCATGTTTGTTTGGAATGAGTTCTTGACTCAAGGGATCCGCAAGCACCTCAAGAATACTTTATGGACAGTTGCATTGGTGTATGGCTTCTTTAAGCAGGTTAAGGATGCTGCTGATTTGAAATTATAATTTGCAAATATTTATTTCTGTTTCTGTTGTGCTCCTTAAATGGATGGTTGCTTCAATGTTTGACATTGAACTATGTGAATGTAGACAACACTTTCTGTATCTGGACGGGATTTGAAACTTATACTCATTGCAAGGCGATCCCGACACTATGCAGGTACCAGGTAAGAGTTATCTGCCATTAGAGGGAAAAAAAAGCTTAGTTTTGCTAGTGCAGTGCTATGAAGATGAAATAAACTTAGTTACCCTTATTCTTTAATATAGTTTTGGGAGGTTAAGGGTTTAAATTTATTGTCTTCATGCGCAACTGAATTGCATTTAGGTATTTGAAACGAGGAGTAAATGAAAAAGGCAGAGTAGCTAATGATGTTGAGACAGAGCAGATTGTCTTTGAGGATGTCTCTGATGGGCTTCCCACACAAATAACTTCAATTGTCCAGAATAGAGGCTCAATCCCACTCTTTTGGTCACAAGAAACTTCACGATTGAATATTAAACCAGATATTATATGTATGTGCTTCTAACCTATGAGAGTACTTCAAGTATTACTGCAGGCATGCTTCCTTTGTTAGGAAAAAAACACTGATCCTTTTCTCTTTTTCCAGTGTCAAAGAAGGACCAAAATTATGAAGCAACCAGACTTCATTTTGAAAATCTTGTTGAGAGATACGGCAATCCTATAATTATTTTGAATTTGATCAAGGTTAGTTTTCATAATATAACCTTGTATCGTCTTAAGGTCTTTCTGCAGCATGCCTTAGTTCCTTTATAAATCAGACTATTCCATCCCTTTAAAATTATTTCATTCTTTCACAAAATTGGTAAATTTCATAAAGATATTGCATGTGGCAGAAAATCTTCATATAGTACCATTTCTACAAGGACAAAGAAGGCCACTTGGGCTTGGGAGTTTATTGATGTAGATATGATATGAGTTATGATTGATTTGATAGTAAGATTCTATATAATTGCTTTTGTGCGATGAGCAGACACAAGAAAAGAAGCCTCGAGAGTCAATTCTTCGTCAAGAATTTGCGCATGTAATTGATTTTATCAATAAAGATATGTCAGAAGAGACTTGTTTGAGGTTCCTTCATTGGGATCTACACAAACATTTTCGGAGGTATATGTCCTAATCCTTTTATTCTCCACGGGAACTTGCATGTATTTTTACTTTTCTTTTTCTTCCATTTCTGTTTGCTCTTTGGTATTATTCATTTTTATTTTGAGTTTTCCTAACCAGCTGAAAAACTTATATTTTTGTTCCTTCCAGCCAAGCGACAAATGTTTTGCTACTTTTGAGTAAGGTGGCTGCATATGCATTAACACTAACAGGTTTCTTTTATTGCCGGGTGACGTCGACCTTGAGACCTGATGAGTGTACGGCTTGGCCTTCCTCTGAGTAAGCTTTTCATTTTTGATAACTTCCATTTTTGTATAAGTAATGTTTGGAAATATGGTTGTAATTAGCTTTCTAGTTATGATTCTTTTGATGTGGGAAAATAACTTGACTGAAAAGAGCATGTAGTCCAGATAGCAAATACAATCTCTCTCTCAGTTAAGTAGTTATATTTTTTAAACCCGGTCACGAGTTAGTATTTCAAATTCTCAGGTCTTAGATTCTTGTATTAGGTAAATACTTGGCTTTATGAATTACTTATGGCTTTTTTATCTTACAGTAATGGCGAGAATTATTTATTTATTTATTTATGTTTTTCTTTTTTGCTATGTTTTGAAAATGGATTTTGATTCTCATAATATGAGCAGGAGTATTGATGATGGTGACATGCCACCCCCAAAATACTGTGACAATGTTAACGAGGGTGCTTACAGATTGGAGGGGAATCATTTTGGTGATAATAATACTGCTAATGGAAATTATCCTGTCAAGCCTCCCACTTTCCAAAGAGGTGTGCTTAGGACCAACTGCATAGATTGTCTGGATCGGACTAATGTTGCGCAATATGCATATGGATTGGCTGCTCTTGGATATCAGCTTAATACTTTAGGGGTTAAAGATACCCCGAAGGTAGACCTTGACGATCCTTTGGCAGATGAATTAATGGTTTTTTATGAGAGAATGGGTGACACACTTGCACACCAATACAGTGGTTCTGCAGCTCACAATAAGGTAATTCCAACTTCCGGCGCTATTTGCAACCACATACGTTCTCCAAAATTGGAATAGGAGAGGCTTCTTTAGTTGCTATATCTTTGGTTTGCATTTTTCTTTCATTCTTTTTCTTTTCTTGGTTGAATCTGGCATTGCCAAATATTCATGGTGCATTTGGAATTTAATGTCATTGATGTAGGCTTCTTTACAATTAATGGTGAATTTATTCAGGAATCACATTATTGACAAATTTTGGTAGAAAATAACATTGGCTCTTTTGCTAGAGTTCAAAGCTCCTCGCTTTCAACCAATCATAAATGCATTCTATGCTCCATGATTTTCTCTGTCTGATTTGACAGCGAGAAATTATTGTAGGCATGGTCTAACTTCACTTATTTTGAAATAATAAAAAGTAAAAATCTATAACCATTGAGAATTTTATGTGGTTGTTATATCTGCACTTGAGAAGTGATGGTCAATGGATGATGGGAAGAAATAGTAATTGCATTGGTTGTTAAGACACTCATTCTGGTATCAGAATTTAGTTCTAATACAATCCTTAGTTTTCTTTTCTTTTTCTATGCAGGTATTCTCTGAGAGACGGGGTCAGTGGAGAGCAGCAACCCAGTCCCAGGAGTTCTTTAGAACTCTTCAACGATATTATAGCAATGCATATATGGATGCACAGAAACAAGATGCAATTAATTTGTAAGTTACAATCTTTGTTGTATTACTTCTTAGGTGAAAATCGATGGCTGCCTTAGCACTGAATGATATTTGAGTATCATGTCCTACAAACTGGAATTATGCATGAAATTTGCCTGTTTTGGGTTAATGCATCCTACTGCAATGGAATAAAAGACTTACATTATTTGGTTTGGAGTTTAGTCAATTTGACAATTCAGTTGTAATTTTTCTCCTAATTCTTTTCTAAAGTATGTGCTATTAATAAGATCTTAAGCAAAATTTGCATAATTCCTCTTGCAGATTCCTCGGGAATTTCCAACCCCAGCCTGGAAAACCTGCTCTTTGGGAATTGGATTCAAATCAGCATTACGGGTAAGAAATTGGGATACAACTGTGGATGAAGATGGAAGGTGGCTTTATTTTAAAAAAATCTTGAAATGTATTCATTGAGGCATGAAGTTTGACCACAGACATCATTCATTGTTCCTGGGATTATGCATCTTACTGTTTCTATTTTTGAATGCTCAACTTTTTTGTTGTTTCGAAAATTCTGGTTATGGGGGCTTGATTTGAGTTTTGACAATAAGCTGGTACGAGCAGCCCATTAGGCCTTGTGAGAATGCAAGTCCAAACAGTTGTATCACCGTGCTACCATCTGGTATAGATATTTTGTCATAAATCTTGTTGCCTTAGGGAATGGGGATGGATTAAATTCCCTGGCTTTGTTTGTTTAGTGATGGATGGTTTTACCCCATTGAAATTTTAAATATATTTTTTCCTGGAGAAGCTTTTCTTTGTTAAAGTCTTTATACAGAGTCTTGTTGGAAGTGATCGGACAGACTTGCTGTTATGTTTGATTGGTTTTACCTGCCTATTATTATTTCTCGTTAAAGTTTTAATTTTCCAAAATGATTGTATTCTTGGTCGCGCTATGATGGGTTGATGGTGCTTCTTTCACTGCATGCATTCTGTTGCTTCAGTCACCATGAGAAAAAAAGGTCTACAATCCTTGTTCACGGTTTTGCATGCTTGATATGACATAATGAAATAATAGGTGATATATGATGCTGGTTTATCAACATGTTATTTGCATTTGATTTTCTTCTTCATTTTGGTTTTTGATTTCCTATTTTGTCATCTGGTTATTTGCCTACTCGTTTGACGCCTGGGAAGAGGATCTCACTGCTTTTATCTCTTCACTTGCTAATCCTTATTGTCAGGTCATTTTTCCCAAGATCTCTTTCTGATGGAAACATTCTTCGTCAAAGTGAGTCGCCTATGTCAGCCAGGAATGACAAGCAAGAGAAACTTACCAACTCAACTTTGCCTAATCGATCACAAGGAGCAAGTAATGGCCATTCAGAGTCATCACCTGAGATTTCAACTTGTGGAAGAGAGATATCATATTCAAGGTTCCTTGCTTTCCATTCTCATTGTTGCATGTCCTCTACTTGGAAGTGTCATTTGTTTCTAATTGATGGCCACAGCTATCTATTCTCCATGGGAGATGAGATGGATTCTGCGGTTTTTTTTGTATGGATCCTTTAATCTGCATGTTTGGCCGTGCTACTGTTTTATCAATGCTTTCATAAATTTAAGTATTGTTTAAAACTTGCTGCACGATTCAGATTGGAATCATCTGTTTTATGGTTTACTGTATTAATGATTCTCATTTAGCATTTTGTATTTATGGTTGTTCCATTAAATTTTTGATTGATCTGGTTCAGGTATACGCCCTCAATGCCCCAAAGGCAGCTGTTCGGACAGGTGCAAATAGATCGCTCCCTTGGATCTGACAATGTTTGCTCCGAACATGGGGATGGATTCAGCTGTTCTAACTTTGTTGACATAGACTGGCTTTCATCTGCTGGAAATTCATGCGATGGCGAACCATTTGAGAGGTACTTTTTCATTTTCTATAATCCATGTATGTTCTAAAGCTTGATCTTTGAAGCTACAGTAGCATAAGATGTTCGCATAGAAAATGCATAAACCTTTAGCTCTATGATATTTTCTGTTGTACACTTGTCCTCAATCCTGCCACATATTTTACATTCATGAATTAAGATAGAGTTTAGTACCATAATGTACAACAAGGATGCACACGCACAAAAAGGGCATTGTTAATACACGGCTTGCTCAATGTTGTACATGGAAGTTAAGGGTAGATATTCTGCATTTTTTAGACTAATAAGCCAGGTTTCTCAGTTTTTAATAGCTTTAAACTATGTTACTCTTTGACTCAGCTGTGTATGCTAGATATGAATACGTGCCCGACAAGAATTTATTCAAAATTTTAATAGTTTTACTGTTATTTAGAGGGTCATATTCATATGCCCATATCTGGATATGCACCAGCCACAGGTGCTTAAAAGAAAAATGAAGAGTCGGAGCAACAAAGACTACAAACAGTATAAATTTTCCTCATTGACATGGATATTTTGCAGGTCACTAGTGCTCACAAGCTCTCTAGTTGATGGCCGTTCATCTGAAAATGTTGTCAATGGAATATTAGGCGAAACCACCCCATCCACCTGTGAAAATGGATCGAGTATGAAGGTTTGTACTCGTAATAGTGGTAGAAAGTTCTTGACATATTACTAAACATGTACAACTTAGGGTACCAGGAAAGGCAGCTATGAATTTGTTGTTCATACACCAGATAATGGCTAACCGTTATTTTATATTATGTAGGAAACACAGCAGAAAGGAACCGAGCTATCCTTTGCTGATATGCGAAATTCCAATATTCCTGAGCAATTCTCCGATAGTTTTGTGCAGTGGGTAAATGGCGGACAGATGCTTTGCCATTAAAGTTTTGCTCGTTTTCGGTACCAAAAGTTGAGGGAGAAGCAGAACCAGCTATTCGAGTACTCGGTATGTAAGATATCCTCCTCAAGCACTCATTTTGGCCGCTCATGTATGTCTACAAACATTAATTCCTACAAAAGGAAAAGAGTAAATAGTCAACAGTTAAAAAAGAAATGCTTTCAGAAGCTCATCCATTCTTCTAATTCCTTCTTAGGGTTCTTCAGTTCTGTAAATATATATTTTTTCCCCTTCGCTATTCAAGGAGCTCCAATTCTAGGATTTCAGATCATTGATTCTTTGTTTCCTTTTTCGGCTATAACCCCATGAAAACTAACATTTGCTGTTCAAAAAGGTATTTGGAAGAAGGAACAATTATAGGTAGACCTGGCAATTGGTGTAATCGTGTCGTGTGTGTATTTTCTTATATCATAATCATGTTTAAGATATTTTATATTTATATAAATTTTTTATATGGGAACATCATATAAAATTTGAAACATTCATGTTATGTTTTTTCTCCTTTTTGATATAATGCTTAAAACTACCCATAGTCCGTTACTAACCCTTAAATAGGAGGATAACATGTCTTCTTGCATTAATAACAATGTCGATATCAATCGAATTAAAACTCGATCGGCGCACTTTACTTTCTTTCTTATCATGTAATAATGTCATGTCTAATTATAGGATGGATTCATTCTAGAGCTTTAATTTTCAGCCTCTTGAGAATATATATCTTTTTAATAACAACTTTGTTAATATTAAATGTGTATTAAATAACACAAAGTATTTATATTAAATGCATCGTGTTAGTGTTATTAATCGTGGTTAAAGATGTCATTATCATGCTTATTGAAAGTAAGTTTGGATGTAAAAATGTAATTACATACATAATTTTAAACTTTAAAAAGTTTATTATTAAAATTAACATTTAAGGTCACTCAGCAAAAAAAAAAAAAAAAAATCATTGTTATAAAACAAAGAAAATATGAAAGCAATAGAGAATTTACTTTATAGATCAAAAGGGATGATTATAATGTTTCATTAGAGTCTCTATTTATAGGCATAAGAAGTATAAAAAAAGTAGAGATCTAATTCTAATAACAATTAGAATTTAAAGTACATCAAAACTTTATCTTGATTATAATGGATGTACAAGCCCAATTTTGGGTCCAAAACTCTTAACCCATTTGACCCAGACCCAAAACCCAACTAACCCAACTTAAACCCATTTTCTAACCCTTTAACCTATCCTAAACCCTAAAGCCCAAATAACCCACATGGCCCAAACATAAAATAAAAAAAAAAGAACAAAGACAAACCCTAGCAAAGAACAGAAAATTTTTAACCCTAGGTGCGCCGCACCTAGGGTCTTCTGACTGAACACCACCCTAGCCTGAAGCGCCGCCCCGTCAAATTCGCCGCCCGAGCTATGCCTGCAAAGAATTAAACTAGATTAGACAAGATAACAAGGAAAAGGCATGTAAATGGCTATTTAAAAGCCGAATCAAAAACCACTATAGAGGGAGCATTTTTGTGAAATAAAAAACACATCTGATTCCAAGAATACAAAGCAAAAACAGATTCAAACAATAGCACAAAACCACCACAAAACAGATCAAAGATCGAACCTAAGGTTATTCAACTTTTCTTTTCGTTTCTTTATTTTCTTTTCGACTTTCTCTATTCCATTTGAAACAGCACATACATATTAGATATAAATATATAGAAAATATAAAAAAAAAGAAGGAAAAAATATACCTTTTTCGAAATTGCCATCAGACGCGGTGTGGTTTGCGCGATAATGATGTGCGCGATCACGGAGTGGTGGCGGTGATCCGTCCGCGATCGAGACCGAGGTCGAGAGAGAATAGAGAGGCTTTGTTTCTGTTTTTTTTTTTAGAATGGAGAAAACTGATTTTTTTTGAAAATTTTTGGGCTTATATAGTAGCTTAATACGGCGCCGTTTTGGGCCTTCATTCACAGCACCAAAACGACACCGTTTAGGTGCCGACCCGAGGACTCGACCCGCCAGTGCCAAGGATCCGCTTGTTTTTGGACTGAGGGTCTATTTGCGCCCTCAGTCCTTCCGCTCTGTGAGGCTATTCCAGTGTGGTCCATTTTGATTTTTTTAATTCAGCCACAATTTGTCTATTTTATTTCAATTTAACCCTCAACACTTCTTAATGCACGAACCAACGAACGACGTCGTTCAGGAAATTGGCATATTTATCCTCAGGGTCCTTGTCCCTTCGCGCGCGTTACATTTGGCCCCCTGGGTTGGCGTTTTATTTCGATTTGCCCCCCAAAACTTTCATTTTAACTGCAATTTCGTCCTTTCCATTGCTTTGGTCATTATTATTATTTTTGTTTTTATTATTTTGTTAATAATATTATCATAATTACACCATATTACATTTGTTTATTCATTTCATTATTAATCCATTACATTATTATTACTAATGTATTCTTATTATTATTTGTTGCTCTACTTTTTGTTGCTATTATCATTACTATATTTATTATTATTATTATTATTATTATTATTATTATGACTATTATATAGCAGGGTGTATTTCTGTTATAAATATATATATATATATATATATATATATTTATATGTAATATTATTGTTTACTTTACTTTGATATTATTATTATCATTACTTTTGTAATTACTATTATTATTGTATCATGACTATTATTATTTTCTATCTATGTTTATTTTCCTATTATTCATTTCCCTATATTTCTTATATATTTATATACTTTTATTATTTCTATATTTTAGGTATTATATCAATATTTATGTTTATGCATTAACCTCGTTATTTTACCATTCTTATCTTTATCATGCCATTATTATTATTACTAGTAGCACTATTTTTATTACTATTATTTGATACTATCATTACTATTATTACTATCATATTATTATATTATCATACCTTTATTATTATTATAATTGTATTTTTTCTGTTATTGTTATTATATTTTCCTCCTTTTCGAATTTAATCATATGTTATTGTTATTTTTATATTATCTAGTTTAATACATGTATTTTGACCCACTTATTTTATTTATATGTTGTTACCCATATTAGTAATATTTATATTTTTTTAAATAATTTAAAATTTTAGGTTATTTGTTATTTGAATTATTGTTATTACTATGTGTATTTACTATTAATATCACTATTATTTTCATTTTATTACTATTTACTATTATCGTTACTATTAATACAAAATATTAATATTCTTATTATTACTTTTATCATTGTCATCAA
Organism: Gossypium anomalum; assembly: GCA_025698475.1. NCBI lineage: Eukaryota > Viridiplantae > Streptophyta > Magnoliopsida > Malvales > Malvaceae > Gossypium > Gossypium anomalum. The sequence continues at coordinate 88,667,535 of CM046968.1, forward strand.
TATTGTTGTTCTACCACCACCATTATCAACATAGTTAGTTTTATTATTATTATTATTATTATTATTTTATTTTATCAATATTCTTATTTTCGTGCTATCGTGTTCTATATTCCCTTCATTTACTTATGCATTCGTTTATTTCTCTTCCCTTGTGTATTTGCTTTATATTATTAGCCTTATATTTATGTCCTCTTTATCGTAATTGCTCATATTATTGTCATTGACATTGTCACACTCATTATTGTGCATTACTATTAATACCATAATTTGCTTTTATATTTCACCACAAATCACATCACACTTTTTACCCGATATCTTAAAATTCTTCCATAAAAGTAATACCTCGTATTAGGTAATTCGAGATAATCGTGCCCTAACTTACAGGGTTTCGACTTTTCTCATTTAACCTAAATAACGAAATATTCTTTTAAATTACAATACGAGTCTAAAAAATGCTTATCCTCGGAGATATGAAGTGTTGTGCCCTAACTTACCGGGTATGACATTTTTGTCACCTTGAAATAAAAATTTATTTTAAAATAAAGACAGTATTCGGTATTTGGGAAATTCGAGATATCGTACCCTAACTTACTGGGTTTCGATTTTCCTCGTTCACCCTAACTAACCGAATATCCTTTTAAAAAGAAAATACATTAATTTTAAATAAAAGGCAAGCTCAGTCACGAAGTTTGAGATGACGTGTCCTAACTTACTGGGCATGATATTTTATTACTTCGAGACGAGAGAGTCTTTAACATCCGTCTTAATTTGTCCAATCATTTTTTAAAATTAGCATTAACACAAAGAGGAGTCGTATTTTAAACTCTTTCAAAGCTTTCAAATTTTCGATGCAAAGACACTAATTAATCAATTAGGTACCAATTTTGGGCGCATCGAGGGTGCTAACCCTTCCTCGTGCGTAACCGACTCCCGAACTCATTCTCTGATTTTCGTAGACCAAAAATTATCATTTTAGTAAATCTTAACTTTTATTAAAATGATTAATTTAAGGCGATCCGGTCACACCTCATCAAAAAAGATCGGTGGCGACTCCAGTCTTTCGTTTTTATTTTCAAAACCCAAGTCGACTACCGTTTTACAAAAAAATGTTTACGACAATGGACATCCACTTAATAAGATATTCATAACAATCATTGAATTATTCAAAAGTTTATATGTTTTTGTCTTTTGGTTAAAATAAGTATAAAACATATAAAAAAATATATTGATAATGTTTATTTTCTTTATTTTAATAATTCAAAAAAATATTTTATATAATATATATAATTTATTTTGATTAATATAAAAAACAATAGTTCAAAAAATACATTACTAATATAAAAAATATATTATATATAATATATATTATTTATTTTGGTTAATTACTCAATTTCGAACTGAATGAACCGATAATCTAAATTTTAAAAAATTCGATCGCCACTAAAGATAGTTGGTTCTGATATGAAGGTTCTTGATTGTTGAGATAGTAGGAACTTGGTTGATGACCATGGAATTAGCCATTACATGCTGCAAAGGAGAGCAATTGAATAACAACTTATTCCAAAGCATCAACCCCTTAAATAATTGTGCTTAATTCTAGTTCTGACTTCAAGTTGCTTGGCTTGATGGAGTCTCTGTTGGTTTCAAAACTATAACTCAATTAAACAGTAGCATGGAACAATAAAAAAATCAATATGACTTATTCAATTCAGTCATTGGGAGATATTTCAACGAATCAAAAAAATCAATTGAATCGATAAAAGATTGGATTGAATCTCGAGAATTAAAAGTCTGATCGGTTTAACCTCTCATATGATCTTTTCAACATTGCCAAAGATCATCCGTCATTTTTATGCAAAACATTTTGAACGTAAAAAAATTGACAACAGGGGTTAAATGACAAAATAAACCCTATTTAATCAAATATAACAAAGAATCAATAGCTATAAAACATGTTATTTTATTGTTGTTTTTTTTTTTTTTTTTTTACAAATGCAAGAGATTTGAAATCAAATTCCAACCCATCCATGACTTTTTATCAGAAGGGTTAACAAAGTTGAGTTCAAACATCTCTTTGCTAAGATGTTCACCTGACTCACAAAACCCAACCAGCTTGGCCACCAACTCGGCACTCTCTTGCACATTTTGCATGTTCAATGGGTCAGTCCATAATTTGTTAACCAATTGCAGTCTCCTTTGTTTGCCTACTGCCGGAACATCCCATTTCAAATACAGCAATTCCCTTTCTTCTACTGTCAGTTTTGAGCTCACCCTCTTTGCTAGATACTCTCTTTCTTGCTTCAGTGCTTTGATACTGCAAATTTTCAACACCATACAACAACATGAATATGGCTGTATTTGGAGTGTGCTTAAAGGGTTATATTTCTATATGCATGTCTACATATGCGTTCGACATGAGGGTCAAACATGGTTAAGAGTTTTCATACAAGGAACAATCATGGACACAAGTCTCAATCTACGGGTAGCAGAAACGACTTAACTAACCTTGATGCAACTAAACCTGCAGGTTCATCGCCTAAAAGAGCTGGGCTAGCATTGCCAAGCTCTGCAAACTGCTGCTCCAACCATGTCAACCTTCTAAGCTCAACTTCCATATATATCTGATCAGCTGGGTCTCCCCTGAACAGCAAATAAAACTGTGTACGATGTATAATTGAAACATGGCACAAGTGCCATAACATGACAATCTGCTTCCTTTGATCCTCAAACACCATGTGCCATGGCATTGGGGATTGTAGATCACTTTCTGCATCATCTGTTCCAGACTCCTTTGCTTCTTCCAGCTCCAACACCTAAGCAATGGTGGAGTTAGAGACATTTTTTTCGAACAAAATATCAATAACAAGATGTTTAAGTGTTAAGAGTTCTCACCTGGCAAACCAGAAGCTGCTTCTGATATTGTAGCTTTGCAACTCGTTCTTTCAACTCAGTGACGTAAGCTCTGATGCTGCGTATGTTCTCCTCAGCTGCGTTCTTGAACATCCTCTGCATTTTCTTAACATCAACTGAATTGGTTTGCTTCGTAGACGGAGTTCCCTCTCTAGATGAGACCTGTCTAGCATCAGCCTTTGAAGGAGGAGTTTTAAACGAGCCAGGCGATTTATGGCTGCGAGAGGAGACATTTTCATTATCCTCAGGGGCCTTGTTCTCAATATCTTGTTCCATTATCTTATGAGAAGAAGATAATGGCGAGCATGGAGCCCTTATTATATTTTGCATGTTCGTGCTGTTCTTCAACGTGAAAGGAAGAATTTTCTTTTTCTTCAACTGGGTCTTAAACTCCGGCGTCTTCTCTTCACCATTCGAAATAGATGAAACCAGAATGTCTATAGATTTCTGAACATTCTCAAGCTTCTTCTCTAATGATTCAATAGTGCACCCTTGAGAGTTTAACCGAGTAATCTCTTCTTTCAAGTTAGCCCCATTCCCTATCATAACATCTTCAGGAATAGAGCTAATTGCCTGCATATCCTTGATTTCAAACAGCATCTTTGCTATTGCTTCAGCAGTTTCTTTATTCCCTAATCTATGGGAAGAAACTTCTGTATGCAGTACTTCAAGTGCCCGATTTGCTTCCTCACCAAGCTGTCTCTGTCGCTGCTCGAGCTTCCGAATTTCATGCACAAGCATGGATGGATCTGTCGATGTGGCTGACTGCCTTAGTGTCGAATATCTTCCAACTGTTTTCCTAGGCCGAGCATCCGGAGAGCCTGGAACCGGTTCACTATCAAAAGAGAGACATCTAACTCCTTTGCTAGAAGGTCCACGTTGATTCAATCCCTGGAAACAACATAACAAGATTGAGAATTACAAAATGATGGAACTGAACATTAGTGTCAGACACAGGTATACTTAAAAGAAAATGAAAAATCCTAATAACATATGACACAATAGTTGGCTAATATTTACCTTCTGTACCTTGCGTGCTTTTCTTTCTTGTTCTAGCTGGGAATGTGCAATGTCTCTCTGGCGCTTTAACTCTTCCATTTCCCTCTCCATCTGTAAGTTATCTTTTAATAGTTAAATTACAAAGACCACAATAATCCTTGTACTAACAACTCTCATAAAGAAGTGTTCTTTTTTTTCCTGCTTTCTTCATAGAACATAATGAAGAATCGGAGTAATGTAATCTATACCTCTTGGATTTTCAATTCCTTTTCCATCAATAAAGATTGTAAGCATGAGGCAGAAGTAGGCTCCGGAGTTCGTAGTTTAGCTTCAAGCCTTGCCACTTCTTTCTGCAAATGCTTTACTAATCTTTTGTCTGAAATAATCTGCAAAGAGAGCTCAGAAAGAATAATAAAGAAGTTTGTCAGAAACAATTTAAGTTATCAGAATGAAGAGCACAATGTGCCATGCAGAATGCATCATACAAAGTGATACTCTGTTACTTAGAACCTAGTTGTTTGCGATATGGGTACGTGTGCTATGCAGATATCTCCAGTTTTTAAAATTATCTATTCCTTGGAGGTTAATATCACATACCCTTATCAGACACGGATACTTAAACAGGAAGTCAGAACAACATAGATGATACATCAAATTTGTGAAGCTATTTGGCACACCAAAGCTGACATGTATACCTAATATTGTTTGTTTATAAGCATGCTTTAAACATGTAACTCGATAGAATAGTTTCATCAAAAGCAGAAAATCTAGATCAGAGTTCCTTAACCAAATAATCCCCCTAGAACAAAACAGAGCTAAGTGTACCAAATAATCCCCCTAGAACAAAACAGAGCTAAGTGTCATCTACGACATGGAGTAGATCTACCTGTACATATGTTTTCTTATACTCTACAGTTCACTACTCTAGTGTAAGCAATCCAATAATATAACATACAGAAATTGGAACATACTAATTTTTGCTAGTTATATTTATGATCTTACCATGTTTACATGAGCATTGTTGATTACTTCCTTTGCACTAGTTGCGAAAGTGAGAGTATTCCTAGTTTGCTCCACATGACTTAAAGCTGGACTTATCGTACATATGATAGCTGTTCGAGCGTTCCCCCCAAGTGAGTTCTGCAGTATTCGTGTAAGTTTTGAATCTCTATATGGTATGTGACCACTTTTTTTTCCACCACTGCTACAAAACAAACCAAGTAAACCTGTGACCCCCAGTTTCCTAAAAAAACATACGTTTCGTGTGGAAGTGTCTTTAACGGATGAGATGGATTTAGCCTACCTTAGCTTTCTAATCACCGTTGTGAGTGTCAACAAGCTGCGATTAATATGACTACCTTCCTTTAATCTTACACCATCAGCATTTGTCTGAGAGACACGTTCACTCCCTGCGAGGTCTACAAGATTCTGCAATATTTGTCTTTTGGTCAAACTAATAATTTTTTACGAAGAATGTAAAAAACAGCACAACAAAGAATTATTAAACATACCAAACTTGCTAAGAAAGACTTCACACATTCTGCATTTTCCCGAAGACTACTTTCAATTGTCTGCAGGGAGTAATGATCCAAGCACAGTAAGATTTCACTTCACTCATGGAATATAACTTTCATGCACAAAACGTGAGCAAAATGTGCAAGCTTGTAGGTGAGAGAGAGAGAGAGGCTCTTTGGTTGATTAAAAGACAAATCTAAATATAAAATTTGTATCCATATAACCAACTTCCAGTAGCACTGAACATAAAAAAAAGTCGAGAAAACAGAAGATCGATTTCTGGTTTGGTTTTTAGTTCATAAGTTAAAAAGAAGGTAATTATTCGAACCAAACTATTTTTTTAGTTTTTATAATATCAAATAAATCTTTTATTCCTTAAATAAGTTAAAGAACCCTAATAAAAGTTTAAAATGGAGGAGGAAAAAGAAATAGTTCTGTCTTACCAGCCTGATAATCTGATGAGACCTTGAGCTTTTATCGTTCAAAGCTGTTTCTCCCACCTGCCGTTGTGCTGCAGAATCAAGTATAAAATGTTCATGATTACGCACAAGTGTATGTCATTTTAACTAACAAGATAGATAAATAAATAAATGAATAATTACATCTAATAATTATAAAATTACCTTCACAAATGCCAATTAAGTGCTTCAAATGCTGGCTGTCCTTGACCACTTCTTCAACAAGTTTTTCCACAATGGTACCTTTCTGCATTTTGCAAAAAATAAAGTTTCAAGCAGGAAAAACTAAAAGAAAGGATTCATTTTAATAAAGCTACTTTTATGTACCTCAGGATCATCCAAAAGTCTTAAGCAACCAGAATCACGATTCAGAAGGTCTACAACTGTCTCATTGTAAATCTCCATTGCAGAAAGTTTCAAAACAAAGTCTCTCTCCTGAGTCTGTATGATTGAGATTCTTAAAAGTTATGATAAAGAGCAAAAAACCGAACACAGTTATTTACTTATCAAATTGTAACTTACATTTTTTATGTGTTCATAGATATCCTTCACAGCATTTTCAGTAATTCCTCTCATTGTGAATGTCTTCCCACTACTTGTCTGCCCATATGCAAAGATTGTTGCTGTACAATGAAAAAAAGTATTAAACACCATTTTTTTTTCAAGGCTGCTTGGTTCTAATGACTACGAAAAGAGAAGCAAATTTAAATCTAACCATTAATTCCTGTAAGAGCAGATAAGGCAACATCCTTAGCCCCATCTTCGTAAACCTTTCGAGTAGAGCTCGATGGATCAAATACTCTATCTGCCACATTTATTTTAGCCAAAGTTAGAAAAGAAACATTAATGAAAGAACATAATTCTCACTTTCTCAGCAACCAATCAAACCCATGTTACTCAAACTTGGGTATTTCTAGCATATACCAATATATGTCTAACATGGCTATATTCAAATATTTCTAAGTTTTGAGACTATAGAGAGAACACCGGTAGAAAAATGAAAAGTGGAGCAACATATGTCAATCCCCCAATCCACCCACCCGCCATATTTAGTAGACCTGTCAATTGGGCGGGTTGAGTTAATTTTTGGTTGAATCAATCTCAATCGGGTTAGTTTAGATTTTAAGATTCTTTGGAACATTTCAGTTCCGGTTTTTTTGGTTTTAGACCATTTCAGGTTAGAATCAGTTTCAGGTTTTTTTGGATTCAGACCGTTTTGGATTAATATCAGTTTCCATTTTTTGGATTCGAACCGTTTGAGTTTGAGGGTCAAGTTTTCAACGTCTGGTCAAATCAAATCGAGTTCATCAAGTTTGGGTTCAGGTTGATGATGTGAGTTTCGCGCTCAGATAATAAAAATATCGAAAAACCAGAACATCATTTAAAATGCAGAGCAAATTTACAATAATATGAGAGATAACATACCAAAGCTGTACTGATTAGCGGGGCGTTCATGATTAGGATTCTTGAAAACGATGGTATGGTCATCCACACAATCCCAAGCAATAAGATCATACATTGCTTGTTCTCTCTGATTCAACGGTCGCATCCGAACCGTCACCAGAATCTTCTCCTCCCGAACCTTAGGTCCTCCTCCGGGAGTCATCGCCGGAGTCCTTTGTACCTTACACAACGGCGTGGCTGGTGTCCCAACCATCTTCCAATCTAATCTCACTGTAAAATACGCATAAAAAGAATATACGCTTTAAAAAAAAAAAAACTAATCGGAATCAGCTTAAAGAACTTCAAGATTCTAATCCAAAATCCATCAAGAAAAATAGATCAAACATTAAATATCAGTGAGATCAAACATCTATAAAAGGTAATATTTTTAATTTGCTTTCCATTTTTTGCTATTTTCACTTCAAATCTAACTTTTTCACAACGATCCAAACAAATAAAAATAGAAACACTTACAGTCAAATCCAAAATCTTCGTAAATTCCAGTTCTTGAAAATCAAGATTTCAACAAATGCAGATAAACACACACGCGATGTATTAGTGGAATTCAAACTCAAATGCTCTCATTTAGCGTTTGTAAGTAATGATAGTTTTTTTTTCTTTTTTGGATTTGTTCTGTAAAAGAAAGAAGATGAAGAACGAGGCAATGTAACGGATACTTTATTTATTTTTGTTTTTTACTTTAATATTTTTTCCGTTCTGTGCGCGGCGCACCTGAAGGGAGCCAGTAGCCGGTATAAATTTGAATTTGGTGGGGTCCGTTTTCCCTAACCGTTTGGGACCGAGTGGAGCCCACTTCAGATTGACCGATTGATAAAAATGTTAAGGCCCAAATTGGCCCCAATTGTTAATTTTATTTCTGGCCTCGAGTCTCAATAATCCATTGGATCCCTTGTTCACTTTTATATTGAGTTATTATATTTAGAGTGTTATCCTCGAGTCAGGTTTCAATAAAATTTTAAGATTATTTTTTAAGTTCGAGTCTGGTTTGATTTGAAAAATAGTTTTAAATTTTTTTTAAATTTGATCTTGATAAAAATATTAAAAATCGAATCTAATTCAGCTTTGTTCGTCTGTATTAATTTTTTTATATTTTTATTTTTATATAAAAATAAATTTAAAAAATATAATACACTAAAAATATTAAAATAAATATTTTTAACAAATTAAAAATAACATTAAGATAGGTAAAACTTAACAAGTAAATAACTCTAAAGTAGTAGCAAAATTAACAACAAAACAAGAGCTATACATATCCTAACAAAATAGTCAGAGGTGAATCTAGGAGGCTGGTAGGGGTCCTGGCCCCCCTTAAAATATAAAATTGCTATTTAGGTCTTTAAATTTTTTTAAAAAAGTTTAAATTAGTAAAGGTAAAATTACACTTTAAAAATTCGATTTAAACCTTTAAAAATTATAAAGATATAGACTATAAAAAATTAAAATTTTATTCGGCCCCCTAAACAATTGTTCTAGCTTCGCCCCTGAAAATAGTAGCAATATAATAACGAAATAACACCAAAACAGTGACAAAACAACAACAGATTTTTTTTTTTTCAAATTTGAGCTGAGCCAGTTTCAAGCAAAAAAAAAAGTTTACCTGAACCATGATTAGGTCTAATTATATTGTCAACCATTAGTTTTATTTTATTTTTTAATATTATTTAAATATATATGATAATTTTTTGAATTTTTTGAATTTTAATAATAGTGGATAAATAAGATCAATAATTAAAGTATTTTGCATTTGCATTTATTTTATATAAATTATTATATATCTACACAACTCTTTTTTAAGATTAATTAATATATTTTTGATAATACTTTAAAATATACATAGTTGAAAAGAATATGAATTAGTATTTGATATATTAATTGTAGTGATATATTTTGATGTATGAGTTCTCAAGTTTAGTATAGGACTTAGAGATATCAATATTCTATTTTATTCACAGGTTTTGTCTTTCAATTTTATCTAGAGCTTAAATAGATTCACAGAATGATTCTATCGAGAGCTAATAAAAGTACTTTTCGTTTTATAAATTTTTTACTATCTCATGTTATTAATAGAACTCAAAGATAAAATCGAATATAAATATTGTACCTTTAATATCAAATTTATTTAGAAACTTTTTTCTCGAAAAATCAAAATCTTTCAACGATATTATAAAGAATTAAGTGATGCAATTTCAAAGTAAATAAAAGTAAAAGCATTTGTGTGAACGAAAAAGAAAACATTTTCGTACATAGAATATGGGGTATTGTCTACATTTTTTGAAACAAGTCCCATCCAAACAAGGTGGAATTCCAATAAATTAGCAACACAGTGTTGCAATAGGTTATAGATTGAATTGCAATTCCATATTTATTAATTTCATTCAAAATTCACAAAAATAATAAAATATTTTGAATAATATTTTATATTTTTTTTGTTAGAGTTATGTGACTCAAATCTCGTTTGATCATGTCAGAAAAGTTCAAGATGCAATTCACTTGTTAAAAAAATAAAATAGAAAAACAAAATTGGGGATTTGTAGAGACGAAAGTACTGACCTTATCACGCAATTTGAATCTATATAAGACTATATTTTTTTTTTCTATTAGACGGTGATTAAAGAAAGGTTCGTTTAACCCTTTTAAAACTGCACATAGGCAAAAACCTCCTATATCCTTATTTTTCAACGTTAATGAATTTCTACTTCTCCGTCCATAATTTTTCCCGAAAAGGACTTTTCACGTAAAATCTGCATATTTTTATTTTTTTTCTTATTAATTGCGGTCATTTTCACATTTTTTTATTAATTACAATTTAAACTAGATTTATTAAAATCGTATTCTTCTCCTATGTAGAATTTCGGCTCATTTCATGGTTTTTCTTTTGTGTTTTGCATGGCAATTGACAAATAGTCAAATGATTGAAAATGACCTTTGCTAAATTCTACAAGTTTTCGGTGAAAAGACTTAAGACTAATATCTAACATTCTCTAATATCTAACATTCTTATTTTATAGGTTATATAAATATTTATATATTTAATTAAATTTAGGTCAATTATAGCATTAATCACTAAATTATAGACAAGTTTCGTTTTGGTTATTTAATTAAAAAAAGTTACAATTTGAGCATTGAACTATTCGAAAGTTTTCATCTAAGCCATCAAGTTGTTAAACCGATGTTATATGGATTTCTCTGTTCGCACTTCCTGCATCAATAAAAACTTTATTTCCTCTAAAATTACAATTTGATAAGGATTACAATTACAATTTTGAAAAAAAGTACAATGACTAAAAATGATCAAATTAAAGTATAGAGATTGAATCTACAACTTACACGTTACATGAACCAATAGCAGAATTTAATTATTCAATTCATATACATATATCTTGTAACACCCCCTACCCGTATCTATCACCGGAATAGAGTACGAGGCATTACCAAGAAGTACGAAACACTTACAAATAATTTAAATATATTTTCATAACAATTAACATACATAAATATTAATCACCATTCATAAAATAATATTGAAATTTAATAATATTAACAAATGGTCACTAAAATTTAGTTATATAAATTCACAAATTCGATTTTTTTGTATTATAGCGATAATTATAATTTCATAATAAACATTTCAAATAAAACATTATATCATTTCTAATTCAACGTTTATCTATTATAATCGGGCACGTGGTCAATTTATACACAAGTCATTCATACACATATGTATATTTCTCCTCCTCTTCCTCTTCATCCACATCCTTATTATAAATAACACATTTGTAAGTAACATCATCCATAATTTTCACCATTTACTTATGTGAATAATTCAAGCTGTCCATCCGTGTCATAGTCACTAAATAATTTTTATCTTGAGCTACAGAACTCCAAATTAAGATCCATAAATTTTACCAGAAACTAGACTCATATGTCTTCTTACCATAAAAATTTCATAATTTTTTTGTTTGGGCCAATTAATACAGTTTATTCATTGAAGTCTCCTGCTTTCTCATTGTCCGACAGTTCCGACCCTTCTTCACTAAAAATTAATTATCTTCTCGTACAGAATTCGAATGATGTCCTCGTTTGTTTCTCTTGAAAATAGGCTCATTCAGGATTCTAAAAATATAAATTTAAGCCCCTAATTGTTTTTATCCTATTTTTTATGATTTTTCAAATTCAGAATAGGGGAACCCAAAATCATTCTGACATTGTCTCACAAAAGTTATTGTATCTCATGATTTACAATTCCATTAAGAAACTAGACTCAATAAGCTTCAATTTCATATTTTATTCATTCTCTAATTCGATTTCTACAATTTTTGGTGATTTTTTAAAGTTAGACTACTGCTGCTACCCAAAACAGTTTTAGTGCAAAATATTGATTTCCATTTTGCCCCAAATTTCATAATTCATACAATTCAATCCTTGCTTAATTAACTCCTCAATTGAGTTAATTTTTCTCATTTAATACTTTATTCTATCATTTTAAACTACTTCATAACCCTTGAGAACCAGAACTTTAACACTAGACCTTAATTTCAACTCTTTCACAATTAGGTCCTAAACCAATTTTCATCAATTTTACTTGATAAAATCACCATATATCAAAATTAAAGCTTCAATTATACGTTTATTCATCATATTATTCTAGTACTCATCCATAAAAACTTCAAAAATTAGCCATGGAATCAAAAACTAATGAAATAGTAAGTTGGACCCAATTGTAAAAGTCCAAAAACATAAAAATTTCAAGGAGAAAGCAAGAATTAAACTTACATGAAGCTAGAGTATGAAAACCAGCTTGAACCCTCCTCCATGGCTGTTTTTCAGCTGATAAATATGAAGAGAAAATGAAGAGAATTCTAGATATTCCAATTTAGTCCAATTTTTATTTAGCTAATTTTGGCAATTTTTCAAATTTACCCTTATTTCACCTATTTCCTGATTTTTCTCAGCTATTGCCGCCCAAAATATCTCCTTTGGGCTTATTTTCACTTTAGGTCCTTCCTCATTTGATAATTGAGCTATTTAATCATTTTTAGCAACTTTTACACATTTTACAATTTAGTCTTTTTTATTTAATTAACCGCCCAAACGTCAAAATTTTCTGACTAAATTTTAATACTACCTCACCAACACTCCGTAAATATTTCTAAAAATATTTATGGCTTGGTTTATGAAATCGAGGTCTCGATAGCTCATTCTTGACCCAATTTACCTAATTAATTCTTTTAAATCACCAAACTCACTGATTCAAAAATGCTTTTATATTCACATTTGACTCATAGATATTAATTTATTAAATTTTTAAATCACCCGTCGGATTAGTGATCTCAAATCTCTATTCCCGATACCACTGAAAATTAGGCTGTTACATATCTTTTTATGGATTTTTTTTAACCAAGGTATCTTTCGAGGGCTAAATACAGTTAGAGTTTTAGATGTAGATTTATAGGATGGAAACAGTGCGAAAAGTTTAGGGTTAATATCTGGAGTCTAGTAGAGAAAGAACTACCAATCACTTCCTCTTTATTACTAGATATGGATATTTATAGGTGGAGGTGAGTTTTCCCTTTTATCTTCGGACCTCAACACATGCGCAATAGGAGTCTAATCATGGTTGGCTGGTTAAAAGGCATTCTAGCATTTAGATAGGCTATGATGTGAATGGAGTGAGTTATAGTAGAGGTATCATGTATACGTCATGCAAAGAGAGGTATGACACCTATTATTGGCAAAGTTATTTGAATGAGTTCTACATGTCTTGTAAAGGTGGCTAGGCATTGGTGTCTAAATAAAAGGGTGAGATGGAAGTGTCAAGGTAGTGGAGATGAACACTGCCAAGGCAAGATATCTATAATAGTATCCTCTATGTCTGTTTTACGCAGCGGTTTAATTTTTGATTACATCATTTTCAAAGGGACGAAACATAATTTATTTTCATTTTTGAGGGGGCCAAAATGAAATTTTATGATATATTAACTTAAATTTTCATCATTCATAAAAGGACTAAATTGCATGATTTTCAATTTTAGGGGCCCTGCCTGCCCCTAAAGTCACCCCTAGTTTTACGGTTCATGGAAAGTTCAAATTCAAATTCTTTTCTTGAAAAAAAAAATGTACCTTATCATTGCACTTAATTTTTATTGATATGGATGATAATGAGTCGAATGGATAGAATTTTTTATTTTAAATAATTTAATTTTGTATATATTTTTCATTAGATTTTCTATTTCTTGGAATTTTTGTTTCAGCTTTCTATCTAGATAATTTCAAAGACTTTATTCTTCAAATATATGCTAAAAGTCTGTATAAATATTAATAGTCTTTTTTTTTCTTTTCAAGAGAAAAAAAGTTTTTTTTTCTTTTAATAAAAGGCGATTCAAGCTTAATTTGGATGGGTAATGCTTTTACTTTCAGTAAGGTTAAAAACAACAGTGGCAATAAAATTAATTATGTAGCTATGAGGTAAAAGATTTCACCATATCAGAGATGCAGTGAATCCAAAAAAAGCACTTTAGTCAATAGAAACAGAGAAGTATTTTTAATAATGATTTCACTTGATTCAATTGAATTTTGAGCTAAATTTTACATTTATTTACAATTTTCGTAGTTTTGTTTAAATTAAGGTATATTCATTGTAAGAGTGAAAAAAAATGTAGCTTTAATCTTCAAAAGAAGCCAAGGTCTTTTGCTAGTAAATCACTTTTTTTTTTAATACTATGGAGTCCTAATTTTTTAACAAATGAAATTCGAATCTAAATCAAATTTATTATACCTCTTTTCAATTTGTCCATATGTTAGCAAGATAGACAACGTTGACTTTCCCTTTGACTCCATTAGAGAAGTGTCATCCTTCCATTGTCGGGACCACCCATTGGATAGGCATTCCTGACAAGCCCTTCGCTCTTCTGAGACGAGACAAGCATCTGCTTCTTAGACACCTCGCCTTTTAGGTGTAAACATGCCCTCAATGCAACGAAGGGCCCACCTGAGCATAACAACCTTGTACCAATCGAATGAATAACATAATGAGGCCACCATGAATATCCTTTATATTTATGAATAATCCTTTATGCACCTGATGGGGCTGAGCACTTATCCTACCATTTCACGGTAGTGCACAAGAGGACTTTTCCTATAAATACCCTCCCAACGATGAAGAATTGTTCGACTTTTGAGCCTTCAACATTACTCTAAGCAAATATTATCTTTTCCAACAATCAGTCTGTTCTCTTGTTCCTTATTCAATTCTTCGACTCTTCGGGTGAACCATTTACTCCTCTCTACCTCCTCCTTACTCTCTTCCCTTGTTGTACCAACAAATTTTATGCATTTTTTTTAAAATGATAAAATATGCTATTAGTCTTTTGTACTTTGATGAAATTTGATATATGATCCACGTACTTAAAAAAATTAAAAGAAATTAAAAAAATTAGAGAAATCATTAACATTTTTATCAAAACTAATCAACTTATATATTAACAAAAATATTTTTTGCATGACTTTTTAAAAGCAACCGAAGCAAGTAAAGAACAATACTTTTCTTAAATAAATAAAATTGGTTGAAAACAAGACAGGCCAATTATCCAGCATGAAACCAATGTCATATTTCAAACATAATTGGGAGTTGTTCTGTCACCTTTTGCTTCTATCACCAAATCACCTACAAATTTCGTTAAAGTTACAAATAATTATTATAAATAATAATAATAATAATAATAATAATAATAATAATAATAATAATATATAAAATTTGAATATAAAAATTCAAAATTTTGGAAACAAGTTCCATCACAAAAAGAGATACTTTGGGATAAAACATTGTCGTAATATAGACATCAAAATCAATGTGAAATTGAAGAATAATCAGCTCAGCATCCAACCACTTATAAACTGTCATATCTGTAATTAAGTATGATATCTTGAGATTGTTTAATAAAATAATATTAAACATAAAAATATGGGATTTGAAAAAATTAATTGGAAAAAAGGGAATTTTTGAAATCTACTTTTTATATAAAATTATGCATTAATTATTTAATCAAAAATCACTTCTAATATATGTGATTTTGGTTTTAACTAAAATAATTTGAATAATAAATTAATATAAATATATTTTTTATTTTTAATAATTTTGAAAATATTCAAATTCGTCCGTTTAAATAATTTTAAAAAAAATCAAGATATTTATAAAATCTTTTTTCTTTCTAAAAGTTTATAAAAATATATAAACGCTAAATTGTAATTATTTATAAAAGTTTCGAAATGAAAATTTTGAGGTATTAAATAAGTAAATTAACAAATCAAGTTTATCGTTTATTTTTTTTTTTGGTTTTTTAAAAAAGTTTTGAAATATGTATGTTATTTATGTTCCTTTAACTTGGATTTAGTCATATTGTCAACAAAGATTTTAATATGCATTGTTTATCTTTTTAAAATTTAACTTAAATAAATTTATTTGATTCGACTTAGCTCGAATTTCATTTTATTTTATTCGAAAAATTTTCAATCCAAATTAAAGATGATAAAATAGGACTCGTCAACTTGATTAACTCAAAATTTTTTCACTTGATTCTAGATGATTATTGGGCGACAATTGTAATAATAATTTTTATAATAAAAACTATGAAAGTCAAAACAATTTTAGTTTTTGAACTTGAGTGAATCATTTTAATCCATAAATTTATAAATATTACAAACAAAAAGTTAATAATAATATTTTTTTTAATTAGAATTGGGTAAAAAAAAGTAAAATATACTTAAGGTGATTAAACTATTAGTAAGTTTAGGTTTTGATCAATCAATTTCAAAAATTTATAAAATGGTTATTGAACTATTCAAAAGTTTTCATTTAAGTCATTAGACTATTAAAATTGTTGTTGTATGGCCTTTTTTGTTCGCACCGTTTACACCAATCGAAAGTTTTCATTCTCTCTCTCTCTTCTACAGTCCATTTTTTTATGAACCAACTTTACATTCATGAATTTGGGTACTAAAATCTAAACAACTTTCTTCTCCGATCTTTGACATTAATTGCTAGATTGGTTTAGATCTAAGATATGTTCTTTTACTCGTCAATGAGCATTAATCCATCAAATCGATCATCGAATCGTCGCTTAGAACTCGCTAATAAAAAAAATTATCTTTAATCACAACTTGGAAGAGAAGAAGAAAAACAACCTATCAAATAAAAGTTGAACCATCCAAATCTTTAACAAGAAAAGCAAGAGAAAAATCAATGGGAGATTGATTAATGAGCTGTTGATGCTTGAAATGTAAGAAAAAATGGTGCTCTTTTAATCAATGAAATACCTAATTTTAACAAAGCCCCATCATTTTAATCATTCCTTTGTCCCCACTAACCATTTGAGAAGCTAATTAGAAATCAATGTAAATCAAGACCTAATGTTTTATTTTATTTGATTTCCTCACCCATAAACAAAGCAATAAATTGAAAAAAAAGAGTTGATTTTTAGTAAATTTAAAATTTAGTTAATGTATTTTTAATTTTAAGATTTTTTTTTAAATTTCAGAATTTAAGTCTAATTGTTAATACTGTTAAAATTATTTTGTTAAATCTATATTCATTATAATGCCATTTTTTAGTTACATGGTTACCAAATAAATTCTTTTTATTTCAAAATGTTACATCAATAAATTAAAAAATAATTAACTAGATATAAATTTGAAAATTTGAAAAATAAAATAACTAGATTACTGAAAATAAAAATATAAAAACTAAATTCTGAATTTATAAAAAATACAAACACCTATAGCATATTTTAAATTTTTTTAAACGAACCCATTTTTTTCATGCTTTAATAGCACGCAAATTCCAAAATATCTTGACCTACAAAAAATATGAAATGAGTTTTATTTTTTCCTTAGAATAATTTTTCATCGATTGAGTTTTAGTTTGATTGGCACTGGCATTGTTCCCAACGCGGAAGGGCGTGGATTCAAGTGCGCTAAACGCATTAGGGACTATGGATACTTTTAGGCTTTGTATAAAAAATAACCAATATTATAAGAACCAATAATGAGATTAATATAAAAAATAAAAATTATAGCCATTTTTCACGGATAACAATTTGTATGATCTTCTCATTTATTATCGTTTTCTTTAAAAAAATATCATCGAAATATGAAATTAGTCTTATAATAAATGAATTAAATCACAAATAAATATTTTAAAATTTAAAAATAAATTGTTAATAACCTTTTGATCTAATGACAAGAGCGCTAATTTAACTTTTGATACATTTAAAAAAATTATTATTATTATTTTTAAAAAAATTATTATTATTATTAACTTAGAAATACAATTTATAGTCAGCAAAAGGGTGAAGGTTCAAAATCATTCTTACTAAGCCATGGTTTTATATCTCCCTGCAGCCTGCACACAAGTTTAGTAAGTCAAACACTACGTAACCATGCACGTCTTAGAACCTTCAATTATTATATTTTAGTTAAAACCCCCCTTAAATTATTAGTTCGTTATATTTATATAATAAGAATTCGTTTCTATATGATAAATATATTTATATCGAAGTTAAAAAAAATTTTAAGGGTCAAAATTAAATCATTTTAGGGGGTTAAAGTGTATTTTTATTTTTACTAATTTAAAATTTTAAAAATTTTAAAGAGCTTAAATAAAAAATTTTTTATTTTAGGGAGTCAAAACCCCTACCAACTCCTAGCTACGCTGCTGATTAATATATATTTATTTACATTAATGTGATTATCAATCAGTTGATGATGAATGGAATTTCTTGTTAATTGTCCCATTAATAAGGTTTAGAGTTTTAATTAAATTCATCTGTTCATCATAAAAAAAAAATAATGTTGTTGAGTGTTTTTATTATGTGTTCTCTTGATGAAGGGAATCGGGTATTTATAATATATGGTTACTATTCATCAAAATGACGTCTTAAATAGGCTTTATGCACGCTTACACATATACTACTTTAAACTTAACATGTGTTTATCATACCACACGCTTAACTTCACATCCTGTACCTGCGAATACCTAACAATATGCAAGCTCGCAAGCTTTTCCTGCTAGCCCCTAATGCCTCTACCTTATGGAACTCTTGTGAGGTCCATGTTCTTTTGTATTTACCCGGGTTGTGGATTAATAATTTGAGATTATGTCCTGATTTTGAGTCAATAACGAGAAATGCCATAATAAATCTGAAAGGAAAATGCTGCTACTTTTATTTATTTAATTTTAATTACAAATTGAGAGCCATTGCTTCACAGTCACAAGCCATGTGATGGGTTTTGAAAATCGAATTGAAATACATTTGGTGGCTACAAAACCACAAATCCTAGCCAATGGATTTTATTTTCCATAACCTCTTCTCTTTTCTTTGCAAATTCCAATAAAAAAAAAATCATTTGGATAAGCTTGGATATTATTTTAATTTATTATTATTTTTTCATTAATATACAAAGCAAATTCGAAATACATCCTAAATGAAAATAATTCTAAACGAGTATCAGTGTTTTAACCTTTTATATGATTAATATTTTAACAATCTAATCATCATTTTTTATGTTTTATTCATGTAGATCATACATGTCGAGTTTGACATGAATTAAAAATTTATAACTATTTATTTTATATAAAAATTTAATCGCTAAATATATTAATATAGACAATATTTTAAATCGAAATGATAGAGATATTGAATTGATTCAAAAATTTACATGACAAGCACAAATATTTTGATAAATTTAATAATTAGATTATTAAAACATTAACTATATACAAAATTACGGAAAGATGTAAAATCACTTAAATTTACAAAAGGTGTAAGTAAATCCCTCCTCTTTCTATCTAAATATGACCCATAAATAGTGAAATTAAACTAACAATAAATATAATATTTACGTGCAATAAGACTTAAATTAATACATCAAGATTATAAATTATTTAAAATGATATTCTAGGAGAATATTATTATTGTATTTATATTTAGAAATGGGAAAATTAAAAGAAAATTTATTCTATTTTATTTTATTGGATTAAATCAAATTTTTAGGTTTAAACATGATAATTTTTCTTAGATTGGAGGTTTGATTTTTTTTTTTCAAATTAGATCTTGAATTTAGGAATTGTTCATATACTGGGATTTGAATTTTTTTTATTTTTTATTTTTTATTTGTAAATGTTAGGCATTGAACTTGAGAAATATTTTCACATTGGAGCTTGAACTTTTTTTTTTCCTAGTTAGTCCATGAAAATCCTAAAGTTTAGGTCCTAAAGCGAGTAGGGGTGAGTATTCAATCGAGTCAAGTCGAATTGAGTAAAAAATTTTCGAGTTAGTCGAGTTGACGAATCCTATTTTAGCAACTAAACTCAATTTGAATTTTTTTCGAATTGGATCGAATCGAGTCAAAAAAATTCGAGTCAAGTAGAGTCGAGTTAACGAATCCTATTATTTATACTCAATGTTGCGTTTACATGAACCGATTATTTAACTAGTAAACGAAGTATAAAATCATTTAACTACATAAACAATATAATGGTTTTGCCTTTTAACTTAATAAGTAAACATTTATCAAAAGATTCAAAACAAAGTAGCTTTGTCTTTTAACTTAATGGTTTTGACTTTTAACTTTAGAAAATGTAAACATTTATCAAAATGGCGTAGTTTTACCTTTTCTTATTCGTATTTTCAGATAACTTGAATTGTGTAATTCATATTCGAGTTAAACCGAAAAATTTAATTTTTTTTGTTCGAGTTGATCTAAATAACTTGGTTAACTAAAATAACTCGAACTATTTAATTCAAAATTTAAAAAATTTATTGAGTTTTTCGAATCGAATCGGATTTTGCTCACCCCTAAACGTGAGAACAATTGTCTAGTTTACGACTTAACTTAGACAAAAAAAAGTTTAAGCCCCAACGCGGAAAAAGTTATAAAGTATAAGTTCCAATATGAGAATAATTGTGAAATTTAGGACCTAATTTGGACAAAAAAGAGCTTAAATCCCAATACCATAAAAGTCGTGGAGTTTAGGTCTTAAATAGTAATTTAACCCTATTTTATTTAGTAAGTAGTAATTAAGTTTTGTCGGTGTTCTAAAGCCACGTCACACATGGATGATTCAGCCAATCTAATTCTAGAGCTGGCTGTCTCGCACTTGTACATCGTGGGACCTACTTGCCACCTAGACATATTTCTGACGAAACTGAATCAGTCAGGTTCCCTCAATATTCATGACAGACCAACCATACATCGCCACGTACCTCAACAGAGGATCTTTATTCTATAGTCATTGTTACCTCTTCAAGGCCCCGTACGTCAGCGACTTTGACACATGGCATGCCAAAATTTTTTGTAAACATTTTTTTTCTTAATTAGAGGGAATGACAATTACACCCTCTAAAGTCTAAACTATTACGTGGCCGGCGGCGCTGCGCGGGGCTTCTAGTATTGGAAAACATTTAATATTATATATATATATATATTTCAAGTCAAAGAAAACATCAAAGGTATGTTTTTCGGAAATTCTTGAGTGAGCTTCTTCGTGTTTTAATTCGATTTAATTTATATTAATCGAATTTGTTAAATACTTAAATTTATTTATTATAATTTAGATATAGATATAGTTTGACTCTGGATATATATTATCTGTAATTATAACTTTTGTAACTTTATAAATTATATTATTATATTACTTAAAAATTGAACGTGAAATATAATTAAAAGAAAATTAATAAATACAAAATAAAAGAATCATTTAAATTTTCATCTTGTTTTAAACAAAATATATAAATAAATTGTAATATTAAATATAAAATATTAAAAATCTAAAAATGATATAACAACAATGTAAAATTGGAATTAAAGATGTTAAAATGGTAATCCATAAAAAAAAATAAGAAAAAGGGAAAAATAAATAAATAAATATTCATAAAGAATGGAATTTCAACCATTGGCCTGGTGTCAATGGAGGTCAAAGAAAAAGCGGTTTAAAAAAAACCATGGGTAAGTTGGACGCAGTATTCATATTTATGAAACAACACATAATAATAAATTATAAATATTTTTAATCCATTTCTATAAGCACAAACATGATTTTTAATTTATTTATTTTTTTCACTTATCCATTAAAAGGAAATAAAAGTTGGTGGAGGTGACAGCCTCCCCCTTTGCGTATAAAAGGGTCACTAGCCTCACCTCTTTCACCATCCAATTTCATTATTTGCGTTCATTTGATTTTCTGGGTTTTTTCCCCCCGTTAGTATCAGCATTGTCTTTTTTTCTTCTTTAGTTTTGCCTTGTTGAAAACTCAAGGTAATAATATTATCTTGCATTGCTCTTCTCTAGTTCTTTTGTCCAAATTCCAGACAAAATTTTCAGTTCGGGTTTTGTTTTTGTTGTGTTAGATGATCAGCTCGAAGTTGATAGTGTGATATTTTACTTACAATGTCTGAAATTTACCAACATGATAAATCTTCAACCAAAATATTTGTTGGATTTTTTCAAGCTTTAGCCCAAATTTAGGTGCTTTGATGTTTGATCTGCTCTTTTAAAACTTTCTGGTGAATAAATCTCTTGTTCTAGCTGAAAAGTTTGAAAATTTCAGACTGGATCTCATGATGTTGCGTTGCAAAATCTTAGTTGAAAATTAGAACATTGATTAATATGACTTTCCATGTGGTTGGTGGGTGGGCTTGGAATTTTGTAGCCTTCTAGAAGAGCATAATTTATGTTTTTTTTTCTTCCCTTTCTTCCTTTCATGTTTATCCATCTCCATTTATTTCTCTTTCCATCATTTTTATTACACACTTAGTTACTCTGTTTTGCTCTGTGTTTTTCTTTTTTCATTTCTGGGTTCAGTTCGAAGAAATGGCTGAGCGTGCTCTCACTCGCGTCCACAGTCTCCGTGAGCGTTTGGATTCTACACTTAGCGCCCACAGGAACGAGATTTTGGCTTTGCTCTCAAGGTAATTCAGACAAGATCCTTAAAAAAAGATTTGTTTTTTTTCAATAAAATTTGCATGCAAGTTGTGAAATTGTTGGCTTTTTTTTTTTGGCTATAGGATTGAAGGTAAAGGAAAAGGAATCCTTCTTCACCATCAAATCATTCTTGAGTTTGAAGCTATCCCTGAAGAGAACCGAAAGAAATTAGCTGATGGTGCATTTTTTGAAATACTGAAAGCCAGTCAGGTTTAAACAAAACCCCCCCTTTTTTTTTTAAAAGAAAATATACTTTGGGTTGTTTTTTCTTTGCCAAATTTTGATTTTTTTGGTGTTTATAGGAAGCCATCGTGTTGCCGCCGTGGGTGGCGCTGGCCGTCCGACCAAGACCTGGTGTTTGGGAGTACATTAGAGTTAATGTTCATGCTCTTGTTGTTGAAGAACTCACTGTTGCTGAGTATCTTCGTTTCAAGGAAGAGCTTGTTGATGGAAGGTATAATAATAGTAATAACATGAATCGATTGAATTTTGATCGAGTTTTGTTTAATCTGTTTATTAAAGGCTTTTTTTTTTTGCTCACAGTTCAAATGCAAACTTTGTTTTGGAACTGGATTTCGAGCCCTTCAACGCGTCGTTCCCTCGCCCGACTCTTTCGAAATCGATCGGTAACGGCGTCGAGTTCCTTAATCGCCACCTTTCGGCCAAACTGTTCCATGACAAGGAGAGCATGCACCCTTTGCTTGAATTCCTGAAAGTCCATTGTCATAAGGGCAAGGTAACATATGCTGCCGCCTCGTATTTGTCGATTTATCGTGCTTTCGTAGATCGGACTTGGACTCTTGCATGTTGATGATTCTGAGGGGTTCATTATGTTTTTGCAGAACATGATGTTGAATGATAGGATTCAAAACTTGAATTCTCTCCAACATGTTTTGAGGAAGGCAGAGGAGTATCTTGTTGCGCTGCCGGCCGAGACTCCTTATGCCGAATTCGAACACAAGTTCCAGGAGATTGGTTTGGAGAGAGGGTGGGGTGATACGGCTGAGCGTGTGCTCGAGATGATCCAACTCCTTTTGGATCTTCTCGAGGCACCCGATCCCTGCACCCTTGAGAAGTTCCTCGGGAGAATTCCCATGGTGTTCAATGTCGTGATTCTTACGCCTCACGGTTACTTTGCTCAGGACAATGTTTTGGGGTATCCCGACACCGGTGGCCAGGTTAGCAATTACGAGATTTCAATGTTGTAATTCGTGTATAAAACAAGTTTGTTAAATCTAAATCTTTCGACTCTCCCATGCAGGTTGTTTACATCTTGGATCAAGTCCGTGCCTTGGAGAACGAAATGCTCAACCGTATCAAGCAACAAGGACTCAACATTACCCCTCGTATTCTCATCGTGAGTGTTCATGATCTTTCGATTCGGTTTTATTTGATTTCGGCTGCTTACAGTACATCTCTTTTGAACTTTTTCTAGATTACTCGACTTCTCCCTGATGCCGTGGGAACAACTTGCGGTCAAAGGCTTGAGAAAGTATACGGGACGGAGTTTTCGGATATCCTTCGAATACCCTTCAGAACAGAGAAGGGAATCGTACGTAGATGGATCTCGAGATTTGAAGTCTGGCCTTACTTGGAAACTTACACCGAGGTGAGCCATATGAACCATTGAATTTCTTGCATTAGTTTACCCCCATTTCTTTGATTTCATTTACCGAGTATAATCTCTCTTTGTTTTAAGGATGTTGCTCATGAGATTTCAAAAGAGTTGCAAGGCAAGCCCGATTTAATCATCGGAAACTACAGTGATGGTAATATCGTCGCCTCCTTGCTGGCACATAAGTTGGGAGTTACACAGGTTTGTTAGAAACTAATTTACTGGGATATTATTACGTGTTTATCTTCAATTATGTTTCGGTGTATTGATTCGATTTTTCATTCTATTGTAGTGTACGATTGCTCACGCTTTGGAGAAGACAAAGTATCCAGATTCCGACATCTACTGGAAGAAGCTCGAGGATAAATATCATTTCTCCTGCCAATTTACAGCTGATCTTTTCGCTATGAACCATACGGATTTCATCATCACCAGTACCTTCCAAGAAATTGCCGGAAGGTAGATGTTCGGATTCGATATTTTTGTGTGAAATGCTTTTCTCTATAAAATGTTAACATCGATATTCTTATGATTTCAGCAAGGACACTGTTGGTCAATACGAGAGTCACACTGCTTTCACTCTTCCCGGTCTCTACCGTGTTGTTCACGGAATTGATGTGTTTGATCCTAAATTCAACATTGTGTCCCCTGGTGCCGACATGAGCATATACTACCCTTACACCGAGGAGAAGAAGAGGTTGAAGCATTTCCATTCCGAGATCGAAGAACTTCTTTACAGCAAAGTTGAAAATGAAGAACACTGGTGTGTGCTAAACGACCGCAACAAGCCAATTCTATTTACAATGGCAAGGCTGGATCGTGTTAAGAATTTAACTGGACTTGTTGAATGGTACGGGAAGAATGCTAAGTTGCGTGAATTGGTTAACCTTGTAGTTGTCGGTGGAGATCGGAGAAAAGAGTCCAAGGATTTGGAGGAGAAGGCTGAGATGAAGAAGATGTTTGAGCTCATTGAGAAGTACAAGCTGAACGGTCAGTTCAGATGGATATCATCCCAAATGAACAGAGTTAGGAACGGTGAACTTTACCGTTACATTTGCGACACAAAGGGTGCCTTCGTACAACCCGCATTATATGAAGCCTTTGGGTTGACTGTCGTTGAGGCCATGACTTGTGGTTTGCCGACATTCGCAACTTGCAATGGTGGACCTGCCGAGATTATCGTTCACGGTAAATCTGGCTTCAACATTGATCCTTACCACGGCGACCAAGCTGCTGAGATCCTTGTCGACTTCTTTGAGAAATGCAAGACAGACCCATCTTACTGGACCAAAATCTCGGAGGGAGGTTTGAAACGTATCGAAGAGAAGTAAGCACTCATTTTCTTCATTTCCTCGTTTCTTTTTGCCCAAGTCAACTCCTGTCATTGTTCTTACATACCTGCATGGTTCTGATCAGGTATACATGGAAAATTTACTCTGAGAGACTATTAACCTTGACCGGTGTCTACGGGTTCTGGAAGCATGTGTCCAACCTCGACCGCCTCGAGAGCCGTCGTTACCTTGAGATGTTTTACGCTCTTAAGTACCGTAAGCTGGTAATTCTCATGCCCCATTTCTTTTTATCCAGTTTAAATACGAATGACTTGCATTGTTAATGTTTTTATAACTGTTTTTCGCAGGCCGAATCGGTACCTTTGGCAGTCGAAGAGTAAATTGAAGTTGCCGGGGAAACAATTGGGAGGGATTTCCGAGTTCTTGAGAATAATCTTTGTTGTTTTGGCATTTTGATCCAACTCTTTTGTTCTCTCTTTTCTTTTATGTGTATTTGTTTTTGTTCATGTTTTGGGCATTGTTTGAACATCTGGGTGTTGAGCCCATCAATTCTAGTAAAGTGAAATATGGCAACTTTTGCTTCACATGTTTCATCCCTTTTATGTAACAAATTAAAGCTTGCATCATATATGTAGAAGCTGAAACAAATCGCACATGGTGAGCCTTCGATTATCCGCATACGTAACAAACTTTTGCATCACATGTTACATGCTCGTGTTTCTGTTTTGCGGTCACTAAGGCTTTCTAACGGGTATAATAATACATTTAATTCTGAATACTTGAGAACGGATAATTACTATAACTTCAGATTTATACTTGTATAGCCAATCGTTCAAGTGAAAAAAATTCTAGCCATATAAATATTAGCTCTGTTAGGTTATATGGCTTTAGCTGCAAGTAGAAATCATAAAAGTCAAGGTGTTGAAGAGAAAAATGATAAAACACCAAGTCGATAACATAATTACGTATGTTGAATGACTAAATTAAATAAAGAATGTTGCAGCTTTTCTTGAAGCTAAACTGTATTTATGTTGAATAACTATATTCATTAAATCCACAAACAAGTATATTTAATATATGTTGTGTACAGCCCAAATAAAAAAGGAGGGACCCAACTAAAAAAGGGGACCCAACTACCCAATTAAAGCCCAAAACCCCCTACCCAAAATCCAATTACACAGCCCAAATTGTTGACCCACCTAGCCTAGATTTAGGGTTTCAGAATCTGAAACCCTAAATTACCTAACCCCCTAGCGCCGCCCGTAGCCTGCAAAGCACCGCCACTGTGCCACCGCCTCTACACCTGCAGGCATTAAAAAAAGACAAGACAAAAGCAAAATAGGACAGAAAAAGGGCTATATAAGCCCAAACGCATCAATGTAAAAGGGGTTGATTTTTATCAATAAAAATATAAGTATTCTCCATACATAAACAAGGGTAGAGGTTCTGGTAAAAAAGCAGGAAACAACTTAAGAGGAAATTCCGAATTCAGAAGTCAAAAGGTGTTCTAAATTTCCTAAGTTTCTAAGCGGTTTCTTTTTTTTCTTCTTTTCCCTTTTTTTGTTCTTTATTTATATGGACGCGCATATACAGATTAAAGAAACCTAAGAAAACACACACAAAAAAAGAGAAGAAAATCTCACCTTTCGGGCAATTTCCGGCCACCGTATACGGTGGCCGCAGACTGTGAGCCTTCTTCGATGAGCAAGTGGACCAGGGCCTTTGGCCTGAGCCTCGTCATCTGCAGAGAGAAATCCTCCACTCTCTTGCCTTTATTTTTCTCAACTCAGAAAAATGAGATTTCAACAAAAAATTTTGGCCTTTATAGCTTCTCTGGTACGACGTCGTTTGGGGCAAACAATCCATCCCCAAAACGGCGTCGTTTCATGCCAAACCCGAAGACCCGACCCGCCTTTGCTCAGAGTCCGCGTGTTTTTGGACTGAGGGGTTATTTGCGCCCTCAGTCCTTCCGCTTTTGAGGCTTAGTCCAATCGGGTCTTGCCCTATTTTCTTTTATTAATTTTACCCCTCTGATTTTATTTCTATTTCACTTTAGTCCTGTAGAACGCTGCGGATTAGAGGGAAAGGGGATATCTCCTTTTTGGTCCCTCCTGACTGCTCGCGCGTTCAAATCAATCCCTCTTTCCCTTTATGTGTTTTAAAATTTGCCCCAAAATTCATTTCAGTTTTGATTTTCGTCCTTCTTTCCCTTTTTCTCATTATTCTATTTTAAATTTAATATTATTCATAATATGATATTTTATCATTGTTATATTTTCTTCATTAACACCTCATTTGTTATTTTATTTTATATATATGTTATGAAGTATTATTAATAGTTTAATATTATGTTTTTTATATTAATGTATTTGCATGTTATATATTTATCAACATCTCATCTTTATTTAATACATATATATATATATGTTGTAAAGTATTACTAATTGTTTTAATATTATTATCTATGTATATATATATGTTAATATCATATTACATTTATACATATGTGTGTATATACATTATGTCTATTTCTTCTTTTAGGGACTATATGTATATATTCTGTGTTATACATTACACATATATATATGTTTTAATATATACATTACGTACATACTTTTAATATTACCATATTTATATATATATATATATATATATATATATATATTTATGTAAGATTTTTAGTTGTTTTCTAACATTGTTACTCAATATATATATATATATATATATCTATATAAAATCCTTTTAATTATCATTTATATACACATATTTTAATGTTGTTACTATTATTACTATTATTATTGTATATTGATTTGTATTTTCGTGTACATAAATACATATATACTTTTATGTATAGTATTCTTTTTCATTACCTTAATTTAATATTTTCCTTACCATTACTATATTTATTCTTTTTGTATTTCTATTATTATTATATAATATCATGTATATTCCTTATATATGTATATGTTCATTTATTATTATTAGTTTTTGACATTACTATTTTGATAATACATTCGTAAGTCATATATATATATGTCCTTTTAATATGTATATAATACTCTATATTTTATACATATTTTTAATACTCAATACTATTATTATGAATATGTCCTTAGCATATATATATATATATATATTTTCTTCATATATTATTATCATTATTTTCCACTTTATATTATACTATTCTTATTTTTATATATACTTTTAACATCATTATATAAATTTTCAATATATATATGTGCATATTTATGTAATATTTGTTTTTCAATATTATTATTATTTCTAGTACGTATATACTGCGCATATTCTTTTTAATGCTACGTATATATTTTGTCTCTATTGTTACATATGTATTTTTTAATGCATCTATGCATATATGCATGTATCGTTTTATGTTATTATTGTTTATGTCATCATGATTATTATTGCTTTCGTTATCGTCGCTATCTCGCCATGTTTTATTCATTTTCTTATTTGCTCACGAATTTGATCGTCTTATTTTTCTTCATACATTCGTTTATGTTTATATATTACTAACCATTCGTCATTGGTTCTACTATAAATCGTGTTGTTTTATTAACGTATATTCAAAACGATTCTTTCACGAAAATAACTAAGTAATTTGAGATAATCGTGCCCTAACTTACTGGGTTTCGATTTTTTCTCATTTTTACCTAAATAACGGAATATTCTTTTAAATCTATTCGAGTTTTGAAAAATGCTTATTCTCGAAGAAATGAAGCGTTGTGCCTAACTTACCGGGTATGACACGTGCGCCGCATAATAAGATTCTTTTTGCAAATAAAGGCAATATTCGGTGTTCGGAGATTCGAGAAATGTACCCTAACTTACTGGGTTTTGATTTTCTTCGTTTACTCTAAACAATCGAATACCCTTTTAATAAGTTAAAATACGCGGATTTTATATAAAAGGTAAGCTCGCTCTCAAAAACTCAAGATGTCACGTCCTAACTCACTGGATGTGACACTTCATATTTTGAGACAAGAATGTCTTTAATACTTAAGCAATTTTATAAAGAAAGATCGTATTTTAAATTATTTCAAGTTCTCAAATTTTCGATACTAAGACACTAATTAATCAACTAGGTACCAATTTTTGGGCGTATCAAGGGTGCTAACCCTTCCTCGTGCGTAACCGACTCCCGAACTCGTTTTCTGATTATCGTGGACCAAAGAAATTTTATTTTTAGTAAACCTTAAATTTTATTAAGATGATCAATCTAAGGTGATCCAATCCCACCTCATCAAAAAAGATTGGTGGCGACTCCAGTTTTTTGTTTTCATTTTCAAAATCCAAGTCGACTACCGTTTCACCAAAAAATGGTTACGACATGTTGCATTGTCAATAGTAAGCTTGACAGGTTGTTGATATTTGAAGTTATATTTGTTCATGATTGATCTGTCTTTAAAAATAATTTACACCAAATGTTGAATGCTATAGGCCTTAAACAGGCACACCGTAACAAATTCCTTTGTACATATCTCTTTTATATATCAATATATATATATATATATATATATATATATATATTGCATAATATAAATGATTAAATAATAATTTATTGTATATTCTTAATCTTTTATATTTATGTGAGATTTTAAATTTTTAGTATAGATACTAAATATGTATCATAGAATTAATCTTTGTATGTATATAAATATATAGAATAAATGAAATGGAGGTGTGTTTATATAAATTGTGATTAAAATATTAAATAATATTTGAAAAATAGAAATGATGGGTCAAATTCTTTGCACTATTAAAATAAAATTTGACCCACATAGTTGTTTAAAAGCTAAAATTTAGCAACTGTATCATTGAAAAGTCTAGAAAAGAAAAGAATTTTTAATTATTTTTTGTATTTATGAAAAGATTGTGTGGAATGGTGGAATGGGAGGGGATGAACATATAAATTTTCTTTTTCTTTTTTTATTTTACAAAATTTATAGACGTGGAACGTTTCTTTCAAAAGTTGAAAGTTTTGGTTAGGAAATTTGAAGATCAAATTAATAGAATTTGTAAATGCGAAGGGTTAAATGTATTGAATTATTTTGAATTAGGATCAAATTGATAAAATTAGTAAGTATTGAGGCCTAAATGTGTTATTATATCAATTAGTAAAAGGCTTTTAATTATCAATTTAACAACCGGTAACCAAAATAGGAATGAATTTAAACGCTAGTGCTTAAATTAAAAAAAATTTAAAATTAGGTGACCAATACAAGAATATAGGCATAATTGAGTGACCATTTATATAGTTTACTCTATTTTTAATTTAGTGTTAATCGAATATAACTAAAACAAAGAAGAACATTGTCATTATATTTGTTTTCATATTTTAAACTTAGTTAAGCTAAAAGGATAAAAAACAACATGTAATAGAATTCAGTTAATTCAGTTAATTCATCGGTTTAATTGAAATTAATTCAGTTCGATTCATGTATTTAAAAACAAAATCTATTTAATTAACAATTTAATTAATTCGATTAATAATAATTTAGTTCATATAATAATTCAACTGATTATTTAAGTTCCCATAAAAGTTCAAGTAGTATATCTCTATACTAGATGAAATATCCCTAATAACATTTTTTAAATATTAGTACTTAATTTATTTATTTGCATATTTTTATTGTTGGATAAAGTTCGACCCGAAAACTCCATATATATATATATATAGATTTCTAAAGACCCTTTTTCGGGATGGCATTCCAGACATTTCACTTTATAATTTTCTTCTTCTCTACTTCTTCATAAAAAAACCCTCCCCTCCTCCATTTCAGTTGATACGTGTTTCAAAACTTACGTATTTATTTGTTTTTATCTATATTTTTTTGAAGACATCTCGATTCTATAATCTTTTTAAAAAATATATATAATATATAGCAAAATATTTTGATTGTTCCATACAATGAATCAACTTACATTACCATCCAAAATCATATTTCCAATTCTTTCATTTTATTACTAAACATATAAACTTATTTATTCATAATTTGATGTAATATGGACAAGAAAGAGATATAAAACTCTAACAAATTCATGTCTTGTTGTCATTTACACAACATAATTATGTTTAGAATTTTATATATTGATATTATTACATAAATTTTGATATGTTTAATTTTAATTATTATTATTATTCGTATACGACATATCCAAATGCATTGATCCAATGCTGTTTTATTGGAAACTAATGGAACAAAAATCCGACATATCTTAATTAATTACAAATCAAACACTAAATTCTTTCTATCATTCAGACATAATTGGTTCAAGGAATGGAACTTTGTTCTTGTTTTTTTTTAACTAAATTATTGTATTTATCCTATACATATTGTGACTCTATGAATTTATACAACATCAATTGATTTACTAATAATAACTAATGAACATTTTGCTTCTTTTACTAAAAAAAAGAGCATATTAGTCATTTCAGTTAAAAAATTCATCAATTTCTAGGTTAAAAGTTGGTGTGATTGATAACTGTACAATTCCACACGGCATGCAATGCGTACCTCATAACTAGTGGCGAAATTAAAGGGGCTGGCAAGGGCCCCAACCCTCCTAAATTGAAAATTTTCCATATGGCCTCTTTAAAATTTTAAATTAGTAAAGGTAAAGTTACACTTTGGCCTCCCTAAAAATATAAAAATTTGATTTAATCCTTTAAAAATTATAAAGATATAGTCTATTAAAATTGTGAAATTGTATTTTTTTCTATTGTAAAAATTACAATCTAATTTCGACCCCTAAAAAATTTTCTAATTTCACCTTTGTTCATAACGACATAAAAGGATCAAATTTTGACAATAAAAAATTATTAATGTGTTAGACTCTTTGCACCATGTGAATGTATGGATCTTAACCTATTATTAGTAGCATAATAAATATATAAAATTATATTCGGATAATGTATGGAATATGAATAAATTTTATATATCTATTAAAGGGGGCTAATTGATTAAGACAAAGATTATGAAGTTGATAACTAAAAGAAGGGTTGTTTAATTATATATTTATTTAGGATGGAAAACGAGAGAAGAAATTTTAGTAATTAAAAAATAGAGTTAAGTAAGCAATATTTTCATGAGATATTCACATGGGAAGGGTATGGGGTCTTGATTTGAGGCTTATTTTGATATGTTGAATGGTTCATGTTTTCTGGGACATCCTTTTGATTTTGATTCGTTTTCCCACGTGTTATTGCTCAAATTATTGTTTGCAAAATTTTATCTTTAAATTAAAATTTTAGTTTCTCGTATTTTAATTTTCGATAATTTAATTCTTAGTTCAAATAGTTAAAATTGTTTATTATTGTATGACTTGAATTCCGTCACTTGTTGAAGAAATAAATACAGTGATAAAATAACGAGATCTGTAGGGGCAACAGGCTGAGGACTATATCGCACAAGTTGAGTCCGTATAGAACTATACTTTTACTATTTGACTTTGATTAGAACAATGTTTTTCAACCATATTGTATCATTCATTTTTCAACGTTAGTAAATTTTTCTCCTCTGCCCGTGATTTTTCCCCGAAGGGTTTTCACGTCAAATCTGTGTGTTCTTATTTTCTTTTCTTATTGCTTTGTTATCGTTCTACCGTTATTATCGACGTTTGTTATAATATATATATATATATATATATATATATATATATATATATAAAATTTATTATGTTGAGATGAATATTTTTATATTGAAATTGGTGCTTTTAAAGTATCTAATCAGAAATAATTAATAGTAAGACTAAAACATTAAAAACATAAAATAAATTAAAGTAGAATGATGAAATATCAAATTTGAGAATAGTAAAATGATTCTAAACAATTTTTAAAATTTTCTAGTATAATACTATAAAAATGTAATTAATTAATGTGTTATTTTCTTGAATTTAGTATAAACAAATTGATATTTCTAGAACCTTTGCTTTTATAATTAATATATTTATATAATAATGATTAAAGTTAATTATTATAATATAATTGTAAATACCTAAATCTGCTCGGGCCCAAACCATTGACCAGCTCAAACGATAAAAAATAAAAAAAATAAAAGGCCCAAATCCTACCCATTTGCCAACAGACCCTAAACCCCTAACCTAATCGGCCCAATAGGCCCGGTGTCCAAACTGAGTCTCAGCTAACTGAAACCCTAGCTAGCCTCAGCACCGCACCTCCCCTCTACTGCCCACGTGCTTCAGCAGCACATAAGACGCTCCAAGACCGGCTCTACCCATCCTTTACACCAAAATGGAAGTCTCCGCCCCGTTGACCTTGGTGCGTGGCAACAAAAGGAAACAAAACAAGACCACAAAACATAGAGCAGAGACGAGGCAAGAGATAGGCAAAAATAGATAACAGCAATAATAAATCAAATATTTTTCGGCTATAAAACAAAAAAACCAAGTTGTATCTTTTACAAGCACACTGATTGAAATACAAAAAGCAAAAAAAGGTGATTTCAATTTTTCCTTGTTTCTTTTCTCTTTTCTTCCGATTTATTTCTTCTTTTTTCTTTTTTTCTTTTCTTTTCTTCTTGGCTCGATTTCCTTCTCAATGTGAATCGATCTCGATGAAAGCCCAAAAACACTTCGAAAACGAGTAGATAGGGGCGAGGGTCGAGAGTTTCACTTCAAATCTTTGCTTGTTTTTTAGAAAGAGTAAGAATAATTTGAAAGCTTCTAAAAAGGGAGCAGGGGAGGTCGAATGACTTACCAAATCTTCTAGGAATGGTCGGCACCTTCAATGGCAGGATCGGGTGCTGTTTGCACGCTGTTGATCACCAAAATATCATGGTGATTCGGCTGCTGGCAAAAAAAACCCTAACAAATTGATGGTGGGGGGTTATTAATTTGATTAAAAAGGGTGGCTGCATTTAAAAAAGGGAAAAAGGGGTTTTAAAACCTTTGTTGAAACGGCGCCGTTTCAAAGGGGGGAGGGTCCGCGTGCCAAACCGCTTCTAGACCCGAACCCGTACCTTTGCGCATCAAATGGGTTAATTGCATAATAAACCCTTCCCCTTCTGCGCCGCACTTTAATCAGCACATATATGTATTTCATTGTTTTTAAATTATCCTTGCAATTTGTGCGCGTTTACAATTTGGCCTGCGTTTAAACACTGCGCCTTGGGAGCCGTATATTTCCAGTTTAGGTCCTCCTACATTTGCGCGCTTTAATTATCGATCCCTTTATTATTCTTGTTTTCTTTTCAAATTGTCCCTGCTGTTTTAGTTTTAATTCCAGTTAAGTCTTCCTTTTTGTTGTAGCCTTTTATCCTTAATTATTTATTTACATATTTTAAAATATTTAGGAAATCGTTTCCTTTTTATTGTAAATCTTTTTTGTAATGCCATTTTCACATTTCGTGTGTTTCATGTAATTGTTTTATATATGCTATTATATGTACACATACACTTTGTATTAAAGTCTTTTTTTTATATACTATTATCAACTCTATGTTATTTTATACATATAATGTTTTTTAAATTCATTCTTAATTTGTATTACATAATCCTATATAATATATCTTTTAAATTATTATCATACATATGTATATATTTATTGACACTCATATTTAATCTATTATTAAATCCATATATTAGCATCATTCTAACATGTTCTATATACGTGCTCTGCATAAAACTTAAGTTATTTTCATACTTATTATTTTAGTATATATCTGGTTTTTATACGTTCTTAGACTCGTATATTTTATACATATATTTTTCTATATATATATATATATATACAAATATTAATACGCTATTTATTTTGATAGATTTTTATTTAAAACACCTTTTTCTTTGTGATTTATCAAGCATTTTCAATATATATATATGAAATAATTTTGGGAACTTCATTTTTTTTTGTAATTATAAAATTATTATTTTTGAGTAAATCTATATATATTTTATTACTCTTTTGTGTCATTTTTTATTATCACGTATTTTTGTAAACCCTTAAATGAATTTGCGTTTAAAACATTTACATTTACATACAATTAGATTCAAACTTTAATTCTATAATATTGCTTTCAATAATTATATAAATCTTTAGTTTCTACGCAAATTTATCAACTTATATATTACGTATTTTAAAAATATTCATTCTACGATATATTTTAATAATTGCGTGTGTTTATTAAGCTTGTCTTTACAAATTTTTATTTTCATCAATTCATATAGTATGTGTCGTATACTTATCATTGTTCCAAGATGATTCGATTCCATATCGCTTCTTTGATTTACATGTCGTTTTGCGCATCTAGTAGTAATCATTTTATGTTATGTCATGCATATTGTTGTAGCATATCATTTGTATTCATCGTTTTATTTGTCATGTTAACTATTCCTCATGTATGATTGAGATTGAGCTATAGCGTTTGTTACTTGATTAAATAAATTGCATTGCCTCCACTCTTCTATTGTCGTGTTTTAATGCGTACACATATTACCCCATTCATCGTTTTCCACTTGCCTTTGAAATGTGGTTTTATCAAATCTAAATTTATGATTAATTTCGTCTTATTTCAAATCCAATTAATACGTTTCAAACTAGTTTCGCAATTATTTAAAACGGAGGCAATATTCGATATTTGACAATTCATGGAATCGTGCCCTAACGTGTCGGGTTACAATTTCTCGTTTGCTCGAAGTAATCGAAGGTCCCTTCAAATTTTCACTCATATCTTTTAAAAATCCTTTAAAACAAAGGCAATACTCGATAATTGACAATTTGGGAATCATGCCCTATCGTGCTGGGTTGTGATCTCTCGTTTGTTCAAAGGAATCGAATATTCCTTTAGGTTTTCACTCGTGTTAATTAAAAACCTTTCAAAACGAAGGCGATGTTAGATGTTTGGCAATTTGAGAATCGTGCCCTATCGTGTTGGGTTGCACTTTTTCATTTGTCCAAAACAATCGAAGATCCCTTCAGAATTTCATTCGTGTTTTCTAAGATAAGGCAATGGTCAATGTTTGGAAATTCGAGGAATCGTACCCTACTGTGCTGGGTTTCAGTTTTCCGTTGAATTAAATAGTTGAGCATCCTTTTGCGATTTTTAAATTATAAATTTTCGGACATCGAAATAAGAAGATTCTTGGCAACCAACTCGGGTTATTCAAATATTATTAAAAAAGGAACCACACTTCAAAAACATTTTTTATTCTAGACAAAAGGACAGTATTCAATCGATTTGGTACCAATTTTGGGCGTAGTGAGGGTGCTAATCCTTCCTCATACGTAACCGACTCCCGAGCTCGTTTTCTTATATTTTCGTAGACCAAAATCGTCGTTTTAGTAAATCAAAAGTGTTTTGTTAAAATAACCAAATTCTTAAGTGATCCGATCACACTTAAACAAAAAGATCAGTGGCGACTCCCTATTTTTCATTTTTAATCCAAAGTCGACCCCCCGCTTTTTTTTAATAAAAAATGGTTTCGACAATAATAGTTTAAATTAAAATAAAATATTAATAAAAAATTCCCGCATAATATTTATATCTAAGATTTCAAATTATACTTTTGCTACTATAAATACAAATTAAATACAAAAGTTTCACCTTACACGTATACAAGGATCAAAATCGAATAATAATAATATGTAGTAAAAATTAATTTCATATTATATATTTTATAATAAATTATTTTAATCAGTTAAATAATAATTTGAATTAGATCAAATTAATCGAATTATAAAAATTATGTCAAACCCATCGTGCCAATGAATAATTTGACTTGAAATTAAACCTGATCATGGGTCAGGTTATCCACCTAGGCTCGAAGGTTTGTCCTGAAAGTGAGAGTATTTAGGTAAAAATATAGGTCCGAGAAATGGGTTTAGACAAAAAATAAGGCCCATTTTTTAAATGAGTTAGACCTCGGTTAAGATTTTTTGGCCTGGCCCAAATTTGCTTACATTTTTTCGCTTTTATTTACTACTATTTTACTGTTGTTTGCTATTGTTCTGTTATCATTTTGCTACTATTTTGCTATTATTAATATTGTTTTGATGTTGTTTTATTATCATTTTTATATTATTTGATGTGCCTCGAGTTTAGCACTTTTTATCTGGTCGAACTTGGATAAAATTTTAAACTCATTTTTCAGGCTAAACCGAACCCTGACCTAAAAAAAGAGTTTAAAATTTTGGATTAGCCCAGCTTGAACCTGGCCCAACTCATGATCAGGTTTAGTTTCAACGCAAATTTTATTTCATATATCAAATTAAATTACAATCTAGTAATTTCTTTTTATTTCCAAGCTCAGTTCACCATTAAAAATTAATATTGAGTCTAAACAAAGAAAATAAGGTTTTGGCTACTTAACTTCAAAAAGTTACAAATGATTACTTAACTATTCGAAAGTTTGTATTTAAGTCACTGGGTTATTAGCTTTTTTTCTTTTAAAGTACGACTAGCGAACTCAAAGCTACATTTCGATGTTTAGTAGATGGATCAGTACCCATCGACAAGTAGAAGAATATACTTTAGATCCAAATCAGTTTGACGATCAATATTGGAGATTAGAGATGAAAGCTATTTGAATTTTAGTTCACAGATTCGTAGCATTCACAGACAGTTATTTCACAAAGAAGGTTATACAATAACAATTTTAACAAGCTATTGACATAAATGAAAACTTTTGAATAGCAAAAACTATTTTATAACTTTTTAAAATTGAGTAACCAAACGTAAACTTACTAATAATTTAACGACATTAATTAATTACACTTTGTTTTTGTATGAACTCAACCCAATAAAATGGAAGTGGTCGAATCTAACCTATGGAGTCGGGGGAGCTACTCAGCTTAATTTCACATATAACAAAAATGATTAGAAAGTGTTTAAATTTTATAATTTCCATGGCAGGTGAGGGTAAATGCCAGTTTCTAACTAGAAAAATGAAAAAGGTTGAGGGTAAAGTCGATATATCAAACACTGGATTAAGAATCTTCTGAAAGAATAAGAAAATAATTAAGAAAGGGATAAATAAATTTAGATTTAACTTAACGTATTTGAAACCCTTTCTCCACACTCTTGCACATGTCTGACGTTATCATCTCTCTATTTTCTTTAATAAAAAAACATAAAAATATTTAACATTAATTATATATTTTTTATATTATTAAAGCATGCTACATCGAGAATTCAAGTATTGTATACATTATTAACCCGATCCTTTGTAAGAACTACCTATAATAACGAGTTTGCAAAATGGATCTATTTATTGTACAGGCCAATCTTGGGCCACCCAAAACACCCCAAACCCACCTAAATACATTAAACCATTTACTACCCATTCAGACCCAAATACAAACACCCCAAGCCCAATCAAAATTAACCCCCTAAAACCCAATAAACCCTCAGCCCAATATTTACAACCCTACCCAAGCCCGCTTGAACACCTAAACCCAATTAGTTTGAGTTGGGGTTTTAAACTGAAACCCTAGCCTCCCACTTCCCCGGCCGCGCACCAACCACCCCACACCCGCCCGACGGCGCCCCATGCCTCGGCACACCACCCCTGCTCCACCCATCGTCTACTTTGCAAGCGACATAGAAAAGCCAGGAGGACGTAAGAAAAATGATAACATCATTCGACTATATATAGCAAGAAAAAATGTAAAAAGAGGGAGATCATTGTAAATTTAAAACAAAGTGGTTTTGAAAGAAGAATCTGCACAAGAATAATACAAAAACAGATATCTCAAGAGGCAAATATAAAAAATCAAAGAGGTGACTTTTGGTTATTCGGTTTTCATTTTCATTTTCTTATATATTTTTTTCTCTTCTTTTCTTTGCTTATAATCATACATACACATATTTAAATAAAAAAACGAAAAAAAATATACCTTTTGGCGATTTCCGGCCACCGTGTACGGTGGCCGGCGTGGCGGTCGGCGCGGCGGAGGACAATCGGCCCTTGGGCCGGAGACTGGAACCCTCGTCGGTTTCTGGGTTTCATCAGAGAGAATGTTTCATTCTCTCTTTCTTTTTTTAAAAAACCCAAGCAAGAATGATTTTAAAAAAATTTTCTGACTTTTATAGGGCCTTTGTGCGACGTCGTTTTGGGGTATGCATTCAAAGCACCCAAAGCGGCGCTGCTTTTGGAGCATGACCCAAGACAGGACCCATTGTGGCTAGGATCGCGTGTTTTTAAGCGGAGGGGCTAATTGCCCTTTCAGCCCCTCCGCTTTCTTATGATTTTACAATCGAGTTCATGGCATTTTACGAATTGACCCTACAAAGTGTTGCGCTTTGCAATTTGGTTCCCCCTGATACGCATCGTTTTAAAAGCACTGAAAAATTGCTCTTTTGGTCCCCATTACTTGCATGCGTATTCCAATAGGCCCTTTTCCATTTACTTTCTTTTAAAATTCGCCCAAAACTTTGATTCTAATTCGATTTTCATCCCTTTTCATTTCACTTCTTTATTTATTTTATATTTAAAATACTATTATTATTCCTAATACTCCTAATATTATTGTAAACATTATTGATTGTTATTTATCCCTGATGTGTATATTATACAAAATGCTTAAAGATTACATTATGTGTATTTTTATATATTTTATATATGTAAATTTTAAATATCATGTTTTACATGTTTTTTTATACATTTTAATATTATTAGTTATTTTATATATTTATTATATGTATAATTTTAATATTATATTATATATGTATTTCTAATATCATTATTTATATACGTATGTATGTATTTATGTAATTCCCTAATATTTTTATATATTATTATTATTTCTAATATATGTATATACTTATATATTTATATATTATACGCATATATTTTTAATGTTATTTATTGTATACTTCTTTACTACTCGTACCTTTTTACGTATGTATATATCTTTTTATATTATTAGTTATGTGTTTTTTTACTATTCCATGTATATTATTACATATGTACATTGTATATGTTATGTATATACATACTTTTCTCACTTATGTTACGTACATGATCTTAATATTATTTTTTTATACGTATACTCATTATTTTCTTGTATTTGATATTATCCTTATGTTTAATCTTACATATATTATTAATGTTTACTTTCAACATTATAGTAGTATTTGTTATTTGTTTCTAAATCTGTTTATAGTTATTCCATTCATTTATTCTTATTTCATATCAATTTTATTTCTTATTATTTCGAAAATCATATTATTGTTTTGTTAATCAATTTCAATAACCAAGGCAATATATCGATTCAACATTAAGTCATCGAGTTCATCGCTATGTTGGGTGAACGTCAATTGACTCGTGTTAAAGCGATATACCCTTCTCAAAAATCGAAATAAAATTGAAATTTCTCGTCTTTTTCGGATCACAACCAAATTTTAAATTAAACTCGTATTTTTGAAAATTAAGACATCACGTGTTTATAAGATACCAATTTTTTGGGCGTTGCGAGGGTGCTAATACCTTCCTCGCACGTAAGCGACTCAACCCTAATTTTTTCTCTGGATTTTAACGTAAACCTAAACCTAGCCTTTTATTTGTTTTTAAAGAAAAAAATCTAATAGGTGTCCGATCACACCTAGAAAAAGATCGGTGGCGACTCGGTTTATTTTAAAACCAAATTTCAATTTCCAATTTTCTAATAAATCGCCACAATTTAGCGACCAAAACAAAAAATTTTTACGTCAGCTACAATTGGCGACTCCACTGGGACCAGTTTTGAGAGTCGAGTTGAATAAACACATTTTGTCAAAAGTTTTCAAATTTCCTTGTTCAAAGTAAATATTTGGTCGTGATCCGAAATTTCGTTTTCAAAATTCATGCATTTGCATCGTGTTGTAAATATTTTTCTAACTCGTTTTTTGCCCTTTTGTTTTTAGTTTTAAATTTTTACGGTTCTTTTGGTTTAGCTTTTAAATAAAAATGTTTATGAGTTTCTCCCCACACACACATCGTGCACTTGCATTTTGCATAACATGAGTTCTATGCGGACTCCGTCCGTTTAAGTGAAAGTAAACACTACGCCTTCGTGAGTTAACTCGTCCCTCATACAGGCTAGTGAATACTTTGGGTTACATATGACTTATGCTTTCGTGAGTTAACTTGTCCCTCCGCATAGGCATAAGTAAATGTAATCCCTCGAATTGAGCTCGTGAGCTTGTAATGAGCTACGACCGAGGCTTCGTGCTAGTCTTAGTAGACGATAGTACGAACGATTCGAGTACCTATCTAGAACCAAAACCGCATATAACGAACCATACGAGCTGTCCAATTAGAGCCATGCCGAACCTCCGTCGCTTATAGTCACCAAAATAAGTACACGGGAAATGCTTTTTGCCTTTCATTTACACTGTTTATGTAAAAATTGGGCCGAGTAGTTTAATTCGTTTCTCAAATTATATTACTAACCAAGTTTGTTTGTTTTTATTTTTATTTTCATCATGCATCATAAGGCATCACATTAGGAAGGTGTTGATTAAAGGATAGTTGCCAAAGAACGGGTTTTCGATGGAGGAGTCAATTACACAAATAATCGAGAAGAATGCCGTGGTTCGAGACTGGTCTCTAAAAACTCGAGAGAGAGAAAGGGGACGACCTAGTGGAGGGAGTGTTGCCAATTTGCCCGAACATACAAGCGTGAATGTCCGCCAAAATAACCTTGAGGATTTGGTGCAAGTTTGGAACCAATGGGATTGGACACTAGGGCATTTTCAGAGAGGTATGGAGATATAGCTCACTTGATCACCATTCGTGTAGACGAGCAGTTGATTAAAGCCATGGTTCGGTCGGGACCCGACTTATCGGTGCTTTACATTCAATCAAGAGGACATGACTCAACCATAGAAGAGTATCTTGTCGCTTTACTCGCATCGATAATGTGCAATTCGTCCAAGATATACGTGAAGGAGCCTAAGCCCTTGACCTTTAGAAAAAGTTAGTAAGACTAGCGGACATGACTGATGCTGGGCGAAAAACAAATA
Source organism: Gossypium anomalum (assembly GCA_025698475.1). Taxonomy (NCBI): domain Eukaryota; kingdom Viridiplantae; phylum Streptophyta; class Magnoliopsida; order Malvales; family Malvaceae; genus Gossypium; species Gossypium anomalum. Next base: position 88,709,749 of record CM046968.1, read on the forward strand.
AAAAGAAGAATGAAACGATTTGCATTCCATGGTCTAGCCTACGAGAATCGGTTACGAGTCATCCGGACATATTGAAGAGAGTTAATCTATTTGCCTTGGCCATTTACGGTTTGGTCATTTTCCGAGAGTTCTAGGACATATTGAGGTCGCAGATATTTGATTTCTTGAAAGGCTAAAACAAGGAGTCAACCTGTCCCGACTATCTTAGCCGAGACATTCAGGTCCTTGAGTACTTGTCGAAGGGTTAGAAAGGGACGATTTATCGGATGTGCACAGCTGCTCAACGTTTGGATTTTGAGTCATTTTTGGAAAGTAGAGCGCACTCCATTCCACATGTTTTCAAAAACATTCGCCCGCTAGAAGCTTACCTCAAGAAAGAGTGGCGAAAGAAAGAAATCACCGAGCAACATTGGGTATCAGTGTTTCAGAATCTTCGCGACGAGGATATAACGTGGAGAGCACCCTGGATCCGTCCTGCAGTTTTGCTATACAAATGTGGAAGCCAAGATTGGGTACCTTTACTCGGATTATGGGGAGGAGTTGGATACGCTCCGCTATTGGTTCAAAGGCAATTTTCTTCGCGACAATTTATACCCGCAACCGGAGGGCTAGTGCGATCGAGTTCGCGCTTCACGGGTGAAGGATATATGAAGAAAATCCGAGACACTCGCAAGGTCTTGGAATGAAATTCATTTCATGGAATTAGCCTTGTATCTTTGATACTCTCACCCAAGACTATGACCTATGGAGAAAGCAACGGGTAAGTAGTCGACAAATCTCATCAACAAATTACACTTTGCCAGAATCCTTTTTGGAGGAAATGCCATCCGAATTGGAAATAGCTAGACAAGAATTCGAGCGAGAAAAAGCTAAGATGTCTAGGGACCTCGGTACCCTTCAAGAAGAAAACTATCGGTGAAGATTGAAGTTCGAGGTTGAAAGGTCAGGGAAAAAAGTACAAAGGAGGCCGAGGTCACGAGAAACGACTTAAGGGACCTTCACTTGGAAAATAAGAAATTAAGAAACACTATAAAGAATAGTGGATTGGGCAAGTCGACGGTGAGTGGAAGGAAGAAATTAGCAACATCAAGGAGGAATGGAATTTTGGAAGGAAAAGCAAAGAAAGAAGAGGAAAAGGCGCGTATACGCAATAGAGTTAAGAAGGAAGAATGCCGAGTATGAAATGGCAATCATGAATTTGCGAATAGTCGATCTGAACATCGAGAATTAAAAAAGGAGAGTACGAGATTTAGAAAATATGCTACAATCTCATCAACAACAATTAGATAACCTCCGAAGGCTCTAGAAGAAAAGAATGATCGAGACGATCGGGACATGCACGCGTATGAAGGAACTCTCCAAGAAAGAGAAATGCAACTCAACTTACGATCAATGAAATTCGCCAAGCGGCTATGCAAGTTGTTCAATTATCAGATGAAGCCGAAGTTCTCAGTTGTCAATTCCCTCCGAGCCAGAGATCGAGCATATCAGAGTTTTTAGAGCAAGTGAAGAAACAAGGCAATGTGGCTAGGAAATTTGTGTAACTGTTGGAAAAAAATGAAAACTTTTTGTAACGTACTCTTCTGATAAATGAAATGCCTACATATGGGGCTATCTTGAAATCAACACCAAATTCTTGCATATTTATTCATAACTAACATTTATGCATCATTTATTCTTTGGACATTCATTCATTCATATACCCATTCATTCATTCATCGCATGTACATATCACCATCCACCGGAACTAAAAGAGTCATATAATCCACAGTTGCAAGACTTCAAGACTGGAATCACGACATTTATACGAGCAACGCATGCGACAAACTAGGGCAATGGAAGCGAGTTCAATGAGAGAATCGAAAGGATGGAAAGGGCTCAAAAGGAATTACAAGAGCAATCTGGCCAAATCGCAGCAAGAAGAAACGAGAGATCTAATGGTAAGATCTCGAGAGGAGTCATTTGAGCAAAGAGATCGGATGGCTAAAATGATGGAGATGATGACAACTTTGGTCAAAGGAAAGGGACCCATGCGAGAACCGGATGTTATGGAACCTCAATCGAGAATTCACCACGATCGGGATCCACTCTATCCTCCGGGATTCACTCCACCACCCGCATATACAACATGAGAGAGGGTATGCTCAAGGAGAACCCACGGAGCTTGGAACATCGACCTATGCCACCTGCTCCACCCACTAATTTGGGGCAAGGAATATTCGCGTCGAACCACAGGGCTAGTCCTGGCTGATCCACTAGTTCCAGATCTGGATGACCCGCAGAAGTTGCCAAATTGAAATTGGATAACCATGACGCTGAAATATAAGAGTGCGGAGGAAAGACTCAAAGCAATAGAAGGCACCGAGGTCTTCTCGGTATTTGGGTGCCAAGGAACTTAGTCAGTACTGATCTAATTTTGCCTCCGAAGTTCAAGGCGCTGATTTTGAGAAGTATGATGGGACTAGGTGCCCAAAAGCACATCTCATCATGTTCTCGTCGAAAAATGATGGTTACGTGAATGATGATAAGTTACTTATACATTGCTTCCAAGATAGTCTAACGTGGTGACCCCTCCGTTGGTACAACCAGATTCAGTGAGGAAAAGATTAGATCTCGGAAAGATTTGGCATCTGCTGATTCTGCGAACAATACAAGCATGTATCGGACATGGTGCGAGCCAGGATGACCTTACGGATGATGGAGAAAAAGCCGTGAGAGACTTTTAGGCAGATGTGAGAGATGGAAAGAGCGTCTCGGCCCAAGTGGAACCCCACTAACAAAAGCGGAGATAACTGTTCTCTTTATCAACACCTTAAAGGTGCCGTTTTATGACAAACTAGTGGGAGTGCCACGAAGGAGTTTCTGAGATATTGTAATATCACGGGAGCTCATAGAAACGCCGTTAAGAGGCTGTAGAATGGAAAGTTCGGAGAAGGTTCGAAAAAGGCGGTGCCTATGAAAAGAAGGAACCAGAAACCCACATGGTCGGGATGGGAAACCGCTATGCCCCTAATTCATATCCTAACCAACCAGGACCCAAATTTTCCACCTCCAAATTTCTATTATCCTCCTCAAACCCCCTTACTACCAAACACCACCTCCTTCCTACCCAGTATACGCTTATGAACAACCAAAGACACGCCACCACTTTCTCACAAAACTCTGCACTGACTCAAAACCAACTCGAGAAATGAGCCAAGACCAAAGAAGGCCTAATACCAAGAGACCGCAGTTTACTCCCATCCCGTGTCGTATGGGGAATTGTACCCAAAACTTTTGGAGAAACAGCGATCTCTCCCACTACATGGCACCCCTTAAACCTCCATACCGAAATGGTACGATCCAAATGCAGTTTGTGCATATCATCCCGGGAATCAAGGGCATTCTGAGAACTCATCTTGCTTTCAAAAGGAGAGTTCAAGGGCTCATCGACGCGGGCATCTTGCGATTTGATGAAATGCTTGGCGATGATGATTGGGAATCCATTCCCAAACCACACCGAAGGAATGTCAGTCTGATGGGAGAGGAGGATAAACGACGAAGTAAAAGATGGGTATCTGAAGTGAGAACACCTCTGCAGAGAATCTGGGAGGTGCTAGTTGAAAAAGGGTTGCTTTGTCCTTTTAACGGAGTATTCGAAGGAAGGGATACAAAGAGTCGCAGTTTTTGCGAGTTCCATGGCATCGAAGGACACGACATTCAGTCCTGTGATGAATTCAGAAGATTATTACAAAATATGATGAACAACAAGGAGATCGGGATCTTTTGTAAAGCCGAAGTGGCCGATAGTGGAGAAATATGTGCCTCTGACAATCAATCATCAGGTCCCCCTTATAGCGCGGATCGACCATTGGTGATTTATTATGACGCGAAGAAGAAGCCGGTGAAACCAAAGATGATAATCGAAATACCATCTCCTTTCCCTTATAAGGACAACAAAAGCGAAGACAGTGGAGATATGATGTCGAGCATCGCCACACCGGAAGTTGGAAAGTCCAAAGCGTAATTGAAGATGTTGGGAGGTAGGTCATTTTACCCGAAGTGGACGGTGCTATTCCAAAGAAGTTGAACCGATAAGAAAAAGTAGCGACTTGAAGCAAAAGGAAAGCGATGATGCACGAAGTCGAAGTCGAGCAAGAAATTCCACCCACGCAAGAAACTAAAAAGCACTGTGGATGAGGAAGAAGCTCAAGAATTCTTGAAGTTTATCAAGCACGATTGAGTATAGTGTGGTGGAACAATTGAGTAAGCGACGGTAGCGAATCTCGATTTTATCTTTCTTGTTAAATTTGAGCCATACAGGAATGCTTTATTGAAGGTGTTAAATCAAGCTTATGTGGCCAATAACATATCCGTTGAAAAGCTTGATAGGTGGGTAAACAATTTGAATGCGGACAATTTCATCTCTTTTAGTGATGATGAGATCCGCCAGCGGTAGAGGATCGGTGAAAGCATTGCACATCACGACCCATTGCAAGGGCTACATAATACCGAAGCGTGCTCATCGATAATGGGTCAGCATTAAATGTTATGCCATTGGCCACACTTTCCAGAATACCGATGGATTTGTCCTACTTAAGGCCCTGTCATTCCACAGTAAGGGCATTCGACGGGACGAGGCGTGAAGTTATGGGAAAGATTGAGATCCCTTTAGAAGTGGGCCCTTACATTTATGATGTTGAGTTCCAAGTCATGGACATTACGCCATCGTATAACTGCCTTTTGGGGAGACCCTGGATCCATTCTGCTGGAGCGGTCCCGTCATCCCTCCACCAAAAAATAAAATTTATCATGGACGGCTGTCTGGTCACTGTCGAAGGAGAAGAAGATATTGTCGCATCTGTATCTGCTGATGCACCGTACTTGGAAGCGAACAAAGACGCAGTGGAGTGTTCCTTCCGGTCCCTTGAATTTGTGAATGCCACTTTCGTTGCTGAGGGAAACAGAATTCCAGTGCCGAAACTGTCGAGAAATACCAGAATGGGTGTCAAGTTAACCGTAGGAAGAGGAGCTCGAGCAAGAAGAGGTTTAGGCAGACATCTGCAAGGAATAGTTAGGGCTTTAAAGCCAGTGCAGCACAAGGCTCGATACGGTTTGGGATTCCAGCCTGACATGCGTCAAAGGAGAAGACAGTGGAAGAAAGATCAGGAAAGAAGGATTGCAAGAACTTTGGGCCGAGAACCAGAATGGGAGCCCATAGAATACCCTCCTTTGTCAAAAACATTTACGTCTGCGGGAATGATATACCCTGGACAAGACGATCCACGAAACATGCTGAGGATAATTGAAAGGGGTTTTCAGAATGTCAGCATAAATGTCATTGACAAAGGGGCTGGTACAAGTAAAGATGTCTCGAGGATACGCCCTTGCCCTCCTGGTTTCATGTTGAACAATTAGACTTAGAGGAGCTTCTTGTAGTTCATAAGTCTTCAGAGTAATGCCAAACATTAACTTTCTATTATGTCTTTAGATATAATAGAATTCTTTTGTAAGAGCGTGCATTCGCTCTTTATCATTTAAATGAATATCAATGAAGATGCATTTTGTCACGATTTTTTCGCATTATCGCTAATTTCATAATCATTTTCTCATTTCATAGCCCACATTCACATTTGCCACATTCCATGCCATAACATTCCTTTGTTGATTCCAATACTTGGATACCCTCTATAGCTTCCTTTTCCATTCAACTTTGGTGCTCGGATATCGATGACATGAACAAACCCGTTCATGAGTCTTGAAATCGATTTTGAGAAGGTTTGTTTGTTTAGGAGAATTTGAAGTGAAGAAAATCTTGAAGATTACGTCTCGTCTCTCCGAATTGTTAAGAATGGTGGAACAAGAGGATAAACAGATTTTTGCCTCATGAAGAATCTGTGGAAACAATAAACTTGGGCAATCAAGAAAGGAAACAAGAAGTGAAGATTGGGACTTCTATTTGAGAGCACCGGGCATAATTTGATCGCTCTACTCTGCGAATACAAAGATGTTTTCGCATGGTCATACCAGGACATGCCAGGGCTAGATGAAGATTTAGTGGTCCACAAGCTCCTATTAAAGCGAATGCAAGCCCATCAGCCAAAAATTAAGACGGATGAGACCCAAATGCTACTAAAAAAAAAAGAGAAGTCAGAAGCAATTTGACGCTGGTTTCCTACAAGCCTCCAAATATCCGAATGGGTGGCTAATATAGTTCGGTACCAAAGAAAGATGGCAAGGTGCGAATGTGTGTGGACTACCGTGACTTGAATCGAGAGCGCCCAAAGGATAACTTTCCTTACCACATATTGATACGTTGGTGGACAACACAAACAAAGCATTCATTGTTTTCTTTCATGGATGGATTCTCGGGTATAATCAGATCAAGATGGCCCCGAGGATATGGAGAAAACTACCTTCATAACAATGTGGGAACGTTACGCTACAAGGTGATGCCATTCGGGTTAAAGAATCTTTGGGGCAACATATCGAGAGCTATGGTAACGTTATTCCATGACATGATGCATAAAGAAATAGAGGTCTATGTCGATGATATGATTGCTAAAATCCAGGGGAAGAAGATCATATAGTGAACTTGAAGAAGTTGTTCGACAGTGAGAAAGTTCGATTAAAGCTCAATCCACCAAATGTACGTTGGGGCTACCTCGTGGAAGTTGCTAGGCTTCATTGTCGAGTGAAAGAGGTATCGAGGTTGATCAGATAAAATAAAGGCCATTCAAGAGTTACCGCCTTGCACGCAAAAGGAAGTTAGAGGATTTTTAGGGAGATTAAACTACATCGCCCGATTTATCGCTCAACTTACCAACCAGTGCGACCCAATCTTTCGGCTTCTTCGAAAACATAACCCGGGAGATTGGAATGAGGAATGCCAGGTGGCCTTTGATAAGATAAAGCAATATTTGTCTAGTCCTCCAGTGCTAGTACCGCCAACTCCGGGGAGACCTTTGATTTTGTATTTGACGGTGTTCGAAAATTCAATGGGTTGCGTACTGGGGCAACACGATGAGACAGGAAAAAAAGAAAAGGCGAACTACTACCTCAGCAAAAAGTTCACTGAATATGAGGCAAAGTACTCGTCCATTGAAAAATTTTGTTGCGCTCTAGTTTGGGTAGCTCGGAGACTCAGACAATACATGTTGTACCATACGACATGGCTAATTTCAAAGCTGGACCCGATAAAATACATGATGGAATCGCCGGCATTATCAGGAAGGATGGCCCGATGGCAGATTCTCCTTTCGGAATATGACATTGTCTATGTAAGTCAGAAGTCAATAAAAGGAAGCGCAATAGCCGACTTCCTAGCAACTCGAACGACAGAGGAATATGAGCCTTTAAGGTTTGATTTCCCAGACGAAGACTTAATGTGCATCATCGAAATGAAAACGAGTCATCAAAAGAGAAGTCATGGAAGATGTGTTTTGATGGTGCGTCGAATGCTTTGGGGCATGGAATCGGAGCAATCCTGGTGTCACCAGAGGGGAATCATTATCCATTTACTGCAAGACTAAACTTCTTCTGCACCAATAATATCGCAGAATATGAGGCCTGTATCATGGGGCTTCGTGCAGCTATCGAGCGAAACATCAAAATCCTAGAGGTATACGGAGACTCAGCTCTAGTGGTTTACCAGATCCGTGGAGAGTGGGAAGTGAGGGATCCAAAATTGATCAAGTACAGTGATTTAGTAGCCGAATTGATCAAAGAATTCAAAGAAGTAACTTTTCACTATTTCCCACGAGAAGAAAACCAATTGGCTGATGCCCTGGCCACTTTGGCTTCAATGTTCAAAGCAAGTAAAGAAGCAGAAATAATGCCCCTCAAAATGAGCATATACGAGGTCCCTGCACACTGTTGTAGCATTGAAAAAGAAGCAGACGGGCGTCCATGGTTCCACGATATCCTAGAATATATCAAGAATCGAAGCTATCCCGAACAAGCGAATGAGAACGACAAAAGAACGATTAGAAGAATGGCGTGGATTTGTTCTTGACAGGACATCCTATACAAAAAAGGAAAGGATCAGATGCTCTTGAGATGTGTGGATGATGTTGAAGCTAGGAAGATACTTGCAGAGGTCCATGAGGGAATTTGCGGAACACATGCCAATGGTTTCAATATGGCCAGAAAGATCATGAGACTCGGTTATTATTGGATGACAATGGAAAGTGACTGCATCAATTTTGCCAGAAAATGCCACAAATGTCAAATCTACGGCGATAAAATTCATGTAGCCCCTTCGCCCCTTCATGTCATGACTTCTCCGTGGCCTTTTTCTATGTGGGGCATGGACGTTATAGGGCCAATCTCTCCAAAGGCATCAAACGGACATCGATTCATTTTTGTGGTCATCGATTACTTCACAAAATGGATAGAAGCCGCTTCGTTTGCCAATGTGACAAGGATTGCATTTGCGAGTTTTGAAAAAGGAGATCATTTTGCGGTGCGGATTGCTGAAAGAATCATTTGAGATAATGCCACGAATCGAACAATAAGATGATGAAAGAAGTGTGCGGCGGTTCCAAATAAAGCATCATAACTCTTCGCCCTATCGCCCAAAGATGAACAGAGTGTTGAAAGCGACTAACAAGAACATTAAAAGGATCATTGGGAAAATGGTGAGACATATAAAGATTGGCACGAGAAACTTCCATTTGCTTTGTTTGCATATCGCACATCTGTGCGAACATCTACGGGAGCAACTCCTTTCTCTCTAGTCTATGGAATGGAAGCCGTGCTACCTATCGAGGTTGAGATCCCCTCTCTGCGAGTCTTAATGGAATCAAAGTTAGAAGAAGAAGCGAGAATGGGTTCGAGCTCGATATGATCGATTGAACCTCATCAAGAAAAACGTCTAAGAGCAATTTGTCATGGGCGGATGTACCAAAAGAGAATGATCGCAAACACATGACAAGAAGGTACGACCAAGAGAATTCCGTGAAGGAGAACTTGTGTTGAGGAAAATTCTCCCGATACAAAAGGACCTGCGAGGAAAATGGGCACCAAACTGGGAAGGACCATACGTCGTAAAAAAGGCATTTTCAGGTGGAGCTTTGATCCTTACCGAGATGGATGGGAAAGAGTTAGCAAATCCAGTGAACTCAGATGCGGTGAAGAAGTACTATGCTTGAAAAAAGAAAGTCAAGATGAAAACCCGAAAAGGGCATCTTAAAAAAAAAAAAAAAAAAAAAAAAAAAAAAAAAAGGGGATCAGAGCGAAAACCCGAAAAAGGGCGCTTTGATTAAACACAAAAGATTAGGATGAAAACCCGAAAGGGCGTTCTAATGAAGCAAACATTCGGCTTACAAGGCAAGGTGTTTTAAACCGTACGACAAACAGTAAGACTACAGTATTTGAAGCATCTATGAAAGCTCAAAATCTTCTACGCAAGGAGCCAGACTCGAAAAGATTCTCGATTGAGGGACGTGGAAGAGTTCATGTGTTGAATATCTAGAGCATTTGTATCCGTTGAATACGATCTTTTCTTTCTTTTTGACATTTTTACTCTCATTGGTTAACTTCCTTTGTTTGCCACACTTGAAATAAGTGAATACGAGATATCATTTTGTCCCTACTTGGCCTTTTGTTTCATGCATCTCATTATGTGTTTATTTACATGATAAATGGTGAAATGACATGCTCTAAACAAAAGAAATGTTAAGCATTACTGTTTGAAAATTTGGTAAGCACAAGAGCCTCAAAGCAAGAATAAAGTTCAACGGGGGCTAAAGAGTGATATCTGAGAAACGTTGATTACTTGCAAAGCCTAAAGGCGAGTACATGGCTTAAAAAGAAAGTCAAGAGCCGAAGTAATGAATGCAGATCCTCAACAATCGTGGCAAAAAGGACAAGCGACAAACATGTTTAAGGAGCACTGCATAATCATGTAGGCATAAAAGCATTTAAGACAAACATATGCATAGCATGATAACCTCATGCATGGCATATACAGGTACTCCAACAGAGCAAGAAATCTGGAATGAGAGTCATGATGAATCAAATGAAAAGACACCTGAGTTCTACCAAAGGACAGGTTTTGGTTTTGATGTTTTAATTCATGTTTTTCAAGAAAATCAACTCATATTGCGAGAGGTGAGTTGAGCCTCAAGACACGTTGAGGTAATTTCAGTTTATGTTTCAGGAAAATCAACTCATATTGCGAGAAATGAGTTGAGCCTCAGGACACGCTGAGGTATTTTCAATTTCGGTTTTCAATTGATGTTTCAAAAATCAACTCATATCATGAGAGAGGTGAGTTGAGCCTCAAGCCACGCTATTTGAGGTATCTTTAGTTTATATTTCAAAAAATTGACTCATCTTGTGAGAGGTGAGTCAAGCCTCGGGGCACGCTGAGGTATTTTTAATTTTTGTGTTTTAAATCAACTCATATTGCGAGAGGTGAGTTGAGCCTCAAGACACGTTGAGGTAATTTCAATTTATGTTTTCAAAAAATCAACTCATAATGCGAGAGGTGAGTTGAGCCTCAAGACATGTTGAGGTAATTCATGTTTTTCAAAAAAATCAACTCATATTGCGAGAGATGAGTTGAGCCTTAGGCCACACACGGAGGTATTTTTAGTTTATGTTTCAAAAAAATTGACTCATATTGCGAGAGGTGAGTCAAGCCTCGGGGCACGCTGAGGTAATTTCAATTTATGCTTTTCAAAAATTGACTCACATTGCGAGAGGTGAGTCAAAAACCTCAGGTCACACTGAGGTCTTTTCAATTTCTGTTTGTCAAAAATCAACTCATAATGCGAGAGGTGAGTTGAGCCTCAAGACACGTTGAAGTAATTTCAAATTATGCTTCTCAAAAAGTCAACTCGTATTGCGAGAGGTGAGTTGAGCCTCGGGGCACGTTGAGGTAATTTCAATTTATGTTCCAAAATCAACTCATATTGCGAGAAGTGAGTTGAGCCTCAGGGCAAGCTGAGGTATTTTAAATTTCCATTCTCAATTTATGTTTTTCAAAGGTCAACTCATATTGCGAGAGATGAGTTGAGCCTTTTTAATTTCTGTTTTTCAATTATCAACTCATATTGCAAGAGGTGAGTTGAGCCTTTTAATTTCTGCTTTTAATTTCTATGATTCAAAAACCAACCCACATTGCGAGAAATGAGTTAAGCCTCAGTTCACATGCTGAGGTATTTTCAATTGTTGTTTTTAATGTGTTTCCTTAAAAGAGTCAATTCATATTGCGAGAAATGAGTTGAACTCAGGATCACATGCCAAGCAAAGACTAAAAGATTGAAGCTGATTGAAGACATCAGATTTGGCCTCCCGAAGTTGCGATAAAGAAAGCGAGTCAAAGTTGCAAGTCTTGTTCCTGAAGTTGTTGATAAAAGCGGTCAAAGTTGCAAGTCTTGTTCTCGAAGTTGCGGTGGAGCTAATCAAAGATATCAAAGCTTGCCTTTTAGAGTCACGAGAAGAGAAGATCACAAACCTCATCTCTTGAAGCCATAGAAAGGTGGATCAAGTTGTAGATTTTATCTTCCAGAAAGCTACAAGTGAAGTAGATCAAGTTGTAGATTTTATCTTCAGAAGCTACAAGTGAAGTAGATCGAAGCCTCAAATCTCATATCCTTGAAGCCACATTGAAGAAGATTAAAGTTACAAGGCTACAAGATACGGTGGACTAGAAGAAGACTACCCAGAACAAGAAGAGCACCGATGAAGTCAAGACTCGCAAGACAGAGCCAAATTGGCCTTTCTTTATGTCTTTGCTCTATTCTCGTTGCATGACAATGAGCAAAGAGGGGCAGCCGTACAGGCCAATCTTGGGCCACCCAAAACACCCCAAACCCACCTAAATACATTAAACCATTTACTACCCATTCAGACCCAAATACAAACACCCCAAGCCCAATCAAAATTAACCCCCTAAAACCCAATAAACCCTCAGCCCAATATTTACAACCCTACCCAAGCCCGCTTGAACACCTAAACCCAATTAGCCCAGGTTAGGGTTTCAGAAACTGAAACCCTAGCCTCCCACTTGCCCGGCCGCCGCAACCACCCCCCACCTGCCCCCTGACAGCGCCCCATGCCTCTGGCACACCAGCCCTGCTCCACCATCAGCGTCTCGCACCTGCAAGCAGCATAGAAAAGCCAGAGGACAGAAGAAAAATGATAACATCATTCGACTATATATAGCAAGAAAAAAATGTAAAAAGAGGGGAGATCATTGTAATTTACACGAAAACAGTGGTTTTGAAAGAAGAATCTGCACAAGAATAATACAAAAACAGATATCTCAAGAGGCAAATATAAAAAATCAAAGAGGTGACTTTTGGTTATTCGGTTTTCATTTTCATTTTCTTATATATTTTTTTCTCTTCTTTTCTTTGCTTATAATCATACATACACATATTTAAATAAAAAAACGAAAAAAAATATACCTTTTAGCGATTTCCGCCACTGGTGTACACGTGTGCGGTGCGCAATGCTTGTCAGTGTGGCGGGACAATCGGCCCTTGGGCCGGAGACTGGAACCCTCGTCGGTTTCTGGGTTTCATCAGAGAGAATGTTTCATTCTCTCTTTCTTTTTTTAAAAAACCCAAGCAAGAATGATTTTAAAAAAATTTTCTGACTTTTATAGGGCCTTTGTGCGACGTCGTTTTGGGGTATGCATTCAGCACCCAAAACGGCGTCGTTTTGGAGCATGACCCGAAGACCCGACCCATTGTGGCTAGGATCCGCGTGTTTTTTAAGCGGAGGGGCTAATTGCCCTTTCAGCCCCTCCGCTTTCTTATGATTTTACAATCGAGTTCATGGCATTTTACGAATTGACCCTACAAAGTGTTGCGCTTTGCAATTTGGTTCCCCCTGATACGCATCGTTTTAAAAGCACTGAAAAATTGCTCTTTTGGTCCCCATTACTTGCATGCGTATTCCAATAGGCCCTTTTCCATTTACTTTCTTTTAAAATTCGCCCAAAACTTTGATTCTAATTCGATTTTCATCCCTTTTCATTTCACTTCTTTATTTATTTTATATTTAAAATACTATTATTATTCCTAATACTCCTAATATTATTGTAAACATTATTGATTGTTATTTATCCCTGATGTGTATATTATACAAAATGCTTAAAGATTACATTATGTGTATTTTTATATATTTTATATATGTAAATTTTAAATATCATGTTTTACATGTTTTTTTTATACATTTTAATATTATTAGTTATTTTATATACTGTTATATGTATAATTTTAATATTATATTATATATGTATTTCTAATACTGTTATTTATATACGTATGTATGTATTTATGTAATTCCCTAATATTTTTATATATTATTATTATTTCTAATATATGTATATACTTATATATTTATATATTATACGCATATATTTTTAATGTTATTTATTGTATACTTCTTTTACTACTGCACCTTTTTACGTATGTATATATCTTTTATATTATTAGTTATGTGTTTTTACTATTCCATGTATATTATTACATATGTACATTGTATATGTTATGTATATACATACTTTTCTCACTTATGTTACGTACATGATCTTAATATTATTTTTTTATACGTATACTCATTATTTTCTTGTATTTGATATTATCCTTATGTTTAATCTTACATATATTATTAATGTTTACTTTCAACATTATAGTAGTATTTGTTATTTGTTTCTAAATCATTTATAGTTATTCCATTCATTTATTCTTATTTCATATCAATTTTATTTCTTATTATTTGAAAATCATATTATTGTTTTGTTAATCAATTTCAATAACCAAGGCAATATATCGATTCAACATTAAGTCATCGAGTTCATCGCTATGTTGGGTGAACGTCAATTGACTCGTGTTAAAGCGATATACCCTTCTCAAAAATCGAAATAAAATTGAAATTTCTCGTCTTTTTAGGATCACAACCAAATTTTAAATTAAACTCGTATTTTTGAAAATTAAGACATCACGTGTTTATAAGATACCAATTTTGGGCGTTATGAGGGTGCTAATACCTTCCTCGCACGTAATCGACTCGAACCCTAATTTTTTCTCTGGATTTTAACGTAAACCTAAACCTAGCCTTTTATTTGTTTTTAAAGAAAAATCTAATAGGTGTCCGATCACACCTAGAAAAAGATCGGTGGCGACTCGGTTTATTTTTAAAACCAAATTTCAATTTCTAATTTTCTAATAAATCGCCACAATTTAGCGACCCGAAACCAAAATTTTTACGTCGCTACATTTATCATAAAAAGAATTGTTGTTTCTGATACTGCTTCACCTTAATTGTTATTTGAACAAGTTAAAGTTATGTCTTGATTTGAGTGGGGATAGCATTTCTCTTATGCGTGTCCATTAAAATTTGAAAAACCCAAACATCTCAGAAATAAATAGAGAGATAGGAATTTATCGAACAAACCGCACTCCTTTGTATCTACCAAGAGTCCATTGATGAGAAGGGGTTGGGGAAAGCTTGAACCCAATTTCTATAGTGATGAATATAAGCGCAATTGAAATTCTTGGGGAGTTATACATTTGTGTATTTATAAGACCTTTCATGCTTGTTTTATTGTTCATGAAAATTAATTCTTTCGAGATTCTGTAACTGTCTCTCTCAACAAGATCGTTTTCAAGATTCAAATTTGCGTTCTCTCTCGAAAATATAATATGTCTTACCACTGTACTCGACACTTGATTAATATAATTACATGAAAATATTCAACATTATATAATTACATGTATGGTGATCACGAAACCTTTGATTCCATATATTAAATTCTAGTGAAGTCTTGTTCTTGAATTTATTATATTAACTATATCTTCTTTTAAATTACTATATTTATGTGTATTCTAATTTTTATTTAGAATAATTTTAAAGCATACTCGAACCTATATCATCGTGCATTGATAATAATACTCATATCAATTAAACTAAAATTCAATCGACATGTGTATTCTAATTCTGAATCTCATAACATTTTATTAAATTCATTTAATTTATATAAGACACCATATTCTCTTTTAATTGTTTACATTAGTGGTGATTTCTTTCTTTATAAATTATCTTTTTGGTAGTTGAATCATTTGTTCTAAAAGATGCACACAACAACCTTCTAGTTGGTAAGTAAATTTTTAAGAACCAAATAAAGACAAAAACCTCTCACTTCATTCTCTAAAAATTGATTCCTCTTGTGGCATAATCCCAAGTGTAATTGGAGGAGGTTATACCTATTCATGAGTAATATTTTTTCTGATTAGATTAGTGTTGTTGGAATTAAATCTGATTAATTCATCGTATCGTTTGGATCGAAAATCGGTTAGTATATCAGTTCGAATAAAAAGTTAAACCAATTTTTAAGTAAATTGTTTTGGAATATGTTTAAAATAAAAAAAATTAAGATAGAAAGTCAGTGGTTGAATTGATTTATAATTTTTTTAATAATTTTAATTTTCTACTAATTTTTATGAAAATTTTAATTTTCATTTTATACTTATTGTATCGATAATCAAATTGATTTAATCGAAAATCGGTAGTTTGACTTTAACGTGGACTGGACCGATCAACTTAAACCCTTTCCCCAACTCCTTTATAAACGAACCGTCTTCCTCTTTTCTTAGCTCACAAGCACCCTCTTTCTCTGCTAAGGCTCTCCAAAAACTCTTTGGGAAACCCTTAAACCTCTCCCCCCATAAGAAAAGCAATGGCCAAAGGCAGCAACAAGCTAACCAAGCTCTTATCGGTTCTAAAGAAGCTTAATTCATTCAACAGCAAGCAAAGCCGCACCCCCACGTCAACCGCAGCGGTGGCGGCTTCCGATGTCATCTACAACGAAGAAAGCTCTGCCGATCACCACCCTGTCTACGTTGGGAAATCCCGGAGGCGGTACCTTATTAGCTCCGACATTATCGACAACCCTTTGTTCCGTGAGCTCGCGGAACGGTCCGGTGAAGACGATGACGCCGTCATCAACGTGTCGTGCGAGGTGGTTTTGTTCGAACACTTGCTTTGGATGCTCGAAAATGCTGATCCTCAACCCGAGTCTTTGGAAGAGCTGGTTGAGTTTTACGCTTGTTGATGGTACGGACCGTAATTCGTAAGTTGTACATTGATCATGTAATAATAAAATGAAATTTATAGGCGATGTTAGAAGACAACAGATGAGTTAGTTTCAACGGCGAGGATTTAACCGAGTTCTCGCCGGCAGCCTGGTGGTGGTGGGGGAGATGACATTTTGTGTATCATTGTTGTTTCATTGTCGTTTAATCATGTTTCTTTTTTCTGATTTATACAAGAGATTAATATTTCATTTTCTTATGATGTCGAAATCAAAATAACTCAATCTTTGGGTGAAAAAAAATCTTAATCCAAACTTAATTTAATAATGCTTGAAAAAGAAAAGTATATTACAGCAAAGCTTTGGGCTCCAGCAGCTTTCGTGTTTGTCTTCCAGATTTGACGATGTCTTGAATACAAGTTTTTGTTCTTTTAAATTATTTTGAGTTTTGGTGAGGGAAGGTGGAAATTTTTCTAAAAAATTATAAAGTGTTGGTCATCTAGAGTCGATATACCTTCATAAGTTGGGGTTTGAACTTCACAAGCCGTCATTTCTTTTTCTTTGGTAGGTGATTGTACGTCCAACTCAATGAAACACTCTCAGTTTATGAATTCACCGTAACCTGTTAAGATATTTGGACTCGATAAATTATAATATTAAGAAAATGTATGGTTGAAATGACCAATGATGGGGTTGTTAGAGATGCTTTGTTTTTTTAGATAGACTGTGTTAGTTCCGTTGCTTTTCGTTTGCTGACAATAGGGGTATAAGGTTTGTGTGTATAAAATATAGAAAAGGTGAATTAAATATACGTATGAGGTTTATATTATAATTTTAAAAAGGGTATAAAATAATCTGACTTTACAAATTTATTTTATAGAGAGCGGTGGGGGAAGATTTTGGTAAGTGGAAGACACGAAATACTTTGTTCTTTTAACACGCATTAGCATCCACGCGTTTGCCAAGCTGCCGTGGCCATGCCACTCTTAAAACCTTCAAATCTGCTGCTTATTTTTCCATTTTTCGAATTTATTATATTTGTTTATTTTTATAAAATAATTTCCTCGTTCCCTTTGTTGTTATAATAAAATTGTTTCTCTATTTAGGCCATTAATTTAAGTTTTCAATAAGTTTCGTTTGTGTTGAGTTTGGTTCACTTGAATGTGACGTATATGACAAAACTAGAAACATGAGTCGAGTAGGGTGATAAGACTCCTAATTGAATTGCTTGAAGTGATTAGATAAGCTTGAAAGTTTTTTTTATCTCTTGAGAGAGTTTTGGAGAGTTTGAAGACTGATTTATGAATATTTTTATGTGATAAATACTTAGGATAATTAATCACTTGAAGAGGCCTATAAATAGGTTGTTTTGTGCTGTACATCAAGAATCGTTTTGGACTGTTTTTGTCGACGGCTTTGTTGTGATCTTATGATTATTTTGTGACACTCTTTTTTATTGTATTGTGAGGTATTTGGTTAAGTGATTTGTGATAATTGGAGTTGTAATCACTTTATTTTAATATAATATTTATATTTTAATATAATATGTTATTAATATAATATTATTTATATTTATATTTTAATCGTATTATGTATATTTTATTACTTCCACCAATTGTATATGTTAATAATGCTTTTGATTGAGTTGTTGTCACAAATCAACTCAACATTAACTCAAGATTGACGATAACAACATGATAAACAATTGTAAGTGTTTAAATTAATTTTACTCACAATTTAATTTATTTTTTCATTTTACGTGTGTAATAGAATTTCTAGACGCATTACATTTTTCAAAATTCAAATTTAAATTTTGACTATACTTTATTAGGAGAACTATATAAAATTAGTAGTTTAATTTAATAATTAAAATAAACTGTTATTATCAGAATCAATCATTAGAAATAATAAATTGAATAATTAATTCAATAAATTAACTCAACTCAAATTAACTCATCTAAATATAATTTAGACTATTAAAATTTAAATCTAAAATCTTCAAATTCTCAAAACCTCAACTTTACCATTAGTAACAATTTTTAAGAAAAATTAGGTACCTAATTTGAATATATATGTCTAATTGTGTAACTTGCTTTTTAACATGTACCCACATTGATTTTATTTAGACCAATCCCTAATTATCAACCACTTTTAATTCAATGATGATTATAATGTTGAATACTTTTTTTCAAAAAAATATTATCCTTACAGGAATTCGTTTAGAATGATGATTGAACTATAAGAATAGGAAAATTAGGGGTGATGAAGTTTGGTTTCATTAAAGTTGTGATTATTTTTTTCTCAAATAATCTGATTATATAGTGTTTAGAATTATTTATAACCTCTTTCCAACGTATAAATAAAAGAATATTACGTTTTTGCACACTCGAATCTACGTTATCTTGCATTGACAACAATACCCATGCCAATCGAACTAAAACTTAATCGGTAAAGCTGTAATTATTAAAATAAAACTATAAATTAAAAACTGTTTTCCAAAGGATTATTTAGGTTACAAATTAATAAAAATTAAATTTAAAAATACATGGTGTTTTAGTATTTATCCACAAAAATTTGGAAAAAAAAAAAGAAAAAAAAATGAATGTTTGGAGTCCAAGTAATCCTTATCACAAATAAAGTACATGGCAGCTGCAAGAATGATTCTTGTTTTGACTTTTGACGTTGTTTTGTTTGTGTAATATTCCCAATTTTGGAAAGAAGAAAAGGTAGAGTTTTATAAGTTATTCTTAACTCGATTGATATAAGTATTGTTGTTAAAGTAGAAAGATGTAAATTCGAGTACATTAAAGCGTAGTATTCTCATATTTATCGATTAGGGGGCTATAAATAGTTTTATTTATTGTGTCAAAAATAATAGATATGATCAGAACTTATAATGAGATTATTAAAAATAAAAATAATTATTCTATATTGTGAAATGTTAATGTATGTGAATAACAATTATAAACAATTATCTAATTAATTGATCTAACATTGGTGGAATTTAAATAAATAAAAAAAGTCAATCATATTCTTTATTTTTTTAATCAATCTATATTTTATAATATATACATTCAAATTTAATTTTGAAAAACCAATTGATATATCGTCGGTAGAGTATTTTAGATTCTACAAACGGAATAAGGGTTTGACAACTGCATTATAGTGTGTAGTAAAAAAATAAAAAATAAAAAAATAAAAAAATAAATTATATAAATAAATATGACACTTATCACATTCTCAATCCGTGGAGTCTAAAAAACATCACGGATGGTGTATCAAATAATTGCACTTTAATTTTTTTAAGAATTTTTCATTATACATTATACGATTAATTCTTTTATTTTAAATATTTTTATTATTTATTAAATTTATAGATAAAACTCGAGTATTCAAATATTTCAATAGACAATAAAATTTATCACAATTATAAAAAAAATTATTAAAAAATTTACCTTAAATAAATAATCAAATTTTGATATTTAAAAATTAAATTAATATAAAGATTTACTTTTTAGATTAATGAAAAATTGGCACTCTAAAGATTGGTAATGCATTATAAATTTTTATTTTCTTATTTATTAGCAAATAAGTTAAAGTTTTTTAATAAATTTATTTACGTGTGATCAATTTTATTATCAAATTAGTTGATATGATATTTATTTATAAATGTGGTAAATTTTTTAAATAATAAAAATATTTTGAATCACGTCCAGAATTAACTTAAATGAATTGTAGTCTAAGCTTTAGTAATTTATATATTAGAATTTAATGATTTTTTTAATTTTTTTAGAATTTTTAAAAATTATTAATTATTAATAATACTTTTTTATTATTTTTTAATATTCTAAACTACTTTCATAATGAATATAAATAAACGGTTGTTCGAGTTACATTTGTCCAGCTCATTTTGGACGTACATATTTTATTCATGGATCCGCCAAGTTCTTTACAATGAGCTTTATATGCTGACAGGATTACAAGTATAACGGGTTAACTGTTATTGTAATCACTTAAAGATTGTTTTTGTCTACTATTTTTTTTAAAATATATTGATGTGGCATGCCATATGTTAGATTCCCCTTACTTCCATCAACCATTTCATTGCTTGTTAATGGTCAAACCAGCCAATAACAATTTTCGTTAATGAAATGGTGTATTTGATTTTTTTTTTTAACCGTTACCTTAATTGGGTGCACTTTTTTTGTAAGGGTTTAATTAATTTTTTTTATTATAAATTTTTTTACTAATTGCTTTGTAATCCTTTTGACTTATATATTAAATAACTATATATTTAATATATAAAATTTAATTAAAAAAATACAATTAGGAGTAAGGGATTGATCTCCTTGCAAGGGATCAATCTTAGCATCGACCCATTGTCACGACTTTTGCACTTTCAACAAGCATTGTTCATCCCATACACCTGTTTATGTTTTAAATTGAAAACAAAATTAAAAAATTTCCGAGTATCTTGTATGAATTATTTCTATTATCTTATAAAAATATTATTTTAAAATAATTTGTATAATATTTATGAGGTCTGTGTTACCATGGAGAAGACTTGGTTGGCCTATGAAGAAGTTAAAAGAAGAAAAAGACAAAGCCCAGCTACCTTCCACAAAGAGAAGGTCCACTCTCCGGTGTTTGCGGGTCTTTAGGGAAAAAATGTAATAAAAGCAGCAAATATAGGGCATGTTTGTCATTTCGGCATCGGGATTGAGTCAAGCCAGTCAACTCAGCCATGAGGCTATAGTAAAATAGGGAGAAAGGGACAGCCCACGTGGGAGATGGTCGTGGCAATCGGATTTTAGGGTTTTCAGTTGATAGCTCCATTCTTCCCATCCCCATGTTACTCCTAGAATTTTTGTCCCCCCCCCCCCCCTCTTTTATATCACTATATTAATTTTGATTTAACATTGAATTTTCATTTGATGCATGAAAAAAAAACCCATCATAATAAAAGTTATTAGAAATAAATATGATTATTGTTATAATTTTGTACACCTTGTATGATTTATAAATAATTAGATTAATTATTGCTCGGTTGTATTGATATTATTGTTAGTGTAAAAAGATATGGGCACTCAAAAAAACGTTATCCTCCTATCTAACGGTTAGAGAGAGATTATGAATAGTTCTAAGTATTATATTAAAAAGAGAAAATAATAAAAACCTATAATGAAAATAATATTGAAAAAAAAATTAAAATTTAAAATTCTAACATTTACTTTGCAAATGAAACTACGTTGTCGAGCATCACGTCCCGTCTAAGCTTTATGCTTTGCCTAGATCAAGGTCGCGCCACACTCAACCACCATGGTAAGACTATTGCATAATCAATATACTTTGTACTTCCACCGCATCGAATAGCACAATTGATCTAATGAGAGACTTAATTGAATGATAGCTTACAAATTAAGAGAAGACATGTAGTTTATGAGTGCTTTTCTCAAATCTCTTGCTAAATTCCATAACAACGAATTGGTACATTACCATTAAAATATACCTCTTCTCCCAAAGTTTCAAATCTCTTTACAATTCTTTATGTTTCTTCACACGGCTCTCGATCTTTTGAATAAACTCTCATATCAACTTCCTTTAACTTTTATTTTTCAATAAAATCGAACTCTATTTTAACCTTGATTAGAATATTTTTCAAACATTAATTATATATTAATTTAAGTTATTATATTTATTTACTACTAAAATTATATTAATTAATTAATGTATTACTGAGTGTAAGTTGATGATAATGATCCAAAAAAGATTGAAGGACTTTTATGAGAGTTTTGGAATATATGTTTTTAATTTTTAGTCCTAATTAACTCTGAACTTGGCCTGCCAACCCTTGTCCATGAATTTGGTCTGTTGGTATTAAAATAAAAAGTACCACTATATAATATAAGATATTCAAGCATATAAAAGAATGATTTGAAGAATGGGAATTAAGACAAACAATACCCACGAGGAGAGAAAAAGAGAGGTGCCCATGAATGGACCATGCATATATGTTTAGGGGACCAACAAAATATTTCTATATTCATCATAATTGATTTCCATAGCATTAATTAATATATTGAAGGACAGCTGCATTGTGAAGATAGTTTAACAAAAAAGAATGAAACATAAGAAGGTATCGAAAGTTAACTTATGAGGCCTGTTCCGATGTAACAATCAATAAAGTAGAGTGGTAAGATATAATAAAAATTCAGAGATGCCCATTCCTCTGTAATAGTTAGAAATGAACATTTGTGTCCTTATACTTAATATATCCATATTCAAAATTACAATAGGGTTAGACATGTGGTGCTTTTAGAAGACACCAAGTGAGCACCTGAAGACGATCCTCACTTCCCCTTCTAGCTATGGTCAAATCACTCGCTTTTCATTGTGAACACTCTTTCAAGATTATTGGGATTCACTTGAGCATAATAATCTCGTACTCTCTCAAAAAAAATAACAGAATGGGCCCCATCACATATATCCCCCCACGCATTCCATGATGTTAACTGCCTTGCCACGTCACCACTACCACACAAAAGGACTTCTCCTATAAATACCTTTCAGAACGAAAGAAAAAGGGACCTTCTCCCCCTTTAGCAATCTTGAGCACTTAGTACTCCATGTACTTACCTTTCCCGGTCCTCGCAATAACCTTCTACCTCTTGTCTTCTTCTGCTTTCCGCTTGCTTAATTTAATCGACCTCCTTTACACCACCACCTTCTTCTCTTTATCTCCTCCTTTATTGAAACTTGTATAACACAATTAATACCTACATTATTGTAATTCAAAATCCATAGTTGACATGAAGCAACTTGTGTAATGTTGTTGATAATGTTATAAGGGCCCCGTTTCTCATTGGAGGCAAAGAACAACAAAAGAACCTGATGAGTTGGATACCAAATTTTGCATGTTAAAGTGAAGGCAAAGGGATGTATGATGATATATTTATTTATGGCCATCGTTTTGTTAAACATCCCAATATATATTTTGTATATATAAAAAAAACAAATCCCTAACCAGTCTTTGTATTCTTGCATGGTATACGTGTAATAAAATACTATGTTGAAAGCAAATCTTTGATTGTTTCATCTTCTTTTTTTTAAAAAGATCCATCATTTTCAGTGGTGGATCAATAAATAAATAAATAAAATTTGCTTTTGGGACTTAAAAAAAAAGTTTTTGAATGCAAAGCATAGGTCTCTTTCAACAAATATTGTATTTTTAATTTTGCATATATGTCCAATAAAATCCAAAAGTAGAAAAACCAATTAAACGACATGACATGTGATGTTCTCAAGTATGATATATATATCTCCCCACGATTCCACCATGCAAAACTATGGGTTCTAACATCAGAATAAAAAATGAAACAAAACAAAACAAAAAGAAAAGAAGCGATTTTGTACAAAAAAGAAAGCAATTAATTAAGTACCCATGCATGAACATCTTGATGGAAATGTTGAAGCTAAAGACTCATAATTGAACCCATACATTAGAAAGAGAGTAACCTCTCAGGAGTGGAAGTATAAAGTAATTTTATCATATATAAATTTAGTAGTATAAATTATAATTGTTGGGGTTTTAGTTGTCATTGTATTTGAAGCTTCACCACATGTTCGAATAACTCCTTAAACAACTGTCTGAATAGATTTTTGGACAATGGTATGTATATATCTTCAGAATAGATAAATACAATATAAAGTTAATATTTTTTAATTTGATCTTCAAAGTGCGCCATACCATCAACAAATGATATTTAGGCTATATTTTATTTTATCCTTAATGATACTGATCGAATTTGAAAATAAAGAGGAGGAAGGATCGCTTTTCATCATCTCATACCTAATCTTATAAAAATTGCGGTTTAAAAGCACTTATGTTAGCTTATAAAAGGCTGCTGGTTGTTGCACATGTTGGTGTGCTTGTGGGAGTACTTTTGACCGGTTATTTGAATATCTTTACTTGGTATTTTTGCACTCTTCTGTTAGACATTTTATTTGATTGTTATTTTGATTTGTATGTGAGATTTTTGAGTGAGTGATTTGTAATAATTGGGGTCATTGTTGAGCTACAATTATTTCTTGTGTAAGAGTAGATTAGACTTAAGCCAATAGGTGATTTGGATGATTGTTGAATAAAATCATTTATCAAGCGAGGCTTCATAGAGTAGGATTGTTGATCTAAACTGGTTAACAAATCTCGTTTGTTGACTTCTCTCATTGCTTTATTGTCTGTTTATAAACTGTTGTTAAATTGTGCTATTCAAACTTGTGTCCAAACATCAAGTTGGTCACAGAGCAAACCGATTTGTACTCTTTCAATAATTACACAACCATATAATTTCAAATTCTAAAAAAATATTAATTACTATAAAATCATACCATAGTAGGTATTATGTTAGTATAACAAAGTATTCAACAATACAATTACTAATAAAATTAAGGTTTAAGGATGTAAAAAGGCCTCAAACTTTTTCAAAAAAATAATTACCCCCCTTTTTTTTAATTCAATTAGATAGTTCCAATTAAAAGATTAAAAAAACGATAAACCATCCTCTAGGTATATCTGTAGTTCCAAGTCTCGTCCTTTATTGGAGATAAATAGAGGTCTTACCTACACTAGGACCGCCTCCAATTGATATTATGCTTCTAGCTATTTTACCAATCTAACCTAAAAAAATTGATATTTATAAAAATGACCCAGGTTCAAAAACATTCACCAAAATGATTTGAAATGAACAGTAAAATTGAGTTACGAAAAATAGATGGCCGGCACCACTTTTTTTTATTAAAAAAATAATTTTTTGGGTTTTGAACGCTAGATGATCGGCACCATATTTTTTTTCAAAAAAAAATTTGGGGTGCTGGTACACTGATGGTCAGCACCCCTTTTATCTGATTAAAAAAAAATTTTGGGGGATAGTGGTGCTGGCCAACAAAAGCCCAAAATCACCCAACAAGAAAAATGGTAATATTACAACACAAACCCTCCTTGTTTTCCCATCTTTTTTATTTCCCAAGTTCAATTACATATTTTATATTTTAAAACAATATTAAACTACTTATCATGCTTTTTAATTATTATTACATCACCCACATTATTATTAAATTTAAAAATTAATTTAAAATATATTGAACTACATATTTTATAAAATTTAAAATTTTCATGATTGAATTTTCCCATCATATTTTAATTTCCATGATTTTTTTTAAAATTTTTGTTTTTATTTTGTTAAATGCAACTTGATTGTTGTTAAACTCAAGTATAAATAATAAAATTAAGCCTAAAAAATTATATTTATTTTTAAAAGTAATGATACTTGTAGCGACGTAAAAAAAATTTCTTTGGTCGCTAGTTGAGGCGATTATTTGAAAATTTGAAAATGGAATTTCGGTTTTAAAGAGAAAAGGAGTCGCCACCGATCCTTTTTCTAGGTGTGATCGGACACCTAATAAATCTTCTTTTTTAGAAAAGAAAATTTATCCTTGAACAAAAATGAAGGCTAAATTTGGGTCTACGCAAAAATCCAGAGAAAAATAGGGTTCGGGAGTCGGTTACTCACGAGGAAGGTATTAGCACCCTCGCGACGCCCAAAATTGGTATCTTGTTAAACACGCGTTGTCTTAATTCTCAAAAATACAAGTTTAATTTTATATTTAATTGCGATCCGATTAAAATACGAGAATTTGAAATTTTTAGTTTTTTAGAAGGACATCTCATTTTTAACACGAGCCAATGATATCCACCCAACATAGCGATGAAATCAGTGACTTAGTGTTGAAATCGGCACATTGCCTTATTTATTAAAAAACATAAAAAAAAAATAATATCATTTGCAATAGGAATTTGTAAATAATGCGAACGATGATACGATTAATGAAAAATATTAAAATGCAATATTAGAATAAAAATAACAATAATATTCACAATAAAGAAAATGATAATAAAAAATAATGTTCTAATAATATAATAAAAGAAATAATATATTTGTAATAATAGTAGAAAATACTAATATGTACATGGAAAATACACATGTATATATATATGTTGATAATAATGATAATGATAATATGAAAAATATAAAAATAGTAAAATAATGATATTAATACCTAAATATAAACATAAATATAGTATCTAAAATATAATAATAATGAAAATATAAATAGATAAGAAATATAATAGATGAGTAATAAGAAAATGAAAATATAATACTAGTCATAATACAACAGTAATAGTAATTACAAAATAATGATGATGATGATGATGATGATGATGATAATAATAATAATAATAATAATAATAATAATAATAATAATAATAATAAATAAAATGATAACAGTGATATTAGTAATAAAATAATAGAAAATAATAGTACATTAATAATAATATATGTTAATAACAATAATAATATATATAAAATAGGAAATAATAATATAGTAAAAAATAATAATATGTTAATAAAAATAATGGTAGTAGTAATAATAATTAATGGTAATAAAAATACATAATAATAGTAAAACAATAATAGTGATAATAATAATAATGAAAATAATAATGATACATTAAATTACAATAATAAAGTAATAATAGTGATAATGATAATATATTAGATAATAATAGTAAAATAACAAGTAATAATAATAGATTAAATTGGTTAATTTAATTAAAATATTAAAAATAACAAAAAAAATGACTAAATTGAAACTAAAGTATAAGTTAAAGGGCCAATTCGGAATAAGAATACACAGGAAAGGACCAATTTGGGCGTGCGGATAAGAAGGGAGGACCAAAATGGGCAATATCCCATCCTCCCAAAACGCACAGCACCAAGAGGGACCAAATTGGAGGTCAAAATAAATTATAAGGCTAAATTATAAATAATGAAAAATTTGATTTCAAAACGATAAAAAGCGGAGGGACTAAAAGTGAAATTAGCCCCTTCATGAAAAACACACGGATCCTCCGAGGCGGTCGGGTCGGCACGCGGGTCGTCTCAAAACGACGCTGTTTTGGGGTTTAAAGACCCAGACCAAAACGACGTCGTTTTAGTCCTTTATAAAAGCCAAGTTTTTTTTTTAAATTTCATTCTTTCCTTTGTTTTAAAAAAAAAACACTTCCCTTTTTTCTTTTTTTTCTCTGCAGGTGTTCTTGGTCCAGTCAGAACCCCGGCGAGCAGCCACTATCTTTCGCCGCATCTCCGCTGTCTCCAGCCACCGCGCACGGTGGCTGAAAAATCGAGAAGGCACGTTTTTTTGTTATTATTTTATATTATTTTTTTGCTTTAAATATATGTATATATATGAGGGAATAGACTCAAAAAATAGGAAAGAAATAAAATAAAGATCACATTAGGCTTTTGGTTTTGACTTTTGATATTTTGGTTTTCCGATTTGGGATTGTTCTCCTGCTTTGGTGTTGCTAGATTCACGATTTTGCTCTAAAAAATCGAATGCTTTTGTATTTCAAAAGTTGCCGAATTCTTTTCTGATTTCGGCTTGGCTTTTTAAAGCCAAGTTACATGCTTTTCCTCTTCTCTCTCTTTTTTTTTTATACATTATTTGTCTCTTCTCCATTTATTTTTGCAGGTGCAAGTGGAGGGCGGTGGTGATGTGACCGTGACAGTGGAGTAGGTAGCGGTGGGTGGTGATGGCAGACCTAGGTGCGGCGCACCTAGATGTTAGGGGGCTAGGGTTCTTTGTGTTTAGTTTAGGTGTTGGGCTTTTGAGCTGCTAGGGTTTTTTAATTTTGGACCATTAGTTTGGGTTTTGTTTTGGGCTGATGTAATTGGGTGGGTAGTTGGGTTAGTTTAGTGGGTATTGGGATTAAATTTGGGTTTAGTTGGTTGGGGTTTTGAGTGTGGGTTTTATGTATGAGGTCAAAATTGGCCTACAACAGCTGCCCCTCTTTGCTTATTGTCGTGTAACGAGAATAGAGTAAAGACATAAAGAAGGGTCAATTTTGTCAGGTCCTGTTGAGTCTTAACTTCTTTTGGCGCTTCTCTTCTTTGAGTAGCTTCATTCAAGTCCACCACATCTTATAGCTTTGATCTATCTCACCGCAACTTCAGAGATATGACTCGTAGCTTCACTTTGCTCGCTTCTTCAGGGGTATGAGGTTCATAGCTTCGATCTGTTTCACTGCTCCACTGCAACTTCAGGGAGATAATGTCTAATATCTTTAGTCTGCTCCACTACAACTTCAGGGTTCCGCTACAACTTCATGGAGATCAGACTTGTAATTTCAACCTGCTCCAGTACTGCAACTTCAGGGAAGCAAAATCTGTATATTTGATTAGCTCTAATCTTTATTCTTTATTGAAAAACAAACATCGCAAATAGCTCGGCATACAAACTGACGTTCAACTCATCTCTCGGATTATAAGTTAATTTTTGAAAAAAAGTAAAAAATCAGTGTGTGACCTGAGGCTCAACTCACCTCTCGCAATATGAGTTGATTTTTTGAAAAACAGAGACTAAAAGGCTCAACTCACTTCTCGCAATATGAGTTAATTTTTTTTGAAAAAACATAAATTGAAAATACCTCAGTGTGTGTCCCGAGGCTTAACTCACCTCTCGTAATATGAGTTGATTTTTTTTTTTGAAAAATAGAAACTAAAAAATACCTCAACGTGTGACCCAAGGCTCAACTCACCTCTCGCAATATGAGTTGATTTTTTGAAAAACAGAATTGAAAATACCTCGGCGTGTGACCCGAGGCTCAACTCACCTCTTGCAATATGAGTTAATTTTTTTGAAAAATAGAAATTGAAAATACCTCAGCTTGTGACATGAGGCTCCACTCACCTCTCGCAATAGGAGTTGATTTTTTTGAAAAACAGAAATAAAAATATCAAGATACCAAAACATATCATCTGATAGAACTTCAGGTGTCTTTTTCCTTAATCCAGTATAAATATCATCAAAACCTCTCGCTCTACTGGAGTACCTGCATATGTCATGCATGATGTTATCATGATATGCACATGCTTGTCTTAAATGCCTGTATGTCTACATGATTATGCTATGTGCCTTGGACTTGTTTGTCATATATCTCTTTTCATCACGATTCTTGTGATGATCTGCATTCATTGCTTCGATTCTTGACTTTCTTTTCAAGATTTGTACCCATTCTCCAGCTTTACGAGTAATCTGTGTTTCTCAAATATCACTCTTTTGCCCCCTGTTGAACTTTATCCTTGCTTTGAGGCCTCGTACTTATCAAATTCTCATCCGGGTAATGCTCAACCTTTCTTTTGTTTAGAGTATATCATTCTACTATTTATTATTTAAATAAACCATACAATGAGATGCATGAAAATGGTCAGGTAGGTACCAAACAGATACTTCATATTTATTTATTTCGAAGGTAACAAACAAAAAAGTTAACCAATGATAGTAAAAAGTGTCACAAAGAAAAGGGGATCGCATACAAATGCTCTAGATATTCAACACATGATCTCTTTCGCGTTACTTAATCAAGAATCTTTTCGAGCATGGCTTCTTATGTAGAAGATTCTGAGCTTTCAGAGATGCTTCAAATACTATAGCTTTGCCGTTTGACCCACCGTTCAAATCGCCTTGCTCTTTAAGCCCAGGTTTGCTTCATTAGGATGCCCTCTCATGTTTTCATCCTAATCCTTTTTGTTCATCAAGACGTCCTTTTCGGGTTTTCACCTTGATCTTTTTTGTTTATCAAGACGCCCTTTTCGGGTTTTCACCTTGATCCTTTTTTTTTAGGCATAATATTTCTTTACAGCATCTGAGTTCACTGGGTTAGGTAACTCTTTCCCATCCATCTCAGTGAGAATCAAAGCTTCACCTGAGAAAGCCTTTTTTATGACATATGGTCCTTCCCAATTTGGTGCCCATTTTCCTTGGAAGTCTTTTTGTATTGGGAGAATCTTTCTCAGCACGAGTTCTCCTTCGTTGAATTCTCTTGGCCGTACTTTCTTGTCATGGGCCGCGATCATTCTCTTCTGATACATCTGTCCATGATAGATTGCCTTCAAACGTTTTTCTTCGATAAGGTGTAACTGGTCATATCGAGCTCGAACCCACTCTGCTTCCTCTAGTTTTAGCTCCATTAAGACTCGTAGAGAGGGGATCTCAACTTCGATGGGTAGCACGGCTTCCATTCCATAGACCAGAGAGAAATGAGTTGCTCCCGTACATGTCCGCACAGATGTGCGATATGCATACAAAGGGAATGGTAGCTTCTCGTGCCAGTCTTTATATGTTTCGATCATTTTCCCAATAATCTTCTTAATATTCTTGTTGGCCGCTTCAACTGCTCCATTCATTTTCGGGCGATAGGGTGAGGAGTTATGATTTCTTATTTGAAATTGTTCACATACTTCCTTCATCATTTTTTTGTTCAAATTCAAGGCGTTATCTAAAATGATTCTTTCAGGCAAACCATATCGACAAATGATTTCCTTTTTTAAGAACCTGCAAACTGCGGTCTTCGTTACATTAGCAAATGAAGTGGCTTCTATCCATTTCTGAAGTAATCTATCACTACAAAAATGAATTGGTGTCCATTAGAAGCTTTTGGGGAAATTGGCCCTATGACATCCATGCCCCACATAGAAAAAGGCCACAGAGAAGTCATGACATGAAGGGGGCGAAAGGGCTACATGAATTTTATCACCATAAATTTGACATTTGCGGCATTTTCGTGCAAAACTAATGCAGTCACTTTCTATCGTTAGCCAGTAATAACCGAGTCTCATAATCTTCCTGGCCATAGTGAAACTATTGGCATGTGTCCCAAAAATTCCCTCATGGACATCTTTAAGTATTTTTTTGGCTTCAACGGCATCCACGCATCTTAAGAGCACTTGATCTTTTCCTCTTTTGTACAGAATATCCCCATCAAGAACAAATCCTACTACCATTCTTCTGATTGTTCTTTTATCGTTCTCATTTACTTGTTCGGGATACTTTTGATTCTTAATATATTCTAAGATATCATGGTACCATGGTCGTCCATCTGGCTCTTTTTCAATGCTGAAATAATGTGCAAGGACTTTATATATGCTCATTTGAAGATGCATTATTTCTGTTTCTCTGTTCGCTTTGAACATTGAAGCCGAAATGGCTAGGGCATCAGCCAATTGGTTTTCTTCTCGTGGGAGGTAATTAAAAGTTATTTCTTTAAATTCTTTAATCAGTCCTACCACTAGATCGCTATATTTAACTAATTTCGAATCTCTCATTTCCCAATCTCCAAGGATTTGGTATATCACCAACGCTGAGTCCCCGTATACCTCTAAGATTTTGACGTTTCGTTCAATAGTTGCACGAAGTCCCATGATACAGGCCTCATATTCCGCTATGTTATTGGTACAGAAGAAATTTAGCCTGGCAGTGAACGGATAGTGGTTCCCTTCTGGTGATACTAAGACTACTCCAATCCCATGCCCCAATGTATTCGATGCACGATCAAAGCTCATCTTCCATGACTTCTCTTTGGATGACTCACATTCTTTTCCCGTAATGCACATCAAGTCTTCATCTGGGAAATCAAATCTTAACGGCTCGTATTCCTCTGTTGTTCGAGTTGCTAAGAAATCAGCTATTGCACTCCCTTTTATCGACTTTTGGCTCACATAGACGATGTCGTATTCTGATAGTAGGATTTGCCATCGTGCCATTCTTCCTGAGAGTGCAGGTGATTCCATCGTGTAATTTATTAGGTCCAGCTTTGAAATTAACCATGTCGTATGATACAACATATATTGCCTTAGCCTCCGAACTACCCAAACCAAAGCGCAACAGAATTTTTCAATTGACGAGTACTTTGCCTCATACTCTGTGAACTTTTTGCTGAGATAGTAAATCGCTTTTTCTCTTTTCCCTGACTCATTATATTGCCCCATTACGCAACCCATTGAATTTTCGAACACAGTCAGATACAATATTAACGGTCTTCTTGGAGTTAGCGGTACTAATACCGGGGGACTAGACAAATATTATTTTATCTTGTCAAAAGCTATTTGGCACTCCTCGTTCCATTCTCCCGGATTATGTTTTTGAAAGAGTCGAAAAATTGGGTCACACTGGTTTGTAAGTTGAGAAATGAACCGAGCGATGTAGTTGAACCTCCCTAAAAATCCTTTGACTTTTTTTTGCGTGCGCGGAGGTGGTAGTTCTTGTATGGCTTTTATCTTATCTGGATCAACTTCAATGCCTCTTTCGCTGACGATGAAGCCTAGCAATTTTTCCGAGGTAGCCCCAAACGTACATTTGGCTGGATTAAGCTTCAGCTGGAACTTTCTCAGTCTTTCGAACAACTTCCTGAGGTTCCCAACATGCTCTCTTTCCCCTTTGGATTTGGCGATCATATCATCAACGTAGACTTCTATTTCTTTGTGTATCATATCATGAAAAAACATCACCATGACCCTCTGATTTGTTGCCCCAGCGTTCTTCAATCCGAACGGCATCACCTTATAATAGAATGTTCCCCACATCGTTACGAAAGTAGTTTTCTCCATATCCTCAGGAGCCATCTTTATCTGATTATAACCCGAGAATCTATCCATGAACGAAAACAATAAATGTTTGGCTGTATTATCCACCAATGTATCGATGTGTGGCAAAGGAAAATTATCTTTAGGACTTGCTCAATTTAAATCGCGATAATCCACACACATTCTTACATTGCCGTCTTTCTTCGGTACTAGGACTTTGTTAGCTACCCATTGTGGGTATTTGGAGACTTGTAGGAAGCCAGCATCGAATTGTTTCTTGACTTCTTCTTTTATCTTTAACAGCATTTCAGGTCTCATTCGTCTTAGCTTCTGTTTAATGAGTTTGCATTCTGGTTTTAGTGGGAGTCTATGGACCACTACATCCTCATCCAATCCTGGCATGTCCTGATACGACCATGCAAATACATCTTTGTACTCATGAAGCAAAGCGATCAAATCATGTTTGGTGTTATCTGAAATGGAGGTCTCAATCTTCACTTCTTGCCTCTTTTTTTCATTTCCAAAGTTTGCTATCTCAACAGATTCTTGATGAGGTAGAATCTGTTTATCTTCTTGTTCTACCATTCTTAGTAAGTCAGGAGACGAGACATAGTCTTCAACATTTTTTTCAGCTTCGAAGTCTCCTAAACAAATAGCTTTCTCAAAATCGATTTCAAGATTTGTAACGGGTTTGTTCATGTCGTTAATATCTGAGCACCTGAAAGTTGAAATGGAAAAGAAAACTATAGAGGAACATCAAAGTATGGGGACCAACAAGCATAATATTATGGCATGATGTGAGATATATGCAATGACAGGCTATGAGAAGGGGGAAAATTATGAAGTTAATGAGAATGAAAAGACCATGACAAAATGCATCTCCATTAATGTTCATTTCAATGATAAAGAGCAAATCATAAGCTTTTACAAAAGAATCCTTACTATTACTTAAGGACACACAAAAAGAAGAGTGTTAACATTGAGCATTACTCTGGAGAAGACTTAGAAACTACAAGGAGATCCACACCAGTCCAGTTGTTCAAAACGAATTCAGGAGGACAATGGCGTATCATTGAAACATCTTTAATTGCATCATTTCCTTTGTCAATGATATTTATACTGACATTCTGAAGACCCTTTTCAATTAATAACAGCGTGCTTCATGGATTATTGTCGCGACGTAAAAATTCGTTTGGTTTCGGTCGCTAATTATGGCGATCTATTGAAAACTTGAAAACTTAAATTTTAATTTTTAAAATAAACAGGGAGTCTCCACCGATTTTTCTAGGTGTGATCGGACACCTATTAGATCTCTTAAAATAAATAAAAGGCTGAGTTTTGGTCTATGTTGAAGTCAGAGAAAAATTAGGGTTCGAGAGTCGGTTACGTGCGAGGAAGGTATTAGCACCCTTGCGACGCCCAAAATTGGTATCTCATAAACACAGGTTGTCTTGATTTTCAAAAATACGGGTTCAATGTAAAATTTAGTTGTGATCCGATAAAAAAAGAGAAATTTTAGTGTTTTCCAATTTTTGAGAAGGGTAGATCGCTTTAACACGAGTCAATTGACGTTCACCCAACATAGCGATGAACTCGATGACTTAATGCTAAATCGGTACATTGCCTTGATTATTGAAATTAATTAGCAAAACAAGAATATGATTTTTGAAATAATGCAAAGCAAATTGATAAAAATGAATAACTGAAAGAAAACATTGAAGCAAATGAGATACGTGATAATGATTTAAAAAAAACGATAAAATGTATGCGATATTAGACGTAATAATAATATCAAATACGAAATAAAATGATGAATATATAAAGACATAATAACAGCAAATGAATATAATGTAATCATAACATTAAAAATACTAATAGTGCTATATGTATATATACATAAAGATATACGAAAGTATGTGTAATGATAAGAGTGAAAAATGTATATACATGGTAATACTAAAATACATAAGTAATATATACCTACATATTATGTAAAAATGTACATGTGCAAGATATACAAATACTAGTAACATAAAAATTATATCCATTAACAATACTTCACAAATATATATATATATATATATATATATATATATATATATTAAAATAAATACATAGTAATATTAGAATAAAATAATAAGTGAAATAATAAATATAAGGACATACGAAAATAATACTATTCATAAAAACATATATATATTTATAATAAAATGCATATACTAATACTAATACTAACAATAATAACAATAAAGATATATATACACCAAATAACATATAATAATATTAAAATCATAAGTGACATTAAGGAAAATAGTAAGTATATTAACGAGTATAATAACATATGAAAATAACATTATATATAAATATATACACGTATAATAAAATATATGTATTGATAATATAATAAGAATAAAATAAATGTAATAATAAAATAAATACGATATGATATAAAAATAAACATATACATATAATAGAGTTTACATATATATATATATATATATAGGATATAAAAATAAAATATTAAAAGATATATATACATAATATATATAAATTCGTATATAATATAATGTTAAAACATTCACATAATATATACATAATAATAATGTTGAAAACACTTATTAATAATGTTACATAAATCTATGCCTATATATATATATTAAAGATGTATATACACATATAATAAAACCTATACTAATATCAATACAAATAATAAGGATAATATATAAGAAAACATACAATGAAATAGTAAAAAATATACATAACTAATAATATAAAAAAAATATACATGCATACAATAACATAAAAATATCTAAATAGTAATGAAGTATACAATAAATAACATTAAAAATATATATAATATATATAAGAATATATACAGTATATACATATATAAAAAGAAAACCATTAGTACATTACATAAATACGTATGTGTAGACACATATATAAATATTAAGTGAAAATTGATAATATTAATAATAAATATAATTATAATAATAAACACATACATATACGTAATAATAAAAACGGGACAATTTAAAATAAATATACATACATGGAACTAAATACAACAAAATATTGATGATAGATATAATAATGATATTAATAAAATATAATAGTAATAAATATAATATAAATAATATTTAAAATATAATAAAACAACAAAGATAAAAAAACTTAAATTTTAAAAACAGGACTAAATTCGAATTAAAAATGAAGTTTTGGGGCAAATTTTAAAAAAAATAAAGGGCAAAGGATTAGATCATGATATGCGCATAACCTAGGGGGATCAGAATTGCAATATGTCCACATTCTAAAACGCAGCGTAGTGAGAGGGATCAATTTGAAATCGATGAAAAATTACAGGGCTGAATTAAAAACGAAAAGAAAACTTGATTGCGAAATATCAGAAAAGCGGAAGGGCCAAACGCGCAATTTGCCCTTCCGCTCAAAAACACGCGGATCCTGCGGTTTGCGGGTCGGGTCGACCCGACCCTGGGCCTAAACGGCACCGTTTCAGATGTTAAGGGGGACCAAAACGGTGCGTTTTGGTCCCTTATATAAGACAAAAATTTTCAAAAAAAATCATTTAAAAGGGATGAAGAGAAAAAAAAAGAGAGAGAAAGGGAGAGAAAGAGGGGGGAAGAGGGAATCCGGCCAGGGTGCTGGTCACCGGCCGTCACCGGACCGCCGTCCGCCGCCGGTGCCGGCCACCGCGTAAAACCTCCGATTTTTTCCTTTTTTTTTACTTTTTATTCTGTTATTTATTTATATTTTTAACATAGATGCATGTATAGAATAGACCTAAGGCCGAAATTAAAATGAAAAGAGAAAAAAGAAAATAATCACCTTTAGCTTTCTGGTTCTTATTTTAATATTTTTGATTTTCTGATCTTGGTTGTACTTTCAAAAACACTTCTTTTCGTGCTATGATTTCATATATTTTTAACCTTTTTTTGAAAGAAAAAAACAGAACCCTTTTTTACATTTTCTTCATGGCCTTTATAGCCTATTCTCACTGTCTATCTGTTCCCTTTGTTGCTTTTGCGTGTTTGATGTGCAGGTGGTGGTTGAGGACGGTGGAGCAGGTGGTGGCAAAAGCATGGGCGATGGGACATTGCGGCGCAAGTGGGTGATTAGGGTTTCAGCTTTTCTGAAACCCTAAGTCAAAAGTTAGGCTTCTGTTTGGGTTGTGAGTGGGCTAGATTTAGGTTAGTGGGCCAGGAGTGTTGGGTTTATTGTATTGGGTATTGTTTGGTTGTAAATGGGGTTTGAACTTTGGGTTAGCTGATGCATTAGTTGGGCCTAATGATATTGGGCTGTTTGGGTTAGGGTAGGTTAGTTGGGTTTTGGGTTCAATGGGTTAGTGGTTTAATGTATTTGGGTTTGTTGTATCTGGGCCAAAATTGGCTTGTAACAATTATCTTCCCCGGGGTATATCATTCCTGCAGATGTAAATGTTTTTGACAAAGGAGGGTACGTTAAGGGCTCCCATTCTAGTTCTTGGCCTCAGGCTTTTGAAACCCTCCTTTCTTGATCTTTCTGTAACTGTTTTCTTCTCTGTCGTATATTCGGCTGGAACCCTGAACCATATCAAGCCTTATGGGACACTGGTTTTAGATCTCTAACTATCCCTTGCTGATATCTTTCCAAACCTTTCCTCGCTCGGGCTCCCTTTCCCACAGTCAGCTTAATCCCTATCTTGGTATTCCTTGACAACCTAGGCATGGGAATTTTATTTCTTTCAGCAACAAACTTAGCATTGATGAATTCGAATGAACATTCTACTGCATCCTTGCTTACTTTGAAGTATGGTGTATCAGCAGAGATAGATGCGACAATGTCTTCTTCATCCACGACAGTGACCAAAAGACCATCCATGATAAACTTCACTTTTTGATGGAGAGATGAAGGAACTGCCACAGCAGAGTGGATCCAAGGCCTTTCTAAAAGGCAATTATATGAAGGCATGATGTCTATGACCTGAAACTCGATGTCATATATATAGGGGCCCACTTCTAGAGGAATTTTAATTTTTCCCATGACTTCTCGTCTTGTCCCATCGAATGCTCTTACTGTAGAGTGACAAGGCCTCAGATAAGATATATCAATTAGAATTCTAGAAAGCGTGGCCAAAGGCATGACATTGAGTGCTGACCCGTTATCAATGAACAAATTTGGTACTATATAACCCTTGCAACGGGTTGTGATATGTAATGCTTTTACGGAGCCCCTACCATTTGGGGGTATTTCGTTATCACTGAAAGAAATAAAATTATCCGCGTTCAGGTTATTCACCCACCTATCAAGTTTTTCGACAGATATATTGCTTGCCACATAAGCTTATTTAACACTTTCAGCAAAGCATTCCGATGTGGTTCTGAATTCAACAGTAGGGATACTACCGAGATTCGTGCCGATTGTTTGCTTAACTATTCCATGACGTTATATTCACTATGCTTGATTAACTTCAAGAATTCATGTGCTTACTCTTCATTCACAGGCCTTTTAACTTCTTATTCGGACGGAGTCTCAAGTTCGACATCGGCCTCATGCATCGGTGCCTTTCCTTTCTGCTTTAAGTCATTAGTCTTCTTTATTGGTTCGACCACGTTAGAATAACACCTCCCGCTGCGGGTGAAGTGTCCTACTATCGCCAACATTTCCGGTTGTGACTTTGGATTTTTCACCTTCAGGTGTGATAATGTTGACATCATATTTCCATGGTACTACCTTGTTGTCTTTGTAAGAGAAAGGAGATGGTACTTCAATTATCATTTTTGGTTTCACTTGTTCTTTTTTTGCATCGTAATAAATCACCAATGGTCGATCGGCACTATAAGGGAACCTGATGATTGATTATCAGAAATGCATACTTCTCCTTCATCGGCCTCTTTCATTTTGTTAAAGATCTTGATTTCCTTGTTGTCCATCATGTCTCGAAGTAGTTTTTTAAATTCTTCACAAGACTGGATGTCATGCCTCTCGATCCCATGAAAATCACAAAAACATTGACTTCTTGTATTTCCTTCTTTGAAAATTCTGTTGGGATGACAGAATAGCCCTTTTTCAACCATCACCTCCCAAATCTTTTGCAGCGGTATCTTTATTTCAGAAACACAAATTTTAGCACGCCACCTGTCTTCTTTTGTCACCATGCTCACGTTCCCTTTAGTGTGGTTAGGGAGCGAATTTCCAGCCCTATTACCAGCACTATCAAATCGTAAAATGCTTGCATCAATAAGACCTTGAACCCTCTTTTTAAATGTCAAACAATTTTCTGTATAATGTCTCTGGTTTCTAGCGTAGTACATGCAACTAGCATTAGGATCGTACCATTTTGGGTATGGAGGCTTCAGGGGTTCCATATAATATGCGGATATTAATTGTTTTTCCAACAGTTTCGGGTACAGCTCTCCATATGACACGGGAATTGGGGTGAACTGGGGTTTTTCAAGATTGGATCTTATCGATCTTTGTTCTTTTTTGGGTTGGTTTTGAGCAGGCATGGTATTTGGTGGGAACATGGCAAATGGTCTTTGGTTATCTGTAGCGTAGAAGGGGTAAGGAGGAGGTACTTGATAGTAAGGGTTTTGGGGAGGAAAATAGAAGTTTTGAGGTGGGCGATATCGGGTTCGTGGCTGGACTGGGGAATGATTAGAAGTGTGGTGGCTCTCAGTTCCCACCATATGGGCTTCTGCCTCTTTTTTCTTTACAGGTGCTGCCCTTTTCGAGTTTTCGGGGCTTTCTATCCTTCCAATCTTGATGGCATTCTCTACAAGTTCCCCGGATATTACAATATCTGCGAAGTCTTTCGTGGCGCTTCTTACCAACTTATCATAAAACAGTGCTCTCAAAGTATTAATGAAGATAACTGTTATTTTAGTTTTAGTTAATGGGGGTTCTACTTGGGCCGAGATATCCCTCTACTTTTGAACGTATTGCCTAAAAGTCTCCGTTGGCTTCTTTTCCATCATCTGCAGAGTTAGCCGATCAGGCACCATGTCAGATTGTTGTTCATAAAATGTTGACGCTAAGTCTTTCCATGATCAGATCCTTTCTCCACTAAGTTGATTATACCATCGAAGGGCCGATCTGACCAAGCTGTCTTGGAAATAGTGTATTAGCAATTTATCTTCATTCACGTAACCAGTCATCTTTCGGCAAAACATGACAAGATGTGCCTTTGGACATTTCGTTCCATCATATTTTTCAAAATCTGGCACTTTAAATTTTGGAGGTAGAACTAGATTGGGCACCAAACTAAGCTCTTTGACACTTAGTGCAGAGAAGGTTTCAGCACCCTCTATCGCCTTGAGCCTTTCTTCCAAGCTCCTATATTTATCCTGAGCATCACGATCATCCATTTTCAACTTGGCTATTTCCACCGGATCATCCAAATCTGGAACATTGGGATTAGTAGGATTAGCTCCTGGGTTTGATACGAATGTACCTTGCCCTAGATGAGCAAGTGGTACAAGTCGTTGCTCGAGGCTTGCAGGTTCCCCTTGAGGATATCCTCTTTGCGTTGCATAGGCGTGAGGTGGAGTGAATCCTGATGGATAAAGCGGATCCTGATTACGATTAACTCTTGACTGAGGCTCCATAATGTCAGGGTTCTGCATAGGTCCCTTTCCTTTGACCAAAGCTGTCACCATTTCCATCATTTTGTCCATCTGATCTCTTTGCTCGAGCGATTCCTCTCGAGATCTTAACATCAGATCTCTTGCTTCCTGTTGTGACTTGGTCACCTGCTCTTGCAATTCTTTTTGGGTCCTTTCCATCCTTTCAATTCTCTCATTGAACTCGGCTTCCATAATTCTAGCTTTTCGGCGCGTCCTATAAGAATGGCGTGATTCTAGACTTGTAGTGTCACAACTGCGGATTATACAGTTTTAGCCTCAGTGAATGATTATGGTGATATGCACATGCAATGAACGGATGAATGGATGAATGACAAATGACTGTTAATCATGAATGAATGTACAAGAATTTGGTGTTGATTTCAAGATGACCCCTACTTAGGTATTTTATTAATCAAAAGAGT
Organism: Gossypium anomalum; assembly: GCA_025698475.1. Classification (NCBI taxonomy): domain Eukaryota; kingdom Viridiplantae; phylum Streptophyta; class Magnoliopsida; order Malvales; family Malvaceae; genus Gossypium; species Gossypium anomalum. The sequence continues at coordinate 88,750,304 of CM046968.1, forward strand.
CTATTACAAAACGTTTCGCTATCTTTGACTCAATAGTTACACAAATTTTCTAGCCACATCGCCTTGTTTCTTCACCCATTCTAAGAATTCTGATATGCTTGATCTTTGACTCGGAAGGAATTGGCAACTGAGAGTTTCGGCTTCATCTGATAATTGTACAATTTGCATAGCCGTCATGCGAATTTCATTGATCAAAAAGCCAAATTGCATTTCCTTTTCTTCGAGAGCTCTTTCGTAAGTGCTAGTGTCTCGGTCGTACTGATCATTCTTTTCTTCTAGAGCTTTTAGAAGAATATCTAACTGTTGCTGACGAGATTGCAGCATATTTTTTAGATCTCGTATTTTCCTTCTTAGCTCTTGACGTTCGGACTGACTAGTTACAAATTCTGCAGACACAGTTTCATACTCAACATTCTTGTTCCTTAACTCTATCATAGCACGCGCAGTTTTTTCCTTTTCTTTCTTTGCTTTCCCTCTCCAGAATTCCTTCCCACCTTTGATATTGCTAATTTCTTCCTTCCATTTTGCTGACGATTTGTCTAAACCGTTATTTTTTATAGTGTTTCTTAATTTCTTATTTTCCAAATGAAGGTCTCTTAAGTCGTTTCTCACGATCTCCGCTTCTTTTTGAGCTTTCATGGTTTTGGATTCTTCAATTTGAACCTCGATCTTCAGCTGGTAGTTTTCCTCTTGAAGAGAATTAATATCCCGTAACAGCTTAGCCTTTTCACATTGAAGAGAACTAATTTCCAACTCGGACGGCATTTCTTCTGAAAAAGAATTCTAGAAAGTATAACCCGTCAGTGAGATTTGTTGACTGTTCACTCGTCGTTGTCTCCATATGTCATAATCTTGAGTGATGGTATCAGCGTAGAGAGCTAACTCCATTAGGTGAATTTCCTTCCAAGACTTTGCAGTATCTCAGACTCTTTTCATGTAACCCTCACCTGTAAAGGCAAACTTAGACTGTGTCAATCCTCCGGTAGCAGGTATGAATTATCGTGAAGCAAACTGCCTTTAAACCATTAACGGAGCGTATCCAATTCCTCCCCATAATCCTAGTAAAGGCACCCAATCTTGGCTTCTACATTTGTATAATAGAACTGAAGGACGGATCCATGGTGCTCTCCAGGTTATATCTTCGGTGCGAAGGTTCTGAAAAACTGAAACCCAATGCTGTTCGGTGACATCCTTTGGCCAATCCTTCTCAAGGTAAGCTTCCAATGGGGCGAATGTTTTTGAAAACATGTGGAAGGGTGTGCGCTCTACTTTCTAGAAATGGCTTAGAATCCAAACATTAAGCAACTGCGTACATCTGATAAAATGTCCTTCCCCTTTTCTCCTACAACTGCTTAGAGATCTAAAAGTCTCAGCCAAGATAGTCGGGACGGGGTTGATCCTTTGCCTCAACCTTTCGAAGAAATCTACTACCGCAACTTCTACATGCCCGAGAACCTTGGGGAAGACAATTAATCCATAAATGGCCAAAGCAAACAGATTCATCCTCTTCACAATATCTGGATGGTTTTGAACTAAATCTCGTAAAGAAAACCACGGAACACAACTAACTTCGTTCTTTTTCTTTATTTGTTTTTCAGCCCACATATCAGTCATTCCCATCAACCTCACTAACTTTTTCTTGAAGGTCATTGGTTTGGGCTCTTTCACATATATCTTGCTGAATTGTACATTGTCAATGCGAAGCAAGGCAGATACTCTTCTATGGGTGAGTCATATCTTCCGATTGAAAGTGAAACATTGGTAAGCTGGATCCCAGAATTGAACCATGGCTTGAATCAGTTGTTCGTATACGTTGACGGCGATCAAGTGAGCTATATCCCCGTAATTTTCGGTGAATATGCCCCTAGTGTCTGTATCCCACTGTTTCCAAATTCGAGTCAAATCTTTGAGGTTATTCTGACGAGCATTTGAAGTTACTTGCTCGGGAAGATTAGTGATACATCCTTCCGTTAAACTATCCCCTTTCGCTTTCTGAGTTTTCAAAGACCAGTCCCGAATCACGACATTTTTCTCGGTCACTTGTGTAATTGACTCCTCCATCAGAAACCTGTTTTTGGCAACCAATCACTAATCAACACCTTCCTAATCAAGATGCCTATGATGCATGATGAAAAATAAAAATAAAGACAAACAACCTTGGTTAGTAATCACAACAAATATGAACTGAGAAAAACTATGGAAACTTCAACAAATTAAGCTACCCGGTTCAATTCTTTTACATAAATAGTGTAAATGTATAGGAAATGAAAGGCAAGAGGTGTTTCTCCCGTATACTTATTTTGGTGACTATTAACGGACAGAGGTTCGGCATGGCTCTAATTAGGTGGCTTATATGGTTCACTACATGCGGTTTCAGTTCTAGACAGGTACCTGAATTATTCATACTGTCATCTGCTAAGATTAGTACAGAACCTCGATCATTGCCCATCACAGGCTTATGAGTTCAACTTGAGGGATTACGTTTACTTATGCCTATGCAGAGGGACAAGTTAACTCACGAAAGCATAAGTCATATGTAACCCGAAAGTATTCACTAGACTGTGCGGAGGGACGAGTTAACTCATGAAGGCATAGCGTTTACTTCCACTTAAGTGGACGGAACCCGGGTATAGAGCTCATGTTATGCAAAAATGCAAATGCACGGTGTGTGGGGTGAAACTCACAAACCTTTACGTTTTATTTAAAAACTAAACTAAAAAAAACTAGAACCATAAAAACTTAGAGCTGAAAATCAATAAGATAAAACAAGTTAGAAGAATATTTACAACATGATGCAAATGCATGACTTTTCAAAAACAAAATTTAAGGATCACGACTAAATATTGATTTGAACAAGGAATTTTGAAAATTTTGACAACACGCGTTTAATTCTAGACTTGACTCTCAAAAATGTCCCCAGTGGAGTCGCCAGCTGTAGCGACGTAAAAATTTTCGCTTTGGTCGCTAGTTGAGGCAATTATTTGAAAATTTAAAAATGGAATTTCGGTTTTAAAGAGAAAATGAGTCGCCACCGATCTTTTTTCTAGGTGTGATCGGACACTTAATAAATCTTCTTTTTTAGAAAAGAAAATTTATTCTTGAACAAAAATGAAGGTCGAATTTGGGTCTACGCGAAAATCCAGAGAAAAATAGGATTCGGGAGTCGGTTACGCACGAGGAAGGTATTAGCACCCTCGCGACGCCCAAAATTGGTATCTTGTTAAACACGCGTTGTCTTAATTCTCAAAAATACAAGTTTAATTTAATATTTAATTGCGATCCGATTAAAATACGAGAATTTAAATTTTTTGGTTTTTTAGAAGGACGTCTCGTTTTTAACACGAGTCAATGATATCCACCCAACATAACGATGAAATCAGTGACTTAGTGTTGAAATCGGCACGTTGCCTTATTTATTAAAAAACATAAAAAAATAATATCATTTGCAATAAGAATTTGTAAATAATGCGAACGATGATACGATTAATGAAAAATATTAAAATGCAATATTAGAATAAAAATAACAATAATATTCACAATAAAGAAAATGATAATAAAAAATAATGTTCTAATAATATAATAAAAGAAATAATATATTTGTAATAATAGTAGAAAATACTAATATGTACATGGAAAATACACATGTATATATATATGTTGATAATAATGATAATGATAATATGAAAAATATAAAAATAGTAAAATAATGATATTAATACCTAAATATAAACATAGATATAGTATCTAAAATATAATAATAATGAAAATATAAATAGATAAGAAATATAATAGATGAGTAATAAGAAAATGAAAATATAATACTAGTCATAATACAACAGTAATAGTAATTACAAAAATAATGATAATAATAATAATAATAATAATAATAATAATAATAATAATAATAAATAAAATGATAACAGTGATATTAGTAATAAAATAATAGAAAATAATAGTACATTAATAATAATATATGTTAATAACAATAATAATATATATAAAATAGGAAATAATCCTCCCAAAACGCACAGCACCAAGAGGGACCAAATTGGAGGTCAAAATAAATTACAAGGCTAAATTATAAATAATAAAAAATTTAATTTCAAAACGATAAAAAGCAGAGGGACTAAAAGTGAAATTAGCCCCTTCATAAAAAACACGCGGATCCTCTGAGGCGGGTCGGGTCGGCACGCGGGTCGTCTCAAAACGACGCCGTTTTGGGGTTTAAAAACCCAGACCAAAATGACGTCGTTTTAGTCCTTTATAAAAGCCAAGTTTTTTTTTTAAAATTTCATTCTTTCCTTTGTTTTAAAAAAAAAACACTTCCCTTTTTTCTTTTTGTTGTAGGCCAATTTTGGCCCGTTTACAATCAAACCCGAGTGGCCCAATAACCCAATTACCAGCCCAAATTAAACTAAACATAACCTAAACTAAATTGAACCCAATACCCACCAAAACTAACAGCCCAAAAGAAAAAAAAAACACAAAGCAAGTCAAAAAAAAACCTAGCCACCTCCTCTGTCCCATCATCTCTGTCAACCCCATACCAGCCTCTGCTCCACCGTTCAACCACCACCTGCAAGACAAAGAGAACACGCAAGCAGCAAAAACAGATTAGAGAGCAATGTAGACGGCTATATAAGCCGAACAAAGTAATGTAAAAAGGGGGATTTTTTACTGGACATTTTTTTGAATAACAAAAAAATAGAACAAAAGAAAGAGATTCAAACACCAATAGAAGCATTCGATCATAGCAAGAAATACTATAACAGAGGAGTTAGATTCGGGATAAGGTGTTATTTTCGATCTTTTTTTATTTTTTTATTTATTTACTTTTCGTAACTATGTACATATAAAGCTCTATTTATTTTCTTTTATCATTTATACATATGAATATTTGAAAATATAAAAAAATACAAAAAAAATACCTTTTGGAGAGCGGCGGAGCCCACGGCGGACAGTGACTGGATCTTTGGTCGGAGCCCTTGCCGGTATAGAGACCTCTACAGAGAGAAAAAGAGGGAGAGCCTTTGTTTTTTTTTTTAAGTGAAGTGGAAAAATGAATTTATTTGCCAAAAATTTGACTTATATAGGAGGGTAAAACGACGTAGTTTCGATGGGGTTTTAGAGACCACAAAACGGCGCCGTTTGGCCCCTCAACCCGCGCAGGTGACCCGACCCAATGGAAGGATCCGCGTGTTTTTATTTTAGGGGTTAATTGCGCTGAAGGTCCTTCCGCATTTTTGGTGTTTTAAATCAAGTTTATATTTATTTATAAATTGGCCCTGAATTTTGTTACGATTCTTAAATTGATCCCTCATGATGCGCATCGTTTTAAAGACTTTCGAAAATTGCTCTTTTGGCCCCACTGTTTTCACGCGTGTTCAAATAAACCCTTTCTTTTTTTTTATTGCAAATCCGCCCCAGAATTCTATTGTTAATTTATTTTTTAATCCTTTTTTGTTTATTCTCACTTCTTTTCTATTAGATTAAGTTTTTTTTATTATATATTGCCATTATTTGTATTATTACTATTATTATTATTTTATATTATTATGTTATATTTAGTATTATTTTTAATATTACATTTTTTTACTATTATCTTTATTATTTTCTCTATTAATATTTATTACTCTATTTTTGACATTATTATATATATATTTATATCTTATTATTATTGCTAGTATTATTATTATCATTATTAACACATATACATATACATATACATGTATATATTTTCATGTACATATCATTATTATTTACTAACATATTCTATTATTCACATTAATGTATCATTTTCTATTATCTTTATAACTATTATTAATTTTGTTATTATTTCTTAAATGTAAGTATATCATTTCTGTTTTTAATATTATATTTTTAATACCAAACATATTGTGTATATTTTTTTATTACTATGTATTATATATATTTTAATAACCATACCATATATATATATATATATTATGCACATACTTTTAATATTATTATGTATTTCTTTTAAATATATGTACAAATTTATGTTGTATTATTGATAGTATTGTTTTTTAACATCATTTTTATTTCTAATAGGTAAATATGTATATTAGGTAGGTTTCTATTTTATTTATTTATTTATTATTGTTCTAATATTTTGATATTTTATATTTATATATCTTATTATACGTATCGTTATTCGCATTTCTTTACAATAATATTCTTAAATCTTTTTTATTATTTTAGAAACTTTTATTTACGATTTTATTTAAAAAATAATAATAATAATAAGGCAATGTGTCGATTTTAACATTAAGTCCGTGATTTCATCGCTATGTTGGGTGAATCACGTTGGCTTGAGTTGAAGACGGGATATCCTTCTAAAAATCGAAATTATAAAAATTCTCATGTTTTGATCAGATCATGATTAAATGTTACATTGAACTCGCATTTTTGAAAATTAAGACAACACATGTTTAACGAGATACCAATTTTGGGCGTCACGAGGGTGCTAATACCTTCCTCGTGCGTAACCGACTCCCGAACCCAACTTTACTCTGGCTTTTAATGTAGACCTAAACTCGATCTTCTCTTTTGTTTAAAAAAATAGATTTTTTAAAAAAATAGAGGATTTATTAGGTGTCCGATCACACCTAGAAAAAGGATTGGTGGCGACTCTCTTCTTTTAAATAAAATTGAAAATCGGTTTTCAAATTTCCGATAAGTCATCTCCATTAGCGACAAAGCGAAATATTTTATGTCGCTACACTTTTTTTTCTCTGTAGGTGTTCTTGGTTGGTGGAACCGGTGAGCCGCCAGTCCTCACCCACGTCTCATCATCACCCGCCATCGTGTACACATGTGGCGAAAAATCGAGAAGGTACTTTTTTTTAATTATTTTATATTATTTTTTTGCTTTAAATATATGTATATATATGAGGGAATAGACTCAAAAAATAGGAAAGAAATAAAATAAAGATCACATTAGGCTTTAGGTTTTAACTTTTGATATTTTGGTTTTCCGATTTGGGATTGTTCTCCTGCTTTGGTGTTGCTAGATTCACGGTTTTGCTTTAAAAGATCGAATGCTTTTGTATTTCAAAAGTGGCCGAATCCTTTTCTGATTTTGGCTTGGCTTTTTAAAGCCAAGTTACATGCTTTTCCTCTTCTCTCTCTTTTTTTTTTTTTTATATATTATCTGTCTCTACTTTATTTATTTTTGCAGGTGCAAGTGGAGGGCGGTGGTGATGTGACCGTGGCAGTGAAGTAGGTGGCGGTGGCTGGTGATGGCAGACCTAGGTGCGGTGCACCTAGGTGTTAGGGGGCTAGGGTTCTTTGTGTTTAGTTTAGGTGTTGGGCTTTTGGGCTGCTAGGATTTTTTAATTTTGGACCATTAGTTTGGGTTTGGTTTTGAGCTGATGTAATTGGGTGGGTAGTTGGGTTAGTTTAGTGGGTATTGGGATTAAATTTGAGTTTAGTTTGTTGGGGTTTTGAGTGTGGGTTTTATGTATGAGGTCAAAATTGGCCTACAACAATACTTTTTTAGAGGTACTTTTAATAAAAAGTTGTTAAAGTTATCTTATTTTAATTTATTATTTAAGAACTTCAAAATAAAGTATTTTAAAACTATTTATTAATTTTAATATTGAATTTTATAATTGTGAAAATATATTAAAATGCTAAATACAGTATCTAAAATGACTGTAATTGATACTAAACTAGTTAATTTTCAAATAAAAAGTAGTTAATTTAAAATTAATTTAAATTAATATGCACAATTAAATTATATTTTTTTTATTATAAAATTAGAATCTACTTTAATGATTTTCATCTTTTATAATTATTCAAATAAACATTGCCAAATTATTGTTTTTATATTTTAAAAAATAACCAGTGATAAATTTATAAAATATGTAGTTTAATATATTTTAAATTAATTTTTAAATTTAATAATAATGTGAGTTATGCAATAATAATTAAAAAACATGATAAGTAGTTCAATATTGTTTTAACATATAAAATATGTAATTAAACTTTGAAATAAAAAAGATGGGAAAACAAGGAGGGGTTATGTTGAAATATTACCATTTTTTTTGTTGAGTGATTTTGGGCTTTTGTTGGCCGGCACCACTATCTCCAAAAAAAAATTATTTTTGAAAAAAATACATGGTGTCAGCTATCTAGTGTCCAAAACTAAAAAAATTATTTTTTTAATAGAAAAAAAAAGTGGTGCCGGCCATCTGTTTTCCATAACTCAATTTTACTGTTCATTTCAGGTTATTTTGGTGAATATTTTTAAGCCTGGATATTTTTATAAATATTAAATTTTTTTAAGTTAGATTGGTAAAATAGGGTATGCTTCCCCAGTAGTTGGTAAAGCTTTCCTCTATTTTGAAGGCCATCAACTAACTTGAATGAAAATACAAACTGGATGTAACATAAGAACCCCACAATTCCATAGAAGCATCGTAGAACATCTCCAGAAACTTGAGTAACGTACGTGCCTTGTTCCAGTCATCAATGGTGGGAGCCCCTTCTACAAGAGCATTTATAAATTTGGGATCATCCTCTCAAATGCAATCTGAACAGTCAGTATGTTGAATTCCATTTGTTACGTCTTACAATTTTATGATTTTTTTTATTGATTTTATAGTAGCAACCGACTTAAACAAACAGGTGGAGTAGGAAAAACACAAAAATATCATTAAACGAAGCAAATGATGCCATAGAAATTTTGTAGAATCGACCTTTGGTCTTTATGAAGATGGGTTTGGAAATATAAATGGGCTCAACACGTGTAAATATAAGATGAAATCATTCAAAGTGGCGGCTTAAAAATTAAAATATTTGGGTTTAGTCACAAACTTTGTAAAGCCCATTTTATGATTCCTAACAAAAAAAAGTGTAAACGGGAGTCACTAAATCAACACTTTCGAGCCTAAAAGTTGGTCCAAAATTTAGGTGATTTGAAAAATATTCTTCCACTTTTTCGTCTTCTTTTCTCGTGGGAGAATTTTCGTTTTTGAGATTTCATGAACACTTAAAAGAATTCATCTTCTTGATTTTCACTATACTTCAAATACTTCTAACACTTATCAATTGGGTGAACCGAGCTCCTCGGCAACCATTCTCCTCTCCTCTGTACTCTCCCCTTGAGCATTGTATCAACCCCCCATAACCACACACTTCATCCTTCTTTACTCCCTTCTCCCACTCCCAACACTCACTCTTCTGTCTTTCATCGTGTCCCAATTCTCTCCAAATCACCACTCTCTCTGTTCCATGGCATTAAGCACTCTCTCTCTCCTCTTTCAATCCCTTCTTCCTCTTTCAAGTCTTCCATTTCTGCCAAGGTACATTCTTCTTTTTAATTGGTTGATTTGATTGGCTAACCTCCCTCAGTGTTTGCTCATGATTTTTGGGGGTTTTTGCAGGTCGAGAAAGGTTTAGTGCCTCCAATATTCACGTTGAAAGATCAAGATGAGAAAAAAATTAGCCTTTCCATGTTTAAAGGAAAACCTGTTGTCGTCTATTTTTACCCTGCCGATGAGACCCCTATCTGTACCAAGCAGGTGATTGCTTTAAAAGCCTTTGTTTACCAGGTTTAAACCTGAGTCTGGGTCGTGTCGAATCCGTATTCCGTGTTTTGCGCTGAAAAACAGTACCTTTTTTAGGCATGTGCTTTTCGAGATTCTTACGAGAAATTTAAGAAATTAGGAGCTGAAGTTGTTGGAATAAGTGGTGATGATCCATCACCACACAAGGTAATAATAATACTAATCGTGTCCAACACACCGAGTATCATGTAAAATCCATCTCTTTTGAGATTTTCTTCTGAAAACAAAGTCATCTGTCTAAGGAATCTGAATTCTTATTATGTGTGATCATTAGATATTCTATTTGTCTATGTGAATTTCTGATGGTGCTCCATACTGGATACTTGTTCATGTTATACCATGTCCACCGACCGATGTTCGTAAATTAACCGGTGATCAGCTTGATTTTTTCATATGGTATTTTGCCAAGAGATATAGACTTCAGTTTACGTTGCTGAGCGATGAGGGAAACAAGGTCAGGAAAGCGTGGGGAGTAGAAGAGGTAAAAGGGCAAACCCCATAGCCAATAATGTGGAACAGTCCAATGAAGTGTCCTTACTACCATGGTGCACGGTTGCCATTCGGGTCCTTCATGCAACATGGGAAATCAATATCGTTCTAATCATTTTCAATATTCACGAAAGAAAATAAATCAATTTCCGTACCAACTCATGCCATTGTGATCTCTAATATTATTGAGTGAATCACTTACCAGCTCTGGTCTTAAAGTCAAAGTTAAATAATAAAACCCTAATGCAATTTAAATGTCCAAATTTGTCTGGGCCCATTACAATAATGAAAAAAATAATAAAAGTCCAAGACAAAAAAACAGTCCAATTACAAGAGCAAAGTATGCTGGGCCCAAGGCACTACCTAATTTTACAAGCCCAATCCCTAGCCCAAATTTATCAGAAAAAGAAGAAACCCTAGGGTTCCTATACCAGCATCTCGCGCCGCTCCTCCATGTGCTGGCCTCAGCGCGCACAACGCTCGAGACATGAGCCCCATCCCATCGCCCGTACCACCAGCTCCGTCTTTACCTGCAAAATGGAAAAGAAACACGCGAAGCAGAAAAAGAGCTACAGACAACACAGAGCAGTAGCAAGAAACTTAAAATATTGTATTTGAAATGGATATAAAAGCCAGATCTGAATGTAATATTGAGAGGGGGGAACCGATTGTATTTCAGGGGGGATTTTTCTTTCTTTTGGAATAAAAATAGAGCAAAAATTAAAAAAGAAACAGAGATTTGAAACACAGAGAAATCAAATATAAGAGGTGGTTCATTTATTCGTTTTTTTATTTTTTTTATTTTTTACTTTTTTTTACTCATATTTAAGAGAAAATAAGTAAAAATATAAAAAGAAACCGAAGTCTTACCTTCTCTGGTTTTGCTCCACCGTGAATGGCTGAGGTATCCACTTCTAATGAAAAGTGGCCGGAAACCAAAAAGTTTTTCAATTTTTGAGCCTTTTTCGCGGGGGTTTAAGAAATTTTGGGCTCGGATTTGAGTTTTGGAGGGCCGAAAGGGTTAAAAGGAGTCTTTTATGCGATTTTCGGCAACCGGGCACGGTGGAGCTCATCGCCGGCGACCGGTGGCGACCATGGATCTCGCCAGATTTGATGGCTGGAGTTTTGGGGAGAGGCTTGAAGTTTTTTTAGAACAAGAGGGTTTGAAATGAAGATTTTTAAAAAAAATGGGGTTTATATAAGGCACCAAAACGGCGCCGTTTAGGGATGGTTTAAAATGCCCAAAACAACGCCGTTTTACATGATCCGAATCGGACCCGACCCGCTTTACCTAGGATCCGCGTGTTTTGATATGGTGGGCTATTTACTCTTTTGGTCCTTCCGCATTTTCAATAGTTTTAATCTAGTTTTTTTTTTTAATTTATACATCAGAGTTCATATCAGTTTCAATTTGGCCCTACCAGAACGACGCGTTTCAGAGGGCAGGGATATTTCCCTAGTTGGTCCCTCCGTGTTTTTCGCGCCTTTCGATTGGGTCCTTTGTTTTTTTTATATCTTAATTTATCTCTTAAATTTGATTTGGATAGCAATTAAGTCTTTTAATTCAATTAATTTATTTATTTCGTTTAGTCATTAATCTGCTATCGTTATTTTGTTTTTATATGTTATTATTTTTACGTTTGTGTATCCGTTTCATTCTATACTTTATTATTATTATTATTATTATTATTATTATTATATGTTATATACCTTATTACAAATTGCACCCCAACTCTCATTTACATTTTAATTTAGTCTCTTGTTTCAATATTTATAATTATTCTTCTTAAATATTTATTTATGTATTTATTTTTTTTTTCTTGTACTTATTACTTCTTGTTTTAAGCAAAAAAACTGTATTTTCTTATTGCTACTGTTTTATTATTCATCATTACTATTTCATTATTATTTCATCTGTTTATTTGTTACCATTTTATACACTCTTTTAAAATTGGATTATTTATGTTCTACCACATGTATTATTCTCGTTATTATTATTATCATTATTATTACTATCATTATAATTTAATAATCTATTTATTTATACACATTCCTTCTATATATTTAAAAGTCAAATTATTTAGGTTTTCACTTATGGCATTGTTATTGTCATTCTTATCATTATATGGTTATTATTATTATCATCGTCACATTATTATTTTCTACATATGTTTTATTACGAATTGTTCCTTAAATTTTATTTTAATTTGATTCTTTACTTCCAATATTTTTAAACATTTTCCATTATATTTATTTATTACTTTGTCATTATCATTCTCTATTACTTGTTTATTTCATCTTTATGTTTTAACGTTGTCGTAATTTATTAATACTATTATGACTATCATAACCTATTAGCGCTATCATAATATTCATTTGTTTATCATGTACTCGACTCATACAGTTGTTTTATATTATTGCATTATCTTTACCCTACGCGCCAGGTTTAATTATAATCGGTCGTCTTTGTATTATATTTCAAATTAACCCATGTCATTGTGATTCATTGTGGTAATATTTTATTCGCAAATTATTATGCCATGTTCGATATCATCATTCTTTCTCGTTCCATTTAAATCACATCATGTATTAAAGCTTAAATGCATGTTTTTAATATAGACCGTTTTATTCCAAACAAAATAAGCGCACATCGCTAAATGTCGCATTTGTTTTTACTCAAAATAAGGCAATGTTTTGTTCTTTTGGAAATTCGAGAGATCGTGCCCTAATGTACTGGGTTTCGATTTTTTTCGTTTAACCCAAATAACCAAATAACCTTTTAAATTTCAAAACAAGATAATATTCTGTGTTTACAAATTCGAGAGATCGTGCCCTACGTGCTGGGTTTCGATTTATCGTTTGACTGAACAATCGAATGTCCTTTTTAAAATTTCAAATCATGAGATGATTTTGGTATCAAAGGCTTGAAATGTCGTGTCCTACGTAATGGATGTGATATTTTGTTTCTTTGGAACAAAAGAATCTTAATATCTACTTCGAGTTATCCAAATATTCATGAAAAGGGATCGTATTTTAGAATTTATTTTAAAATCTTTTCAACTTTCGACATTAAGATATTAATTAATCGATTAGGTACCAATTTTGGGCGTGACGAGGGTGCTAACTCTTCCTCGCACGTAACCGACTCCCGAACCCATTCTCTCTAGTTTCGTAAACCAAAAATACCGTTTTAGTAAACTAAAATATTTTATTAAAACAAAGGTGATCCGATCACACCTAAATAAAAAGGATTGGTGACGACTCTCTTTTTTTATCTTCATTTTCAAAATTAAAGTCGATTCTCGTTTTTCAAAAAATGGTTTCTACATGCGACACATGCAGAAATTATTATTATTGACTTTCAAAGGCAAAGACGAACGTTCATGTCCGTTCTTGATTTGTTCGCCCATTTCTTCAATCATAAAAGTCAAAATTGTGTAACTAACCCTACAAATATATATTATGAAGATGCAGTCATGCAGAATCCTTAAATGCATTTGAAATCATAGTTTAATTTTGTTTAATCAAAGGTAAATACACTTCTTTGGTACAAACAAACAAAAAGCATGACGATTTCATTTTCCCAATTTTTGGTTTAGTGGAACTAAAATATTTTTTATATTTGTTTTACGGTCCATACAGATTAATCTTTTCGTAGTTTATGGTTACCTCTTTTAATAATGTTGTCTTTAAAATTCAAACCCGAGTTCTCTCATTTAGAAAAAGCCAAAAATGAATAATAAATTCTGATTATTAATGTTGATAAGGCTCAAAATAAGAAGAGCCTTCGTTAATTAAACTTCTTCAAAATCATTATCTTTCCAAATATGGTTAGTAGATCACATTAGGACCCTTCAAAAAATATCATTTCTTTATCAAGACTTCATCAATCATAATATTGTATTTTACGGCTCAAAATCCTCAGAAGGATGTAAGTGAATAATCAAGTTGTTTAAGTCAACATGCCAACAAATTGTCTTTCGAGTGATGCTAGACCAACCAATCTTGTAAAAGATGGTCCGGGGGATTTTTTGAATTGCTTCTCATTCTTCTTCAGAAAATTGTCTTTCGAGTGATGCTAGACCAACCAATCTTGTAAAAGATGGTCCGGGGGATTTTTTGAATTGCTTCTCATTCTTCTTCAGAAAATATAGTGCGGAGAAGATCATGATTAGAGGTGTTTACAGGCTAATTCAAGTTGAGTTGCTCTAAGTTTAAGCATGATGTTAATATACTTTATGCTTGTCAAAACTCAACTCGGTCCAAAATAAAGGCTTAAAATTTTGCTCAAATCCCCATATTTGTAAATCCATTTTAAGCTCGCCCATATGATTGTTTTTTATTCTAAAAAGCATATTTATACTATTTTAATATAATATTTAATAAATTTATATAATTTTTTACCTATTAAATCATACATATATTCATATTAACATTTTTTAATGTTTACATTATAATAATGTTATAGATTACTATAGATTTATTTGTGTTATAAATTACATAATATAATCTTAAGCCTTGGATATTCAACCTCAAATCTAACCTATATTTTAAACACCACCTAATACCTTTTACCAAACCCTCATCTTATGTCATGGAGTTCATATGATTATGTTACGGGTTAATAACATAAGGTAGAAAACAAGCTTTTGCATGAAGATTAAATCAGAAAAGCATCCACCCTGCTGCCAATTCAGGATTCATTACAAATTGGCTTTAATTAAAAACAAAAACAAAAAAAAAAAAAAAAAAAAAACAACTGATATAAGCCATTTCTTTTACATGAACACAAAAATTACTACATTTACTGGTTCTTCAATGGCCCCTGAGGCCTCAAACACTAAAACCTCAATTGTAACTACTACGTTTAAGAGAAACGAAACCTTCCCAAACAAACACTGAACTATGAAACAGTAGGAGTTTTTTTTTTTTTTTTCTAGAGCTCTGCTACCGGCCACCACCGTACTACTTCGTAATAATAACGCTTTCAGAGTTATGTTTTGTCTACAGGAGGATTTTCTGGGATACTCTGCATGAATGTAGCTGATTTGTTAAACAGTTACCTATAACTGATGGTATTTGAAATGTTTTGAAAATACCTTCGGCCAAATGTAAGAAAACACTGGGAGAGCAGCTGTTGAACTATTTTTACTTGTATGGGGTGAAAATGATGGATGAATTATGCCCGCCAAACCCGAATGAATTCGACAATGCCGCCTTAACGTTCAATCTTTCTTTATTTGGCCCCACAAGCACACTTGTGTCCTGGAAAGCAAAATTGAACCATGTCGGAAAACCGACGGAAAAAAACTACAGTATGTATGTGTCACAAAGCAAAAACTGATGAATGAAAGGGAAGAAACAAGAGAAAGAGAGAGAAGAGGCAACATACCACTCCTACATCCGGGTTTTCCAGGTTGATATTTGGATGAACCCAACCAGTTCGTATTGCCTACAATTAAGAAAACATTACCATGTCAATGTTCAGGTTCTGGAAAAGGTAAAGAAAATGGGAGAAAGAAGATAAGATGCATGATTCCTTTCATCCCTGCTCGTATCATATAGCCACAAAACAGAAATACAGAGGAAGTAGGAAGAACAATCTTCTCAAATAAGAGAACATAAACAACAAAAATTCAGCACCGTGCAAATTCTGTCCAATCTGCTTCCTAAATCTAAAATAAGAACATAACCAAAACTCAAAATTGCATACCTGTACTGTTGCAACAGCTTCCACAGCACCGGAAGCTCCTAGTAGGTGACCAATCATTGATTTTGTAGAGTTCACCCTTAACTGCAAATGATGGAGATCTTATCAATAATCACAATGCATAAATTTGAAAAACAGAAATACATGGAGATTCAATTTTTCAAGAAAAGTAGGTGAAATTACCTCGGGATTGTCTCCAAAACAATGAAGAAGAGCTTGGTATTCTTTAATGTCTCCAGTTGGTGTCGATGTAGCATGAGCATTAATATAGTTTATATCTCCTCTAGATACACCAGCGTGAGCCAACGCCTTTTCAATGCAGAGAATGACACCAACACCTATTTTTAAATTTCACGAGATGGATGTCAGTTTAATTTTTCATACGGTAACATGCACTGCTTCAGAAAGAACATGTAAAACATCACTAATTATATAAATGTGGGTTATCTTCACAGTAGGGAATACTCGGACAAAGAGGCATAAGTTGCAATCTAATGATATTTATTCTGCTCAATCACGAAAATCAAGAATCTAATGTCAAGACATGCATGTACTCGATAATGCCATGAGCCAAAAAAAACTTACACGCTTATATAAATCATTGTTTCACGGAAAAACAATAAAGTAAAAGCAGCAAATTAAGTCTCAACGTCTATATTTAGAAAATAAAATCGGGATTTAAGAAGAATTGTGGTTATACAGATGTGGCTCATTACCATCAGGGTGAGGCTCGGTCATGTGATAAGCATCACAAGTGAAGCTTCCACCAAGGAATTCTGCATAGATAGTTGCACCTCTCCTCTGCAAAATCAGAAATCTAAACACGGTAATTTCCTTTCTACAAAAGAAACTAAGTACAAACCTATTGCTTACAACATGGATTTGTAGGGTTTGAAGACAGTGTACCTTAGCATGCTCCAATTCTTCCAAAAGTAGAACCCCAGCACCTTCCCCCATGACAAATCCATCTCGATTCTGGAAGAAAAAAATAGAACCACTATCAAGGTAAATAGCACGCACAAAGCAAACCAAGGAAAATTATGTTCCTTTGATTAGAAAATGCTCGATAAATATATAGTGTAACTTTGTCAAAAAGACCATGTACAGATACATATAATTTGTGACTTGAGTTGTTAAGATATGATAAACACGTTGAATACTAGTTCAAAAGATTAGAATAGTTGACATTAATTACCATGAAGTTTAATTCATAAATGCATTCTTGGTTTTACTGCTTTTGTTCTATGAAGAGGGGAAAATGAAACAACAGCAAAAGGAAAAATGATAGTGATGAAGCTCAAGAGTTTTAGAAATATTACAGCATCCCAAGGGCGTGAAGCTTTGGTAGGATCATTGTTCCTCTGAGAGAGCGCTCTACAAGCCACAAATCCCCCCAAACCTAAATGAAAAAAACGATAAAATAGAGTATTACATGCTATACCAAACGGAAAGATTATAAAACAATGCTGAATAAGAAAGTTAGAACAATATACCAATGGGTATAATCGCTGCATCAGAGCCACCACAAAGCATCATATCCTGCAATTTTGACACAAATACCGTTGATATAGTGCAATCAATCATACATGATATATTGGATGTTTTTCTTTGCTAGACTTACAGCTTCGCCTCTAATGATATGGTTTGCTGCATTTAATATGCAAAAGTTGCTTGTAGCACATGCAGTGGAGATTGAATAATTAGGACCCATCCATCCCTGAAGAAAGCATCAGTTTAAAGCTCAAACTCAAAATTTTAACATCCATCAAGGTCTATCTTAACATTGCAGAATCTAAATTTAAGCTAACCAAATCCATTGCAAGCATTGCAGAACCCATATTTGTTGTAGCAAACGGTACGCAAAAAGGATTCATCTTCCTGTATGAGATCCTCAAAGCTTCAATCGCATCATTGAAAACCTGTTCATTCCACAACAAGCAATGTATATGACTCGATGGATATAGAAAGAAAACTATATACCATGACACTTTCCTTCTAGCAAAAGATTTTACCTTCATGCCACCCATTGCTGAACCAATCAAAACTCCGCATTTCGTTTTATCTAACTCCTCCATTACATCTTCATTTACTCCCCCATCTTGCAAAGCTTTCTTTCCGGCAGTAAGAGAATAAAGCATGAATTTGTCCATCCTCTTGGAAAGTTTCGGTGCAACCCATCCATCAGTTGAAAAAGATTTGATCTCTCCAGCAATCCTCTGGAGAGAAAACAGGAGCAGTAAGAACGAGCAGCAGTACAAACAAGAGCAAAATATGAGATTCCAAAGACAACTTACTGTCGGAAACTGAGCGCAGTCAAAAGTCTCGATTTCACTTATACCACTAACACCCTCAAGCAGGTTGTTATAGAAAACATCAGGCTCATGTCCAAGCGGAGTTACTACTCCCATCCCGGTCACAACCACTCGTCTTTGCTTCGTAGGAGGCTTCTTCTTCGTTGTAATCTCTCTTGTGGGTTGCACAGCTATAGCCATGGCTTGTCCTAAGTTTTTTTTAAACAAATTAACCCGCAGAATGAACTTAATTTAGCCGGTAAGTTCTACAAACAACACATATAAACAATCTCATATACATACAAAAAGCCCAAAATTCTAGAATGCAAAACAAACATTTTTCCATTTTATATTGAAAGAAGCAGCAAACCCATGAAAACAAGACAATTAATACTACCAACCTACAACAACTTGTTAAAAAGACAGAGAGAGAGAGAGAGAGAGAAAAGCAGAATCAATTATATCTATAATTTAATTATAGCGAAAAGCTTGCACATGTATAATCTGTTTGTATTAAATTCAGATTATCTGAGGAAATAATGATTTTCCATGGCTATGGACTTAACAAGAACTTAAAATCAACTATATTTCTAGCTCTTAATTTTGTTTTAAAACAAAAAAAAAAATCTTGGTGAAATTGTACAAAGGAACATTTATTATATCTCTATTTTCATTTCTAGACTTGCTTTCAAGAAAATCAATTAAAGAAAAAGAGGCAAAAAAGAGCTCTCTACAGGAATTAAAATTCATAACAATAAAAAAGAAAAAGAACCCAGATTTGAAAAAGAAACATTTTATGTTACCAGAATGATGAGCTCGTCGATTGAGCCTTTTTTGCTTGCGATTATTATTGAAAGGAACATTTTTGGAGCCGAATAAAGACGAAAAGCTTCCATTTTGACCGAAAAAGCCACCATTTTTAGAGGAATAATAATCATTACAAGGCTCGAAAGCCAAGCAAGAAGCCATCAAGCCTTGAATGGTGGATCCACGGAAGGAAGAAATCAAGCCCACGTCTTTGTTAGGGGTTGCGCCGCCACCACAGCATTGAGAAAGGAGAGCCTTCCTTCTATTACGAGCCCAACGGCCGAGCCTGTTCGAAGAAGCGGAGGCTGATGAGTTGAACAATGGAGGCCGGGACTGGTCTTTACCGCACGTTACCGACATACAAGCCGCCACCAGCCAAGTGCATAAAGGACTTGCCAGTGATGAAGATGCCATCATCCCCCCAAAAGAAAAAAACAAATAAAACTAAAGATTATATGTGAAAAAAAAAAAGATTGTAAAGATTTGGGTCTGGATAAAGATAGAGTATTTATGTGAGGTTAATAAAAATCTAGCAACCCATCAATGGAAAAAAAAAAAAAAAGCAAAACAAAAAATAAAGATTGAAATTTTGATGAAGAAGAAAATCGAAGTTGCATTCGATATTTTGGGGGAAAAAGCTTTGAATCTGGGCAATCTCAGTCGTTTCCTTTTAGACTAAATGACTGCACTGCCAAGTACTCTTTTTTTTTTTTTAATTTTTGTTTTTTAAATTTTATTTTTTATTTTTTCTCCTCCTGGTTTCAGTGAGAGTTTCAGTTTTTCTCTCGAATGAGAAAAACAGAAACCATTTTTCTTTTTCTTTATTTTTTTTTCTGTAAAAACGAGGATCTATGACCAGAAAAATTGTTCTTAATTAATCAGTGGTAATTTAATTTTTTAATGATAAAAAATAGGTTTTCTCATTGTGCTCTTTTACATTATAAGGTTTGAATCGGATCGGTTAAATTCGGAAACGGTTGAGATATCGGTTCAGAAAAAAGTATTAAATTAATTGAATTGATATGAATTGATTAAATTAGATTAAAAGATTATTTTAATTCGATTTTTATATTTTTTAATGATTTTTATATATATTCAATATATTAAATAAAACTACATATTTTTTAATATGATAGAAATAAAAAGTAATTAAAATTAAAAGGATAATGAGATTTTAACAATGATAAAAGAAATTAACAATTTTAAATCATGTGCTAATAAAATTTATATTAAAAATGGAAATAGAAAAATAATGTATAATTTTTAAGGATTTAAAATTATTTTTTATTATAGCACAAAGAGATTAAGGGTGGGTTTGGGACGGCAGTGCGATGCGGTGCGGTGTGGTTAGTTTACTTTTTGTCTCACGCTACAGTATCGCTATAGTATCTAATCTCACCGCCACCGCTGTTTTTACACCAACCGCAGGTAAACGCACCGCCCATCCAACTCACCCTAAAAATTGAAATAATTACCTCAACTAAAATTGGGACTTGTTTGGTGTTGGAGGCCCGCAGATATAATCGCACAAGAGAAGAAGAGACAGAGAGGGAGAATGAATGAATGAATGAACGAACTAAAAAAAGGAAAGCTTTTCGACTTTATTATACCGTCGTTTACCTCTCCAACTCAAATAACAATCAACCAATCCAGTACAAACCTCCATTCCAAAAGACTCTTTCTATTCATAGAGGAAGATATGGAAATTGGGATGATAAGTGTGAAAATTCCCCAAATCTATTCATGCATGTAGCCAATAGCTAAAAAGACACGTAGATTTAGCATTTGTCCTCTATTGTCACGACTTCAATCTGCATTGAAGCCTTTTTAATCCAATAGGTAAATCTCTTATTCTAAAAACCCTCTTTTAACTTGTAAGTGTGTTACTTGATTGCTTTCTCTCTAAATATGCTGAACTCGAATCTTTATAACCATTTCTAGTAATTGTCTTGCTCAATCTACTTGTTTACTTGCTAGTTTGCTAATGATGAATAGTGAATCCCCCTCCAAAATCATCGAGTTGAAAATCAACTCATTCACAAATTTGATCGCCTAATACCTTACAAGAGCTTCCGTTGCGAACACCTCAGGTATGTGATTGTTCCACCCATATCAAATCCCATGATAAAGTATTGAGATTTTGTGCCTTTGGTGTGGCTATTATCATTTATGCTTATAATTTTTCAAACAAATTAGTTAATAAAATTTCATAGTTAAATTATTATTTGTTGTATATTTGTCCTTATTGGTTTTTGTACGAAAAGAAAAATGAACAAATGAAATATTAGCTCACTAATTACCTAATGTTTAACTAATATTAAGTTGTATCATAGGAATGGATTATGATGTAACACATATGGTAGTTACACCCAAGTTGACTGCAACATATGGCAATCCATTTTCTAATGGTTATTTGTATCGTAGTACTATTGGAACTTTACAGTATGTATGTCAACAAACTAAGTCAGTACATGAATTCTCCAAAAGATAATTACTGACAGGTAGTGAGGCGTGTGTTGAAATATCTTAATGAGACTTTGGATGATGGCTTGTACTTCACCAAAGGTTGTTTTGAATTGGTCTATTATTCTGATGCTGACTGGGCGTCTACTATTAAAGACAGATGATCCACCACAGGTTACTACATTTACCTTGGCTCCGATCCAGTTAAATGGTGTTCCAAGAAACAGGCTGTTGTTTCTAGATCCTCCTCAAAAGTAGAATATCACAATCTTGCAAATTGTGTTGTTGAACTACTATGGGTGAAGTAGTTGCTGACTGAAGTTGGTGTCCATCTACAACACACTCAGTAGTGTGGTGTGACAACACCTCCACTGTGTCAATGGTAGTCGATCGAACTCATTATGCTCAGTTTAAGCACGTGGAGATTGATCATCACTTTGTCCAAAAGAAAGTTCATGATGGTATCCTGTATGTCAGTTTTATGCCCTCGGCAAGCCAAATTGCAAAAGTTCTCACCAAACCTATCACTCCAAAGAAGTTTTCTTCCTTTCGAAATGCCTTACGAGTCCACTATTTGGGAAATAGTCAACCAAAGAGGTCAACACAAGACAAAACATTAGGAGAATGTTAGAGTAGTAGCAATTGAGTAGTTAGTTTGTTAAAGAAAGGTTAAAGAAGTTAGTAGTTAAAGATAGTTACAGAAGTTAGTTAGTTAGCAGCTTAGCAGCCTTTGATATCATGTGTATAAATACAAATCATACATTTAATATGTGTAGAATAGAAACATTAAATCCATATATTAAAACTGTAAAATTTAAAAATGAATCAATCAAAAAATAATAGAGAATCAATTTGTTCTCAATGATTCAACATGACGAGGCTCGAATGCCACTTGTAAGAATCGTAAAACAAGATTTGATATAAACTTAAAACTATAAACCAAGATCTGTCATGTCAAATCACCAAGAATAAATCAAGAACAAAATTAAATACGAAAGCGTACCTAAATTCATTGATTTCTTGGAATCTTCGATCTTATGGTCTTGGTCTTCCAAATTAGCACACAAGTAATTCAGAGAATCTGACTCTCTTTTTTCTAAAGATTTGATATTAGAAAAGTTACGTATGTGTAATTTGGGGATCATAATCCTAACATATAACTTTTGCATATTAATCGTAATTTCTAATCAATCCATCATCAATTACAAATTAGTTACTAGAGTATTTACACATATTTGACCCATACTTTATTTAATAACTAAATCCCAATAAACTTTAACTAAATTAGATCACTTTTAATTTGGGCTAAATTTTTTATGATAGTAAATAATAACATGTAATTACTCTTATTATATATGCATATAATAGTATTTCTTTTAGATTTGAGGATATGATGAGAAGGAAGGGTAATGGTTGGTTATGGGGGAATTTTTTAGAGTTAAAAGAATGGAAGGCATGTAATGTTTTGGGAGAAATAGATTTTTTTAAGACCTCTTATTGGATACATATTCATAATTTGCCTTTGATTATGTTGACTAAAGAGAATGTTATTCTAAATGGGAAATATTTGGGGAATATAATAGAGATTGAATATCCTAATAGATTACATGAAGCGGGAAAGGTGATTTATGAGGTTGATGGTTATTGTAAATGTTGATAAACTTTTGGGTTCTTGGGAAAAGGAAGGGTAAAGTATGAAAAACTCAAGAGATTTTTTGTTTCTCTTGTGGTGAACTAGATGACATTTTAAAGAATTATGGTTTGTTGGGGGATAAATAAAATAGGAGTTGGTAGTCAACAATGTGAGGCATATATTAAAGCATTTCAAATCAAGATTTCAAGTAAAGAAGATAGAAAAGTTGGTGTGGGGAGAAAAAAGGTGATAGAAATCAGATTGTAAGAGAGGAAGAGGATGTAATAAGGGATAGAAGGAAAGTTTTTGTTAGGAATGGAGTTGAGGGATCATTTTGCTCTTTGATCTAATGTATGAGGATTTATTTTTCCTTTTTTCGAGTAGAGGGGGTAAAATGCAGTCCAACTCTTAGTACAAGACCTCCATGGTACTTTAACCTTTAAATTTGCTTTTTTTCCCCCTTTATATTTAGGTCAAATATCAAATTTATATATAAACTTTGATGCAATTTGCAATACTGTATATCAACTTTAATTTGATGCATTTGAATCAAAATTCGTGTATAATTTTTTATATGTCAATAGCTTGAAACATGAATCCTAGAAAAGGTCCGAGCCTCCGAGTCATGACTCGACCATGAGAGGACAACAAGGCGAACCAGATCGCAGAGTGATGCAACAAACCCAACTCACAAAAACCTTATGCTAACTCATAGGGCAAGATCGCAGTTACAACTCGCAAAACTAGCTTGCAAGATAGGGTTACAGACCTAGCTCGCGAAGACCCAGGAAAGGTCACAGTCTCACCTCATATGTACCCAAGAAACTCGCTGAAAGTTCCACGTGCTACACAGGCCACCCAGGCACGCATCCAGTAGGTATGGAGCTCGCCCTGAACGCTAGTCCAGGAACAGAAAGGACCGTGTGCTCTGTAGACACGTGCCCAGCAAACCTGGAGCTCGCAGAGAATGTCAGTACTGGAGACAGTAGAGTCAAGACAAAATAGTGGGGTCCTATCATGAGCTATAATGGTAGCAGTAACAAAATGCATAAATATCTGGATACTCATATGAATAAGTCACAAGCAAAATATTACTCAACAAATTTTAATATCTATCTTTTATATTTTTAATAGGTTTCTCTTGTGAGATACACATGTTAAACTACAATAGGTTTTTGAGGCCCCAAAATAAATGACATTTATTCTCCGTTTATGGGAATGTTATGGTGGTGTAACGTGGTGGGGACAAGTTACGCCCACTTATTTTTAAATTAATTAATTAATTAAAATCTATTATTTTTTTATAAACCTTTCGCTTTAAATTTTATTAGCATAATTTCGATTTGCTAATTATTTTTTAATAATGACAAAATAATAGTTGAGTACGAAGTTATCTAATTATTTTTTAAAGTTTGAAATTATAATTATAATTACAACTAATATATTTTAAAATCATTATAATCGTAATTAAATTATTGGATTAAAAATTAAAATAAATCTTAAATCATAATGAATTTTTAAGAATTGTTAATGCTATTAAATTTTTTTATTAAATTTAAATTTATTATAAATTCTTTTTTTACATAAATTCCAAGTAAATTTTTTTTAATTTTAAATTATCACACCAATAAATTTAGCAAATAAATTTTAACAATGTTAACAAATAGACCTACATTTTTAAACTTGAAAAGTAAAGGGACTAAATTCTTAAAAGTAAAAGTATGAAAACTAAATTCCAAATATACGAATAGTACAAGAATTTACAGCATATTGCAACCTTTAAGTCTTTTTACTTTATAATTACTTTGATTTCTCAAGGTATCTACCGGAGTGAGTCCAATAACTAATACTCCGCATTCTGTGGGCACATTAAGGGGTACATGCTAGCCACAAGATTGAAAACTGCTCCATACCCAAGATGATGATCGAACTCCCGACCATTGAAAAACAAAATTTAACCCAACACGACGCGTGGGTGAGAATCATACTAGTATATTATTATTTCAAAGTGATTTATAAAAATAACCCCAACATTCATTCAATTACGACTTTTAAAAATAAAAATTACATATTTAAAACACAAACAATAAATAATAAAATGTATGATTTGAAATTAATTAATAATAACATATGAAATATGTACAATATTAAAATAAAAATATATATATTTTGAGTAAAATTAAATTAAAACATGTGGATTTATCATATTAAGAATATTAAATCCACTACAATTATTTATCATAGTATTTTTATCAATCTTGAGTTAATGTCGAGTTGACTCGTGACACCAACTCAACCAACAATATTATTTATATATACAATTAATAGAGGTAATAAAAAATGCACAATACAATTAAAATGTAAATATTATATTAAAATATATTATTAATGTAAATAGCATGGGTTCAAATCTCCTCACATGATTTTTTTTTTTTTTGCTTTTTAAAGAAAATAAAAAGATTAAAGTATTCTCGAATAATATTATATATTTTTGTTATGGGAGGGTATTTTCATAATTTTCCTAATTAAATTGGTGCCCGATTAACTAATGACACCAACTCTATCGAGAGAGTTGAACAATAGTAAAGATTAGTATGGTTTCCAACACAAATGATTTAATTTAAATTAGGTTTAAATTTTTTTAACTAATTTAGTATTTTTTAATTAAGATTTAATAATAGTATATATATATATATATATATATATATATCATTATTTTAAAATGATTTTTTATTTTTTAAAATTAATCCTACATCAATTCTATCTTGACTTTTAATAATAACTAGTATGATTTCCATCACATTTCGCGTTGGGTTAGTCAATTTTTTAGACTAAATTATAAAGTAAAAATTTGAAGGTCAAAATATATTCTAAGCCCTTATACTCTTTGTATTGAAATTTAATCTTGGTACTTTTATTTTTAGAAATTTAGTTTCTTTACTTTTCGGATTTAAAAATTTAAGTCCAATTGTTAATACCATTAAAATTTTTCTGTTAAATTCGTTGGTGCGACATATTAAAATTTTTAAAAAAAAAAAAAGGCACTTAGTAGCCATATAATAAAAAATGACATTGTAATAGACTTTAATTCAACAATAAACTTTAACTGTGTTGGCAATTATTAAAAATTTATGTCAACATTTTAATTAGAATATGATATTTAGACTAAATAATAACATTAAAAAAGTTAAAGTGTCAAATTATGTCAATAAACAAAGTATAAGATTAAAATTCAAATTTAAGCATAATATAAGGACTAAAATTAAAAATATGACCATTGTTATATAATCTCAAAAGAAGTAAAAGGTTATATATTTCAACACATGTATACAATATTTTAATCATAATAAATATTTAGACTAACAACCATATTATAAAAGTTAGGGTATGAAATTATTTAAAAAATTAAAGTATAAGGATTAAATTTGAAATTAAGTATAATATATAAACCAAAACTAAAATTTGACCATTCCTATATAATCTCAAAAAAGAGAGTAAAAGGTTGCGTATTTAAACTCATGTATGTCAACATTTTATTTAGAATGAAGTATTTAGAATAGACCTGTCCATAGGACAGGCGGTCCATCCGACTCAATTTGATATTAAACAATTTTAAAAATATATTTATTTTAAAATTATTTATAAAATATAAATTTTAATTAAAATAATATATTTTTTATATTTTCATTTTAAAATAATGATATGAGTTATTTAGGCGAACTGTCGAGATTTTTTAAAAGATAATTGGGCTTTGGCTAGTCTTAGCCCAACTTATGACAAATCTAATTTATACTAATTATGATATTATAAAAAGTGAACACGTGTGTTTGGGTTCGGTGTGATTTGTTTTTATCATTAATTCAAGAGGTGTCTCGATATTTTCTTTAAAAAAAAAGTGAAGTACTAAATTATGTATAAAAAAAAAAGTAAATTTAAATTTTGAATATATTATAGAGATCAAAATTGAAGTTGGATCATTCTTATAAAATTTCCTAAATAAAATTTAAGAATGGCTTGGACTTTCCTTTCATATCAATATATACATATATATTTTTTATTATTTAAGTGTGTTACTGAATTGGTATCATGAGTTAATTCAACAGTAATTTAATTAAAGAAGTTATTAAAATAACATTATACATTATAAATAAGTTATATTATTATGATAATACTTTTATTTTTCTTATTTTAAAAACATTAAAAAAATTACAAATATAAAGATTTAACCTCATGGTACTAGTAAGTGGCGGAGCCAGAAAATTTTTTTTGGAGGTTAAATTGTATATTTTTACGATAGTAAAAATGTAATTTCACCAATTTAATACTCTATATTATTATAATTTTTTAAATGATTAAATCAAATTTTTATTAACTTTTAAGAGGGCAAAGTGTAATTTTACCATTACTAATTTAAAAGTTCATAAATTATAATGGGCCTAAATAGAAAGTTTTCAATTTTACTTGGGATCGGGACCCCTGCCAACCCCCTTGACTCCATCACTGTTACTGGTATCTATAAAAAAAAATTTACCACTTCACCCAAAGCGATATTTTGATGTATTTTAATTTTATTACACAACTTGTTTCACCTACTTTATTTGTTTATAATATCGATAATGTTGTTGGTTGAATTTGTGTCACAGTTTAAATTATACTTTATTTTAATTTCGTACATATTACATATATATTATTGCTACTTTTCAACCTTAAATTTTATTATTTATTACACCTTCGTATTTTAAATGCATAATTTTTTTATAAACATAGAGTTTTTTTTTTATTTTTTGTGAAAATAAACATATAGAATTTAATACTCATATTGGTGCACGATTTAAATATTTAATTGAGTGTCACGATTTAAACATAAAGTTTTATTGGATGGGTTTACGTGGAGAAAAGGTTTTTCCATATTAATTAAATTAATGCCATAAATGGTCAGTCTCACGTAATCCTTGTCGATATTTCCAATGTTTATTTTCTTCGTTTATAAAACTTAATTATGTGCAAACAATATATAACATATAAAACAAAAATAAATTTAATATATTAAAAATACAAAATATTTTTTATTTTTAATAATATGACATCAATACATCATATTCCGAGTAAATTAAATAAATATGCTGAAATTTTTTTAATATTTAAGTAAATACGTTGTTTTTTTTTTAATATTTATAGGTATATTATTTTTGGAGAGAGAAATGAAAACGCGTTTTCATTTTGTTAAAAATTGTGTTTTTTTTCTTTGCGGTTGAAAATTAGAAGTTTGTAGATTTATTTTTGTCTATGTTTGAGATAGACATTGTTATAGTTTTAATATATGTTTGAATTTATGGTGATGCCGTGGAACGCGATGACCTATAAATTTCATCTGTCATCTGAGGATGGAGTCATCTTTTAAGAAGTCGGGATTCCATTACAACTCAAGATGAATGCGTGCGCGAATTGTTCTTTTTCAAACGTCAGTCATGGAGGCCTCGATATGTTTGAAGTTGTCCTCCAACCATCCCATCTCGATCCGGCTACCCCTAAACTTGTTTGGCATCTTCGCTAATAGTTGCTCACATGTTGCACTCCAATCACCACTCGCCACTGGCCCCGTAGCAACTTCCCCATGAGCCAGTAGGCTGAGTTGTAAACCAACATCCTCGAGTGTAATTGTACACTCACCGTAGGGAAGATGGAATGTGTGTTTCTCCAGTCTCCATCTTTCAACCAAAGCACTGATAAGTAGGAGATCCAATTTAGTCCCCTCGAGCATGCGAGCCACTTACAAGAATCTCGCATCTCACAAGTGGCCATGAATGACAACCGATGCACTCACACTTAAATGGTGCATGTACGTCTCCAAAATCTGATTTTCAACCTGAGTATATAAACATAAAAAATAAATAATGTTAACAACGTAATAATTAAATAATTTAATAATATTTTCTTACTATTTGTAATTGAAGTCAGAGATGTGCTTATCATCGAAATGAATAAGTTGATTTGTCATTTTACAAATTATAATGAATAAAACAAAATTGAAGAGAATAGGAATCAAATAAAGATTTAAAACGAAATTATCGAGAGAATTGAGATTTGAGAATTGCAAGAATACAAATAAGTTTGAATTGAAAAGAATGAAATTTGGAGGGGTTTATATAAGAAAAAAATATGGTTGTTGTCCTGAAAATGCATCTTACAAGGCGAGTTTTTATTTCTTTCTCCAAAAACAGTATACTCTGATAAATATAAAAAAAGTCAGGGTATTTACTTAAAGATTAAAAAATTTCAGCATATTTATTTAATTTACCCATCATATTCGTTTATAAAAATCAAATATAAATTTTTGAAAAATATGAACCTTCAATTTAATCTTCTAAATAATATACGATTTTTTTAAATTTTATTACATAAAAACTAATACATATTTTCTTTTCTTTGTTTGGGTATAGTGGTACTTTGTATAGAGTTAAAATTTGGTCAAATGCCAAATTTTTGCCACGTTTGTTTTTTATTTTCAATTTTTGTGCTTTATTTAATGCACATTAAGTTTCCATTAAGGTAACATTTATGCTTTTTTTTTCTTTTTTTATGAATTTTTTTCTTCTTTTTCAATTAAAAAAATAAGTCGAGCTCAACATGCTTAAATTTTATATATAGAACAATATTTGCAGTAATAACAACCATACTTGAACTGTCACACTAAAGCAAAAGCTTATCATCCAACTGAACAAGAAGTTCACCCAACAAACCGGCTAACCAGGCAACTTCAGTAGTAGCATGAGCTACATATTGTATTATGCTTCAGATGTACTATGAGAGACTACCTGCTGCTTTTTGGAACACCAAGAAACTTGATTTCTTGCAAAAGTTAAACCCTAGCTAGACGTTGACCATCGATAATCAAGATTAGGCCCCTAATTAGCATCAATAAAACCACAGATAGGCATCATTACACTAGGTTTAAACAAAATGCCATGACTAGAAGAAGTAGCTAGGTATCGCAACACTTGCTTCATAGCTTTGAAATGAGTGTCAAGAGGCCTATGCATGAACTGACAAGTATGATTCAAAATGAAGGCGATTTATGGTATTGTAATAACAACATACTGCAAAGCACTAGCTATACTCTTATATAATCCTTCATCTTCAATAGGACTACTAGTAGAACCAGACAAATTGCAAGAACTAACCATTGGAGTAGGAACTCCATATGCCTCTGCCATGTGACTTTTCTCCAAAAGTTCTGAAATATACTTTTGTTGATTGAGAAACAAATCTTGGTTAGTATAAGTAACCTCAATGCCCAAGAAGTAGTGTAATTTTGTAACACCCCTTACTCGTATCCGATACCGGGACAAGGTACGAGGCATTACTGAACCTAAACATACACATACATGCAAAAATCGGGCCATAAAATTTCTTTTAATTCGAACTTTTCAAACACATGCATGTTGTCCCTTAATTGGGTCTACGAAGCCCAAAACAAACATTAGGATTAATTTGGGACTAAACTGAGAGCTTTGAGAAGATTCGGGAAAACTTAGGAAATTTTCCCAAAAAACAGGTCACACGCCCGTGTCCTCAGGGCGTGTAACTTCCTGTTTATGACGTCAGCATGCAAATCAAACCACACGGCCGGGCCACACGCCCGTGTTTCCAAGACGTGTCTCTCACACGGTTGAGACACACGACCGTGTCTCAGCCCCTGTGGCTAACACTTAGGCTATTTTCCAAGCCATTTTTCTCACTCATTTAATCATTTATCTTCACCAACATTTTAATACATTTATGAATCAATTTAAGGTATTCAACCAAGCCTTATAATTATCATCGTTTGTTCATTTCGTAGCCATATCAATCATAATAAAATCATAATAATTTGAATCTCAATCTTACTAAATACAAGCCATACCAATGGCTAGATACAGTTATATCATTCATAAGCCAACATTGACTAATAAATTAATATATATCAGCCATATCTCTGTAATTTAAATATATTTTCATAACAACTTATCTTGATTTCATACTATTTCATATTTGAGCTTAAATAACCAAAGTATTTGGAATATCATCTTTATTCAAATAGTACACATGAGATACATAATTCCATAATTATGAACGAACACATTTATCAAACATATTTCATATTCATATATCAATGTCTCATGTCTCCTTATAACAATAACTGTCATTTTCATGAATTTTGAGTTCAATTTCATAATTATTTGTCTTGTGTTTAGTTTATTCCATGTCGGAACTTCATTCATTAAATTATTTGAAATATCAATACATATGGACAGTACACTCAAGATGAACAATTATATAATCACAAATGAATTCATTCATCAACCAAGTTCTATACTCATGTCATATCAACTCATACTTCCTTATATCACATAGTTCCATGTAACATTTACTAAACTTTGTCAAATTAGTGAACGTCTTTTGGAATTGAGTACTTCATTTTCTCGATGCCATAGTTCAACTATGGTATTACACATCTTCACATAGTGATGCCATAGCCCAGCTATGGTCTTATACGAAAATCACATATCACATGTTGCCATGGTCCAACCATGGTATTTTCCGTCAATTCGTTTTAGCCACTGAATGAAAGTACTCAACCCTGCGTTCCACTCAATTTGAACATTTAGTTCAATTTTCATACTTTTTCAATATTTACAATTTAATAATGAACATATGAAATAAAACATTATATCATTACTAATTCAACGTTTATTGTTTATAATCAGGCATGTAATCAATTTGTACACAAGTCATTAATATATTTTTCTTCCTCCTCCTCTCCATCCACATCATTGGTATAAATAACACACCTGTAAGTAACTTTATCCATAATTTTCACTAATTACTTATGTGAATATTCAAGCTATCCACCCGTGTTATAGTCACTAAATTATTTATATCTGGAGCTACGGAACTCTAAATTAAGATCTGCTAATTTTCCCTAAAACTAGACTCACATATCTTCTTACCATAAAATTTTTAGAATTTTTAGTTTAGTCAATAAGTACAGTTTATTGTTTAAAGTCACCCCTATTCTGTTGCCTGACAGTTTTGACCCTTCTTCACTAAAAATTAATTATCTTTTCATACAGGATTCGAATGATATTCCCGTTTATTTCTATTAGGATTCTAGAAATATAAATTTAAGCCTATAAATATTTTTATTTAATTTTTTATGATTTTTCAAATTCAAAACAGGGGAACTCGAATTCATTCTGACCTTGTCTCACAAAATTCATTATATCTCATGATTTACAAATCTATTGCTTACATCGTTTCTTCTATGAGAAACTAGGCTCAATAAGATTTAATTTCGTATTTTTTTCATCTTCTAATTCGATTTCTAAAATTTATGGTGATTTTTCAAAGTTAGTCTACTGCTGCTGTCTAAAATTGTTTTAGTGCAAGCTGTTTATTACCATTTTTCCCCTATGCTTTTAATAAATAACAATTTCATCCCTACTCAATTAGCCTCTCAATTGAGTTGATTTTTCTCAATTAAAACTTTATTCTATCACTTTAAACTACTTTACAACCTTTGGAAATAATAATTTCAGCACTAGACTTTAATTCCAAATATTTTCACAATTAGGTCCTAAAATCAACTTCCATCAATCTTACTTGATAAAATTATCATATATCAAAATTAAAGCTTCAATTCTATGTTTATTTATCGTATGCTTCCAGCACTCATCCATAATAACTTTAAAAATTAACCATGAAATCAAAAACTAATGAAATAGTAAGTTGGATCCAATTGTAAAAGTCTAAAAAAATACAAAAATTATAAGAAAAGGGAAAGAAATAAACTCGCATGTAGTAAAATTGTGTAAAACCAGCTTAAAAGCTCTCTGCCATGGCTTTCTGGCTGAAATTATGAAAAGAATGGCCTAGAAATCTCTTTCAATTTCTATTTATTAGTTTAATTTTGTAAAATTTACCATTTTACCCTTAGTTCACCTAATTTCATATTTTTTTCTTGCTTATGCTGCCTGATCCATTCCATTTAGGCTAATTTTCCTTTTAAGTCCTCCCTCATTTGACACTTGAGCTATTTAATCATTCTAGCAAGTTTTACACCTTTTCAATTTAGTCCTTTTTTATTAATTGACTATCCAGACGTTAAAATTTTCCAACGAAACTTTAATACTAACTCAATGACACTCCATAAATATTTATAAAAATATTTACGGCTCGACTTATGCATTCGAGGTCTTGATACCTCATTTTAGACCCAATTTACCTATTAAATTCTTTTTTTTTAAATCACAAAATTCACTAATTTAAAAATTCTTCTAAATTCACACTTGACCCATAGTTATTAATTTATTAAATTTTCAAACTTACTTGTCGGATTTAGTGAACCCAAATCACTTTTTTCGACACCACTAAAAATTGGGCTGTTATAAATTTCCCCATCTCTTTTAGAGAAAAGGCTGTATTGAGATTATGAACCACTGAATCAACAACATCATTATTACTTCTAGTGATGATGATATCATCCACATACGCTAATAGATAAGTGACATAAGACTTAGCTACTTTGATAAAGAGAAAGGCATCAGATTTTCCCATAACAAACCTTGTGGAAACAAGATAGTCCTTAAACTTTTCAAACCAGGCTCTAGGAGCCTGTTTGAGATAGTAAAAAGCCTTATTCAACTTGCAAACAAGTTATTCCTTAGACTTTGTTTGATACTTGGTGGTTGCACCATATATACCTCCTCAAGTTAATATCCATTCAGAAATGTGTTATTAATACCAACTTGCCTAAGCATCCACCCTTTTAAAACAAAAAGAGAAAGAATAACTTTGATGGTCATAGGTTTCACCACGAAGCTAAATGTGTCTTTAAAATTAAAACTTGCTACCTGAGAATACCCATTACCAACCAATCGTGCCTTGTATCGAGCAACAATGCCATTTGGATTTCTTTTTATTTTAAACAACTACTTGCATCCAATTGGCTTCTTTCTTGGTGGTAAAGGAGCCAAAGTCCTAGTGTTATTATTCATTAGAGTATTATACTCACTCTAAAATGCTTTCTTCCAATGAGAATATGCTAATGCTTCTTCAATAGAATCAGACTCCCTATTATGAAGCTCAGTAGTACACAAATTGGCTTATAAATTCTATTTTTGGCCTTGATCATTATAGGATGAGAATCAAGAACATAACCTTGAGAAGCTATTGGTACCTCAATTTGCTCCGTTGGAGACACGGTACTAGTAGAAGCTTCTGCCTCAGTTTGCTCTTGTAAGGGAATTTGAATGTTTGTAATGGGATCTTCAACATCTACAATAGTAAGAACTTCTTCAGGGAAAGAAAGGAGAAGAAGGACAACCCACCACACATAAAGATCCACTAAGAACAGGTGAAGGTGAAGCACAATCAACACCAGCTGGAGGTGCATTATTGCTAAGACCATTGCTTGTTGGAGAAGCAACAATAGAACTTGAGTTGTCTGCAGAATAGTCACTTACTGGTGAACTCAAGACATGAACTTGCTGAGATGATAATTCTGACAAAGGAGCAGAAGAAAGAATAGTTGCTAAAGGAGAAAAAGAATGTCTATTTGAAACAGAAAAGAACTTTCATAAAAAAAAAAAAACATGCTTGGAAACAAAAACCCTACCATTATCATCAATATGCCTATAACCCTTGTGAGTAGAACTGTATCCAAGAAATGTACATGGTTTGGATTTAAAATGCAACTTATGTTTATTGTAGGGTCTCAAACAAGGATAAAAAAAACAAGCAATGATTCTCAGAAGATTATAATCAAGCTTAATCTTGTATAGAATTTCATATGAAGACTTATTTTGCAACGCAGATGTTGGCAATCGATTTATAAGATGAATAGTAGTAACAAAAGCATAGGAACAAAACTTGAGTGGCAAGTGAGCTTGGGCTAGTAAGGTTGACCTCATTTTGATTATATGGCGATGCTTCCCCTCAGTTATGTCATTCTACTTAGAAGTATAAGGATAACTCATTCTCTTTTAGATGCCAGATCGAGCCAACAAAGAAGTGAGAGGCCTATATTCTCCACCCCAATCACTCTAAAAGGCTTTGATTTTAGACTAAAATTGAACCTCAACATACTTTTGAAAATCTTGAAAACACTCCACAACTTGTGTAACGCCCCTAACCCGAATCCATTACCGGAATAGAGTTACGGAGCATTACCGAAGTTACCGATTTATTTATCAGATATTTCATTTCATCTAACGTTCATATTTGGAACCAATTAAAATCAAACATATTGTCCCTTAACGTACTTATTTTTCTCGATATGTTTTACTTGAATTTATTACTCGTCTCAATTTAATTAATTTCCTTGTATCAACGTATCAAAAATAATCACCTATTTACATGTCATGATAAATATCATTCTCTTGCCATTTCTTCATAAACATAAATCAGGTAATTCATTATATCGATATTTCATGCATTTAAAAATACAATTCAAGTTACACTAACTTACCTCGTTGCTTGTACATGTTTAAAATTTCATTAATCCGATATCTTTTCTTTTCCACGTTTAAGTCTCGTATTCAAGTCATCTGGATCTTTATAAAGAAATTTGATCGTCGTTTT
Organism: Gossypium anomalum; assembly: GCA_025698475.1. NCBI lineage: Eukaryota > Viridiplantae > Streptophyta > Magnoliopsida > Malvales > Malvaceae > Gossypium > Gossypium anomalum. The sequence goes on from CM046968.1 coordinate 88,785,911, forward strand.
CATTTTTTTCATGTTGTAATACATTCAACTGATGCTCTAAACAAAATTACCATTTTACCCTTAAACTTTTAATTAATGACGATTTCATCCTTAGGTTAAAATAAAATAAAATTATTGCAATTTAATCCTTATTTCCAGCCGTTATTCTCAAACAAATTGATAACAACCCATGAATTCTATAAAATATCAGGATTTTCCATAATTTCAACACTTTTCAATTTAATCCTTAAAACATGTTTTTCCTTGATCTTGAGCTAAATTAATAATTTCATTCAATTTTGTAATTTTAAATAATAAAATAATTCATTTCATGCTATTTGGTCATTTCTAACATTTTTACAAAATTGCCCATAAAATTTTACTTTTATTCAATTTAGTCCGTGAGCCTAAAACATGCAAATTAGTCATGCTAGCTGAATATTCATACATATTTTCCTCCTCCTCCTCTCCATTCCACATCCTTAATTTATATAACATGCAACAAGTAACATTATCAATAATTTCACTATTTACTTATATGTATATTCAAAATTGTCCATTTGCATCATAATCACTAAATTATTTATATCTTAAGCTACAGAACTCGAAATTAAGATCCACTAATTTTCCCTGAAACTAGACTTACATGTCTTATTCCCATAAAATTTTAAGAATTTTTGGTTTAGCCAATAAGTACAGTTTATTCTTTAAAGTTACCCCTGTTTTGTTGTGTAATAGTTCTGACCCTTCTTCACTAAAAATTAATTATCTCTTCATTCAAGATTTGGATGATGTTCTCGTTTATTTCTATTGAAAATAGCCTCATAAGGATTCTAAACATATAAATTTAAGTCCCTAATTATTTCTATCCAATTTTTTATGATTTTTCAAATTCAAAACAGGGGAATCTGAATTCATTCTGACCTTGTCTCACAAAATTCATTATATCTCATGATTTATAGATCCATTGCTTACACCGTTTCTTCTATGAGAAACTAGACTCAATAAGATTTAATTTCATATTTATTTAATCTTATAATTCGATTTCTAAAATTTATGGTGATTTTTCAAAGTTAGTCTACTGCTGTTATCCAAAACTATTTTAATGCAAGTTATTTATTACCATGTTTATAACACCCTTGTTTTCTTTCTCTACACTATTTCTCATTACTTTCTCTTATTTTCTCTTGACTAACATATCAATAACATAAGACCATATATAGGAAAACTCTACATTAACATCAATTCCATGCTATTTCAATAATATTAATCTTAAAAATATATTGAAATCTTGATGTTCTTACCTTGTTCCATTGATTTCAATCTTTAACTTGATTTTCTGTAACGCCCCGTACCCGAGACCGTTGCCGGAGTCGAACACGAGGTGTTAACAGACTTAATTCATTACTTTAAATAGCTCAAACAATTTATTTTTAAAATTTTCAGTCAAGCTAGCAATCTGCATCACAGTCGCTTAAAAATTCATATCTCGAATTCTGAAACTCGAAATCCAATTCCGTAAATTTTCCCTGAAACTAGACTCATATATCTATTTACTAATTTTATTTAAGAATTTTTGGTCAAGCAATTAGTACAGTTTATTAGTTAAAGTCTCCCCTGTTTTAGAGTTCGACTGCTCTGACCTCTGTGTATTACGAATAAGATATCTCCCTGTACAGAGTTTCAATGACTATGCCGTTTATTTCTAATAAAACTAGACTCAATAAGGAATCTGTACATATAAATCATGACTTCTAATTATCTTTGAAAAATTTATGGTGAATTTCCAAAGTCAGAACAGGGGATCCAGAAATTGCTCTAGCCCTGTTTCACAAAAATTTAAACATCTCATAAAATATAACTCATATACCTGTTTTGTTCCATCCATATGAAAATAGACTCATCAAGCTTCAATTCCATAACTTATTCATTATTTAATTCCATTTCTACTATTTTTAGTGATTTTTCAAATTCACGTCACTACTGCTGTCTGAATCTATTTTATGGTAAATTTTACCCATTTCATGGTTCCCATGGATTAGCTAGCAATTTAGCATACATAACACCAAATATGATCATGATTAGCCATTCCAATGGCTAATCATTACCAAGCATTTCCATACCACTCAATTACCATATCATAAGACCATATATACAAAATGATTATAATGCTATACATGCCATACTCAAAATATACAAGCCATTATGCCAAGATGGTATACGGATAGTGTGAGCGTGCCTCCGACCGTTTTCGATTTCCGAGCTGGCTTGTCAACACTACAAGGAATGAAAAGAAGGGAGTAAGCACAAATGCTTAGTAAGTTCACATGCAAATAGCAAGTAACACAACTATATAAGCAAACATAAACATCATTTGCATGATCATCACCGAGACATTCATATCACATTTTCATTTATCATTTTACCATATTGTTGTTATATCGAGTTTTCAACCCGAGGGTTAAGTACATACCTGTTCAAAGTATCCATTTCACAACACTTACCAATACGTTCCTTTCATCTCGAGTATTCCTCCATTTGAGTAGAATTTTACCCGTTGAACACATCGGAATATAATTCGGATACACGAAAAGTTTGCACATAAGTGCCACATATGTAGCCAAGCTACCATGTAACCCCCCATAAGTGAACTTGGACTCAACTCAACGAGGTCTGGTGTTCGCATCCATAAGTGAACTCGGACTCAATTCAACGAGCTCGGATGCCTAGTTACATCTCTCAAACTCGGACTCAACTCAACGAGTTCAGACATTCGCATCCATTAGTGAACTCGGACTCAACTCAACGAGTTCGGATGCCCAAATATCCCAGTGACATGTCACTTGTATCCTAATCCATTCCTAAGGTTCAACGGGACCTTTTTCCCAATCATGTGTCTCAACCATCTTCTACGGAATGCCGATACCGATACTCGATAGTATTTCACATTTTCCAAGTATATCACATAATTTGACATATTATCAAACAATTATCACGAGTATAATATTTCATAATAATTATCATATCATTTAAATAACATAAAAACATTTAAAATAATAACTATGTTACCAACATTTACATATGAACTTACCTCGTACGTGAAAATAGCTACTTTTACAATTTCGTCCACAACTTGGTATTTTCCACATTTTAGCCCGAATTTTAGTTTTCCTTGCTCTATCATTTAAAATATAGTCTAATTAGGGCTCACATTATTCAAATTAACCCAAAATCATATTTTGTCAAAATTACAATTTTGCCACTAAACTTTCGCATATTTACACTTTTGCCTCAAAGCTCGTAAATTAAACTTCAGCATATTTTCTTATGTTTTATGACATTCTGAACATTTTTACCTTCTATGACAACATCAAATTCTCACTCTAACACATAGTTATGAACAATAACAATTTTTACCGATTAAGCCGTTTTACTCATTTTTGCTTAAAATCGCTTAGCAAAAGTTGTTTAACATAATTTCAGCCTTCATATTCTATCATAAAACATCAAAGTAAACACATTTCACCTATGGGTATTTTTCCAAATATGAACCCTAGCTTAAATTATTGCTAGAATAAGCTTAATCAAGTTATCGGGATTCTAAAAACGTAAAGAACTTGAAAAACGGGGCCAGAACGGACTTACAATCGAGCTTGGAAGCTTGAAAAACTCTATCCATGGTTTCTCCTTGCTATATTCGGCCATGGGGTTGAAGATGAGCAAAATTGGCTTTTAATTTTGTATTTTAATTCATTTTACCCCTAAATGACCAAAATGCCCTTACTACTAAACTTTCCAAAAATTCCATCCATGTCCAATTTTTGTCCATAGACTTAGAAATTGGTAAAATTTCTATTTTAGACCTCCTAATTAATATTTCAAAAAATTTTATACTAGAAACTTCTAGAATGCAAGTTTTGCAAATTATTCGATTTAGTCCCTAATTTCAATTTAAGCACTTTATGCATAAAATTTCTTCACGAAATTTTCACACAATCATGCAATCATATCATAGACCTCAAAATAATCATAAAATAATTATTTCTATCTTGGATTGTGGTCAGGAAACCACTATTTCGACTAGGCCCAAAATCAGGATATTACAACTCTCCCCCCCTTTTAGGGATTTTCGTCCCCGAAAATCTTACCGGAAAAGTAGTCTTCACTTTTAATCTCATATTCGGTGCTGAAGAACTTTCACTTAGGCTGTACCTTCAATACATCTCTTTAATTTCTCATATGGTCTAAAAGCTTACAGTCTCAACTCTCAACTGTTCTTAAATTTTCAACCCTTCTTAGTTTCCCATGATATCATGACATAAAACCAGGATCTTAACTTGATTAATGGAGACCGAAATTCCAAGAAATCCAACAATCAAAGAGACCTGAAATTCCATGAATCTGATGAGTAGGAATTCATTCAATACCGATATGATTTATAGATTTCTCCAAACATTTAAGAATAGGATACATCACATTTTCCTCTTTCTGCCATAAAAATAATTCTGATATGGCCTCAAGAATAATCCTTCTCATTTCCATCCCAATATCAACATTGACAAGGATAATTTTGATAGATCCCAATGCTCAGCTTTAACCTCTTTAACAACTCAAATTTTATGTAACATCGAATGCTCTAAACTATCACATTACCTCACTGTCTTGAAACACATCACAATTCATACAATAGTACATTACTGAAAGTTAGGAAGTCTTTGCTTAATGTAGACTAGTCTAGTTCAGACGCTTCGGTTACCAATATTCTCATCTATCCGAACTCTGTCAACATGTAATAAACTTTTCAGCTTTCATAAGATGAAAACCTTATCATTCGTAGTGAATTTAACTAATATCCAACTCTTTCTAATAAATATACACTTCTCGTTCAGACTATTTACTCTTTTATCAGTACAAAAATGAAATTCTATTATCAGACTTGAGAAAAATAATCCTGACATAATTGTCACATGAAATCTTTCAAATAAATAATTCACCACACCGACTGAAACTCACGCTTTTATCACCTATGCCTTTACTGATGTCAAATCCTTACACAGAAATTAGAAAAAAAAATCCCAATACTAAAATCACCACATTACCAAGATCAAATTAGAAGTATAGTCATATTTGACATGATTATCACGAGCTGAAGAACGCATTTCGAACATGAGTCGTAATTGACAAATTATGGAACAAAGATAACAAGAAAACTGAATAAAGAAATTCAAGATAGAGAAACCCGGAATAAAGAAATCTAGAATAAAAAGATCTAGGATAAAGAAACCCAAGATACGATACTATGCCGGAGAATCGAAAACCAAACTCATAGAGAAAATATAGAATACCACAATAATTCTTCAAAGAAAGAAAGTCTAAAAGAAAACATCATTTAATCCCATTGAAATCAAATATAACAAGATCAATATATCTTCCCATACATATATATCAGATGAAGCATCAAGTAGAAGAAACATAATTATAATATCATATGTATTCTCATATCAATTCTTATCAGACGAAATGAAATATAATACCCGATGAAATAAAGCAATATAAATTATAAACCAGTCAGACTACCAATGCTTTCATCCAACACCAGAATTAGAAGACATTCCCATATAACAAGAATTTCTTCAGAAGATCAATAGCCATAGAAATATTTCTGAGAATGGGTAAACACATAGAACATCTCAAAAGAGACTGCTAAATCTGTCCAGTCATAACTGTCACACTCAGATAGTTCACATTTCAAATATCATTTTCCCAACTAGTTTTGCCGTCACAAATTTCATATTAAACCATTCACTAAAGAAGGCCAGTTCTGAATAAATTTCGATTTACACTTTTCTCGACCTTGCACCTGAGTAATTCGATTTACCAAAGAGAATTCCTTCTCTAATTGGGACTGTAACACCCCCTACCCGTATCCATTGCCAGAATAGGGTACGAGGCATTACCGGAGTTTACTGAACATTTTCAGATAATTCTAAGTCATTTATTATTCAGATTTTGAAAATAATTATAACGTCTCTCTATTGGGTCCTCGAAGCCCCAAACATACACTAGAAACCAAATGGAATTAAATCGAGATTATAAAAAAAAATTTCGCAAGATCTTAAATTTTATTTTCATCTAAGTACTTACCATTTCAATGCTTCTTGTAATTAAACATATTACCATTCAATCAATAGCTTGTCCTTTGTCTAAGTGTCAAGCCACATCATTGTTAGTATACTTGCATATATTTCATATAAATTCAACATTGATATACTTATTTTCTCGACATGTCACATGAGTTTAATAATTGTCTTTACTTACATAATTTCCTTGTATCAACGTATCAAAGATAATCATATATGTACATGTCATGAAACATATTAATTCTATTACCGTTTCTTTATAAGTATATATATTCCGGTAAAGTTTATATCAAACTTAACATAAATTATATTCCATGTGCTTACTCTTATTTTGTTTATCTATTTTCATAATTATTTCATACAACTATTTTGTACATATATTTCCATATGACCAGTTCTTGTAAACATTTCACACAACCATTTCACGTAACCATTCGTCATCTAATACGTATTACCTGAATATCAATTGTTCAATAGATATCATAGCGTCTCCCATCCACGGTTTATTTATCTTTGTCATGATGCCATAGTATCTTTCAACTATGGTCTTACTCATTTTCTATCATGTTGCCATGGTATCTTTCAACCATGGTCTTATTCATTTACCGTCATGTTGCCATGGTATCTTTCAACCATGGTCTTACACATTTCATGTCACATTGCCATGGTATCTTTCAACCATGGTCTTACACATTTCATCTCAGGTTGCCATGGTATCTTTCAACCATGGTCTTACACATTTCATATCAGGTTGCCATGGTATCTTTCAACCATGGTCTTACACATTTCATATCGAGAGAGCACACTCGCGAACCTCATCCTTACAAAGTGGGATTACCGGTCAGGCTAAATCTGTAATATAAACTCATAGAGTATTGTCGGGATTACCGGTCCAGGCTAAATCCGCAACGACAATTACTCTAATGAGCTTGGATCCGAATTACATCCAAAGCTAAATTCAGACCCTAATTTGGATTACCCGTCCAGGCTAAATCCATTTTCCACATATTCTTCGGGAGGGCTATATCAGGATAGGATCACCCGTCCGGGCTAGATCCTTTTTACCGTCAATTCCTTTTCAGAGATCCATCGAATTTTCCTTTCATTCAACCGGGATTTCTTTCCTTTTTCTATCAAATATGTCAATATCAATTTTCATATAATGAACATTCAAATCATATTCACATCAATAACATACATTTCAAGTATTTAAGAATATAGTTCAAGTTAGATGAACTTACCTCATTGCTTGTTTGTGTTTATAATTTTATTAATCCGATATCATTTCTTTTCCATGATCAAGTTTCATATTTGAGTCGTCTGGATCTTTATAAATAAATTTGATCATCATTTTATTCATTTCATATTCTAATGCATTTAATTAATGCTTTAGGAAAAGTTACCATTTTGCCCCTCAACTTTTAATTAATAACGATTTCATCCTTAAGGGCAGGAAAATAAAATTCTTGCAATTTAATCCCTAAAACATGTTTTTCCCCCTATCTTGAACTAAATCAATAATTTCATTCAAGTTTGTAATTTAAATAATAAAATTAATCCATTTCATGCAATTTGGTCATTTTTTGACATTTTTACAAAATTGCCCATAAAGTTTTACTTTTATTCAATTTAGTCCTTAAGCCTAAAACATGCAAATTAGTCATGCTTGCTGAGTATTCATATATATTTTCCTCCTCCTCCTCTCCATTCCACATCCTTAAATTTATATAATATGCTTATAAGTAACATTATCAATAATTTCACTATTTACTTATATGTATATTCAAAACTGTCCATTTGAGTCATAGTCACTAAATTATATATTTCTTGAGTTACAGAACTCCAAATTAAGATCTGTAAATTTTATCTGAAACTAGACTCACATATATTCTTACCATAAAATTTTCAGAATTTTTGGTTTAGCCAATTAGTACAGTTTATTCATTAAAGTCACCCCTGTTCTGCTGTCTGACAGTTCTGACCCTTCTTCACTAAAAATTAATTATCTCCTTGTAAAGAATTCAAATGATGTTCTAATTTGTTTCTAATAAAACTAGAATCATTCAGGATTCTATACATATAAATTTAAGCCCCTAATTATTTTTCTTCATTTTTTTATGATTTTTCAAAATATAAACAGGGTAACCCGAATTCATTTTGACCTTGTCTCACAAAATTCATTATATCTCAAAATTTACAAATCCATTGCTTACACTGTTTCTTCTATGAGAAACTAGACTCAATAAGATTTAATTCCATATTTTGTTAATCTTCTAATTCGATTTATACAATTTATGGTGATTTTTCAAAGTTAGAATACTGCTGCTGTCTAGAACTGTTTTAGTGCAAGATATTAATTACCATGTTAATAACACCCTTATTTTCTTTCTCTACACTATTTCTCTTCACTTTCTCTTATTTTCTCTTCATTAACATATCAATAACATAGGACCATATGTAAGGAAACTCTACATTAACATCAATCCCAAGCTTTTTCAATAATATCAAACTTAAAAATATATTGAAATCATAATGTTCTTACCTTGTTCTATTAATTCCAAACTTCATCTTGATTTTCCCTCTCCATCAGCCTCCATTTCTTGAATCCAACTTCATATTTTAACTTCCCATAGCCTCCTTAACATTTTTCTCTCTTGGTAGCTAAGGAAATTCTTTTGATTTTTTGGTGAAAATGGTAAATTTTTGGTAGAAGGACCAAATTGTAAAGAAAAGAAAGCTTTTTTTTTTTTTTTCCCTTTTCTCTTCATACGTTGGGTGCATGGGAAAGATGAAGATTCTTCATCTTTCTTTCCTTATATATATACTAAATAAAATAATAATAAAATAATAAAATATCATTTAAAAAAATTAAATTAAAATATTAATAAACTATTATTTATTTATTTAATCTAAAATATCTCTAACATAATCATTGCTTTCTAGATTTCTCTCTCTTCCAATTGACCATTTTGCCCTTTATTATCTTTTAAAATTCCATCCTTGAGTCATCATTTAATTTGGTAAAATTGCAATTTAGTCCCTCATAGTTCTTCACCTATTCAATTTGGTCCTAATTCATCCATTTTCCTTAGTTTCTAGATCATTCCACTCTTAAAATATTTACACTATTGGTCCTTCAACTTTTTTATATTTACACTTTAACCCCTCAAATTTTGAGTATTTACTCTTGTGCAACAAAACTTTTCTCACTTTTACAATTTAGTCCTTTCTTGAATTAATATATCATAATATACTTCTCAATTTTGACATAACTCAAAATTTCCCTTTTTGTCACTTTATTTCCTTATTTTACTATATCAAGGATAATATTTTACTGTAAAAATTTTCGGGGTATTACAGGGACAGTGCATAACTCCAATAATCTTTATGTCAATCCGATACTTTACTGGCTCTAACTTTACTTATCAGCTCATTTTCAATCTCTAATCATACTTATAATTATTCTATCACTGAACTCTTTGGGTTCTCAACCGGAAACTTATTCAATACAAATCTCATGAAATTCCATTATAAGTACCACTTCGGTAAGGGGGAGGGGTTGTAGGACCTCGACTCGACTTTCTTATACATACACATATGACACAACTTCCATCATCATAGCAACATCATCAAAATCATGTCATTCATTCAGGCAATGCAACATTCATGTTGGCTTGCACAAATTTTCCTACTGTCCCATTTAGACAATATACTTATGCATACATTCTATGTTTTCTAGATAGCTTTACTTATCCATTCATTTAATTAAATTAATTCATGCTCATGACATCATATAGGGCCAAACAAACATAGATATTTGCATCACAATCACAACTTTCATTTCGTGCATCATGTACATATCATTACAATCATATAATTCAATCCAACAATTTAACATAGATAAGTTCATTTCATTATAATCCTTTATCTCATAAAAATTATATATCATTAGCATTCATCAACATTCGACGTCCAAATCAAGACAAGGACATTTTCATTCATATCATAATATTATGACTTTTATTCATACCTCTACTACTTTCTATTTATTCCGTTCATCTTATCAAGTAAGTCATATACACTACATCATATGAGCATTAAGCAAATATGGATATTTATCACATATGTATCATAAACTTTTATTCATGCTTTTCTGAATCGAGACTTATCATAATCATAATTTTACTCAAATACCTTCACATAACATTGAACATGGTTGGCACAGCTCGGTTGGAGAGTACCCTGTCTAAATAAGACGGTACTCATATGCGTCGGAAGACATCACACTATCACAGATCAGTGGCATGTATAGCTCAATTTTTACGCATGCTAAGTTAGTCCGAGAACCAACTAAACCTACTCTGATACCACCAAATGTAACGCCCCGTACCCGAGACCGTCACCGGAGTCAAACACGAGGTGTTAACAGACTTAATTCATTACTGTAAACAACTCAAACAATTTATTTTTAAAATTTTCAATCAAGCTAGCAATCTGCATCACAGTCGCTTAAAAATTCATATCTCGAGTTCTGAAACTCGAAATCCAATTCTGTAAATTTTCCCTGAAACTAGACTGATATATCTATTTACTAATTTTTTTATAGAATTTTTGGTCAAGCAAATTAGTACATTTTATTAGTTAAAGTCTCCCCTATTTCAGGGTTTGATTGCTTTGACCTCTATGTATTACGAATTAGATATCTCCCTGTACAGAGCTTCAATGAATATGCTGTTTATTTCTAATAAAACTAGACTCAATAAGGAATCTGTGCATATAAATCATGACTTCTAATTATCTTTAAAAAATTTATGGTGAATTTCCAAAATCAGAACAGGGGATCCAGATATTGCTCTAGCCCTGTTTCACAAAAATTTAAACATCTCATAAAATATAACTCATATACCTGTTTTGTTCAATCCATATGAAAATAGACTCATCAAGCTTCAATTCCATAACTTATTCATTATTTAATTCCATTTTTACTATTTTTAGTGATTTTTCAAATTCACGTCACTACTGCTATCTGAATCTATTTTATGGTAAATTTTACCCATTTCATGGTTCCCATGGATTAGCTAGCAATTTAGCATACATAACACCAAATATGATCATGATTAGCCATTCCAATGGCTAATCATTACCAAGCATTTCCATACCACTCAATAACCATATCATAAGCCCATATATACAAAATGATTATAATGTTATACATGCCATACTCAAAATATACAAGCCATTATGCCAAGATGGTAAACGGATAGTGTGAGCGTGCCTCCGACTGTTTTCGATTTCCGAGCTGGCTTGTCATCACAACAAGGAATGAAAAGGAGGGAGTAAGCACAAATGCTTAGTAAGTTCACATGCAAATAGCAAGTAACACAACTATATAAGCAAACATAAACATCATTTGCATGATCATCACCGAGACATTCATATCACATTTTCTTTTATCATTTTACCATATTGTTGTTATATCGAGTTTTCAACCCGATGGTTAAGTACATACCTTTTCAAAGTATCCATTTCACAACACTTACCAATACGTCCCTTTCATCTCGAGTATTCCTCCATTTGAGTAGAATTTTACCGGTTGAACATATCAGAATATAATTCGGATACACGAAAAGTTTGCACATAAGTGCCACATATGTAGCCAAGCTACCATGTAACCCGCCCATAAGTGAACTCGGACTCAACTCAACGAGCTCGGGCGTTCGCATCCATAAGTGAACTCGGACTCAACTCAACGAGCTCGGATGCCTAGTTACATCTCTCGAACTCGGACTCAACTTAACGAGTTCGGACATTTGCATCCATTAGTGAACTCAGACTCAACTCAATGAGTTCAGATGCCCAAATATCCCAGTGACATGTCACTTGTATCCTAATCCATTCCTAAGGTTCAACGGGACCTTTTTCCCAATCATGTGTCTCAACCACCTTCTACGGAATGCCGATACCGATACTCGATAGTATTTCACATTTTCCAAGTATATCACATAGTTTGACATATTATCAAACAATTATCACGAGTATAATATTTCATAATAATTATCATATCATTTAAATAACATAAAAACATTTAAAATAATAACTATGTTACCAACATTTACATATGAACTTACCTCGTATGTGAAAATAGCTACTTTTACCATTTCGTCCACAACTTGGTATTTTCCCCATTTTAGCCCAAATTTTAGTTTTCCTTGCTCTATCATTTAAAATATAGTCTAATTAGGGCTCACATTATTCAAATTAACCCAAAATCATATTTTAGCAAAATTACAGTTTTGCCCCTAAACTTTCGCATATTTACACTTTTGCCCCAAAGCTCGTAAATTAAACTTCAGCATATTTTCTTATGTTTTATGACATTTTGAACATTTTTCTATTCTATGACAACATCAAATTCTCACTCTAACACATAGTTATGAACAATAACAATTTTTACCGATTAAGCCATTTTACTCATTTTTGCTTAAAATTGCTTAGCAAAAGTTGTTTAACATAATTTCAGCCTTCATATTCTATCATAAAACATCAAAATAAACACATTTCACGTATGGGTATTTTTCCAAATATGAACCCTAGCTTAAATTATTGCTAGAATAAGCTTAATCAAGTTATCGGGATTCTAAAAACATAAAGAACTCGAAAAACGGGGCTACAACGGACTTACAATCGAGCTTGGAAGCTTGAAAAACCCTATCCATGGTTTCTCCTTGCTATATTCGGCCATGGGGTTGAAGATGAGCAAAATTGGCTTTTAATTTTGTATTTTAATTCATTTTACCCCTAAATGACCAAAATGCCCTTACTACTGAACTTTCCAAAAATTCCATCCATGTCCAATTTTTGTCCATAGACTTAGAAATTGGTAAAATTTATATTTTAGACCTCCTAATTAATATTTCAAAAAAAATTTATACTAGAAACTTCTAGAATGCAAGTTTTGCAAATTATTCGATTTAGTCCCTAATTTCAATTTAAGCACTTTATGCATAAAATTTCTTCACGAAATTTTCACACAATCATGCAATCATATCATAGACCTCAAAACAATCATAAAATAATTATTTCTATCTTGGATTTTGTGGTCACAAAACCACTATTTCGACTAGGCCCAAAATCAGGATATTACATTTTCTCTCTCCTCCAGCTTCTATTTATTGAATCTAACTTAATATTCTAGCTCCCCATAGTCTCCTTGTGATCTTTCTCTCTTAATGGATATGGAAATTCTTTTGATTTCTAGGAGAAAATAGTAATTTTTAGTGAAAGGACCAATTTGTAAAGAAAACAAAACTTTTTTTTTCTTTCTCTCTTCTTCTCACGTTGGTTTGCATGGGAAAGATGATGAAAATTCTTCATCTTTCCTTCCTTTTTATACGTAATAAATAATAATAAAATAATAAAATATCTTATTAAAATGTTAATAAAATAATACTTATCTAATTAATAATTATAAAATATCATCATCATCATCATTACTTTCTAGATTTCTCTCTCTTTCAATTGACCATTTTGCCCTTGTGATCTTTTAAAATTCCATCATTGAATCATCACATAATTTGGTAAAATTATGATTTAGTCCCTCATAATTCTTTTCCTATTCAATTTAGTCCCAATTCATCCATTTTTCTTAGTTTCTAGATCATTCCACCCTTAAAATGTTTTCACTATGAGTCCTTCAACTTTTTCATATTTACACTTTAGCCCCTCAAATTTTGAGTATTTACTCTTGTGCAACAAAACTTTTCTCACTTTTACAATTTAGTCCTTTCTTAAATTAATATATCATAATATACTTATACTTCCCAATGTTGGCATAACTCAGAATTTTCCCTTTTTATCACTTTATTTTCTTATTTTACTATATCAAGGATAATATCTTACTGTAGAAATTTTCGGGTGTTGCAACTTGAGATTTATTATTTAATAGGTACAATCATGTAAACCTACTGTGAACATCCATAAAGGTAGCAAATTACCAATGACCATCTGACACCTCTACAGCTGGCCCTTACAAATCTAAAACCACTAATTCGAATGGTATAATATTAGTTGTAACAAAAGTGGAAAAAGTTTAACTTATGTGATTTTCCCAACTAACAAGATGTGCAATATGTATTATTACTTTCAATAATTTTATCAACAGAGATATTACAAAACAGTAAAATATTTCTTAGAGCTTTAGTGGAGGGATGACCAAGTCTCTTAAGCCATACATCAAAAACAATAAAAGAAGAATCTAAAACTATATTGTTTATTTCACCATAGAGGTGAACATGGGCCGGGCCGGGCAAGGTTTGATTCGGGTATGACTAAAAATTTAGGCCCGTTTGCTAGGCCTGAGCCCGACCTGGCCCAAAAAATAAGCCTAAAATTTTACCCAAGTTTGACCCGGATAAAAATGTTAAAACCCGGGCTCGACCCGGCCCGCCCATATTATTTTTATATTATTTTGAATTATATGTAATACATAAAAATACTAAAAAAATCAAAATAAATATTTCTCAACAAATTGAAAATAAATTTTAAAAAATATGTATACTTAAATAAAACTAAGATAGATACAACTTAATAAGCAAATGTCTCTAAAATAATAACAAAATTAACAATAAAATAAGTTTTATACAATATTCAAACAATAACAACAAAATAATAGCAACATAATAGTAAAATGATACCAAAGTAGGTAGAAAATAATATTAAAAAATTAGATTTTTTTTGTCCTTTAGTGAATTCGGGCTAGGCCGGACCCAGGCCAAAAATGCCTTGCCTGAGGCCTGACCCGTTTTTTAAACGGGCCTTATTTTTTTATCTAAGCCCTTTTTTTGGGCCTATATTTTTGTCCAAACCCTCCCACATTTCGGGCAGGCCTTCAGGCCGGGCCGGGTGGCCCGACCCATGCTCACCTCTATTTCACCATCAAGCAATGCTACTAGTTTGACCTCGGCTTTTGATAGGATAAAATAGGCTCAAACTTGTACGAGCTTTCATGCATATGGCCTTTGAGTATAGTAGACTGTGTTTGGAAATCCTTAACAAAACAAAAAGAGGTGTGAAATTCGAAGAATACATTATTATTTTTAGTAAATTGAGATACTGAAAGATGATTCTTTTTTATATAAGGCACAAGTAACACATTTTTAAGATGCAAGATTTTATCGGAAGAAAGTATAGCTCCATAACCAATATTTGTAATTTTACCATTAGTTCCATTACCCATATGCAAACCACTATTACTTGTGTAAGGGTCACTGGTCTGTAGAATAGTGCCATCATTGGTGATGTGATTCGTGGCACCTGAATCAAGATACTAGGCACCATCCTGAGATGATAGAAGTAGAAGCCACATATGAAATAGAGCCTTGAAACTAAGAATGTAACACCCTTTACCCGACCCGGTTGTCGGGTCTGAGCTACAGAATGCTACACCAGTTACTGGAGCAAAAACAATCAAATAAATATCCAATTCATGTTGTTATATATTTAAATACAAGTAAGATAGACATATGGTATGCTATAAAATAAATTTCGGGGCTGACACGGGCTTAAGAATACTCTTATACTAGTCTACACTTGAATTAGGACCAAATTTTAATATTTTGAAAATTCATGGATCGATGTCACGACTTCGTCCTTTCCTCGTTGCGACGTAGTCATCTTAGTATGCCACGTTATGACAACATGCATATGCTCTCCACGATGTCACTTTCTGAGATGACAACGTTGCAACATCAAGAGCCTGTGGTCGCGGCGTTGCCCCTATTTTTGACAAAATAAACATTTGGTACCTAATTCAATGATATTGAAACCATTTCCTAAGAATTTCCCTATTAAACCAAGTCAATAATAACCAATTCAAGTATCTAATCATTTAAACCAACCAATCTTTAACATTCCATTCAACATTTAAGAGCATGCAAAACCATTTCATCAGTTCATACTCCAAATGCATCTATTTCAACTTCTACCATATTCATTTTACCAATTGATAACAAAACCATTCATAGGCTTGACATAAATCAACCAATGCATACGTTAAATCATAAATCCCAATTAACTAATTCATATAGTCTAGTTGATAGGTTAAACTTACCAAACCATTCAAAAGCAAAATCACCATTCATATAACATCAAACTTAAACAAATTGTGTATCTTTAAGATATATACCAAATGGTATGCTCAAAATCAACAATTACCACAACTAACATAAAACTTTCACTCCAAAATGACCATTTGTATACTAAAAGCCCTTTTGTACATGCCATATAGTCTAGACTTAAGTTAGACATATAACTACCATCACAGGATAGTGTGTGCTCCTTTACTAATCTGGCTTGACAAGTTTTCCAATGTGTCAATCTATAGGGAAGAAAAATAACTTAGTAAACTTACCTTAACCATTTAGAATGCTTAGTAAGTTCAAATGAAATCACTAAACTTACCTTGACCATTTAAGGCATAGTTAAAGTGATCAATTTGGTAATCAACTTAGCTATTGACAGATATGATATAACTAAACATGCAACATTTCGATTTAAATGTGTTAGTCACATTCCCAAATCATACGTAATATTGAGACTTTAATGGAATCGTGTAACAATTCATATATTAAGCATCAACAATTACCATGTCATTCTCAATTCACAATTAAGTTCCAATTTCTAATCAATTGAATATAACTCAATGGAAATATAGTAAAACGAACTTGGATACACAGGAATAAGTTGCTCGCACAAGCTGATAATATATCAAGGTTGCTCACACAAGTTGACATTATAACAAAGTTGCTTGCATAAGCTGACATTATATCAATATTACCCATCCGGGCTAAACCTACGATATGTATGACCCGAGAATCTATAACAAATGCTATATCTTGTAAAAACATGTAATATCCTTAATCAAACGCACATATAACCCTAATGGCATGCCAAACGTATCCTAACATTTTACTAAGTTCACACGAGCATCATTTTCGTATATATGTCATCACCAATCTGTAACAGCCTAATTTTCAGTGGTATCAGGAATAGAGATTTGAGATCACTAAATCCGACGGGTGAGTTGAAAATTTAATAAATTAATATCTATGAGTCAAATGTGAATATAAAAGCATTTTTGAATCAGTGAATTTGGTGATTTAAAAGAATTAATTAGGTAAATTGGGTCGAGAATGAGGTAACGAGACCTCGACTTCATAAACCAAGCCATAAATATTTTTAGAAATATTTATGGAGTGTTGGTGAGGTAGTATTAAAATTTAGTCAGAAAATTTTGATGTTTGGGCAGTTAATTAAATAAAAAAGACTAAATTGAAAAAGGTGTAAAAGTTGCTAAAATGATTAAATTGCTCAATTGTCAAATGAGGAAGGACCTAAAGTGCAAATAAGCCCAAAGGAGATATTTTGGGCGGCAATAACTGAGAAAATCAAGAAATGGGTGAAATAAGGGTAAAATTGAAAAATTGCCAAAATTAGCTAAATAAAAATGGGACTAAATTGGAATATCTAGAATTCTCTTCATTTCTCTTCATATTCATCAGCTGAAAAACAGCCATGGAGGAGGGTTCAAGCTGGTTTTCATACTCTAGCTTCATGTAAGTTTAATTCTTGCTTTCTCCTTGAAATTTTTATGTTTTTGGACTTTTACAATTGGGTCCAACTTACTATTTCATTAGTTTTTGATTTCTATGGCTAATTTTTGAAGTTTTTATGGATGCTTACTAGAAGAATATGATGAATAAACATATAATTGAAGCTTTAATTTTGATATATGGTGATTTTATCAAGTAAAATTGATGAAAATTGGTTTAGGACCTAATTGTGAAAGAGTTTGGAATTAAGGTCTAGTGTTATAGTTCTGGTTTTCAAGGGTTATGAAGTAGTTAAAAATGACAGAATAAAGTATTAAATTAGAAAAATTAACTCAATTGAGGAGTTAATTGAGCAATGATTGAATTGTATGAACTATGAAATTTGGGGCAAAATGGAAATCAATATTTTGCACTAAAACTGTTTTGGGCAGCAGCAGTAGTCTAACTTTGAAAAATAAAAAAAAATTGTAGAAATCGAATTAGAGGACGAATAAAATATGAAATTAAATCTTATTGAGTCTAGTTTCTTTTAAAAGAAATTATGTAAGCAATAGAATTGTAAATCATGAGATATAATAACTTTTGTGAGACAAGGTCAGAATGATCTTGGGTTCCCCTGTTCTGAATTTGAAAATTCATAAAAAAATTGGATAAAAACAAATTTAGGCTTAAATTTATAATTTTAGAATCCTGAATGAGTCTATTTTCAATAAAAACAAACCAGAACATCATTCGAATTCTGTACGAGAAGATAATTAATTTTTAGTGAAGAAGGGTTGAAACTATCAGACAGCAGAATAGGGGAGACTTAAATGAATAAAATTTATTAATTGGACCAACCAAAAATTATGAAAATTTACTATTTTATAGTAAGAAGACATATGAGTATAGTTTCTGGGAAAATTTATTGATCTTAATTTGGAGTTCTGTAGCTCAAGATAAAAATAATTTAGTGACTATGACACGGATGGACAGCTTGAATATTCACATAAGTAAATAGTAAAAATTATGGATGATGTTACTCACAAGTGTGTTATTTATACTAAGGATGTGGATGGAGAGGAGGAGGAGGAGGAAAATATACATATGTGTATGAATGACTTGTGTATAAATTGATCACGTGCCTCGATAAATGTTGAATTAGAAATGATATAATGTTTTATTTGGAATATTTATTATGAAATTATGATTATCGCTATAATACAAAAATCGAACTTGTGAGTTTATATAACTAAATTTTAGTGACCATTTGTTAATATTATTATATTTCAATATTATTTTATGAATGGTGAATAATATTTATGTATGTTAATTGTTGAAAATAAGTAAATTATGTACAAAAGTTATGAAATTGAATTGAGTATTTTGGACGAACGGAACGCATGAAATGAGTATGATCGTTCGGTGAAAAAGATTAATTGACGGTAAATTACCCAAGTAAACTGAGAATCAGCATTTGTTGCGAATTCTGATGTTTTCTTTCTATTTAGCTCTTACGAGCTTCCGTTAACTCATATGAGTTTCAGTTAACCCTTTTGGGGTTTTAGTTCAGCTCTGATGAGCTTCAGTTAGCCTTCGGGCTTCCGTTTAGCACTTGTGTGCTTCAGTTAGCCTTCGGGCTTCCGTTTAGCACTTATGTGCTTCAGCTAGACTTCGGGCTTCAGATCACGATGTACTCAAATCCGTAAGCCGTTCCTTGACTGGACAAGTTGGTAAGCCGTAAATGTAACGTGTGGAAAAAGAAAAGTAAGTAATGTTATCATTATTATTATTATTGAGCTCAATTATGTGAATTTGTCATTTGAAATTGTGATTGAAAGAAAGAAACAGTGAATTGCATGCTTATGAATGGTTACACATAATTATCTAAAAAAAAAAAAGAAAAAAATAAAAATGATGGTTATTGATATATGGAGACATGAGACATTGATATATGAATATGGAATATGTTTGATAAATGTGTTCATTCATAACTATGGAATTATGTACCTCATGTGTGCTATTTGCATAAGGATGATATTTCAAATACTTTGTGAGTAAAGCTTAAATATGAAACAGTATGAAATCGAAACAAATTGTTATGAAAATATATTTAAATTATTTGTAAGTGTTTCGTACTTCTTGGTAATGCCTCGTACTCTATTCCGGCGATAGAAACGGGTAGGGGGTGTTACATTCCCTGTACATGATTACAAATTTCATTTACGATTCCTGTAATCAATCAACATACATATTTGTATCTTGTACTATTTCATAATAGCCAATATTCACAACCATTTTCAATTTAGTCCATTTTTAGTCATATATGCTAGTTTTGCTAAATTCTACTTAAATCTATATATAGACAAATCCAAACATAATTCATACATAAAAATAAAATGGGGTGTTAAGTTCTATATGGACTTACTTGTTAAAAATATGTAAAGTGGATACTTCAAGGGTTAATTCGAAATTTTAGCTTTTCCTCAATCAATTCCGCTTTGATTTGATTCTTGATCTAAACAAGCATTTTATACCATCAATCAATACCAAATATTTCCATTCTATGCTATGATATGTATGAACCTATATGAACTTGATTTTTCTATATCCCTAAAATTTTCCATTTTATTTAATTTAGTCTCTAAACTCGGGATAGTCATAACTTTTTATTTCTAGCTTCAGATGAAAATCCAATTTCATATATTCTCATTAGGGACCTTAAAATTTCTATTTCTAATATATTTTTATGTCAAGTTTCACATTTATTCAATTTGGTCCCTAATATAGCAAAGTTAACAAACAACCTAAATTAACTTTACAATCTAGTCCTTTTTATATTCTAAACTTAAAATATATCAATTTCAAGCCTAATTCTTCAAGAAATCAACAATAGTAACTTTTAAAACTTTAACAATTTTACAAATTGGTACATGGGCTTGCCCAATCAAGCTCCCATAACCTCAAATCGGCTTTTTTGTTAAAAATAACCCAAATAAATTAATTATTTATGAAAATGACCCACTTGCAAAATAATGTACGGAAATGACCTGTTTTGAACAGTGAATCTCGGTGCCACCGTTGTCATTGGCGGCACTAGACTGAAGTGTGATTATATAAAACATTCAGGGACCTGATGAAGCAATTACCCTTTTTAGATTGGATGAAAAAAGGGCGACTACTACAGCACCCAATTAAATGCTTTTAAACTTTTGGTCTATTTCCATGTTAGATCTATCCCCTTTTGAAATTAAATTAAATAGCCCTTAAAAATATAAGAATGACAAAAATAAACATTATTCTTTCTTTTTTTTTATTTTTTTAAAACAATAAACTAAAAAAACTATATAAAATTCTTATTTAAATTACACAAATATGTCCCTCAAGAATTTTCCTCAAGTTTTAAAGAATTTTTTACTTTAATATATCCCATAAGACTTTAATTACCATTTTGAACCTTAGCTATTTACTATATAAGTCCTTAAACCTTTGGCCAATTAAAAACTTATAGTGATTGGAGTTTATGATTCTGTTGAACAAGATTAGCATGCGTAGGAGAAAACATAAAAGACTCAGTAACAGTGGATAACAACCAAGAAGCTAACAATTTATCTTGTTGTCTATATAATAAGAAATCAAAATTCTCAACTAACTTGCCATCTTTATCAGGTAAAAGTTGAGCAGGTATAGATAAAGTTCTTAAAATATATCCATTAAGACCATAACCTTCGATGATCAGAGTAACTTGATTCTTCCAAAGAATGAAGTTTTGATCAATCAGCTTAACTACATCCTGTTAAGGGAATTGTTGTATTTTGGGTAGAAAAGAACTCATAGATGCATTTGTGAAAGAAGAGACATTACTAGATGCATTCATAGGATTTGAAGTTATAGTAGGAAGCATGTTAGTAACCATATTTGCTGGATCTATTGTAGGACTCAGCTTGACTGCTCACCACCACAAAAACTTCTCCGATCACTGTGAAAACACCAACTTTGATACCATGATGAGAAAGACGATGAACTACTGATAAGAAGACTTGGAAATATAACAAAAGCAGCGAGGAGAATCCTCAAAAAATCAAGATTACATTCCTAAGTTGAACAATCTTCATACATGAGTATTTATATAGAAGAATACCAACTGACTTATAACTAAATGCTAACAGCATAACAATCATTAGCAAACTAATCGCTACTAACAGGCTTAACCAAGACTTAACCAATACTTAAGTGATTTAGCTAACAATGCATGTACGTATAGGTGTGAGTAAAACTCGATTCGATTAAAAAAAATTGAAAAACAATTCGAATTTCGAGTTAACTAAATCGAGTTATTCTATTTTTTTAAGTAAACTCGAATAAGTAATTCAAGTTTCGAGTTCGAGTTGAGTTAAATTTTAGAATTCAAATAACTCGAATAATTTGAATAACATATTGGTGTAAATACCTCTTTGGTCTTTGTCAATTTTGAAAATGGTCAAATTGGTCTCTCTCTCAGAAAAAATTACAAAAGAAAAAAATCAAAATAATTTTTAAATTTTAAAATATTTACAAAAATTACAAATTTTATATATATTTTAAAATTATAAAAAAATTTAAAAAAATTCTAAAGAATATATAAAGGAAGTTAAGATTTTAAAATTTTTCTAAAATAATAATTTTGGGACCTAAATAAGTTAACTAATGATTCAAATTTATCATATTAAAGTATTGTTTTCTTTGAAAAAAATTTCAAATATATATGGTTTCAGATTTATATGCTCTAACATGGAATTAGTTATACTGTAACAATATTTTAATTTGACATGTTTAATTTTTTTAATTTAACTCGAACAATTTCACTCAATTCGATTTGATTTGAATTTTATTTCACTCGACTCGATTTGAGAAAATTTCAAATTAAAATAAGATGATAAAATAGGACTCGTCAACTCGATTAACTTAAAATTTTTCATTTAATTCGATTCAATCAAATGTTTACCCCTAAATACGTAGTATTGACAAACTTAAATCATATAATATTTCAACACAAATAAATAATTAATCCCAGGAACCATTTATTATATTATTTCTATATTTTATTTCATGTTTCCATATTTTAAAATGATGAAAATTAAAATAATTGCAAACTCCAAGAAAAGAAACATTAAAAAGATCATGAGATACCCATACTTCACCATTGTTCATGAAATCTTATAAAAGAATGAAAAAAAAAAAAAAAAGATTCTTCATTGTTTCACATTATTAATATATATATATATATTTCTATTCTGACAGATCAGTTCAAAGATTCGTGCATGTACGACGAATTTTTTTTTAGGCTTAGTTCAAAATTTAGCACTTAAAGTGTACTCGTTTTTCATTTTGGTACTTAAATTTTTCTTGTCCCAATTTAGTACCCAAAATATCATTCCGTTGAATATTTCGCTCTATTTTTTTAATACTGTTAAAAAATAGGTGACCAATAAAAACAAGACACATAGCGTTTTTTATTAAAAAATATAATTATCATATATTTATATATTAATTTAAAAAATTATAAAAATAGAAATAAATATATAAAAAATTAATAATTAATAATAATAAAGTATAAAAAATAAAAATTCATTAATTCCATAACATAATTAATTTTTTTCAACTATAAAAATCTAACAAATTTTTTGGGTGTTCTTCATCATATTCATCATGATCTTCATGTGAGAAAAGAAAAGAATTAGGCTGCTGATTATAATAAATAGATAGTTTAGATATTAAATTAGGACAAAAAAGTTTTAAATACCAAAATAAGAGAATAGGTATATTTCAAGGACCAAGTCGTGAATTAAACTTTTTTATAGGCTGCTGATTTTCCCTAGACGTTTGGCAGCTGAGAAAATGAATGAAAAGAAAAAAAAAAAAAAAAAAACAAAGGAGGAGGAAATTTTGGACCATTGAGAGTACTTTTTCCCCTATTGAACCCAAATTTATTGAAGCAGTGCACTAGTGAAAGACATTTAATAAGTTTCAGATTTAGATACTTTCTTTTACTTGAAATCATGGATTAGAAAATTGAATAATAGCAATTCAATCTTAACTTGATTATAATTTATTAAGTTGGATAAATATATTTAAATTCGTTAAATCAATAAAACATTCGTTATATAAGAAATTAGTACTCACAAGCTACTCGATTTTGACTCCAAATAATCTTGAATTTAACTTGATAATTATCAAGCCAAGTTCAAGATATAGCAACTTTAACTTTTAATCGAATTGAATTTGAGTTTAGTAATACTTGACTTGAATAGCTCACAAATCTCAAGCTCTATCAAGCTTTTCATTTTTAATATATTAAACATTGTATATTATTATTTTAAATTATTTCTCTTAATATTTATTATTAACCCTAACCTTAATTATCGAGCTTGAATACGTACAAGTTTAATTGAGATCGAGTTTAACTTAAGTACAAAACTTGATAAATGAGTTTAATTGAGCTCAAGTTTGAGTACCTCGATTATATCTTGATCTGAACTCAAACTTTAAAAACAAATGTTTAATTTAGCTCGAGCCGATTATCAAGTTCTAAATTTCGAGTCGAGCTCAAACTTTCCACCATTCAAGCTCAACTTAGCTCAATTATACCACTAATTACACTAACTACTCAAGCCAAGCTTTTAGATTCGAATTTCAAGTCAAGCCCTAAACTGATTGGGTTCACCCAATAATTCTTCAGAAAATTATTAAAAGAAAATAACCATTACAAGCTTCACCAATTAGAATTATAACAAGTGAAGTCACAGTGAAATGAAGTAAAGAGTTTGAACCACAAGAGACAGTCAAATTAGGCACATACAAGAAGGAACTTTATTGGTTCTTGTGGAGTGCTTTTGTTGTGTGTCTCCAAGGTGAAGAGAATCGGGTATTTATAAGATATCGTTGTTGTTCATTGAAGTTACGTCCTAGGTAGGCTCTATGTATGTCAACATGTCTGCCGTCCTAGACTTAATACGTGTATATTGGTCC
Organism: Gossypium anomalum; assembly: GCA_025698475.1. Taxonomy (NCBI): domain Eukaryota; kingdom Viridiplantae; phylum Streptophyta; class Magnoliopsida; order Malvales; family Malvaceae; genus Gossypium; species Gossypium anomalum. The sequence continues at coordinate 88,810,626 of CM046968.1, forward strand.
ACTCGTTTGACTTCGCAACCTCTACTTGCGAACACCTAGGGATATGTAAACTAGGCTTGTGAGCCCCTGATGTACGCGTCACGAGTCGATAGTCCGGGTTTCGAGCCGGTAACAGGAAATATCATAACAGGTCTTTTCATAATTCTAATTGTCAATGACGTCACTCGGCACCGATAATAAAAATGCATAAAGTTTGAAACTTGATTCAGAAATATTTGCAGGGATGTATCCAATGCTCTGAAATGGCCTCTCTTGGAACATAGATATAAATGTGTTCTTGGCTACTGAGTAATACAGCAAGCTGCTTTGATTGCTATGTACCCTGCATTGAGATACCAATTCGCATCGAATTCAGGACATATTGTGTGAAGCAGAACAGATCTGATACATAATGAATGCAATCTCCATGTTATACTTATGCTAAAGTTTACAGATATTCGAGTGTCGATGATGCTCGATTGGAACTCGATTGTTCCACTGTCATACATGCTTTAATCAAGTATCGTTTCCTTGAAGTTATATATGTTATGCTTCTATGTGAGTTTGCACACCAAAACTTTGGGGTGGTAGCAGTGATTGCATCCGGGTCACCGGTAAAAGTAACTTACGGAGCTTCAATACAGGTGACGGGTCTGATGCCGGAACCCGAACCGAAAAGGAATGGAGGTAAGTTAAGTTTTAGTAGTTTGCCTGTTGCAACCAAGGCAAATGCCTACTACTACTACAAGAAATACGCTAATTTTGCCACAATGTATACGATAAAGTGAACATTGAACCCGAGAAGTTGAGCGTTTTGTTCTGCATTTTGACATACTGACCTCAATCAGCAGTTTTCTGATGGTTTTTTAACCATGTTGTTGCTCGATCAAAGTTTGAACTCTAGAAGTGGGTGAATAACAAGAGGTGTTTATGGTCGAATCAGATTTGTACTGGGCGTAACTATGATATTAATATATTTTATGTTTGTTTAAATTTGACCCGATCTAAAATATGTTTGTTTAAATCTGACCCGTCCTGACATATGAGCTTGAAATTTTCTTTAAGTCCATATATATTTTTTTTGAATTTTTTGAAAAATATTTATACTATTTTTATTTTAATATTTAATAATTTATATATTTTTTCATTTATTAAAAATTTATAGATAATCGTCTAAACATTTTTTTAATATTTACATTATAGTATTATATATTATTAGAGATTTAGTTTTTGTCTGTTTTAATGGGGAGGGATCCATTTACACAATGTAAAAGTTAAATTAGTTCTACACACTTCCGTAATTATTTATACTAATGATTCAACTGTTGAATTTATCAATATAATTGTACTTGTCATGCAAATTTTCGAACCAATTCAATATATAATCATATCAATCTAATATACTCTATATATTAATATATATTCAACGGTTAGATTTTTTTACATAAAATAAATAAATTTACATCAAATTTGGTTTGCATGATTTACATGAATGGACTATGAAATATAACGGTTGAATCATTAAAATATGAATCATATAAATAATTACAGAAATGTGTGAAACTACTTTAGTTCTTGCTTTAGTTCTTGCACTGTGTAAGTAGATCTCTCCCCGTTATAAATTATATAATATATATACATAACCTAACAAGATTAATCATATCGGGCTCGGGCCTTGAATATTCTAGCTCGAGCTCGGCTCATATTTCAAACATGCCTAATTTTTTATCCAAGCTTGTTTTTCAGGTTTAATATTTTTGTTCAAATTTTTACAAATTTTGGGTGGGTAACTTAACCAATGAACAAGTATATGCATAACACAAACTAATTCTTTCAAAGTTCATGCTTCCTCCTTCCAATAATGTTATTTTTCTAAAATTTGAACTTGAGTTCTTTTAATATGCCTATTACTGCATCCGATATTTATTGGTCTAAAATGATCAAATATAGAGCTTTCGGGATCGAAAATCTTTACAAAGAATGTATCTTAGAAGGGGAATGTATAAGAGCATGAACAATTCCAATACCCCGAGCTAATATTAAAACCAATGAATATAAAACCTATTGAGTGGTTTGGTGTTTGACAAAAATCCTGTCCCAATATAAGCAGGGGTGAGGCCAGAAAATTTTTTTAGGGGTCAAAATTAAATTATAATTTTTATGATAGTAAAAGTATAATTTTATTGTTTTTATAGCTTATATCTTTATAATTTTTAAAAGATTAAATCAAAATTTTATCATTTTTAGGGGGGGCCAAAGTACAATTTTACCTTTAATAATTTAAAATTTTAAAAAACTTTAAGGACTTAAGTGAAAAATTTTCCATTTTAAGGGGCAGGGTGTTGCTAACCCCCTACCTACCCCCCTTTATACAAGATTCTCTCTAAGCTCTCGATTTCCACTACTTCATTCCAAGTGCTTCCCATCTTAAAAATAAAAATCCCAGAAAGTAAAATTAGCTTATGATCAAAACCGAGAAGTAAAAATCCCAGAAACGATTTGACTCAGCTGTTTTTTTAGGGTTGAATTGGGAACAACGAAAAGGTTAGATCCCTATATGAGAAAATTAAAAACCTTTAAGGACCAAAGTGAATAAAATGATATACTTAGAGGATTACTTTTGGGGAGCCTAGTAAAATTTTTAAAATTTTAAGAGTTAAATGAGACTTTTTTTTTAAAATGGAGTCTATTTAGAATTTTTGTGAGACTAATGAAAATTTTCAAAAATTTTAAAAGAGTTTAATTAAAATTCTCAAAAAAAAAAATTAAAACTTATAATGAAAATTTCAAAAATCTAAGGGGCCTAATAAAAATTTCTAAAAAATTCAAGGGAGAAATGAAAATTTCCAAAAACTTTGGAGAACTTAATTAAAATTTGCTAAAAGTTTAAAGGGAAAAACAAAAATATCCCAAATTCTTGGGAGGGGGGAATTGGGCCTAGGATCTGCCTTTGGTTTCGGTGAATGCTTAATAAGTGATTCGGTTGGATTCTTAATTTTTTTTTAAATTAATATTTAATTTTAATAAAATAAACTTTGTTTTATATTTTTTTTATTTGCCAAATAAAATCCTACTTATTTTCTAGACGGATTTCTTATTTAGTCTAATAATGAGACATAAATGACCTTGTATTAAATTCGCACTCAATTAAAGTTGTTATTGTTATTAATTAAAATAATCAATTAAGTTTCTTCATTAACGATTTTTATTTTTAATCATGTTGACGTTAAAATAAATTTATGGGCCAATCAAATAGTGACAAGTGGCCAATTTTGATTTAATTTAATATTTTTCTCATAAAAATAACAAAAAATTATAAAAATAAAAAATATTAAAATTGATGTAAACTTATTAAAATTATAAAAATTTATAAACATTACAAAATATAAAAAAATTATAAAATTAATAAAACTTATTCAAAACATTTAAAATTAAAAAATGAATTAGAACTCTTAATAAATTAAAAAATTGTAAAAAATATAAAAAAAATATTAAAATTGATATAAACTTATAAAAATAAAAAAAATATCATTAAACTTGAACTGATTAGCCAGAAATTATTAGATCAGTTGATTTGATAACCGAACAATTGAACTGATTATTTTATTTTAATTATTTTTATTAAACTAAAATTTCATTATCCAATTATTAGTATATGTCAGAATGAAATATTCTAATCAAAGTTTTTAGAACTGGATCTACGGTTGAACCGATCAAGCCGCCGGTTTACTAGTTTGATCAACCTATCTAATTCAATTAAATAAAATATTAAAAAATTAAAAGATAAAAAAATTTAAAAAAATCAGTTTAACTATTCAGTTCCTAAGGCAGTTGGTCTAATGACTTTCTCCGAATCGATATTCTTATATTCTTACTTATTTCGGTCTAATCAATCTATCAGACTAACCCAGTCTAATTCAAGTTTGTATAATTTTTATAAGTAGATTTTTATAAAATTTTGGTATCTATATATTCACTCTATTCTGTATAATTCACGTATTATTTATGGTAATTGGGAAATCAGTGACCGTCACAAGAACTAGAAAAGACCACGTATTATTTATGACAAGCTCGTCAAAAGACCCAAGACGAGTTGGCCGATTTGTTGTTTCACCTTTGCGGCTTCTCCTCCAAAAATAAACGTGGTGCTTCTCTTTCGTTGACTGTCACTCTCACTCCGACACAGTCTCTACCTCCCAACACAACTGCAACTATAAATAACAGAGCCGCAATGTCCCTTCATACTCCTCACCACCATTACTACAACTTCCTCCACAGCAAAACAATGGTGAAACTCAGTAATGAGAAACCCAGAGGTGAGAGAAACGACTCACAGTTCAAGGGTGTTCGAAAACGGAAATGGGGGAAATGGGTGTCCGAAATCAGACTACCCAACAGTCGTGAAAGGATTTGGTTGGGATCTTACGACACCGCCGAGAAAGCGGCGCGTGCTTTCGACGCTGCTGTTTTTTGCTTACGTGGACCTTCTGCTAAGTTCAACTTCCCCCATAACCCACCCGATATCGCCTTCGGCAAGTCTTTAACCCCGTCTGAAATCCAAGCATTCGCAGCCCGGTTTGCCAACTCGGAGCCTCCGGCGACTATCCATTCGGAGCAGTCGATGTCAAGTTGTGGAACGGAGTCACCATCGCCGTCGGTACGGTTGGAGTGGGAAACGCCTGTGGTGGGGACGTTTACGGATGGTTTGAGAATGGATTCGGGGAATTACGGGTTGGATTACGGGATATTCCCTGGATTTGATGACTTTTCAAGTGATGTTGTTATTGGATCATCGGTGGGCAATATCGCCGGTGAAGAAGAAGAGGATAATGTTGATGGCATTTTAGTTTCGGAATCATTTCTCTGGGATTTCTAAAACATATGTGAACTGGATATCCTAATAAGAACATACGTCAGCTAATTTGTCTGGATCCGTAGGAGAGGGTTCCTTTTTGTATGGCCAATCCTTTTTGCTCAATCTCCGACCAAACCAAAATACCCACTGATATTATAATATAACTTTTTTTTTTTTTGTTTTATTCTCTTATTATTTTAATTGAATTTGTGTTATTGCTCCCTTCTTAGAAAATTATTAAAAATTTATTTTTTTAAAAATAAATTATATTATCATAAGAAATAATTAATCACTTATTAATTTTACTTAGAGGTGTGCATGGCCGGGCTACCCGGCCCGACCCGAAGGCCTGCCCGAAATGTGGGAGGGTTTGGGCAAAAATATAGGCCCCGAAAAATGGGCTTAGACAAAAAAAATAAGGCCCATTTAAAAAATGGGCTAAGCCTCGGGTAAGATATTTTTAGCCCGAGCCCGGCCCGGCCCGGCCCGAACTCACTAAAGGACAAAAAAATCTGCATATTTTTTTTATTTTTGAATATTATTTTCTTGTTGATTTCTCCATATTTTGCTACTATTTTACTATTATGTTACTATTATTTTGTTGTTATTGTTTGGATATTGTATAAAATTTATTTTATTGTTAATTTTCTTATTATTTTAAAGGCATTTGTTAATTTTTTTATTATTTTAGAAGCATCTGCTTGTTAAGTTGTATTTATCTTAGTGTTATTTAAGTTTACATATTTTTCAAAATTTATTTTCAATTTGTTGGGAAATATTTATTTTGATATTTTTAGTATTTTTGATGTATTATATATATTTAAAAATAATATAAAAATTAATATTGGCGGGCTGGGTAGGCGGGTGGGTTTTAATATTTTTATCCGGGTCGGGCTTGGGCAAAATTTTAGGCCCATTTTTGGGCCCGGCCCGGCCCGAGCCCAATAAATGGGCATGATTTTTTAGTTGAGCCCGACCCGAACCCGGCCCGGCCCGGCCCATGAACACCTCTAATTTTACTCAAGGAATGAGTATTAATTTATATCAATATTATCACAATAAGATTATACCATATCTGGACCACGGTTCACATTGTTATATATAACATACTTATCTTTTATTATATTACGGCTATTTTACTAAATTAACCTAAAAAATTTTAATATTTATAAAAATGACTCAAGTTCAAAAATAATCACAAAATAACCTGAAATAAACAGTAAAATTAGATTTTGACCTGTTAATGGCCAGCACCAACTCGTATTTTGCACCCATGATTGCCAAATGATTGTGTCAAGCTTTAAAAAATTAATTTTTTTAGTTTTGGCCTGTCAATGGCTGGCACCAGGGTATTTTTTTTAAAATCGTATCATACTAATATATAAAATACGAGTTTTTAAAATTTTTTTTTAAATTTGCACTTGGTGCTGGACAGGCCAGCACAAAAAAAAAACTTTTTTTTTAAAAACTCGTATTTTTAGACATTAATTTTTTTTAAAAAAAAGCGTACTTGGTGCTGGCCATTGACAGGCCAGCGCCAATTTTTTTTTTAAAAAACTCATATTTTCGGATATCAAAATTTTTTTTTAAAAACTCGTATTGGTGCCGGCCATTGACAGGCCAGCACCAAATTTTTTTTTTAAAAACTCGTATCTGGTGTCGGCCATTGACAGACCAGCACTTTTTTTAAAAACTCGTATCACCCAATTTTTTTTTAAAAAACTCGTATCTGGTGCCGGCCATTGACAGGCCAACACCAAATTTTTTTTAAAAAAACTCGTATTTTGTATACCAGTATGATATGATTTAAAAAAAAATTACTCTGGTGCCTGCCATTGACAAGCCAAAACTAAAAAAATCAATTTTTTAAAGCCTGACACAATCATTTGACAATCATGGGTGCAAAATAAGAGTTAATGCCTGCCATTGACAGGCCAAAACTTAATTTTACTGTTCATTTCAAGTTATTTTTGTGACTGTTTTTGAAATTGGGTCATTTTTATAAATATTAAAATTTTTTGGGTTAATTTAGTAAAAAAGCCTTACATTACCCTTCGTAATCTTAGACAAAATAGTATTTGTGGATGCAATAATAGACTATGATAACATTCAATCCTAGATCATGAACATAATACTTTATCTGTATTTGCCTTAGCCAAAGAATCTATCCAATCACTAGCTTCTCACAAGAGGCGAGTAATTTTAAAATCAGGAATCAATGTAATTAGCCGAGAGGTCTTTCCCAATTCATCTCTAAAAACCCATCGCACTCGGCTTGACAAGCTTGACAAGGAGATTTCTTCAACTGACTCTATCAAATATTTAAAAAAAATAGAAAAAAAAATCAAATAATCTAAAGATTTGGTTGAAAATGGAAATCGTATTTGATACGGTCAAAGAAAAATTCATTACACATTTCCATCTTCACCTTTCACAATCACTCATTTTCAATTACTATAAAGAAATCATTGCAAATAATGAAACAAATTTCAAAAGGGAAAAATAGGAAAAAAACCGGCGCTGTTATATCTTATGGTTGTAAAACAAAATCCGGTGCATAAATCTTTGGAAAATGTGTTGCATTATAAAAGCCAAGTTTGGAGTATAGCATACTAAATGACAACATTTGTAACCTAAAAGCAAAAAAATGCCTTTGTTGGTTACTGTTTCTAAAGCTGCTCCAATGCTTCCACACTTAGGACCAAAAGTTTGGGACAATTGTGGGGTAACAAAATCAATTTCATTTGACCTTTTTAAACTTTTTTAGGTTTAGTTTGTGCATCAAGATGACAAACAACATATGCTTTTATTATATTTATGTAATTAAAAATGATTTCCTAAAATAATTAAAAATTAAAATTAAAAAGATAAAAGAAGTAAAGTTTTCACAAATGATTTCGACGGCTAATTTTTTGATTTCACGATAAGGATTTTCGAATTTGTTTTCGATAATTTAGAAGGAGTACTTTTTTTACCCACACATTCCTGTTAAAATTTTCAGAATATATATATTATTGGAAAAAAATATGTATCATTTTTGTCAAATGGTCCGCACACCTTGTGGACTACCAAAACTAGCAAACATAATCTTCGAACTTGGTCAATATTGGCATGATAATTCCACTTCTTTTCCTTCGTGAGTATTTATGCAAACCGATCCGATTTCAATGGTTTGGAATTGTACACCAGAAGCATTACCACCAAATTCTCAAACAATACCAAAGTGTTCTCATCGTCTTTAAGAAATGATCGAGGAACATGATACCTATAAAACAACAAAATTAGAATAATGATGAAAAATACTAATAATATAAAAATATATATTTACATATGTAAAAAACTTATGGTTACCATCTTTGGGTAGGTTCACCACACTTAGAGACACATTTACTATCACTGTATCTACCACGATAATCACAAGTCTCTGTCTTACAAAGCTGCTTAATTATCAGCTATATAAGATGGCCAATATCTACCAAGGCTATGACCATTCACCCAAGCCATGCCCTGTCCTAAACCTAGTAAATCCACAATAACTAGTTTATTCCCCAGTGGAGCTTTGAATGTTGTCTTCAATTTCAAAAAAAACCATACATCAATATTAATAAAATCAAACATTATATGTAACATTTATATGTAAGTAAATGTATTGGTTTTAATTACCTTGTACCAAGTGAAGTTCCTATCAATCGAAATACGGTCGAAAATCCATTTGGATGATGATTTTGAAGCAGAATCTGTGTCGAAAAACTTGTTCGAAATCCCATTCAAACCAACTTTATATGTCCATTTATTTGAAGACAAATCTTTGACGAAATTTTTGTTCAAAACTAACTCAATTGGTGATATAATTCCAACTCCAACTAGATCAAATATTGGAACATAATTATGCATTATTTTGATTCAAATTATATGTTAAAATTCAAGGGTTTTTTATTTGTTGTATATATATATATATATATATATATATATATACACCTTGAATCCAACAGTGGCACTAAGTAATGATACCAAGTTTTTCCCAAGGGATAGCTTGATATTCCTCTCAAAAACATGTCACTGTGTTGTTACTATATTTTGACCATTAAAAACATACAAAAAGAAATACATATAAAATTAAATAAATATGTTTTGAATTCAATATAATATATATAAAATATAGTTCATAATTACTAACATATTCTCCATTGAAAAAAGGATGAAGAACATGACCAGTATCATTAACATGAAGTGTCATTGTTCCATTCAACATGGGAGCATCCTTTGCAACATCAATACTGTCTAAAAAATTAATTAATTAATTAATTAATCAAAACATATATAATTTATATTAAATAAATTAAATATAATTGAGTTAAATACTTTAACTTGTTATATACCACAAATAACCCCTAGCATATCATTTGTATACCTGAGCAAGAATGATATTTCCTCCATCGATATTTCCTCCTTGGGATGCAAATTGTTTCTCTTTTTCCACCATATCAATTATCAATGTTGTAAACTTTTTTATTTCATTCTATAAAATTCTCGTATTATTAAAACTTTTAGAGTTTTAGTTATATTAAATTAAGGTTTCTTTGGATAAGTAGGGATGTTCTAAGATTAATTTTAGCCATTTTCCGTCAAAATAGAGTTTTGGGGCAATTCTGGTTCTTGAGATATCCAGGAGGGATGTTTTCGGCAGTTGCAATCAGGTCGACGAAGCCAACTGAAAAGTCTTTGAAGCAGTATCAGTTCGGGTGGTTCAGAATCCAGGATTCTGTGTGGATCGCCTTTCTTCTGTTATGCCAAAACATTAACAGGGAATGAGAAGGCAGCCTTAGCAATGTTTGTAGCGAAAATATGGAAATAAAGGAAGAAATCCTGGCATACTCTGTTTAGAAAATATAGTGATATATACGAGGCAAAAGCATACCCTCCAAGCTCCAGAAGAGAATTTTATCTTTCTGGAGAAGGATTATTCGGGAGATGTTGCAAGACAGTATGCTCAACTTTGCAACCTGCCAACAACAAAATCAATAGCATTAGCAGCAGTTGTTTACTACTAAGAAATGCAGAGATCAAAACGAGTGACACACATTCCCAATGACGCAGTCTGGTTACTGAGCAATTAATAAAAGGTATATCCTTAATAACTTTTCACATCGTTGAGCAGCCACGATTCAGCTATACCCGGGCTGTAATATTACCCCTAATAACCATTCACATTGCTAGTACTCGATCTATTTCTTCACGATCATCAAATGCATCAATGGTGTTGTTTGCGAGAACAGTAGATACACCTTTACTAAATAATTTATTCATCTGAACCTCTAATAGAATTTGAAAGAACAGAAAAAATAATTTGTAAGATTAATGAAATATAACGTCAACTTTTGTATATCCTTGCAATTTAAGGATTTAGCCTATGGTTCAGACTTATGCTTATTTGGCTTGAAGTTCAAATGTAAAATGTGAAAGTGCATACAAACCTAAATCAATAGCAGCACCGTATTCTCCCTAGCCAATCATGGCAAGCATGCGCAGGAAATAATGATTACAGAATGAACCTGAAACATTCCCATTTCCCACGCAGCAAGTTAACTAACAATTACGGTGCAAAGAACTAATCGAACAAGCTGGCGTCGGTCAACAACAACGAGAACTAAAGTCAGTGAACGAAATCGAAAGGAGACCCTAACACGTAAAAATTATCTGTGCCGAAAGTATGGATGGATGGACATAACACTCCTTGATTTGTCCAACGCTTTTGCACACAGTGACAAATGTTTCTCTCGTCTTCAAGAGGCCCATCAGTAACAAGAAAGATCATAAAAATTGAAGCCACCTATTAATGACAATTGACAACTTGTGCAACCTAAAAGCAAATAAATGTCTTTGTCATGTCTTAAAATCTACAACGACCAAAAGTTCGGCTTATAATTTAGACAAAATTAATTTCATTTGGCTTTTTTAGAGTTTTTAGGTTTAGTTTGTATATTTTATCTATAAGAGAATATTTACCATCAAAGCAAAGAATAAATAATAAAAAAAACTTATGCTTTTATTATATTAATCTAATTACAAAACCTATGATGATTTCCTAAAATAATACAAAAACTTAACTAAATAATTAAAAAATAAAACTAAAAATACCTAAAATTATTGAAAAATCTAAATAAAAAAAAAGACTTTTAAAGAGTAAAATCATCACAAACGGCTTCTACGGCTAATTTTTTAACTTCACAAGAAGGTCTTCCGAATTTGTCTTCGATAATTTTGAAAGAGCACGATTCTTTACCCACACATTCCTGTTAAATTTTTAAAAATATATATCATTGGAAAAAAATATTTGAAGATATTAAAAGAATAAAATGAAAATAACTTACCTTTTCAAGAATTGATAAAGCATCCACTTCAGAGTCAGATTCACTTTTGTCAAATGATCCGCACACACCTTGTGGACTACCAAAAATAGCAAACTTAATCTTCAAAATTGTTCCACTTCTTTTCCTTCGTGAGTATTTATGCAAACCGATCCAATTTCAACGGTTTGGAATTGTACACCGGAAGGATTACCACCAAATTCCTCAAACAATACCAAAGTGTTCTCACCGTCTTTAAGAAATGACCGAGGAACATGATAGCTATAAAACAACAAAACTAGAATAATGACGAAAAATACTAATAATATAAAAATATATATTTACATATGTAAAAAAACTTAGGGTTACCATCTTTGGGTAGGTTCACCACACTTAGAGGCACATTTACTATCACTGTATCTACCACGATAATCACAAATCTCTATCTTACAAAGTTGCTTATCAACTATATAAGATGGCCAATACCTACCAAGGTTATGACCATTCACCCAAGCCATGCCTTTTCCTAAACCTAGTAAATCCACAACAACTGGTTTATTCCCCAGTGGAGCTTTGAATGTTGTCTGCAATTTCAAAAAAACCAAACATCAATATTAATAATATCAAACATTATATGTAACATTTATATGTAAGTAAATGTATTGGTTTTAATTACCTTGTACCAAGTGAAGTTCCTGTAAACCGGAATAGGGTCAGAAATCCATTTTGATGATGATTTTGAAGCACAATCTATGTCGAAAAACTTGTTCGAAATTCCATTCAAACCAACTTTTTATGTCCATTTATTTATGGACAAATCCTTGAAGACATTTTTGTTCAAAACCAGCTCAATTGGTGATGTAATTCCAGCTCCTACCGGATCAAACATTGGACCATAGTTCTGCATTATTTTGATTCAAATTATATATTAAAATTTTAGGTTTTTTTATTTGTTGATATATATATATATATATATATATATATATGCGCCTTTAATCCAATAGTGACACTAAGTAATGATATCAAGTTTTTCCCGAGAGATAGCCTAATGTTCCTCTCGAAAACATATGTCACATTGTTGTTACCATATTTTGACCATCGAGAACCTACGAAAACAAATACATATATATTCAAATAAATATATTTTGAATTCAATATAATTATATAAAATATAGTTCATAATTACCAATATATTCTCCATTGAAAAAAGCATGAAGAACATGACCAGTATCATGTGACATGAAGTGTCACTGTTCCATTCAACATGGGATCATCTTTTGCAACATCAATACTGTCCAAAAAATTAATTAATTAGTTAATCAAAACATATAAAATTTATATTAAATGAATTGAATATGATGTGATTTAAATAATTCACCTTGTCATATGCCATAAATAATCACTAGCATCATTTGCCATATCCTTTTGATCAACAATCTTGTTAACGGAAACATCTCCCCTTCCTTGAACAGAAGTCGATTCGATCAACTCGGGTCGCCATGTCCATTTCAAAGAACTCGGTTCATCTTCAGCTTTGTTCAATTTCTTAACCATCAATGAAGTTTGAGCAGAAACCTAATTTTTTTTTAAATATAAGCCCTTTAATAATCATAACATATTTATCATAATTATAATAACCCGAAACACGAAAATAGGATTTACCTTAGCGGTATTATATGCTTCCTCCCTACAATCTGGAAGGATGCTAACAGACCATGCTGGAACAAAGTAATTAATGCATTAATGCCTCCGAAGTTGACATTTGCATCTATTTTGGTATTTGTATTGCTGAAAAAGCAACGTGATTTCTCCTTTGTTTGATAAACAGTAGCCTAAATCATATACATAATTAAGAACAATAATTAGAATAAAATGATAAATATTTATTATTTTTTCAAATAAATTAAATTTATTACCATGACTAAATTGTTGAGTTTTTCATTTTTAACTTCCCCATTTGTAAGAGTATACTCAATGGAATGTAAAACATCATGAAGCTGCTTCAAATGTCCCCATTTTGGTTGGTTCAAATTTCCTAATAAAAATTAATAACTAATTACAATAATTATAATTTATAAATATATATATACATTCAAAGGCATGAAATTACCATATTCATCAAGAGGTGCATTATAATCATATGTAGTGGTAATATATGGGCCACCAGAAGTTCTACCAAAATTAGTACCACCATGATACTTAAAAAAAAGTGGAAAACAAAAGGGTTAATTAATAAAATTAAATTATTAATTTTAAGAATTTAATTTCAAAAAAATCATTTGCCATGTAATAATTTTGTAGTGTACCACCCTTTTGGAAAAATTGAGCAACGGAGTAAGTAAGATCTTCTGCTGTTCTAAAAGGGTCTGCACCACCCCAACTCTTAAACCTAAAATCAATTAAAATAAAATTTAATATAAATTTTATAATTTAAATTAATTTGGGAACAATTTTAAGAAGAAAAAAAAACTAACCATCCAGTCCAATTTTCAGTCCACATTTTAGGGGTATTAGAGTCTTTTGGTTTGTATTCATCACAATGCCAACCATTGCATGTCTCCAACTACAATTATAATTAAACAAAACTAAATCAAAATTTAATTATTTTCACAAAAAAATTATCTCTAAATAAAATAATATAGTAAAAAATAAATTAAATATAATACCATAGGCTTTGGTGGAGCAACTTGTTGACACATGATCCACGGGACACCAATATCAAGAGAATCAGCCATTTGGACACACCAATTAATATATGATTTCCCGTCATCTCCGTATGGTTCCATAACATTCCCATATTCATTCTCAACCTATATGTGTATTTTATTTTGATATTGTTTAAATTCATAATAAAAATAAAATAATAAAACATAAACTTTTATCATATATACCTGAGCTAGAATGATGTTTCCTCCTTGGGATGCAAATAGTTTCTCTTTTTTCACCCTATCAACTATTAATGTTGTAAAGTTTTTCATTTTATTCTAAAAATAAGAAATATTAAACACATTATTTATATATAAAAATAAACAAAAATAAAATAGAATTTTTATTCCTTAAAAAAGTTATTAAAAATTAAAAGAATTACCATAAAGACATCATTTTTAGTACGGAGAGAAATTCCAGGCATATTATGCAATCATACAGGAAAGCCTCTAATAAAAAATAATAACAAAACTATTAGTACTGAAAAACTAGTTAGATAATTTATTAAATAACATAATTCGTTAAAATTTTAAAATAAATTAATTTACCCATAATTCCACTCAGCACAGGTATAAGGTCCAATTCGAAGAATTGCATATAAACCTTGGTCTTGAATCGTTTTAAGAAATCGAATAAGATCAAGATTTCCACTAAAATCATACTAATGACGACGAGCTGGCTCATGTGCATTCCAAAACACATATGTTTCAACCGCATCCAATCCACCTTCTTAAGCTTTTCTTATAAGATCCGGCCACATCTAATAAAAAAAAAATTTAAGCAATCAATCATTCAAAATCAAATTATAAAAAAAAATCCCGAATAATTCAATTGTAAATTATTACCTGAGCAGTACTTCTCGGATAATGAATCGAACCCGAAAGGATAATTATATGATTTCCATCAATGATGACGGATCTTGAATCATGAGTGACATTAAGCGCATTCGAATGAAACAGAAGGAAAGGAAAAATAAAAGCGGTAAATAAAATATTAAATATATTCATTTTATTATCCAGTAAAGCAAAAGAAAAAGTGTTTTCAGTGAAAACTGAGAAGAGTATGATAATGTATTTATAAGGGGAGTAATTGAATTCATATCAAAGACTAGATTTTCAAAAGATATTTACTTTGATTTATTTACTATTTTAATTAGATTTATATAATTAGTGAAATCAACAGGCTATCATTAAATAGATTTTGGATTTAATAATATGAGTGTTGAAACTTGAGTTTTAATTCTATGTAACAACATTAATTAAATTTTTTTAATTACAATTAATTGAGATTTTTGTATCTATATATTAAATTAAGGTTTCTTTTGTCATAATAATTCAATTTAAAAATTTAAATAAAAAAGATTAAGTGTCATCATTATATTTTGTGTGAAGTAGTATAAACGTATATAATTGTTTATACATAATTTTTTTTGAGAAATTCTTTACAAATTAATAATTCATTTTAAAACAAATTTTGTATATACAAAGTACAAACAGGTTGTGGACGATGTTGTATGAACTATAAAATCGAGCAACCAGATTCAAACAAAAACTCCAAACTACAACTCAAAACTCTCGTAATGTGTTTATCAATCGTCTTGGTTAGGACAACATTCTGAGCAACAATGAAGGCAGCCGATGCATGCCAGGGCGGTGCATAGCTGTGTTAACGTGGTGACACATTGATTATTCATCTTCGAACAACACCGGATGCAGCCCATGCAACAGCATCGATTACATATCCCACCGAAGTAATTCGAGGTTGTCTTAATAAATATCTTGGCAACTTCCGGTAAGTCTGGTTCTTGAGATCCAGGACGAATGTTTTCGGCAGTTGCAATCAGGTCACCGAAGCCAGCTGATAGTCTTTGAAGCAGTATCATTTCGGGCGGTTCGGTTTCCACGATTTTGTGTGGATCACCTTTCTTCTGGTATGCCAAAAACATTAACAGGGTATGAGAAAGCAGCCTTAGCAATGTTTGTAGAGAAACTATGAAAATAAACGAAGAAACCCCGGCATACTCTGTTTAGAAAATATAGTGATATATACCAGGGTGTCATATTATACGAGGCAAAAGCAAACCTTCCAAGCTCCAAAATGTTTCAGGGCTTTGAGCATTTTATTTTTCTCGAGAAGGGTCATTCGGGTATACTCGGAGATGTTGCAAGTCTGTATGCTCAACTTTGCAACCTGCAAACAACAAAATCATTAGCATTAGCAACAGTTTTTTAACTACTAAGAAATGCGGAGATCCAAACGAGTGTCGAACACATTCCCAATCACGCAGTCTAGTTTAAGTGGCCACTGAGCAATTAGTAAAGGGTATCTCCATGATAACTTTTCACATCGCTGGTAAATGATACGGGACAGTCGCGATTCAACTAACCCGGGCTATAATATTATCCATAATAACTTTTCGCATTGCTAGTACTCAAATCATAGTAGTTGCGATCCAAAAGCATTCTCCCACCGATTTTGGATGAAAAAAATGCTAGAATATTTAGAAACGAACCTCCTCCTCGAGCCGTTTATTTTCTGAAAACCAAGCCTGAGCTGTTAGTAGATCAATCTGTCGTCTTGCTAACACCTGTTAGAGAAAACAGGAAATTATGAAGTACTTCCATGCGCAAATCATTCACGTATACAGGTAAAACATATATAAACTATCGATGAAAAGCGGCAGTTAGTATTGCAATGAGCAATGATGATGTCAAACTACGAACAACCCGGTGGAAGATAATAAACATTAAAGGGTCTTTAACGCATGACACGCCCTCAAAGGAAGCTATATCGATAAAACTAGCTGACTAGTATGTGTCTTACGCTGTCAAGAGGTATATCCTTAGCCCTCTGTATCTTCAAGTCCATTGTAAAGCTACTCAAATCACCTAATATACCTGTAACTTTAAGATTGTCGGGAAAACTGCCTTGGTACCGCCCGTATATGGTCAAAGGACTTTCAAGTGAAAGGTCAGGAATCCGTGAAGAGTACACCTGTCGAGGACATTGTAAAGAAACCCAAATCAGAAGTGTAGCGACATAAAAATTTCGCTTTTGGTCGCTAATTGTGGTGATTTATTAATCATTTGATTTTGAAATGAAAAGGAGTCGCCACCGATCCTTTTTTCCTAGGTGTGATCGGACACCTAATAAATAATCTTTTTTTTTTAAAAGACATTTACTTTAAGAAATAAAGGCCAAATTTAGGTCTACGTGAAAATCTAGAGAAAAAAAATAGAGTTCGGGAGTCGGTTACGCACGAGGAAGGTATTAGCACCCTCGCGACGCCCAAAATTGGTATATTATAAACACGTGTTGTCTTGATTTTCCAAAATGCGAGTTCAATATAATATTTAGTTGTGATCCGATTGAAACATGAGAATTTTTAATCTTTTGATTTTTTTAGAAGGACATACAGTTTTAAGTCAATTGAAGTTCACCCAACATAGTGATGAAATCAATGACTTAATGTTAAATCGATACATTGCCTTACTTATTAAAATAAATAAGAAAACATGGATAATTTTTGAAATAATGCGAAGCAAATTGGTATGAAATAAACATAAATGTAAGATAGATCTAGAAGCAAATAACGAATATGACAATAATATTAAAAAGCAATAGCAATGCACGCGATATATTAAACATAATAATATCAAACACGAAATAAAAAACAATGAATATATATATGCAATAATGCTATTAAGAACATGTACACCGAAATATATATAAATAGTAATAGTGTCAGGAATATACTATACATAGCATTTGAAACTTATACATAAAATAGTGAAAATATATATACAACTTGTATTATTAAAATATATACATAATGTATACATATATATGTATAAAATGAATATTAAAAAATGTATATACATGACATATGTGAGAAACATAAACATAATAATATTAAGATAAAATGATAAGTGATAATAGTGAAAACCATGGGTATAATAATAAATATAATGATATACGAAAATAATACCATATGTAAAATGTGTATACAAGAATAATGAAATATATGTACATAAGGTCGTATAAAAATATATAACAATAATACTAAAGTATATACATAATATTTATGAAAACATAATATAGTATTAGAAATACATACATGATATATAAAAATACAACAAGAAAGTACACGCACGTAACACATAAAAATACATATAACATGACATTAAAATATTTACATAATATATATATATATTGGAAATAATGATGTTAAAGAAAACTATTACAATATTACATAAATATATACCTATATATATATTAAAGATATATACATGTATAATAAGACATATACTAAGGTTAATAATAATAACAAGGATGATATAAAAATATATACATATATAACAAAAACATTCACTATATTAACAATAATAATTATAATAGTAATACAAAAAAAAACAATATAATATACTAAGAATAATATATATAAATTTATATACATAAACAAAAATATGTACTATTATATAATAATAATAATAATAAGGAGAATAATATTGAAATACAACAGCAAATACAATAAAGATATTGAAATAAAGTAATAAAAATAAACCTATACGTAAAAATATGTATATATACATATATACTAAAACATATATAAATATTGGTAATAATAGTGATAATAATAATAATATTGAAATATAAAAGCAAGTATAGCATTACAATATTAAAATAAAATAAATAAAAAAACTAAATACAAATACATATATACACGCATATAATAAGAGTATATAATAATAATAATAATAATAATAATAATAATAATAATATAAAAATAACAAGAATATTTAATAAAGAAATGAACATCAACGAAAAAAGGACTAAAATTAAACTAAAAACAAAGTTGTGGGGTAGATTTAAAAAGAAAATAAAGAGAAAAGGCCTATTTGAACACGCAAGAAACGTAAAAGGGCCAAAAGCAATATATTTCTACGTGTTTTAAATATTAAAATAAAAAAACTAAATACAAATACATATATACGCCGCGTTTGGAAAGGGGAAAGGCATTGAAATGGAATTAAACCAAAAAAAGAATGTTGAAAGTAAAAGAAATTTGAAACAGCATAATAGAGAGCATTGAAACAGGAAGGAAAAAAAAAGAGAGTAAAGAACTGATTCCTCCCAAAGCCAAGTCCTAGTGCTAAAATCTAGCTAGATATTTCTTAAAAATTATCATTAGATAAATCAAATGATTAATAAATCACCACAATTAGCGACCAAAAGCGAAATTTTTATGTCGCTACAGCTGGCGACTCTACTGGGGACCCTTTTTGAGAGTCGTGTCCGGAATTAAACTCGCGTTGTCAAATTTTTTAAAGTTCCTTGTTCAAATTAACAATTAGTCTTGATCTTCAAATTTTTGTTTTCAAAAAGTCATGCATTCGCATTATGTTGTAAATATTTTTCTAACTCGCTTTGTTCTTTTTGTTTTTCAGCTTTAAGTTTTAGGTTTTAGTTTTGTAGTTTTTTAAATAAAAACGAAAGGTTTGTGAGTTTCTCCCCACACACCGTGCACGTGCATCTTTGCATAACATGAGCTCTATACCCGGGCTCCGTCTGTTTAAGTAAAAGTAAACGCTATGCCTTCGTGAGTTAACTCGTCCCTCCGTACAGGCTAGTGAATACTTTCGGGTTACATATGACTTATGCTTTCGTGAGTAACTTGTAATGACCCAAATTTTACGGTTATCGGGAAAGTGAATTTTCGGGTCTCCATTTCTAAAAAAATAGATTCGTAAATATTTATTAAAAATATTTACGAAGTCAATTGTATGGTTAATTAGACTTTAATTAAGTAAATTTAGCTTAATTAAGAGTAAGTGTGAAAGTTTAATTATAGAATAAAGAAAAGTGAAAGGACTAAATAGGAAATAAGCCAAAAAGGGGTGACAAATGTATGGTTAAAATAAGTTAAATGTGTACAAATATAAATGGTACACATGTATTATACATGTGTATTTACTTATTATATAAGTAAAATAATAATAATTAAAGTATATTATATTAATATTATTTTATATTAATTAATTAAATAAATAAAAGTTATGACAAGTGTAAGGTGATAAATTAATACATGTGTATTAATAAATATACAAATGTATAAATAATAAATATTATAATAGTTTAATAATAAAATAAAGAAATGAAATAAAAGAAATGAAAAAGAAGAACAAAGAAACGAAACAGAGCAGAACAGGGGAGAAAGAAAGGAAAGAAAGAAAGAAAGGGAGAAAAGAGAAAATCAAGGTTTTGAAGCTTTAAACTTTAATAGGTATGTCAATTTAGCCATTTTTACTTAATTTTGATGTTTTAAAAGCTTTAGAACAAAGTTTTGATGAAATTAAGTTGATATTTTGAAAGTTATTAGATTTCTAAATATTGTTCATGTTGAGTAAAATGATGAATTAAGGGCTAAATTGATAGAAATTCAAGTTAGAAATGAAATAAGGATTGAATTGTAAAGTGATTCATAAGTTTTATGCTTTAAGGACTAAATTGAAAGAATTTTGAAATTATGGTTTTATGATGAAAAATAGATAATTATGTCTAAGTTTGGTTAAAAATTTAGTAGAAATAAAGTATGAATTAAGATAGAAAAGTTAGTGAATTTAGTTAGGATTAAATTGAAATTAAAAGTAGAAAATCAACATTTAGCACTAAGACTATTTTGGACAGCAGCAGTAGTCTAAGTTTGAAAAATCACCAAAAATTGTAGAAATTGAATTAGAGGATGAATAAAATATATAATTAAAGCTTATTGAGTCTAGTTTCTTATAAAAGAAACGATTTAAGCAATTGAATTGTAAATTATGAGATATAATGAATTGTGTGAGACAAGGTCAGAATGAATTCGGGTTCCCCTGTTCTGACTTTGGAAAATCACAAAAAATTGGAGAAAAATAATTAGAGGGTTAAAGTTATATGTTTAGAATCCTTAATGAGTCTATTTTTAGGAGAAATCAACGGGAATATTATCCGAGTTCTGTACTGTGAGATAATTAATTTTTAGTGAAGAAGGGTCAAAACTGTCAGACAGCAGAATAGGGGTGAATTTAAAGAATAAACTGTACTTAATGGCTAAACCAAAAATTCTGAAAATTTTACGGTAAGAAGATTTGTGAGTCTAGTTTCAGGAAAAATTAACGGATCTTAATTTAGAATTCTGTAACTCAAGATATAAATTAGTAATGTATTAATGATTATGAATTGTATTAATTTCAGTAGTCAATGTGGTACCGAAAATCTCGGCTAAGGAAGGACAAGACAAAGTCAACGGGAGTTAGCTCAAAAATTACGGTTTGTATTTCTATAATCCGAACTCAGTCATTATTGTTATATTTATATACATATGAAAATTGTTAGTGTTAGAATTATGATGTTTTTAAATTGAAATGGATTGATTTTGGTATGTGATGAATTTATCAAATTTATATTGATTGAAATCATTTTGATTGAATTTATATTGATTGAAATATATATTATATATATGATTTATGTAAAAATTTGAATATTGAATGAATGTTATATTGAAAAATTATATTGATTGGAATATGAGGGAATTGATATGAATATATGAGATTTGTGATAATTGAATATTTGATATTGAAAAGTGAATTGAGTTGTATTGAATTATGAATTAATGTGAATAATTGAAATATATTTGTTGAATTGAATGAAAATGTATGAAATTATGAAAATGTGTGAATATATGTGATTATTAGAATGGCATATTGATGAAAGATTTATTAAATTGAGAAAGTGAATCAAATACCCTATTAACAGTATCGGACCAGATTGGATACAAATGGCATGCCATTGGATTTATGATGTGATGAGGAGATTTGTAGTTCGGCCGAGAAGATGTTTCTGTTATTATATACTTCGGTTTATCCGAAGAGGCATTTAATGCCTTATTGGTGTGTTTGGGACGATATGATATACTGGTGTGTTATGGAGGATTTATAATATTCCGGGTGTGTTTGGGTTGGATATTCTGGTGTGTTTGGGTTGGATATTCTGGTGTGTTTGGGTTGAATATTCTGGTGTGTTTGGGAGGAATCCACGTATCTATCAGAGTCCGAGTCTTGTTAATAGGGGTAAATAAGTAAAAAGATAAATCGAGTGAATTTGATTGATTGAGCTATTGGAATGAAATGAGAAATTGAATTGAGAATTGAAATTGAGATATGAGATTGAAAACATGAACCAAAAGGTTCATGAAATGAGTGAAGTTCAAATGGATGATGATTGATGTTAGAATGAATTAAAATAGTATACTGTTAAGAAGTAAAGTGTGAATACAAATGAATTGTGAATATATTGTAAAGAATTTATACGGTAAGCAAATGAAAAGAATTGAGCAAATATGTTGTTATGTTTGTTATATGGCTTGTATAGAATTTTTATGGTAAGTAAATGAAACTTATCTATAAAATAAATAAATGAATAGTTATATTTGTTATTGTGATTTTAAGTTTAATTGTTATATTATCAAGTGTTCAGATTATAGAAATACCACTGAGTGTATACTCGTGACGGTTTGTTTCATGCGAGTTAAGTTAAGGCTAGACTGTTGAATCAGCATTCCAGACCGATCCCGAATTCAATGAGGTAAAGTATGTTGAGTATTGATAATGGCATGTACCTAGGATGTTTAATAGGAGTCATTTAAGTTGTAAAAGTATTGATGAAATAAGTAAATTATGGTTGACAACGGTATATAGTATGAATTTTGAAATATATAAAAAAAAATTCGTATTGATTCTAAATTAGTTCCAAATTGAATTTACTGTCCATATTGGACCGCGAGGGCCCATTAAAGGGACAACATCTTAAAACTAGGATGAGTATGAATATTTATTTT
This sequence comes from Gossypium anomalum, assembly GCA_025698475.1. Lineage (NCBI taxonomy): Eukaryota > Viridiplantae > Streptophyta > Magnoliopsida > Malvales > Malvaceae > Gossypium > Gossypium anomalum. The sequence continues at coordinate 88,833,388 of CM046968.1, forward strand.
AATTAATGACTGAAATTAGACTAGCATGATCTTGTGGTAATGTTTCGTAACCTGCTTCGACGATTTCGGTATAGGGTTAGGGGGCGTTACATTTAGTGGTATCGAGCTAACCAGTTTAGCCGATTCTAGGATTAAGTCAAGCATTGAAAAGATTCTGGAAGTACATGCCATGATTGAGTCGAAATTGAGTCGGGATCGGATGCTGATATATTTGTTTGGTACTGTTTTATAGTTGAAATGTTAGATGAACATATCGATGGCATTGATTATGAATTATATACTAGAGATGAATAGTTTGGTGAATTAAATGAAAATGAATCGGTAATATTGAGTATTAACTCAATAAGTAATTAATTATTGATTGTTGGTGATGAAATAATAGAGAAATAGATAATATATAATCATTTAGAATTATAACTAATGCCGCACAAATGAATAAAAGAAATTGTATCGCATCGACATCTACCCCTCCTGTTTCTCAATCGGTTCCCGAAGTGCTTCAAGGTACGGGGTTTGTCTAAACGGGTAGTTATACATTACTAATACTTCGTAAATATAGTGTGGATGAATTGAGAATTAAAGCTGAAAATGATTTTGAAAGAACTGAAATCTAGTTAGAGAATATTATCGGGATTGTAAATAAATTATTCTATTCATCGATTAAATGTTAGAAATGTATGATATTTCATTAAAAGATTCAACTTGCCAAAGAGTGGAAAATATTGATTTCTGTTGTGATTCAGAAAGGGTTATTTGGAAATTTTCTGAGATAAGTTCTGAAAGATATATACATCAGTTGGAGATTTCTTATCAGAAATGTACAGAATTCTTGAAGCTTAAACAGGATCATATGATCGTAACTGTGTATGAAGGGAATTTGTTTGATTGAATAAGTATAGCAGAGGGTGTATTCCGATAGAAACCGTATGATACAAATGGTTTAAAGATGGTTTAAATGAAGACAGAAGCTGGATAATATAGAATAATGAATGGAATATGTGTTAGACATGATTCTTCTTATTATTATTTTAGTGATTGCTCGAGGAAAGTTGAAAAGATATTATTCAGAATTCAAGACCGAGTAACACAGCTATCAGAGGCAGATTACTCTATAACTCCGGAAATATGGGTGATAGTCGAAGTGTGATAATGGACTTCACTGAAAAATCTGGAGTATGAACACATCACCACGCATATGTTAATCGTATAAAAGAAGATATTTCTCTGTCGGATGTCATTGCAAAGCATCCATTAAAGATTTACTGTTGAGTTCATTTGAATTTTGGTTGAAGTATCAAATTTCAGTCGGTATTTATTGATTGATAGAATCAGTATAAACTATTTGATAATGATACTAAGGTCTTGTTTTACGATCGATTTGATATTATTATTGTTCGATGTGATTTCGAGAATGGAATGGTTAATTTTGCACGATGTTTGTGATAAATTATAAGCGAATTATGTTACAAGATCAAGATGATGAAATGTTTTGTTGAATCGAGAGAAGATTGAACTAAATGTCTATTGTGATATTGAACATGCCGCCACGGATATATATGCCGAAAAGGGTCATGGTATTTACCTTGCTTATGTATTGAATATTAAAGTATTCAAGTTAAGGTTTAAATCAAAGTGACAATAGTGTGAGAGAATTACGATGTGTTTCGAAACAGTTGCTCGAACTCATCGTTGATTGAAGAAGTTGAATATGCTATAGATTTTGTGGATTGAAATGATAGTGAAAAATATATTTGAAATCGAGGTTTTCTAAAACTAGTCGGTTATTACAGAAAGATGTGGAATTGGAATGATCCGATAGATGTTAGCAAGGTTACGATTAGTTGAAAGCTCGATTAATCAAGCATTTGTTCAGTTTAGTTTGAAATCCATCCAAGAAACTTGTGATTCTGAGGATAGTAGTATTTTGATGCAAGAAAAAAAACTAATAAATTATATTTTGGAAAGTTAGAATTACATGAGAAGAATTATTTGATACTTGATTTAGAAATGATAGTTATTGTTATTGCATTAAAAGATCAAGAAATGATAATTGATTATCATCCAGAAAAGGTAAATGAAGGTATGTATATTTAGAATTTAAAGTTCTGTTTTTGTGTTATAAGCTATGGACATCCATTTGTTATTACTTGATGGTGGCTTAAGTGTAGTTGAGATAAAAGTTAAACCGACTTGTTTACAATGCAGTCGCAAAGCTCAAAAATGTGATAACGAGTTATCGGTTAAATGGGTATAGTATACAAATGACCTTTGATTAAATGTTTGATTGAATCTAATGATTGCTGTTATGTAGAGATAGAAAGTTGTACCAAAGAATTGAAACTTATACGAGAAGATTTTTGTATAAAATTTATAGTAGTAACATGTCTATGCATTTTGGAAGAAATAAGTTGTCTTGTGATTCAAGCAGATGTGGTGATGACTTGGAATGAAAAAGTGTAGTTTGAACTTGTATATAAATGTTTATATCGATCTGAGATACTTTGAATCATTACAACTAAAAATGATAATAGAATGGAAATGGAATAGAATTTATATGGGTTTGGATTGAAATCATCTCTATTTGCGAAAAGAAAGATAATATTTGAATGATCATTAAAGGTATGGTGAAGTCTGCATATTTTGTTTCGATATGAATAAATTTCTTACTTAATAAGCTATGCGAAATATGGGTTTTTGAGATCGTCGATTCATGGTATGGTAATTTTATTATTATTTCGATTGAAATACATGGTTTATATTCGACTCTAGAACAAATATAAGAAGTTTGAGGATGTAATAATAGTTTATCGACCGCATGAAGCTTTATATGATTGAAATGTAAAACTTCACGAAGATTCGATTGAATATGGTGAGAAAATAAAAATACAAGGTTGTTTGATTTGTGAAATTGAATAAGAGTGGAAGAGATTGAAAAGATAGGTTGGATTCTCGTTCGCTTGGGTTTTTGAAATTATAGAAAAAGTTAGTCGGTAATGAATTGATTGGTTTCACCTCTGAAGCTACACAAAATTTGTGATGCTCAGAAAATGTAGTCAAATCTCTTATATGTTAGCTTGACAAGGGATATTGAAATTTAAATTAATTCATTGTACGAAGAAGAGAGAACCGATTGAGATACTAGATTGCAATGTGAAGTTACAACATTGATGAAGCAATATGGGAACCGAAAAAAAGCAGTGAGACTTTTATACCCTACCTCTCTTTTCAGGTAAATTTCGAGGACGAAATTTATTAAAGGGGAGAATTGTAATGACCCAAATTTTACGGTTATCGGAAAGTGAATTTTGGTCTCCATTTCTAAAAAATAGATTCGTAAATATTTATTAAAAATATTTACTGAAGTCAATTGTATGGTTAATTAGACTTTAATTAAGTAAATTTAGCTTAATTAAGAGTAATTAGTGGAAATGATTAAATTGAATTAAGTGTGAAAGTTTAATTATAGAATAAAGAAAAGTGAAGGGACTAAATAGGAAATAAGCCAAAAAAGGGGTGACAAATGTATGGTTAAAATAAGTTAAATGTGTACAAATATAAATGGTACACATGTATTATACATGTGTATTTACTTATTATATAAGTAAAATAATAATAATTAAAGTATATTATATTAATATTATTTTATATTAATTAATTAAATAAATAAAAGTTATGACAAGTGTAAGGTGATAAATTAATACATGTGTATTAATAAATATACACATGTATAAATAATAAATATTATAATAGTTTAATAATAAAATAAAGAAATGAAATAAAAGAAATGAAAAAGAAGAACAAAGAAACGAAACATAGAAGAACAGGGGAGAAAGAAAGGAAAGAAAGAAAGAAAAGGAGAAAAGAGAAAATCAAGGTTTTGAAGCTTTAAACTTTAATAGGTATGTCAATTTAGCCATTTTTACTTAATTTTGATGTTTTAAAAGCTTTAGAACAAAGTTTTGATGAAATTAAGTTGATATTTTGAAAGTTATTAGATTTCTAAATATTGTTCATGTTGAGTAAAATGATGAATTAAGGGCTAAATTGATAGAAATTCAAGTTAGAAATGAAATAAGGATTGAATTGTAAAGTGATTCATAAGTTTTATGCTTTAAGGACTAAATTGAAAGAATTTTGAAATTATGGTTTTATGATGAAAAATAGATAATTATGTCTAAGTTTGGTTAAAAATTTAGTAGAAATAAAGTATGAATTAAGATAGAAAAGTTAGTGAATTTAGTTAGGATTAAATTGAAATTAAAAGTAGAAAATCAACATTTAGCACTAAGACTATTTTGGACAGCAGCAGTAGTCTAAGTTTGAAAAATCACCAAAAATTGTAGAAATTGAATTAGAGGATGAATAAAATATATAATTAAAGCTTATTGAGTCTAGTTTCTTATAAAAGAAACGATTTAAGCAATTGAATTGTAAATTATGAGATATAATGAATTGTGTGAGACAAGGTCAGAATGAATTCGGGTTCCCTGTTCTGACTTTGGAAAATCACAAAAATTGGAGAAAAATAATTAGAGGGTTAAAGTTATATGTTTAGAATCCTTAATGAGTCTATTTTTAGGAGAAATCAACGGGAATATTATCCGAGTTCTGTACTGTGAGATAATTAATTTTTAGTGAAGAAGGGTCAAAACTGTCAGACAGCAGAATAGGGGTGAATTTAAAGAATAAACTGTACTTAATGGCTAAACCAAAAATTCTGAAAATTTTACGATAAGAAGATTTGTGAGTCTAGTTTCAGGAAAAATTAACGGATCTTAATTTAGAATTCTGTAACTCAAGATATAAATTAGTAATGTATTAATGATTATGAATTGTATTAATTTCGTAGTCAATGTGGTACCGAAAATCTCGGCTAAGGAAGGACAAGACAAAGTCAACGGGAGTTAGCTCAAAAATTACGGTTTGTATTTCTATAATCCGAACTCAGTCATTATTGTTATATTTATATACATATGAAAATTGTTAGTGTTAGAATTATGATGTTTTACAATTGAAATGGATTGATTTTGGTATGTGATGAATTTATCAAATTTATATTGATTGAAATCATTTTGATTGAATTTATATTGATTGAAATATATATTATATATATGATTTATGTAAAAATTTGAATATTGAATGAATGTTATATTGAAAAATTATATTGATTGGAATATGAGGGAATTGATATGAATATATGAGATTTGTGATAATTGAATATTTGATATTGAAAAGTGAATTGAGTTGTATTGAATTATGAATTAATGTGAATAATTGAAATATATTTGTTGAATTGAATGAAAATGTATGAAATTATGAAAATGTGTGAATATATGTGATTATTAGAATGGTATATTGATGAAAGATTTATTAAATTGAGAAAGTGAATCAAATACCCTATTAAATGAGATCGGACTGATTGGATACAAATGACATGCCATTGGATTTATGATGTGATGAGGAGATTTGTAGTTCGCCGAGAAGATGTTTTGTTATTATATACTTGGTTTATCGAAGAGGCATTTAATGCCTTATTGGTGTGTTCGGGACGATATGATATCTTGGTGTGTTATGGAGGATTTATAATATTAGGGTGTGTTTGGGTTGGATATTCGTGTGTTTGGGTTGGATATTCGGTGTGTTTGGGTTGAATATTCTGGTGTGTTTGGGAGGAATCCACGTATCTATCGTGAGTCCGAGTCTTGTTAATAGGGGTAAATAAGTGAAAAGATAAATCGAGTGAATTTGATTGATTGAGCTATTGGAATGAAATGAGAAATTGAATTGAGAATTGAAATTGAGATATGAGATTGAAAATATGAACCAAAAGGTTCATGAAATGAGTGAAGTTCAAATGGATGATGATTGATGTTAGAATGAATTAAAATAGTATACTGTTAAGAAGTAAAGTGTGAATACAAATGAATTGTGAATATATTGTAAAGAATTTATACTGTAAGCAAATGAAAATAATTGAGCAAATATGTTGTTGTGTTTGTTATATGGCTTGTATAGAATTTTTATGGTAAGTAAATGAAACTTATCTATAAAATAAATAAATGAATAGTTATATTTGTTATTGTGATTTTAAGTTTAATTGTTATATTATCAAGTGTTCGGGATTATAGAAATACCATCGAGTGTATACTCGTGTCTGATTTGTTTGTTTCGTGCGCAGTTAAGTTAAGGCTAGACTGTTGAATCAAAGCATTCGCACCGATCCCGAATTCAATGAGGTAAAGTATGTTGAGTATTGATAATGGCATGTACCTAGGATGTTTAATAGGAGTCATTTAAGTTGTAAAAGTATTGATGAAATAAGTAAATTATGGTTGACAACGGTATATAGTATGAATTTTGAAATATATAAAAAAAAATTCGTATTGATTCTAAATTAGTTCCAAATTGAATTTACTGTCCATATTGGACCGCGAGGGCCCATTAAAAGGACAACATCTTAAAACTAGGATGAGTATGAATATTTATTTTAATTAATGACTGAAATTAGACTGTACTGACTGGTAATGTTTCGTAACCCTGTTTCGACGACGGTATAGGGTTAGGGGACGTTACATAACTTGTCTCTCCGCATAGGCATAAGTAAATATAATCCCTCGAATTGATCTCGTAAGCCTATGATGGGCCATGACCGAGGCTCTGTACTAATCTTAGTAGATGACAGTACAGACAATTCGAGTACCAACCTAGAACGAAAATCGCATATAGTCAACCGTACGAGCCCCCTAACTAAAGCCATGCCGAACCTCCGCTCGTTTAGTAGTCACCAAAATAAGTACACAGGAGAAACGCCTCTTACCTTTTGCACTTTTACTTTGTATGCAAAGGGAATTAGGTTGGTTTAATAAGCTAGATCGGGTAGTGTAATTTGATAAATTTTCCATGATTTTTCTGCCTATATTTGACTATTAACTAGGGTTGTTCGTCTTTGCTTTATTTCTCATCATGCATTATAGGCATCATATTAGAAAAAGTGTTGACTAGAGATCGGTTGCCAAAAAACGGGTTTCTGATGGAAGAGTTGATTATACAAACAACCGAGAAAAATGCTGTAGTCCGGGATTGGTTTTTGAAAACCCAGAAAAAAAAGGGATAGTTTAATGGAAGGATGTGTTTCTAATCTACCCGAGCAAGTAACTGTGAATGTTCGTCAGAATAATCTGGAAGACTTGGTTCGAATCTGGAATCAGTGGGACTCGGACACTAGGGGAATCTTCACTGAAAAATAAGAGGACATAGCCAACCTGATTGCCATCAACGTTGACGAACGACAGATTCAAGCCATGGTCAGGTTTTGGGATCCAGCTTACCAGTGTTTCACCTTCAATCAAGAAGACAAGACCCCGACTATAGAAGAATACGCTGCTTTGCTTCGTATCGATAATGTGCAACTCTACAAAATATATGTGAAAGAGTCCAAGCCGATGACCTTCAAGAAAAAGTTAATGAGATTGACAGACATGACCGACATATGGGCTGAAAAATAGATAAAGAAGAAGAATGAAACCAGCTGTATTCCATGGTTTTCCCTGCGAGATTTGGTTCTGAACCACCCCGACATGTTGAAGAGGGTGAATCTGTTCGCTTTGGCCATTTACAGTCTAATCGTTTTCCCCAAAGTTCTTGGACATACAGAAGTTGCATTAGTGAATTTCTTTGAAAGGTTAAAACAAGGAATCAACCCTGTCCTAACTATCCTGGCCGAAACCTTCAGATCACTAAGTATCTGTAGTAGAAAAGGGAAAGGTCGTTTCATCGGATGCGCGCAGTTACTCAATGTTTGGATCTTGAGCCACTTCTAGAAAGTAGAGCGCACACCGTTCCATATATTTTCTAAAACATTATCCCTGTTAGAAGCTTATCTCGAGAAAGAATGGCCAAAGGAAGTCACCGAACAGCACTGGGTTTCAGTTTTTCAGAATCATCGTGCTGAAGATGTAACATAGAGAGCACTGTGGATACGCCTTTCGGTTCTGTTATACAAGGTGGGAAACTAAGATTGGGTGCCACTGCTTGGATTATGGGGAGGAGTTGGTTATGCTCCGTTAATGGTCCAAAGGTAATTTTCTTCACGACAATTTATACCCGTCACCGGAGGATTATCACAGTCCGAGTTTACTTTCGCGGGTGAAGGTTATATAAGAAGGGTCCGAGACACTGCAAAGTCTTAGAAGAGAATTCATCTCATGGAATTAGCTCTATACGCCGACACCCTCACTCAAGATTACGACATATAGAGGAAGCAACGGGTGAACAGTCAGCAAATCTCGTTTACAAACTACACCGTCAAGAATCTTTTCTCGGAGAAAATGTCATCTGAGTTAGAAATGGCAAGACAAGAATTTAAACGAAAAAAGGCCAAGATGTCTCGGGACCTTAGTGTTCTTCAAGAGGAAAACTACCAACTGAAGATTGACGCTCAGATTGAAAGATCCAGAACCGAGAAAGTGCAAAAAAAAGTTAAAGTCGTAAGAAATGACTTAAGGGACCTCCATCTGAACAATAAAAAGTTAAGAGGCACAATAAAGAACAGTGGGTTGGGCAAGTCGTCAGCAGAATGGAAGGAATAAATTAGCAATATCAAAGGAGGGATGGAATTCTGGAAAGGGAAAGCCAAGGAAGAGAAAGAAAAAACTGCGCGTGTGATGATGGAGCTAAGGAAGAAGAACGTCGAATTACGAAGCTGTGTCTGCCGAGATAATGACTAGTCGATCTAAACGTCAAGAACTAAAAGAGAGAATACGGGATTTAGAAGGTATGCTACAAGATCGTCAACAACAGCTAGATACTCTCCTGGAAGCTTTGAAAGAAAAGAATAATCAGTATGATATAGACGTTCGTGCTTACAAAGAGAGTCTCCAAAAAAAAGAAATGCAACTTAGCTATCTGATCAATAAAATTTGTGGGGTAGCCATGCACGTGGTACAACTTTCGGAAGAAGCTAAAATTCTCATTTGTCAATTCCCTCCGAGTCGAAGATCAAACATATCAGAGTTTTTAGCACGAGTAAAGGAATATGGCGATATGGCTGAATCGAAAATGACAAAATATTTTGTAATAGACTCTTTTGATAAATGAAATGCCTAAATAGGGGCCGTCTTGAAATCAACATTAAATTTTTGCATATTCATTCATGACTAACATTCATTTGACATTTATGCATTCATTCATTCATTCATTGCATATCCCATAATCATTCGCTAAGATCAGAATCATATAATTCGCAGTTACAATTCTTCAAATCTGGAATCATGCCATTCGTATAAAACGCGCCGACAAGCTAGAGTAATGGAGGCTGAACTCAATGAAAGGGTTGAAAGGATGAAAAGAATCCAATGGGAATTACAAGAGCAGTCGGCCAAGTCGCAGCAAGAGACAAGAGACTTAATGGTGAGATCTCGAGAAGAATCGTTCGAACAGAAGGATCAAATGGCCAAAATGATGTCAGCTTTAGTTAAGGGCAAGGGACCTATGAACCCTGACGTTGAAGAACCTCGGTCAAGAGTTAATCACAATCAAGACCCGCTCTATACCCCAGGATTCACTCCACCGCACGCCCACGCAACACAAAGAGGGTACACCCAAGGGGAACCCACAGTCCTGGAGTAACGGCCGGTGCCACCTACTCATTTAGGGCAAGAAATATTTGTATCAAACCTAGGGGCTAGTCCTGCTGATCCACTCGTTCCAGATTTGGACGATCCAGCAGAGATAGCCAGGTTAAAATTAGATGATTACGATGCAAAAGAAAAATATAGGAGCCTAGAGGAAAGGCTCAAGGCGATAGAAGGCACTGAAGTCTTCTCCGCACTGGGCGCTAAAGAGCTTAGTTTGGTACCTGATTTAGTTTTGCCTCCTAAGTTTAAAGTACCAGATTTTGAAAAGTACAATGGGACAAGATGTCTAAAAGCGCATCTCATCATGTTTTATAGAAAGATGACTGGTTATGTGAACGAAAATAAGCTACTCATACATTGTTTTCAAGATAGTCTAGCTGGATCAGCTCTTCGGTGGTACAACCAACTTAGTAGGGAAAAGATCCAATCCTGAAAGGACTTGGCGTCAGCATTCTGTGAGCAGTACAAGTATGTGTCAGATATGGTGCCTGACCGAATGACTCTACAAATGATAGAGAAGAAACCAACGGAGACCTTCAGATAATACGCTCAAAGATGGAGAGATATCTCAGCCCAAGTAGAGCCTCCACTAACAAAGACTGAGATAACGGTTCTTTTTATTAATACTCTGAGAGCACCATTCTATGACAAGTTGGTGGGAAGTGCTACGAAAAATTTTTCAGATATCGTAATATCCGGAGAACTCATCGAGAATGCCATCAAAAGTAGGAGGATGGAAGGTCAAGAAAGTTCAAGAATGGTAGCGCCCATGAAGAAGAAAGAACTAGAAGCCCATATAGTGAGAGTGGAAAACTGTTATACCCCTAATCCATATCCAAATCAACCCCGACCTCGAAATTATCCACCTCTAAATTTTTATTATCCTCTTCAAACCCTCTACTACCAAATACCACCTACTTCCTACCCCGTATACACCACAAACAATCAAAGACCCGTTGCCACATTCCCACAAAACACTGTACTCGTTCAAAGCCAACCCAAAAACGGACTAAGACCAGCAAGGCCCAATCCCGAGAAATCGCAATTTACTCTTATTCCTGTGTCGTATGGGGAACTATACCCAAAACTTTTAGAAAAGCAATTAATATCTCCCCATTACATGGCACCCCTTAAGCCTTCATACCCGAAATGATATGATCCAAACGTTAGTTGTGCATATCATGCTGGGAACCAAGGGCACTCTACGAAAAATTGCCTTGCCTTTAAAAGGAGAGTTCAAGGGCTTATTGATGCAGGCATTTTACGATTTGACGGTACTGGCGGTACGACCGAAAATCTATTCCCAAACCACATCGAAAGAAATGTGAGCACAATAAGAGAGGAGGACAAACGGTAAAGTAGAAGATGGGTTTTTGAAATAAGAACACCTCTGCAGAAAATCTTGGAGGTACTAGTTGAAAAAGGGTTGCTCTGTCATCTTAACGGAGTATTCGAAGGGAGAAATGCAAAAGGTCACATTTTTTGTGAATTTCATGGTATTGAAGAACACGACATTCAGTCATGCGAGGAGTTCAGGAGATTACTGCAAAACATGATGGATAATAAGGAGATTGAAATTTTTTATAAAGGCGAAGAGGCTGAGAGTGGAGAAATATGCGCCTCTGACAATCAATCATCAGGTTTCCCGTATAGCGCCGACCGACCGTTAATAATTTATTACGACGCGAAGAAGGAGCCAGTGAAACCAAAGGTGATAATCGAAGTACCATCTCATTTCCCTTATAAGGACAATTTTACAGTACCATGAAAATACGATGTCAACATCGTCATACCTGAAGGTGAAAAGCCTGAAGCCACAACTGAAAATATTGGGGAAGTAGGCCATTTTACCCGCAATGGGCGTTATTCTAAAGAAATTGAGCCGGCAAAGAAAAGTAGTGACTTGAAACAAAAAAGAAAGGCAGTGATGTACGAGGCCAAAGTTGAACAGGAAACTCCACCCGTACAAGAAACTAAAAAGCCTGTGGATGAGGAGGAAGCACAGGAATTTTTAAAATTTATCAAGCATAATGAGTATAATGTGGTGGAACAATTGAGTAAGCAAACAAAGACGCAATTTCGCTTTTATCTCTCATGTTAAATTTGAGTCACACCGTAACGCTTTTATCGAAGGTGTTAAATCAAGCTTACGTAGCAAACAACATATCTGTTGAGAAGCTTGATAGGTGGGTGATTAATTTGAACGCTGTCAATTTCATCTCTTTTAGTGATGATGAGATACCACCAAACGGTAGAGGCTCAGTGAAAGCACTGCATATTACGACTCGCTGCAAGGGTTACATAATACCGAACGTGCTCATCGATAATAGGTCGGCACTCAATGTCATGCTTTTGGCCACGTTTTCCAGAATTCTGATGGATCTGTCTTATTTAAAGCCCTGTCATTCCACGGTAAGGGCATTCGACGGGACAATGCGTGAAGTTATGGGAAAGATTGAGATCCCTCTAAAAGTGGGCCCTTATATATATGATGTTAAATTTTAAGTCATAGACATTACACCATCATACAATTGCCTCTTGGGAAAACCTTGGATCCATTCCGCTGGAGCGGTCTCATCATCCCATCATCAAAAGGTAAAATTTATCATGGACAGCTGTTTGGTCACTGTCGAGGGAGAAGAAGACATTATAGCATCTATTTCTACCGATGCACCATACATTAAAGTGAGTAAAGATGCTATAGAATGTTCCTTCCGATCATTTGAATTCGTCAATGCCACATTCATCACTGAGGGAAACAGAATTCCTGTGCCAAAACTGTCAAGAAATACCAAGATGGGTATCAAGCTAACTGTGGGGACAGGAGCCAGAGCGAAGAAAAATTTGGGAAAATTTCAGTAAGGAATAGTTAGGGATCTAAAGCCAGTACACCACAAGGCCCGATACGGTCTAGGTTTCCAGCTAGACGCGCTTCAAAGAAGAAAACAGTGAAAGAAGGACTAGGAGAGAAGGATTGCAAGAGCCTTAGGCCGAGAATTAGAATAGGAGCCCATAGCGTACTCTCATTTATCAAAAATATTTACATCTGCAGGAATGATATACCCCGAACAAGATAATCCACGAAGCACGCTGTCGTTAATTAAAAGGGGTCTTCAGAATGTCAGTATAAATATCATTGACAAAGGGACTGATGCGAGTAAAGACGTCTCAGGGATACGCCCTTGTCCCCCGGATTTCATGTTGAACAATTAAACTGCCTAGAAAGTTTCAGCTAAAGCTTAATCCAGCCAAATGTATGTTTGGGGCTACCTCGACAAAGTTGCTAGGCTTCATTGTCAGTGAAAGAGGTATCGAGGTTGATCCAGATAAAATAAAAGCCATTCAAAAGTTACCACCTCCGCGCACGCAAAAGGAAGTCAGAGGATTTTTAGGGAGGTTAAATTACATCGCCCGATATATCGCTCAACTTACCAACTAATGCGACCCAATCTTTCGGCTTCTTCGAAAACATAACCCGAAAAAATAGAATGAAGAATGCCAAGTGGCCTTTGATAAGATAAAACAATATTTGTCTAGTCCTCCAGTGCTAGTACCGCCAACTCCCGGAAGACCATTGATATTGTATTTGACTGTGTTCGAAAATTTAATAGGTTTGTACTGGGGCAACACGAGTGAGGAAAGAAAGAAAAGGCGATTTACTACCTCAGCAAAAAGTTCACTGAATATGATGCAAAGTATTTGTCCATTGAAAAATTTTATTGCGCTCTGGTTTGGGTAGCTCGGAGACTCAGACAATATATGTTGTACCATACGACATAGTTGATTTCAAAGCTGGACCCAATAAGATATATGATGGAATCACTTGCACTCTCAGAAAGAATGGTACGATGACAGATCTTACTATCGGAGTACGACATTGTCTATGTGAGCCAAAAGTCGATAAAAGGGAGCGCAATAGCTGACTTCTTAGCAATTCGAACAACAGAAGAATATGAGCCATTGAAATTTGATTTTTTAGATGAAGACTTGATGTACATTACAGAAAAAGAATGTGAGTCATCAAAAGAGAAGTCATGGAAGATGAGCTTTGACGGTGCGTTGAATACCTTGAGGCATGGGATTGGAGCAATCCTACTATCACCAGACGGGAATCATTATCCGTTCACTACAAGATTGAACTTCTTCTGTACCAATAACATAGCGGAATATGAGGCCTGTATCATGGGACTTCGTGCAGTTATCAAACGAAACATCAAAATCTTAGAGGTGTACGGGGACTCAGCCCTAGTGATATACCAAATCATTGGAGATTGGGAGGTGAGAGATTCAAAATTAGTCAAATACAGTGATCTAGTGGCTGAATTGATCAAAGAATTCAAAGAAATAACTTTTTATCACTTTCCACGAGAAGAAAACCAATTGGCTGATGCCCTGGCCACTTGGCTTCAATGTTAAAAGCAAATAGAAAAGCAAAAATAATACCCCTCAAAATAAGCATATACAAGGTCCTTGCACACTGTTGTAGCATTGAAAAAGAGGCAGACAGACGGCCATAGTTCTATGATATCCTAGAATATGTCAAGAATCAAAAGTATCCCGAACAAGCAAATGAGAACGAAAAAAGAACAATCAGAAGAATGTCAGTGGGATTTGTTCTTAATGGAGACATCTTGTAAAAAAGAGGAAATGACCAAGTGCTTCTGAGATGCGTGGATGCTATTGAAGCTAAGAAAATACTCAAGATGTCCATGAGGAATTTAGAGACACATGCCAATAGTTTCACTATGGCCGAAAAGATTATGAGACTCGATTATTACTTGCTGACGATAGAAAGTGACTGTATTAGTTTTGCACGAAAATGCCACAAATTTCAAATTTATGGTGATAAAATTCATGTAGCCCCTTCGCCCCTTTATGTCATGACTTCTCCGTGGCCTTTTTCTATGTGGGGTATGAATGTTATAGGGCCAATTTCCCCAAAAGCTTCAAATGGACATCGATTTATTTTTGTGGCTATCGATTACTTCACAAAATAGATAGAAGTCGCTTCGTTTGCCAATGTGACAAAAACTGCAGTTTGCAAGTTTTTAAAAAAGAAAATCATTTGCCGATATGGTTTGCCTTAAAGAGTCATTTCAGATAACGTCTTGAATTTGAATAACAAGATGATGAGAGAAGTGTGTGAGCAATTTCAAATAAAGTATCATAACTCCTCGCCCTATCGCCCAAAGATGAACGAAGCTATTGAAGCAGCCAACAAAAATATTAAGAGGATCATTGGGAAAATGACCGAGACATATAAAAATTGACACGAGAAGCTACCATTTGCTTTGTATGCATATCGCACATCTGTGCGAACATCTACGGGAGCAACTCCTTTCTCTCTGGTTTATGGAATGGAAACTGTGTTACCTATCGAAGTTGAGATCCCTTCTCTACGAGTCTTAATGGAGTCAAAGCTAGAGGAAGCAAAATGGGTTCGAGCTCGATATGATCAGTTAAACCTCATCGAAGAAAAACGCTTAAAGACAATCTGTCATGGATAGATGTACCAGAAGAGAATGATCGCGACCCATGACAAGAAGGTACGACCAAGAAAATTCCATGAGAGAGAACTCGTGCTGAGAAAGATTCTCCCAATACAAAAAGATCTGCGAGGAAAATGGGCACCAAATTAGAAAGAACCATACGTTGTAAAGAAAGCATGCTCAAGCGGAGCTTTGATTCTCACTGAGATAGATGGGAAAGAGTTACCGAATCCAGTAAACTCAGATGTTGTAAAGAAATATTATGCCTGAAAAAGAAAATCAAGATAAAAACCCAAAAAAGGCCATCTTAAAAAAAAAGAGATCAAAGTAAAAACCCGAAAAGGGCATCTTGATTAACACGAAAGATTAAGATGAAAATCGAAAGGGCGTTCTAATGAAACAAACACTGGGCTTAAAAAAGCAAGGCGATTTGAACAGTGAGTCAAGCAGCGAGACTACAGTACTTGAAACATTTCTGAAAGCTCAAAATCTTCTACGCAAGAAGCCACGCTCAAGAAGATTCTTGATTAAGGAACATGGAAGAGTTCATGCGTTGAGTATCTAGAGCATTTGTATCCATTGAATGCGACTCTTTTTCTCTTGATGACATTTCTTACTATTTTTGGTTAACTTTTTTTGTTTGTTACCATTAAAATAAATGAATGGGAGATACCCTTTTTGTCCCTACATGATCATTTTCATGCATCTCATTATGTGTTTATTTAAATGATAAATAGTAAAATGACATACTCTAAACAAAAGAAATGTTAAGCATTACCTGAATGAAAATTTGATAAGCACAAGAGCCTCAAAGCAAGAACAAAGTTTAACCAGGGGCAAAAAAATGATTCTGAGAAACGTCGATTACTCGTGAAGCTTGAAGACGGATACGAGGCCTAAAGAGAAAGTCGAAAATCAAAGCAATGAGCGCAGATCCTCAACAATCGTGGCGAAAAGGACATACGACAAATATGCTTAAGAAGCACTGCATAATCATGTAGGCATAAAGACATTTAAGAAAAACATGTACATATCATGATAACATCATGCATGGCATATACAGGTAATCCAGTAGAGTAAGAGGACGTGATGATAGTTGTATTGAATCAAAGGAAAAGATTCCTGAGTTCTACCAAATGACAGGTTTTGGTATTTTGATGTTTAATTTCTGTTCTCAGAAACAACTCATATTGCGAGAGGTGAGTTGAGCCTCAGGACACACTGAGGTAATTTCAATTTCTATTTTCCAATTTTATTTTTCAAAAATTAACTCATATTGCGAGAGGTGAGTTGAGCCTCGAGTCACATGCCGAGGTATTTTCAAATTCCGTTGTTCAAATTCTGTTTTTAATTTTTACTTTTCCAAAATCAACTCATATTGCGAGAGGTGAGTTGAGCCTCAGGGCACGCTGAGGTATTTTCAATTTCTGCTTTTCAATTCATGCTTTTCAAAAATCAACTCATATTGCGAGAGGTGAGTTGAGCCTCAGGACACGCTGAGATATCTTTAATTTCTACTTTTCAAAAAAATCAACTCATATTGCGAGATGTGAGTTAAGCCTCGGGGCACGCTGAGGTATTTTCAATTTTTGTGTTTTAATTTATGTTTCAAAAATCAACTCATATTGCGAGAGGTGAGTTGAGCCTCAGGACACGCTGAGGTATCTTCAATTTCTACTTTTCAAAAAAATCCTCATATTGCGAGAGGTGAGTTGAGCCTCGGAGCACGCTGAGGTATTTTTAATTTTTGTGTTTTAATTTATGTTTCAAAAATCAATTCATATTGCGAGAGGTGAGTTGAGTCTCAAGTCACACGATGAGGTATTTTTAATTTTTATGTTTTAATTTATGTTTCAAAAATCAACTCATATTGCGATAGGTGAGTTGAGTCTCAGGTCACACGCTGAGGTATTTTCAATTTCTATTTTCAATTTAGAGGTAGATAATTTCGAGGTCGGGGTTGATTTAGATATAGATTAGGGGTATAACGATTTCCCACTCCCACCATATGGGCTTCTGGTTTTTTCTTCTTCATGGGCACTACCATTCTTGAACTTCCTTGATCTTCCATCCTCTCACTTTTAATGGCATTCTCGATGAGTTCTCCGAATATTACGATATCCGAAAAATCTTTCGTAGCACTTCCCACCAGCTTGTCATAGAATGGTGCTCTTAGAGTATTAATAAAAAGAACCGTTATCTCAGTCTTCGTCAGTGGAGGCTCTACTTGGGCCGAGATATCTCTCCATCTTTGAGCGTACTGTCTGAAAGTCTCCGTTGGTTTCTTCTCCATCATTTGCAGAGTCATTCGGTCAGGCACCATATCTGACACATGCTTGTACTGCTCACAGAATGCTGACGCCAAGTCCTTTCAGGATCGGATCTTTTCCCTACTAAGTTGGTTGTACCACCGAAGAGCTGATCCTGTTAGACTATCTTGAAAATAATGTATGAGTAGCTTATCTTCATTCACATAACCGGTCATCTTCCGGTAAAACATGATGAGATGCGCTTTTGGACATCTTGTCCCATCGTACTTTTCAAAATCTGGTATTTTAAATTTAGGAGGCAAAACTAAATCAGGTACCAAACTGAGCTCTTTAGCGCCTAATGCCGAGAAGACTTCAGTGCCTTCTATCACATTGAGCCTTTCTTCTAGGCTCTACTGGATCGTCCAAATCTGAAACAAGTGGATCAGCAGGACTAGCCCCTGGGTTTGATACAAACATTCCTTGCCCCAAATGAGCATGTGGCACCGGTCGTTGCTCCAGGACTGTCGGTTCCGCTTAGGTGTACCCTCTTTGTGTTGCGTAGGCGTGCGATGGAGTGAATCCTGAGGGATAAAGCGGGTCTTGATTGTGATTAACTCTTGACCGAGGTTCTTCAACGTTAGGATTCATAGGTCCTTTTCTCGCAACTAAAGCTGATATCATTTTCATCATTTTGGCCATTTGATCCTTCTGTTCGAGCGATTCTTCTCGAGATCTCACCATTAAGTCTCTTGTCTCTTGCTGCGACTTGGCCAACTGCTCTTGTAATTCCCTTTGGATTCTTTCCATCTTTTCAACCCTTTCATTGAGTTCAGCCTCCATTACTCTAGCTTGTCGGTGCGTTTTACACGAATGGCGTGATTCCAGATTTAAAAAATTACAACTGCGAATTATATGATTCTGACCTTAGCGAATGATTATGGGATATGCAATGAATGAATGAATGAATGCATAAAAGTCAAATGAATGTTAGTCGTGAATGACTATGCAAGAATTTAGTGTTGATTTCAAGACGACCCCTATTTAGGCATTTCATTTATCAAAATAGTCCATTACAAAATATTTTGTCATTTTCGATTCAGCTATTACACAAACTTCCTAACTATATCGCCATATTCCTTTATTCGTGCTAAGAACTCTGATATGTTTGATCTTTGACTCAGAGGAAATTAGCAAATGAGAATTTCAGCTTCTTCCGACAGTTGTACCACGTGCATGGCTACCTCACGAATTTCATTGATCAGATAGCTGAGTTGCATTTCTTTTTCTTGGAGACTCTCTTCGTAAGCACGAACGTCTCTATGATACTGATTATTCTTTTCTTCCAAAGCTTTCAAAAGAGTATCTAGCTGTTGTTGACGATCTTACAGCATACCTTTTAAATCTCGTATCCTCTCTTTTAATTCTTGACGTTTAGATCGACTAGTCATTGCCTCGGTAGACACAACTTCATATTCGGCGTTCTTCTTCCTTATCTCCATCATCGCACGCGCAGCTTTTTCTTCCTCTTTCTTGACTTTCTCTTTCCAGAATTTCATCCCTCCTTTGATATTGCTAATTTTTTCCTTCCATTCTGCTGATGACTTGTCCAACTCACTGTTCTTTATTGTACCTCTTAACTTTTTATTCTCCAGATGGAGGTCCCTTAAGTCATTTCTTACGACTTCAACTTCTTTTTGCATTTTCTCGGTTCTGGATCTTTCAATCTAAACGTCAATCTTCAGTTGGTAGTTTCCCTCTTGAAAAGCACTAAGGTCCCGAAACATCTTGGCCTTTTCTCGTTCAAATTTTTGTCTTGCCATTTCAAACTCAGATGGCATTTCCTCCGAGAAAAGATTCCTGACGGTGTAGTTTGTCGACGAGATTTGTTGACTGTTCACCGGTTGCTTCCTCCATATGTCGTAATCTTGTGTGAGGGTGTCGGCGTATAGAGCTAATTTCATGAGATGAATTCTCTTCCAAGACTTTGCAGTGTCTCGGACCCTTCTCATATAACTTTCACCTGCGAAAGCAAACTCAGACTGTGATAATCCTCCAGTGACGTGTATGAATTATCGTGAAGAAAATTACCTTTGGACCATTAACGGAACATAACCAACTCCTCCCCATAATCCAAGCAATGGCACCCAATCTTGGTTTCCCACCTTGTATAATAGAACTGAAGGGCGTATCCACCGTGCTCTCCAGGTTACATCTTCAGCACGAAAATTTTAAAAAATTGAAACCCAATGCTGTTCGGTGACTTCCTTTGGCCATTCTTTTTCGAGATAAGCTTCTAACGGGGAGAATATTTTAGAAAACATATGGAACGGTGTGTGCTCTACTTTCCAGAAGTGGCTCAATATCCAAATATTGAGTAATTGCGCGCATCCAATGAAACGACCTTCTCCTTTTCTCCTACATATGCTTAATGATCTGAAGGTCTCGGCCAGGATAGTTAGGACAGGGTTGATTCATTGTTTTAACCTTTCAAAAAAATCCACTACTGCAACTTCTATATGTCCAAGAACTTTTAAGAAAACGATCAGACCGTAAATGACCAAAGCGAACAGATTCACCCTCTTCAACATGTCGGGGTGGTTCAGAACCAAATCTCGCAGGGAAAACTATGGAATACAGCTGGTTTCATTCTTCTTCTTTATCTATTTTTCAACCCATATGTCGGTCATGTCTGTTAATCTTATTAACTTTTTCTTGAAGGTCATCGGCTTGGGCTCTTTCACATATATTTTGTAGAGATACACATTATCGATACGAAGTAAAGTAGCGTATTCTTCTATAGTCAAAGTCATGTCTTCTTGATTGAAGGTGAAACACTGGTAAGCTGGATCCCAAAATCTGACCATGGCTTGAATCAGTCGTTCGTCAACGTTAATGGCAATCAGGTTGGCTATGTCCCCGTATTTTTCAGTGAAGATTCCCCTAGTGTCTGAGTCCCACTGATTCCAGATTCGAACCAAGTCTTCCAGATTATTCTGACGAACATTCACAATTACGTGCTCGGGTAGATTAGAAACACATCATTCCATTAAACTATCCCCTTTTTCTTTCTGGGTTTTCAAAGACTAATCCCGGACCACAGCATTTTTCTCGGTTGTTTGTATAATCAACTCTTCTATCAGAAACCCATTTTTTGGCAATCGATCTCTAATCAACACTTTTTCTAATATGATGCCTATAATGCATGATGAGAAATAAAACAAAGACGAATAACCCTGATTAGTAGTTAAATATAGGCAGAAAAATCATGAAAAATTTATCAAATTACACTGCCCGATCTAGTTTATTAAACCAACCTAATTCCCTTTGCATACAAAGTAAAAGTGCAAAAGGTAAGAGGCGTTTCTCCTGTGTACTTATTTTGGTGACTACTAAACGAGTGGAGGTTCGACATAGCTCTAGTTAGGGGGCTCGTACGGTTCACTATATGCGATTTTGGTTCTAGATGGGTACTCGAATTGTCTGTACTGTCATCTACTAAGATTAGTACAGAGCCTCGGTCATGGCCCATCATAGGCTTACGAGATCAATTCGAGGGATTATATTTACTTATGCCTATGCAGAGAGACAAGTTACTCACGAAAGCATAAGTCATATGTAACCCGAGAGTATTCACTAGCCTGTACGGAGGGACGAGTTAACTCACGAAGGCATAACGTTTACTTTTACTTAAACAGCATGAGCCGGGTATAAGCTCATGTTATGCAAAGATGCACGCGTGCGGTGTGTGGGAGAAACTCACAAACCTTTCGTTTTATTTAAAAACTACAAAACTAAAACCTAAAACTTAAAGCTGAAAAACAAAAAGAACAAAGCGAGTTAGAAAAATACTTACAACATAATGCGAATGCATGACTTTTTAAAAACAAAAATTTGAAGATCACGACTAAATGTTAATTTGAACAAGGAACTTTAAAAATTTTGACAACGCGAGTTTAATTCCAGACACGACTCTCAAAAAGGGTCCCCAGTGAAGTCGCTAGTTGTAGCGACATAAAAATTTCGCTTTTGGTTGTTAATTGTGGTGATTTATTAATCATTTGATTTTGAAATGAAAGGGAGTCGTCACCGATCCTTTTTTCATAGGTGTGATCGGACACCTAATAAATAATCTTTTTTTTTTGAAAAGACATTCACTTTAAAAAATGAAGGCCAAATTTAGGTCTACGTGAAAATTCAGAG
This sequence comes from Gossypium anomalum, assembly GCA_025698475.1. Classification (NCBI taxonomy): domain Eukaryota; kingdom Viridiplantae; phylum Streptophyta; class Magnoliopsida; order Malvales; family Malvaceae; genus Gossypium; species Gossypium anomalum. The sequence continues at coordinate 88,854,964 of CM046968.1, forward strand.
CGGTTACGCACGAGGAAGGTATTAGCACCCTCGCGAAGCCCAAGATTGGTATCTTATAAACACGTGTTGTCTTAATTTTTCAAAATGCGAGTTCAATGTAATATTTAGTTGTGATCCGATTGAAACATGAGAATTTTTAATCTTTTGATTTTTTTAGAAGGACATACAGTTTTAACACGAGTCAATTGAAGTTCACCCAACATAGCGCTGAAATCAATGACTTAATGTTAAATCGATACATTGCCTTACTTATTAAAATAAATAAGAAAACATGGATAATTTTTGAAATAATGCGAAGCAAATTGGTATGAAATAAACATAAATATAAGACAGATCTAGAAGTAAATAACGAATATGACAATAATATTAAAAAGCAATAGCAATGCACGCGATATGTTAAACATAATAATATCAAACACGAAATAAAAAACAATGAATATATATATGCAATAATGCTATTAAGAACATGTACACCGAAATATATATAAATAGTAATAGTGTCAGAAATATACTATACATAGCATTTGAAACCTATACATAAAATAGTGAAAATATATATACAACTTGTATTATTAAAATATATACATAATGTATACATATATATGTATAAAATGAATATTAAAAAATGTATATACATGACATATGTGAGAAACATAAACATAATAATATTAAGATAAAATGATAAGTGATAATAGTGAAAACAATGGGTATAATAATAAATATAATGATATACGAAAATAATACCATATGTAAAATGTGTATACAAGAATAATGAAATATATGTACATAAGGTCGTATAAAAATATATAACAATAATACTAAAGTATATACATAATATTTATGAAAACATAATATAGTATTAGAAATACATACATGATATATAAAAATACAACAAGAAAGTACACATACGTAACACATAAAAATACATATAACATGACATTAAAATATTTACATAATATATATATATATATATATTGGAAATAATGATGTTAAAGAAAACTATTACAATATTACATAAATATATACCTATATATATATATTAAAGATATATACATGTATAATAAGACATATACTAAGGTTAATAATAATAACAAGGATGATATAAAAATATATACATATATAACAAAAACATTCACTATATTAACAATGATAATTATAATAGTAATACAAAAAAAAACAATATAATATACTAAGAATAATATATATAAATTTATATACATAAACAAAAATATGTACTATTATATAATAATAATAATAAGGAGAATAATATTGAAATACAACAGCAAATACAATAAAGATATTGAAATAAAGTAATAAAAATAAACCTATACGTAAAAATGTATATATACATATATACTAAAACATATATAAATATTGGTAATAATAATGATAATAATAATAATATTGAAATATAAAAGCAAGTATAGCATTAAAATATTAAAATAAAAAAAAAAAAACTAAATACAAATACATATATACACGCATATAATAAGAGTATATAATAATAATAATAATAATAATAATAATAATAATAATAATTATAATTATAATTATAATAATAATAGTGATAATACCAATAATATAAAAATAACAAGAATATTTAATAAAGAAATGAACATAAACGAAAAAAGGACTAAAATTAAACTAAAAACAAAGTTGTGGGGCAGATTTAAAAAGAAAATAAAGAGAAAGGGCCTATTTGAATACGCGAGAAACGTAAAGGGCCAAAAGCACAATATTTCAGTCATTTAAAAATCTTTGCATATGCACAGGACCAAATTATAAAATCGAATAAATTTTAGGGCCGATCCAGAATCCAAAGATAACTTGATTGCGAAAGATAAATTGCGGAAGGACCAATTGCATAAATATACCATTGAGTTAAAAAACACGCGGATCCTGAAGCGGGTTCGGGTCGAACGGGTCGGGTATGGTGAAACAACATCGTTTTGGGGCTTAAGTACCGGCCCCAAAACAACGTCGTTTCGGAAGGCTATAAATAGAGTCACCAAGTGCAGTTCGAGGGTAGGTTTGGGTTTAAGTTAGTTGGGCTGAATATTGTAAACGGGCTGTGGGTATTTAATGGGTTTGGGTAGTTTTAGGTTTAATTTGGATTAACTTAGATGGGTATTGGTTTAATGTAAATGGGTTTAGGGGTATTGAAATGGGTTTGGGTTTTAGGTTGGTTAGTGGGTTTAGGTTAGTATTGGGCTGAGGGTAGGTTTGGGTAATGGGTTAAGGGTTTAGATGGGTAATAGTTTTGTAAACGGCCCAAAATTGGCCTATAACAAGAAGAAAACCTAAATTGGAATGGCCATTGCAAAAAAGTAACGAGTCGGAGCAATTAGGCATACATAATAACCATCATGATGTATATCAGTAAGATTCAGGTAAATAAAACATAGAAAGGCAGATATGAGGTAAATAGGATGCCATATATGAATGAAACTGATACAGGGGAGGACGAACGTACCTCTATTTCTTCACGATCATCAAATGCATCAATGGTGATGTTTGCGAGAACAGTAGATAAACCTTTGCTAAATAATTTATTCATCTGAACCTCAATAGAATCTGAACGAACAGAAAAAATAATTAGTAAGATTAATGAAATATGACGAGAACTTTTGTATATCCTTACAATTTAAGGATTTGGCCTATGGTTCAGACTTATGCTCGTAGAATTTGGGAATTCCAAATATTTATTTGCTGGAGGTTCAAATGTAAAATGTCAAAGTGCATACAGACCTAAATCGAAAGCAGCACCGTATTCCCCCCGGCCAATCATGGCAAGCATGCGCAGGAAATAATGATTACAGAATGAACCTGAAACATTCCCATTTCCCATGCAACAAGTTAACTAACAATTACGGTGCAAAGAACTAACTGAACAAGCTGGCGTCGTCAACAACAACGAGAACTAAATTCAGTGTACTTAAAGGAAATCAAAAGGAGACCCTAACACGTGAAAATTACCTATGCCGAAAGTATGGATGGATGGAGAAAACACTCCTTGATTTGTCAAACGCTTTTGCATCCAGTGACAAATGTTTCTCTCACCTTCGACAGACCCATCGGTAACAAGAAAAATCATAGGAATTGAATCTCGAGTGTTTGATAGCATGTCGGCTGCCTGACAGAAATAAATAACACGCTATTGATCGTGAGAAAGGAATACTAACCAGATTCTAATTTCTCGAACCATTTCAGAAAACAAGAGAAGCTAAACGAAAAAACAAAGGAGGTTACTAACCTTTTCCAGTGGAATAAACAAATTTGTACTGCCACCCACGGTATATTTCGTACTAATCCAAGCAGTGGCCCTTTCAATCGCGTCCTTCGAAGCCAACTCCATGGATGTTGAAAATTGAAAAGCCTCATTACTAAAAGCTATAATGTTAAACGAATCTTCTGGACAGAGCTTAGAAAGGGCTGCAGATATTGCACTCTTGGTACTCTCGAGCGGTCTCCCTTGCATGCTTTCACTTATATCAACAACAAATACGACTTCCTTTTTGAACACCTATCAAATTTGAAAAAGGATAAGGATTATATCCCTAAAAGAATAACCGAGCAGGTCAAACACATGCTACACCCACCTTCCTATTCTGCTCACTTCCAGGGAAAAGATAAATACAGAACATATCCCTTTGGTCGTAATCATATAAAGACTGCAAAAGTATGCCTCCAAATATGTTACCGGAAGAAGCCTATTAAAAGTAGACAAGATACGATTATCAATATCTCGATGATAACAAGTTGAGATATTCCTCATGAAAATATCATAGCTGCTGATTCTTACACTATATGAGAAGCGGAAGTCAGTATTCGACCATTTGAAAATTTCAGCTTCATATAAGAAACTGAACTTCCCTTCATGGCGTCTTATTTCCTGCGAAATAAGAAGCAAATCATATATTGCATCATAAGCCAAAAAATGAAAAATCACAAGCACAATTATTCAAAATCAAAATATGCAACCTTCAAAGGATGACTAGTTGCCTTGCACAAGATTCCATTTGCTACACTAGAGTTCACATTCAATTCTATCTTTTCCTTCTTCGAAATTTTCTTTATAGCAGGGGTAACATACTCCGGAAAACAAAATGGTACAGTCAACGAAAACCGGCCCGCATTATATAACAACTTCTGAGACCAACGAAGCTTAATTGAAATATTAGTACCACCATCGATCTGAGAATATAAAACAAAAAAAAAAAAAAAAATTCATCAGAAACAAAACAACAGGGAGTTAATTCGTTACAACTGAAGCATCGGTATCACCTGCGGTATCGTTAAAGTAAATATATGAGGCTTCAAAATCCTCCATCTTCTGGTCTTGCTATCTTTCCAATACCCTTACTTTCTTGTTCTCCAATCAGTTGAGTAACATAAGATTTTGTAGGAAGATCAACTTCAACACCTAGAATTGAACCCTGTTAGCCAAATATAATATATTATTTACTTGATAACATTAAATAAACACAATCCCAAACACTAAAATCAAGTTAACCCAAACAGTGAATTCAATAATATTTCTCTCTTGTAGGATAAAGATTCCATTTTTAAGTCAACAAAATGAAATGAGCAAAATTTTCATAATCAAACAGCAAATAGAGCTTCATGAGCTGTAAAAGAAAAGAGAGAGAGAACTTTAAGCTAAGAAAAACACAAAAAGAGATCAAAATTTGTCCATTTTCCATTAATAAGTGGAGGAACTAACCTGGTTACCCATAGGGACAGCAATAAGACAATCACAAGAACGGCTACCCATAACGCAATGAATCCTCCACGTACCTGAAAGTACAATAATAGCGGTATCCACATAACAATCCACGTTTAAATTGACACCCATCATCTGAAGGGAATCAAAGCCGGTGGGTCATACATTCCATGCACGTAAGGCTGGTAACTCGGCATATCCGGGTTGTCAACCATTCTCGGGTCGGATATAACAGCGTAAACCATCGGAGCTGAAGGTAAGTACCAATTCGTTGACCTCTCCATTAACGGTGGTGCCATACGATGCGCCACCGTTCTACTGTCTTTTCCTAAGTATACCCGTTTCGCTAACTTCAGACCGTCCTCCACCGCCTTTGCAAAATCCTCCGCCATTAAAGAAAACACAACGAAAACGAAAAACCCTTTCTTTCTTTCTTTCTTTTTTTATTTCTCTTCTTTATGCAAAAGCTGGGATTACTTCGATAAATGGACTCTTGCAGTGGCGTGAGCAGCACCGAATTTTTTTTTCTTTTTTCGGTTTACTATTTTCGAGTTCATTTTTATAGTTAGTTAATTAATTAGTTTTTTTTGGAGAAAGAGACCCTTTTTATATATATTGCAACTGCGACTACGATTGGATAAAATGTTTAGGTTGCGTAGGAAAATGAAGATGGTGAGGAAGATGAACTTTCCGATCAAAACGTGGCGGCATCCATTTGGCTAAGGAAAGGATTTACGATGGCTCCGCGAACCAGTGGATACTAAACCTCCCCAACACTGAGAGACAGGAGGGCCAGTGAAAATCTGCTGACTCATTCCACGTGGCATTTGGACTGTATATAAAGTATATAATAAATTAAAAAGTCGGCAGATTCTTTTATATATATATATAAGATAAAGTCGGCAGATTTCACTGCCTTGATTCTGTTTAATATTTTTATTTTTTGATGGTAAATTTATTTATTTTTTATTTTGGTCCTAATTATAGAGCTTATAAAATTTTTGGGGAAATTATTTATATCCGAAATTAGAATATCTTGTCTCAAGGTTATTATATATTTCTCCATTTTATTACCCTTGTTATTTCTGGCCATGGTTGGATTATAAGTAATAACCTCTATGCAAAAATGCAAAAATACTTGGATTCGGGTACTAGTGTTAGATATTGTTGAGGCGAGTTCGGTCTCTTTTAGAAAAAGTATTCGTAGTGCACTCCTCAACTTCGGGAAATTCTGGTTCTTCAGACACAGGACGGATGTTGTCGGGAGTTGCAATCAGGTCGACGAAGGCTACTGAAAGTCTTTGAAAGCAGAATCATTTCGGGCGGTTCAGAATCCAGGATTTTGTGTGGATCGCCTTTCTTCTGTTATGCCAAAACATTAAGAGGAATGAGAAGACAGCCTTAGCAATGTTTGTAGCGAAAATATGGAAATAAAGGAAGAAATCCTGGCATACTCTGTTTAGAAAATATAGTGATATATACAAGGCAAAAGCATACCTTCCAAGCTCCAGAAGAGAATTTTATCTTTCTGGAGAAGGATCATTCGGAAGATGTTGCAAGACAGTATGCTCAACTTTGCAACCTGCCAACAACAAAATCAATAGCATTACCATCAGTTGTTTACTACTAAGAAATGCACAGATCAAAACGCCAATGACAGTCTGGCCACTGAGCAATTAGTAAAGAGTAATCGCTGCGCAGCAGCTATATTATTATCCGTAATAACTATTCACATTGCTAGTACTCGAATCAAAGTAGTAGTTGCGATCCAAAAGCATTGTCCCACCTATTTTGGATGAAAAAAAAAATGCTAGAATATTTAGAAACGAGCCTTCTCCTCCAGTCGTTTATGTTCTGAAAACCATGTCTGTGCAATCTGTCGTCTTGCTAACACCAGTTAGAGAAAACAGGAAATTATGAAGAATTTCCATGGGCAAATCATTCACGTATACCATTAACTTTGTCCGGAAAACTGCCTTGGTTCGTCCCGTATATTGTCAATGGACTTTCGATGAAAAGCGATGAAAAGCATATGCCAATGAAAACTATCGGGAAAACTGCCTTGGTACCTCCGTACACAGGTAGAACATATATTCATCATCGATGAAAAGCGGCAGTTAGTATTGCAATGAGCAATGATGATGTGAAACCGTAACACGTGAAAATTGCCTATGCCGAAAGTATATATGGATGAACATAACACTCCTTGATTTGTCAAACGCTTTTGCATACAATGAAATGTTTCTCCCGTCTTCCACAGACACATCACATCGAGTGTTTGATAACATGTCAGTCGCAAGTCACAACTTTTGTAACCACAAAACCAAATAAATGTCTTTTTCATTACTGTTTCTAAAGCTGCTCCAATACTTCCACTTAAGGTTTTTGTCATGTTTTGTAATCTATAATGACCAGAAGTTTGGCTTATAATTTAGGCAATTGTGGGGGTTTTTCATTTGGCCTTTCTGGAGTTTTTAGATTTAGTTTGTATATTAAATCTATAAGAGAATATTTATCATGAAAGCAAAGAATAAATAAAAAAATATACATGCTTTTATTATATTAATATAATTACAAAACCTAAGAAGATTTCCTAAAATAATCAAAAAGAAAAACTTAACTAAATAATTAAAAAATAAAACTAAAAATACCTAAAATTATTGAAAAATCTAAATAAAAAAAGAATTTAAAAGTAAAATCTTCACAAACAACTTTCATGACTAATTTTTGACTTTACAAGAAGGTCTCTGAATTGATCTTCGATAATTTTGAAGGAGCACAATTCTTTACCCTCACATTCCTGTTAAATTTTTCAAAATATATATTATTGGAAAAAATATTTCAAGATATTAAAAAAATAAAATGAAAATAACTTACCTTTTCAAGAATTGATAAAACATCCACTTCCAAGTCAAATTCACTTTTGTCAAATGATCCGCACACACCTTGTGAACTACCAAAACTAGCAAACTTAATCTTTGAAATTGGTCGATCTTGGCATGATAATTCCACTTCTTTTTCTTTATGAGTATTTATGCAAACCAATCTGATTTCAACGGTTTGGAATTGTACACCGGAAGGATTACCACCAAATTCCTCAAACAATACTAAAGTGTTCTCACTGCCTTTAAGAAATGATAGAGGAACATGGTACCTATAAAACAATAAAATTAGAATAATGAAAAAAATACTAATAATATAAAAATGTATATTAACATATGTAAAAAAAAAACTTAGGGTTACCATCTTTGGATAGGTTCACCGCACTTAGAGATACATTTACTATCATTGTCTCTACCACGATAATCACAAGTCTCTGTCTTACAAAATTGCTTATCAGCTGTATAAGATAGCCAATATCTACCGAGGTTAGGACCATTCACCCAAGCCATGCCCTTTCCTAAACCTAGTAAATCCAGAATAATTGGTTTATTCCCCAGCGAAGCTTTGAATGCTATCTGCAATTTTTTTAAAAAAAAAAACCAAACATAAATATTAATAAAATCAAACATTATATGTAAGCAAATGTATTTGGTTTTAATTACCTTGTACCAATTGAAGCTCCTATAAACCGAATAGGGTTGGAAACCCATTTGGATGATGATTTTGAAGCACAATATGTGTCAAAAAACTTGTTTGAAATTCCATTCAAACCAACTTTATATGTCCATTTATTTGAAGACAAATCCTTGACGACTTTTTTGCTCAAAACTAGCTCAATTGGTGATGTAATTCCAGCTCCAACTAGATCAAACATTGGACCATAGTTCTGCATTATTTTGATTCAAATTATATATTAAAATTCTAGGTTTTTTATTTGTATATATATATATATATATATATATATATATATATATGTACATTTAATCCAACAGTGACACTAAGTAATGATATCAAGTTTTTCCCAGGGAATAGCTTGATGTTCCTCTCGAAAACATGTCACATTGTTGTTACCATATTTTGACCATTGAGAACCTACAAAAACAAATACATATATATTCAAATAAATATATTTTAAATTCAATATAATATATATAAAATATAGTTCATAATTACCGATATATTCTCCATTGAAAAAAGCATGAAGAACATGACCAGTATCATTGACACGAAGTGTTACTGTTCCATTCAACATGGGGTCATCTTTTGCAACATCAATACTGTTGTACAAAAAATTAATTAATTAATTAATCAAAATATAATAATTTATATTAAATGAATTGAATATAATTGTGTTAAATAATTTACCTTGTCATATACCACAAATAATCACTAGCATCATTTGTCATATCCTTTTGATCAATTAACAATCTTGTTAAAAGAAACATCTCCCCTTTCTTGAACAAAAGTCGATTCAACCAACTCGGGTCGCCACGTCCATTTCAAAGAACTCGATTCATCTTTAACTTTGTTTATTTCTTAACTATCAATGAAGTTTAAACAGAAACCTAGTTTTTTTTTAAAATATAAACCCATTAATAATCATAACATATTTATCATAATTATAATAACCCGAAACACGAAAATAGGGTTTACCTTAGTAGTATTATATGCTTCCTCCCTACAATGTGGAAGGATACTTGTACGGGCCCAATTTTGCCCGGCCCATGCAAAAACAACAAAACAAATAAACCAAAAACAATAACAATATCAAACCCAATACCCTTATCACACCCAAAAAAAAACAAATCAAACCAATTAAACCCAATATTACCTACCCTAACCCAAACAAAATAGACCCAACATCAAGCCCAAAGTAATGAAACCCAATAGCCCAAAGTCTAAACTGATTTCCAGCCAAGCCTAACTTAATCCTCCCTAGCACCGTACTCTTCCCACGTGCGCCGTCGGCGCGCCCAACACCCGAGGTTCGGCCCTCCATTGTCTCCTTGCACCAAAGCGGACACCACACTGGCCCGTTGATCTCCGTACACTGCAAAAGAGCAAAAAGCGGAAGCAAACAAGAGAGCGAGGCAGAAACGAAGTCATAGGCAGTAGCAAATGATGTTCTTTTTCTTTTTTTCTCTCTTTCTCGGCTATATATCCGAAATCGAAATGTAACAAGAGGGGGGACTAAATAACAAAAGGAAAAAAAGGCCATTGAAAGGTGATTTCACTTTTTTTTCTCATTCATTTTCGATCGCTTGTGATTTTTTTTTAGCATAGAAAGCGAAAGGTGTGTTTTGAAACAACACCGATGAAAGCCCACACGTCTCGGAAATATGGAGATTTGGGCTAGGGTTGTTTTCTTTATTTTTATTTTATTTTCATCAGATTTTGCTTTGTTTTTGGTAGAATAGCATAAGATTTTAAGTTTTCTTAAAAAAAAAAAAAGAATAAGAAAAGGGAGAAGGAGTGCGCTTACACGATCTCCGTGGTCGTATCTTCCTTTGACAAGGTCCGATCGTCATTAGCGCACTGATCGGCCATCAAATAAATGATGGTTTAAGCAGCTGCATGTTGAATCAAACACTAGGGGAGGGTTAAAGCTTCTTTTTTTAAAAAAATGAAAGGTTACTGAGTTTTGCAAAAGGAAATGAATGGGAATTAAAGTAGCATCAGACTTGGAAGCGATGGAGTTTAAAGGAGGACCACACGCGTGTTGACCCAATCCAAAAGATTGGATCTACATTCTTTTGTTTCAAATGGGTTAATGGCGCATTTGGTCCTCCTCTTTCGCGTAATTTTCAATCGGCTTCTGTTTGAGCTTTGTTTATTTTTAAATGTTCTCTAATATTTGTATGTTCTTACATTTTAGCCCACGGTGTACACATTTGCGTTTCAGAGCTCTAGGATATTCCCAATTCTAGTCCTCATACAATCATGTGCATTATATATTGGTCTTATAAACTATTTCATTTCTAAATTATTTTCATTATTTTTAATTTGATTTCAATGACTTCCTTTTTCTTCATTTCATACTTCTTTAATCTATATTTACCATCATCGTCATTTGACTACTCATTTTGGAGTAGTTATATTTTCATGTTCTGAAATTATTTCATGTAGTTTCTTTTACACATTATCATATACATATAGATACATATATTTTATAATAAGGCTAATGTCACTTCATTTGTATAATGTTTTCTTTTGTATTCTAACCATGTATTTTAGCATAAATTTTTGCTACGATAATATGTTTTGTATATATATATTTTGCATAAAATTATTTTTCTACTTACTTATATTAGTATACACATATTCGATTTATATACATTAATTTAATCCTATACATATTACCATTTTTATATAAATTTGCATGTACTCTCTTTTAAATTTATAGGCATATATATATTAATATACTTATTACTTTAATAGATTTTTATTTAAAATACTTTTGCTTTGTGATTTATCGAGTATTTTCTCTCTTTATATATATGTGAAATAATTTTGGAAATTTCATTGTTTTTTTTTTAATTTATTATTGTTTGAGTATATCTGCATATTATATTGCTTTTGTGTATATATAGTCTATTATTTTAAATGCTTTAATATAAGGATGTGTACAATTTTAGATTATTTTAAAAATTTATATGTATTTTATTATTAATCTCATGTTTTTTTAATAGATTTACATGCATATATGTTTTATAAATCATCATGTAGTTTGTCAATTTTTGAATGTACTTGTGTTTAAAATGTTTCATATGCAATTTGATTCAAACTTTTATTTTATAATATCTATTTCAAAATCATATATCCCTAGCCTTTATGCTAATTTGTCAACCTAGATTATGTGTACATTTATTAGATTATTATTTTAAAAGCTGTTTTTATAGCACATTGGCTTCTAATGGCTATGTTGTTTTTATATCTTGCATTAGTCATGACATATACGTTACCGTGGCATATTATTGTATGTATTGTTTGGCTTGTGTGATTGTTATCATTTTCGGCATTGTATTATTATATCAATTATTCTCCATGCATTCTGAAATCGGATTACACTTTTTAGGTTATTTGTTTTCAATTATTAGTTTGTTAATCGATCGTATCTCATGTATGTCAATTATCCCAACTCATCGTTTTCAAAATGTGGTTTTATAAAATCCAAATTTTATGATTAATTTTGTTTAATTTCAAAAAATGCATTAATACATTTTAAGCTAGTTTTATAATTATTCATTCAAAAATTCTTCAAAAAGCGAAGGCGAGATTAAGCGTTTGGCAATTCGCGGAATCGTGCCCTAACGTGTTGGGTTGCAATTTTGCGTTTGCTCAAAACAATCAATTTCCCTTCAAAATTTTACTCACGCCTTTTCAAAATCATTTAAAGCAGAAGGCAATATTTGTGGTTGTCAATTCGGGAATCACACCCTATCGTGTTGGGTTGTGATTTCTCGTTTATCCGAAAACAATCGAATATTCCTTTAGATTTTCACTCATAAAAATCCTTTAAAGCGAAGATAACATTCGGTGTTTAATAATTGGGAATCATGCCCTATAAATCTTTGGGTTGTGATTTCTCGAAACAATTGAATATTCCTTTAAGTTTTCATTCATGATTATTAAAATCTTTCAAAATGAAGGCGATGTTCGACGTTTGGCAATTTGAGAATCGAGCCCTATCGCGTTGGGTTGCGCTTTCTCATTTGCTTAAAACAATCGAAGATCCCTTCGGAATTTCGCTCGCATTTCCTCAGACGAGGCAATAGTCAATGTTTGGGAATTCGAAGAATCGTGCCCCTACCGTCTTTGGTTTTGATTTTTCGTTGAACTAAATAGTAAGCATCCTTTGAATATCGAAATAAGAAGATTTTTGGGCAACCAAGTGGTCATTCAAATGATTATTAAAAAAGGAATCACATTTGAAAGCGTTTTTAATTTTAGACATAAGGACAACATTTAATCAATTTGGTACCAATTTTGGGCGTAATGAAGTCTTGACCCTTCCTCATGCGTGTCGACTCCCGAACCCGTTTTCTCATGTTTTTCGTAGACCAAAATCATTGTTTTAGTAAACCAAAATGTTTTATTAAAATAACCAAATTCTTAGGTGACCCGATCACACCAAGGCGAAAAGATCGGTGGCGACTCCATACTTTTCTAAAGTCGATCCCTTTTTCTTCTTTAAATTTAAAAATGGTTTCGACGACTTAGCGACTCACTAAGGGACAAATTCGAAGTCAAGCCAAAAATTGATTATTGCCTGTCCTTTTGTCTGAAGTTGAAAATTTGTTTTGAAAAATCATGTTTCTTTCAAATGCATTCTTTTGTATGGTTGTTATAGTTCCAGTCCTGTAGAATAATACCGCATTGCATTGCATGACCACTGTGGTCACACCTTCTAAGTGGGAGTAAAACTACGCTTTCGTGAGGTTTTCACCTCACATGCGGGCTGATGTAATTTGCTTAGGTGTATATCCGTACCTATGATTTCGTGAGATTTTCATCTCCGCATGGTCATAGAGAAATGTATCCCCCCGAACTGAACTCGATCTATGTGAGCCTATAATGGGTGAATATTGAGGGATCAGCTGGTTCGGGTACCTTATCTCTAGAACTAAACCGCATATAGTGAATCCTAGGAGCCATCCTTAGGTAGAACTCGTCAAACCTTAGCATTCGCCCATATATGCGTTGTAATTATTGTTTATATGCTTGCATTACATCACTATTACTTGATGCTAACCTTTGTTTTGTTGCGATTGTGTTTTGCATGACATCGCATATTAAAGAAGTGTTGATTCGTATTCAATTACTAAGATTAGAAAGTTTGACATGGAGAATGAATTTCTTTGTAAAGTCGAGGATAATGCGGCCGTTCGTGCATGGTCAGAAAAGCTACAATCAGAGAAAGGGGATAGCTTGGCGAGAAGGATATGTATCGGAGTTACGAGGTTTCACCGCATCAATGTAACACTGAGCAGCTGCAAGAGTTGAGAGATGTTTGGGCTAGTTGGGATTGAAGGGACCAAGCGGTTGTTTTATCAAAATTACAGCGATATATCTTACTTGCTAGATATTAGGGTGGACAAGCATCTATTCCAGAGAATGGTTGATTTTGGAATTAAGCTTATAAATGTTTTACTTTTGGAGAAGTGGATTTAGTACCTACCATGGAGGAATACCTTGCTTACTGCTCGGTGTCAGAGAGTCCAAGTTAGAAAGGCTTATGCCGAGTTTTTAATAGTCAGGACCTTCGTGAAGAAATTGATAAGCATTTCCGAGGAATGGCGAGCCTTGGGTCGCTGCTCGGATTCAACAAAAAGGAGGCGAGCAAGTGTATCCCTTAGGAGAACTTACGAGATTTGGTCTTAACGCACCGGATGAAAGAAAGAGGTTGATATCCTTGCCTTGAGCATCTACGGGTTGGTAATTTTTCCTAAGGCTTTGAGGCACGTGGGCGAGTCGATCATTGATTTATTGAGCACGCCTTGAGAAGGGGATCACACCGGTACCGGCGATATTAGCTGAAACGTTTAGATCCTTGAGCACCTGTCGGAAGACAGGTGAGGGGAGATTTATTGGATCGCACAATTGTTGATGGTGTGGTTTCACGGGCACTTTTGGAAAGTAGACAAGATTTCTTATCGGGTCTTTTCAGAAAATTATTCCCTTTAAAGGAAAGGCGGCCATACAAAGGAGAGGATATCTCGGAGGAGAAGTGGATGGAAATTCTCCAAAACCTCAAAGAGAGGGGACATAGAGTGGAGAGCTTATTGGATGGTTCCTGATGAGATCATGTACCGATCACGGTAACTTTGATTGGGTGCCCACTGCTAGAAATTTGAGGGCCCACCGGTATACTCCGTTGCTCGCATTAAAGCGAGTATAAATCGAGGCGATTTGTACACCCTCGACCCACGGGCTTGCTCAATGTGAATTTTCTTTCAAAGCGCCCACTACAAGAAGAAAGTTCGAGAGTTATCTCGATGCTGGAAGCAAACTCGTTGGATGAAGAGGTTAGCCGTTGGTGCCATGATAACACCGGAAGAGTATGATAGATGGTTTAAGAAAAGAGTTAATGATAATGTTCCTAGGTCGAGCTTGGAAAATACTCGACCTATTATGGACAATTACAAATCGCCCGTCGAGTGGAAATTATAAAGCAAGACTTCGAGAAGAAAAGTTACGAGCTTGAAAAAAGATTGAACAACTAGAGGAAGAGAAGATGCATTTAAAATTGGACATTTTGATGTCCAGGTGGAGAGGTGAGAAGTGGAGAAAAGGAAAACTAAAGTGAAGAAGATCTAGACGGCTTGAAGAGTGACTATAAGAAATTCTGGCGTGTCTATGAGGACTGTGGGTTAGGTAAGACTTAGAACAATGGCGCCACGAAAGTCGAGAGAGAAGACCAAAGGCGACCGATGGAAAAGAAATTCCAAAAAGCTCGAAGCCACGAAGCGAAGATTTGGAGAAGAGTGCGTGAGAAAAGCGAGGAATGAGCAAAGGAATTAAGGGCTAGAGTGGTGGAACTCGAGAAGTCTCTATATCTCGATCTGAAAACCATACACACTGCATTGGAATTGAGGGCAAGCTTGGCAAAATAGAAGAAATGAAAGGAAGAATAGAAGAGTTAGAAGCGTCACTCTGAGGCTGTGAGATGCGGATCCAGTTTTACGAGGCAAAGAGGATTGTTGGAAAAGCGACTTCACCGGGCACAAGACCAAATCCGAAGCAGATTACGTTATGGGAAGCCATAACTCGAGATCAGAGAGGTAGCCGACTATCTGCGAGCCTTGGCAGTACAAGCGAATGTACTAAAGCGCGAAGTACAATTTGGAATCAGATCGAGGGGCGAGAGTTAGCTCTCTGCTTAAGAAAATTAGGACTTTGGGCATTAGGCGAAGTTTTACTTGTAACTCAACTTTATGTAAAAGAATTTTATTTTCTAGTGAAGTTTTCTAAAAGGAACTGAATCAAAATTGATGCCTCCTTTGCATTCATGCATTTCCATTACATTACATCATATGCATTAAAGGCCATAAGAAGATTCTAATTAATTAAAAATGTTTGATAACACAGAAACCAACGAAAATCTCGAATACACATCCCTACAGTACAGAAAGAAAGTGAAGCAATGGATAAAAGTTAGAGATTGGAGCAAATGCGAGAAAGAGATCAGGAGCGGATGCAAGCACAAGTACAAGAACAACTAGCTAAAATCCAGCAAAAAATGCGGGACCAAATGCTAGAAAGTCATGAGAAAAACATGATGGAAGAGCTAACGGTTCTTGACCAACGGGGCGGACAAAGGAAAAGGCCCTATGGGCGATGTGGGAAATAACAATGGGGATCCCCTTTACCCCCGCAGCTTTACCGGTGAGCGTCTAAAGCGCGGCATGAGACACATCACGCAAAGACCATCTATTCACGAAGATCCTCTCTACCCCGGTTTCGTCCCAATGAATGCTCAAAGCGCAACCCAGAGCTACACACGCGTGGGCCAAATGCATTTACAATCGAGGCCTCAACAATTTGGTGATACTTGATGCGAGTCAATTATCAAAGCGAGGCTCAGGGCTCTAATCCGGGGATAACCTATCCATCACACCATCCCACGATTTGGATAATGTGGTAGAAGAAGAAAGAGTGAGGACATGACTCTCGAAAGAATTAGAGGATCGTTGCAAATGGTTAGAGGAAAAGTTTAGAGTGATGGAAAATCTTGACTATCACAGTGGGATCGGCGCTAAGGATTTGAGCTTAGTCCAGGACCTAGTCCTCCCTCCTAAGTTTAAAATCCCAGATTTTGAAAAATACAATGGAACTAGTTGTCGAGAGCTCACATCACCATGTTTTGTCGGAGAATGGCGGGATATGTCCATAACGAGCAATTATTAATCCATTGCTTCCAGGCGGCACTTGGTGGTCAGCGGCCAAGTGGTACAATCAACTAAGTCGCGCACAAATCCACTCATGGAAAGACTTAGCACAAGCTTTCATGAAACAATCTGCCGCGTGTGCGGACATAGCGCCCGTCGAATCACATTACAAAATATGGAGAAGAAACAAAGCGAGAGCTTGAGGCGATCGCGGAGAGATGGAGAGAGGTGGCAACACAAGTCCAACCACCTCTATTGGAGAAAAGAAAGCGACAATGCTTTTTGTCAACACTCTAAAAGCTCCGTTCATCAACCACATGTTGGGAAGCGCTACTAAGAGCTTCTCGGACATAGTAATGTCGGAGAGATGATAGAGAAACGCGATAAGATGCGGAAAGATCGAAAGCGGAGAAAATACCAAGAAGTCGATCCAGAAGGAAAGAAAATGAGAGTGAACAACATGGCGTATACAATAAGAAGTTATTCAAAGCGATCCAACATGAGGCCGGCGAGCGATAACTACTAGTCATCGAGCTCAACAAGACAAGATATAAAGCTCTAGGCCTAACATGGAAAGAAGTCCGGTTACGCCTATCCCAATGTTATACAAAGAAGCTGTATCAAAACTTATTTGATGCCCATGTAGTGTCACCTTTCTACTTGAAGCCTATACAACCCAGTTCGAAGTGGTATGACTCTAGCGCCCAATGTGAGTACCACGCGGGGATAACGGAACACTCGATCGAGCATATACAGCGTTTAAAAAGTTGATCGAAAGATTTATCCAAATGGGTATCGTAAGTTCGACAACCCATCAGAACCCAGCAGCGCGAAACCCATTGTCAGATCATGCTAATAAAGGGATAAGCGCGATAGTTGAGAAGCAGGCGAGAAAGATCAAAGCGATATAGTAGAAGTCAAAACCCGTTGAGATGGGTTTGAAACAAATGATCGGAAGAGGTTTAATCACATGAGATTCAAAGGAAAGGCCGGAGAAGTAAGAAAAATCTGCGAGTTTCATGCAGAGATAAAGGCCATGACATCCAAGAGTCATGATGAGTTCAAGTCAGTAGTGCAAAAGTTGATGGGCAGAAAAGAGATGGAATTTTATGAAGAAGGTGAAGGATCGGAGAAGAAGGAGTTTACGCCTCGGAGGAAGGACAACGAAGGGGTCAAAAAGTCAATCATCTGTGGTGATCATTTCACGACCAGAAAGCAATGAAGCGGGAGTACCAATTGTGCCAAAGGTCATATCTGAAACCCATTGCTTTCCCTTACAAAGATAGCAAGAGCGTGCCACTGGAATTACAATTGCAATGTAACAATCTAGGAAAGGAGAACCGGTGGCATTTGAAGGAAGGTCAAGGCGAAGCTATACACGAAGTGGAAGGCGTTATACCCAGAACACAAAGGTAGAAGCCGACTAAAGGAAAATCGCGGTTGTTGAACAAGAAAAGGAAAAGACAACCGGACACAGATCTTTGTCAATGAGCACATGGCTGAAAAAAGAGGCTAAGGAGTTCTTGAAATTCCTCAAACATAGTGAGTGCGAGTGTAGTTGAGCAGTTACATAAGCAAGCGGCTCGTATCTCGGTGCTAGCTCTGCTCTTGAGTTCGGAGACACATGAAGCGCGCTAATGAAGTGCTGAGCAGAAACTTATGTCATGACGATATCTCCAGTCAACAAATTGGACCAAATCTAAATCAATAATATAATGTTACTGATAATTTTATATTTTTAATGGCGATGAAATACCACCAGGAGGAATGGGATCAACAAAAGCGCTACACATCACCACCCGTTGTAAAGGGCATACACTACCGAGTGTTGATTGACAATGGAGTGCACTAAATGTCCTACCCTATCTCTGTTTGAATAAATTTGCGAGTAGATAGTTCCCATATGAAGGCATGCCAAAATATAGTGAGGGCATTTGATGGGCCTTTGAAAGGAGGGTAATGGGGAGGATTGAAATACCCCTTTTAATTGGCCCAAGTACCTACGAGGTAGACTTCTTAGTAATGGACATCAAGCCGTCTTATAATTGCTTGTTGGGAAGGCCATGGATTCATTCGCGGGAAGCGATACCATCGTCACTACACACGAAGTTAAAGTTGGTAGCGATGGTAGATTGGTAACAATAAGCGAGAAGAAGACATCATTGCATCTGTTGCGGTGGCGCCCGTATGTAAGCCGCAGACGATGAGGCAATAGAGTGTTCTTTTCGATCATTAGAATTTGTCAACGCTACATTCATTGTCCGAGGAACAAGATCGATACCCAAAATCTTCAAAACTACCAAGATGGGTTTCTGATTGTGATTGGAAAAGGAGGCATGTGCAGGATCGGGCTTGGAAGAAATCTACAAGGAAGGATCAAGCACCGGGCTCATAGACAAAGCGAGACCGTTTTGGCCTAGGATACAAGCCAGACATAAGGCGAGAAGAAAAAGAGATAGAGAAAGAAACAAAGAGAGGAGGAGAGCGCGCTTAAATGGAGAAGAGGTCAAGTGAGAGCTAATGATCTTTCCTCACATATCTAGGACATTAGTGTCGGGAGAGGACTATTCACGCTAGAAAAGAGCAGTGAAGAAAGGGTTTCTGAAGAAATGCTAGGGAACTTGAGCATTAATGTCATATCAGGAAGGAACAAAAAGCGAAGATCATGTAGGCATTTGCCCATACGTGTCCAGGAGCATTTTAAACAATTGGACATGAGAAGAGATCCTGTAACCTTTAAAATTAAATCGGAGTAATGTCAAAACAAACCTGTTGCCTTAAGCCTAGGGGCAATAGGAATCCTTTTGTGAAATAGGCTCTTATCAATATCGTTATTTCAATAAAAATGCACTCTTGCGTACCATCTTGAGCGGACATTCTTTTATTCTTTCCTTTTCATTCATAATCATACCATACAAATAAATATTCTTAGATTCTTTTATTCTTTGGATTTTCTTCATTCCTATACTTGGTCCCCAGGATATCAATGATATGAGTAATGTTCTTTATTGACTCGGAGTCTCCTCTTTTTAGAGCAAGATATGTGTGCGGAGGATTATCGGGATTTTGAAAGTGGCCAGAAAAAGTGTATGTCTGTCTCGGACTTATTGAGAATGGTAGAACAAGATGAAAAACAACTACCTCACAAGGAATGGAAGTGGAAAGCTGGAGCCTAGGAGAAGGAAAGAGGTGAAGATTGGAGCTTTTATCATGTGAAACAAAGCAGAGATCTCGTTGAAATTTCATTACAGAATTCAAGGATGTCTTTGCATGGTCGTATCGAGGATATGCGGGTTGAATGCGATATAGTGGTACACAGGCTCCCAATAAAGGAAAAGTGCAAGCCGATTGCAACAAAAGCTTGAAGGATGAGGCACGATGTTCTCTTGAAAATAAAGAAGAAGTCGAGAAAGCAATTGTGCCGGTTTCTTACAAGTGGTCAAATACTCCAAATAGGTAGCCAATATAGTCGGTTCCTAAGAAGGGCGGGGAAAATGCGAATGTGCGTGGACTATCGAGATCGAACAAAGCCGGCCCAAGAGACGATTTTCCTTTGCCTCGCATTGATACATTAGTAGACAACACGGCGGGTTACTGCTTTTCTCTTTCATGGATGGATTCTCGGGATATAACGGATAAATATGCATCAGAAGACATGGAAAAGACCACATTCGTGACCATGTGAGGAACTTTTTGTTATAAGGTGATGTCATTAATTTTGAAAAATGCGGAGGGCAACATATCGGAGAGCAATGGTAACTCTTTTCCATGACATGATGCACAAGGAGATCGAAGTTTATGTTGGCGACATGATAGCAAAATCCAAGGCAGAAAAGGAGCACATCGAGTCTAAAAAAATTGTTCTTAAGGTTAAGAAAGTTTCAACTAAAGCTCAATCACGCAAAATGTACCTTGGAGCTAGGTCGGGGGAAGTTGTTAGGATTCATAGTCGAGTGAAAAGGGATCGAAATTGGCCGAGATAAAGTCAAGGCCATACAAAATTACCTCCACCACGTCTCAAAAAGAAGTTCGAGGTTTCCTAGGAAAGGCTAAATTATATTGCACAGTTCATTTATGGCCCGAGAGAGAAATGTGACCCAATATTCCGCCTCTCAGGAAACACAATCAGTGTATGGGATGAGAATGCAAAGAACTTTCGATAAAGTCAAGCATTACCTATCTAATGCCCGGTATTGGCGCCACCTTGCCCGGATAAGCGTCGTAATGTATTTGGCGGTGTTAAAGAGAATTCCATAGGAGTGCGTATTAGGCCAACATGATGAGTCGGGAAGAAAAGAAAAGGCGATATACTACCTTAGCAAGAAGTTTCAATTTGCGAAACAAGATATTAGCCAATCGAGAAATTGTGTTGCGCTTTGATGCGGACAACTCGAAGATTGAGAGCGGTACATGTTGTACCATACAACTTGGCTCATCTCAAAATTAGATCCTCACGAAGTACATGATGGAGTCAAATGCCTTGAAGGCGGAAGAATGGCTCGTTAGCAAATTTTACTTTACGAATTCGACATAATCTATGTGAATCGAGAAAGCTATAAAAGAAGTGCGGTAGTGATTTTTAGCTTGATGGGGCTCAGAAGATTATGAGCCTCACGAGTTTTGATTTCCCAAATAAAGACTTAATGTACATTGCGACCATGGAAGAAGACTCCCAAGAAGATCATCCTTGGAAGTGAATTTTGTGAGACTTCAAATGCTATGGGTAATGGAATCGGAGGCGATTACGGTATCCCTAGCGGAGATCATTATCCTTTACTAGTAAATTGGATTTTGATTGCCACGAATAACATGGCGAGTATGAAGCATGCATCATGGGTATCAGATGCGGCTATTGAGCATAAAATCAAGGTGCTAGAAATATATGGAGATTCGACACTAGTGATCTATCATTTCGAGAGGCGATTGGGAGACAAGAGATCCTAAGTTAATCAATTACAGAAAGGCTGGTCTGGAACTAATTGAGAAGTTCGGCGATGTCACTTTTACTATCTCCCCACGAGATGAAAACTAGATGGTTGATGCCTTGGCAACTCACAGCTTCTATGGTCAAAGTAAACAAGCAAGAGGATGTGAAGCCTATTCAAATGAGTATCTACGAGGCCACGGCACATTCTTGCGACATTGGCGAAGAAGAGGAAAAGATGATCACCCACAGTATCAAGATATACTACGATATATGCGGAATCGCGAATATCTAGACACCAAGCGAGAATGATAAAGGGCGTTGAGAAGGTGGCTAGTGACTATGTCTTAGGCGGTGAGATCCTGTATAAAAGAAGAAAAGATCAGTGCTCTTAAGATGCGTGAAAGCATTTATCGAGGCTAAGCAAATCTTAGAAGAGGTCCATGAGGGTGTCTGGACGCATGCTAATGGTTTCACAATGGCCGGACAAATCATGAGATTCGGGTATTATTGGTCTACTATGGAGGATTGCATCAACTATGCGAAAAAGTGCCATAAATGCCAAATATATGGAGACAAGATTCATGTACCTCCTTCACCGCTCCATGTTATGACATCCCCATGGCCTTTCTCGATGTGGGAATGGATGTCATCGAGCCCGATCTCGCAAAAGAAAGCATCTAGCGGGCATCGGTTCATCTTTGTGGTCATCGATTACTTCACTAAATGGGTAGAGGCCACCTCTTATGCCAATGTCACGAAATCAGCGATCGGCAAGGTCTTAAAGAAAGAAATCATATGTCGATCACGGGATGCACGAGAGGATCATATCGGATAATCTATTTGAATTTGAACAATAGCACAATAAGCGGAGTCTGTCGCCAATTCAATATCAAACACCATAATTCGTCGCCATATCGTCCAAAGATGAATAGTGCGATAGAAGCGACAAATAAGAATATCAAAGAAGATCGTGGGAAAAATAGCGGAGACTTATAAAGATTGCACGAAAAATTACCATTTGCCTACGCCTCAGAACATCGGTCGAGAACCTCTGCAGGAGGCGCGTCTTTCTCTTTGGTTTACTGGAATGGAAGCGGTTCTACCTATCGAGGTTGAGATTCCCTCTCTACGGATGTTGTCGAGAACTAAAAGTTAGATGAAGCGAGAATGGGTCGATCAAAATGCGACAGGTGAATCTAATTGAAGAAAAAGAGGTGAAAGCTATGCGCCATGGTCAAATGTACCAAAAGCGAATGATGCGGGCTTATAACAAGAAGGTTCGCCACTAGAGAAGTGCAGCAGAAGGAGACCTTGTTTTGAAAAGATTCTCCCCATACAAAAGGACTTGAGAGGAAAATGGATGCCAAATTGGGAAGGACCTTATGTGGTAAAAAGCTTTCTCTGGAGGAGCTACGATCTTGGCCAGAGATGGATGGCAAAAGCACTAACCCAGTGAGTCGGATTGAGTCAAGAAGTACTTTACCTAAAAAAAAAAAAAAAAAAAAAAACAAGGAGAGAAGGCGAAAACCACAAAGCAATGCTTTGAGACCAAAGGGTTTTGAGCTGAAAACCGAGGAATGGGCAATTCAAATTTTGATAAAAAATGGGGCATATAGTAATTTTGTCTTCTCGATTCAACAAAAGGAGGAATGTTACACCTTGGGGCATCGACAAAGTACTCTTGGTCTTTAAACACATATCAAGTTTGAAAGGTCCTCAAGAAGTTTTAAAGAGAAGCTGCATGCTATGATATGCAGGGCGATTGTTTTCACTTACCGTTCATTACGTATCTTAACAACTTGTCATCTTAATTACCTTATTTGTTTCAAGGTTTTTCTCAATAAAATTTTGTCTTGTCCATTGCTATAATCTTTTTGAGCCTTAACCGTTGAGATAATGATCAATGAGCTAATAACATTCGAAAGGAGTTTCGCATATCACTCTAAATTAATTTTAAATGATACAAGGACACAGAAGCAGGACGATTAGTTTGAATTACCCAAAGGCAAAGAGCGTTAGGCAAAGAATAACTGAATCCTTCAAGGGATACCGATAGGAGAGAAAGGCCCGATCAATCGTCATAATGAGCAATGACATGATAAGCTAAGCCTTTCAAAATGGATCATTCTCATTCCACTGCATTCATATGTCATTCATAACACACCTAGTTAGGAGCATCTGATTCATTTCAATCATAACATCCTAATTATTCGACTTAAGCACCACATCTAGTTAGGAATATTTGATTCATCTTAATCATAGCATCCTAATCATAGATACATAAGACCAATTTCATAGATTTTGCCTCCACTAAAGTTGCGAGAGAAGCGAATCAAAAATGGCAAATCTTATCTTCACGAAGATCTTTGTGAAGTAGATTAAAGCCATTAACCTTATCTCACAAAGAATCTGATGGAGTAGGTTGAAGTTACAAGTCTTATCTCACTGAAGTTGCGATGGGCGAGAGACTAAATCATGGCAAATCTTATCTTCACAGAAGTTGCGGTGAAGCGATTTAAGCCAAATCTTATCTCACTGAAGTTACGATGGAGCAGGTTGAATAATGGCAAATCTTATCTTCACGAGAAGTTGCGGTGAAGTAGATTAAAGAATAACCCTACCTTTACGATGTGCTTGATGGGTAGAGTAGATTGAAGTTACAAGTCTTATCTCGCGAAGTTGCGATGGGCGAGGACGAACCATGGCAAAATTTCATCTTCTGAAGTTGCGATGTGAAGCGATTTAAGCCACAAGCCTTAACCCCTAAGCGGTAGGAGTGTGAGGCTAAATTCACAGAATCTTAACCCCCTAGCGGTAGGGAAGAGATCGAAGATAATGGGCTTTAACCCCACAGCGGTAGGGTAACAAGTCGAATTGACAAGCCTTAACCCCTAGCGATGGTGAGTACTGAGGTGAAGATTTACAAAATCTTATCACTGCAGGCGTGGGAAGCAGATCAAAGGCGGTGAATCTTGCTCACGAAGTTGCGATGGCGATTTGAGGCACCATCCCGGCTCACAAAGTTGCGAGTGGAATAGATTGAAACTCTACAGTCACAAGTCCTGTCTCTCTCTAAAGTTGTAGCGAGCGGTCAAAACAAGCCTTATCTCCTGAAGTTGCGATTGGGCGGTGAATCGTGGCGAATCTTATACGCCTAAAGTTGCGGTGAAACAGTTAAAGCCATTAACCTTATCTCTCGGGAGTTCTGATGAGAGCCAAATCAAGACAAATCTCATCTCTGAGAATTGCAATGGAGTGGACTAGAGTGGGGCATATTGAGTTACTCGAAGAAAGAAACACCAAGAAAGTCAGAACTCAATAGGTCTAGGCAAAATTGATTTTTTTATAGTCTTTGCTCTATTCTCGTTGCACAACAATGAGCAAAGAGGCGGTATAGCAGGCCAATTTGCAGGGCCTACATCAAAGCAAATAATCAAATAAAACCTTTTAAAAAAATATCCGATTCATGATCCATTTACACAACCAAATCAAAATTAAAAAAAACAATACGAGACCAACCTAAGCCCAAACCCTAACCCGATCTCTACAAGCGGAAGTAAGCTCAAAAGAACAAATCGAGTTCGGCCAAGCTAACCTAATCCTCCTAAGCAGCAGCGTACCCCTCCCACGTGCGTCGTCAGTGCTTAACACACGAGGTTGGCCTTGGTTTGTCCTCTTGCACGGCGGCCATCTATGGCCTCGTTGACTTAGGTACACAAAAAGAGCAAAATGGAAGCAAGCAGAGAGGAGACAAAGCGAAAGAAATCGAAACAAAAGATAGCGGTAGCAAATGATGTTCTTTTCTTTTTTTTTTTTTCTCTACATTTATATAGATCGAAATGGAAAATGTAAAGGGACGATTTTGAAATACAAAAAAAGGGCCAGTTGAAAAAGAAATAGAAGAAGGTGATTTCAAATTCGATACTCTGCTTAAATTTTTTTTTCTTTCTTGGATTTTCTTTTAGTGTGAAAATCGGTCCGATGATAGCTCAAAACCTCGGAAATGCGAGAGGAAGGCGAGGATCGATTATTTTGAGAAAATGTTCTTTGATTCATGGATCTCTTTATTTACGCTAAAAAGTTGCATAAAAATCGAGATTTTATTTTGAAATGAAAGAAAGTATAAAAAATTACTTACTAGATTCCTCGGGAGTAAGGTTAAGCCTTCAATAGCATGATCAGACTATGCTTGCATGCATTGGTCGCAAGTGATAGTGATTCGAGAGAGGACTTGCTAAATGAACCATGTTGTTGATTTTAAAGGTTTTTGTTTTCAAAAGGAAAAATCGGTGAGGAAAAGAAAACCTAAATGAAGGCTTGTGGGGTTTGAAAGCAGCGACGTTCCAAGCATGGAAGGTCGTAGCGTCGACCCATTTGGTACCGGATCCAGGTGCCTTCTACTGCTTAAATGGCGTGAGTGCGCGTTGGATCCCACTTCATGCGTGATCTTCAATTTGTGCCCCGTTAGCTTACTTTGTATTTTAAAATTTGGCCCGCTAATTATATCGTCATTTCACTTTGATCACTTTTTGTGTGCGTTTTGAGGCTGGATTATTTCGTTTGAGCCCCGTGCATTTACGCATTTTACTTGATGGTCCCTTTGGTTATTATTATTTTTATTTTAGATTATCCTTTAAGATTTGAATTGATTCTAATTAAATCCTTTACATTTGTAACTTTTGTTTTTGACTATTCATTCATCGATTGTTTTGAAATTTCTTTTATTACATTAATATTTTATTTTCCATATACATATATGTATATTAATTGCATGATACTTTATATACCTTATCAGAACCCATTTTATCTTGCATTATACGATTCCATGTAAATCTTATTTTATTTTATTATTACTATAGATACATATATTTGAGCAGCTCGTATTTAATTTATACGTCCCTAAATTAGCGTATTTTTATCATATAAGTTTTCCTCAATACGTGCATGTTTTTAAAATCCATCATGTAATTTATAATAAAATAAATTTAGTCCTACACATATTATCATTTCTATGTTAATTTACATATGCTTTCTTTTAAATTTATATATATATATATATATATGTATATATTAATGCACTTATTACCTTAATAGGTTTTTAAAACATTTTGTTTGTGATTTATCAAGTATTTTCTATATATATTGAAATAATTTTTGGGAACTTCATTTTTAGTAATTATGAAATTATCCCTTTTGAATATAACTATATATTATATTGCTTAGATGTTTGTGTGGTCTATTAGTTTAAATGTTTTGACATAAGGTTATGTAAAATTTTAGACTATTTTTAGAATTTATATTAATTTCATGATCTTTTTACATACACATATGTCAACTTTTAAATTTATTTGTGTCTAAAATATTTCACATGTACTTGATTCAAACTTGCACTTTATAATGTTTATTTCAAAAAAATTATATATCTACCTCTAGTTTTCATATATACAAATTTGTCAACCGTATTTTATGTGCCCATTTATTTATTTGTTCTTAAAAAATAATTCTGTATCTTATTACTTCTTTGATTTGCATTTTGTTTGTGTATCTAGTAGTAGCCATATCATATTATGCCATGCATGAGTGTGGAATTGCATATCTCGTACTCATTGTTTTATATCGTCATATTAATTATATTCCATGCATGATTGAAATTGAATTACATTTCAAGCTAGTTATGTAGTCATTTAAGTTCTAGTTAGTGGGTTAGATAGATTGCATTGTCTTGACTCCTCCATTTTCGTGTTTTTATGCTGCATATATTACCCCATTCGTCGTTTCACTTGATTTTTGAAATGTGGTCTATAAAACCCCAAATCTTACGATTAAGTTAAGTCTTATTTCAAATCGAATTAATATGTTTTAAAGCTAGTTTATAATCATTCATTCAAAAATTCTTCAAGACAAAGAAGCGAGATTCGACGTTTAACAACTCAGCGGAATAGTGCCTTATACGTGTTGGGTTGCAAATTCGCGTTTGCTCAAAATAATCGAATACCGCTTTAAAAGTTTCACTCATGTCTTTTCAAAATTCTTTAAAGCGGAGGTGATGTGTGGTATTTGGCAATTCTCGGAATCGTGCCCTAACGTCTTTGAGTTGCAATTTCTCGTTTGTTTAAAATAACCAAATATCCTCCAAAATTTCACTCATACCTTTTAAAAACCCTTAAAAAAAAGCGAAGGCAATATTCGGTGATTGTGATTTGGGAAGCATGCCCTATCGTATTTGGGTTGTGATCTCTCGATTATTCAAAACAATCGAATATTCTTCTAGGTTTTCACTCATGTTTATAAAACCTCCTCAAAGCAGAGATGATGTTCAATGTTTGGCGATTTGAGAATCGAGCCCTCTGCGTCTTTGGGCTGCGCTTTTCATTTGTCAAATAATCGAATATCTCTTGAAATCTTCACATGTATTTCATAAAAAGTAAAGCGATGATTAACATTTGGAATTTAGAAATCGTACCCTATTGTCTTTGAGTTTGATTATTCGTTGGACTAATTAGTTGAGCATCATACATGTAATTTTAAAATATATTCTTTCAAACATTGAAACAAGAAGATTTTTGACAATCAGCAGGTTATTTGAATGCTTTTTTTTTTTTTAAAGGAGCCACGGTTCAAAAACATTTTAATTTTAGACATAAGGGCGGTATTTGTCGATTTGGTACCAATTTTGGGCGTAGTGAGGGTGCTAACCCTTCCTCATGCATATGTCGACTCAGAGCCCATTTTCTCATGTTTTTCGTAGACCAAAATCGTTGTTTTAGTAAACCAAATATGTTTTATTAAAATAACCAAATTCTTAAGTGATCGATCACACTTAAAAGCGGTCGGTGGCGACTCCACATTCGTTTTATTTTCAAACCAAAGTCGATTCCGTTTTCAAAAAAATGGTTTCGACAATATGATTCTCCTCAATCTTCTAATATTGGTTCTCATAATTACTAAGGTAGCCTATGTTTTCATATCAACATCATTGGGCCATCCATGTGTTTGATCCCTAAGGAGCTTGTCCAACAACTTTTTCAATCGGGCGAGTTCTGTAGGTGAATGAATCCCACCTAATCGATAAACCTTCATGAGATGCATCTTGTGCGATGGTCACGAACTTTGAACATTGACCTTCTCCCTCTACCCATTCTCATAGCGCCCTTATTGCGTCTTGAATGACACTAATTTTATTTGCCTTTGAAATTTCTTGGCGCCTTGGCTTTTCCGACTAGTCTCACTATCGGGTTGTCCCACCTCTTAACTCAAACCGTTGCATTCATTAGTACATTTCGATGGCAAGAAGTCACGTTACACCATTAATGGCAATTATGAAGCGATGACTAAAATGTAACTTGAGATAAACAAAAGTGATTATATTAGTAATTTACCCAAAATGTTATAGGTATTACAAAATTTGGTGGTAAAAAATAATATTATCCTTATTTTTTTTAACATCAATTAAAAAATGAACTAAAATTTAGGTACCAAAGAAAGTTAGCTAAACCAAAATAATGATAGATACTTGGTTTAAACGACAAAAGGAGAAGAAAGAATTATCAAAATGTAATTAGTAGTTTTCATAAATATTTAAACAACTTTTACTTTCTGAAGCAAAAGAAAAATAAATTAACAAAAAAGGAAAAAAAATTCTCGATGGCGATCCTTTACGCGGTGGTGTCTCGAGGCACGGTGGTTCTAGCGGAGTTTAGCGCCGTGACGGGAACGCTGGGGCAGTGGCACGGAGGTGCTGGAGAAACTTCCGGAGAGGCTGATTCGAGATTATGCTTCTCGCAAGATCGTTATATCTTTCATATCCTTAGATCCGATGGCCTTTGTTTCCTCTGTATGGCTAACGATAACTTCGGAAGTACGATTCTTTTACTTCATCATTTCTAAAATTCTCCATCTTCTCGGGCTTTGTTACGAGTTTAAATCTAAATGTCGACAATTGAAGTAGTGAAAGGATTTTGAATTCTTTCTTTTAGAGTTTAGGGATTTAAAGTCCGTGACTTGAAATGTATGCTTCGTTTAATTTTCTTTTCTAGTATTTATATCTTGCTTTATAGTAGAACTAACCAGCTACTTTCATTTAATTTAGCATTGATTTAAGAATAATGCATAGGATTTATCTGTTAGCAAATATATCAGCATAAGGGGTTCGTTTTGGTGCTTAATCAGTAGCTAGAGAATCACAGTTAATCACATGAATTTAATATATATATATATATATATATAGTTAATTCTATTGCCCTTAAAACACTAAACTTATTCATATATTCTCTCATAGGATCCATTTCCAACACCTTAGGTTCAGATTAGATACATTTGACATAACTAACAACTTCTATTTGAAGCTAACATTGGGGTATTCTCGAAAAATAGCTTTGAACAATTCCATTCAAAATCATCAAATTTCTCCTTTACTTTGATTTTGGATTAGTATTTTTTCATTCCATTTTCCCCATTATGGAGATAAAATTTGGTATGTTATTCTATTTTATTTATCCTATTTTCCTTTCATTGAAGTTCTAATCATTTCTGTATCATTATAACAATCGCTTTGTACCTTAAACATGAGCAGTTTCATTACTATGGATTACTTTACTGTTTTTGCAAAAAATTAATGTGTTTCCTTTTTGGGGTTGGGGTTTGGCTTGATTTTATCATTTAAAATAGGGATATTAATTGTATACAGCTTTATCTCATTGATAAAAGTAAAAGAAACAGAAGATATCCTTTCTGAGTCACTATTAATTACCCTGCCTCAATGCAGGGAGAATTCCATTTTACGTACTTGGAGGATATTCATGAGGTTCATGAAAAACTATAGCAAAGTGGCTCATTATGCACCTGCATATGCAATGAATGATGAATTCTACGCGGGTGCTACATCAACAAATGGAGATTTTTCTCTAATAATCCTAGTGCAGATACACTCAATCGTGTTAGAGGTGAGAGTGGGTGAGGCAAGTATCTTGCCATAGCTGGAACTTCATTATTTATTCATCTTTTGGATTTTCCTAATCTTTTTTTTTTTTTGTATCTCGTGTCTGTCATGATGTGTGGATTGGTTCTTTACAGTGTTGCAAAATTACTTGCTCTTATTCAGGCTAAGTTAATTACCTTTGCATTTGACCATGTAGTTCCTCGGCAATTGTTTTCACTGCATAATGTCTTTGAAATTCAAATCTCTAACCCTGTTGGAATGAGGTTTTCAACCTTACAGAACAATATACCAGTTTCATCACTAGTGTTAGCCAGTTCTTTAAGGGAAAACACTTTAGATCAGGATCTCTGGAAAAAATCCTTATGCTTGTTATTGTCTGTGACATTAACATTTGTAAGTTGAATGGCTGCACATCAAGTGACTATTGTGCCCTGAATTTGTGATTAATTTTTAAATTTCAGATTCATTACAATTATGGTGGAAAACATTGAGAAAATACTTGAAAGAGGCGACAGGTTGAACTTCTTGTTGACAAAACTGCAAGCGATGAAAGATGGTGCATTCCATTTTAAGAAACAATCTAACGCAGCCGTCAAGCTCTTTGGATGAAAAATGCCAAACTCTTGTGAGTAATTTAAATTCTTTATATATCTTATTTTGTTTTATGGAAATACAAACAAATAGCCCATTTATTAATGGCTAAATAATGTCAAAAAAAACAGCTAAACTTTTATACTTAATCTACATAAGCCCCTATACATAAGTTATACCCAAATAAGCTCATAACCTTTAATTTACAGCTAAATAAGACCTTTATCTGTACTTTGAACCCAAATATAACCTTGAATTGATACCTAAATAAACCCTAACATAAATCAATCTTCTATTTGGAATAAGGAGCTTATGCAGGTATAAATCAAAGGATAAGGGCTTGTTTGGATACTGTAAAATAAAGTATAGAGGACTTGCTTAAGAAAAGTGAAAATGTGGGGCCTTCTTAGTATTTTGCTTTATTAATTCCTATTAGCTACAATCTTGGAACAAAAATATTGACTTTGGCTGCCCATATCAAGGAAAGGAACCAGCGGGAGAATGAAAGACAAATAGAACATAACAAAAGGGAAAAAACTAGTTGTTATAGACTTGCAAAACCATGAAAATTCAAGAGAGAGATAACTGGCTAGATTTGAATATGCTTTCTAGAGTTATTTTACATAGGCCTTTTGTTCTGCCACTGAGCTTAGAAACTTTGCTCAATTGTGTTTAAGCAGAGTCTTCAAGTTTCTGATTCTTCTAATTCATGTACTGTGTACAAAACCTGCTTATAAGGGATGACATGAAAAATTGAGAAAGCATCGGTTTGATATTTGACTACTTATGAAAGAATTTCTGTTGGGCAATGTCAATGGAGTTGTAACTGATGTTCCCTATTCTTAGGCTACTCGTAACTTGTGTGAAAAACTTGTCAGACTGTATTGCTAGTTTGCCATTATCAGCTGTTATCATACATGCATGTCTATAGAAATCATTTTAATATCTTAAATTAATTTCATGAATCATTTTAATTTGATATTATAGTTGTAACTACTAGGTTCTTAGGAACATATTCAGTTCCACATGAGAAACTTACATGTCTGTGTGTACAGGGCACTGTTGACATGCTTGATTGTTCTGTTACTGTACATAATAATAGCTGCTTGCTGCGGAGGCATCACTCTACCTTCTTGCAGATCTTGGTGGCAGTCTTACTGGTCTAAATTTCTGCTGAAGTGCGCATTTATCTTCAACATTTTTGTGCAAGTTTGTACCTTTGGAGGCTCCTTGGCTTCCCAATGGAGGTTTCTAGGTATTTTTGGCAACATAGTCTCTATACCCGCTCAATTGTGTCTACTATTTATTTTTGGGGTTCGATGAAAACTGCCTTTTGTAACAATCATAATATTTTGTTCTTCACACAATCAACTGTTCAATGATTTTAGTTCTGGTGTCTTTATATTTTCCTTTTCCTTTCACCTCGCTCAATCTCTCTCTCTCTATCGATCCATGACCATGTTACTTAGTTCTTGGTTTATTTAAGACCTCTCCTTTACTTACTTGCAGAATGTCGTTGCATTGTAGTAGAAATGCAATTAGGTTGTAAATGGAATCGAATTTCTGATGTTCTTTTTTTGTATTATGTTGCTGCTGAGGTTTTAAGAAAGTTATGAACTGTACATTATGTGATTACTCATATGCTAAGCTTTAATTAATGTTTGAAGTGTTGGTAGAAATTGATGGGAGGAATGGGGATAAACAAAAAGACTATGTGCTCACGTATCATTTGGGTTTGACTCACGAAAAAAGCACTTGAGTTCAACTAGGTCATTATTGAGTTGTACTGAGCTTTTCAAGGTATTAAAGAAGACAAATTCGAGTATCTTAATATTTGAATTGAGTAGCTCATGAGCTTAATGAAGCTTTTATTTCTAATTAGTGTTGAAATTTTCAATTTTGAACATGTATTTGAGCCTGAGGATAAATAATCGAGCATGGGAATCGTGTTCATTTTAATAGATAAATCTTGAATCAAGTTTCGGAAATGAAATTCGATTGAACTTTAGTTGAATGTTTAGGTTCTTACAACTTTGAGTTGATTCAACTCAATTGATGATTTGTCATTTGAAGTTTTACTAAGAAGATTATATGCTCCAACTTAAACTTGGCACTAGATACGGCTTCCTCCGAGGAAAGGGGTAAAGTGTATAGAGAATTGTGTGCGTGCTTTGGATCAGTTTTTAAGCACATTTAGTGTAACTTCGAATATTCTATTAATTTTTATTTTGCACTAAACTATTTGTTTTCATACCATAATAATAGTTTTGGAACTTTGAGCGCAGAGCATCAGGTATGACCTTGCCCTCTCCCAAATTGAAAAATTGTTCTAGTCTCTTTTGAAATTGCAAAATTTTAAGTTAGTTAAATGGTGAAAATGCATTTAGGCCTTTTTTAAAATTTAATTTGGCCCCTCTAAAATGGGAAGTTTATAGTTTAATCCCTCAAAGTTGTAAAACTTTTATGGTGATAAAATTACCTTTTAACTCATTCAAAATCTATAATTCTAATTCGATTCCTCTAAGAAATAAGTTCAATCATGTACAAACGTCTCTTGTGAGTTTTCTCCAAATTCAACCATGTGTGAGATTTAAAATTTTGGTTTAGGTTCTGATTCGTGTTTTGTACTGTGATTAGATATGCTTGTATCTATAATTGTACTAAGTAAACTCAAAAATAATAATAATAACAAACTTTGAATAAATCACTCATTTCTTTTATTAAATAGATTTGGTTCACCTGAATAGGATTCCTATTCAGGTCTCATTCCATGCTCTATAGTGAAGTATATAGGTTTAGGTTTGGTTGGAATGAATCCCATTCCGTGGAATGGGCTATTCTTCCCTTCTTATATGCTAGGCCGTAATAGTCATTCTTGGAAGGGACTTGAGAATGGTTAGTACAGGTGTTAGTCATGTGCAATTTTATCCCCACTTAAAATAGTGGACAAACCCAACAGAAAACCGTGTAGGGAGAGGAACTAACTCTATCACCGGAGATAGTAATGCTGGAGAACAACTTGCTGGGAAAATTAAAAATAAAAACTTAAAAAGACCATAAAAATCAGCATGCAATTATCTAAAAAATAAGAAGAGATAGAAGTGAAGCTTAAAAAGACCATAAAATTAACATCTTTCTCAAACACAAACATCTAATCAGAAAATGAGAAGAGACATAGAAGTGAAACTTAAAAAAGACCATAAACCAGCATCTTCCTCGAACACAAACATGCAATTATCTAAAAACAATTGATGATCTCGGTAGAAATAGAAGTGAAATTTTGATGTTTTTATTTGTTTTTTCTCTTTAAATTAGATTTACCATTTTAGAGGTTGATTTAGGAGAAAATAACTAAAGTATCAAAGAGATGAAAATCTATCTGTGGTAGTTTTTGGAGAGTGAAAGAAATTGGTCAACGACAGCAAGTACTGGTGAACTAGTCGGAAAACTGGGTTTGTGAAGGCTTGTGAAAGGAGAGAAGAAAAGATATGGATAGGGGATAAGAAAAAGTAAAAAGCAAAGAAGAAACAATCGGTAAAAAAAGAAAGAAGAGGAAATGATAAAAGATAATGAGGAGAGAGGAATTGAAATTATTATATTTGATATTTAATTATTAATAAAGAAAATATTTATAAATGAAGGCAATTATTCATAAATAATAATGTGTAATTAATATTAAATATATTTGCTATTTAATATTTATGACAAATTTATTTATTAATATTAAAAACAAGTTTATAATAAGTAATATTACACATGAATTAGTAATTATTATTTTTGAATCATATTTTGTATTATTTCAAACATAATTTTTAAAATTAAATGTTAGTGAAATATTTTCAAACAAATTTAGGTAGAAGTTTGTAATATATTGTTAATACAAATAGAATTTACAATTTATTCCTTTTCATTATTCTATTAAATCAATCAAACATTATAATATGTTATTACTTAGAACTTCAAAGTGTTGAAGAAAGTGAAGCCTCTTCATTTGGTGCGTGAACGTCAATTTTCTCCTGGTTCTGCTTTGCTTGTGCTTCAGTTGATTTTCTCCACGACATGACCAAATCACGAGCACCCCTATCAACCTCTTTCAACATACGTTCAATATCTCCTAATATCTGCCTTCCCTGAATATAAAACCAACAATGAAGAAAGCTAATAAGGTTTTCAAAGAAGAAATCACGTTGGATCATCGATTTGAACTGCTTTTTAACTGGTTTAAGCGAGTTCAACACTTCTCTAATTCTATGATATCGATTACCGATTTCTATCAACAAAACCATGCAAAGGGAGGAGGGCTGCATGCTATGAAACGAAATCAAGATTACGTAGCCATGCTCGCTAGCTAACTAGGAAGAAAGCGAAATGTCGAAATTCAATCAAAGGAACCTTCAAAGCTTTTGTCTACAGCCTAATTTGTAATCCCCTATTTATGGTTAACCCTAGCTAGCTAGGGTTTTCTAAAAAGAATCTTTACCGTTAAAATAAGTACATAATCAGGTAATTTCTTAAGAACTTGACGTAATTCTGTAAAAGTAATTTAGATTCTATAAATTAATTAATGTTTTTTGATAAAATATTAACTAATTAATTCTAGAATATTAAACCAAGTTCTAAAATGGAAAAATTTTAGAAACCGGAACTTTTTGTGTGGGCGTACATAGCTAGCAGCTACTAATCATATAAATAAAGGCAGGTTTAATTAATTACATATATATACACAATATTTAAGAGCTGTTTTTAAATTATTGTAAAAATAGTCGTTTTTAAATGTACGTAATAGATATTGTGCATAAATTTTGTTATTTAATTATTGTATTTCACAAAAATTTTAACTGCATGACTTGAACCCATACTACATTTAGAAGCGGTGAATACTCTACCATCGAGGTTAACATACAAGATTTTCACCCAATATTATATTTTTGCAAAATAATGTACTTATGACTAACATGACTTAAACCCAGTCACCTTGGGAGGCAATAAACCGCTTAACCATGAGGCCAAATACGTGATTCTTTCACAAAATATTATGTTTTGCAACTTATAACTTTTTATAAAGTCTATTGTTTTATGTAAAAGAATTCATAAAAGAAAACAATTCCAAATTATTTTTAAACTTAATTATTTGTTTTAAACTAGTTCAATATTGACAAAAGAAAATGTATATCAAGAAAACTCAGAAATAATTATTAAGTTGATAAACAACATATAAAAATATATTTTAAATTATTTGTATTATATTTCAAGAAAATACCAAAAAATGTAATAACATCAAGAGCATTAAATTGTTTCAAATTTACATGCAAAATAATTTTATTATTAAAATAATATTCATGTGTTCAATGGATTAACTATATCACAAGTCATCCTAAAATAGCATCGTTTGATTTTGGTTATTCTAGCTTTTTTTAATCAATTTAATCACTATAATTAAGATAATTGTTTTGAATTGGTCACTGTCATTAAAATCCCTTAACTCACTAACTTAGTTGTGGGCGTGGCATTTTTACTTTTGATCAAAGTTAGGGACCTCTTTATAATTAATCAAAACATTTTTTTTTTTGTTTATTTGTAACATGAATATTTCAATGGTGGCATCATCAACATTTAAATCCTCTTTAGAAGAAGGAATCCAATGACAGCAATGAATTTATGACTATTACCCCACTTTTTCTAACGAGCCACACTTAGCCAACATAATACCACCAGCCACCCTACCATACCCGACAACCACGACAATATTTGTCTCTACTATTACTTCAAGTAAAGCATCTCTCTTTTATTCTCATTTTTGTTTTGTTTGATAACTATATTTTCTACAATTTAGATGAAAACTCAATATTCTTATTTTTGTTATATAACATCATAAATTGTTGGTTTTTGATATGGTTTATTATGCACCTTTTGCAGAAGGGTTCGAGAAGCATTAATAGAGGTGGATCTTTCTGTAGAGGTGAGAACTGCTAGATATATTTTAGAAATATTCATTGTTTTTATAATAAAATTATATATTGATATGTAAGAATATATATGCTACTATTTAAAGATAAATTAGGTTCAAATAGAAAAAAGGAAGGTTTTTGGAGAAAGGTGGAGGAGTGGAGGTAATGATGGTAGTGGCAGTGGAGTAGAAGAAGAAGGTAAATTTTGAGAATCAAATTGAGACCTTTTGTAAATTTTGAGAGTTATTTTTAAAAATATGATTCTAATCGATAGAATATGAAAAAGTTGAAGGCTAAATTTATTATTATTAATTTTTAAGCACCTTGCCATTACCCTCCCATCGGAAGATTTAACGACATTTAACAAAAATGGACAAAAAATAAACACTCTTAATTAGTTGGGTGACCAAATTAAAAAAATTGATAATTGAGTGACAAAAAAAGGGAGACAATAATTGGTGACCCGTGGTATAGTTACCTTTTTAAAAAATTTTGGGCTAGTTGATTTAGTTTAGATGGTTGGCTTTTACTGTTCATGAAAAATTAGCCCAAAAACATAAAAATATGGTCATTGTTAAACTTGTCCACAGTCGAGGGTTACAAGGTCAGCTTGAAAAGTAAGAGAGGTTTGGAAAAAATATGAAGTCTGAAAAATAGGTTTGGGAAAAAATAAAGCCTATTTTCAAGCCTCAAATAAGGTTTTTGGCCGGACCAAGCCGAATTTGGAAAGAAGGCCACTGCTATTTTGTTGTTATTTTTCCTTTGTTTTGTTTGCTCTTTATTTTGTTTTTATTGTTTGGATATTGTATAACTCTTGTCTTATTGCATATATCTTAGTGTTATTTAAATTTTTAAAATTTATTTTCAATTTGTTGAAACATTTATTTTAATATTTTTAGTATTTTTGATGTATTATATTTTTTAATTTTTTTATATAAAAAATTTTTATCTTGTGAGAGCGATCGGACCCGAGTTTAGCATTTATAATCCAGGTCAAGCTTAGAGTAAAAAATTAGGCTCGATTTTGGCGGGACCGGAGCCTATCAAGCGAGCCTAGAATTTTGTTTGGGAACGACCCATGGGCCGAGTCTAGTGGCCAGTTCTGGTACATTTGTGGCTCAAAATGGTTCAAGCTGTGTTTTAAACAAATTAATTATTTTTACGAATGTATACCTCGATCGATTTTCGGTTCCAATCGAGTCGATGTGATGGGATGTAAACAACTATTGCTACAACTGAAAATCTTTCATTTTTATTTTAATATTTAAGTTCATCTACTTGGTTATTGTTTAAATTTTATAGTAAATTTTAAGCCAGATTCTTTTGTATTTATGTTAAAAATGATTTAGAATTTGGTGTTGTTGAATATAAGTAAAATGTTAAAAAAATAAGAATAATAATTTTTATAATTTGAAATTTATATTTATCAAACTGTTTTAGTTATTTTTGTACTTAATTTTCTTCCTATAATAAATCAAATATATTTTATACTTTAAATTCAATATTTAATTTCTCTTTCTTTTAAATTTTCTTCCAAAATTTTCAAAGATGACCTTCTCAAGTGGGAAGTAGAAAAGGGTCCAAGCTGTCTGACATAGCAAAATGAGAAAACGACAAGGCACTAGCTGCATCAATCATTCACCGCCGCGTAATTCTCCTTTGCCTAATTTTGGCCGCCCATTATTTGCCTAATTCAACCATTACAAAACTGCATATTTCCAACTCTATCTAACCAACCCATATGCTCCAAACCAAAAACCTCTCACAGATGAAGCATCTGTAAGTGGCATTATAATGGAGGCCAAAACATGACAACATAAACTATTGTATATCACGTGCTTCATTAAATGCCAAATTTATCACTTGTTCCAGCACGTTACAAAACAATTCATTTCTCTCTGTATCCACTTCCCCTTTCCTCCGATTCATGGAGAACCTTGGTTGGGCCAGTTTTATCAGCTTTTACAACCAGCAGGATCGACCACTCTTCCCTTCTCCCACTGCTTCTCTTCCTCCTTCAAAACCCCATTTAACAACATCAAGGAAGATTCATCATCATGAGATCAACACCAGCAGGTTTGGTAACTTCCTCCACTTAAAACCAGAGTCGAAACCTGGGTGCTTAGATTCCGATCTTCCATGGTTCAACCCTTCGGATCGGCCGTGCTTCGACGTCATCATTATCGGCACTGGACCCGGTGGTCTCCGACTCGCCGAGCAAGTATCCCAATACGGAATCAAGGTATATTTGTGTGGATCCTTCACCGCTTTCGTTTTGGCCTAATAATTTATGGAGTGTGGGTGGATGAGTTTGAGAGCTTAGGACTAGTGGAATGTCTAGACAAGATATGGCCTATGACTTGTGTCTATATTGATGATCATAAGACCAAGTATTTAGACCGGCCTTATGGTAGGGTCTCTAGGAAGCTACTCAAGACAAAGTTGTTGGAGGGTGTGTCTCAAATTCTGTTAAATTTCATAAGGCTAAGGTTTGGCAAGTGAAACATGAGGAATTCGAGTCTACCATTCAGTGCGATGATGGCAGTGAGCTTAAGGCGAAGCTTAATCGTAGAATACTAGCAGGTTTCAGTAGCAGTTTCGTAGAGTATGATAAACCTAGGAACTATGGGTATCAAATTGCTCACGGTATTTTAGCTGAGGTTGATAGTCATCCTTTTGACTTGGATAAGATGGTTCTCATGGATTGGAGAGATTCCCATTTAGGAAACGAACCTTGCATTACAGGTTAACAACTCAGAAGTTACCAACGTTTCTATATGCAATGCCATTCGATTCAAACTTAATATTTTTGGAAGAGACTTCTCTGGTTAGTCGACCTGTGCTATCTTATTCAGAGATCAAAGAGAAGGATGGAAGCAAGGCTTAGGCATCTAGGAATTAGAGTTAGGAGAGTGATAGAAGATGAGAAGTGTTTGATTCCAATGGGTGGCCTCTCCTAGAATCCCTCAAAATGTAATGGCTATGGGTGGGATTTCTGGGGTAGTCCATCCATCGACTGGGTACATGGTGGCTCGGACGATGGCGTTAGCGCCACTCGTGGCGGAGGGCTATTGCAGAATGTCTTGGTTCGACGAGGATGATACAGGGAGACCGCTTTACCATAAAGTATCGGAACGGATTGTGGCGATTGAGAGGAGACTTAGCAGAGAAATTTTGCTGTTTTGGCATGGAAACTTTGCTGAAGCTTGACTTAGTGGGAACAAAGGAATTTCTTTGAAGCATTCTTTGATTTGGATCCATATTGTTGGCATGGTTCCTCTCTTCAAGGCTGTCTCTTCATGAACTTACTTCTTTTTAGCTTGTCTTTGTTCGGACATGCCTCCAATTCTTCCAGGCTTGATATTATGTCAAAATGCCCTGTTCCTTTGGTTTCGAATGTTGGGAAATCTAGCTCTCCAAGTCATTTAGTGATGGAAGATTTGATCAATAGGTGCACCATTTTTGGTGCTTTCTTTTCTTTCTTTCTTATGTGGGAATGTATGAAATTATTTGAATACTCTGGATCACCTTTTAGCACATTCAGTGCTTAATTTTGATGTAAATATGCTAAAATTTTATGAATGAATTGATTATAACTTTTAATTTGAATATGTTATTAGAATTTTAATTTATACTAAATTATCATCACCATTAAAACTATCAAAAGCTATTTCCATTGTAACCCTTTAGAAAATGTTTTTTCTTCAACATATGTTGAATATCTCTTTTCACTCAATTGAAAACGAAAGTTTACGTTAAAAATTACTCGAAAAATGAATAAAAATGAAAGCCAGAGAAAACATTTTTATACACGTAATACAATTAAGGTTCTCAAAAGAGAGGAAGGACTGATTGAAGGAAACTTACGGACAAATGCTGATTTTGAAGAAAAATTAGTGATTTAGGCCCGTTATTTTGGAAACATGAAGTGGGACTGTTTTTTTAGAAGTGTTTTGTCCCAGCCTAAAGGCATCCCCGATGCGTTTCTTAAAACCTTCACCACCACTAAGCTTAAATCCTAACCTTAAATTGAAACCGAGATAAAATTTCGAGGAACTTAAATCCCAAGATAAAATTCACACATCCCATCAATCTTCTTTCTTTTTTTTTTTTACTTATCATATCCAATATTTTTCAACATTTTGAAATTATATTTCCATATTCGATGGTAAATTTCCTATAAAATGAAGACATTTTTGTGGAGAAGTATCTATAGTTAAATTGAAATGATTGTTTTCATAAAGAGATTTGTATAAGGAAAATTTTTTTAATATTAAAAATCTATAGTTCAAAAATCAACCTAACAAAGTAAATTAGTTCAAGTATGTGTGGCGTTGTTTGAATTTGGATAATGAGTACTTATTCTTTTGTATAATGTTTTAGTTTTAAACATGTGAAATGAGTTTTTAGGCAAAGATGAGTAGGCGAATTACAGCCCTTATTAATTCTGACGGTCAAATTTGTAATCACGATATTAGGGTTGTTTTTGTATCATTAATCTACAAAATTAACTTTCGGTGATAGTATAAAATTGGAGCGAGCTTGATTAAGAATTAGAAGAAGTGTGGACTTCAAGGCGGAGGATAATTTCAAGCTTGAAATATAGATATCTAATGTCCTTTGAACCTTGTTAAATATGACATATTTGAGCTCAAAAGTGATATGGATGTTGATGCGATGCTTAATCACGTACTACTCACAGTGAAAAATGCTATACTAGAGTTATATATCACTTTATGCGATGTTGAGGAAAGGTGGTCCCAGATTAGAGAATAGTTTCAATAAACTTGTTTAGAGAAGCGACGGCGAGAAAGTCAACCACTGCGGTTGTGCGTTAGTTCCATAGTGTTGTTCTTACGTTTACGGCTTTGGCCTATAATCGAGTTAATTGAGTAACTTTGAACTTGGAACTTACTGCGACATCTCATTAGTCTTTTTGATTTCAATTTTTAGAAAGTCGATGTTCTATGTTGGAAATACTTATCGATGTGTCATCAAGTTACCTTTGGTGGGCAATCATGAAAGCAACATTAGTTTTAACATAGGGTTCACGAGCGGATGATATATTCTTTACAACCTACCCACTGAAGGGACATCCAACCACTAGACTTGCAAGTGGTGTCAGATATGAAAGGAAGTGAGAACAAAGAAGACGAAGAGAGTTGAGAACAAAAGAGGATCTAAAAACAATGATGATCCAATTCGGGAGTTTGAGCGGATGGTTTAAAATTTGTATTATTTTACAGCAAGAAGGTCATTCCTATTGAACCGAGAACTGAGTGGTTCTAACGGTGAAGGTCAGAAACAATATTGGAGGAACCATCAGTTTTACAACATATACACTTTCACCCTACATGCTTAATGTGGAAGCCTTGATCTTTGAAGATGAGTTAGAATTTCGAGAACTTTTCTCATAGAAGTCCGGAGCCCATACGAGGTTCTTCAAAAAGTTTGGCAATTTACAAGTTGGAATGAGTTTCACTATAAAGATACTTTTGTTATTTGCGGTGAAGTGGTATAGCGCGCAAAGTATGAAGGATTAACTTCCATGTTAGAAAATTGCAAGCCAAAAATATGAAACAAAATTCTCTCGATTTGTGACAATAGATTTTATTAGTAGAAAATCATAATGGCATGATGAAAAAGAAGGCGGGGTTCACAGACAATTAGGAAATATAACGCTTCACATGCTTGTATTATTACGGGCCATCTGTCGCATAGAATCATCGAAATTGAATTCTAACGCTTTGATTGCATGCGTTTACGCTACACGTGTGGTCGGGAAATACTTATGTTATTCGCGGTATCATTCTGGATCATCTAAGCCCCTGGATTCTAACACGATCTTTTGACACTACCCAACCTATGGTGGCAGTACTGGGTTTTTGTATGCGATTTTGATTGCTAATATTAACGTAGTCGATCACGATTACATTATGTTGTACTACGAGAGGCATGGATTGCGAAATAAAGGCTATGAAAAATATCGCGTACTTGGGTGTGATAAACCATATAATAGATTTGCCATGAAATGGTTAAAAGTCTACGAATTAAATCACGTCCCAAGTATTGTGTGCTCGGTCTGCAAGCAGAACCTACATATGATAGAAATCAAATGGTCAAAGAAAAATTTTCCATCGTCTTTTTAGACATTCAATTCAACTGTTACTTATTGAAGCATTCTAATACCTTATAAGTCATTAGTCCAAATTGAAAATTACATTCATATCACAGAGAGATATGACATTAATTCTTGTTGGTTTTGTAACACCCACACAGCGTATCCTCGCTAGAATAGGGTTCGAGTGTTACTTGACAAACTCGAGTCAATCACATAAACCGTGCCAAAAAAATTTTCAATCAATTTAAAACTATTCTTTTCACATGTCAAATACATCTATATATGGGCTTCACAGGCCCGAAAGTATCCTTGTACAACACGCTTTGGCTAAATTATAATATCACATACTCAACGCGAAAACCCTATACATACCATGGAGACTCGAAATAATGGGTTTCTTGCACCAATAGCGTGAGCTCGGCGATTGTGATAATATCTCAGAAAGCGAACTCAATGACAGAGCGGTCAGCGAAGTCAACGATACATAAAACAAAGAAATGTAATGGCGGGTAAGCTTTCATAAACTACATAGAATGCTTAAGCGATACAAATAAAAACGCCGATTATATTTAGATTTATTCAAGTTCTTAAGAGGCCAAATTCTGAGAATAATATATGCTATTAAATATACACTGGCTTACATATTACCGTTGAGCATTCTTATCACACTTAATCTAAATTCATGCCAACATAATTAAATCAAATACTTTTCATAGCATACTTTCTACACGACTGGCGAAATTGTATCATGGTTATAGATATAGTTTCCATGACATTTATTCCGCGTCACGTATCACGTGCCTCACTTATGATTCAACTTCAAATCAAAACTCACATATGAAGGTTTTATCTTTGCGTGCGGCCTCATAACGCGTATTATATGCGTTTGGACGACAATCTACACAGAAATTACCTTGATCGCAGGCTTCTCAAATCACGTTATTGCCGCGCTGCTAGACTCGAGGCGGAATATATCATTTCCATGAAGCATTATAGCACGCTTCAAACTCAGCCAGAGTAATCAATTCAACAAGTTCCATATAACGCTATTTACATCAGTGGTGAAAGCCCACTATCATTCGAGCATTATATGATTAGCCACATCTCAAGTACTTTTCTTTCATCTTGTTTTCTACACTTAGTATTTGATACGCTTAACCATAACATTTTCAAATGCATTCATTTTCAAACTTATCATTAGAATTATAAAAAGCACATTGCACATTTACCAACATGTTATACTTGTACCGTTAAGTAACATAAGCATGATACAATACACTATCATTTCATCTTTAACATTCGGCTAAACCCTTATCTTACAAGGAACACGAATTCACATAACATAGCATTTCATGCATGGCGCTGCTAGGCACAAAGGCGAATACACAACACCACGGCCGCGAGCTGCTGAGCGAAGGCGAATACAATACGGCACTAGGCTGCGAGTTTATCCGGATATAATACCAGACCACAGGCTGTGGGATTTAACGGATACACATCAAATATCATGCATATTTAGTCATATATTAACACATCGATTCAACATATCACATTAGTAGTCATTTGCTACATTCGAATATAAGCTTCATATGAACACTATCATTTACATTTCGATTCACACCAATCATCAAATTCATTTAATTCATATGTACTTAATTAGGTTGTTCGTACTGAATAATTTACTTTACGGAGCGAATCCACATATCGTATTAGCCCATAGTCTTATAGCACCACACTCTTATGGTTTTCCTCATGAAGTTCATTTAATCACTTTAGTGCCAAGCTATATTCGGCCACAAAAGACTAATAATAATAATTTATACACATCATGGTTTCCTTTAGATATTTAATAATCA
Organism: Gossypium anomalum; assembly: GCA_025698475.1. NCBI lineage: Eukaryota > Viridiplantae > Streptophyta > Magnoliopsida > Malvales > Malvaceae > Gossypium > Gossypium anomalum. The sequence continues at coordinate 88,899,839 of CM046968.1, forward strand.
CAAATCGTGATATCTCTACCAACACATATCTGGCATAGTTTATTCATCGTAACACTCATTTAGTGCATCAAATTTCCAAATCCAATTCAACTTAAGCATAATAGCCATAATCGACATAGCCTTAAATCATTACATATTCGGCACATTAACTAAATAAAATTTACATTCTCTTTGCCATATTAATTTAACTCTTAGGCATATAAAAGAATCAAGCTTGAACACTTAGAACTTACCTTGAATGTTGACGACTACAACGGCTATTCAATTACTTTCTCTTTTCCTTCTCGAATTTGTCCCTCTATGCTCTTGAGCTTAAATTCAAAGATTTTAAATTAGTCATTATTCGACTATTCAAGCATCACTTTCAAAATATAATATATATATATACATTGAATTTCACACTTATTTATCTTAGTAAACATAAGAAATCAATAAGCAACTCATTAACAAATTTTTGTCAATGTTTACCACATAATCATAATTTCACTGCAAGCTGTCTTCTGAGAAACAGTCACTAAATCATTTATAACTGGAGCTACAAACTCCAAATCAAGTGCCATTAATTTTTCTGAAAATAGACTCATATATCTTTTATCCATAAAATTTTTAGAATTTTTGGTTTTGCCAATCAATACCAGATTTTTCTTAAGTTTCCTTGTTTCACTGTTTGACTAATCACCACTCTTCTCTGAATCAAATTTCTCATTGTACAGAATTCAAAATATGTTCTCGTTTATTTCATTTGAAACTAGACTCATTTTTGAGTCTAAACATATAAATTTAATCTTAGGACCATTTTTACAATTTATAATGATTTTATAAAAACAGAGCAGAGGATCTAGAAGTCATTCTGACTGTCCCACATCACTTGAGATATCTCATTATCGAAATTCTTTTGCTTACATGGTTTCTTTTATAAGAAACCAGACTCGATAAGCTTTAATTACATAATTTATTATTCTTCTAACTCATCTCCCACAATTTATGGTGATTTTCCAAATCACGTTAATGCTATGTCCCAAGCAGATTTATTTCCAAATCACTCTTTCACACATACCTTGCATGCATGTTATTTAAACATGCATATCACAAATCAATCATCACATACCTATAACTTCACTTAAGCATAATCTCCATTTTCATCAAAAGAACATGAAACAACAACCATTTCCTTCATGCAAAAATTTATCATGTTTGTTAGTAAATTTAAAGATAAAACCGAAAGTGTAAAGGTTTAAATACCTTACGACAACAACATGGAAATAATCAATTTAGGTCATAAAACAATAATAGAAATTCATATTTGAACAGCATAAATTTGCTTACATTGGAACAATAAATCAGCGACTATAATTCTTGTTTGAACAATATAAAAACCCAAAATTTTGGACATTAAATGACAACAAAAATTCATATTTGCTCACCACAAAACACATGATTTA